>JAUPFR010000003.1:58221121-59531121 GCA_036925125.1 Oreortyx pictus
ATAATGTCATGTGTTTATGCAACGATGACAAAACCAGGAAAGCCAATTTCTAATCTGTCAGTAACTTACTGTATTTGATAGCAGCTTATTTTGTTTTCAATTTCAAACAATAGAAACCAGAAATACTTCAAAAAGAACTTGAAAGCTAATTGACCTCATGTGCATAGTTATTCAGTGTATTTCTGAATGATGTAACAGGCATTTTCATTCAGTTTCAGAAAGCATTAGTACTCCCTGGCCATGAAGATTGGATACGAGGTGTTGAATGGGCGACCTGTGGTCAGTACAAAAGTTGAATGAAGTGAAATGCTGATTTAGTATCGTTAATGCAGTTTTACCACTCCAGCTGATGTTTTTGGCACAACGTGGCCTCTAGGATAACATAGTTGTGCATTTTTTTTTTTCCTGAGATGGTGCTACAAATATTAAAAATCAAGGTAGAATTTTGTGTCTTATTGAAAATATAAGAATTGTTAAACCAATACTGCAATTTATCAGTTATCAAAATTGCCACTACAGTAAGATTGATACAGAACATACTTGTGTTTACATCTCTCGCTGTGTTTTGTATAATTAAAGCGTGTTAACTGCTGCCTTACACAAACAAATAGGAGATTTAGGTACTTGTCCTCAGTATGCCAGTGTCTGTTTGAGTGAGAAATAGTTTGCCTCTTGTTCAGGAGCAGAAAAATAGTACTTTTCTTCTTCCTTGTAGTGGGTAGTGGTGGCTTTTATTTACTTGTTTATTTATTTATTTATTGGTAAGATAAGAGATTGGGGAGAACCCATTTATATTCTATCAAATATTTATTGTAGTGGAAAAAATAAAATAGAAAGCATTAGAGGAACCTATAATGCTGAAGGAAGGAAGGGGAAAAGAAGTTCTTGAAAGTATTAGATTGCTCATTAACAGAAATTTGGATAAAAAAGGCCATAAGTAACAGGGAAGCATGTCTGTGGTATTTAGCACAACATTTCTAATAGGCAGAGAAATGTCTATTGTCAGTATGTTCTGAACTAGTGAAGAGCCTGAAATGTTAAAATAAGCTGATGTTGAGATAAATCAGCAGTGTTTATGATATGTGTGCAATGGGGAAAATAAAGGTAACATTGTAGTGAATATTTGGAAAGATAAGTTAACTACTAAGGTTTAATTTATAATTTATTTAATAGATAATTTATTTAATAAGGTATTTATTGTAGTGAAAATATGGCTTTTTTAGTTTTTTCTTTTTTTTTAATGGAATAGGTGATGATCTATTCTTAGCAAGCTGTGCTCAGGATTGTTTGATAAGAATTTGGAAAGCGTGTATAAAATCAAAGCAGTTTTCAGAAGTTGAAGATGATTCTATCAGGCTGAAAGAGAATGTTTTTACTATTAAAGGTAGGTAAAAGCTTTAAAATTCTCTTTTACTATTTGTTGTGTATCTTTTAGTGGTTTTGGGAGGGCTGTCAAGATAATTACAGTCTCATTTCTTTTGTTTCTCATATTTAAAGTAATCAGAGACCAGTTTAGCTGTGTTATTTTGTTCAGCTATTAGAAAAAGTTGAGTTGCTGTTTTATAGCAGCTAGTACCTAAACTTAATGATATGTTACAAAAATGATAGTGTTGAGAAAACTTAGTATCAACCTGTATTGTTACATGTATCCTAGAAGCAGTACATAGTAGGTAGGTAGGTATATTGTCTGTCATAGTAGGTTTATTTGTCTGTGGGAGATACTAAGTTGGAGGAGAGCCGCACTACACCGTGACATAGTTTTGATTTTCTTTTAATGCTTTAAAAGTGTTGAGTACTTAAACCTTGGGAAAGGATTGGAGAGAACAGACAGATAGGTGCAGGTTTACTTTGTGTTTATTTAACATACTGTTTGTGCACTGTAAGGTCATAAGCTTGCAATTTTGACATTGCAGAGTAAATTCCTGGACAGTTAGGAAGAGTAATGAGGATTCTTATGATGATGTGTAGAAATTGCTCATGAGACTTGCTACAAATCCAAATTCATTGTGGTGTTTGCAGTAATTTTGTGTTGTAAATATGTATAAGTGTATGGGCACAGCTGATGAGGGACAGTTTATTTCAGAATTCCTTGAGAGTTCTCCAGGAGTTTTACCATGCCACTGCGAGGCAATAGATGTCCTGTTACTGTCAACATGATATGCAGGGCTTGTGGCAAGGTACATTCTCAAGGACCTGTTCAATGCCAATAGGCTACTGATTTACTGATTAATGATGGAAGTAGTTGATTTATCATTGAAGGTATCAGAAATGGTCTGTTTTTTTTTCTTGGCTTTAGAAAGAAATGTGCTTTTCTCTGATTTATGGTAGATACTGATACAACATATGCAATTACTTTGGAGTCTGTGTTGGCTGGTCATGAAAACTGGGTGTATGCAGTCCACTGGCAACCTTCCTTTTCCAAAGGTAAGCTGATACCAAGCACCCTAGCAGTTATGCTAAGTGTTGTATATGTGAAGTATAGTTGTGTCTTTTTATTGTATTTGCATGTTCACTTGTCACTGTGGACTATAAAGATGTTTACATTTTGCAACTGATGTTTTACAAGTAAATGTGTGTTTTGCCTGAATGTGCTGCAATAGCAACCTTATGGCACAGGCTGTCTGTATTGCATAATATTGTATTTTACTTATGTTTTTTATGAATGAAATAAATGAGCTGTACTCGCTGTATTGTGATTGCTTTGCTATTTATGGAATAAAAAATAAACTATCAGTATGGATTAATAGCTCTAATATTTTCTCCTGATGCATACATTTGAAATGTGTGTTCTTTGGAAGGTCAGTGTTAACCTGAGCGCTCCTTTTTTTCTTAGGCTAGAAAGGAACGAATAGTAACATTTAGAAGATGAATCTTCACTCTCCCATGCATTAACTTAGCATGCCATGAATTCTTGAGAGTCAGGTTTTTTTAGATAGTGTGTAGCTTTAAAGCACTGATGAGGACTCTCATTGAAAATTGTTCTTTAATTCTGCACCTTGCTCTTTTTATTTTTTTTTTATCCTTAAATTCTGACAGCCTTGTTTGCAGTATTGATTTGTTGGTGCATGTCTGCCTGCGGTATAAGGGAATGAGATTCTTAATTTGATGTGTTTGCACCATCAAAAGGCCCTTGTGGATTGTTCTTGGCAAACCTACCTTTTCTTTAGTTTGTTATACCCCCACCTTTTTTTCTTTTGGACAGCAGTACAACAATTTGCTTCTTAAACTAAGATTTATGCAAAATGTAGGCTTGTAAATCTCACCTTGCAATCCAAAAACCTATTTATTGCTAGATGATGCTTTCCAGATACCTTGTATCATGCTTCTGCGCACATGCAGTTGCTCGTGTTATATGGCCCTACCCAGTCTTGGGTTCCCTGAAATAGATTTTCATGTTTGCTAGACTCAGGTTGCTTGGAGAGAGATGTTTCAGGCATTGCTTATCACTTCTCAATGCAGAATGTAGGATATCTGGTGCTGATGTAAGATGCTGCCTCAGAGGGCACCCTCTAGTATCTTTATTCTCAAGAAAGGCTCCTCAAAGAGTTCTCCCAGGCACTTACCCAGTGGGCTCCCTCTTTCACACTCTGACTGTGTTGGGCAGATGCCTGCAGAGTATCGATGTGCTCTGGGGAGCTGTTCTTACTGCTTTATTTATTACAGGGTGCTAATGTCTACTTAAATGCGTGAATCTAATGCTGAATTTGAAGGAAAAAAAAAACCAAGACCACCCAGAAAACAGAAGATGGTGAATAGGAATTATTATTATTATTGGCATAGAGATTATTTTGTTTGAAGATAAAAAATTTGGTAAGAAGTTGAGGGGTAGAACCATAAACTTTTATGTGGTCTCTCTGTGAAGCTCTAGCTTTTCCTCCAAATAACATTTTTTCCAGTGTCAGTTTGGTTGTTCTTGTTTGTGCATATCCTTTTGGAGATTATGGTTGAAAAATACAGTGCCTACTAATGAACACCTAGTAAGAATGTAATACCTATTAAGTGTGGCATCTAAGTGTTGCATTGCTCATCTCTTCCACTGAACAAATTTGTGTATTTCTTTATGAGCAAATTCTTCTAGTGTTCTTAGATTGTAAAGTAATCTTCCTTGTACAGTAGGTGGCAGCATGCAACAACCAATGAGGATAGTGTCTGCATCGATGGACAAAACTGTGATCATCTGGGAACCTGATAAGGAATCTGGAGTTTGGCTAGAACAGGCAAGTGTCAGTCTTCAATATAGACTGTGTGTAGTGGAGGCAACTAGAACTCTATAAAATTATGCAAAAGAAAGATAACTTATTCTTGCAGAGTACTTGTTCTAATGCTGTGCTGCACATAAAGTGTATTTGTCAAAAATGATGTGATGCAGCATAGCTTTTATTACTTGCTTATTATGGTATTGGGAATTTAGTGTGAATAGTTTCTGCTTAGCTGTTATACATTGAAGAGCAAGTCAGGTGCTGCATAGTAACACATCTGATGTAAGTAGAGGAAGAAACCACCCAGAAATATTTATAGTTAACCCTTGTGGGAACATGCACCCAAGCAGCTGCTGCAGAGCAGCTAATGCGTGATTCACAAGCCTTGTGTCAGTCACAGTAACTTTTTCATGGGTGTTGACATTAGGTTTTTCCTCCATTTGAACTGAATGCTCATGTTTCAGTGTATTATGCTGAATGCTTTTCTAGTGTGGGTCATCTTAACTAAACAAGTAATAAAACCCAGATTTATCTAATGCTTTGGTAGATGTCTCTGGAAAGACAGATCAACTAGGAACACATTGCAGTAGTTCTGCTGAATTTGTTTGAGTTGGATTATGCCAACCATTGTTTATGAGTTTTCCTGTCACAAAGGGAGCTCTAATGCTCTCCTGGGGAAAAGAAGATAAATACGGTAATGAGTATAATTTTTCTTCTATTCCACTGAAATTAGGATGAGTTCCTATTAGTTGAAGGCTGTTTTTATGGGTATTTCATTTCTGGTCATTATTTCAGGTGCGGGTAGGTGAAGTGGGTGGCAATACGCTTGGATTTTTTGACTGCCAGTTTAGTCCAGATGGTTCAATGATCATTGCTCATGCTTTCCATGGAGCATTTCACCTCTGGAAGCAGACTTCAGTTAATAAGGTAGGTTATTTATTTATTGTTATTAGTGGTTAAGAACATTACACTTATCACTTGTCACTAATTTATCTCATTAATAAAAAATAATCAGTTGTAACAATACAGCTTAAAATTAATGATAGTATTGGTCCTTCTCTGAGTGTAATATTCTGCAGGAACCTTGCTCCTGCATAGAAAAGAGACTGGAATTAATCAGAATGTAAAACTCGTGTCTACTTGTGGGAACCACAGCCATTGAAGCAAACTGAACACATTTATGGTTGTGCTTTCCTCTGAAATGGTACCTGAGCCAGTAACACTAGTTTCTTCTAGGTGGTGACAATAAATCAGTATTTGTTTCTCTGTAGCTATTCTGAGATACAATAATTAGCTATTTTCAAATGCCCGTTTGTTTTTTCATGGTCACTTATTTTGGTTACAGTATATCGATTGATCAGTTCAAAACTTATTGCTTCTTTCCTGTCTTTTTTTTTAATTTTTGTAGAAAGAATGGGCTCCAGAAGTTGTGATTTCAGGACATTTTAACAGTGTTGAGGATGTACAGTGGGATCCAGAAGGGGAATTTATCATCAGTGTTGGTTCTGATCAAACTACTAGACTATTTGCTCCATGGAAAAGAAAACATGAGACAGAGGTATGGTCTTCAAAAAGACTTTGTGAGGTGTGGTTCCATTTTCTCACTGACAGTGTATTTCCATTCAGGAAACTTTGAGAAACTAGAGTGCTGAAGTCATGTAAGGCTCTGTGCTAGCTGTGCAACTAGCTGGGGGAAATGAAGGGTAGCTGTTAGCACAGAAGCTTAGCTAAGCCGTTGGCATAAACAGTTCCTTGATTTCCTTCTTCCAGACTACACAGAAGTGGTAGCAGACTCAGATCAGTTTCTGAGCTTTGCATCACATTTTAAGAAGGGCACCTCCAATTTTTTTCCCTGCCCATAATCTCCAAGCTGGCAGGTGCAGCAGCTTTGTAGAAAAGATAGCATGCTGGATTTGACATATGGAAACAAAGTCCGGGACTAGCATGTTATGTAAGTTGGCAGGATTCAAAAGAGTTGACAATAGCACAGTCTCTGTGACCTCCTGAAACACCGCATTAACTTTTCATTATATATACTGTTTGCTAAATATTTGTCTGGGGGAATTGTTCTTTACCCGTGTAGCTGTTCCTGCTATCTCTGAACTTTTAGAATTAATGAACTGATTTAGCAGAGCGGCCGTGTTTGTATCTAAGTGAACTTCTTCTCCTTCCTGATCTGAAAAACAGCAGCCATCTGTCTGGATAGACCATGTGTAAAGTCAAGTGGCACCAATGCTTTATGCTGTGGGAGAAAGCTGTAGTATCCTGTAGGTGGGGTGAGGTGTAGGGTTGTAATAGAAATTGGCCTTGTAAAGGGGAATAGAACATGAGGCAATGCCAGCTTTTTCCTTACCATACCAAGTTTAGCATCTGAAGAAGTTATGATAAGTAACATCTAATGTTTGTCTGGATGATTCAGATATCTATTAAAAGTTAGTAATAAATCTCAATACATTATTATTATTATTATTATTATTATTACTATTATTATTACTATTACTATTGTTATTATTACTATTGTTATTATTAAATATTTATTTATTTTAATGTAGTGCTAACTGCAGATTGTTATCCCTTAAACTGACAATTCTGATACAGTACTGTGTTCACATATCAGAAATAAGGAATAATACATAACTTCAATTTTTCGTGCAAACTTACACCTGAATTTTACTGGGAGAAGCTTATTGCACAGACTTGCACAACTCTCCTTCTGCTTTGGTGATTTTTTTTTTCTTGTTAATCTTACGTGCTGTGTTTTAAAGTGTGCAAAGATGTACCCATTTTAGGGAAAGGAGGATTTATTGCACTATTAGCTGTTTTGTAGTAATTGAATATGTATTTTTTTCTAATTGGAAAATAACAAGCTCTTCTGAAAACATTGGGCTTCACAGGTTCTCTCAAACATTCCATTCATGTCGTATAGAAAGTTTAAAAATGACACCTGAATGAATTTTTAGTGTAGTACAGGCAATTTGGAGTAAGCATAATACCTTCCCTTCTGTTTGTGTAGTATCTAGTATAATACACATTCTATATTGACTGCAGTTTTTCAGGCACTTTAATACTGAGCTAATATAAAATATTTTTGATCAAATACAATTACAACTAGCAAAGCTAAAATTAATTTAGAAATATACACCAACTGGAATGTGGTATGTAAGTATCAACAAATGATTCTCCCTAACAGTCTTTTATGAAACTTCATTTGCTAGTAAACAAGATTATTATTATTATTTTTGAGAATCTTTTCATATGTAGAATAAATAAGATTTTTTTTAGGAAACCAGTGTGTACGTTTTGATATATTCTTGCTAATATTCTTTGGTTTGTGTGATGATTAAAAAAAAATAACCAAAAATTAAATGGATAAGAGTTATCTGTTGATTCTCTTTCTTGGATTAATGCTTGTAGTATATTAGGAAACTAGAAAACTGTTTCCAGTGAACTTATTTGTAAAATCATCAGGCTTTTCCAATCCTTTTTGCAGTAAGGGGCTGTTTTGGTCTTGTTGGTTGTCACACAGCTTCTACAGAGTGATTGTGGTCATGGAGAAAAGACCCAAGTGGGAACCTATAGCCTATTGACTGCAATGCTTCAGGAAAGGCAGATGAAAGGAGCAGGTACTTCTTGCTGCCTTCTTAAGTCTTTGAGAGCTATAGTTTTGAATGCAGTGAATAGTGTACAGTTCTCCTTTTTCATAATCAATTTGTGCCCTTTGTCTGAAGGTGTAGCATGAAGAACTTTCAGTGAGTGGTTTGCCACTAAGGTAAGCAAGTTCCCTAGGAGAGCTGGGCAGTGACACCATTCACTAATTACAAGAGACATCTGGTGGAAGAACGGCAGTTAGCTGATCTCTGTGAGCATTCATCAACTTTTTGAACATTAGTAGAAGGTTGTTAGCTTTCCTTCATGTGAATAAAGTCAGCAAGTAACAATGCATTTTACATCTCAATAACTTACAGCTTCTCTGATTAAGAACTGTATTTTAACTACATTTCTGTTTGTGTAGGTAACCTGGCATGAAATTGCACGGCCTCAGGTACATGGGTATGACATGCGCTGTCTGGCAATGATTGGCCGGTTTCAGTTTGTATCAGGAGCTGATGAAAAAGTGCTCCGAGTTTTTCGTGCCCCCAAGAATTTTATAGAAAATTTCAGTAACATCACTGGTATTCCAATGGAGAAGCTGTGCTCACACGTAAGTATTCTAAAGCAGTGAAAAATGAAGCCAGCCCTCTTCCATATAAATACTTTAGAAAGCATCAAATGCATTAACTTATATTTAAAAAAAAAAAAGTAATGATTTTGAAGCTTAACTTTATTTCTCCTTCTTCTGCTGGTTTCCCTGTGTGCTTTTTCAAATATATTTCATGGTGTTGTCATAGAACCACTAAGGCTGGAAAAGACCACTAAGATCCTCTACTCCAGCTGTCAACTTATCACCACTGTGCCTACTAAATACTTGAAACAAAGCAAGGCATGTTATCTGAACATTGCAAAGAATATGGGTAAATTAGAAAACTAAAATAAAAAAAATTAGCCCAAATAGACTAGTGTATTTATTTGGTGATTTAAATACAAACAATAAAGGCTGACAGTGTGCTGCTTCTTAATTTGAGGGTGTAGTAGTCTTCTCTAGATGTAATTATTATTGTGTGGTTTTGTATTGTTTTGTGGCTTTTTATTTTTTTTAATCCTATGTTTGGAAATAGCATCAAGCTTTCTGCATTGCTGTTGGTAGTTCTATATAAATATTTATAAATGTGTATTTGCTCATGCTTTTATTTCCTCTTGGCTGTGGAAATTTTCATGTGAGGCTAGTAGATTTCAGTTCTTTTAGGCCTATAGCTGTTGTATGTAAGTGAGCATTCCTACTTGGTGGAAGGATAAGACTGCAGCAGTGCCATCCTTTTGTTTGCTATTCATTCACTTTAGGAACTAATTCTGATTTTCTTTGCAATTTGTAGAGCAGTCTCTTTCAGAATTGTTACCTCTTTGCATTTCTGGCTCAAAAGCAGTGTTTTCTGTGTAGCTTCTCAAAGACAGATTAGCCCTCCCATTTCGTTTAACATTTGAAATACAAAGGAGAGAAATCCATTTATTTTTTTTGATAGCAAGAAGTTGCATAAGTAGCTATCAATTGCTTTAATTGTGTTAAATTTTCATAAGCGTTTGTATTGATGACACTGTGCAAATAATATTGTGCTTTTATAGTACTGGCAGATGTCATTATTTTACTTTTATGTAGACTTTCCTTATCACGTCTTCCTCTGAGTGCTATGTTTTGATCCATGATAGCAAAAATGTTTCGTACAGACTTTGTCTGAAGTGGAAGGCTTCAGAAGCTGTAATGATACAAATACTCTTAAATAGCTTAATTGAAATAGTTGTGTGTGAACACTTTTAATTAGTGTGTAAACTTTGTCTTAGTTCAAACGCTTTCCCAAAGAAAGTGCTTAAAACCAAAAAGGCCAGATTTACGTTCAAACAGGGTTGAGCAGGATTGCATGCAGTTCAAACCTATTGGTTTGTGTCATACCTTACGTTATAATCAAGGATTTTTGTTTTAAAAGCCACAGAATGTCTGTGTCAGACATTTTCTCATTAAGATGTGAACGTTTAAATAAGTAACATCTTATTCTAAGCTGTCACCTTTATTATAGCTGCAGTCGTTGCTTGAACTTCTCAAACCTTTGAACAAAGAGATTTTACAGCTGTTGGACAAAAACCTTTTCTATCTCTGCACAAAGGCCCTGAAGCTCACTTACCTTTCTCATTTTTGGCCACGTATTCCAGCCATGTCTGTGTGTTGTGTGCTAGATTGTGATGGAAGTCATGGGCAGAGTCTCTCTCCCTTGATTCACCTCTGAACAGATTGCTTCCCAATCCTATTGCTCTACTAACTGCAGTGCTCTCAGTTGAGCCTTGTCATGAGTGTCCAGAATAAAACTATAGTTGAAACCTTGTATGTAGGGATGAAGGTACATGCTCTACAACAAAACTTTTGTGCCTGAGGCTTTAAGAAAGCTTTTTTTTTTTTTTTTCCTGTTCCTCTTGTTGTCCCAGGTGTGCTGTGGGTTTCCAAAGCATACCCTTCTCTTTTCTCTATAAAAGTTGCTGTTCATGTGACAGGGATTTATTAACCTATGCCCTTTAAAACCAGGTCCTACATGACAATTTATGAAACCTTTCTCTGTCTTTTCAAATTCAGCAATCTTCTGACCTTCCAGAAGGTGCAACTGTGCCAGCATTGGGTTTATCCAATAAAGCTGTTTTTGAAGGTATGGCTAATAAGAAACAATGAGAAGTAGTGGTGCTTCACGTGTAAAGTTTTTTTTAATAATTTCTTTAGCGTTTGTCTTTTTGTTTGGTCTCCCTTAGTGAGCTTGACTGCATGTTTATAAGCTAGAAATACGGTTGTTCAATGTATTTATTTTGTCTGGCAGCGCCTAAAAAATGGCACTTAACGAAATTAGTGTGAACAAGTGGGAATCCTTCCTTGATTCATCCTTTCTCTGGCTTTGGCTCCTTTCCTAAATATCCTGTAATAAGCCTTGTGTAAACCCCAAAATGCTCATTCCTTGCCTCCCATACTGTGACCTACATCCTGTAGGAAGATAGCAGAGGCCTCTCCTTGTTGACTCTGCTGACTGCGTGCTTGAGGTGAACCTGGAAATATCTGGGACACAATATTGCTCAGGTTCCCTAAACTGTAGTTGTTCTTATGTTTTCTCCATGCTCTTCACTGTACCATAGAGCAGATGGCTGACAACTGCTGGCCAAAAATAATTAGTTATTATTATTAAAAAAAAAAAAAAAAGCTAGGTTCCACCTACTAACTCCTGCCTACCCACTGCTGTTCCTTGTTTCTCTGTAAGAATCCTTAGCCTCCTAAGCTGTATTCTGGAGTCCTATTCATATGCTCTTTGAACGTTAGCACTCTTGCAGAAGTTGTAGAAATAATGAGGTTTTAAGTGGAATTGGCCACATTTGTTATTCTGTTCCAATAAGAGTAGCCATAAACTTTCAGTAGATAAATGACACTTTGTGAATGCAATGGGGAAGAAGTATTATTTATTTAACAAGAAGAAATGTTCCGTCAGTGAAGGCTGGAGAGAGACACCAGATCAATGTCTTGGAGAGGTGGTGGGACACCAGGAAAAGGAGGATTGTCTGGAATGACAACTGTAACTGAGTCATATCTTGAGACTAGGTTTGGAACAGGTTAATCTGATGTTTGGTGAAGCACGTGGTAAAAATGTACTTAAACTGGAATTTACAAATTAGGTTGGACCTTTTTTTTCTCTTCTCTGCCTAAACTTTTATCAGAAGGTATGAATTAATGAAGTATTTAAACGAGATTTGTCTCCAGCATCTTTAATGTTAATATAGCTGAATTGTCCTAAAACCTATTTGAGAGGAAAAATATCCTTCTTGTGCATGAAGTAATTAATTCATTTTTCAAAAATCTTTTTTTCCTGCTCTTTCATATGTCCTTCCACTAACAGAAGGAATTAGGTTCCATCTTCTAGAGTATCTTCACACAGGCAGTAACAAAAGTTCAATTCACTTCATATGCCATACCCAGCAATAGCACTATAAATAGAAAAGCTGTCAAATTTTTGTGTTGTCCATCATCATCCATGCTATCACCACTGATGGCTTAAGTTGAAGTCCCACAGAACAATGTTCGTGCTTACTCTACAGAGGAATCTTACAGTGAACAGCAATCAGGAAGTATCTCAAGTTAAATAAATCAGCAGCATTTATCTATTTATTTATTTCAAGGAGAAAGGCAGGATGGGCAACAAAGTAGTTTTTCTGTTCTGTTGAATTCTCTGTACCTGCTTTTGTAAACACTTGTATTCAAAATTTGCATTTGGCCAAAAAGCTTTTTTTCCCAACTTGATATCTTGAATATTTCTCTCAAAGTAAAGGGTAGGGTTGAATTTTACCATAACTGAATAACAGTAACAGTTAGTACTCTTGCCGAAGGCTAAAAGGGCTGAGCACTTGGCAGTTTTGCTGAAGTTTGCAAATTGCAGTTAGACTTCTTCAAGTATGGCTTTTCATGTAGGTGTCTACGTAAAATTTTGAAATTAATCCTTGTGTCTTGGATTTTTGTCTTAAGTTTTCAAGGAGGTAAATGATTTAACACTGGGGACAACAGTTTCAGCTCCTATTGACTGATCCTTTGATATATCAGAGTCTCCTTGGGAATCTCCAAAAGAGACTCTTGACAATGGAGAAGTCAGTCTCAGAGTGGAACTGGTCCAAAGGTTAGGTTAAAAAAAAAAAAAAAAGAACAACGAAGTCTTCTCAGTCTCCTGTGCATCAGAATCACTAGATTCTAATGTTCGTATTAATGTTGCTTGGATTTTAAAAATAATGGAGGGTTTTTTCTTGTATATTACATGCTTTTATTTTCTCTTGTGTCAAGTATGTTCTCTACAGCTAATAAAGTCCTTATTTTGAATAGGAGATATGCCTGCTCAAGTAGCTGAGGATGAAGAAACATTTAATACTATTTCTAATCAGTATCCTGAGATTTATTTTCAACCCCTGATCCTTACAGGTATGAGATTATTTTCTATTGTATGACGTGGAGAATGAGGTTTATTGGGTATTAACTTTGAGGCATAATTTAGCTGATTTTAGATTATCTACTGCCAAATTTAAATATTTTATGCAAATGTCTTTTAGAACCTCCTCAAGAGAATCACTTGCTGCAGAATACGTTGTGGCCTGAAATTCAGAAGTTGTAAGTTTTCTTTTTCTTTCTTTTTTTTTTTTTTTTTTTCAGGAAGATATAAGACCAGGCTACGTTAGTGTTGCAATAAATCTAGCTGACTTACTACCTGATTTGACTCTGTGCAACATATATCTTGTAAAATTAATATACGTATCACAAAGGTAGGAGACTGAAGAAAAGGACAGGAACTTTTTGCTTTCTTTTGCTTTTGGCAGACTTTGCAGATCATGTCTGTCTTTCTGGTGTGGATGTAGTGCTGCTATTCAAGGCTGAAGCAGCAAATAAGTAACTTCCTCTCAAAGCCCAATGGAGTTGTCAGATGCAATCGGTTGAATCAGCAGCTGAAACAAGCTGTGGCTGGTCCTAGAGCAAAGTGGTGAATGTTGATTAGGATGGTTACAGACCCAGTGTGGGTATTGAATGCTGACATACTAAGTTATGGGTCACAAACGTAATAGGCTGTGCAAATGTTTTGAGGTTGCAGAGTTTTAGAAGTGTTCTTCTGTGTTTTGTTCCTTCTTTCTCTGAGATTCATCCTAAATACTAATTTCATAACAATTTGCAAATTAAGTTTCTAACATATTTGTTCCCTCAGGGTCTCAGAAACATTAGGCTACAATTCCTAAGACTTTCAAGTTTTCTTGAGCTTCACCCAAAAGAGCTACACATAATCTTAGCTACACATTGCTGCACGCTAACCAAAATTTGTTTTCTTGACTTATTGTCAACCATATCAGCTCTTTGAACCTCTCAGGGTGCTTGCAAATGGCAGTGCCAGAGAGCTGAGAGAAGTGGGGGGATAATGGAAAAAAGTCTTAACTGCAGCTTTTGTATAGCTGTTTTAAGTGAATTTAGATAGCAGTGCTCATCTGGAAGCAGAGCTGTGAATAGGAAACTGAGTATCTAAATATGTGGGGCAGTGTTCTCGTTTCTGATCTTGAGTCTAAAAAGAAATGAGTCATTTCAAGTTCTTCTGCATTTTCTTTTATGAATCTGAAGCAGTAGTCTCAGGCAGAAGCAAGAATGTTGAGTTTTTGATGACTACATTTACAAATTTTATGGCTTTGCTTGGAGGGGGGGAATGGGAGGAGGAAATATTTAAACAACAAAAAACCTCAACCTTTTAGGAAAGCTGCTTGCAAATTGCTTTCATTTGAACAAATAGGAGATTTTGTTGGAACTCATCTTTATGCTCATCTGGGCAGATAATTTTCTTTGAATACTTTTAAATGCTTTTATTCCAGGGAAGCTGACAGGAACTAGACTGTGTCTGTATGTTTTGTAATTACCAGCATTAAATGCTTCTGCTATGCACGCAGTGGCTGCTAATGCACCTGCTTTATTTAAGGAGTTTGGTAATGATCGTAAGTAGTGGAAAGGGGGCCAAGGCCACGGTTTTCCTTTGTTAGCCTTTGTCATTCCTTAGTGTCTAACAAATTGTTTTTCCTTGGTGTTCTGCTGCAGGAGTACTGCTTATCAACTTTAATATTCTGCATTTTGTAAAATATCCTTTATTCTACGATAGCCTTTAGGTGACTTGTCATCATTTTTTTTCTTTTTTTAGAGAAACTGTTAATGATAGAGATTCCTTTGTGCAAAGGAAGCAAGATGTAAGCTGTCTTTCAGATTTTTTTTTTTTTTGTTCAGGATAATCTTGAAAGAAGTAACATGAAATTGCATAATGCAGATTTCAGGTTACCATGGCAGCAGAAAAACAGCATGAGGAACTGACTTGCCAAAAATAGCCTCTTTGTTATTGACATTTGTGTATTCCCAGCTCTAGCTCAGCACCAAATTTTGAAGGATTAGTGTTCAGTTTTGATAACTATTTGGTTGAGTGGGTTTTAGCATGAAGAACTTGCTGAATTTTTTACATAATCTAATAACTTTAAGATAAAAATACGATAAATCCTATGAGAATATGCTAATCCTTATCCTCTTGGAAAATTACCATAGAACATATATATGCAATATGTATGTTTTATGTAATACACTTGGAAGTCTTGAGACATCCTTTTTGACACTAGAAAATTACAGTAATTATTTGCCTGAAAACTTTGAATGTCCGTTCGGCTCACCTGTGCATAAAAATATGTTATGAATTACACATTGCTAGGGCAAAATTGCTTGTGGCTGGAAATGTCATTTCATTATTCATTCATACAGTTGCTCCTCTCTCCATTGTGAAGCCTGTTTTTTATGCTGCGTTATGTAACGAAGAGATGGGATTGAATATGTAGGGAAGGGGAGGCAGGGCTTGTTACTGGGGCTTGCCATCTTCATCTTTAATGAAGTCACAGTTCAAGGAGTCTCTGCCTGTACAGATGCATATTATAGTTTAGTCTGTTATTTGGGGGGGATTAAGGGGCGGGTTCACGTCTTCTTGGGCTTTGTAGGATTTGCGTGAAGCTACTTGGCACAAATTGTCACTTGTTCAGGAGGTTGCTCTAAGCTTTGGGGATTGTTCCTGAGGAGTGAAGTTGTAGGTGATGGCAGCCCACCATTGTGGGTGAGGGAGCCACTTTCTTCTCCTTAATCAGAACTCTGTTCTGATTTAGCTCAGGAGAAATGGACAGTTCTCCAAATAAGCTCCTTTGGTCAACAGTATTGCAAAGACTTTGTTATATGGGACTGATGTCCATGGGATTGCGCATACAGCCAAAACAACCATCTGTTTAAGTGACAAATTACTGTCTGTATCTGTTGAATAGAGTAACTGCTGGGCATATTCCACAGACAGACTCCCACACTCATGTCTGAAGTTTGGGGATGTGCTGGCACTTCATGAAGAGTAACTGTGTACAGGCCTTCTGGGGAAAGAGAGGCTACTTAATTAGAATGTTAATTTGCAAATCTGATTGTGTCTTATAATGGTGAAGCTATTAATTTTTGTCTTCCCCTCTCCCTTCCAGCAGAAGGATTTTCATTATAATGCTTATTTTTAAAGCGGATTTCTGAAAGTTACCTTATATTGGAAACGTTGAAAGCCAAGTTCTCGTGTAGTGTAGCATTGCAGAGCATTTAACAGTAACATTTTGATCTTCTGTACACAACTTTGTTCCTATTAGATAGAAGCATTAAAATCTTTCTCCTTAAATGAAAATAAGACCTAAGAAAGCATCTTTTGCAAACTCATACAAGCATAGGTCAGATCAAGAGCCTCCAGAGGCCAGTATTATTACCAGTAGGAGATTCTGTTTTCAAATATGTGAGACCCTTGGTTCAGTTACTTGGTCAGCATTTGAGGGAAAAAAAAAGAAGTCACTGCAAATCAAGTGGCTGGC
Organism: Oreortyx pictus; assembly: GCA_036925125.1. NCBI lineage: Eukaryota > Metazoa > Chordata > Aves > Galliformes > Odontophoridae > Oreortyx > Oreortyx pictus. The sequence goes on from JAUPFR010000003.1 coordinate 58,237,360, forward strand.
AGGGAAGACAATGTGATGTATTGCCCAGGCTGATGCTGACTCCTTGCACTTCGGCTATGGTGAATCTAGCTTTTTCCTACAGTATGGCAGACTTTACTACATGACTTGGGGGGAGATGGTTAGGAGCGATTGTGCTGTTTTATGAAGAAGAAAACGGTACATAAGCAGACACACCAAGAATGGCTGTTCCCTTCAGTGTTCTCCCAGTTTATAGCCTGAGAGCTTTTGAAGCTTAATATGCATTTTACTGTATTTCGACAGTGCTCACTGGTCTTCTCTTTCATTTACTTGCGGAGTCCTGTTTGAACCAACATAAAATTGCTGTTCTCATGGTACCTTTTCTCACAGGGGTCAGAAAGTGCATTGTCTCTGATGTGAAGGATTGTCCTAGCTAATTTTGTAGTAGAAAAGACAGTGCCCTTTCTGTGCCAGCTGTCTGCAATTCATTGTTGTTACCCCTGTCATACAGAACAGTGAGTAACCAAGTAAATAATCTCTGAGCCTGAGGTCATGAGAAGTAATAAACGGGCCCTGGTGCCTCCATACATTGTGGCACTTAAAACAGTGTCCTTACATTGTCGTTGTGCAGGAGTAATGATGGAAAAACTAGAAAAACAGGGAAGTGACTCCAAGTAAGGCTGACCTCATGCAACAATCATTCAACTTTCTTCATGGGGGTTTCTGTATTATTCCATAAATGTTCCCGTGTTCTTGATTAGAAAAGTAAGTTGTGGCCTAGATTTCATCCTAAAATTCTTACTTTGCTTGGAACAGAAAGTGAAATCCTTGGCTAGGTGTACTGTAAGTTAGTACAGCCTCCAGCAAATGGTATTCAGCTGATATTTTGCTACTGTTTTAAGATGTTTCCATTTTTATTCTTCTTCAGATCTCTTCTGTGACTGATTGTAGTTTATGTTAGCCTTTATTGTATTGCTCTTTAATAATTAAAGCCCAATCTGAATACGTGAGCATAAATTCCAAGAAAACTTGTGTAATGTCTGGTTAAAAATGCATTTCTGAAGGAAGCTAGAAGACTTCATTTATATATTTCGTGGTTTTTTTTTTTTTTTTTTAGTTTAGTTCCTTTCCTCTTTTGACACGATTCTTATCCTCTAATTCAGAAATCTCCTTTCAGTATTTCACAGAATAGGCATTCTGTAGCTGGGTTTTTGTGGCGTATTTCTTTTGTGATTTTAAAATTTGTGGCTTCTAATTTTTATTGATAGCATTAACATTGTTGTACAAGAAAATAAGAGTACATTAAATGCTGTCTGCATTTTGTTATTAATTGCAGTAGGTTTTGTATTGCTGATGATTTAGGACTATGGAATGGGCTGGAGAGATTGATCTGTAGACAGTTCCTAAGCATGAATGAGTTTATGCAGATGTTTAAATTGAATGCAGAGCATTATTAGGATGTATTTGGAATGCAAAACGGCAAGTGTTGTTCGTTGGAAGATGTTCCTGGTATATATCTTTCATTTTTGTGAAGGGATTTAAGTTAATAGGAAAACCTTAATACATATTGCAGAAATGTCTGTGATGTGCTGAATAGCTTTTCAAATTTATTTCAGGTATGGACATGGATATGAAATTTTTTGTGTTGCTTGCAATAATTCAAACACTGTAATTGCCTCAGCATGTAAGGTAAGAAAAGATTCTAGCACCATCTAGTGAAAAGTGCTGTCATATTTCTAGGGCTGACAGAGCAGCTGTCAAAATTCAGTTTGGGCTGAACTTGTTCTTTAAGTTAATGGGGAAGATTTCTTGTCAATGACAGTTGCTTTGCAAAAGAGATTGAATACAGAAATGTTATTTTTCAAAAATAATTGTGTAATTCATTTAAAGTTGTTAGTAAGAGAAATTCTAACAAACATAGTTATAAATAACATTTTCTAATTGACACATTGTCATTGCTGGTAGAATGCAGTGAAATAGTCTTAAACTTTGCAGAGGGAACAGGACTGAAGCTCCATTGTAAGTCATAAAAAACAATGAAAAAAAAGCAACTTAACATTTTGGTATATTGAAATGTGTGATTTTTATATTTGCCTTATTTAATTCTCACTGATTGCCCCTCCCTGCAGGCTTCCAAAAAAGAACATGCAGCAATTATTTTGTGGAGCACTTCTTCTTGGAAGAAAATACAGAGGTTGCCATTTCACAATCTGACAGTTACTCAGCTGGCATTTTCACCTAATGACGAACTTTTATTAGCGGTGTCTAGAGACAGAAGTTGGTCACTGTGGAGGAAAGAAGACTCATCAGAGTCAGGTAAGGTACATGGGATGGAGTTGCATATTTGAAGACTTTAAGATACTGTCAATATTTTTTACTTCAAAGTATTTGAAAGATAATTAGTAACATATTTTAATAGAAACTTTCCTTACAACAGTTAGGAATTAATAGTGGTGTGAGTTCCTATTGCTTTGGGAAATGCAATTAATGATGTTTAGAAAAACTATAAAGGGAGTTAAAATGTAGAAAAGGATATGATCAGATCTTAAATAATGTTTAATTGAAGCCTGCTGTTTGTCCTCCTGCCTTTTACTTGTGACTGTACATTATAAATTTACTGAAATAAGTATATGAGCTAGAATGTAGTGTCTGAGTTTCAAACTGGTATTCTGTCATATGCACCATTGTCTTGGTGTTCTGTGCAAGCTACGCTAGAAGGTTTGGTATTACAGTGGTGTGCTGCATAGTACTGCCTTGTCCCTTTTTGCAAAGCATGATGCTTTGAGGCTCTTGGTGGGATTAATTTCTGTCTTTGGTGTGGCTTTCTTATAATCCTGCACAATTGATTAATTTGACTAAGGCTGGCTCTGTCTGTAAAATAGAACTGATAGTAAAGATTCATGTGACTTTCTCATTAGGACTTTAAGCCTTGCAAAATCGTAAGGAGATTGCTATTGAACATGAATGGATTCCTTGAACAGATGCTTATGCTGAAAACAATTATCACTGCACCATTGACTTAGTAGCACATAAATACTACTGGGCTCTTAGAAGGTTACTGAACTCTATAGAGTTTTCTCACAGACTTGGCAGTGAGTTTTCGCCCTGTCAGACAGCGTCTGTTTATACTCTGGCTTGAGATTCTGTTCTGCTCAGACTTCTATTTTAAAGCCTGGCATATTGTCCAGAGTAGTTAACATTTTGAGTTACATAGAGAAAGTAGAGGAAGCCCTCTTTTCATCCATTCATCACAAACTTTTCTCCCTAAAAAACCTTGTTATTGGTATAAAGCAAGACTACTTCTATTGGCAACCCAATAAATGCGCTTATTCAACATCTGTGTTCTGAAATGACAGTTCTTTCTAATTAGAAAAAGCATTCCCAAAGCTTTGCTGTTTGCTAATCAGATTTACTGCCTCATTTTATGTGTGGTGAAACCGCAGCTTATCTTGTTGGGAGCAGATTAAGCTTTGGGATTGGATCGTTGTGATTTGAGCTCTTGGCCTTTACTGGTAACAACTAGAAACTGTAGTGGATTCCTGGGGTATATGTATGCACATGGTAAAAGTGGCACTGTACTAAAACTTTTGAAATCGGTGTTTTTATTTAAAAACTTAATGGAACCTTGATGAGTAATGCTTGGAATTCATTTATTTTGAAATAGATATGTGTATAAAAGAAACTGTTCCCAGTTTTCATGGTGTAAGGACTGAGTGGCATGATCTTGAGCTGATATCAACTAATTATGTTCGTATGATGAGTGTCAGGAAAAAATACCAAGTAATCCTAATACTAAGTACCTTCCAAGTGCTTTAAAGATGAGTGGAATGATGTCCAATTATTCCTGCTGTTCATAACAGGATAAGTAAGAGTAATAGTTACAAAACAAAGTAGTTGAAGTAAAGGTTTTGCTTTGTTTTTTTCCAGGACCAGTTTTCAGTTGCTGTGCATACACGGACAAAAATGCAGCTGTTCACAGTCGAATCATTTGGTCTTGTGATTGGACACCAGATAGCAAGTATTTCGTTACTGGCAGTCGGGACAAAAAGGTACTTAATGTGAAAGGAATTTTAAAAGCCCAGAATTATTTTAAGTATATTCAAGTTTAGCGAGTGCTGTATTCTAATGGACTCAGTCTATAAACACCAAGAGTCTGTATTGTGTGTTACCTCAGAAATCTGTCAGACTTTGAATAAAGTGCTTGAATGTGTATGTATAAGACAGTGTTCTTTCTCCCATCTCAACTTGGCACAACAAGATAAGTGTATGTCACAAACTCCTATGGATCTCTACTTAAGGTTTTATTGAATTTTCATAATATAATCTGTATTTGTTATTAAAATATTTAATGTAGTCAAGCAGACTTTCTAAACAATTGAACCTTCATAGATAGAAACTTTTAGGGGTCATTGCCTTTGTTCTTGTGCTCTGGGAGTATTTTAACAAAGGGATTTCTAGATGATTGTCTTTCTCACAGGTCATCATCTGGGGTCAGTGTGATTTATCTGCAACTACTGAGGGCAGTGTGTTGGATTCAATCAAACCTTGTTCCACAGTTCTGGATGCTGGAGATTCTGTTACTGCCATTAGTATCAGCCGTGTGCTCACTCCTGATGGAAGGTATTGCTGATTTCATATGGTGCCATTTTGAGTTCAACTTGAAATTAATATGTTTTTTCCCCTTTGGTAATTTAATGTGGCTAAACAACTCTTAAAAATCAGCTGTCAAGTATTTGACTATTTGAATTAACTTTTTTTCTTTCCTAATCTATTTTCAGAAGGGGGGGAGGGTGTCGGGGAGCAGTTGATGCATCTGGGACACATTTGTTCTTGCAACAATATTGATTGGTCTGATGCTGTAATAACTGCTTATGAGTGCTGTATTTTTTATTTTAACCAAATATATTTACAGATTTCTGCTTCATTCATTTTTATGGAAGTGCTTTGATTTAAATGGATTTTTTTTTCCATGAAAAATTATGTATTAATTCGAAGGCTGAGTTGCAGTGCTGTTTGAGTGCTTAGAATTCTGCAATTCTCTTGGAATTAATACAGTTGTTGTGTTTATAGGTATGTTGTTGCAGTAGGCCTAGAGAATGGGAAGATTAACTTTTACACATGGAAGCAGAGTGGACAAGAACCAACAGTGTCTGACTGGACCAAGTGTGTTGAGATGGATAACAGGTATATCTTTTGGAGTATCTTAGGGGCAGCAAAGTGTTCTTATCAAGACTGCTAGTGCCAGAGTTCTGTTCTTATGTTATAAAATTATGTGAAACTGCTTTATTTTCATACAGGTTTTTAGGAAAAGACTGATCCCTGGAAACCTACAGATGTCTTTAATCATAATCTGAAAACAAAAGAAATAAAACTTTGTGTTAACCCTAGAATGAGAAAATATGGTGGAGGGAAAGAGTCACTGAGTCACTGTCTATATATGTCTGCAAAGCATTTTGAAGTAGATGACAGAAAGTTTTAAAGAGCAGCTTATAGCAAAAGCTAAAGGAATTGTATGCTATATGTGGAGCTGCTATGGTGACAGTAAGAGAATTTCTATAGAGAAACTTTGAATATTTAATTTGGTACATTTTCTTAGATTCCTTCTCTACATATTGGCATCGATAGTATCAGAAATGAAAGTTGATGGTTACTTTGTCCTGTGTACTTGAAATGAATTTGGAAGAGATGCCAAATGACAGGAAATGACACACTAAAAGCCAGGAATCTGTCTTATCTCAGTAACAGAGATGCTAGACCTGCAGCCTAACGTGATAAAACTTCAAATCAGTAACTGTTTAAATTATTGATGACTGTGAAGATAAAATGTCACTGGTGTTAATGACCCTACTTATTTTAAGAACTTTATACCTGCTGATTGTCACAAGTCAGCTTTTCTTCAGTTGCTAGCACTAAGCATATTAATTATATAAATGTTGATGTTTACGTCCCATAACTAACTGTGCTTGACATTTTGCAGTTACATATGGATTTCTTTTTGTTGCAGCCAAAGCCATGCTCTTGCTGTGAAACGTTTGTGTTGGAGACATTGTGGGGGCAGAGCTGGACATAATGATGAGAACAGCGAGTGGTTGCAGCTTGCAAGTTGTGGAGCTGATCATTGTGTTAAAATATTCAATGTCAACAGGTTTGCTCTTTAGCAAAGACAGCAGGCCTGTCTGTGCAAAATGAATTCACAGCACTTTTTCAGTGTTGTTTAATCTTGCTTGTTCTTCAAGTCTCTATTTTCTGCTGTGGAAAATGAAACATCTGAAATATAACTTATTAAAATAATTTTGATAATAATTGGAAATACGTTTCTAATTCTACACTTTCGGGAAATGTGAAGTATGTATATATTCTGATTGACAGATGTCCTGGAGCTCAGGGATAGGTGGTGTGGTATAAGGCATAGAAGAAGGATATTGAGACCTCTTTGTTCACTGTGAGTCTGAGTAGGTGAGAAGCTGCCAGTATTTGGGTTCTTACATGCTTGGGTCAACAAGTGGAATATGGAATTGTTTGAAACACCTAACTTCTATGAAATACAGCTGTCAGCGCTGACACTGTGTTTAAGCATCTGCAGTTAGCCAGAGAATACACACCTTTCCCTGATAGCATTCAAAATGTTTATTATAGTACCTGCCCAAGTCTTAGACCAGCTTACTCTAGAACAGGCATGTCCAACCTGCAGAACACATGCAGCCTGGCACGGCTGGCAGTGCAGCCTGTTCCCTGCCTTGCTCTGTAAGGGTGGTGGCTCTTCCCTGCAGAGTGACCCTGGGCATGTGCCCATCATTGTGAACACTGTGTCAACTGAAACGAGGGCACAGGGAAGGCAGTACTGTGCAGTGGTGACTCAAGTGATGACAAACGTATGCATTTTGATAGGTTGGCTAAACAGTGCTCTGAACAGCAAAGAATACACAGCCATGCTTTCAGTTTTTGATAAAGAATTTTGAGAATAGGTTTCAAGATGGCAAAAAAAAACCCATACATTTATGTTTGTGACACCATTTTCAGTTGATATAAATACATTACCTGCCAATTTTCAAGTGGAATGTATAGAGTTTCAGTTAGATATTTAACTCAAAAATCTGATATGTCTCTCTACTAGACTTTTATAAGACGCTCTCTTGTAAGAGGAAAAATACCTTTCACTTCACAATCACACCTTATTCTTGTCATTGCTTTTTGGCAGTATGTTTGTGATCAGTTGTCAAGGACAAAGTACAAGAAAGGTGAAATTTCATCAAAAGTCTTTGGACACCTTGAGAACTCACTGAGAATTGCAACCACTTTTGCTGAAGAAGACTGATGTATTAGTTTCACAAAACAAGGTCAAATATTCCACTAGTTATATGAGTTTCTCTTTTAAGAAAAATATCTAAAATGTTTTATTACTTATATATTAAGAATATTATATATTTTAAGGGGGCTGCTCCAGGAACAATGCATCCTATTTTATGATGTAAAGCCATGATGTCTGAGTAGGATGTTGGTGGTATGGCAGTTCCCACCAGTATTCCATTACATTTTATTGCTGTCTGACAGCTGGCACCAGAGGGACAGTCTGGCACAATGGTGTCTGACATGGAAGTGTGGATGAAGCAGAAGTGTGGAATTGAATTCCTCCATGGCACCCACTGGCATTCACTTACTCTTACTGAATGTGTGTGGAGACCAAACTTCAGGCTCTTGTTCATTGCTGGTAAAAATGCGTAACTAATGGTGGTGACTGTGTTGAAAAATAGTGTTTTGTAGCTGAGAATTTGCTCTATGAAACAGTGATGTTGTTCTCTTTGTCTTAGTTGTAGTTTCCATGGAAATAAATAGGAGGCATTGCTTTCAGAACAACTTATGCATATGCAGCCCAAGACAGTTCCTCTTTATTCACTGTGGCCCAGGCAAGCCCAAAGGGTTGGACGCACTTGCTCTAGTAGGAGCATTTTGTCCTTGTGCTTGAACTGCTTGTTTGTTTTTCTCGTGAGGTGGGAGCTTGAAGCGTGACTCAGACAACTGTAATCTTCTCATGTCTCCTCTGTATAACTGAGAGCCTCCCCTGAGCAGAGTGCTATAGGAGAGCCACCTCCTTCTTTGCTTGTGTGCTGTCCTCTGTGGTTTAGGCTAGAAAAACCTACTAATATTAGTAATCAGTTGCCATCTTTCAGCTCCTGCCTCGCATAGTGCGTTCTCCAGACTCTTCCTGTCTTTGGAGGGCCTGGGTGACAAGTTGAACAGCTTAACTTATCATACTGTAATTAAGACAGAGTAACAATAAATGGTGAGTACTTCAGAAAGGATACTTTTGCCTTAGCACATCTGTCTCTGATTTCAAAGTCTAATTAGAAGTAATTAAAATTTTGAGGTTGAAATAATTTTTGTTCCAGAATTAATTGTCACCCAAGCTGGTAGTACGGAAATAATTGGAATTGTGCTTAGCTTTCTGTTGCAGCTTTAGCTAAAGAATACAGTTCCTTTGGAGGGGAAGGGCAAATCTTTTCAAAGTAATTATAATTTATATTTTAAAGATTTTTATATTTTAGGGTTTTATTTTCTTCTTTTTTATGCTGTAAAACAAACAAAAAAGATTCTTTAAAATGTCGTAGGAAAATAAAATCTTTAATAAGATTCTTCGCTGCGTTCATTTTATTTGTGGTACCCAGTGCTTCTTTCAAGTTGTATACCTTAAGCTTTTGAGCAATTTAGCTTGTCACAGGAATTCTTAAATAAGCATAGACTGTGTCCTAACAAAAAACACAATGTTCATGAGGTTTCCTTGAACTTCATTATATGTTACAATTGTAATTTGGCATCTTACCTTCAATTTGCTTCTAGTACTAGATAGTATCATTTCTTGCCATACATGGGAAAGCAAAGCAACCTATTAAGTGTTATTTATTTATTTTACATGTACCTCTGTCTTTTCATTAGATCTGTTGTAGTTTCTCACAGCAGCAGCTGGTAGCAAGTCAGGTCTTGACTTTGGCTTCTCAGCTGATAACAGAGCATTTTTTGGATCCATGTGAGATATGGAGGAAGAAAAAGTGTAATTTTAGAGGTCGTTTTGTGAGTAGCATTGGCTGCCTAATGAACAATGCAATTTTCTAAACAGCAAAAACATACCTTTCAAGATTACTATAAAAGTACCTAGAAAACTTCTATGCTGCTTTTTATTTATTTAAGAAAAAAATGGAAAAAAGCAAGCGTTTTCCAGATTTTTGGGAATATTCACTCCATTCTGTTATCCTTGTTTTATTGGTGTTACAAGTCCTGGTGGATCAGTGTGCCTTCTTGCTGTATTTCCTTCTTTCTGCAAAAACTCAATTAAAAGGTTGTACTGTTTTTGCCCACTTGAACGACTGTCACTTCTGTTTCCCCCACACTTTTCCATTGTGTGTGCTTTACTGAGAGATGCTGTTTCGTACCCTGAAATAGTGCATCCATTCATGCATGCATGATTACATTAGGGGAAAAAAAAAAGTCACGTTTACCTGGCTGACCTGACCGTAGTCCTGTTTGCCTACAAAGATCTCTTCTTTATTTTCTCCTGTGCTGCCCTGGTGCTCTGCCGGTGCTGTTCTGTGTTGTCAACTGCCAAGCCTCTTTCCATTCCAGCACATCCTGTTTTCTAGGAATGTGATTAATTTTTTAAGGATTTTAAATAAAATCTCGAGTTGCTCTCGGGTACGTTTTGAGGATGGCTGGCCTCTATATTTTGCAAGTTGCTTAAATCTCTTTGCAGATAATCCAGTGCCATTTAATAAAACATTAAAGGTATATTTCATGTTTCTTCCTATGTATCTTTTCAAGTCTGTCATGTAAGCAGTGCGAACTCTGATCTGAAGAGGCTCCAACTTTTCACAACCCAGCCTCTGTTACTGCTTTTGTTTTCCCTTAACAGGGTGATCGTGTACAGCGGTCAGAAATAAAACCTTACTGTCTGGAATCTCAGTGCTCCCCATCTTGGCATTATTCTTTCCTGCCAGTGCTTAGGTAAGGCTTAGTGACGCTGTTCCAGTGATAAAAAGCCACGGGCAAATGGTGCATGTCAAAACGCACCCATCTAGAGCAGCCTAATCCTCCGCATTGCATTTTCTAACTCTGATTAGAACTCTGAGTTTGTTTTCATTTCTGTCATCAGAATGGACAAGGGCAGTGCTCTTATTTTAAATCCCAGCGCTCCAGCGGGATACGAAACCGATGTGACATCCCTTATAAACTGAGGCTCTCCATAGCACTACTTAAATTTTACTGTCCTTTTTTTGACCAACTCCTGCTTCTGAAGTGTGCAGAACTGGGTCTGTGCAGGTTTAGAGAGCTAAGCTGCTTAATGCCTCTGCTGAGCTGAAGTGTTACTTCCTGAAGTCCCCTGGGCTGATTGATGTATGCACTTCTGGAGCTTACTGTTAAGTAATAGTGTGCGTTTAATGGAATGTTGCCATACGTGCTAAAGCAGATGAGGTCTTGTGTCTCACCGATTTAGGCCTTCAGCTAATTGCAAGTTTTCAGTAGTTTTCTTATGGCTAATTACTTGTGACAGCTTCGTGTTGGTGTTCCCCTCCAGCCTGACCCCAAGTTGCAGATCCTTGTCTAGATGCTGTTGGATTTTTTTTGTTATCTTCTATCCCAAGACTATAAAATCTATGGATTTTTACCTTCAAACTCTCTGCATTTATGACAGACTTGGGTTGAACTGAGCCAGTGGATTAGAAGAGCTCATAAGAATACATATTTACATGTGTAAACCAGGAAAAAGATTGGAACACGGTGAAAACTTAAACTTGTTGACAAAAACTCTGGCAAAATGCAAGCACTCGCCTCACGTTTGCCCTCATGTAATTAATGCTCCATCTCTTTTGTGATGGTGTTTATCAGAAGATAAATGGCTTGCATTGGACCAAGAGAACAAAATGGTTTACTAGATTGTTTATCGGATTGCCACTGACCTCAATAGCATTATGAACTTTTAGCCCAAAATCTCAATTCTAGGAAGCAAACTGCTGTGTATGTTGCAGTTGTTGGGAAAGTTTCCGAATATAAGGGTTTTGTTTGGTTCCTTTCTCTCCCTTCCAGTCCCTTATGAAATATGGGCTGTTGAATCTTTCTGCATCAACTCTAGGCAGAAATACATTTCAAAAGCCCCTAATCATCCCGGTCTGAGTCTGTGGTATCTGTTTTCAAATGCTGCGCACCATAGTACTTATTCCAGACAAATCTGAGTTGCAAATTTAGACTGCTGCTTTATCTCCTATCTGGTTCAAAGCTCCACGGAAATGTAAACCAGCTGTGCCAGCAGTCTCTCCAAGGTATGCCATTCAGGAACGCCTGGGGAACACATCATTGGGAAGGAGAGTGGCACGTTCTGCAGCAGTAAATCTTGAGTCTGGCATCTTAAATGGATGAAAAAAAAATGTGTTTTTATCACTGAGCAATAGTATATTGAAGTCTTTACTGACTCTTCAGACAGGAAAGATCAAAATAGAAAGCTGTTAGTAGATTCTTCAAGGCTTTTTCCTTTGTTCTTGTGACCAGCCCTTGTGTACATTGTACATTATGTTCCATCTACAGTGCCATTGTGAGTTAGACTTAAAGGATTAGGATTGTCTTGTCGTAAACTGAAAGAAAGTGTCCATATCACCTAAAAAGTTATTTAATAACACCTCTCGTCACCAGTCTCCACTTGGACATGGAGCCGTTGACCACAACTCTGACTGTGGCCATCGAGCCAGTTCCTTATCCTGCAAGTGGTCCACCTCGTGGTGCCTCCAGGAGAGGATGAGGCCAACTCCCACTTCAGAGGGCTCTGGGCTCCCTGTGTAGGTCCCTGGTGCTCATATGAGTATAGCTCCTGCTTTTACCCTGTGTGATGCACTCTCTCTGTATTTGTGTTCTGTGGTATATTCAAACTTTGCTTGCATCATCATTTTATTTTCTGCAGTAATTCATCTGTGCTGTAACGCAGTGATAAAACTAAAAATGATTTCTCACTCTTTATGGAAGGAATTTAGAGCAGATCAGATGGCGAATCACTTAGCATAATGACAGGGCCACCCAGTACCACAGTAGGGACACCAAGCGGGCATGCCCTGGATGTGAAGTGCCCTAAAAATCTGTTGCATGTAATTGTTGCATGTGTAATTCAGCCAACTTTCCTGCTGCATCACTGAGAGGAAGGGGGGTGCTGTGCCTAAAGTAACTGATATGTTACAGTAGCATCACTGTACGTGGATTCTAGCTGATCCTAGCTAGAGATGCAGTGAACAGTTTTCACTGCAGAGGAGCTATTTACCTTTGAATGTGCAAACAAGGATTCTCAATTTTGTGGTTTTTTTTTTTTTTGTTTGTTTGTTTTTTTAAACTAAGCCTTTCTTCTTTACTCACCCATTCTTCTTTTAAGAAGGTGTTCTGCCTTCTCAGTCACTTCTCCATTCCTGCAGGCTCCTAAATCCCCATCCAATCCATCCCTCTTTGCTCTACATCCTCTTCTCTCTTCCTGTTGTTCATGTAAGATAATCCTATTCTTTTTAGTACATGATCCTAAGGGACTGTATACATAAGATGTATAACATCCTTTTAGTACTTTATCTTCTGCCTTCCGTATCTCTGTGTATGATTCCTCCTTCTCTGGGTTTTGGGTTTTGGTGTTTACCCAGGCTGTCCGCTCTCATTACCTCCTTTTTCTGTGACAGCAAATTGGTAGCAGCGTATGTGTGAGCAGCATACCTTCCTGTCTTCCTAAAGCATACACTTTCTACCTGCCACTGGGGAGATTTTTTTTCCTCTACAAAAGCGAATTGACTGCAGTCTCCAAGGGAAGCTCTCTGAGTACTTTTCAAGATAAAACAATTGTTATGTTTGCCTTTCCATTTCATAATCTCAGACAGTCTCTATCCTAGGAGTTTTCATATAAAGATGTATGTCTTTGAGAGAATATCAGTACTCCACAGAAACTCCTTTTAGAGCTTAGGGAGCCTCCTACCACTCAAACCCTTTGCTTAGTTGTGGCAGGCAGTCCTACATGGGCATCACATATCAGTTCTCCAGATGCTCAAAATCACTGGTGCTGAGAACATGGAGCTGTGTTGCAGGTTTCTCTCTGAAGACGGGACTGAGCAGGATCTTTGATAGAGCTGCAGTGCAGGGAAGAGCCTGAGACTCTTCTGCATTGCTGTGTTGGTCTTAAGGGTGACTCTCATTCAGATGGGGTGAAGGAGCTGAAGGTGTGATGTCACTGCTGACAGTAGGAATCTGCCACGGGTATGCTGGTCAAACTTTTGCTTTCTTGTGTGCACACCACTGTTTCTGTGTCTCAGATGTGACTGTGCCTCCAGTAACAGTCCAGATCACTAAACTCACTGGGCTTGTTCAAGATGGGAGCTCCCCACTGCCTGCTAGATGTTGGTTCAGGCATACACTGTCTCTGTGGATATAGCTACAGAGTAGAAAAGCACATGAAATGTAATCTGGGAAGTGCGTAAGGACAATAAGAAGGCGTAAGTGATATTTTTGGTTTGCTACTGCTACGAAAAGATCAGTTTCAACTGTTCCTACACATCAAAAAGTGTTTGAGTATGTTTGATTGTATGAACAGTAGCTCATAACAGGAGTTGCATCATACCTCAAAACAGAAATTACATCTGGGATGTGAAATTATGCAAGTCTCATTAAGTACTCAAAAATGCATTTCCATAAATTAGTAGCACTAAAAATTGCTAGCATGAAGTTTTTGTGAAAAGGAAAGAAAAGAAGAGCTCCTGACGTCTATCCAAATGTCTGTTCCAAGCAAGAGTCAGCTGAGAGGTCAGACCAGTCTCCTCAGGTCTTCATCCAGTCAAATCTTGAGCATCTCAAAAGATGGATGCTGCACAGCTTCCCTGGACGATCTGTTTCAGTGCTGGCTGTCCTCATGCTGAAACTGGTTCTTCTTATATCTGCTCTGAAACTCTCTTGGTTTTGTTTACACTCGTTGCCTCTCCCTGCAATGCACTGCTGTGAAGATCTGGGCTCCATTTTCCTTGTGGCTTACTCAGAATTCTGCTAACAAGTGTTCCAATTCAGAAAACCTTTCTTATATTGGGCTTCTCAGAATTGGACACAGTGGTCTACAAATGATCTTGCTTAAAGAGACAGTTCTAGGTTCTGCTATACAATTTCCACATCCAATAGACCAGTCCTATGAAGTCCAAGTCTACCTTAGAACCATTAGGGTTGGAAAAGAACTGTAAGATCATCAATTCCACCACTAACCATGTCTCTCAATGCCACATCCACATGGTTCTTGAACATCTTGAAGGATGGTGATCCCACTGCCTTGCTGGGCAGCCTGTTCCAGTGCATCACCACTCTTTCTGAGAATAAATTGTTCTTAATATACAATTGCTCCATTGGAGCATCTTAAGGCCCTTCCCTCTCCTATCGCTGTTACCTGGGAGAAGAGGTTGCTCCTGCTTTGCCACAACCTTCTTCAACCTCACAACCTTCTTCAACCTCCTTTCAGGTCCTTGTGGAGAGAAGTAATATCTCCCCTGAGTCTTTTCCTCTCCAGGCTGAACAGACCCCTTTCCCTCAAGCTATGATTCTTTCTCCTTTACTAAGATGTACACTCTACACTGTGGCAGTGCTGCATCTTTGCAAGCCTTATTAAGAATCAATCTATAACCTGGGGTTTCTAGCCTGGCAGTTTGTTTAGGCTCAGTCAGGAGCTGAAATGGCATGTTGGTGGTGACACCAAGAACCCCTCACAAGTTCTATATGAAAGATAAACTTATCCTCTGCCTCAGAAGAAAATAAATGGGTGCTATGTAAAATGCTTAAATATGGTCATTTCACTGAAAAAAAAAAAAAAGGTTATATATTACTTTAATATGCCTCAGGCCACCAGGTGGCAATATAAGGAAAAGGAAAAATACATCTCCAGAACGTGCTGCCGTGTACACAAGAGAAATCAAAATAAATTTCAAATATATTCAGAGGCAGGTATTTGGTCTCATCTGAGCTGTTTAAATGCAGTGTTTCACTGATAAGCGTTTATCATCACAAAATGCTGATTCTGAAAGCAATTTTTCTCGTTTTGTCCTGATGATGGGAAAACATCCATACAACTTCAGAAAATGAAGTGCACCTCCTAATCAAAGTGTCCTATCATCTCTTATGGGCATTCTTCCTCCATCCTTTTGAAGAGGATTTAAAAAAATTGTAATTTTCTTACTTTGATTTGCTGAAGTGTAAAAAGGAACTTAACTTACTTCCCTGCGTCTATTTTGCTGCCTCATTGCAGCATGTCTTGACTTTTTTGTAAGGTTGACTAACCATGCTGATGTCCTAGAAAGGGCGTCATCAGCTTGTGGAGTCCCATGCACCTCCTGAAGGTGGCCGTATGAATTCACATGATGGAGATCTCTCAAACTCCAGTGATTATAGTTCAGGCATATGGCTCGGAGCTGGAGAAGAGAAGGCTCTGGGAAGGCCTGTTAGCAGGCTTTTGGTGTCTAGAGGGGGGCTATAAGAAAGAAGGGGACAGACTCTTTAGCAGGATCTACTGTGACAGGACAAGGGGAAATGGCTTAAAATGAAAAGAGGGGAGATTTAGTTTGGTTGCAGCCTGATCTAGCTGTAAACATCCCTGTTCACTGCAGGGGAGCTGAAGTAGATGATCATCGAAGGTCCCTTCCAACTCTAAGGATTCTATGATTTAATGAAATAGTTTCAAACTAAGAGAGGAGAGATTTAGAATGGGTATAAGGAAGATTTTTACAGTAAGGGTGGTGAAGCACTGGTAGGGGTTGCCAGAGAGGTGGGGGATGCCCTGTTCCTGGAGTCATGCAAGGTCAGACTGGACAGGGCTCTGAGCAACCTGATGGAGCTATAAGTGTTGCTGTTCATTGCAGGGGAGTTGTGCCAAATGACCTTTCAAGTCCATCTTAAGTGTTTCAGTGATAACTTAAACCAGAGGAAGCATCCACATGCTTGTTAGTTACTGATGGATTTCTTTCTCCTCTCGTGGAATTCCTCAGAGGAATTCCCCAGCTTAAGTCTGCACCATGTGAATAACCAGCTCCTGTTTTTTTTGGATATTTAATGCCTGCGTGTCCTTCTATTAGAAAAAAAAGGTTAGCCATTTTCCACTGCCTTCATGTTGTTTGTGATGTTACACCCCGCCCAAGGATTTCTTTTCCAGGCTGAAAAGACCTACTGTAGCTGAGCCTCTCTTATGGTATCCGTGCAGTTCCTTTCATCACTCTTATTGCCTCTTCTCCAGCACTACAATATTAATACCAATTCAGAAGTATCTATTACTCTTAGCCTTTTTATTTATTAATATTTGCCTGGAAGTGCGTACTAAACCAAACTGATAATTTGATGTAATGACAAAAGCTTTTTTTGTTTGTTTTTGTTTTAAAACAGAACTTTATTTGAAGCAGTTAAGGCACACTGTGGGTGTAACACGGTCACACTTGCAGAAAGTAGAATGGAATTACTGTACCTCCTAAGTTTGTGAGCAGTACCGTGACTTGTGTTTTTTCCATGTTAATCAGGAAGATATTTTCTAAGGCAAATGAAGTGTGAAACATTGCCTTGCTCCACCACAGCTCACTCACTATAATGTGTCTAAAAGAGGTCTTCTGAAAGCAAGTAAATGGTTGGAGGGCTGTGCGGCTGGTCTTAGAGAACTGTTCTGCAGTGCTGGAGTGGCCTGGTCAGCTATAAGACATCAAAATGTGGTCTACTCACTGTTAAGGATTGAGACATGTAAAAAGACACTATACACTTGTCTCCATGTGTCTCAACTGAAATCCTGGCTTTGATTTTTGTCTGAGAGGGAACAGGAGTTGGGAAAACATGATTGACTGATTGATGGTAAGAGCTGGTGGCTAAGGTGAAGAGTCAAACTAACCGAGAAAGAAGTGCCCAAATTCAGCCCAAAGGTGTGGCAGAACCACAGCAAATGGGATTTGATGGATTTTGGAGTTGGGCTATAAAGTTCCATGGTAGCACACCAAGGTCCTGCAAAGCAGGACACATGCTGTCATGCTGTGACAGGTACCTTGTGTTTCTGTGTAGGTATGGGAGAAAGGTGAACATATGCTTTTGAGGGAGCTCTTGTGTCCCCTTTCTGTTCCAGCAGTGCCATATATGATCTCTGAGTCACAGGGATGAGGGAAGCACTTCCATTGTAATACCCTGTTGCATTCTGCACAAGGCTGCCCTTGTACAGGTAGAGATTTTCATGCTAATACAAAACCTTGTCTGAAATGTTCTGGAGCTTACTATGCTTGCTCTCCTTTTTGGGGCTGCAGAGAAAGGGTTGCTCCCCTGGGGAGGTGAGCCTGACAAAGCCTCGATGGTCTGTTCTTCTGGATATGGGCTTGGGGTCGTTCTTCTGTGAGGTCTTTTCTTTGCAGACATCTCCCCATCCCACACTGCAGGTGCTCGCTCACAGTTCGGTGATGTTTGAAACTTGCCAGAGCTATGACTGTGACACCGTCCCCATACTCAAATCCAGAAGTTCTTTGATTTGTTTTGTGGCCATGTGTCTGAAGACAACCACTTCGCCTTGGCTCCAGCCAAATCACAGCCAGACATACTCTTTTGTTTTTTTTTGTCATCAGCTATTGGCTAATACAAATAATATTCTCTTCCCAAGTGTCACAGATATGCAAGTCAATCTTTCATAGACTTATGGGCATATGAAACTTTGCTAGCACGCATTCACGACATGTGGGTACACGTTGATGCCTGAAGCTTGCAGGATTTTGGCTGTGCTGTTCTCATTTCCAGGAGGATAGTCAGTACTGGGCTATTTTGGGAGAACCACTGTGGGCCTGGATCAATGTCCTGTGCTTCTTTCAAAGCATCAGGCAATGGCACTCCCCTGGGTGTGACAGGATCAGCTGGCCCCTGCATGGTGTCAGGCTGTTGCCTAAAGCTCCCGGCCTGTCTAGCTGCTATAACACTGCACAAACGCTGAACTAATGTCATGTTGTGACATCTCTGAGAGGCGGAAGTCTTTCAGGACACAAACAGAATAATGTGTCGTTCTTAGTGAAACCTTCTGGGGAATCGTTTTGTGAAAGGATGAGCAAAGCGGCAGCAAAGTCATTGGATTCTTTGGTCTTTTCAGACTACAGTGTTACTGTAAATAGTATTTTATAATGAGATGAAGGCCGGTCATTCTGGAAAACATGGAACTGGCAGATTTAGCAATTGTATGGGATTGCTATGAGGAAAAGAGAGCGCTGATTGTATGGTCTCTGCTTTAATCCACCTGTGTGTCCTGCCGTTGGGGAGATTGTGTTTGTTCCATGGACTTCTATTTTAAATAGATGAGCTGACTTAAGGTACCCATTTGAAGGGCCTTCACTGACATTTCTGACAATATGTGCAATTATTCTAACACCAGCATGACTGTTTTGGTTGCCAAATGCTAATCTAACTTATATCTATATTAGCCCAAAAGTATATTTAATTTATATTTAATTTAATGACAGTCAACTCTAACACCTCTTCATATTTGCCTATTATTGTCCTGAACCAGATTCCTTTTCTATTTTCTTTCTTTAAAAATGCAGAGGGGGAAGCAGAGACCATTTTAGTGATCAATACTGGACTGTTGAGTATAGCCAGAATTTGATCTGCTATCAGAAAAACAGAACTGCATTCCTGTTTTTCAGCCGTGACTCAATACATATATTAATCATCGTGCCCCCCAAGACTTTTCATGCATTCTGAATCACGTTAGAAACATTAAAATATTAACAAACTTTGATCCCAGTGCAGCTGAATGCTCACTCAGCTCTGTTTTTAAGCTAGAATGCACTCAGTCCTCTGAGTTTGTAGTAAACTCTAGAAACAAGCCTGAAAGCAGAGCACCACCATTCAGCAGCATCTTAACTCCTTGTTCAATTATTTAAAAGCTGCTCTGAGAGCATCTTTGGCAATGTGTTACAGATAGCTGTTGGTAGTACATTTTGTTGTTTTTTTTTTTTCCCCACAAAAAGAGGCATCTCCCTGGCCCTCACCATTTCTTGTGAATGAGCTCATTATAGTTTCTGTGCAGCAATCCCATTGCCTCATTCTCTTCAGTATCTTAGGGCTGCCAAAGCCCTACCTGCATTTATGCCACGAGGATGCCACCTTAAATATTTTAAATGCATCACAAGATAACTTGTAGTTTTCACAGACAAAAAATGCTGAGCTCAACTTTTCAGAAATTAAGGAGGAGAAGTGGATGTAGGAATGCACCTTCTTCTGCCCCTGAATATTTCAGCAGCAGCATTAGGCAATGCCAGCTACCAAAGCCTTCCTCTTTCTTCCTCTCAGCCCCTCTTCAAGGGGCCTTGGAGGTGGCTGCAGCAAAGCACTTGTGTGAAGAAGACAAATGGGATGCTGCCAGCCCTGTGTTTTGAACCAGGTCTTGAGGTGGCCCTTTGCTGAGGCTGCATAGGGCCAGAGCAAAATGCCTGTTGGCAATAGCAGCCAACCTGGCTTACCCAGCAACTGACATACTAGGAAGC
Organism: Oreortyx pictus; assembly: GCA_036925125.1. NCBI lineage: Eukaryota > Metazoa > Chordata > Aves > Galliformes > Odontophoridae > Oreortyx > Oreortyx pictus. Next base: position 58,256,832 of record JAUPFR010000003.1, read on the forward strand.
AAAGGAAGGTGTGGACACCTCTGTTCCTTTTTTTTTTTTTTTTTTCATCTCCCCTTTTTCATCTCCCCACTTGAGGCTGGTTTGGCTGTGCCTAAGGAAGTTTGAAAGTATTTTTGAAACTTCCATCATTTTGGGAATGTGTCCTGAAAATTTTCCACTGGATATGGCCACATGAAATCACACATCAGAAAGAGCTCCAGTGCTGCAAAGTGACACGCTCATCATCTTTACATTTCTCTCTCTGAATATCTTCCAGCATTCCTCCTTTCCATTGCAGCAACACCCTCTCTCAGCTCAGTTGTTGCTGCTTGTTGATCTCTGCACAGCACATATTTTTCAGGCAGCTTTACCAGTGGAAGCTGAAATATCCGTTAAGAGTGGCAGAGGAGGGGCTGAGGAATAAGGGCACATCTGTGATATGCACTTAGAAAGAAAATGCTGGCACTTAGGGGTCCCCAAATGACCAGGAGCTCTGGGCTTGTGCTCCTTACTTTGCAGCGGCAATTCTCATTCTCCAGCATGAATTTTCAGACTGTCAAGCAAACAGTAAGAAGCCCTTCTCACTATGGGCTGGCTGTGAATTGCATGACAATGAAACTGTAATTAAAACTTGCAATTCTGTGCCTTTTGTTGTTGCTGGCAGTCAGGTTGCTAACAAGTGACTTTAGTGACCCCTAGTGCCAGCGGGGCTGTGAGATAATTAGCAAGGGGAGGGGATGTGGTGGGGAACAATATGCATGACACCTCCGGTCGGCTGAGCTGGTTGCTGACCATAGATTCCCTGTACTGGTTTTCTTTTCCATCAGTAAATTTCAGCATGTCACTCAGTATCTGTTCCTCAGTTTCCCTCAGACAACATACCTGTTCCTGCGTCCAATTTGTATCTCAGTAGGGAGACTAATTGATTGCAGTTTACGCATTTACTTTCTAAAGGTGACTACAAAGTGCTTTATTTAAAAACTATGACTTCCTTACTGATGATCTTACAATAAGACTTGCTTTTAATTACAAAACATACCTCCTACCACAGGTTGATGAACAAGCAAGCTAAAACAGCCCGAACAAACCAAGCAACATTAATTAGAATGTGAAACAGACCACATCAATTAGGCTGGAGAAAAAGCACCTGAAATGATAAAATTCCTTCCTCGCAGGTTAAGCAATTGGTCTCCACTGAACTCCCAGCTGTGGGAAGAAGAGTTTTTCCAGCTTGGTTTGGCTTTATTAGTAACGACAATCTAAGAGTGATCATAAAAACATATGCAACAGCGTCATGTTCCTGTCATAGGCTGATTAATGCTAATGGCAGCAGATTAACAAAAACAAGGGGAGCGCAGTTCACCTGGCAGCATGGCTTGCTATAGGCACGATGTCATTTGCTGATGGGTGGCTTGAAGCATAGATAACTCCAGAAGCAGCCAGGTGCACATGCCGAACATACGTGCACTGCGTCACACATGCAGAACCAAACTGGTTGGAAAAAAGCAAAAAATCACAGAGACACAGCATGGCTGAGGTGGGCAGAGCCCATCAGGTCCCAGCACAGCTCCAGCAGGGCCACCCAGAGCAGCGTGCCCATGCCCACAGCCAGGAAACTTCTAGAGATCTCTAAGGAGGAGACCCCACAGCCTCTGGGCAGCCTGTGCCAGTGCTTGGTCATTATCCACGCAGCACACAAGTGCTCCTGGTGTTCAGATGGAATCTCCTGTGTCCCAGTTCATGTCCGCTGCCTCTGTTCCTGGCACTGGGTACCACTGAAAAAAGCCTGGCTGCATCTTCATTGCACCCTTCCTTCAGGAATTTATAGACACTGATGAGATCTCCCTGGGACCCCTCTAGCAAAGCCAATATGCAGAAGGTTCATAAGGTTAAGCCGTGGCTGGGGTGCTCAGGGTTCTCCCCGCCACATTTTACTACCAGCGTGTGGCAGGATGTCCACAATCTCACCTAAAAGAAGGAAAGCTGAGGCTGAGCCTGGCAGTGAGCTGAAGTCAGGCTGGCAGGTCAGAGGGATACATGCCCGTGCAGAAGGCAGACCTGGCAGGGAGGAGAGCAGATGTCACTGCAGCAAAACCTAACGCGTGGCTGAAACATCTCCCCAGGCCCCACTGCTCAGAGAATTTTCCCCGCAGGCCTCTCTCTCCAGCAGAGCTGAGCTGCCTCCTCTCTCTGGGAGACGGCAGGCGGCTGCAGGTTAATGAGCTGCACCTGCTGCCAAAATGAAGCTGTAATTATCCTGCATTTTTCCGCAGAGCAGGGTTACCTGGCTGCAGGGTGTCTGTGGGGGTGTTGTTTTCCTGGGGAGGCTGCTGAGGGGTGTGAAAGTCAGAAGGATGTGTTTGTGCTCCGGGTAAGGCTGCCAGAAACTTGGAAGCTTCATGTTTATCAGGGGCACAGTACGTGTGCAGGTACTTTGGCTTATGGCTTTCTGTGCCCAAGTGTTGCCTGGAGTGTCACTCAAGCCCCTGAGAAACCCACCAGATATTTCGAAATGTTTTTTTTTTTTTTTTTGTGGAGAATTATGGCAATGAATTTGGGAAATTTGCTGCCCAGAGGCCAATGTACATGCACGGTGTCAGATGTTGAAATGCAGAACTGAAGTGGTTGGGAAAAGCAAAAATCACAGAGTCGCAGCATGGCTGAGGGGGGCCCATCAGGTCCCAGCCCAGCTCCAGCAGGCTCACCAGGCAGCTTCTGAAGATCCCCAAGGACACTCTGCAGTCTCTCTGAGCAACCAGAGAGACACTGAATTCTTATGCTTGATAAAGGTAGAAGGGCTGACAGAATAAACACGTCAATGTTGCTGCTTTATTTGTTCTGGAATTAGGATAACTGTTTAAAGTCACTTCCTAATATAGGGATCAGACAGCAAAGATAACAGGCATCAGTATCAGAGTACGCTAGCAAATAACTTGAAAACCAATGCTAAGTACCTTTCTAAGGCATCTTTCACGTGAACAGTGGCCTGAGCTCTTTACAATAATCAATGTAGGCTCAAAGCTAAGTGACAAGAAAAGTTTACTGCTAGGAGAGCATCCTGCTTTTTCCTTCAGTGTTGATACTGCTGTGCAAATATTTAAGTGAACAGATAAATGTATACCTCCAGAAACACTATTAGCTAGCTTCAGATAGAAGCTGGATACTGTGTTTGGGAAACAACTGATGCTCTTGTAGGAAAGTACAAAAATGATTCAATTTGGAGGGTTAAAAAATGCTTTGTTTTACTGCTGTCTGATGCTGGGGACGATGGCAGCATCTCTCCGCTCCGCTGCACATCCTATTGGCCAAGCACGTGGCCCAGCAGCATCCTGGATGCGACGTGGAGCTGCTGTGCTAATAGCAGTTTCTCCCTGCTCAGCAGTGCTTCTTGGCAGTGAAATTGTCTTGCTCTGCGACAACAAAATCGATCAGCAGCCTCCTCTGGGGTCTCAACACCACATTGCTGCTTACACTACATAAACTAATTTAATATTCTTCACCATTCTGTTTTGCTGCACTGCTAGTAGCAGTTCTGGAAGATATTAAAAATGAAAAATTGAGGAAGTGAGGTGCTTTTACAGACTTGCTAGACAGCTTCAGATTCACCTTTTAGCCCGCTTGTCCTCCAAGTGGCTATGTCACAGTGAAAACCCTTGAAAACAGTGTGAAATTGCATCAGTTCATCATGCAGGCAGGAAACCTATGTCTGTTTAGGCCAAAACAAGTAGTTTCCTGGAATATGGTAGAAATGCAGATTAGCATCCTTTATTTGATTCATTTGACACCTAATTATTATTTTTTTTATGTGTAGTCAGGGATTGGAGCTGCCGGTGGCTGTGCCTTTGCTGTGAGTGAGAGATGCACCGGGTGCATTTTATTTGGGTCACTGGCAACAATTCATTTTCACAGCAGAGTATTTGATTATATATATATTTTTTGCATAATGAAGCAGTGGAAACCCACAGCAGTGCTCTCTAAGAGAAGACAGCCGGATGATACATATTTAAATAGCCTGAATGGGCTTTCCTTTAAGCATCAGGCCCAGGCAGGGAGCCGCCTTCTCCTGCCCAGGCCTGGGTCTGGAATGAGGCCTGATCAAAACCATAACAGCTCTCTAAGGAAGAGGAGAAATCAAAGGCCTCTCCAGCACTGCAGAGGAAGTTGCAGGTAGGTAAGTTATGGCTAAGTGGCACTGTTTGGTAGAACCCCCTTCCTGCAACCTGGTCAAGCATTGGAGCAATTTAGGTTCTGGCCCCTATCCACCTCTGCCTGCTTGAGCTCTCGGGATGGGGGAAGTTGAAAACAAGGAGGCTGCATAAATTCACAACAAAAATGAGTATAGTGAGATTGCCACGCTTCTATTTCTTCCTCTGAAGGCTGCAAATGAAAGATGCATTTCCAGTAGGCAGGAAGTGGGTGTGCGAGAGAGCTGCGTGCATGTGTGCTCCTGTTCCCACCATCTGGTAAAGGGTGAACATTTCAGGGGAAAGGATCATGATAGCAGAGCTCATCTTGGGTTAGTGAATAATAGGAAAACCATCCATTTGGTTGCCTTGACTTTCATGACTGAAGAATAGACCAGGGAAGGAATAGACAAAATGAATATTGTCAGATCACCAGGATCCAGAATCCCTGCCAGAGAGAAGTTAAAATGCATATAGGCTGTAAGAGAAAAGCCAAAAGAGTCTGCTGAGGGCCAAGTGCAGGTGACAAGCTTCAGGACATCCCCCCTATAGCCACTCAAGCAAGTGCCCTTGGCACTACCTGAAGAGGAGGATGATTCGTAGGGAAAGGACAAGAAGCAAAGGATACAAACTAGAACACACGAAATTTGATTTATACAGAAGAAGAATCTCCTTCACGGTGAAGGTGGTCAAACACAGGAGCAGGCTGCCCAGAGAGGTTCTGTAGTCTCAGTCTCTGGAGGTCTTCAAAAGCCATCTGAGTGTGGTGCTGGGCAACCTGCTTGGAGTGGCCCTGCTTGATAAGGGACATTGAATCAGACAACCTTCAGAATATTATCTAGTTGTGGAGGAGCAATGGGAATAGGATACAAATGTCAAGGGTATGACCCTACTTTTTCTACTTCTGTTGAAGTCCTTTCTTCAAGGGTAGGACAGAGAAAACGGGCAGCAGTGGACTCTGCAGGCGTGAACAAGTCTCACAAGTAAGGCGCATGGAGTCCTTTGCTTTACTATGCCTGTCGTTTAACAATAACTAATGAAGACCTTCAGGGCTGTTTTAATCAATGACGGCAACCTACTTGTCTGATAGAAGAAACTGCAGAAGAGAGTTGACCAGCAGAGTCGGTGTGACTCTCAGTGTGCGTAGTACCATACATCAACAGAACCAGCTGGGACCACCTGTCAGTGGTGGCTTAGCAAAGCAGAGCAGCACAACAAGCTGGGGTGGAAGATTTGTGGCACAGGCAGTTAATAACAAGAGTATTTATGGGCAATGTCGGCCTAGCTAGTGATAGACAGATGAGTCAGGTCATCAAGATTAGCAGCCTGGAGCATCAATTCTGATGAGGCTTCCCTATCTAGGTGGGAAAGGCAGTATTTCCTCTGGGACAACAGATTGATTTGTGCCTTACATGGATTTCTTTGTCCTTAGGCATCAAAATAGTACAACCAGGAGCAGGACTGGAAGAGGAAGGACACAGTCAAGTTTCTTACTTTTCTTCTCTAAGAAATGAGAATGCTCTGTTATTTAGGACTGATTCATTTTTTCCATGCTGACATGTTATCTGCCTTTGTTTTCCCTTTCTGATTATTTGAAGCTCATTTATAGAACTTCTGCCTTCAGCTTGCACTTGAGTCCCCAGAAAATACAATTCAACTTCCTAATTTCTAGGTGGAAGCTTTTAGTGCCCTCTCAGAATTGAACCAGCCAAATTCCTGCCAATCAGTACCCAATAGGAGAACTTCAGTCTCTCTAAAAGTCATTAGTTACTTTGTTTCTTCAAGTATTCTGTTTTTCTTGTGTGAATCAGTCCATCAGTTAAACAGTGATTAACCCCATGTTCCGCATTACAAATTGACCTTGAGTTTGTTTCTTGCCACAAATTGAAGCACTACAGAAAGCAGTTTAAGTTCTCAAATATCTTAAAGGCCAATGCTGTCTTGAGTCATTTTGTGACAACTGCAATTGCCTGAAGCATGAAAGCACACACCTCACAGTTTAGATGAAGCAAGCTGAGACACACGATGTTTTCAGCAGAAGAGACCTTGACTTTGGTAATAGTTTTTATCCTTACTTTCTAGGCACTGGACCTATACAGGTTTTGCTGCAAAATGTGCAAGATATGCAGTGTTGATTGATCAGGAAAGGGTGATGGGTAAGATTTAGCAGGGTTTGAGAATTGCTAACAATGGTTGAAGTTGGTGTACACGTTGTGATTTCATTCTTTTATATTTTGCCCTGAGAAAAACATATTTTACTCTGTGTCCAGAGGCTTGGATAACTTTTAAAATACTTTAGGTGTAGTTTAAGCAGCAGACAAGTTTGTCAGTAAGCTATTTAGCTGAAAACTTTCTTTAACTGCCTGATTTGCCATGTGGTGTCTTGTTAGAAAGCCTAAACAGAATAGATAAGAGCTAGCTAGGACTGCCAACATCTTTGCATATGCCGAGCTTATTTTCCTAAATTTCAAAGCTGTCTGGAGAAAGTACACTCTTTCTTGAGAGGGAAACCTACTACTCTTAGGGTAGGTTAACAGCATAGACAAAGTGTCTGAAGCAATAATTTAAGTCCCTCTCCCTTTTGGCATTTCTCTTTCATTAGTTTCACTGCCTGTTCCTCACCATCCCTAATGAACTAGGTGGAATCAGTGTGCTATTCACCAGTTGTTGAAGGAATTAGATGTATATTCTGTTATATACATTATGGTACAACATCTTTAAAATACAGCAGAAGAAAAGATCTGGGCTAACATACCCCAGTAAATGTGAACAGATGTTTAAGGAAAATCAGCTTTGGTAATTCATTCAGCTTTCTCTTAGCAGTCAGTCTGTTTGGTGGGGTCTGTCACCGTGCAGAGCTCTCCCATCAGCTCATCCTGTGGTGCAGGATCTGCTCTCTGGATTTGGCCGCTCTAAGTATCTGTAGTGACAGAACCTAAAATTGGTATTTTCATGTAATTTAGAAGTCTTCCAGCTGTCTGACAGACTGTTAGGGAGGTGAGGATATGTTATAGACCTATAAATACTCTTGTAAGAACAACAGAAAACCAATGTCAATTTTCTTCTCCCATTTGGCAATACTCCAAGCATCTGCTGTCTAAGAATATCAACTTTTTCTAGCAAATTGGTGCACTAAAACAGGCTAGGTCAATTTTTCTCGTTCCCTCAACGACTGGAAAAGTAAAAACAGAAAGATTGCTACCAGACAATGGAAGATAAGGAGAACTATGAGGTCAGATTAATGTTTCTTATAACATGCCTAGGGCAATAATAAAGACAACACATTGGATTTTATTAAAACATCAGCAGCAAAAGATATCTGTTTCATTTTCCCTTAATGTAAGAGCAAATTGAGACAGGCAAAGAACAAACCATCCATCTGACATGGTGAGACCAGTTACCTTGCTGGTTCATTCATGCTGAACAGAGAAACTTGTATTTGGCAGGTTTTGTGACTCATAAGGTCTTTAGTTCAAAGGAAAGACAGATTTAAAACTTTTTTGGCAAATCTAGCCATAGTCACCCTGTAATCGCCTGGTCTTTTGTCTTGAGGTTACCTCTGCTTACTGCTGTCTCCCCAGAATTTTACTGATGCCAGGAACCAGGAGAGCATCAGTTCTTCACAGCTGAGCAGAAGACGACTGCTCCCCAGCTATCGACATGGCAAGCATGGAAGAGGCAAAAGAGAAGAAGAATACAAATTAAGCAAATTATCCATGTGGTAGAAGCTAAGTCAGTAAGGATCAAGAGTACTGAGCCATGGCTGACTGCTAAAGTGGTACCTTTTGGGGACAGCAGCTGAGGCCAAAGACCTAGGTGAACTGCATGCTTCGAAGAGCAGAGATTAACTGACAGAAGTCTTACTGTTTCTAACTGCACATACAGGTAACAGAATAACCTGTCTGCTGGACTAGCAGTTGGTCTCTTGGGGGATTATGACCTTGCAGTAGCAGCAAAATGCCCTGTTAATCCTTCCTTCAGGAAATGCTTCCCTGTTCTGTGGAAGGATGCAAGCGCATTAGTGGCAAATACACATATGCACATGGTATGGATCCCTCTAGGAACTGGTTGTTGTTGTGCTACCTGTCCAGCAGCCATCCCTGATCACCCAGAATTCCCTAGCTGCTGAAACCTGCAGCATAAGAGCCCCTGAGGCCCACAGGTCTACATCAGTTGCTTGTGATCATGTGTGCACATGTATGCTGTGGGCTCTCCAGGCTTGGACCCTCTCCCTGTCCAGCAACTGGCCTGGGACCCTCTAGTCTCTAGGTTCCTTGTCGGTTTATGCCAAGGGGTGCCTCAGCTGGTCTCAGGTCCCCACAGTCCCTTCCACAGCTGGTTTTGGATTCCTGGTCTCTTCCACAGCCAGCCCTCAGTCCACGGGGCACTCTGCCATCCAGCCCAGATTTCTGGCTGCTGCAGTACCTCTCACCAGTTAGTCCAGCCAGATGTTTTCTGATGATCACACAGAAATATATCAATTGCTTTTATTCCTTCAACCACTTTTTTCTCCTTGCTTATTCCTCCCATACCACCTTGATCCCTCATCATTCTTGATTGGTGCTCCATTTAACACTCCCTATTGAAACCTGCACAAACACTCCAGATACTCTTCCCTTGTCATCCACACTGAGTCCCATACCCCATAAGACAGTGTACCTCCCCCCCCCCCCCTCCCCAGGCTATAAAGAGGACCTTTCCTGCTAAACCTCATTTTGGAGCTGTGGTCTGAGCATCCCTCAGTGAGGGGCCAGGTCAGGGTGTTCATCTCTGATTAAGCTTATGGGGTTCAGCTGCTTGTCAGCTTTGTGTTGCTGGAGACGGACCCTCATAAGTTAATCCCTTTCCTACAGTGCCCAGGCAGTGGTGATGTCAGGGTGCTCTGCTTCTCTCTGGGTTTTTGGGGTTTCCCTGCCTGTTATCATGGAGATGGTTTTTCACTTGCGTTATCTGAAAGAAGTCACACAGAAATTCAGTAAATCAGTTGAACAGCTGAGTCTTGGTAGCAAAATGAATTAATTAAATAGATAAATCTAAATAAAATGACTCGCAGAACTCTGCTTTTGTAGGAAGGCTGAACATCCCCAGCTGTCCTTGCAGTTAAGGGGAGGTGAAGCTAATTAAAATTGCTCAGGGTTATTGCCAGCAAAATGGCACGGAAGTACTGCATTCATTATTTAGTAAGTTTTGTACTCTAAACTCCACCACATAACCTCACTGTTATAAATCGTCATACGCTCAAAGAACAGTTAAAAGGGTTTTTTTTTTTTTTTTGCCATATGCTCATTTGTTTAATTCTTTACTCATGAAGCTATTCTTGTTTTACACTCTTAAATTAAAAACAAAGTGTCCCAAGGATGCCAATTTGAATTTAATGATTAAAAAAAAAACACCCCAAAAAACACAGAATAAGGGAAATGTATAAAAGAAGGGCAATGAAAGCTATTGATGAAGTTAGCTACAAATCTAAATCGTAAATATGGGCATTATTCACCCCACAATTATTCTCTACAAAAATAGCAACAATTTATCAAAGAAAATATTGTATGAGCCTAGAATATCTTGTCAAAAATTCCTTGATAAATGATAAATCAACATAGTATTTATGTAATATTTCGCATCTGCTTGTGAACGTGCGGTTGTTTTAACCCTGAACACAGGGCTCTGATGTTCCAAATTTGGCAACAGGGAGTTTTAGTTCTACAGTATCAAACTGATGTGCTTAAACCTGTGCAACTTGTCGATACATCTGGACAACAGTTTCTGATGTAAAGCTTTGGCTGGAAAAATGTGGAATCTCATTCTATACTATCATTTTCTGGAAGACTAACTGCTTTTCTAAAACAGCATTAAATATATACAGCCGTACATACGTTTTCTCCCTTCCACAGCTCCGTTTTGTTTTACATATGCCCTTGCCCTGCTTTATGGTTTTCCATCTGGGATTTTTGAGCCCTCTCCTGGCCCCACAGAGGACCATACAAAACCCTATATTTGAGAGTGGTGTCCAAACTCTCCTCGAGCTGTGGCAACACCCTGCAGTGCCCACTGCCCTGGGCATCCTGTTCCATGCCCACCGCCCTGTGGTGCAGAGCTGTCCCTATCCCTCAGCTGCCCCTCCCCTGACACAGCTCCATGCCGTTCCCTCGGGCCCTGTCGCTGTCACACAGAGCAGAGATCAGAGCTGCCCTTCTGCTCCCTGTGAGAGCTGCAGCCACCATCAGGCCCCAGCTCAGCTCCTCTTCTGTTAGGTGAATAAGTAATGGGGGAAATAGAAGGAAAAATGGTGCTTGCTGTTCCAAAACCAGCTTTAAAAGAGTAAGGCAAAGCACTTGTTCCCAACTTGTTTGTGACTTCAGTTGTCATAATCAAACCAGTTCATGTCTGCTCAAACCACAACTTGCTAAGTTTCAATATCAGTCATGCAGGTAATGCACATAATGTAGCCCACATCTGGCAATAGCAACACTGCAACTCCTGGTTTATATCTTCAACAGATTTTGTTCTTGGGGATTCGTGCCATTTCACCTGGCAAAAAAGTACTCAGGCAGCAATCTAACAAACCATGAGGTGGCCAGATGTGCTTGGTGTTTGTGAGGAACAGTTCTGGACACTAAAGAAACAAAAAGCACTGAAAGTGAATAGTCAAGAGAGATGCAGAGGAAAATTCTGAGGGCTTGAAGCCAGAAACTCTCACCAACAGGACTGAACTAAAAAATAGGAGGGAACTAGGTAGGACAAGAAAGAATATTGTAATTTATGGGTAGCCAAATAACTGCCTGACAGGTGCAAAAGCAAGTTAGTGGAGTGTGGGATGTTTTTATGCATAAAGGTTTGTCTTTGATGAAGAGCCGTTCTGCATACAGTGACTGAGACTGGAGCTATGCCAGAATGAAAGCATCTGTGATACAGAACAGTCCTCAGCAAGGAGGGATCTACAGCACCCTAAGCCAGTGATCTGTGCATTAAATATATAGCAAACTATGATGCGCAGAGCAGTGTGTTGCATGATGTACCACACACGTCAAAATAAATCTTTGCCAAATGCGTAAACACATCCCTGAAAGGCATGTGGTAGGTCACCCCCTCATCTTGTGGAATTATGAGACCTTTCAGAGACGTACAGACAGAAAATTTCTCTGCCACAGACACAGGGCCGGAACACCTACCTTAGACAACCACTGTTTACATGTTGCAGCTTGAAGCATCAAGTGTCAGTGAAGAAAATAAGCAAGTGTATTCCAAAGAGGGAAGTTCACAACAAATAACATCCCTCTGGCCAAGGGTGTCGATTCAGCCAGGGGAGTCTGATAGAAAACATGGCTGCTGCATCTCACCATGGCAGCTATGCCAGGAAAGAAGAGAGCAAACTCATCTGGTGCAGCAGAATCAAGTGTGATGGTCTAGTTAGAGGAAAGTACTTTTGAAATAATGAACTGGTGACTGGGAATAGCAAAGTTAAAGATGGCCTCAAGCTTTGGGATGAGGATCACTGATGATGATTATGAGGATGTGATAAAATTCCCGGCCCAGAGGGAGGGTGGTGCTCTCCAAAGGGCTAGATCAAGGTTGGGATGGATTTATGGATGAGCTCAGGATCTCCATAAATCATTCATTTGTGAACTTCCACTATAAACATTATGTTTGTACTTTAAAATAAAAATGCACACGCACACACACTCACACACACACACACACAAAATCCAAACCTCTTTTCTTTAGTTTTAACTTGTATAATTGCAAAACAGTATGCTGTAAGCACTGCTCCCCTATAGGAATAGAAAAGGGAAAGAATAAGATGAAAAGTTGCTATGTGCTAGCATATATATAGTGCTAGCTATGTGATGTTAATATAATGAAGTTAATACAACTTCTATATAGAATAGATTAAAAGAACTGAATATCAGTGAAAGCCTTATTCTGAAAGAGACAGAAATTTATGAGAAGTATCTTTTCATCATCTTGAATAAATCCTACTGAATTAATTTGAGCAAGGTTGTCTAAATTCTGATATATTCATAAATGTTTTTACGCATGCCAAGCTGAAATAGGTCCCGATAAAAGCAGTGTCTTCCTGGTCTCTTTCTTTGTATGCAGCCAGAGCAGCAGAATGATCATCAAAGCCATTGGCAAAGTGCATTTCCAGGGATTTAATTCTCAAAATTGCATTTGGTTAGAAAACTTTGAGAACCATGTGGAGGGAGCTTTCTTTATGTAGAACATCCTACTGCAGCATCCAAATATGATGAACTAAATTAATACAAGGAATTCTTTATTACTTGAAGTTTGCCTATGACAGGGTCTGGGACTGAGTTTTCTTTTTAGAATATAGATTTTAATCTATGTTAATGTTCCCATCAGCAGGATAAGTTAATGAGGCCCTAGCTCATTTTATTATCTTTTATCTGTCTGCAGCTCTAAGCTCCTAACTGCACGGCCTGGGATACGCACTTTGCATGTTGGATGAGGAAAGGCAGTTTGTGTTCGAGCGTTTGCACTGCACAGACGTGAGCACTCTGTGGTTGGTGTTCTCCATATGGGAAAGTTCATTTTGTTTCTGTCTTGCTTGAAAACAAACAAACAATATATCAGCAACAAGACCATAAAAAATAGCAGCAAATAAGGGATATGAAAAACTGATGCAAGCATGCCTGCTAGGTCTGCAACAGAGCTGGGTGTGCACTTTTTAGGAGACAATGAGCGGTTACTGACTGCTGACGTAGGCTGGGAAAAAATAGAAAGCATATTTAAGTGAGGTTGTATTAAAATAGGCACTTTTTAATGCTTGAAGCTATTTTGGTCACATTTGGGTCTCCTGTGGAGAGTACTCCTTCTGGCTTCTCAAGTAAGGTCTGGCAGCTTTTTCAGGATTTGAGCATATCAGATATTCAAACATTGGTAAAATCTACCCAAAGAACTACGAAAGTGGGACATGAAATTGAGCTGAAGGAAGGGGGAAAATACAGGACAATTCTTTCTAGCCAGGAAGTAAAGAGGAGGCAGCGAGGCAATGCAGGGAATTTGTGGAGTCACTATCCCTGGAGGTTTTCAAGAAAAGGGTAGGTGCAGCACTGAGCGACGTGGTTGAGAGTGGTCACAGGCATGGGTTGGTGACTGGACTAGATGACCTTGGTGGTCGTTCCAACCTCAATGATTCTATGAGTCTTGCTGCCCTGGGATCACTGCTCTCATTCAGTAACCCAACAAATAATCCTACTAAACCAGGGTAGATGTCATCAGATTCATCAGTTCATCATTCATAACACTGGAATGAGGGCAGCAGCAATGTGCAGTGTGCAAATGGCCCCAGCCTGAAGAGCAACCTCTGCTGGCCACAGCCTAGGGCAGCCCAGGCCAATATCTCAAGTTAATACAGCCCCAGCTTTGTTCCACAGCTGCATCGTCATAGGATCATAGGATCATAGAATCACAGGGGTTGGAAGGCACCTCAAGAGATCATCGAGTCCAACCCCCCTGCCAAAGCAGGTTCCAGTCAAATAAACCTGTGATAAATCCTTATTTCTTTATTTATTTTAATACCTTTTGTAGCAAATACTCGTCTTATTTGTACACCTGGATTATGCTGGAACAATTTGTGCATTTTTTCCACTTTGCCAAGCTTCATTCTCAGCATAAATTTCTTATTGAAGTTCAAATGTCAGTTAATTCCCAGGTGTTTCAAACTAAAATAAAGTGGTAAATACAGGATATTAGCTGGGAAATAGGCTGAAGTCTGAAAGGTCCTCAAAGAATGGGGGTACTTACTACAGAAATATTCATCAGAGCAATGGCAGGACAGCAGCTTTTCAGCTGTTACACTTTCATCTTGAATTTGGAGTGCATATAATCTCAAAATGAAATTTTGTGATGGTCTCTGAAAAAAGTAAAATGGGAGATAATGAAATACTCCTCCTTACATCCTGGCAGTCCAGTTAAATAGTAAAACAAAACACATTTCTCTGTGTATATGTGTGCACAAAAAACTCATTTCTGACAAGTTTTCCAAGCAATTGGTAATCTGAAAATTTCACATCCCTGCAACCACCCTGCAATACTGAAAGCCTGGAAATAGCTCAGGCTACCCAAGCATTGAATTGATTCTCAGGCTTAGAGCCTACTAGAATAAGAGGTTGAAATTTGGAGGGAGTTTGCTCCTATTTAAGTTGCTAGCAACACCGAGGCAGTTAGTGATGGCACTGGCTTCAGTTCTGACAATTTTAACAGCTTCCCTTGTACAGCTAGTTTTGTAGGGTGACTGGACTGTCTTCTGCTTGTGTTGTCTGTATCTGATGCTGACACTGAAGTTCCTTCCCCAGAAGTGACTGCAGTTATGCTCTTTGTTCATTTGCATCTTTGTAAATGCCATGCCATTTTCTCATGTGTATTTGTTGTATTTGTTGATTTCACTGCCTCTTGCTTTCTTTTACCTTTCTTGAGGAGAAGCTGATCGGTGATCATCAATAAGCTTTTCTGCAGCAGGTATGTAAGTGGCATGTTCATCTGCAAGTGCCCCTAAGATCATGATGGGCCCATGGTCCTAGCACTGCTGCCTCATTCTGCTGTACCACATGAAATGCACAAGACTTGATGTTTATCTCTGATAGTTTGGTTTGCAGTGCAGCAGACACTTACTTTATGATTACAAAACCACATATATATTTCCTGCCTGCTTTTTTTCACAGTCTTTCCTTTCTACTTCACGTTCCTTGATCCATAGGCCTGGCTACAAACAGGGGATGTTCAGCTGCTCAGGCTCATGTTTTTGCACTGTGCAGCCAAGGACAGTTACTGAACTGGGGATACTTTGCTTATGTGTGTTCTTAGGATGAGTTTTACATTTAGACTCTTGACAAAACCTCCAAGCAAAAATTATCATGAGCGTGTTGTTTGGGGTCCCTACACTGGCCCTTGTGGTGTTTTCTATGCCATTAATACAGGGCTGCTTGCACTTGCTGGGTGTCTCACCAGCACTCTGCGCTGCAACATACATGCTATTTCCCAGTCAAACTGACTTGCCAGAATGGGCAACTTCAAATCTGTGGGGACGATTGCTAATAGTGGCAGTTCCACTGCCCAAGCAGTCCTCCCACATTGCTCACTGCTGCAGTAGCTTTCTGGGTGATTATGGTCACTGAAGTGGTTGCAGCTGTAGGTTGTAAATGTTGTCGAACCTTTTCTTGGCTTAAATTGTACCCACTGCAAGAGGGTTCAGGGCTGTTGCTGCATAAAGAAACAAGTGAAAGCCAACTAGGCTCTGAAATCCAGTAATTTGTTTACATGTATGTGTTACGCTTACCTATGATGAAGTCAGTGTTAGCCATTGTATCAGGGGAGGTAAAGGACATGCTTACCTCTCTCCTTTCTCCTCTTTCCTACCCATTGCTCTTTCCCTTCAGTCAGCCCTTTTCAGCACATCATTGTGAGGGGATAGAGTAAAATAGCTGCAGTTAGCAAAGCACATGGCTCAAAACATCTGCAGATAAGAGGTTACCAGCGCAGCTGTACTGGCACCCCAGGTGCCTATGCCAGCAACACAACACAAGGCTCCAGCAGTCTTATCACCATCTCTTCAATTGCAGTTCTAGACCAGCAGCGTCCTTTAGTAAGCGGAGAGCAGAGCTAAGTGTAGCCAAGCACCAGTGGGATCCTGCTGGGTTCAAGAGGCAGAGTGCTCCTGGAATTGCGTTTGTGAATAGTATTCATGTATATTAAAGTAATGGATATAAGTGCCATTCACCATCTCAACTGATGGAAGAGGCAGTCAGTAAATACGAGAAATGAACTCTGATAAAAATAACGATATTTAAAGCACTGTAATAAACCTGTCAGTCTTCTCAGGAAGCAAGAAGCAAATCTCTATTAAATAAGACAGTGGCAGTGAGAGAGAGCTCACCAAGAGGCAGGCTTGGGTTATCCTCTGGGCTGACAGCAGCAGGGTGCTATGTGTTTTGAAAGAAAAACAGAAGAAGAGTCTTTCTTGCTCTTCCCTCATCATCCTCAGTGCCACCGATTAGTTTTGAAAGTCGTTCTGCAAAATTGCTAATTTTTCATGAATTCAGTGACGCTGTTATGATTTTATGGAAAGTGCAGTTGCTGTAATTGTGGAAACTCGATGGTTTGAGTAAACTTCCTTGACATCTTCCTCTTATTTTCTTGACCTCTCAGAGCAACGATTTATTTTGTTCCAGTTTTCTATCATTCCTGAGCAACTCTAAGTTGCTCACATCCTCCCACAATTTCTGGATGAGTATAGGTTTCACAATAGAGTTGTTCTAGGCTTTTTTTTTTTTTCCTTTTTTTGACTGAGCTTTGATGTAGCTGTGTGAGTTTCTCCTGCCATCTGCTGCTTTGTATTGAGATCCACGACCCGTGCTTCTGGTTTCACACTCATATTTTCTCCTTAGCATGTGCTCTGTGACATTCCTGTTGTAGCAGAAACCTACAGGAAACACATTTGTCATGGCTCTCAGTTCCCTCATACTTCTTGTATACATTGGTTTGAGGGTTCTCCTGTTGAAAAACAAACAAGTAAAATAAAATGCTCCTTCCTCCACCTTACTCGACACACTGATTTCCCACCCTCCTCATGTGCTGTCATGCAGAAGAGGAGGGTTTGGGACTCAAAATCTGTGCAGAACTGAATGAAGAGGTTTAATAATTGCTTCATGAAGCATTTGGTGATCATTCTCACGGCCTTATCGTTCTCCGGAGAAGAGATGTTAGTACAAGGGCTGCTCCAAAAGTAATGTCTTTTTTAATGTTGGCCCACAACATCAGAAGAGGATGCTGGTGATATGGCAGCAGAGGTTGGACCTTCCCATTAGTGTTCCAGTACATTTTGCTACTGTGCTACAGATGGCAGCAGAGGGGCGGCTTGACAGAAAGGCACCTGGCATGGAAGTATGTAGGAAGCAAAGTTGTGCCATTGATTTCCACGAGGAAAAAATGGCACCCACTGTCACTCAATGATGCATGCTGAATGGTATGGAGACAAAATCCAAACAAGTGGATGTGCACAGTGAGGCACTGGGTGGTGCATTTCAGCTGTGATGGCAGTAACAGTGGGTGATCTCCTCTGGTACAGATGTATAAGAACGCAACATACAGGCTGTTAATTGCAGGTGAAAATGCATAGCTAACATTGTCGACTGTGTTGATAAATAGCATTATGTAGCTGAACATTTGCTCTGTCAAATAGTGCTATTGTGCTCTTTGTATCCGTTCTCGTCTCCATGAAAACTAACAGGAGGCATTATTTTCAGAGCGACCTGTGCAGATAGCTAGAAGGTTGCCTCAGCTTCAATAACTTACCTCTAAAATTCTAATTTTTCACCTTGTTTGGTGCAAGAGAGAATAGTGTATGTAAGTAGTGGAAGCAATATTTGGAATATATGTAATGTATGCCATTTTCCCATTTGAAAAATGAGCTTAGACTTCACTTCTGAACAATACCATGATCGTAAGTCAGGACAGAAACACATCCGTCTGTTTGCTCTACATTTGAACCCTTCAACTACTTGGATTTGTACTGTGACTTTCATTTCCATGTAGTGTTATAAGAGGATTTGTCCTTCTCCAGGAAAGGCTGTTATGTACAGGTATATGCACATATATATATGTACATATATAGAACACTTCTGCTGTAGGGTAAGAGGACACTGAGTCCAAAAAGCTAGGTTTTCTATATTTTATTCATAAAAACAGATTTGCAACAATTTATTAAAAATTGATCTCATGCAGTATAAGGTTATACAAGAAATTCTTCATTTACATTTTATTCTGGCAGTTCCAGTCTAGTTTAAAGCATTTGTGCACTAACATCATTGGAAAATGCCATTGGGGCACAGCCTCTTCATAAATTTACAGTACATTTTTGCTGCAGTATAAAAGAACAGAAACATTAAATAGCTATATTCACTTGGTTGGTCTTGTTATCTGCAGTAAAGTAAAAAAAAAAAAAAAAAAAGAATGTTATGGGAGAAACTACAGTATCATTGAGACAAAGAATGTACTGCATGGTTTAAACCTAATAAACGTCACACAGTCAGTATTCACGAAGTTACAGACACACACACACACACACACACTCACCTCCAATGGTCTGATACTTCTGAATTTTTTTTTCCTGCTAACTTGGAATAATATTTCTACAGAGATCTTTGTGTATACATTATATACAATATTGTATTTTTTTCTCTTTTTAAAAATTAACATTCCTTTTTTAAATAAACCAGGCCCTGATGATATTAATAAAGCAAGAGAATACTGTCAACACACATTGAGTGACAACGTCAGTGTTTAGTGCTTAAACAGAGTAATGAGTTCTATTTTATCTGTGTTTATACTTACATGTTTTTGTTCTAAAAGCTACAGATATTTCCATAACCTCTCTTACCATATGTGCCAAGTGAAACATTGTGATGCTCCCGATTGTAAGATTCAGATATATATTCACGTCGGTTTTGGCCACTATGAGGTGTGTTCTGTTTTCAATGGAGATTTATGCCAGCTCGTCAAAGCTGCAGTTAAGTCCCTCAGCTAATGGACATTTTCAGCTGTGCTTTAGCCATGGTTAATTTGTAAACCTTTGTAGAAACGTCATTCCCAAGGTCTGGTCTGAGGTGCACAGGCATCGGTAAAGAGGACTGAGAGCCCAGTGGGTGCTTTGGGTATTTCCCCCCCTGCTCTTAGCAAGCAGCCCTGGCAGGGAGGTGCCACATTTCCAGTTCCTTGGAAAAAGAAGCTGCATGTGGATCTCACCTGTACCTGAAGGCTCGGCCCCAGAGCTGGTCCAGATGGTGCGCCATCGTTCCTCCTAATTACCTCAGTTCAGGGGGATGGAGCTAAAGTGTAAAAACCCACGGTTTTGAGTTGGTTTTGATTTTGATTTTCCCCGCAGTCCTTTTAAGATTCAAATAAAATATTCTTCGATAGGCAAATTTGATCTGTCCTCTCTGTTGCCCGCTACGACTGTCACACACGCAGGTACGAAGCAAACGTAGTGTATAGCCACATCTATGTGCTCTGCAGGCGTTGCCTGCAGCCGCAAAGTGCTGTGCCATAACCCCCCACCCCCAGCCCGCTAAATTATTGTAATTATGTGCGACATAATTCAAACAAACTATGAAAAACAATCCATCCTGTGACATTAAGACTTTACTACCCAGCTGTCCTCAGCCCGAGGGCTTTTCCAGGCAGTTTAGTACATTATGGTTGGTGGTGATCACTCTGAAACCTCGCTAAACTGAAGCTGCCAATGGTCAGCAGTGACTGCCACCATCCCTGGAGGAGGGCAGAGTGCTGTGATACCAGCATCAGCTCTCTCCTGTTGTAACTTCAGCTCCTGCTCAGGCTTCCTGTACCGCTGTTAGTCAGAGGTGACCCTGCAGTCTCAATGGCACCCGAGGAACCATTTCTCACATTCTTTCTTTCCTACTGAACATCATCATCCCTGAAATGAAAATGAGCAAGACTAACCAGTGCAGAATGTTTCCAGCAATTTAACACAACTCTTGTAAAAATGAGCGTATCTATTTCAATAAATACGTTATAGCTCAATCGCTGTATTATTCCTTACATGGATACAGTATAGAATTGCATGTTCTCAGCAGCCACGTAAAGCTCAGTGACATTTGAGTGTTTCTCCTAGAGTCTTTTTTGCAAGATTCGTATTTCCCAGCCTCCTTGTTGCTAGTAGAAATTTGGGAAGAAATGTTTTCAGTGACTTCTGCGTGAAGAAATAAAAACTCCATGAATAAGGCTACAGATCAAGCTCCTCGCGTCGTCCTCCTTCGCCTTCCCACATGAGCTACCCTGGCACTCCTGTGGTGGTGGCCTCGGCAGTAGTTTCACTGTGCTCAGAGCCAATGTCACGTGCTTGTAGCAGAGTTCTATGTCAGATGTTTAGTCCAGTCTTTGAGTACTTAAAAGCAGTTCAGGAAGCACTGATCTCCCCTTCCTACAGCCCAGAAACCATCACTCGGAAGGAGGGCGGCACGTGCCTGTGCCGAGGGCTGGTGCTGGGGCTTACGCAGGGGCTGGCACAGCTCGCGTCAACGCCTCCTATGGAGGGCAGGTAGGCGTGGTGGAGGATGGGCAGCTGCAAGGACAGCCGGCGCTGTATGCTGAGAGAGACAGAAGAACAGAAGTGTTAGCCGAGGGAAAATCAGAGAATCACAAAGGTTGGAAAAGACCATGACAGTTATCAAGTCCAACCGTCAGCCCATTCTTAGCGTGCACACTGACCATGTCCCTCAGTGCCAAATCCACATGATTCTTGAACATGTTCAGGGACGGTGACTCCACCCCTCCCTGTGCAGCCTGTGCCACTGCCTCACTGCTCTTTCTGAGAAGTTTTCCCTAATATCCAACCTGAGCCTCCCCTGGTGCAGCCAGGGGGAGAGGCCATTGCCTCTCATTCTATCGCTATTACCTGGGAGAAGAGGCCGACCCTCACCTCACTGCCACCTCCTTTCAGGGAGTTGTAGAGAGTAATAAGGTCTCTCCTGAGCCTCCTCTTCTCCAGATTGTAATTTACTGTGTGCCTGATATCCTTGCAGGTTGCTGCAAGGATATTTCCTGCTGCTGGAATAGAGAGGGTTAATGCCAGGAGCGCTGCGCTTACTGCTGTTGAGTGATGCCACCACCACATTATTTCCCTCGGGAATCTTTCTGACAGGCTAGACATGACACAAGAATCTAATGGTGCCTTCTCAGCATCCCACAGTCTTCTGAAATTCCCGGGCACTTTCAGATTAATTGTTAGACTGCTGATACTGAAAAAAGGGAAAGCCTTAAATTGCAAGGAGGGCATATGATTTAGCAATCCTTTGCTCCTTGCAAAATGATCTATTGCACACACAGCACTGGCTAACTGCATGGATACGCACGAGGTCACAGACAGAGCTTTAAGCCATGCATCACTTAGCACAAGGATGCTGGAATTAAAGATGGCATTTTTGCAGCTCCAGCTAAGGCAAATACAGGTGCACAGAGGGAGCGAGTTCAGACTGCTGGGTTGTTCCAAATGGTTTGTCTGTGCAGTTTGGGTCTGTGCTTTTAAGGAGCTAACTGCTCTCAAGTTCCCACACAGTGCTGTGGGGCTGCAGAGTGAGCACTGGAAAAGCAGACTCTTTCATCACCTACAGTGAAATTCAGCATTTAAGAATCCAATTTTCCTAGAAGATTGACATTGTCATAACTGTTAGGATTTTTATTATTTTTTTTTAAGGGGGCACTAAGCCACAGTTGTGGCCTGCCTGACCAACCCCTCTCCATGCAGAGGGCAGAACCACGACAAGGCTCTGCTCCCCCAAGCTCTAGGTATACCAACACCTCCAACAAAACCAAAACCCAGCTGAGGTTTGTCAGTTCAAGATACGGTTTAGTTCACTGAGATGATATCATACCAGGATTGTTTGTGCATTTGGAGGTGTTTGCTCTTGACAGAAGGAGGGATTTTCTTCAAGAGAAGACACCTGTCAAGGTGACAGAGTCAAACTGAAGGCCAGAATGCCCATACAAAGCATGGGATCAGTTGAACAGGGCTTTAAATATATATAACTCTGTAAGTTGCCTAATTGCTGTAAAGGCAGACCCTTATGAGAAGTATATGTTTGGAAGCTTGCCTTTGGACAGCCTGTCTGACTCAAACTCTTCCTATTTTTTTGCCTTGCTTTAGGAACTGGAGGAAGCAACCACAGCATCCACTGCACTACTCAGGGACCAAGCAGTAAAACTATCCAATTCAAATAGCAACAGCCTCTTCACTACAGAACTAGGGCTTGTTATGTACAGAGATGGGGAAGAAGAGGCTGTAGTTTGCGCAGCCAGGAAACTCTTCTGCAGGATCTTTTCCCCACAAACTCTCTTTAAAAGTTTAGAGCAATATTAATCCCCAGTGATTAAACTGCTGGCCGCATATCCTTGGGATAAACCAAAATCCACTCATTGTTATTTTGCCACTGTTCCTGGCTCTTTCTGGTGGTATCAATGAACTCAGGCCTGTTCCCAAGGAGTGCAGAAGGGGTAGAGCTTGCTGCTGCTGCGCACTGAATCCTTATTAGCCCATGGCTGCAGATTGTAATTCTGCCTCTCATTGCAGGGTCAGGCACAGAATTGCCTGTACTTATTTTCCCACCAGTGGAAATGCTTACTTTGTTTGACTGCTACAGACTTTTCATTAAAGAGCTTTTTAAAGCTATTCCAAGAGAATCTAGTTGCATAATTATCAAGTGAATGGTTTTCTTCCACCCCTTTAAGTGTTAGCCATAGCATGGACAAAGCATGTTTGTTTGGCTGTGCACACGGTGGCTGCAGTGGGTGGCAAATTTTGCTTTAACTGTACTTAGACTTCACTTTCACTTGAAAACTTGGTTCCTGGAATCGAGGCAGAGGAGGGTAGCCTGGAGACTAGAACACAATTAAGAACTTAGGCAAGACTCTTGAGTAGAGATTCATAGAATACTCAACAAACAAAAGTAACAAACAAATAAAATATGCTATTTTCGCCTCAAGTGAAAGTAAATTTTTAACCTTGACTCACTCTTCATGCTTTCTTTATTTTCCCCAATATCAGCGCTTTCCCTCCTCCTCCACTCTGCCACATTTTGTCAATGCTTTCAGAGTGGCATGCACTTTGTTTCAGATTGGCTGTACAGCACAGATACTTCAGAGCATATGGCCAGGTAGATGGGGACAGGAATGGTGAGTACTGGTGGCTTCCTAAAATCACTGCAGGAGGCTGAAAGGAAAGGTGGTTCCACACACACAGGGCAATTGCTCATCAGGGTGTTAGAATAGCACACATCCCCAGTTGTCCACAGAATCATCATTTTTTAAGGATAAACAGATAGGAGCAAAAGCTTGCCTGCCAGCATACATAGGGGCACAATGCAGTGCAGATTACAGTCATAGAATTGCATGAGTTGGAAGGAGCCCTTAAATGTCATCCAGCCCAACTCCCCTGCAATGAGCAACTCAATCAGGTTGCTCAGAGCCCCTTCCAGCCTGAGCTTAAGTGTCTCCAGGGCATCCACCACCTCTCCGGGCAATCAGTTGGGAATTCTCTGCATGAAGCTGCAAAGGCAGCAGAAGCATACGAAAAATCTTTTGGTTCTGCTATACAAAACCACTGATGGAATCTATTTTGTAAGAGAGGAGGATGAAACAACTGCAGCCGCAGTCAACCTCTTAAGATCTGCGGGAGTGTGTAAACTGTCTAAGTGTTTAGAGAGAATTTAAATTGATTCTCCAGCCCATTGATGTTGATTTTTTTTTGCAGCTGCTGGGAAGCTGGAAAAGTTCTAAAGCTCCACAGTAAAGCAAGATACTGTATTAGCAAGTAAACTAATTAGCCTCAATCCATTGTAATTTTACAATAAATTTGAGTATGGTAGGGTCACATGGAGTGCCATCAGCAAAGAAACTTCACAAAGGAGACACATTCATGCCAAGAGATATGTCTGTAATGCAATAATCTGGTCACAATCAACATTTTTAATACAATTTTTTGGTTACTAACATTGATGTAACTGGCCCCAACAGGATATCTGACTGCCTTTTACATGCTGATAAAAGCAGAACTTTAGCTCAAAAAATATCGAGGTACCTCTCCTATAAAGACAAGCTGAGAGAGTCGTGCCTGGAAATGAGAAAGCTCTGGAGAGACCTTCCAGTACTTCAAGGGAGCTTATAAACAGGAAAGAAATCAATTTTACATAGGTAGACGGTGACAAAAAAAAGGGAATGATTTTAAACTAAAAGAGGGGAGATTTAGATTAGATGTCATGGGAAATTTTTCACAGAGGGAGTGCTGCGGTGCTGGAAGATGTTGTTGAGAGAAGTTGTGGATGGCTGTTCCATTCTTAACGCTGTTCAAGGTCAGGTTGGATGCGAACCTGGGCAGTCTGATCTGGTGCCTGATTTAGTGGGTGGCAACTCTGTGCATGGCAGAAGGGTTGGAATAGAAGGATCTTTGAGGTCCCTTCCAACCTGAGCTGTTCTATGATTCTGTGACATGGGTTACGCAGTGACTAGCTGCTTTGGAGGTTACAAAATGAGCACATATAGGAAACAGTCTACCAAAGTGGTAGCTTTTAGAGAGGTCTGGCAGAAATCTATCATTTTTACTCTGTGCCAAAATTAATTCACATAATTTACAACTTATGTAATGGGGACAACATGCAGGAATGAGGGTGCACAGAAAAATACTCTTAGAGGTTACAGAAGACTTCCCATTGAATGTGTGGCCACAGTACAGATAAGCTGCCTGATGTGACCTTTAGATAATAGAGTGCTATCAGGCTGGAATACAAATAACATACCGTATAGCACAATGTAGTGATATAACAAAGGTACCAAAGTGCCAGGTGCAGTTAAGGTACAATGATCTTCCTGAGCAGATCACACACCCAGGGAAAAGGAAAGAATGGAAGAAATTGTGAATTTCAAATGGCACTGTGAATATAACTGACCAGGTCCTGCCCAGCAGGAGAGGGAGTGAGAGGCAAATAGGGTTGTTAAACACCTACATTCATGTGGTATGGCTTCACTCTAATCATACAGACTTTATTTTCTGTAGGTGCATGGATCTAAATGGATTTTAGCCATGTGCAAACGGAATGTTTTAATGATAAGATTGATAGAATACAATGTCTTGTAGACAAATATGCACTGCATATTCTTGCACTACTGAGCTTGAAAAATTTGCCCTTGGATGTGTCTTTGCATTAGACACAGTTGTAAAGTAAGGGATCATACACACTCAAATGAAGCACTGGTGGTAAAAAGACCAAAAAATCCCAAATCAAACTCTTCTCTCTACTGTACAAGAATGCTCATACCGAAAGATATCAGATCTTCAGAGTTGTCAGTAAGAGAAAATTAGTTTTTTTTTTTTTTTTGGAGGGATATGAAGAATTCAAACTTCTGCAGGTAAATTAATATATTAATGTCCTCCTTTCTTTGATTTGTGGCAAAAAGGAAATAATTTTCTCAGTGGTAACCACTAGCTCTGTTTTTAAGTAAGAAATAGATTCAACTAAAGTTGCAGGCTATGTAACTACTTCTTTGTCACATATCCTGTGTACACAGGGAAATGAAAAAGCACAAACTATAGTTTATCTTTAGCACTTTTTTTTTTTAATAAAAAATGGTATATTTAATAAACCTGGAAGGCTGAAAATGCTGCCATACAAGTTGAAAAAAGAGCATGTATGATTAAGGACATTCTTTAAAAGCACAAAGTTTGGAAAAAGCTGAAGAGATGAGATGATAAAACCCTGGCCCTAAAGATTTCTATGCTTCACTTGGGTGGGTCCACTGAGCCTGAGCTGTGCAGCTCTGGTAAACCAAAGTGCTAATGCACCCTCAGGGAAGGCTCTGACCCTTGGACCTGGCACAGGCACAGCTGTGCAAGTGCTGAACGAAACTGCTCTGATTTAGCAGGACTTCACTAATTGCTTTCCAGAAATGTCAGTGACTGCTCAGATTTGTGCTGACCTGTTTCTTAAGACCTTTAGGAAATCTCAGTCTTCTCATCAGTCACTGGTAGCCTACAGGAACTTCAGTCTTCACCAAAAGGCAAAAGTTCTTTTTTTTTTTTTTTAATCTGCATCAGGAAGACTAGATTGTCCAAGTATCAGAATTTTTCTTAGTATATCTCTTAAGTCACATGTAGATGAGTGCATTCATTTATTCACATTCCATTATTTGTTACAAAGGGTGCTGGAAAAAGATGGACATCTAACACCTATGCATTAAGGCACTTTGCTAACCTCCTGAAGACTCAGGAGCTTGCTTAGTGGAGGCTCTGTTTTTGTGCAATAACAAGATATTTTAGCTAATGGGGGCTTTTGTGTGTGTGTGTGTGTGTGTGTGCACATGTGTATGAAGGTTAGCTTCTCTACATCTTTTGGTTGTTTATTTTTATGTAATGTTAGAACACAGAACTCTACGTGTTTTCTTGGACCAGGTAATAAGATGCAATAACTGCTATCAGAAATCAGGTTTGCTGACACTGATGTAACACATGACTCAGACCGGTAATTTCTTTAATTTATTCTGTTTAACAAGCTTTCAAGTTGCCCGGGTACCAAACAGGAGTCTGACTGCTCTCAGCTCAGATAACGTGCTGCCAGCATAACTAGGCTACCTCAGGGAAAGGGCTTTTTCTAGGTCCAAATAAGCATTGTGTTTCCCTCATCTTTGTCCTGCAGCAAGACCTGTTGAGATGTTAGAGAATCATATCAAAACATATCATGGAACCATAGAATAGGTTGGAATGGAAGGGACCCTAAAGATCACTGAGCTCCAGTGATCTGCTGTAAGCAGGGCTGCCCCCCTACAAGCTCGGGCTGCACAGGGCCCCATCCAACCTGGCCTTGAGACTCCAGGGCTGGGGCACACACAGCTTCTCTGGGCAGCTGTGCCAGTGCCTCCCTCCCCTCTGAGTAAAGAACTTATCCCTAATGTCTATGGTAAGTTTTCCTTCTTCTAGTTTAAACCATTCCCCCTTATCCTATCACTATGCGTAAAAAGTCTGTGCCCTTCCTGCTTATAAGGCTCCCTTCAAGTACTGGATGGCTCCCTGGGGCCTTCTCTTCAAGTTAAAAAAGCCCAATTCTGTCAATAGGAGAAATGCTCCAGCCCTCTGATCATCTTCACCTTCCTTCTCTGGACGCACTCCAACAGCTCCACATCCTTCCTGTGCTGGGGGCCCCATGTCTGGATGCAATACTCCAGATGAGGCCTCACGAGGGCAGAGTAGAGGGGGACAATCGCGTCTCTCTCCCTGCTGGCCACCCCTCTTTTGATGCAGAGGGTAGTATATTAACTTATTATACGGGTTTTTGAAAAGGAAAGCTGATACCATAGGACTCTCTCTCCTCTATGATTCTAACTGGTGCTTTGTGCCATACTGTGACTCCAGACACACCGTTGTTTCTAATGAAAAGCTTTCCATGCCCCACTCAGCTTCAGCTGCTATGGTAACACTGAAAAGCTTAAAGACTGTTTTTATTTCTCAGTTAGCTTAAGACCAGAACAACAAACAAAAGACTATGCACTCTGTGAACCACTCTGGCGTGTGCGTGGAAAGACTTGCCCTGTCAACAATGGTCATGTCGACAGTGGGTAAAGTTTTCAGTGAAGGTCTGTCCCATAAAAACGCTTGAAAGAGAAATAAAGCTTTTGATGAAATGTAATCATTTTAATTCATATTTTATCAGCAGAGTGGGTGATGTTCATGATGGAATTTACGTTTCAGACACTTCAAAAATTGTGAGCACACAAGCACATATATACATGAGAGAGTGTGGAGTCTCTGCCAATACATAATGGCTTTCTACTTACTGTTCTGGAGAGTTGATGTCTTCTATAGGATCTTTGCTTGTTCTGGAAGGGTCTGACGTGCCCCACTGTGCTGGTGGATTCTGATCAAGATGATTTTTCAAGATTGCTTTTTCGCCATCTAGATGGACAACACATTCAATTTTATTTTACCGTGACCAAGTGACCTTCATAAAATTGCTTCATTATGAAGTTTCCCAGATGTATATTGTGCCACAGAATAAACTCATTCTGCCTATATTGCAATATATTCTCAGGTTTCCCTCTGAGTCTTTGATACTCTTAACTTTGGAAATGAGTCCTTCTTGGGAACTATCATAAAGAAACAAAAGTGATAAAAATCAATTTTGTTCTTCTTTGCTTTCTACCTCCCTCCCCCACCCTATTTCTCTCTTAAATATTTTGTTTCTTGCCTCTAGATAGCCCCATCATGCTTCTTCCCCTAGTTTATTCTGTGAAAGAACATAACAGCGGCATCATCATATTGTCTTCTATTCAAATATTGTTACCTTTCTATATTAAAAAACCCTCTTGATTAAATATTTACCCTGAAAAAACTGTAATTTCATCGATTTATGAAACCCTGGTATGCTTGATATCACATAAGCAATTAAGTGCTGTCATTCATCTGCTAGGATTTAGCACAGAAAAATCATTCATATCAGCTGCACTAGCCCATAGGTTGTCTGCAGGAAGGACAGCTAATGATTTCATTAAGCTTTCTTCTGCAGTCCATTTTTTTTTACTGCATAGTGGTGACACAGAAGATCATCATTTTCCCTGCAGGTAGCACCACTTAATTCCCATGGGAGTCCCAGGAGGTCGGGACTAGGTGTGCTGAGGTCTGTGGCACATGTCCATCCCTCTGCAAGGGGAGAAGAACACAGCCATTTAAAGAAGGCTGTCTTAAATGGAGATCCCTTCTGTTCCTGCCTGCTTTTCTAAAATTTCCTGCTGTGTTAAGCCAAGGAAAGTCACAAGGAAAACATCTGAGTAATGAGGACAGTGCAGAGTTTTCATAAATAATTACAGAGCTGCTCCAAATCCATCACAGGCAGTTGTTTGCTACGCACACAGGAGCAGAGGTTGCTGCCTTAAGGCAGCATGGAGGAGGACTCAGAGATAGACAGTAGAAAAGGACCCTTGAGGATTTGAATGCAAAAATGGGCATGAGAGGGAAAAGTAGGAAAATATCTGAAGAAAAACCAACAAAAATAGCATGAAAAGCCCAGCACATACTCAAGGCTTAAGCTGCATTTCTGCTCCACTAACACCAAGAAGCCACAGATAACAGGGCATCCAACACCTCTCTGGGCAGCCTGTCCTATGAACCACTGGGATGGGTTGCCCAGAGAGGTGGTGGATGCTGTCCCTGGAGATACTCCAGGTCAGGCTGAAGGGGGCTCAGAGCAACCGGATGTAGCTTTAAGTGTCCCTGCTCATTGCAGGGGAGTTGGACTAGATGGCCTTAAACAGTCTCTTCCAACTGAACTGATTCTCCAATAAAAATTCAGATCCCATTACATTACCAATGAACTTGGTAATGTTCTCCAGCATATATAACTACACTCCCGATGAGGCCATCCCCAATGTTATTTTGTAGGATTCGCCTTTTGCTCTGCAAATCCAAACAGCAACTTGGAAAAAGTGAATAGGTGAGGATGCAAAAATGTGCAGACTGAGGTTTGCTACAGCTCAGAAGAGCAAAAAGAAGATTCTCCACTTACGTTGCACGGAAGGCAAGGGGCTGGATGAGACAGGAGACAATCACAGCACACAAAGCTGCTCCTGTTAAGTCAACCAAATGTCAGGAAAAGTGCTAAGGGATTTGTGTGTAGCAAGAAGGGAGGGCTTTAAGAGGAGACGTGACAGTATTCAGTGATGCGAAGGGAGGACAACAAGGCCTCAAATCTGACAGAGGCTAAGATAAGAAGAAGTGAAACCTATCATCTCAGGACAGCCTGAAGTTTGCTGGTGTGGCACTTGCTGTCACAAGAGCTCAGTTTTTGTTTTCCATATATCACATTTCTATGTATATCGAGCCTGACATTTGCATAAGAGCCTTGTGATGTCTATAAACAGACAACTAGAAAAACCTCTTATTTCCATGATTAAAAACAATGTCCAATGCTGAGCTGATCTAAGTTGACAATGAAAAATGCTGACTTGATGACAAAGACCAAAGTTAAAATTCAAATAATCCCCGTAATTAGGGATGGAAAAGGCCTATTATTTAACTGTTCCAAGGCCCCAAATAACTTGCAAAGCCACTGAAGATGCAACTCTACATCAAATGACTGGAATATGCAACTGCCAGACTATGGGAGTACATGATTTCAGGGATTAATCTGTGTTGTACGCCCCAGAGACATTTATTCTGCTTTCAGCTGTGCTGTATTTATGAGAGAGAAAGAGAGGGAGGTGGTCTCTGTCAAAAAAGGTGGGGATTCTTGTTTAGAGTAGAGCAGGAATCACATATTCTATGCCTAGTTGCCCTTTATACCAACTACCTGTGTATCACTCTGTGCGTTATTCTTAATAAACCCTTTCCTACCACTCTTGCAGACGACTCTCCTTTAATTCATTGCATGTACTTCTGTACATACACAGGTTTTAATACACTAGGTTAAAGAATACAGAATCCACAGACTGACACAATATTAAGACTTTTTTTTCCTGTTCCTTATTTTTCCTGTCAGAATACAAAACAGTTGTGTAATTCTTATTTGTTGTCCAGAGCTTTGAGCTATTTGGAAGAGGAGCTGTTAGATTTTTATCTTGCAGCTATGGAAACTAGAATTTCTTTTTTTTTTTTTTCCCCCATTTACCTTTCATGTCAATAATGAAGATCAAAATTCTCACTTAGTAATACGCTTCCAGGAGCTGAAAGAAAAACTGCTATCTATCACCACATGCACTTAAACAACTTAAGGATGGAGGAAACTGATTTTGTATAGATGAACAACTGAAAGAAAATGAATTAAAGGTAATGGCAAACATTTGACTCTCCTGATTTCTCTGAAGTATAGCACTGCTGTTAGTGCTTCCTCATCTTTTCTTCCTCTGTTCATTAAGCATGCCACTTGAAAAATGCCCTTCATTCTCAGGGTACTGTCTGCCGCTGCAGATGCTACTGAATAAGTTACACTGAGACGATCTAAACGCTTTCAAAAGCGAGTTTACATTAGCCAGAAGCAGTTTCTAAGTAATTTTCACCTTCTTAGACCTCAAAAAGGAACTCAGAAGTCTGAATAAGTGATGTCTGAGCACTTTCCATTCAAAAAGCCATAGGGGAAAAAAGACAAATAGATCTCAAGTGCTTCACACAGCACTCTATGATTGGCTCATTAGAAAACAAAATCTGCTACCCCGTTGTCAGCGAGAACCAGAAGGCTTTAGCTTGGGACCTTTGCCCACCTGCAGCAGAGAAATTACTTCCAGCTGCCAAGCTCTGAGCTGCAGGAGCATATCCCGTTGCTGCTGTGGAGAGGCTCAAAGGGATCACCGCTGCCAGCTGCTCACCAGCGGTGACTCCTCATCCCTGCCATCCTGATAACCACCCCACAGCCTGGTTCCATAAACATTACCCGTACGGGTTTCATAAATTCCAACAAAGGCTTAGATTGGAAAGGACCTCAAAGCCCACCCAGCCCCACCGCATGCCACGGATAGGGCTGCCCTCTATCAGCTCAGCTGCCCAGGACCCTGTCTAACCTGGCCTTGAGCGCCTGCAGGGATGGGGCACCACAGCTTCTCTGTGTCAGCACCTCACTGCCCTCTGAGTAGAGAATTTCTTCCTAACTTCTAACCTAAATCTCCTCTCTTTTAGTGTAAAGCTATTCCCCCTTATCCTATTACTATCAGACTGTGAAAAAAATTGGTCCTCCTCCTGCTTGTACACTCCCTTCATGTACTAGAAGGAAGCAATATGGTGTCCCTAGATCCTTCTCTTGTCCAAGCTAAACAAACCCAGCTCCCTCAGCTTGTCTTCATAGGAAGGGTGCTCCAGCCCTCTGGTCATCTTTGTGTCCCTCCTCTAGACCCACTCCAACACCTCTGCATCCTTCCAGGGCTGGGAACCCTAGGCCTGGATGCAGTACTCCAGACAGGGCCTCACGAAGGCAGAGTAGAAGGGAACAATCATCTCCCTATCCCTGCTGGCCACCCCTCTTTTGATGCAGCCCAGGATCCCATTGGTTTTCATGCATTTTAATAAATGCTCATCAGCTGTAGATAGAAAGTACTACCACAGGTGCATTTTTTGAACTCAAAAATCTTTAAAGCTAAGGGCAGATTTTTTAAATCTACTGCATTTTTCCACACTTCTGTTGTTGTGAATCTGGACTGGTCACTTTCTACTTTTTGTGCAAACAAGATGGAAAGAAAATGAAACCGTAAGACAAATAAAAATGTTTGCATCATCTGCTGGGTATATCTGCAGAAGTTCTCCATAACAAAGCTTGCAGCATTCAGGAATCATGACTTCTCACAATTACGTTAGGAGTTGTTTGGTTTTTTTTAATGACTGACAGTAGGATTCTTCTCTGATTTATACTACTGTGAATCAGAAGAAACTCCCTTTACTACAGATTCATTTCTGTGCAAGGAAAAGCAGAAACTGAACATCTGGCAGATTGGTCTCCCCGTAGAAATAGAAACAATCTCTAATTTTGGGATTGAAATCTATTCTCTGAGCTTCATGGAAACTGGTATCTCAGTCTATATATAAGGAAATAAAGAACTATATCTTTTCTTAAAAAAACAAAAACAAAAACAAAAAACAGAAAACACATTCCTTCAAGCCTTGTGTTTTTGAAAGGCCTTCCTTTGAATCTGTGGCTTCAATCTCAAGCTGAATGCTAGAATAAAATCAGTTTCACAGAAGTAATGTTTTCCCCTCTACCACAGATGAACTCTGTTTTGCTTTGCATTTGCTAGCAACGCTCCTTTGAAATCACAGAATCACAGAAATCTATTTTTCTTTGAGCTACTTTTACTTGGGGAGAAACTAACACTAAGAAACACCAGTGAAGTGAAAACTGACAGTATGTAGGCATAGCTGACATGCCAATGAGTACTCCCAGTCCACTTACAGCAACGAGTAAAAACCATTCTCTGGCTTCAAACAGAAAAGACTTTCTGAGCAAGCTGGGGTACCTGCAGCGAGAGAACTTGCACGAGTGGGGACTACAGCATGGCTGCACTTTGCTTCTTTCTGTACTTCCCACAGTAGGGCTGTCATTCATTAATTCTTGTAATACACTTGAAACACACTGGCAAAAGTTGCAATAAATGGAGATTTGACTGGAGGATATTTTATCAGTTTGACTTTATGAGAAACTCTCACTATATATGAATCATTCATGTAGAAATAATTTCATTTAAGGAAATGTCAGATGGAAGTCAAATAGAATATGACTGTAGGATTCTAAGGGTAACAAAATTAGCCAACCCAAAAAAACACGGAGTATCATACCACTGCATTTTTCTTACAGAATCAAATTCAATCCTGATGTGCATGCACTTTCCACTTACTTACAGCTATCAGAGAACGGAATTTGTCCCTTCAAGAGGAAAAAGGAAGAAAAGTTCAGGGACTGATGGAAATGTGTAGAAAACCTAAAATGGAACCTCGTACAGTGGTTTCTTCCATTAATTTAATGACAACGCCTGCTGTTAAGTGTTGTGAAAAGCTATTCTTAAAACCACATGGTCGAGCTTTCTGTTATGACACATAGGGGCTCTGAAAACATGATGGCTGATGCCCTGTGCTGCGCCATCCATAGGGAAAACCCCAGGAAACACAGCCCAGGTTACTCTGGCTCTGAGGAGGCACCAGGCATAAATCCCAGAACATTCCTTTTTACGGTGTCTGGAATATGTTAATTTATGGTACCACAGCTAAGGAGCTGTGGGGAAAGCCTCAGTGTTCTAGCTTATGGCAACTTTGAGGGAGCTGTGATGAAAACCTCAGCAACTTTCTTCTGTGCTGCAGCTCTCATGGTAGAAATAACTTCAGCCTTCCTAGGGCATTCCTTGCTTATGATGCTTGAACTCTGGCAGCCTGGGGCTGTGCCCATTGCCCTGGGAATCCTGTTCTTTGCCCACCACCCTCTGGTGAAGAACCTTTTCCTAATGCCCAGCCTGACCCTCCCCTGATGCTGCTCCATGCTGTTCCCTTGGGTCACATTGCTATGAAGTTCAGGAATGCCCCATACAGTTTATATGCAACTGGGGAAGCCATCTGAGGTCACATTCTGTGGAGCACGCTGAGAATTGCCTGACTGCACAAAGCTAACACAGTCAAAGATAAAAGCCTGCATTAAGAAAGAAAACAAAACAAAATAAAAAACCGATCAAACCATAAACTGCAATCCACATTTTCTTAATTGCTTTTCTTATATGGCCAGTTGCTGTAGATATCTTGGGAACGTTATGGGTTTGTGAATAAGAGATGAGCATCCTAGATAATCTCTTTTTAAATGGGACTTATCGAATTAAAATGTGCTGTAAAGAAGGAGCCCCCATGATAGCAAAGAGTGGGCTACTTTAGGAGCTATTACTAGCAACAGCTAACCAGGGCCCCCAAAGTTATGAGGCTGTGCCTGAGATCAGGCAGTTATAGGAGTGCACATTTGGATCTGCATGCTCTGGTTAAAGTTATGTAGTGTTTGGCTCCTAAATCTGTATTTGAGGTAAATGGCAGGGGCGGGGAGGGATGGGAAGAATCAGATAACCTCCTTTGGCACTCAGCTATAGGCTGGGAGTTTTGACTCTGGGCAATTTTTACAGATCAGGAATCTACTGAAGTGTGCTATGACATTAAAATTTCATTAGAACTTGTTAGAGATGCATTGCATAAATCTTGAGTTATTATGTGTCCTCTGAAGTGCAGCGCTGTGGGTTTGTGTAAGCAATAGCAATAGGGATAAGCTGCATCGCATGCTCTGTGTGAACTTTCAGAACAGGAAGGAGTTTTGCATGACGGATTGACACAGGATTCAGCTGCATCCACTAGATCAGTAGCAAATGATCTGCTACAGTCTTAGCTCTTCAGCATGTCTCTTCACTCATTACTATCTCTTTCTAAGCTCACACTTTTTACAAGGTCCAAGGTAGGCAGGAACCTTATCATCACCTTAAAAGCCACATTGGATGGGATTTCCCAGTTGCAGATGGAGGTGACACACGTGGCCCCTTCTAGGTCACAATAATAAAACATTAACATCTTCTGAAGCTTGGTGAAGTACCATCAGGGATGTGTAATTTCAAGGTTCTGTACTTTCATTTACAGAAAGCAGTATGAAATGCATGGCTACAGAAAACGTAGTTATGTCAGACAGAGTTAGCTTTCCCATAGCCGTAAGCGCCAGAATTTCTTTAAGTAACGTTTAAGTGATGTCTGTATGCATCTGCACAGAAGCAGCGATGACTCAGCTGCACGAATACTCAAAAGCCTTATTATTTTGATTGCAATGGCAAATTTAAATTAAGCACATAGGTTGACTATTGAGATATGATTCAGTGAGAGAAATACAGAGGAGATTCAGACGTGGAGAAGGAAGGGAAACAGGCAAAGAGAGAAAACAAAAAGCAGAAGGCACAGAAATGGAGGGGAAAAAGACCCCAGCATGAATTGTTTAATGTGGCTACTCAAACGTTGGAGGTTTGAATAACAGAGTACTGTACAACACTTATATTTGGGGCGCTTGTCCTCGAGTGTGGGACAAAGCTTTGGAAGCCACTGGAAACTGAGATCCAGTTGTTCCTCATCCCCCACATCATTGCTCAAACATTCTCAATACAAACACGGCCAAGGAAAACCATCTTTCTTTCTTTTCCTCAAGCTTTATGCAGTAGGTCTATTCAGAAAACTGTGTCCAACTACAGTATGTAGGAGAATATCTATCCTGTAAATCCCAACAGTATGTAATTCCAAGTTACTTGGTACATTAAGGCTCAGTACATAAAGGCATTCTTAAATATGCACCCAGAAACAGAAAAGTGTAAGATAAGGTATCAAACAGGGGTAAACTTAAGAATGCAATCTTGGATGCTGGTACTTAAAGCAGCAGTAAACATCATTGTTTTCTGTAGGTATAGTCACAAGTAAGTGCATAAAGGTTCTATTTTCTTCTTAATTTCTTTGCCAGCATCCTACTGCTAATGGAATGCAACCTGCTGCGGGAAGCATCCAGTCCTAAATTTATATCCAATGTATCCCTTGAGAATCATTTTTGTCTCTCATACCCAAATTAGATGGCCAGTTGGCACAATGTAATACATCTTTTCTGCTTGAAATATTATTCATGATTTATCATTTTTCCTGGAGCATCTGACACGAGTGGAACATTCTATGTGTTCCTTTTGAACACTTGGTAAAACTGCCTCATCCCACTCACTGATGTTAGTTCTTGTTGCTGATCTCAGCCCAATAATCACACGCCTCCTGCAGCTATTTACGTTTTCCTTTTCCTCCTTGTCTTCCTTTCCCCTTCTGTTTTTTAATTTTAAAAAGGACACTGGGAACTCTGTAGAAACTCTGTAGAGATCTTCCTTTTTTTTTTTTTTCTTTTCTTTTTTTTGCCAAAAGTTACACAACCAAATATACACCCAGGCTAAAACAAAGAACCCCAGGAGAACGTAACCTTTTCCCACTACACTTTAAATATACTTCAAAAACACATATGAAACATTGTTGTTTTAAAACAATTCTTCAACAATTATATTCCCACTTAGTTTCACTTAACCATAGGAAACCTGAGCATAGCTTTGCAACTGTACAACTTCAGTATACATGGCAATTAGTTTCTTCAGCTAATATAATAATATTCATCTGTACAATGTCATTTCCCAAAATTCACAAAGTAGATCAGTTCTACAGTCAGAAATGGAAACTGGGTGTTCTGGCTTCCACTGTATTGCACTATACACCAGATCTTATTGTTTCCCAAAAGCAAAATAGTTTTAATGGAAGCAATTCTTTCACATATATTTCTTAGGGGACCTATGTAAGAGACATGGTAGAGACAACCTAGGAATATTTCAGTAGTCATGAAATCCTTTTTTTTATCAGTTCCTAGGGAAGAACTTTCATACATGAGTACCTTCAATTTTACATTTAGAGTCCAAATCAGCACTGAAATATTTACATGCTTCTCTTTTATGTACTTGATAGCAGTGTCCAAAAGCAAGATCTGAACATCTATTCAGATGAGCGCATATTAAATTGGACTTCTGCTGTTGATAGCTAGCACACTTAACTCTTAGAACATCTGAAGCATTATTTGACTCCCTTCAACCAGTACAGAAAATTTGACTTCTGAACACAAATTTATTTTTACGATTTCCTACTTTACCTTGTGTATTAAACACTTAAGGCATACAGAAGAAATGTACAGAAAAACAACTACTCAGTGAGTATCATACAGTTTATTATGTGACTCTGCATGCTTTCCATTACACAACCAAAACATTCAAAGTGTATCTCACTAATATATGAGCGCTCTGGAACCAATTCAGTGAGACTGGCATTCTGGTATTCAAAACCTTATTGGGTTAAGCTGCTAATAGATTTCACTCTCACCTTTGCTGTCTGTAAAGTTCCGTATACTGAGAATGTCATTGAGATCCTGATAGTGGTTCTGCTTAATGTATGTTGTTTTCTCAGGCGTGTCCTGAAGCTGCATTGTGACCTCTTCTAGGTCTTTGTCCAGCTGCAAAACAAAAAGAGTATGAACTGCCAAAAGTTCAAGGATCACTGCTTCAGGTACATGTAGTAACTGCATAGCTTTCTATAATTAGACCAGGAACAGGTGGTCATGCAATTGGCACGTAGTACCAAGTACAGTGCTCTTGTAGCATTACTACACTACCTCTAAAAATCTTGCTACAGGTACCAGTAGTATAGCACACAGGGCATATGAGAAAAGCAAGCTTCAATAGCTGATGGTTTAAGTAATTCCAAGTGTACTGCAGAATAAGTAAGAAATGAGTATTAGAATGCCCAGTCTGAAAACCTCTAAACTGATCACTATTTATGCACACAATGGGCATATATCACTGTAACTATTTCACTGAGCCGATAACTTAGGGTTTGGGATGCTCCCTGTGAACAGTTGTCCAGGATGTTTGGTATCTGGTTTAAATTAATTTTAGAAGTGCTGGATTTAAATTTACATTGCTCCCTTATAGAACTTGGCTATAGCAACTCAAGGTAAATAATCCAGACATGCAGCTACTAGCTATGGTAAGACATGCTTCATGTCATTGTAACAGTGAAATTCTCATTTGGACCTACGGGTCTAAGTATTTAATTATCTATTTAAGTGAAGCCCAACAGTAGTATCAGGGCCCTGTGTACACTAATACAGCTCAATTGCCCTCACCAGCCTTACCTGTGACCATTGTCATAAGCCTTGCAAGGCACAGGTGGGAGTTGGGAGGCTTAGTAGAAAAGCTACAGCAGGACATAAATGCTAAGATAGTCAGTAACCAGCAGGGTCTCCACTGAAAATTGCAAGGCTGTCACATGAAGGGCACCTAACCAAACTGGAGGACTACATTTCTTTAAAAAGACAGAGATAGCTTCTGCTTTTGAAGTCTTTTTGATAGTCTGAGTAAACATCTTTTTGTTACCTAGGCAATTGTCCTTAGTTAAGATACAGATAAAGAAGTTATGGCTAAAATTGAATACCTTTTCTTCAAAGTATAAGAATACTTGAAAGTACAGGCAAGAAGAGAAAAAAATTTTATAATAGAGCAACTATGGATCTCTTCTCACACAAAATGGACAGTCTTCAGTGTTGATTCACTATTGTTTGAAGTCTCCTGAGCCAGGATGGACATAATGAAGAATACCCATTTCATAGCTTAAATGGGATTCATGTATTTCACATGCGAACTCTTAGGCTGCCAGCAATGGCAGTCTCTGAACTTGGCCACGAACAGAAACAAAGACAGCTCTCATGTGCCCTTGTGGCTGCAGGTCTCTTTTCCACCAGCATGTGTGGAATGGCTGCAGGTCTCTTTTCCACCAGCATGTCTGTATGGTGCCCAGAATGTCCATGTGAGGCACCTGGCACAAAGGTCTGCAAGAAGTTTCATTTTAATTTGCTAAGGCATGATTTCAATTTATCACATCTGCTAAGTATTGAATGTATTAATTAGCTATTCATAGAAATAATGTTTCCTATTATTTCAGTATTTTGCTAACAGGCAAAGAGAATTTTTTCCTCTAAAAATTAGTCAACATTGAAGCAGATCACTAAAAAAAACTGCAAAGAAATCACATAAGGCAGTATGCATCAAATAAGCAATACCTCTGTAATTTTCATTCTCAAGCGGTGGTTCTCTGACTGCAGTCCTTCTAGCCGAGACGTGCTGGCCTGATTGACGCTGGTGACTGATGTTGATGTTTTTGAGTCTTCTTTCTTTTGATTTTGAGTGAACTGAAATCTTCTGTTCTGTGTGGCTGCATCTGGATTTGTCCTCAGTGTGATGAGCTGAAAGGTTTACAAGCTTTAAGAAGTCCCGAGGATTGTTTTATTTTTGCAGCTAGTTCTTTTGTACCCCAAACATTCAAAGGTAAACATAGTGTTCCTTTCTGACTTTCAAGTACAAAATACTGGAAAGTGAGCTCTGCTTGCCATGTGTAGTACTTAAGGCTGTTTCTGAATAAATTTACAGAATAGGTTGAATCAGAATGATTTTGCAGAGGGAAGAGTTATAAAAAAAATTGGAAACTCCCATTTAAAATATATTAGCCTGAACTTAATTAATTTT
This sequence comes from Oreortyx pictus, assembly GCA_036925125.1. NCBI lineage: Eukaryota > Metazoa > Chordata > Aves > Galliformes > Odontophoridae > Oreortyx > Oreortyx pictus. The sequence continues at coordinate 58,296,128 of JAUPFR010000003.1, forward strand.
ATTATGAAATATTGAAACATATTTCTCCTTCACTGACATCTTCATACTTTCAAAGGATATACTCTCTCCTCAAGAAAAACAAACAAACAAAAACAACAAACCCAAGCCCTTCACTCCTCAAACACAGCTTCGCATGAAATTTCTTCTTTCCTACTGTTACAAGTAACACTCAAGCAGAGAGGCACAAAGTAGGAGTATTAACAGAAAGAACCCAAGGGAGATTGCACTCTGGAGATAACAGAAACTTAATTAGGTTTTAGGGAACAAAATAAAACAACTCTGTTCAAATAAATTCAGTAAGCCACTTAAAAAAAGGTTAACCTTAAACGTATTTAATTTAAACAGATATAAGTAAGATTTAACACTCCATGACAATGTGAAAATATCTGCTTGACATGAAGACAGAAAGCTACTAACAGTTTGGCAAGGACGTGAGATCTTATCAGAGTACTCTAAAGAATAGAAAACTTATGATTACTTGCCAAGTGTCATACATATATATTTGAATACAGATAGAGCTGAAGGAGCTCCCCGCCTTGAGAACATGGGTAAGATTTCATAAATACAGTGATGCTGAATTGTCTGAAAAGACAGAAGGAGGAGGAATTCTGTAAGCACTGTACAGTCAGTTTTTGTGGTATAGCCACGATTTGTAATTGGTTCACTCTGTTCTTGCAAGCATGACCATTCTGTAGTTGTGGTGGCATGAAGTAAAGGCCTGAATTCTGATAGAGATAGCTGATCTGACACTGAAGCACTTGTTCCCTGACATGGGTTTACAGACTGACTGTAGATGGAGATGATGTGCTAAGTTTGAAGACAATAAACTGCATTTCTTTAGGTGATTAAAGAAATAGAGACTACTCAGATCTTAAGTGACCACTCCACATTAGTCTTTACTTGTAATAACTGCTTTCAGAAATCCCATCCCTCTGGAACCCCCAAGGCAAATGAACATCAATTCATGCAACCTCATGAGGTACATCCCCAAGGACTGAGGGAGCTGACTGATATCACTGCAAGGTCACTCTCAATTGTCTTTGGAAGTTGATGCTGATCAGGAGAGATTCCTGAGTACTGAGAGAGACAGATATGTTCAAGACAGTTGAGAATGAGGATCTAGGGAACTACTGGCCAGCTGCCTTCACCTCAGACCGTAGAATGTGGTGTAGCACATCTTTAAATAAAGAGAGCAATGAAGAATTTATCCCTGGTCTAATTCTACTATGAGATTTTTCAGTTACTTGTGCTAACAAAACAGCAGTGCATAAGGTGGGCCTGGAAAAAGTACAGTAATTGCCACAGTATACGTAAATAGGATTAGTACAACTGAGAAGTAATGGAAAAATGTTATGTTTCTTTCTCTAGTTTCCCTACATAATTTAATAGCTGCTTATTCAGATCCATAAAAGGGCTATGGGGCAAAAATTGAATTCTAGCTGTGTAAGACCTTCAGACTACTGAAGAAAATGTGTTTCGCTTTGAACTGAAGAGAAATGCAAGTACTCAAGCATGTTACTGCTTTTATCTGTCTGACCATGGTTTAATAAATGAAAAAACTGCAGGCTTCCAAGTCTTCAGTATATTCTACAATTGATAAGCCACAGGCTTTAGGATTTCACTGACAGTCTTCCTATGTCACCAAAACTGTACTGATTACATAATTGTTACGGGGAGGGATATGATGCCTTCCTCACATTGAAGTCTTATTAGTTGTATAACTTGAGTGTTCTTAGTTACAATATTCTGTGGGGCCTGGGTATCATGAAATCTAAGCTGGAGCACAGGGGAAAGCGCTTGCCAGTAGTCCTGCTGCAACTGTGGCAAAGCATGGCAAGAAGAAATGCAGGATACAATATACAAATGTGATAAGTAAAACTGTCCAGCTTTGAAAGCACTCACATAGGTCTGGACAGGTTTCAACTACTGCTTCAATCTCTTTTTTTTTTTTTTTTTACTTTGCCCAGTGACCATTTACGATGCAAAACAGGTAAGTGTATTGGAACCTGACAATACATATGATGGGATAAAATACATTATGCTTGGAGGCTAGGGTTCATGTTTGCATTTTGAGCTGAAAGAACTTGGAGTAAAAAATGACGACAGGGAAGTTGGGGGCTAAAAGAAGGTCAGATGAAGGGGTTAAGAGAGGAAACAGGAAAGTCATTTCAGAGCCTGCAGCAGCGGAAAAGAAGAATAGGTAAAGGAGCATGAAAGCATAGGGGCAGAAGAGCATGTCACAGCATTAATAATATTTTCTCTTTGAAGAGATTTCTGAAATTTCGTGGAGGTATTTTTGGCAGCAGAGCTTTAATATGCATTTTCATACAGCTTACAAACTTAAATCTTGCAGAATTTCTAAGTACTCTTCTTTGCTGTGTTTGGGAATTTTCCTTAATTTAGAATGAAGCTGTGATTTTTCCCCTAAGATCCAGAACAAAAATATGACTATGTCTTCGTAGGTTTATAACTTTTGAGAATTGAATTGCAGAACTTGTAAAAACATCCAGGTTAGTGAGTCCTGGAAAATGAATTGCTCTACTTTGTTGCAGATCAGAAGTCAACTTCTTTTGTTTTTCTGTGCCTCCCTTTGACTCAGAGGGAAAACGCTGAGGTAAATTCCCCTTACAAGAACTATAGCCAGGGATGCTAGTTAGCACCAATGCGTTCACTATAATTTGTTGAATTCTGCTACAAATGTTTTATCACAACTCACTTGAAAACTTAAGACAAAAATTCCGGAGGTAAGACAAACATCTTAAATCTTGCCTTGCAAACATTCCAGTCATCCAATTATATATGCATCTGACTTGGTGTATTAAGTGAGGTTCACACAAGTCGTTTAAAATGACCACAATTGCACATTTTAATACAAAATATCAAATGCACTCTCCAGAACTTGTGGTTTAGCTAAAGTAAGCTTACGTAAAAACCAACTTTCTTGTCATTTTTAGGTCTACCACACTCATGCCTAAAGTTAAACTTTGCAAGAAAAATAACTGAAGTGTCAGCCCTCTGTGGTTCAGTATCTTCTCAGTTCTTCCATCAACATACAATGCACACATCTTCAGAGTCCAAAGGAGCAAAAAGAAATGAAGGAATATGTCCATGCCTCACTTAGACCTATGATATATCAGTTATTAAAAACATTTTCAATGTCAGCATCTGCAGTTTACATACAGTTGTTTTTTTTTTCTTTTTTTTCTGAAGTGATAATAAATCCTATTTTACCACTATACTTGAATATCTTAGAGGTTTCATTATAAGAGATGTGGTAAAGCAAAGAACTGGACCTGTCCCTCCTTAATGCCCACAGATCCCCTCTCAAAAAATTCCTATTCCATTCAAATTAGAGAGAATAACCTTTGTGCCACCATTCACATATTCAGTAAAATGTAGGCATTACGGCTGCATGCATTCACATTCCTGTAACCTTGTATTTTTTCTAAAATCTCATGAAACTTTGTTCTTTGTTTCAGATGCAGACAGACTAGCTTTAGATTTTTCCCTGAGCTTGAAAAGGCAATTAACTTTTATAGATGAAATCACAATTATAAAATAGAAGAAAAAAATCTATATCCATGCTAAACAAGTTCACTTACCTTAGGTACAAATACAAGGCAGAGAGTAATGGTACTGCAGAATATTATGACTAAAGCAACAATGCAGAACTGAACGTTGGGTTGGTCCCGAGTAAGAAATGAAACAGCAGCACCAATAATGCACATTATCCCAACATTGTATACACTCATTCCGATGTATTTGCTGTCATTCAAAGCAGGAATGCTGACATTTCGTGTCTCCCATGCTAAGAAACAACCAAATAACTGAAATGGTAAAAAAGAAGAAAAAAAGACAGTAACTATAAGAAGAATTGGTTGACATCCAGAAAAAAGCATTGACTGGTGTGCTTTCTAACTTGATAAATATAGGCAGAGTTACAACTTGGGGATATACACATACACCTTCTTAATGATACTCAGTAGGACAGATTCTATCTTTCACAAGAAAAATACCAAACTTGAAAGTAGTGGTAGTAGTAATGGAAACAACTTCTTCTAAATGTTATGGACATCTTTATTTTATTCTTGCAATTACTTCTGAAGACAGCCATTCCTCTTTATTTTCGAGGATTTCAGTAAAGATATAATGGATGGTTCTTTTAGCTGTTGTTAACAGCTGTTCTTAATATACTCTTATCAATCCAGTCATTCATTGTATGATTATCACATACATTAATAAGCAGAAGTGCCAAGATATGTCCCATGACAGACAAATATCCAATGTAGAAAGTGTAATTCTTGTTGTTCAGAGTGCAATTACAATGTCTTTTATTATAGTGAGAGTTGGTAATGGCCTTTCAATTGCAATTATCTAATGATTTCTGGCATAAAGTATTCTTGTGGCAGTTTTTTGTTTGCTTGTTTCTTTGGCATGTTCCTACATTACATTCTAGTCCCTTTTTCATTTGCAGTATGCCTATAAAATTCATCAGGGGAGAGTCTTTAGGGTAAGGAAGCCTTCTTCATCCCTTGAAATTCAATTAGATTTTTCTACAACACAAGTAACTGCAAAAACATTGTTCTATTTCTCTCTCTCCCTCTATTCCTCAGGGAGATTCTGGCAACAAAGGAAAATCATAAATGAACTCAAGGCACTGTAAATAGGTAGCCAAGCCTATAGTCTAGGCAAAGCCCAGTAAGTACAATGCCCTGGGTAGAATGGTAGAGAGTAGACAGTATCAGAAAAAGGAAGGACAGAGAGAAGAATGAACACCAAGCCCCAAGTCAAGGTACCTTGTGCTATCTAGCTTTTTCTGAACATACTGTAAGAAAAAACAGGTAATAAAATGAAAAAGGAAATTAAAAAAAAAAGATGCATTTCCATTGATCTTCCTACGCTTTCTTCAAGATGATCATGTTTGTCTACTGTCAATTCACAGTATCTATCTTAAACAACTGCAACCCTCTTGATAATCCAGAAAAGTTGAGGTCTCTAATGACACTACTTGGGGATTAATTACATTTGCCTAGTATAAAGTTATCCCCTGCTTTTTACCTGTGGGAAAAAACCTTTAAAAAATTCAAAGGCAAACAACCTGGATTGCAAATTCAAGCAGAAAAGAGTTAGGAACTGACAGATTCATGTTTGCTGTATGAACTCGGTTTTGCCTTCATATGCTTCCAACTATAGTAATGATCAGACATTAATAACTGTATGTTTCCTTGATAATTTGTCTACTTTTTTACCTCAGCTAACAACAGTAACAAACCCAATCATTTGTGACTCATGTGCCTTGCACTTACACAGAAACTAGCAGGCAGCAGCCACCTACTTCCTTAACCAGACACTTCAAACCTGATCTGACTGCTGAACTGCTAGCCTTACCCTCCCATTGCTGAGCTTTTCTGCTAGTTTATTTAATTCTCTTGCCTACAGCACATATGTTTCCATGCCACATGTTCATGAACAGTCCTGGCTGAAAGTTTTTGGAAGATGAGGCGTTTACTCTCAGCCTATGGAGTGTGGCAGATTGGAAATACATGTAGGCAGAGGTGGCCCTTCCCAAAACAGCAGCAGCAATTGCTTTCGTAATACTTATGGAAACCTTCCTTGGCCCATTTTCCACCTTCCTCCTCTCCATGTACTCCTAAGGCTCCTGTAGGATGTGGTCTTTTCAAGGGCCTTTCTTTTACTCCTTGTCATAGGTCTTGTACTGGTTGGAGTGCAAGAAGTGTCTGGACAACACTCTCAGACATATAGTCTGATTTTGGGGTGGTCCTATGCAGAGCCAGAAGTTGAACTTGATGATCTCTATGGGGTCCTTCCAACTCAAGATATTCTATGATTCTTCCTCCTCCGCTTTACCCACTTTCTCTTATAGGAACAAAATCCACATCTGCTCTTTAGGGGCTGAGGTAAATATAGAAAGCTGCCTAGAGGTTAGAGGGGTCTCAGAGTCACTCTCATAGGACGCAGCTGGAGAAGCTGCTTACTGAGCTGTGTAGTCTTGTGCCAAAGAAGCAGCTCAGATGGGTCACAGATTCACACTTTGGCAGTGCCTGAACCGACAACCAGGCTGAGCCATTCAAGGAATAGAAAGGATACCTGTATGTGCGTCTATATTGTGTTTAAAAAGAGATGAGACCTTGATTAATTCTTTTAGTTTTAACTCAGGGGCCTCTAAGCATAGTGACTGTGTTTACTAGACACAGTGTTTACTAGGGAGAATTTGTCTTCCGTTACAATTATTAATGAGAATTTTAGGGTTGTGGATCATCCCTTGCTCTCCCCCACTTCTTCAAGATGAACACACTCCCCTCCAAAAGCATTATTCTGGGAATACGGCCAGTAAACCTAAATGAGGCCAGCACTTATTACAAATAATGGGCACGAATTTATAGCTAAGGCAGTTATAAAGCAATTTAAAATATCAATTATAATGGAAAAAGATCATTTGAACAGTGTTGTGGGGGTTACAGTCTGACCCTTTCTCATTTATAATTGAAAGCAACACAGAAAATGGTTGAGTATCTTCCAGCTGAAAGGAAGATATTTATTTATTTGATAATGAAAGAAAGAGAGAGAGGCTCTTGTGGCAAGTGGGTTCCTTCTGAATGAAGCACTACATATTTGAGAGCACTGTTTTTAAATGTTATTGGTATTTGGGATAAAATGTTTGCCTCAAAAACAGAGCTTTCCTTTTCTAGAACTCACAGCTCATCTTTGAGACTTACACATGGATAAAGCAGAGATTTTTCCACAGCTTGCTGCCAGGACAGTGGTGATCAAAGACATGCTTCTTGTTTGCCTGTTAAGAGTGTTTGCAGAGCTCCACCGAGATGATGAGATTCCTGCTTTGATACAGAGCTTTCCAGAGAGAACATGATGCTTCACTTTCTCTCCACCTGCCCCTTCTCATGTTCTTCTCAGTTCCTGAGGCTCAGCCAATCTGCAGAAATAAGTGTCTCTTTTTTTGACCGCAAAAAGTCTGAAAAACCCTGAAATGATTTGGCCAAGGAATGGGATGCAAATATTGTTAGTGACAGGTCCACAGTCCTATGGTTTTCTGACAAGTTCTCTATATCATAGAACCACACAATTGTTTGAGTTGGAAGGGACCCTTAAAGGTCATCTGGTCCAACTCCCCTGCAATGAAGAAGGACACTTACAGGTACATCAGGTTGCTCAGAGTCCTATCCAGTCTAACCTTGAGTGTCTACAAGTATGGGGTTTCCACCACCTTTGTGGGCAGTTTATGCCAGTGCTTCACCACCCTATCTGTAAAAACCTTCTTCCTTACATCCAACCTAAATCTCTCCTCTTTTAGTTTGGAACCATTTCCCCTTGTCTTATCACAACAGAACTTGCTAAAGAGTCTGTCCCTTTCCTTCTTACAGCCTCCCTTTAGATACTAAAATACTGCTCTCAGTTCTCCCCAGTGCCTTCTCATCTCATAAAGAATATGAAGCTGGGGCTGAATAGCCCCAGCTTTTCCAGCCTGAAATGTTTGGGTCCCAGTTAAAAACACAGATGCTCAGTAGCCCAGTTCAACTGCTCTCTATACCCAGCACCTAAACTTAAAGCATTAATCTTCCCCAGCTAGATAAATCAAACTTCCCATTATGCTTGGGGGCACCTAAGTCTTGAGACTGCTGAGCAATTTAAGGACTATTTGATGTTTAAAGCCTACTGGGATTAGGAAAGCAGCTGTTTCTTCTCCTAGTGCTCCTGGAGGGCTCAAGCTGGTAAGGCTTCTCTGAGTTCATCTACACAAAGCACAGCGTCAGCCATCTTCAATATCGCAAGACAGCAATACTGATGATCACTGCATCATTTGGACAATGTGGCACAATTCTTAATTTTACCTAGCCCCCAACTCACAGTTGTTTTCAGAAGGAGCTCTCAAACTTTTTTCAGAGCTATCAGTTTTTATGTAATGGGAGACTGGCTGTCTTAATTACTTGGGCACTGCGTGGGATGTTAGCCCTAATCTCTGCCGAGAATTTTGATTAAACAGTCTTTAGAGAAGGCATGCATAAACACACTGGAATGGATGGAGGGAGCCAGCTACTAGTAGTGCTGAATGTGCTAGCTTCAGAGAGGGACAGGACACATCTGTCCCCACTGCTTTATACAAGCTTGCTGAAGCAGCTCCTCACTGAGAGCTACAACTCCTTTCTTGAGGCTCCTGATGGATCCCATGCATCTCAGAAGGAGTTTGAGCAACTCAGGGCTATGCATTCTCTTATAGAAAGCAGTTATCTAAAAGTTAGGCAGTGCAATTTTCTACTAAGCCTAATGGTCTAATTTAGATCTCTTCGAGGATCTCAGTCAAAGACACTTCAAAAATGCAACTAGGAAGTCTTCCTACAAAGTTAAAATCATTAGCTTAAAAGTGGGAAAAAGTGCCTTTTCCCACGTAGTCTGCTAGATACATATCTTGTCAATGTGGAAAGCATTATAAATATTGTTCTGTGCATTCTAGGAAGGTAGAGGCTGCACAGGAAATATCTGTTTGCATTGTGTTGGAGGTTATGCAGCTTCTGTTTGGCACCATGCTGCAGCAGTTGGTAAGCTGTTTTTGGCTGTGTTGACAGCATATCTAACAGGGTTGTATAAATGTGAGGAAAACTGCCTGAAGACAATGGAGTAATCACTGCAACTAATGATGGAGTTTTGACCTACAAAGGAAAACTTAGAGTCTTAGAGGAATAACAGGACTATGGAAAATATATTGTTTGTGTTCACAGAGTTTAACAGGCAATCTAATTTTTAAAAACATTTTACTGTCTAAACTGCAAAAGCTGATAATAGAGCAAAACCATTTGTAGCTGAAGTACAGGAAAATATTTAGCACTGCTTTTCATCTTGTTCAGCAGAATTAGTGTTAATACAATGATGACTGCTTATTGACCCACAGCATGTATTAATACAATCAAGTGTCTAGTTTGCTATTGGACTACATAGTCTGGCAGGAGACAGACAGGGGATTCCTTCTCCTCCTGTCTCCCTTCCTTCCCTGTGCCTACCATAAACTGGTTTGCTTCATTTCAATGTCACACCAGCTTATACTCTAATCATGGGATATGAAATACTAATAAAGATGAAGAAGGAAGATCTTAGTGAGGATATCAGATAACAGCAGGAAAACATCAGAGAAAATAAATCTTGCCACAGTCATACTTGCCAATAATGAGAGGTTATGGTTTTGGAAAGAGTATGTATTGGACCAGCCTGCAGCTTTGCAGCTAATTACTGTATCACAGTAGCACTTACTGAGCTCAGTTGTGGATCACAGCCCTGCTGTGCTGAATAAAAACAAGCATTTACTTCAAAGTCCTTGCAGCTTTTTTTCATCTTTTTCTGGCTTTGGTACTGTAAGATATCCCCTCCTGCTGCCCCTTAAACAAAGGCAGTTCTGGACTCTGCCCTGAAAACATCTCTCACTCTGAAGTAATCATAAAATCAGTGTTTTGCATTTCCAAATTCATGTTTATTCTCTACTTTCATATCATCCCAGATATAAGCACCTCAGTGAAAAGGCTGCAGACATTTTTTTCAATGGGAGCTTTCCAAGCTGCAAAAAGAAGCACATCAATTTTTCAGGTGTTCACTGGAGAACTGAGCTGTGAAAAACACTGAGTGATTTTCAGGAAAATTCACAGTAAAAAAAAGTGATTTTATTTTTTCTACGTCAAGTTAGCAAACAGAAGTGCTCACAATCCCCTCACAGGTCTCCTGCCTTCACAGTCATTGCAGTCTGACATCAAACCGCTGTTCCCTGCCCTGATCAGGGATGAGTCAGCCATGTGTTTAACTCGTTTTCACAGAGCCACCCTAGAAACAAAGTACTAGAAAGAAGCTTCCTATTTCTATTGAGCATTACAACAACAGCTAAATATTTTTTGAGTTGCAAGAGATGATATCCAGCTATTCAACCAAAGGACAATTTTTTGTAAGTGTGGTGGTGAAGTACAGCCCTGCACAGACTGAGGTGGAGCAGCAGCTGCAGGAAGGTATAGGCACTAACACACATCCAGAGCAAAACTGCCTCTTTATGCTGCAGCCTTTCACACCTTTTGCCTTTTTTCCATACAGCATTTGACTTTCTTACATGGAAGCTCTTTACACTAACATCTACGGGTAAGTATACATTTGGGATAGCTTTATATGGTCTCTAGGAAAAGATCACTACGGATAATCACAGTACTGTAAAATAATCAAACACCTATGACAAAAATTTGTTACATCTCTCTTATAAAAATGATGCTAAAAGATATACAAGGGTGATTAGTCCCTTGCTGCAAGATTTCTAGTATTTTAGTAATACATTTTAAATATCCTTATGGATATTAAATGGAGAAAATGATCCTACAAAGCCATATAGTAACTTATGCTTTGGATGCTGAAACATGATCAGTGTATGAAACAAAATGCTGAAATATAAACAGTGAGAAAGAATTTAACTTTATTTTTTTTTACCCTTCTTAGGGGATCAACTTCTTTTTTCCACCATCGTGATGCTTTGTCTTTCCCAAGTGTAATGCAATGGGAAGTACTGCAATAATACTGTGATAGCAAAGTCTTCTACTGCAGCAAATAAGAAGCCTAAATGCAGCAGCTGCAGAAATGAAGGAAAAGAGCTACTTATCTTCAGAAAACCTCAAATAGGCAGGGATCTCCAGCAAGAAACACCCTCACCACCACTGCCAACACTTAAATGAGGTCTGGGAAGAGGTGGATCCTGGCTCAGCCCCTTCTGGTCACTCAGGTGCATTGCATGTACCTGAGCTCCCCTCAGTTGACCCTGCCTTCCCACCAGGTGCTTAATCACTGGTTCAGGCTGTGACTTAGCATTTCTGCTACACAAAGGTAAACTAAGGAGATCTCATTAAAAATTATGTATCAAAAGTGATCAGTAATAAGAGTTATAGCTTAAAAAACCCTGAAATTCTATTAGCATGATTTGACATACATAGCAACAGCCAAGCAGAAAATATACCTTGACCTTGAGAGCCTGTTTCTCAGTAACTAAATAGTATGTAATTGCAATATTACATCAGAAACAGAATGGAAGAAACCTCCAACACATAAACAGTTTGAGTCTAATGTCAATTAAATGCATTAGGAGGAAGAAGGGAATCAAACTGTAGACAAGTCCACTGTGAGTGGTTAATGAACAAAAGACCCTAGGTGTCCAGTTCATCCTTCATCTGGGATTGTACTGTAGTTTCCAATATTAGCTCTTAGCACGCAGCATGTGAATTATAGTAGTAGTAGTTGTAGTAGTAGTAATAATAATAATAAATTTTTACAAACTGCAGAGTTTCTCATTAGATTAACTGGCATAAAATGACATGGTAACATGAGAGATTCTGTTTTTTGTTTGTTGTTTAAAAGACAAACTGTGCCTGGGGCACAGAAATCTGAAACACATTTGATGATAAGATTAAAAACATCAGTCCTGTTGTCCTCATATCACACAGGTGTATGCGTTCCAGGAGAGTGGGACACTGCAGCAATTATTTGACTGATTCATAAATCTCTTTCATATATAGAGATTTGTGTGATAAAAGGTCATTGGAGCAATAAAAGTATATGTTTTACTGGTGGTTATGAAACATTGTGTGCCTGAAATATTTATGATGAGTAATGCCAAATGGCATTTGCAAACTTAAACAAACTGAGTCACATATCTTGTAGAAAGCAGTACAACATACAGGACAACAAACCAATCTAGGGCAGTGAATTAATGAGAACCAATGTAATTCAACTACTGTACAGAACATAAGCAAAACAGAAACATTTCAAACAATGTTACCGTTACCTGGGAATGCATTTCTTAATATTTATTTAATATTTATTCAATATTTATTTTAATATTTAATATTTAATGTTATTTTCCCAGTTTTCTTACTAACGAATTGCAGTTTTTTTCCATTGAAAATATTGTAGCAGTTATTTTTGCAGAATGAGCTGAATTTTTAAATCCTTCAGTATTTATAAGGATTTTAATTTCATTTATTCATTTACGCTGCTCTAAATGAACCAAACATACTTTCATGTTACTTTCTGAGCAGAATCACAGACAAAAATGTTTTAATCCCTTTTATAGTGAACACTGACAGCTTCTACACAGGAGAATGTGAATGTGAAATTTCCATAGAAGAAGTTTGAAAAGCGAGAAAAATAAAGTAAACCAGATATTCCTTTTAACATATTATCTACAAAAACTCTTGTACTGAAAGGAAAAAACACTCCATACCAAAGAATAGGAATTTACTGACAAATATATCAAAACAGCAACCAAGGAATGTACTAGGAAAGAGACAACAAAGTCAAATACCTTGTCAGCAACTGTACTAAATGTCATATATTCACTAGAAATTTTACTGTCAGACTGCGTCCCCAGTGCTGGTAAGTGGCACTGCTCCCAGCTCTTGGCCTTGCCCTCAAGACTGAAGTGCCCAGAGATGTGCTACATGTCAACAAATCCAGAGCCACTGGAGCTACCCAGTAATAAATGCTAAGATGAAGAACTTCCCCTAAATCCTGATTCCCATGGCATGATCAGGTATGTTCTCACTCTTGGTTTCACAGCCTTCTTGGACATCCTCCTAAAAATAAGGGCCTATTGGGAAGGTGGGGAGGATTCCTTGTGGTCAGAGATATCAGCCAGGAGGTGGAAAAGCTCAGTGCCTGAAAGCACCACCAGGCAGCTGAGTGTATAGAATAAATAAAAAAAGCGAATAAATAAAAAAAGCTCTCATCCCTTCCTATTGAGCTTTGCACTGCGCACTTAAAGATCTTTTAGCCTGTTAAAAGCAGAGTGAAAACAAGCATGGCTCCTCAGCTTGGTAGCAAACATTCTCAGTACAGCAGAAGATATTCTGCAGGCACCAGCATCTCCCCCTGCCCAGCTTCCCCACAGCAGCAGCACTTGCCACACTGAATGGGAGCAGCTGACCCAGTCTTTGACGGGTGTCCCGCTGAACAGGCATGCTACAAATGCACAGAACAGATTGAACCCTTCAGGCAGTGTAAGCAAATGTTTATCTGGTTAGAGAATCCAGATGGGGCTTAGCTCAAGGTAGGTGTTCATTTGGTCAGTGCTGTCAAAAATCAGATATTTTTGGAACCACGAAGCTTAGGGTATGAGGAGCTTTTAATCACCAATGGTCACCTTTTCTTTTTTTTAATCTGAACTATCAAGATTTCATATTGTTGTTTCCTGAATTTCACTCCTTTAAGAAAATATTTTGTGTAGATAGGCCTCAGTGAAAAAAGGATGATTTTGACTCAGGCTCCAAACTCATCTTGCATTGAATCATAGGATCACAGAATCATTTGTGTTGGAAGAGACCCTTGAATGTCGTCTAGTGCAACTCCCTTGCAATGAACAGAGACACCTACAGATTGATCAGGGTGCTCAGAGCCCCATCCAGCATCTCCTGTGGCTACTCCTGATCCCTCTGGAGCTCCTGATATACTACTGACATTTTCAAAGTGGAGTTAAACATTTAGAATAAGGTAGTTCTACCCTTTTGGAGAACCAAAGGGAATTCAAAACATCAGCTGAGTTTATAAAGTTGTCTCATTAATAGATGCATCTTTACACTATTACATTTCTTGGTTGGCAGAATACCTCTAGTTTTCAGCTTTAATGCTATTAGTGTTCTACTTATTTTATACATTTATGTATTCTTATAGCCACATATTACCACTTAATAAATATTACAAAAGACACATTCGAAAAAAGCTTTAACTCACTCCCAGCCATCAGGAAAAGAAGTAAAATTCAGTTCAAGTCTATCAGCAAATAGCCTGAAGCAGCTTTTGCAGAGCAAACTGTGCTTACCATCAGGAGCCCTTTATATGCGTAGACAATCCCAAGCCAAATTGTCATGTGAGTGTTCTCGCAGTGCTCCAGGATAGGTCGGATGGAGATGTCTCTGCCTGCAGGGTCCGGCTACAAAAATAAAGGGTGAGATATTTGGATTTAGGTTTCATCTGTATTCATACCTCAGAGGTAGTTAAATCTACTCTCAGTAGCTTGAGGATCTGTAGAATATTCAATGGGTAACTTGAAAAAAAAAAAACTTGTGATGTCTGCGGTCCCTTCAACCTGAAAAGGAATGGAGTAAAAAAAAGATCTGAGGAAACAGCTGCATGATAATTACCACTAGATGAGGTCACCCCTACTGCAAACCAGAGAGAAAACATCCGAAGTCACTCTGTCTTTAAGTGTGTCAGTCACATTTATCAGTGTTAGGACACCTATTTTTTTACAAGATGAACAGCTTGATTGTTCAGCCATGGAAATAAATGTACTTGAAGTCATCCTTCCTTTCACCTGTACTTCTGGTGTCACTGACAAGTGGCTGATAAACAGTGTATGAAATACTGCTGTGTTTCAGATGTTTATTCAGTGATAACCACAAGCCAAATCAAAGATCATCTACGAAGGAAACTGCAGCAGTAGCTCAGTAGATAGTACAAATCATCAAAAATCTGGAGCAAGTGAGTATCTGTGCAAAATTTAATATGGCTAGAAGTTCTGTAGCTTTTCATTTATTTTGGAAAGGAGATTGTATAAAAGAGCAGAATCAAAAGGACCTGCAGACTACCAGGACTGTTTATATGAGGGAGAAGCTATAATTAATGCTCGGAGAATCCTGCAAGAACTCATCCCTTTTTACACCAAGAAAAAAAAAAAATAACATTCAACACAAAGAGCAGACAGGAACAGCTACTATGCTGCTTATAATTAGGATATGGACTAGGTTAGAGTGGAAATGCTTCTTAATGGTGTGCATGCTATAGAAACACAAAGTACTTCTTACACGTGATTTTAAGAAATACTGTTTTCATTAGGTGCCAGGGAATGGTCCTTTTGGCTATTCAGAGCTGTGTGCATTTATCTTGCTGTGTTGCTTTCAGAACATGCTGAAATCCTGACAGCTATTTTTGGTTTCTGCTTTGAAACACTGGATCTGATCTCCAGCTCAAGTGAGATCAATGCAGACACAGCTTTCTCTACCTGGCTGTCCCTGTAGGCTCTGCAATTTCCCTTTGTGAATAAGAACACGTGTAAAGTGTCTCATGCAGTAGAGTAATGATTACAACACAAGCTAAGGAAAGATCGGATTTTCACCAACTGAAACACAGAATTGTGTGTGGAAGGACTTTAGAAAGAACTGAGTTTTTTTCTAGAGCTTATTCTCACTGCTAGTGTGAATTCTTCAGTGGTCACAGCATTAAGCCCAGCTCTGTTTTCTTCATTAGACTTTTTAGATATATCGTTCTGACTTCATATAGCTTAAAAAAAGCTTACAAGAAAGGGATAGACTTGGCAAGAAAACCCAGCAAACAACCTTGTGTTATGCACTGCACAGTGACAGGATTCACAACTTTCCTTGCAAATCCTGCAGCAGACAGAACAACAACGTTTAAGATCTATTTTTATCCTGGACTTGTGTAGATACCCTGAGCAGGAGAGTAAAGATATTTGACAAAAGGCTGCATGAAATAAAATAAAAATTAAGAAGGTAATATTAACTCTCCCTGAGTTCATGATTCCATCCTAACAGCTGCTGATGGCAAGCAACCACTGACCAAACAGGTGAAAACATGAAGAAGAATTACAACATTTAAGATACTATAAATGTTTCTCTGGGGACACACTTTCATGTCATAGTTACAACCTGCTGCTTTCGACCATTTTTAACCACCTCCAAGTAATTTGAATTATTCCAGACTCTTTCTGGGTCAGTGGTGGAAACCTTTCCACCATGTGGCTACTCTCTAATGATAATTTACTTCAAAATTGGAAAGTGTAAGTGATTCATTACTCAAAACTGAAAGTCCCAGTCAGAAAAATGAAATGGAAAACACAACTTGTTTTGAAATTCTATTAGAGAGAATAGACTTGCTCAATTTCCTTAATAGGAAGATTGCCAGATTTTACAAGGCCATGATAGTTTTAAAAATATGCTAATTAAATAATACAGTTTATCAAATATTCCATGTGAGATAAGTCTTGTGAAGTGCTTCAGAGGGATCAGGAAAAGGGAGAATACTGACTGCAGCGTCAGCCACATTGTACATGGGACAGCACTACTCCCAAAGCACTTTCCAGAACCACAAGGTGGGAACATATTAAATCAAATTTTGTGGAGTACTTGTGCATTTGGAGCTAAGTGTCGGCAGGTAGGAGTAATTTTACAGTGCACCAATTTTGCTGATTACTTGTCGCTGCTGCAGAATGACATTCCTGATGTACTGCTTTTAATTTGCCGTTTTGTTTCTTCACTGATTTTGCATGAATTAACTAATCATCGAAAAAAGCTGGGTTAAAAAAACATATGATATTTTCTGATGTCAAAAGAATTTTTAAAACTCTACAATTACAGCTGAATGGTGCACTTCACTGACCTCCCTAATCATCCACCATTTGTGCACTTTGTTACCGCTTTAGAGAGGATGACAACATAAATGCTACCAATGATTATATATGCACTGGAAATTTGCCCTTTCCTTTTATAGAAAACAATATAAATGCCCTTCAGATGTCATTCTCAAAAGCCTGAAGACCTCCTGTCTTGTGATTAGGCTGAAGCTTTCCTACCTCTTCTGAGACCTAATAAGGTTTCTGACATTGACATTAATTTCTGGAGTGTTTTCCACGATTGAACATAAACAGTTTAATTCACTCACTTCATACAAGAGTTGTGTGTCATCTCCATAAAAATGCTTGTTTTATATCAGATCTGCTAGATTTAGAAAGCAACTCAAGTCAGTAAACAGATAACCTACAAAATAATTTTCTCCCATTTTCATGCATTTTCAAATTGTTATTCGTTACTTCTGTAGTTTGGTTGCCTTTTGATTTTCTTTGCTCTTCAGTCTGCTGGTGGGCTGGCAGATCCTCTTCATTGTAGGTGAGAAATGGCTTAGGTGAGTACTGCCAGATGGAGGAGAAAAGCTCAAAACCATCTGGCAACAGCAGGGAAATTTGCAAGAAAGATCAGGGCAGGGGCAACTTGTCGAGTGCCTTGTGAATTCCTGCACAATGTCAGAATAACAACAAGAATCAAATGAAAAGCACAGTTTCAGTGGAAAAAATGTGTGCAGTCTGGTGGCCAGCTCTTCTCGCCTCATGCTGAGGCATGCTAATATAGGGCACCCTGAGGCACTTGTGCCATCTGGGAAAGATGTTGTCTGGTCCATATAAATAATGTTCAAGAGCCCCTTCTTCATCTAGAACTACAGTTTCTTTTTCTCTGTGTCTATTTAAGTAGCCAAAATCCATTTGGAAAAGATCCTGGACAGTGGGAAGATATTTCTATGATGGTGAATATATTGGCTGGTTTTCACAGAATCACGTGGATTGGAAGGGACCTCAAGAGATCACTGAATTCAACCCCCCGCTAAAGCAGGTACCCTACATTAAGTCACACAGGTAGGCATCCAGATGGGTCTTGAATTTCTCCATAGGAGGCTCCACAACCTCTCTGGGTAACCTTTTTCAGTGTTCCGTCACCCTTATTGCAAAGAAGTCCTTTTGCGTTTTTGTATGGAACTTCCTATGTTCGAGTTTTAGGCTGTTGCCCCTTGTCCTGCCACTACACGCCACTGAGAAAAGTCTGGCCTCATCCCAGTTAATCATTATAGCTACACGTAGGTCTTAAAGGGAGAAAGGGTCTACACTCCTCAAAACGTTTCATTCAGCAAAAAATTTTCTGTTAGTTTCCAAAAGGTCTCAGCCCTCCTTGAGCACTTCTCTGTGGTCATCTCTCAGGATCATCAGGACAGCAGATAATCTTACTGACAGATCTGCTGCTGCTGCAGAGAACAGCTCACAGGTGAAGGATCTCAGTAAGCTCACTATGAAAATACACTGTGGATTTCCAGTACTTTTTGTTATTTCTGCAGCTGCAGTTTCATCAGTAAGAAAATCAGATTACTAGGCCTCAGCTTTTCCAAAGGTGGGCATAGAAAACAAGGGAAATAGTTGCAGCTTCTGTTTACTAGCTTTAAAATAAACTGCGCAGTTTCTATAATATAGGAAAATATGGGATGATATTCTTTTATCACAGCATTACAATGATCTTCATATGCCATCTCACTCTCTGTTTTATCTTCCTGTAAATGGCTTCCATCTAACTGACATAATGACTGTATACTATCACTGTTCTGCAGCATGCATTAGACATCTTTGGCATTTTAAATTTGGCACACATCACAATCATATGGAGACCAAATATGATTCCTTATCTGAAAACCCGGTCTTTGCTAAATTAGAAGATCACCTTTACTTCTTTCATAAATTCACATTTTTTGCATGGATAATTATAGTTAGTTTTCACTGTAAATGCTGTATGTGCAGGTTGTAACAGACCTTCCTGTGCTAAACTACACATCCACATGTATGGTGTACCAGAAAAAGATTTAAGGAGGTTTTATATGCAGTGTACTGTGGCCAGGCTCTCAATTACCGATGAAAATAAAAAGAGAAGAAACAGAGGCTGTCTACTTCGCAATTACTTAATGATTTGGGGATATTTTTAGAGCAAAACAACAGTGATATGAAAAAAATGATTTGCAAGGAAATAGATCTCTTTTTGTTTTGAGTGTTTTTACATTATTAAGTCATAGCTTCTTTGAATGCAAAATAGCAAATCCAATGCCTATAGCTACTCTGTGCTAGGGTAGCTCACCTAGAATGTCTTCCAATTAAATATCTGGTAAACAAGCCAGCAAAAAAGTATACTTATCTTTGTCTGTAGCTGAGCATGGGTTCATATATGCTGTGAAACACATTGCATGCTATGTAGTTCCTGACTAAAAAAACTTACTAGAAACTTGCAGTCCACTGACCAGTGAACAGAAATCCACTCAAGGTTAACAGAGAAGGTCAGACAATTCTGTAGTAGTCTAATGATTCAAGATACTAACTGTTTCAAAGACTTCTTCACATATTTTCTCTTTTTGGAGACATGGGACAATTCAAACATAGAATTGAAAATCAGCTTTTAATAGATGAACAAAGAACTACCTGATGTGGTAATGTTTTTTTTTTTTATTTATTATTCTTCTTTTCTCCAGCATAGGGGAACAGACTGCACTAAATCCCTGTCCTTGCACCTGGATATTTCATGACTCATGGAAGAGAAATGAGCACAGGAGAATGAGCACAAGGTTCTGAACAACCACAATGGCCACTGCACCCACTGTGAACTGTGAATGCCTGGCTTTCTATCATGTAGACCCAAGGAGAAAATGCTTTTAGACTTGAATTTGGATTAGTTTTTCTTTTTCAAAGTGTTTAAATTTTATATATTTTCAATCAGAAATTTTTGATACTTGTTTAAGAATGTTTACAGTGATGACTATGAATTCACAACTTCAACGAGATAGCAGGCATCATCATTACTCATCTGAACAGCAAAATTTCTAATGAGTAACACAAATTTAGGAATATTACATTCATTTTTCCATGATATGAGGTCGAAAAGAAAAAACTAATTCCATGAAATAGTTACAATGACTCCTGTCTCCAACCTGTGGATTTACTCCCATTTTTACCAGAATATTAATCATCGTGGCACTATCAGAAATGAAGATATTACTGCGTTTCTGCAGCTTAAGATAGGGAGCATTACGAAGGTTAAGTAAATTGACAAGGAAAACTGAGAGGGTTTCAGTCTACTGAGCCTTACATCTTTGATTTAAAGAGATTATCTTTCTTTCTGATAACTATGATCAGTATTAAAATTCTGACCCCAAATTTTACTGTTACAGAAGTTTTCTCCATTAGATTTCTAATTAGAAATTCTAATTAGAAATACTAATTAGAAATTTACTGGGTAAAAGTTTTGAAAGAAATTTTCTCTCTTTGACCCTTTTTTAAAACTTATTTTTGGAAAAAAATGACTTGAAATCGTATTTGTGAATAATTTTGTAATTCTTCACTGCGTACCTCTACAAAGTTATTTAAAATGAAAATGTTTGATATTTTAGGTTGAGATTAACTTTTAAGACAGTATTTATTTATACTAGTTATACAGCTTACAATGAATTACTGGCATTTCAAGGCAGTCAAAAACAAGAACAAACTGTGTTTTGTAAAAGGTTGACAAGCCGCAAGTGGGCTCTGTAGAACAGTGGCGTGAAGCATGTTTCAGGATTCAGATTTTCCCACATGGGTCTGAATACTGCCCCCTGTCCTTGTGAATGGGATTAAAGGATCTTTAAGCTGACCAGGGAGATTGCAGGGTTGTTTCTGCTTTGCTCATTTTCTTGTTATAGTGAAATTCATCTCCCCCTATCAATGAATTTCAGCGCTGCTCTCAAGGGTTTCTCTTCCCAGTTTGTACAGATATTTGTGACTGCTCCAACCCAGGTGCAACACCTTGCACTTGGGCTTGTTGAGCCTCATTCAGATCTCATGAGTCCACTTTTCAAGCCTGTTCACCTTGAAAAGATATTTGCTGGAATACCAACATGTGATTCCTATTTATTTTTTTTCTAGACACTTATTTTTCTTAATTCAGTTTTGTCAAACATAAAAAGATGTATCATTTAAGCAAAGGAAAAAGAAGTGCTAACATATTCTGTAGTCTGAAGGATGTCGATTAATTAATATTATTTCTTTTACTTCACTTGCCACAAATAAGAACCCAAGCCTAACCTTACAAGTGGATGGTAGCAAAGAAAGACAAACAGAAAAAATAAAAAAAGAAAAAAAAAGAAAAAGTTAGAGATAACTACTGTAATTCCTACCATCCCAAAGCACTAAGGTCAGGTAACTGAGTCACAATGATAGCCACACTGTACTATCTTTAAAACAAATTTACTTTCTAGTTCCCCATCTGCCTCTTCTACAAATAACTCTATAACAGAGTAATAATACATTCTGTATGTTAATATGATTGAAAGTTGATAACATAACATAAGAGCTATTTATAAGCCCTTGTATTGTGAATGTGTCTGCATCGTAAAGAAAAATCCCTCAGCAGAATTATTTATAACATCACTTTACCTAATGACTTCTACTTTAGTGTGGCAGTGCTTCATTTCTTATAAATAAAACTACTTGGATTAGGGGATCATATTAATGAAAATATTAAGGAAGTTCTAGGCTGTCAAAATGCAGTTTCATTAAAGCTAAAATTCAAAACAATAAAGTAAACCAAGGAAAAAAAGCCACAACAATAACAACAGAACTCACTATGATCTCTGCAAAAAAATGTAGATGATCAATGAAAGGGAAAAGGCAAAATTCTCTTTCTTCATGGAGTATTCTAAAAAACTGTGACTAAGTCTTCCTTTTCTGCACTCAGTGATCTATTCAGTAGATACTGTACATTATATTATTTCCTCAGAGAAAGTTGCCCCAATTATATATCTAGGGACTGCGTAATGAAATGTGTCTGAGTATGTGCATGGAAGCAATGGGACAAGCATTACAAAGACTTAATAAAGGACTCTCAGCAGCAGAACATATGTTTTGCTTTGAAGGGAGGGCAAACGGCCAAGATTTGGAAGAAAAGCAGGTTAGAGGAAGGAAGACCTTTGTTAGCATCTAGAGTCTCCTGAGCTGCAGATTCCTCTAGAGATGATCAGTTTGTGATAGCAGCTCTGCAAACTGAGAAATAATATTCTTCCTTCCCTTTCTACCAAGCTGCCCAGTACTCAGGGTGACAAATTTGTAGGTTGTTTTATGAATAAATCTTCCTTTCCTAACTAGGTTTCCTGATCCCCTGAGACCATAGGAACCACCCTTCCTGGTGACTGGTGCAATTCAGGAGAGCAGGTAGAGTCTCCTTCTGCTGAGGATTTGCTGGCGGGTAAGCTTGAATTGTATGCAGGTATGTGATTTACTCTCCTTAGCACCTGGAGAAACACTACTTAGAGAAACACTTTCAATTAAATAAGAAATACTTGCATTCAGGAGCCATCAGTCTGCTCCCCCCAGCAAGAGCAACTCTCAGGTCATCAACTGTGCCCAGCTATTTAGGTCAAGGAGGGCAACAACAGCACCTCTATAACCATTTTATACTTTCTTTGTGGTGCTATAATTTCTTCGATTTACAAAATCTGATAATATTTATTACCATACCTATTTGCATTGCAGTTCTAGCGACAACAAATGGATGCTTTCTTTGTGCAGGAAGTGAAAATCCCTTTCTGAAGTTCATCTTAAAATACGAATTTAAGATGTGCAAGAAGAGATAAAGTCAGGCTCTGTGACATTTTCCAAGGCAAATATCAGTTTACACCACTGTTTCTCTCTGCAAGCACTGATAAATATTTAGTTTCTGGGCTTTTGCAAATGCAAATTATTATTTCTCTTCATGAGATAACATTTCATTTCTTTACCTATTCTTACACACTTATCAAAATGCTTAGGTGATGGTCCATCAACCCACTGCTGGAGGATTTTGATGCTGTTCCTTTGACTATAGTAAGTCATAATTCAGAAACAGTTGTATCAAGCATAGGCCTTTATCTAAAAAAAAAAAAAAAAGTAATTCTTTCTAGAATTGATGCAATTTCCCTGTTGCAAAAGTTGCTCTAGAAGCAACTCTCATTTTTTTGTTGACAGCAAAATGTAAGGTGCATCTTAGTATACATAAGTGCATGAAAACCTTTTTCTCTCTTGTAAGAATAATGAAGATTTCTTTTCTTTCTTCACTTTGCAACTGACTCAGATATAAACATTGTTACATACTACAATAAAAAAAAACCTGAAAAGACGAATAAATAAAAAAAGGTCAGGACTACTTAAATATTTTTATTATCTCCAAAGACTTTGTTTCTTTTGACCTTTCAAAACTGTTAACCTTATTTAGGATAACATAACCTTGAAATGAAAGGTCATTTTGAATTAAAAGGACATTTTCTGTAGTTAACAAAGGTCAACAGGAATACTTCTATCAAAATAATTTTGTATGGAGAAAATCATTGAGACCACCTGTTTATTAGTTGTATATAAATCTTAAGAATAACCAAAGTTTTTCTGAGAAAAATGCATCAGTATCTAAATTAAGGAATATTACTACCAATAAGTTTGTTAATTCATTTTTAAAAGGCAAATCCAGTATCCACTTTTTTCTGGAAAAGTTATTCTGCAACTTCAGACAGAGCATGTACATTGCTCAGCTCCATTCCGAGCCCACTGGAAGAAGAAGTTAATTCTGGAAAGTCTGTTTAAGATGTGAGAATCATCTTATAATTAATTCTACCAGTTTGGGAATGCTTGTTTAGGGACTTAACAGAGTACTTCTGAAGATTCAAACTCAAGAGTTCAACAGATCTTATATTAGATCAAGCTGACAGCAGTGGAGAACCATGAAAAGATCAACAATTATGCCAGCAAAATCTACAAACTAGACATGAGCACAGAACACAAGCACACACAGCGTACCTTGATGTTAGATGGGAACCTATTTCAACCGTAAATTACGTAGCCCTAGGCAAGGTAAAATTACTCTTGGAATCTTACTTTAACAGATGCTTTTCCTGCATTAAGAAAGGAATCTGAAGGGAGTATTAAAGGATCCCATACTTGTATCAACATTGCAGTTCAATGAGACCATTTTGATCACTCACTTTTTTTTTTTATCAAAACACAGGATGTAATTTCCCTTGCATTAATTTCAATTTGAAGTAAAACACCTCTTTTAGAAAAAAACAAAACAAAACAAACAAAAAAAAAACATTCAATGGCAGTGAATCTCTTTCTATATTGCCCTAATGTAATTTCTGTTGACTGTAAAAAACAAACAAACAAACAAAAAAAACAACTGCCCCTCATTTCGTCCCACTTTTCAGAAATGAATGAAATGCCAGGTTCCTAGAGTCCTTTGCATATTTTGTCTACTGAATTGAAGTGGTATGTAACAAAACATTGTTCCTACTTATGTGTTTACAGATGATGGCCCTTCATATTTGTTTTTTTCATTAGAGACATATTTAATTATTCCTTAAGAAGTCCTATGTCTTCTCTTTGGACCAACCCCAGTTTGCCAGCATGCTTCCTCAATTCTGAAGAGTGGGATGGAGCACACTGAACTGGTTGTCTTGGACCTCATGCCACAGCCAGGATTAATACTACCACTGCACCACAAATGCCATATTTCTTTCTTCATTTCTGGAACCTTATTAAACAGAGAGGTAAAGGTAATTAGAAAGCCATAGGAATGAGAGCAGGCAATTCTCAAGTCTTATTTATCAAGCATTTCTCTTGATTGGAAAGCAGTACTTGACATGGTTAAGAACTAGTAATAGTTGAAAGATACATGTTCCCAAAATGCAAAAATAGCAGTTGTAAAGATTTTTTATTTTTCCATTACGTCTTTCTTCTACAAATAGCTATTTCAGCGTTGCCACTTCTGTTGACGTTATCCAGAGCAACGCAGGTAGTCCTGGGAATTTTTTCTCTCAGTTAAGTAAAACTTTCATGCAACATTTCTCTTAAATTATTTATCTTCTTTCAGTAGCTGTCAAAACAGATTTCATTTAACACAAGTCTACCAAAGACTTTTAATGTTGCAGGTCCTTAGCTCTGGTATGGAATACAAAAAATTCAGTTGATAAGGAAGCAAAATAATGTGAAACAAAACCCTGCAACTATAAAATAGATTTTATATTTCCATAGAATTATTTTTTTACATTGTTAGCCTCCATATCGTGCACTAGATTTTCTTTAGCTTTTGAAGCGTGTTTGATGTATATCTAGTACAAGCAGATAACTCAGAACTGACTGTGTTATGGAGTGCAGTTCCTACATCTTCTTGACAAAAGTAGTTCATCTACTTATTTATAAGACAATGCTTCATTGACTCCCTGTATTAAAAAATACCACCCTCCCCCTTAAGTGGCTTATTTTCAAACTAAAGCATTATTGGGCATATAGATCTGTAACCATTCTCTGACATGTTTTCATAATTCTTTTCCTCTAGTGTATATCAGTGTATATTTAGGGATGCATATCTTGCCTCCTGTCAAAAACTTTAAGCTGTCTTGGTAGATACTTATGGTAGAAACTGTATGAGTTTCAATAGGGTCAAATGTTGGGTCCTGAATTTTGGTTATAACAACCACAGGCAACCCAACAGCTTGGGGAGGAACAGCTGGAAAGCTGCCTGATGGAAGGGGACTGTGGTGTGCTGATGGGCAGTTGGCTGAATATGAGCCAGCAGAGTGCCCAGATGACCCAGAAAACTAACAACCTGGATCAGGAATGGGGTGATGAACAGCACTGGGAAGTCATCCTACTCTGTACTGGCACTGGTGAGGCCCCACCTCGAGTACTATGCTCAGTGCTGGGCACCTCAATACAGAAAGGACATTGAGGTGCTGGAGTAGGTCCAAAGTCGGGCAAAAAGGCTGGTGAAGGGCTTGGAGAGCACGCCCTATGAGAAGCTGCCATGAAGCCTCCATGAAGCCTTCTCCACAGCTAAACTATTTCAACTCCCTCAATCTTTCTTCACAGGAGAGGTTCTCCAGCCCTCTGATCATCTTTGCTGCCTTCCTCAGAACCCACCCCAACAGCTCCACATGCTTCCTGAGCTAAGGGTCCCATGCTTGGATGCAGTACTCCAGATGGGGCCTCACAATGGCAGATTAGAAGGAGACAATCACCTCCTTTTCCCCTGCAGTCAACCCCTCTGTTGTTGCAGCCTGGGATACTGTTGCCCATACAGACTGCACGCCCACACTGCTGGCTCATGTCCAGCTTTTTGTCCACCAGGGTCCCACAAATCCTTCTCCTACTTTCAATGAGTTCTTCTCCCAACCTGTATACTTATCTGGGATTGCTCCAACTCAAGTGAAACACCTTACACTTGACCTTGCTGAATCTCGTTAGATTCTCGTGCACATGCAATCTCCTTTGCCTGTCTGTTCTGCTCACTGTATCTTAAGAGTCCCTTCTTGTTGTTTCTAACATCCCTCACCAAGTTCAGTTCCATCTGTGCCTTGGCTTTCCTGACTCTACCCCTGTACATGCGAACAGCAGCTCTATATTCTTCCCAGGCTACCCATCCCCACTTCCACTGCTTATACTTCTTTCCCTCTCTGCCTGACCAGCAGGTACTTGCTCAGCCACGTTGGTTTCCTTGCCTTGTCTACTTGATTTCTTATTCTGATGGATGGAGAGCTCTTGTGCTCCTTAAAGTGCTGGCAGCTCTGTTCTGTTCCTTTGCCCTAAGGACAGTTTTCCAGAGGATCTCATCCAGTAATTCCTTAAGCTGCCTGAAATTTGCTTTCTTGAAGTTCAGGGTCCTGACTGTTTTTTGCCAGATTCATTATTTCTGGACATAATGATCTTGACTTGGGCATGGTCACTGGAGCCCAGGCTGCCTCCCGTCTTAACATCTATTACAATCTCTTTTGCATTGGTGTGCACCAGGTCCAGCAACACTTCACCGCTGATGGGTCTGTCCAATCCCTGAACCAGGAAATTGTCACCAATGGCCTTCAAGAGTCTCCTGGATGGCCTGCAGTCCTTCCACCATCCTCTGAATCTGCCCATTCTTTTAACTGGTTGTACGTAGGGGTTTTATCATTCTCCTCCTAATTTTTTCTTTAATATATATTTTTTAATATTTATTTTTTTTAGGAATTCCCATTACATAATTTTATTTTGGAACATGTGTAATTTTGCTGGAACCCCTCTAGAGCTGACATCAAAGCTCTCAAAAACTTTTGCTCAGCACAGCTGCTGACAGGTTACATTTGCACCAAAGTTTTCATTCTTGAGATGAAGGCACTGAAAAGAAGCAGTGAGTGAATTAGTGCCTTTGTTCTTCCATACAGTTTCTTCCTGCTCACCGAAAGACAGGCAGAGGACTAGATAAGCAGAGACAGATAGGCAATATCAGCACTAGGGCAGAAAGGCCTCTGTTCAGAAAAAGCAGCAGATTTCTGAAGGGTGACAGCTGGTGTCAGCTGGGTTTATCTGAGCAGCGTTCACCTCCTTTGCAGTTTCCACCTACTGCCAGTAGCCTGTTGCAAGCTTCAGGACAAAGTCATTCTATCTGAGCCAGCCAAGCAATTATTATGCTGTCAACGCATCACTTCTAAGGGAGTACTGTGACAGGGCTTTAGGAGAAGCAGAGATGTGACCTTCTGGTGCTTTGTACTTACTTGGAGCCAGAGCAGCCTGACTGGCCTACTGAGATTAAGCAGCACCTGCATGGCCCTGGGAAATCTCAATTTTGCTGGTGCTCTTTGTGAAGCTAAAGAAAAGGCAGGATGTTGTGCTACAAGGCCTTTCACTGATCTTCCCCAAACTAACCTTACATGGAGCACCTACAGAGCAGATACAGCAAGAGCCAAATGATCACACTTGGCAAAGTTAGACATTTTGGCTCTTCCGCGGGAAGAAACTTTCCTCAAAGAGAAACTGAAGCTTCAGACTGTTAATTTCTATTCACTCATCTAAGGCTTGAAGAATTGTCAGTTGTAAGAATTTGTAATCGCTTGGTCCTCTGTGCAGCAAAGGAAACATTTGGTAAATTGATCAGAAAACGAAACAGGTCCCTAACAGAGACATCAAGGATGGAAATAAACCTTGGGAGAAACACTGAAATTTGATAGAGCATCAAGATCGGAAGTTTTTTATATTTCAAAAAAGACTGAAACCTTCAGAAGTCTGAAACATCAGAGCATTTTGGTTCAAGGAGACAGTAGAGAAGGGAAAGTGTGGTTTCCTGGCATAACTGAGCAGAGAGGGAGAAGTGGATAAGTGAACAGGTTCACCACCTCCTTCTGAGTATCTTCTCAGCATCTGTCACACTCTTCAGCTACTAGTGAGGTATGAACTGACTCAGCAACACTTGCATACATGGTCTAACAGTTCACATATGTAATGAACAAATAGAAAAATAATGATTGTGTGACAGAAGAATTATTTTCTATCTACAGAGCAAGATTTTATTCTAATTTCATTAACACATTCTTTTTATCTTTTGATGAACATTTATAGAAGTGATTTTTCTTTCTGAAATGTTTGTGTAAGTAAATGTGTACTTCCATGGCAACAAGCTCTGATGTTCCCACAATCACCTTGACATTATTTTATGAACACATCAGGCATTCAATACAACAAATTAAACAATAGCAATTACTAGTTTGAAATGAAAAAACCCACATTCCTAGGTGATTGATGGCTATGAAATTCATCTCTATAGAAATCAGAAACTAGATTCATCTTTTAGAAACAGGAGCTCCTATCTTGGCAAAATACATGCACATTGCTTTGATCTTGACTTAACAAAAATGGTATCAGATGAAAAAAAAAATCATTCAAAATAAAAATCTGTCAAATGTTCCAATTCAAGGAAAAATGATCGCTATTTATAGATATGTTTGTCTTCTACGGAGCAGTGCTAGGATATCAGCAGAACAAACAAATGTATAAATTGGAGTAGACTTTGATTTTGTTAAAACTCCAAGAATTACATATTGCACAGAGTGAATAACTGGCACAGTTCGTTTGCATACAATTTCTGGATTAGAGCAGCTGTTCATGCAAAATATTTAAATCTCTAACAAAATAAAGTTGATTCAAATACTTATATTATTATTTTCAAGGTAAAAACAAAACAAAAAAGAACAAAAAAAAAAAACAACCAAAACCAACTGGATTCTTACTTTAAATTTCTGGATTATGATATGTTTTCATGTTTCTTCCAGGATTCATTATTAAATATTACACAAAAACGTTCCTTTCAGACAACTCGTGATAGCCTTCCTTGATTCCGTGTCAGGAGGGTTGGACTAGGTTATCTCTAGAGGTCCCTTCCAACCCATACAGTTCTGTGATTAAACAGGACCATTTTCTACAAATAATTCACAGTGTAGTTGTTAGGGCACCAAGTGGAATAAAGTATAGTCAAAAATTAATAAGAATATCTGAAGCTAGTGCTTCAAAAGCAGATAGTCTGCTTTTGCATGTTAATTAATAGATAGTTTGCATGTTAATTAATAGCTTAGCGCTATATGAACAAACTGTCACAATATGGCCCTGTGCATTTAAATTTTTATGGAGGCATATTCTTATTGTTCTTTAAATACTTCTTTTGCCCAAAAGAATAAAGTCTGTGGCATCTCAATTGTTATATCTTCTAATTATGGCTAAATCAATGGTTTTAATTTACAATGTAGTGTATTTATACACACTACTTTCAAGTACTCTACCAAATGTTATAGTCCCAGCAAGCAGTTTGTATTGAATCAAGCATCTGTGAATCAAAACATTCAGAGACAGATTGTTCACATATGAATCAAAACATACCTGAGGACCATGGCCTCGTGTAAGAAGCAATACGAGCTGCCTCCAATAGATTCTCATCCATACTGATGTGTAAATATGTTCCTTTTAACTAAGAAGTATATTCTCATAATACAGATGCTGTAGTTTAATGTCTATCCCCAACATGTTTTCATAAATGTGACTTCTGATTTTCTCTTTAATATGCTCTGAGTTTGTCAAAACACTTTCAAAAGAATCCAATAGTTTTTAGTTCTATGGTTAAAATCATTTGCCTGTGCCACAGGTTATAAAGATATAGCCCACAGCTTAGAGTCTGAAATCCACCTAGTACCATTTGTTGCTTCTGGATTTCTTATCAGAATAATTTACATGGTGGAGAATGAATGTAAGTAAATACTATACAGACTTGTGAATGGCTGTCTTCAATTATTATTATTATATATTATATTAATAATAATTAATTAATAATATTAATAATATAATATTAATAATAATAGACACACGGATGAAGAGCATGACTATATACTTATGACAAAGACGCATGTTGTTACAACAGAGTGTTTAAAAATGACTTTAAAGGAAGGCAGGTTCAAACTGTGTCAGCAGATGAATTACTTTTGTGTGTATGGACAATGGCAAACAAACAGGCAATGATGTTATTAAAACTATGCATCCGTGTGACTGTCCAGTAGGGTTAATGGTCCTGAAAAAAATGGTGAAAAAGGGTGTCTTTTTCTAGCTCCATGAGTAAGTACAATTAGACTACATTATGACTTTGGAGCCAGTAGCAGTATCTAAAAATCAATTGCTGTAGCTGTTCATTCCTGTCATCTAGTAGCCAAAGCTGGGAGAGTACTTGTGCCTTCACAAAAATGGATGGGAATATTGTTTTTCACTTTAGTGAGTCAGAGTTACACCACTGATCTTTCATATTTTCAAGCTTGACAGCATTCTAACAACTGAATCTGCTTTAAATTAACATTTGTATCACATTTTGGTTTAGGTGTACGTATTGAAATGATTTCCTGTGCACTGAACATCCACCGGTGGATGTAGCACATTAGGTACACATTCGAACCACATTAGGTACACATTCGAACCACATCTTCTGACTTAGTTTCACTGAATATGAGCCCAATTTTTGTCTTCAGCTTTAAGACTCATTCCTAAATTGAAACTCCAATCTAGACAGGCACAGAGCTCCCCAGGAAGGGAAGCCAGTTCGTACCATAAGTCAAGAACCAAAATCATTTATATTATTAAGGTGAATATGTCTATGTGTGGTTCTAGCTTCATATGACATTTCATATGACATATATTTTTCTTTTTAATTGAGAGTAAATTAACATCTCGCAAGTTGCAAGTTGAAAATTAGAAGTTCTACTTTAAATTTGTATTGAAAGTCAGAGATATTACTTAATAACAAGCTCAAAGATCAAAACAGAAAATCTAACCACCTACCAAAAGCTGTCTTTCAAGCATACAGAGGTTCAAAGTGTTTCTCTAAATAGCAGTCTTTGGACAGATTAGACATTTGTCACAGCAGCACCAGCACAGACAAGAACCTGGAGGACTTTTAAAGTTATACCCTCCCTTTACAGCCACATTGTCAAAATTATGCCATATAGTGACATCATAGAATCTTGTATGGTAAGCCTGGCTTGTGAGGGCAGCTCCTACATACCATATTACAAAACCACAGCTATTCTTTAGAGGTGTTGCACACAACCATATTTACAGGTTCATCTGTGCATGCACAACAAATCCAAGACTTACTGTAGATGGCTAGAACTGAAGCCAACAGTGTGGCATCTTCTTCAGAAGCCCAGAGTTTATACATCCAACAGCTAGTGCACCTATAAAAATTGTGAGCCACCAGGATTTGTTCTTAAAGCAAAACGAGTCTCTTGTGAAGTGTTGTCTTTTGAAGTAACATGCGAAGTGCATACTTTCAAACAATAGATCTATGTCAAATCCATAGCACACAGAGAACGAGAATAAGGGAGCCGAATAACATACATTGTGCTTTCATGTCTTTTTCATTTTATATCTGCACCTTCCATAGGACAACTGTCGCTCAGATGACATTCAGTTAGAAAGGCAACAGGACATTCCCATTTAAAGATAACCCATTTTCAGTGAATCATGGAATAACTGAAGTTGTAATACACCTCTGGAGATCATTTTGTGTCCACTGCTTCATGCAGGGTCACAGAATCATAGAACAGTTTGGGTTGTAAACTTGCTCAAAGCTCCATCCAGCCTGGCCTTGAACATCTCCACATCCTCACTGGGCTACCTGTTTCAGTGTCTCCTCAACCCCACAGTAAAGAATTTCTTCCTAATATACAGTCTAATTATACCCTATCTCAGTTTCAAACCATTTCCCTCATCCTAGGGTCAACTAAGGTCACCACATGCCACTGTTTAGCATTGTGCAGAGTCTTTCTGAAAAGGGACTCCACATACAGCTTGTTTGCCCAATGTTGGCCAAGCTGTACAGCTGCATGGGAAGACAGAATAGCTGGTAGCACATTTTACTCAGGCCCAAGTCGCTGGCATGTCCTGAACTGTACAAAAAAATACTTTAGTTTTCAAGCATAGGTTTGGTCTACATTCAAAGTGAACTGTAGATGTGCCAGTAGAACATTCTACATGCAGATTAACAGCAAAAATGCTGTGTCTTGTCTTATCTTCTGTTTGGTGTTCATGTGTTTGTCTTTTCCTCTAACATATGTCAAAATACCCGAAGTGCTGAATATATTGAAAATTTATGCGTGCTTTACATTTGACTTAAGCATTTCCATAGCAACTGTTAGATTTTGGGATGTTTTACTTTCCTCCCAAGATACAGAATGTATTCTTCTTAGAACAATTTCCCACGCTGTGTTTAGCCACATTCATATGACTCGCTACAATTCAATTTTCAATGAAAATTGCCATATCATCTATCAGAAGTAAGAGTTTTAAGAAACAGATGGACTTTAACAACTTCTGTCTCACTCTGTTTAAACAACTAGTCCTGCACCAAATGGAGCTAATGAAGCCTGAGTGCTTAGAAACAGCGTTTTTGATCGATAGGTATAGGAGTTTGTTAAAGTTCAAGTCCCAGATGTTCTTCAATGTCCTTCAGCATTCTGATGTTCTTTTCTTTTGGAGCAGATCAAATATACACCTCCCTCTATCCTTATCTTTTTTCCTTCTTCCTCTCTCTCTTTTGCCCAGATTCTCTACTGCTGGGAGAGCCTAAAGAATGAACAAAGTTACAGGAAGACTATATCACCAGTGTTGATAATGACATAAAGATAGAACAGACATAAGGCTGTCTGGTCTGTATGCAGAAGTCTAGAATAAAAAATTAAAGGGACCTGAGTCAGTATATGGTGCACCAAGCACTTATGAATTCATTACCCATACTGCTGTTACACCAGAAATAAGGTGGTCATTGAAAAACATCTGAAAAACGTTAAGTAATTCAAGTAGGAATAAATACAGCAAAGCAAGTAAAAAAAGAAGTATGTACACAAACAGTGAAGGTATAGAAAGATGATCTTTCTTGCAAATTTTTCTGCATTTCCCTTTCTAAATACCACCTCCGTAAAGGATACTGAAATGGCAGGCTATTTTGTAGTTAAAATAGCAAACTTCCCTCACGTTTGGCTTCTGTTCCAGGAGCACAGCTGGTACAGCATGGACCTTTTATGCTGTCTGTTCATGAGTACCTCCATGAACAGACAGCATAAAACACAAATCCAATGGAGAGAAGGTGAATGAAGAATTCAAATTTGCCATCAGCTTGCACACACATTACCTTCATTTTTTGCAAGCAGCAGTGCCTCAGCCAGGTGGTGAACAATCAGGCTTCCTATCCTGTCAGGCAGCAACCTGACGCTTTACTTGCCTGATATGTCACACAAACCTGAGCTGCAATGTAAACAGCAATAAATAACAGAGAACTGGGTGGTGGCACATTTGCATTTCCAACTTGTATGTTTTTTTCAACTCCATCACTTTCATCCTAGGAAGCAAGTGAGGCTGTAATGAGACCAGTATTCCCAAACTTCTAGCAGGATCCTGGTAGGCTTCAGGAACTAACCATAAATAAATCAATTAACTTAATGTAATTATATGCTTTAGATGAAGGGTGATTTTAGCTAGCTGAAATCGTTTACACGTTCAGAAAGATATCCTACTAAGTTTCCACTGTTCTAAAGATGATACAATTCCTAGCAGTCCTGATACAACTCCAGTGGTTTGAGTGGAGCTACCACACTTTCAGTCAGACAGCAAGAATTCAATTTCCAGTTAAAAAAAAATCAGTATTTAAAAAGAATTTCTACCATTACAACTAAATAGTTGTGGGACCTAGAATGAGTACACATCTGCAGCATTGAAACTATGCTCAGTTTATAGATAGAAATGTCAATAACGGATTCAAAATCAAAGACATTTCTGGTGGTTTCCATTCTCAATCTGTTGTAAATTCAGACATCCCTGGGAGAAGGGATCATAAGTGATATTCCAAGATCACAGAATCATTGGGGTTAGAAGAGACCTCTAGAGATCACCAAGTCCAACCTCGTGCTAAAGCAGGTTCCCTACAGCAGGTCACATAGGAAAGCATTCAGAAAGGTCTTGAATATCTCCAGAGAAAACAACTCCACAACCTAAAGATTTGATGCTTACTTTTTCTATAAATAGTGGAGTGAGGGAAAACAGCATCAGATAGAGATTCATAGAAACTGAGCACTTGGTTAAAGGGCATTCCAGGATATGGTATTTTCAGTTCCTGTTCGTGCAAAAAGAAAGGCCAGGGCATACATTTAGTAACAGATATAAGGCAGGAGCAAGATCTATAAATACACATCCTATACACTCACAGAGTAGTACAGTAAGGAGACCTCTATTGTTGTGATCTTTGTTTTGAGTCCTCTAACTCACATAAAAAGCTTTGGTTATTGATAGCCTTCCACAAGCAATAAACTGTCATACAATACTGCTACCTAACAACCCATGTGTTGGCTGACAATATCTCTTCCGGTTCTCCTGGCCACTGCCCATCTTCTGTCTAAAGGAGATCCAACAGCCTCCTTCAGCTCTGAACTCTTTATAAGTACCTGATCCATTTAATTCCTTGCATTCCTGGAATTTGCCTGTCAGGTGTGTTCCTTATTTGTGTTTGCTCTCCTTTCTAGTTGTGTAGGAGAGAACTGAACAGCCAGGTAGCTGCTATGCTGAGAAAACATGAACGGCAGCAACTTCACCCATGTGCTATAGAGTTGCTCAGCCCACGGGAGACCATTCCTTACTTGTAGTGCATAGTAAAGGTAAATAAATATCAGAGGAGTACAATCTCACACAGTAAGACTACAGAAACCTGGTAATAATTGCCCACAAGCACCCAAGGATGCCCAGGCCTAATAAGTTAAGACTGTTTAACTCCACGATTCCCTAAATGATGTGTGTGCTCAACCCGTTTGAAACACAGGCTTATCATAAAAAGACAGCTGAGAGTATAATACTGAAGGAGATAAATGCCAAGTGAAGCTAATAAACTGTTAATAATGTACTATTTTAGCTACCCACCCATAAACTGGTCAAATGTCACATGGGGATAAAATTTAAGAAAGACATTTCTTTAGAAATTAAATGACTGCCTCAAGCAAGAGCTAGTTCTTAGTACTGAGAAGAAGGCATGAATCTCAGCTAAAAAATGACTTTACCTAAAAACAATTTCAACATAAATATTCTGAAACCATAAAGATTGCAAAGCTTAACAGTAAAATATCCAAAAGTAGTAATTGTTTTAATATTTCAGTTCATGTTTATTTGTGACTTGGTTCTCAGTCCTAAAGCTAAAAGCAGAAGTTCGTTTCACCAGTAACTGGAGTTGAACTTTAAATAATAATTAAAAGCAATTTCCTTAGGGGAGAATAGATAAGAATAAAAGCAAATTCTATTTATATCTATCATGAAAATTCAATCCCATCTCAAACACAGCCATTAGAAAATGAAGAGAAAATGGGTATATAAACACGAGAATAAATAGCAGGCAATTCTTCTAAATGTGTTAGATAGAGGGCATTCTATGAGACTATTCTCACCAGGACCAAAGACAACAAAATAGAACAATTAGGGCGGGGAAAACTGTCACAAAGATGCTTTAAGGCTGCAATTACAAAGGGGATAGGAGTGATGGGTTTCAGGGATGCACATCCATCATTTTGCTATCACTAGGTTCTGTCTCAAGGCATCTGCTCCCTGTGTTCATCTTCTGCAAAAATTTACAGTATGCACCTCTACTTCTGCAGCTGGTTGTATGTATAGCACCTAAGGACATTCATTTACCTGCAGTTTGTCCTGTAATCAAGCCTCACTATAGAATGATTCCCAATCAGCTCACTTGTTGAGCCTGACTCAGTAAAGCTGCTTAGACAGTGCCTTTCCTTCTGAATAACAAATCTTGTGTGTAAGAAGGTGAGGAGTCCTTTTCCACTTTCCTTTTCTCACCTTTACTCATCTCTTGGGACTTGACAGAGGTTGGCTCCAAACTCTCTTCCATTTCATCAAACTTGAACCAACATTTTTTCAGCTGAGTACCCTAACCTGCTGGAGCAGGTAAAAGAGAGCGAGAGAAACTGCCACCTCCCCACATACTCTACAACATAATGCATAGCTGTCAAATGGAGGAGATTGTTTCAGAAGTGTCAGTTCTATTAACAGGTGTGTGCACTTAGAAATGGACCTAGTTCTCCAAGTGGCCTCAGCAATGGTGAATGAAATGTGAGGAAAAAGGACTAGCCAGTGACAGGGAATGTAGATTAGGAAGGAAAGAGAGAAGTGTCGAGGTGGTGTACTGGAATACAGAAAGAAATGGTCATTGTCTCCATTTCTGTTCTACTTTTAGTCTAGCACTTCATTCCATGCAGCACAGAGTGTGGTAAAAGTCAGTTGTATGACTCAAATAACCAAGAAGGCAATAAGATAAAGAGGTAGCACAGCCATCAACACTTTGAACAATAGATCAACAGATCTCTACATCCTTTTAAAATTATCCTCAGTGCCTGGTTGTCCACAGGAAACAATTTCATCTAGATAGTAGTAGTGCTGTCATATATAAATTTGCTAATCACTTTCTGAAAAAATAGTAAGAGAGTATGTATAATCTATTCTGACTTTTTGACATCCTTCTTTCAACCAGCATTGCCTTTGTTTTCTGAGGATAAAGACACAGCTTCTTCAACTAATCTCGGCTCAGAGTCTTTAATATTCTAAGCCTTCTCATCCATGGACACTTGATCAGAAGTAAGTAGTATTTTGTACTATGTGAAACCTCTCCGTTATCTATGCCACCCCATTAAGTTAATAGGCAAAAAAAAAAAAAAAAAAAGAGAGGAAACCCATGTACTTTTAATAGAAATTTTGTAAGTAAGAAAAGAATTACCACAAAGACATTTTAGCATTCATCTTGTTATAAACTAATGAAATATATCTCTTAATACATGCGTCCCAGGAGGGTAAAGAAATGTTCCACTTAACTTAGAACATCATCTATGTACTGAAATGTTTCCAGTCACAAACCAAGCAGCAGAGAATCTCCAATATATCTTGAAGAATGATTGTATTGCTGCATCTATAGGGTAAAGATCTGAGAATGCAAAAGATTAAATGGATTGTCCAAATCGTCAGACCATTGTGCTAATCTACCGCCAAGAGTTTTAACTGGTCTTTGCGCAAAGAATTTGTAACTTGCTTCAAAAAGTTTTTCATGTTAGAAATGACAATTATTGAATTTATATCAAGGAAGAAATCTGGTAGGAAATAAATCTTCAGCCTTGCAATTTGATATCTAAAGTGCTTCTGAGAAAAGGACGGAAAAAAGGAATGACTAAACCACAGTGTTATGACAACACAGAAACAGCATAAACTTCTGCTGCAGTAGCAGAGTTTTTTCAATTACATGAAGAATTGATTTATTGCTGCTAGTAATGAGTATTTCATTTCACTTAAATGGACTTTAAATAGAATTATAGAAAAAGTCAGGTCTTCTATATTACTACTGCTATTTTGAATTAGTGATCAGATTTCACAGACAGGTGTGAATTGGTACTCAAACACATAATTTATCTCTCTTTTTTTTTCCCCAGTATTGAATATGTCTCCATTGCACCACAGCATGGACAAAGGAACTGCCACTGTAGTTAAAGCCCAAAGCCCAGTTAGCCAATGTTTGGCTTCCAGAGGCACTTAGCAAAGCATATGAGAACTTGCTGGATAACCATATTTCCAGAAAGAAAGAAAAATAATCCTTCCCAGTAGCTGGAAATTTTATTTTGCAATGAAGGAGTGGAAAAATCTTTATTACTTTTATAAGGACTAGTGTCTTCATTATTTACTTTTACTGCACCTTTTTTTCTCCTGTGTATTTCTTACAGAAGTGAGTTCAACAAGTTGATTATGCATAGCCTGCAAAGAACACCCTTTTATGTTTTTAAAATGTGTTGCCAAAACAATGGCTTCTATAACAGTTTGCTTATGTCACATAAAAAGAGTAAATACAGTGGTTGGCTTTTTGGCCATTAATTATTTTATATCTGACTGTCATATTACCTCTTATTTTTTCTGAGCTTTTTTGAAAGTATCTAAACCAAAATCCTTGATGATTTGTGTTTTTTTGGTCCTCCTCTTTGTTTAAATTTTTCTTTAATCTCTCTGTGGGTTCTTGTCTTACTATATTTTCCACTTTCATCACTGCATACCACAGACATCTGCCATTGCTATTGGTTATAAAACTGCTCTTCAAAATGAAAACTCTTAAACTATTATTTTTCTTTCCTGCCCTTTCTTTAGTCCTTCTAAATTTTCTCATGATTCTCCAATGTTTGACTGAGCTAATTAATTCATAGTCAACTATGTATGTTTTTTCCTAAATAGTCATAAATACTTTTATGTAAACTTCCTATATAACTGTGATCCACATATTGATTTTAAGATATTTCATTATTAAAAAAAATATGCAGATTTGCTCTCTTTCTAACCAATAGGTTTATGAAGGCAATGTCTTCTGAACTGTTAGATGCTTTATGAACTCAAGTAGCAAAATAAAAGCAGCATCCTCTGAATTTTATAAATAAAGTGTAAATTAATATTTCCACAATGCATCTTTGGTAACACGCTAATGATTAACTGGACCACTGTTTTTTATAATACATGTAAGTTCTTTTCTAGTTGTGATATACCTAGCACTTATGTCTCGTAGGTAGAGAGAGAGAGAGAACCTTTTGAAAACATAAGCAATTGCTTGAGTCTATAGACATTCAAATTTTGTGTCTATTCCTATTTTTTCCTCAATTACTCTTTAGAGAAGAATATTGCAGTATAATGTACCTATGCACTAAGTGCTTTAAAGAAAACCTAAGGGACAGGAACATTTTGATGGTTTTGTGATGCCTGAAAGAAATGACAATCTGCAATTCTTTCAGGACACCTAAAAGACATACAAAGGCATTCAGCATTTTGTTTTCTGCTTTACTTGATATGTGAAACTCCAATGGTATCTCCACTGAGTACCACACAGAGTATTAGAATTACCCATCTCTTCAGGAATTGTGTTTGAAAGAAGGAGATACTACATAACCATTTGAAAGTTCATCTTCTTCACGTATGTCTATTAGAGCATGTAGGATATATTTAGTTTCTGTTTTTCACAAGAGGATGTGGTGATTCACACTTTGTGGTCGTTCCTTACATTTCCAAAGTAATTATTCCCGTAAAGTCTCATATTCTTGAGGTTGTCAGTTAACTGTTTCCTGTATGCCTGAAAAGAATATCTATCTTTGTAGAAACCCATTACTTTACAATTTGCTTGAATCTGTGCCAGTGCTATATGTCACTGAATACTTCAATTAGGATTTTTGATTCTAGCTGCTAAATTAATGACATGATAAATCCAGGACCAAGCTCACCCCTTACAGAAACACAGATTTCCTACCTTAAAGCAAAAGCAAAACCTTCAAGGGTCATTCTTATGAAATGGATTCCTATATACTAGGTAGTTAAAGCATAGAGAATAGAGAGTTTCGGATCCTGTTCTGCATTTTAGATATGTTACTTGAGAGAAAATCAAATCTGTAAGAATATTGCATCTTACTCTGCTGGTTGGGGAAAGAAGCAAAAACTCTATAGCCACAGCACATTCTCTTGAACCCTTCCAGACTAAGCACAAATAACTACTCATAATAAGAAGTTTATATCTAAATAAAATGTAAATAGCTCCATTAAAAAGTTTGCAAATCTTAGAATAATATAATATGAACCTTAAAAAAGCTCAGCAGGTTTATAAGCAAAGGCTTTAAACACAGGGGTGGAAACTGAAGCAATACATCGCAGTACATAGCTAAGTGTTTCACAAGGGTGAGATGATGCACAGTTCCTCTTGTCAGAACTTCCCAAGATTGCAATTCTTCTGTCTCCATGTGAAACTTTCTGTAGACATTTCCATGCTTATGTCAAGGAAAGGAAACAAACTTTTCCTGCTGCTTTAAGGAACCATAGTTATAATCATAGTAAAGCTCATTTATCAGAACAAATCCAGTTTAGTGTGACGCTGTTGGAGCTCTCTTGAGATGGTTTAAACCTTGGAGATTTTCTCAACTAACTCTTACTGTGTTAACACTGTGTTTAAATGTATTTCTGAATGTTTCAGCACACAGTCTTCCTTTTAACTATGCATCGCGGGTTTGCAGGAAAATCCTCATTGGAAAGGATCTCAGGAAGCCTCTAGTTTAACTCAGTGCTCTTACTGAGGTCAGCTATAAAATCAGACAAGGTTACTCACCCAATCTGACCTTATGATGGACTGCACAATCCATCTGGCAATCATTTTCAATGAAGGACTGTCCTAAACATGAGGAAACTTTATTGTAATATATAACTTGAACCTCTCATTTCCACTTAAGCCATGAGAAGCCATTGAGAGATTTCTCAGCTTCCCACTGCACACCACTGAGAAGTTCATCCATCTTCTCAGTAACCTCCTTGTAGGTATTGTAAGGTTGATGTCAAGTCATTCCAAAGCGGAACTTGTTTCAGTAACAAAACAGTACCTCCTGTTCTAAGCAGAGGCACTACAGTTCTTGTTACTCTGACATTCGGATTGGAAATGCCTCTGACACAAAGTACAATCATGTGAGAATGCATTGAAAAAAAAAAAAAGAGGACCAAAACTACAAAAAATATGTGTTGAATGATCCATATTTTAAAAGAAGAGGAATTTGGAATGAGTGGATGTTACCTCTAGACTGATTTTTGTTTTGAAATATGCATGTTTAGCCTGTCCTACTAAGGCTCTGTGCATCCTGCCAGTACATTCACTCAGCCCACAACCTACTCTCACCACATGCTACTGAGACCAATGAAGAAATGAACCGCAGGCAGAAAATGTGCATTAGATCCTTATGGTGAACAAGCTGTAATTTCAGGCCAGTTAGATGTGGGCAATACAATTGATCTGAGGAGAAACAGTCCGTCAGCCACTACAGAAAAGCAGTGGGTGTATGATGGAGACTGTGCAGTAAAGAACAGGACATGGGAGAGGATGTGGTGAGTAGCTCTCCCCAGCTCTTCAAGAAAGATAGGATGTCCTGCAGAAGAATAGGAATAAGTGGTCTTCCAACCTTCCATCCAAGAAAACAGCTATGATCATGACTACACTTAAACCTCTTCTAACAGTACTGAATTGTTCAGTTCATTATTGACATACAGGTGATAATTTGCGACAACTAAACAAGACAACAAAACAGCTTTACTTATCATTATCCCCTGCAAAGAGAATTTTCACACGCTACAGCATGCTCAAAATTCTGATAGAAGCTTCTGTTTATTTTCAAGACTTGACGACTCATTGCCTGAATTTCTAACATTTTTTCTTTAAACACTAATGCAAAACACAGGTGGAGCGTTTTCTGAATGTTCTTAACAGGAATATGAGTACTTTATTAAGTATCCCTTATTCAGAATTCGGCTGTGAGATTTTTTAAACCTTAGCTAATTCAAAGAAGATTTGCATCAAACGTCCAAATTTGATCTGGATCAAATAGATTTTCCTCACTTTTTCCTCCTACCATGACTAAATAGTTATTTTCTGTTAAATAAAACATTTCAGTTGCCCTTAGAGAAAATGTTGTTTCAGAAGCTTTCTAAAAGATGAGTGCTAAAGAAATCTTGAACTCACCAAACCAAGAAGACAGGATGGCATTAATTCAACCATTCAGGCATTTACATCTCAGGAGCCCTAGACTCCTTTGTTTGAGGGGGATCTGAATTCCCAATTCCTATCACCCCAGAAAGTATCCTACCCTGCTGTCATATTGAGCAGTGCTTTGCACCTCACCTGTTGATAGTCCTTCACCATGTTAATATATAGTAAGTATAATAACGGTGTCATTAACTCATGAGCTCTGAGGTGTGTGCTGCCTGCCTACCCAACACATGTCCCCAGCCACAAGGCTCAGACTCGTCTTTCATTTTTAGTAACTGTCATTTAATATATAATGAAACAGCCTCAAGAGGGAGGAGTGAAGACGCCTTTGTTTAGGGCGTTGTATAATCTGAGTGTAGGTACCTTCTCCTCAGTGTACATCCACCCTTCAATCTTGCAGAGGGTAGGTTTTAACAGAGCTGAGATTAGTCCCTTACAATTTACCAAACCTCCAAGCTCTGAGCAGCAGTCAGAGAGTCGGTGATTTCCCCTCTCTAGCTCTCAGGTCCATCTGACTGTTCTTTTTTTTGGTGCTACATCTGAGTTATTTCAGAACAAGTGAAATTGCTCTTCTAAGTGATTCCCTGTTCTTGCTCACTTTGTCCATCTCTGTCATAACAAGCATCATCAGTGAATACTGTTTGGCAAAGTATTACAATGGCATACCAAGAAAACGAAACATAAACACAAAGAAAAAACAGTGTAAAAAAAAAAATCCAGATGCAATGAAGACTTCACAAACAGAACTCCTAAGGATAATAACAAAAGGGACGCTACAAATGTAGTCTTTAGGATTCTGCACATGAACATAGGAAAGCATTGCAGCTGACACCCACCAGATGGCTCTCCATGCTGAAGTACTGCAGATAGCAAAAAATCTCTTTTCAGAAGAGAAAGTGGCTCGCGCATAACCAAAATTATTCAGATTTTCTTTTGAATCAAAATATCCACCTCAGCTGCTGAACAGATGCTCAGCTGAGGAGAGAGTGCGAAAGCCTCATACTGAATTCTTCTGTTTATTTTGAGGCTGTAATTTCTGAATTATTGTTCTGATCTGAAGGGACTGTAACCCTGTATTTACCCAACTCCATTTCCCTCCATATACGGGAAAGGGATGTTTGCCTGAGTTTGCCATAAGAAATAATACAGCTGAGAATTTGTGCATAAGTGATATTCCAGTTAAAGAATATTGCTATCTAAACTTTAAGCTGTTTGCTTATTGTCGGAAACTTGTATTTCTTTTCCCTCTCTCTCCTCATAGCTACTTAAACTGTTTCCATGATTGCTCTGACATGAAGCTCATGGTCAACCTCAGAATACACTGGCACTCAGTTGTGGCATCAGGCATTTGTAAGGGGTTGTTCTCTTCCCCATCTCCCCATACTTAAGATAACAAAGATTTTCAAAGTCGCCACTTGGTTAACTGAATCTGAAAAGTGTTGCAGAGAAATCTATGATTATGTGAGTCCAAATCCTGCTTTAAATGAAGAACAGAGCAAAATACCTCACATGACATCAACTTTAAATGATCATGGTTTTCTATGCCATTTTGGAGCAGGACAGTCTTTAATTGTGAGCACTTGATGTTTTCCTACCTCAGAGCATTACATCACCTTTTCTCCTCTGTGTGTTTAACCAGATTTCAGCACTGAGAGAATCTTTGACAGCAACAGCATTAGGAA
This sequence comes from Oreortyx pictus, assembly GCA_036925125.1. NCBI lineage: Eukaryota > Metazoa > Chordata > Aves > Galliformes > Odontophoridae > Oreortyx > Oreortyx pictus. The sequence goes on from JAUPFR010000003.1 coordinate 58,339,359, forward strand.
ACAACTAGGTTTGTTTCCTCTCTGATCTTTATTTTTCTTTTTGCATTGATTCTTTATAATGTTGGCACCCGGACAAAGAGAGAGGACTTCCAAGCCTGGCATTGCTTCTTTGTGAGGTTATCACATTATCCTCATTTCAATCTTAAACAGAGCAGCTGCTCGTGATAGAAAATGCTATCACCAAACAAGCTAACAAAGAGATTAATTTACTGAGAAACCAAAGCTATTATTACAAAAATAGGAATATCTACTGATACTGTGGGACTGCTGTGAAATCAACTGAAGTGGTAAGATTGCAAGGAAATAAGCCTGGAAGGAGATCAGAGGTGCTGCTGTTTTCTCCTAAAATTTGAACCCAACTTTCATAACCCAGGGTAACCTGAACTGAAAGTAATCAAGCTCCTCAGTATAAAATGCTACACAGTACTGGTATATATGTAGTATATATTCAGAAATACATTTCTTTGTTACCATTATATTATTTTTGAAGTAAGAAGGCTCCCAGATCCAGTACAAAGGATGCAGCCTGAAGAGCATGCTCAGGTTCGCCAGCTTATACTGCTGAAGTCTCAGTACGTGTTGTGCTGTTGCGGGTGCACCACTAAGAACCATGTTTCTGGCACGCTGATACTTCACGCAAGGAAGTGGAAAGTGCACAGACAATCTCCTGGGGAAGCAACACGATAGCACTCTTCTCCACTCAAGGATGCTCTGAGAGAGAATGTGGCCATGGCAACAGCACAGGGATGGAGCCGGCCTCCTAGGAAATACAGAGAATTCCCTTTGCCAAATAGCGCATATGTCACAGATGGTGGTAGCATGGGCGACCCAGGAATGCTTTCTGCCAGCAGAAAGTGTGTTTCCACACATTCACCCGAGCCCACTCCATGGAGTTACAGCTGACAGGATTTTAAAGAAATAGAAAGATTCTACCTTGGAAGTACAAGGGCCAAGGAAAGTGCAGTTCTTAAACTTCATTTATGTCCGCCTTTGGTTTATCTCTACTTTAGACTTATTTTATGTGTCCGTAAAATATATATGGTCCTAACTTCACAGGCACTGAAACATTTAAATGTTTTTTATTTATTTTGAGATAAGGCTACCTAAGGAGAAAAAAAAAAAAAGCATCAGACATGTATTTTCAAGAAGACAAAATATAGTGCAGACTGCAGTCAGGAATAAGTTCACTTCTAATTTCAAAGAAGTACAGCCATGACAAACAATTTAATCATGGGACATATGTTAAAATTAATAGGACAATGAAGCCATCCTGATAAAAGGCAAGATTTTTCAAGAATGGAGATTAAAGCCGAGAAAAATCTGAAAAACATGGAAAAACATAAAGCTCATGGTAATACAATGAAAACTTCAAGGCAGAAAATAAGAAAGGTTAACCTCCTATGACAAACATCCAGCTGGACTTGTATCTACTCATCTACTTAATACGCTTCACTATTTCTGATGCCAGAATATGATTTGCCACCACATTACACAGAGAAGCTGTGGGTGCCCCATCCCTGCAGGCGCTCAAGGCCAGGTTGGATGGGGCCCTGAGCTGGTGGGGGGCAGCCCTGCCCACAGCATGGGGTGCGGCTGGGTGGGCTTTGAGGTCCCTTTCAGCCCAAGCTATCCTATGATTCTGTAATTCCATTAATTTATAATTTTTAAGAGCTTTAAAATTTATGATATAGATGTATTAACATAGTTCTTGATTATTATTTTTTTAATTTCTTCTTGCTTTGCATAGCCATGAGGAAAAACAGAATAAGAAAAAACTTTCTGCAATTCTAATGGTTACCAACTCAACAGCCCATGGGGTTCATGTTCCCAAAAAGCTGCGGATGTGGGTCAAGTTCAGACTCATCTCTTTCTGCCTTGAGGCATCTCTCTGCCAGGCTAATTCCATAGGGCAGGAGCACATAACATTACACTATGACAGATTTTTTTTGTGGTTAAATTCAGGGTGTTTTTTTTTTTTTTTTCATAAACAATGAAAGCTTACAATTTGCATAACAATTGTGCTGTGAAGTGAAGATTACATAGATACCTTGAATTTGGTGTCTTTTTCATGACTGCATTTGTTTTCTGTCCTTGACAGTGACAGAGTATTTATTTATTTTTGTAGGCACTCTGGAGGGCCTGAAACACAGCACGTTTTTTCCCTCCCCCCTCACATGAAACAATTCCAGCAGCAGACTGATTCTTTTTACAATCAGGTCAAACACAAAGAATGAAATATTTTAATACTGGGAGGGATTAATCCTGTAGTAAGCACAATTTTGTAATGTAATCAGTATTAGGGAGCAAACGTTATAGCAAATTATCACAAAAAAAAAAAAAAATTGAAGTGGGATTTTTGAGCTCTCAAGTGTCACCCTCCATCCCTTTCCATTCATGGTGTGTCTGGGAGACACTCTTACAAGGAAGAGAGCTGGAGAACTTCCCATCTCCAGACAACAGAGGAGTATTAGAGAGGCTGATAGCTGTCAACAAAGCTGACGTTTACAACAGAAGGAAACATGGTGAAAACAGAGATACAGATGTGTGCAAATTACCTTTTGTATCTCAATGTATGCCAAAGAAGGAGATACAGAGCAGAGCCCTCCTAACAGACAAGATTTGCCTGCTGATCCAGGAAGATAAACATTTGAAAAGAGGCTATCGAAAGCCTCTCATAAGCAATCCTTTCTTCCAAGGCATTTTTTCTTGAGGATACAGGAAATCAAGTGTTCGTTGATAATGTTTGCTTTGTGAAGGAGTCATGCGGGCCAGATTATCAGATCCGCTTCACTTACATTCCTCAATTCAGCCAGTAGCAAGGATTTAAGGACAAGACACATTTTGGCAGTTTTGGTACATAACAGTTAATTATCATCACAAATACAGTGGTATCCCACTATTCCTAACAAAGGAGATACATTGGCTGTAGTTTTCCTGCACTCCGTTTAGCTTGGCAAACAGCTCCTTTAGGCAGTTGCTAATTAGCAGTCTTCAGAATTGCACTAAATTCTGCTACTGCTATAACTGATGCAGAACCAGCCCAATAACAAGGAACCAGTCTGAGCCATGATCATCATGAATTTCAAAATAGGACTGTTTCAAAAAGCCATTAAAATTAGATGTTTTTATTTTTATGCCAATGCAGATCAAATGCAAGTGTTAGAATATCTTAATTCTTTTCAAGGCAATTTTTTACCCCTGCAGTTATAATAGACAGCCTCAGCCGTGCCTTGCTTAATAAAGCTGTTCAGTTCTTACCCTTACAATGCAAAAAGTGAACTTTTTTAGTTTATAACACGTAGCTTATGCATAGATACAGAATTCTGGGAGGTGCCTCATCTGTATTTTACAGAATTATTGATTTAACACATAAGTAAACTTGGGAACACGAAACTGTCCCCTCCAAGTGTCTGACTTAATTGTATAGCAGTTATGATCATAAAAAATGGTAGACTGGTAATCACTCGTGTTTTCAGTACAGTTGAAAGTCACTGTCAGACATCTCTGAGCGTACTCTTGAAAGAGTTATGCTGTCACTCAGAACAGTTATGAGTGACTGTTACCTCTTCCTGTCATTCAGATTATATTAACCATTTCCTTTTGCTTTTCTCTCCTTGCTGGATGAAAGGATAAGAATTACCCATGCTCTCAACTGATACTTTCATTGACCAAATTATGCTTCCTGAAAACTGTTCTCTTAAATATTAATTTAATACTTGGGTAACTATAATCTCTCTACCCCCAGACCATCTCATCTTCACTATCTCCCACAGGTATCTACTAGACGCAGATGGACCCTCTTTATTATGCCCACTAATTAGGATAGCCCAGCTGAAATAGGTCAGTTCACGCGTAGTGAGAATCTTTTTTTGGAAATTGGACACCCACTGCAAAGTAAAAACATACTTCAAGGAAAATAACATCTGGCTATGTGGAGCCTCACCAGCATTCAGGAGATGCTAAACATTTTATGTCTGCAACAAGCAGACTATACAAGAGAGACATGACTAGCAAGATCATTAAGCAGAGCAGAACTTAAGCTTTTTGGACATGGTACTTTTGTGTTCTGTACTAGAACTCTTGTGTTGGAAATAGGGTCAATTACAGCAGGCTGTTCAGGGCCTTTTCCAAGAGAGTTTTGAATATTTCCAAGGATGGACCTTCCACAACTTGCCCTATATTTGACAACCTTCACCATAAGAAAGATTCCTCTTATGTTTAAATGGAATTTCCTGTATTTCATTTTGAGCCCATGGTCTCTTGTCATCTTCTGGGCATCACTGAGAAGACTGTTTCTGCATTCTTTACTTCCTCCCATCATGTATTTACACATAAGGATAATATCTGCCCCAAACTTTCTCATCACATAGCAAAACAGTAACTACTTTGTCAGCATCTCCTCATATATCAGAGATGCTGTCTTCAACATTGTTGCTAGACTTGCTCCAGTATGTCCACATCTCTTTCATACTGGGTATGAACACAAAGCTAGTTTGAAACAAATCTCTGAGGCAGGATGAAGTAAACCAAACTCAACATAGATTACTAATGCTATTAATGCGGCCTCAAAAATCTTCTGTGAAGGAGACTATATGGGTAAAACATTCCAGCACAATCTGTCTCTACATTTACTTTTTCCTGGGATCTAACTGAACTGTATCTTGGGTAAATTCAGCTAATTATTACTGTCCTATCTGCAGAATATAGGAGGAAATTCTGATGTTTTATCATTACAATAATCTTTTAATTTTAATTTTTTTAATTTCATTGTTCTTTTTATGAGGAACTTTCTCATTTGTTTAGTTTAGAACAAAGATGTTGCAGTGAATTAGCAAATCCTCAAATGACCCTTTAGAAGCCACTTTCTAAACCTTTCATACTCCTTCTTACTTTCACCCTGATTCTAAGCAGGGTTTTGCTTTTCCTGAATTCAAGCAGATATCCTGCTCTAGTTAAAATGTCACATGTAAAATAAAATACCTCCTACCTGCCATCTTTCACATACAAGTATTGCAATTCCTCTGCTGCTTCTTTTTTTTTCAGAGTTAGACTGCAAACATCATGTTTTGCTTGTGATCCACCAGTGTCTGCTCCCTTTTTGTACACATAATCATATTAATTACAAATGTTCTCTTTCAACATTTTATTCTTTCCTTATAATCATAATACTTCTGTCATGTTTACTGAATGTTATTTTATTGATTTCAAACCACTTCTTCTAATGACCATGACTTCTGAATTTAATTACCTCCTCTTCTGTGGGAAAAGAAAAATCACAACTTTTTGAAGTCTATTTTGTGCTCATTAATGGAACTAGAACAAAACACAGGAAAAGTCTGCAAAGCATATTATATTAAAGATTTTCCCAGTTTGTCAATTAACTATCCATAACTAATTTTTCTTATAGTACAAGTGGGGTGCACCTACCAGTTGGCAATTTCATCCAAAGCATTTCCCTAAATTGCTTATAAGAATGTATCCTAATGCTACATCAAAAGCCTCATTAAAGACCAACTATAACACATCCACTGCTTCCTTTGCTTCCACTAGGACAGCTATGGAGTCACAAAGGAAACCAGACTTGAGTTGATATTGACAAATTGATATTGGCTGTTTCATATCACTTTGGTATTAGCTGTGTGCTTGTGAACATTATTTAACAAATTTATTTCAGTAACTTTTTGGCTATTGTAGGCAGGGTGACTGTTCTGCAACTTATATTTTGTGACTGAAAGTATTTTACAAAATGGTGATGATTTCTAGTGTAGTCAAAGCATTCTTGAATGTCTAAGTTCAAAGTCAGCAATTTAAATATAAGTAACATTTTGTTTTAGCTGAACTACAAGTTTTGCATATTATGTCAAGAACTTATGTTCCCTGTCCCTACTCTTGTGTTTGGGTTTTTGTTTTTTTGCTCTTTTTACTATTACAATTGCACTCCAAGCCTGTCTTGTTTCTTTGCTCTGTAAGAATAAGTAATGAGAACTGCAGAGAGACGTTTCTGATATCCTCTGAATTAAGCCACAAATTCCTTATCTTATCCTCCTTCAAAGTCCTCCTCAGGAAGATCGGTCTTCATAATCCTTAAACAGAATTAGCAAAACAAAAGTAGTTTGCTATGGGCTTGTCTGCAAACATCCAGCAACGATTAGCAAAACAAAACCACTGATTGTATGTTTTAGCCTTCATTTGCCAATTGTCTTCACACTTTGTGAGTGTTTAGGAATTTAAACCCTCTCACTGTTTGGACAATGCAGCCTGACATGACTGAACAAGAATTCCAGTGGGATCTTGCTGCAGCAATCCCAATTATAGATCAGTTGCTACCTCGAAATATTTTTCATGTTCAGCCTGACGAAATAAAAGTAGAGAGGAGAATCTATAACTTCTGAAAGTCAACAGTTTTAATTAGCTCATTCACAATACAGTGTAGCAAGGAGTTTTGAGAAATAAACTAGAAAGTGCTTCAGCCTCAAGACAATATTGCCTATGCTTTATTTTCTAAACAACACCAGAACAACCAAACACAACAAACAAATCAACCAAGCAACAAACCCAACAACAACAATAATAAACAAGAATTTCAGTAATGAAACATTCAGTGTCACCACAAAAAACTTGAATGTTTTGAATGTATTGTGTTGTAGAATGTCTGGTGTTAACCATTATTCAGAACGGCATACCTTGACTCCCATTGCTACTCTGGAAGGATTATGGAAGGCAAGGCTACTCAGTCCTACAACTTCATCATAAAATCACAGGGTTGAAAAAGAACTTCCAGGTCATCAGCCTGACCTATTAAGGTCCCATCACTAAACTGAGTATCTTAGTGCCACTTACGCAGAGTTCTTAAATAACACCAGTGATGAAGACTCCTCCAATTCTCTGGACAGCCCATTTTGCCCATTCTTGATCACTCTCTCTGGAGAAATTCCTCCTGAAATTCCATACAAAGCTCCCTTGGTCTAATGAGAAATCATTTCCTCTCATCATCATGTCAGCTAAGAAGAGAGATTGACACTCCTCACTGAAACCTCCTTTCAGGAAGTTTCAGAGAGCACTGAGGTCTCCCCTCAGACTGCTCTAGACTGAAAAACTCCAGTTTCCTCTTCATAAATGTTTTCTAGTCCCTTCACTAACTTCATTGCTCTTCTTTGCATAGACTTCAGCAGCACAATATCCTTCTTGTAGTAATGGGCACAAAACTGAACACAGCACTTACGGTGCGGTCTCACAATGTTGTACAAGAGAACAATCACTTCTACGTCACACCACTTCTGACATAGACCAGGATGCCCTTGGCCTTCTTGGCCACCTGGACACATTGCTGGTTCATGTTCAGGTGACTGTTTACCAGTACCACCTGGTCCTTTTCTGCCAGGCAACTTTCCAGCCAGTCTTCCCCAGTTCCATACCACTGCTTGAGGTTGTTATGACTCAAGGGCAGGACATGGCATTTGGCCTTGTTGAATGTCTTGCAAATGACACACATCATGCTTGAAGCTGCTGAATTGGTAGAATGTTCATCCATTATCTGTTCAAAATCTACGTTCTTAGCACTCAGATACTACAGAGTCAGATGAGTCAGAGAAAATATTGCTCCAGTTTATGCCAGCAAATTATTTTAAGGAGGAGTAACTCCTTGAAGCACATAGTCTTTTTTCAGTTGGCCAGGATACTCCCACACTCCAAAGCAAAGACCATTCCACAACCCCTCCCCATGTTACTTCCTCACCATTACAGGATTTGCCAAAATAAGGTTGCTGCAAAACACTTTTCAGAAAGACCCTGCTTTTGATGCCTGATATACTGAAACCTGATTAAATGGCAGGATGAATAGGAGCTAAGACCATTATGACCCTCAGCTTTGTATTGTCCTCCAGTGAACTTCTGGATGGAATAAAGGATACAATTAGAACCTACAAAGCCCCCAAACGTCTTGAAACGATCTAAAAAATAACAGTAAACTCTGCTAACCAAAATCATCATTCCTCCTTGCTGCAGTCTCTAAGGGTATGAGTGAAGCAGGGTATCTGTAACAGAAGATGTGACAGGCAGCTAGCTTCTTGCCCCAAGAGATCTTTACTTTTCCTTTGCTCATCCATGACATCTGCTAACTTTTAGTATGCTGCAACAACCAATATTCTTCTTGTAATTCAGAGAAAAAGGCAAGTCAAAGTTAGATGAGGGGGAGAAATAATTATGTACGTATACAACAGAGCAAAGACTTTACATTACAATTTATACAATCAAGGTACAGACACATGTGGGCACTACAACTGTTCTATGAATCCATAAGTAAACAATTTTCTATCCCAATGAAAACTATCTATCTCCATTTACAGATAACGAAGTGCCAAATTTAATCAAAATGTATTCAAATAAGTTAAGTCCTATTAATGCCAGCTCACAAGCGTTTCCTCAGTCATGCTTCTTTGGCTTCAGATCTCAGACAAGTGATAGAAAGACAAGACAGATGATCAAAGTAAAATTTTAATGCCTGTGGCTGAGATTAGGGGAAAAAAATGTAATAATTGCTAGATGAGAAAAGGCACTTCCCTGGTAACAGACACACAGACAGACCTTATGTCTGTATGCGAAGTGCTGTGGACTTCACAATTTGGGAAAAGGCTCACCTTGAATTAACTGTGTGCTTGGTACACAAGGGGACAGAAAAGCCACAGCAATCAAGTATTCAAAAGGCTTTTTTATAACTATAGCATGAGAGGATACTTTACCACTTCTCATTTTCAGAAAGGAAGATACAGATTTTCCAGTGGCAAGGAGGAAGATAGTGGCGTGAGGGAGAAACTTGGCACGTTAATATTTTTGAAAGAGATGAAAATGTGAATGTCTGTAGAAGAAAACTTTACATTCCTGTTCTATTACTTTTAGGTGAAGAAATGAGAGCTGGGCCAATATAAGGCAGTGATGGTAATGTCAATGTTTCTGAATGGCTCCCCGATTTCCCCAAGATTGCACCATTGCTCTTACGAGTAAACACTGGTGATGGAGAAATTCCACTTAAGTGAAGCAACTGGAACACTTGAATTAGGAGCACAGGTTTCAGATACTCCCTTTAAGGCTCCTTATTCATAATAACTCTTTGGATAAAGAAACTCAGATGTTGGCTTGTCTTCTTATTTCACTTACTTGTAGGTATAACATTCATTGTGAGTCAGCACAAACTCAGGATATAATCCAGTCTTCTCACTTTCCCCTAAGTATCTTAGTATTTGTACCATACTTTGTGGCTCATTTGATGATTAACAATGGATTTCCATGCCACTAGTACCTTCCTTCAGGTGTGTTTTGTTACAATGAGGATATAATGAAGATTATATTCCTGTTCTAAATCAACAATCTTGTTAGCATCAAACTGAAGAATTCAAGTTGTTAGAATAATATTTTGGAGAACATTGCAATTGAACATTATAAAACATTGACAAGTAGACTACTTGCCAGGGCTTGAGTTCAATTTTTATTACTTTGTACTGATTTGCTAACTTGAAGCTAATCAGAACATCAGTTCTGCTTACTGGTTACTATAAATTTAACATCTAAAGGATCTTTTTTCCTGCATCTGGGTGATGCAATGCGTCAATCTGAAACTCATGTTATATAAAGTCCTTTGATATTCCCATATTTTATAAATAGAGGCCACATGAATAAATTGAAATATTATGATCCGCAGACTGGTGCGGTAGGTTACTTAACACTCAAACTTGCATTGAGCTAGTTTAGTATGTCTTTCCTTTACAAGAATCTGATAAGACAGGGAGTTTATTGATGAACAGAGCTCTGAAACAAAATGATTGCTTCACTTCTGGAGCACATATTTTCAACCTGATTCACCTCAGCAAAATCATCCTGCTATTTCTTCAGCAACTCTCTGAGGAGTGCCTTTTTATGTGGAAACTGCTCTATTGTCAGTATGGGCATACAGACACAAAACACACACAGGACAACATATGCCTGTGCATACATATAAGCCAAAGCATACATGAAGTGCATTGGATAGCCGCAGGTTAGAATAGAAGTAAACTGATAATCATTAAAATAATCAAGTTCAGTTAGAATGCTAATATCTGTGAGGAACAATTCTGTAGCCTAATCTATAAAGAGACAGTACTCAGAAACTGTCCCTGGATGCTCTGCTGAACCACTGGATGGCATCAACTTATAACACAATCAGTTGCTGCTGCTTTTTATCTTTTTACAGTTCTACTGATTATTGTACCATTCCCAACTTCTTCATACAATCTGTGTACCCTTTGTTGAAAACTCCAGTCCTGAGTCTATCCCCTTGGGGAAAAGTTAACACAAGTTACTACCCTAACAGAGATACTAACTCTGAACTTATCACAACTTCAGTAACTGCTTTTAATTATACCATGATATACAGCACTGGCTACACAATCCTGGAATGGAAATCTTATTTTCTTGTCTATATTGTTCATTGAGTGTAATAAACACTTTAAAGATTTGCAATCCCTTATGCCTAAAGACTTTTACATGAAAATGTACTTTTAGAGAATGAAAACACGTACACTTACAGGAATTTCTTGGTTTGTATCTGGCTATATCTGTTTGTAAAATGAAAGGGTATATACCCAGTCATATTTCATGAAGAAGACATATCACATTTCTTGTTTGTTTTTGATTTCTGAAATTGAAATACAGGAACTTTTATCAAATACCCATTTTTAGTAGCTGTGAAAAGCCATGCAACACACGTTCAAAAAACTTTCCTCCAGTCAGATTTTGCAAAACTGTACATCTGGCCATAAAATGAATCTCATCAATGAGAATCTTTGTAGAATGAGTTATTTATATGCACATCACACTCTACAGGAATGGGGCCTTTATGGACTCAATTCTGCCTTCAAGTATATCTGAACAATTCTATTTTAAGCTAATGCAAATTAGAAAGCAGAACTGACTGCTGTATGTATAGTTTGGCATCATTAAGAGCCTTCTTCTAAGAAGAGGAGAAGTGCTTGACTGGAATGGCCAGATTGCTATAGATAAATGTTAAAATTCACTGAGATAGTTGTAATGCAATACTTGCAAATCTGTACATGAATTTGTACATACTATATTGTACATACATTCAAGCTATGCTATATACACCTGGCACGTGGTAATTGCATGAATGGCATTGCAAAAAGATTCTAAATAGAACTGACAACATGCCTTATCTACTCCTTACAAAAATAATAAGCTTTTTTCGTGACCAGTGCAAAGTCTACTACCAAGGACCTATTGGTAGGAGCTTCATAGTTCCATTTCATGTTAGAATAAGTAGTCAAATTCCTATCAGTATTTATGCCCTTATGCTGCTTCTACTTCACTTGAGGGCAGGAGTCAGATTCTTTTATCTCTGAAATATCCAACAGTGAGCATCCACTAACAGTCCTTATAATTCATTTTGGGCTGTCTTAATTAAAATGAGATTTATTAGAGAGAAAGAATCAAATTAAACTTTAAGTAGAGTAAAAACATGGTCAGATTAATGTCATGATAAATTTAACTCTCTAGGCCAGATTCTCTCCCTTCTTTAAGATTGCAATTTATTAGATAGATAAGAAGGAATAAAAAAAAAAAAACCCACTTCATTTCATGAAGTTAATTTGTGCAACAGCAATGCACTTCCAAGGCTGGATCAAATAAATGATGATCCCAAAAGTTGGAGTTGATGTGGGACATCCAACTTCACAGGTTTGGTGGCTAAATTAGTTATGTAGCTGTGGATAGAAATCCTGATGTCTTCAAATCAGAACCAAAATGTTGTCATATTAGGTGACTGCCGAGATATCGCGATGTAATGCGTTAGGAGTAGGCATCAACAAGGTGGTACCAGGATGTAACGCGATAGGGCCTTCCCTGCTCAAAGCAATTAGTATAATGAAGGTGAAGCCGCCTAGAATTTGGCAATAGAACAGTAAGATTTTCAAATTTTGTTTCTCAGGCACATCACATATATTTCTTCCTGTTCACATGCTCAATCCTGAAAGCCACTTCTCAATATACCTTCCTGAATTTTTCTTTAAAAACCAAGCTAAAGAAAGAAATTGTCCTCCATTTTCACATAAAAATTGGCATCTTAAAGCACTGATCAGGGAGAGAGAGGAACTGCCTCCTAATTCATTGAATAAAAAGAAAAAAAAAATAACCTTGAGATCAGTGATCGATCAGCCACTAAGACAGCTTGTGCCTTCAATCCAATAATGCAAAGTGACATAATTTTCCAGGAGACAGAGAAATGTTCTTACAACAAAGAGTCAATCCTGGTGATTAGGGCATTGATCTTTGAACTAGGAGTTTAAATGCTGAGGAGGGAATTGAAGCTGGTGTCCCAATACACTGTCACATATAAAAGGTTATGTTTTACAAGAAAGGGGCAGCAGTCATAAAGATTTTTTTGGAAGTCTAAGTTTAACAGAGTGAGTCAAACCTGTTGATGTCTGGACTAAGCTGATCAAGTTAATAAGAGGAACAACACTTACTTTCCAAGTACTGGGGCAAAGCAAGGTAAGAGTTTGCACCTTTCTGTCAAGACTGAGACAATTCATCATGCACATTACTGTTCTGGGGGATTTTAAAGCAGCAAATTAAATACTACTGTCTTGGATGACAGCTGCACAGGAGTCTTCAACAATTTGGGATTTCATTACAAAATTCTGCTCAAGACCCAGTTAAGGTGCTTGAATTTGTTCTTTAATTTCAGTTTTTAATTAGTCTGTTGACCTTTTGGTCTTTTTTTTTAGATTTTCATATTGTAGATCAGCTAAGCAGTGCAGAACAGACTATTAAAGACTGCAATCAGCAGTATTATTCCGTAGGCCCAAAACTCTTCCACAGAGGCTCAGGTCCTAACAGAAAACCTACACTGACCTAATATAACTCAAGATATTACTCAGAAAGAATTAGAATTGCATAGTTTGTTTAGTACTGATTAATGCAAACATCAGAAGAAAGAAACTAGTCTTTCAGTCCGTAGAGAATGCTAAGGTGGAGGGACAGACTCACATTCTGACTCCTATTACTTTATCCTGTCACAGGATAGCAAGACTATTGCTGCTGCTCACAGTTACCCAAATACCACTAAGAAATGTCTAAAAGGATCTTTGGATACAACCAGGAGATGTCTGCACATACCTACTGTTGTATCACTGGTGTGGTATTTGGACTGGAAAGCAGATACCTCTTGCAGAAATTGTTTTAGTCCAGACTACTATGACCCTAATCATAGAATCATTGAATGGCTTGAGTTAGAAGGGAACATAAAGACCACCCAGTTCCAACTCCTTCTGCCCTATGAAGGGTTGCTATCAATCAGATCAGGCTGCCCAGGGCCCCATCCAACCTGGCCTTGTTTGTTTCTAGGGATGAGGCATTCACAACTTCCCTAAGCAACCTGTTTCAGTGCATTACCACCTTCTCAGCTAAAAAATTCTTCCTAACAGCTAATCTAATCTCCCCTCATCTAGTTTAAAACCATCCTCTCTTGTTCTATCACTACCAGATTGTGTAAAAAGCCATTTCCCCTCCTGTTTTAAGCCCCCTTTATGCATATTGCTTTATACAGGAAGACCACAATAAAGTCTCCCCCGAACCTTTATTTTTTTCAGGCTGAACAATCCCAGCTCTCTCAACCTTTCTTTAAGGAGAGATGTTTCAGCTCTCTTATCATCTTGTCACTCCTCTGGACCTGCTCCAGCAAGGTCTGCATCATTCCTGTACTGTGAGGAATGGATACAGTATTCCAAATGGGGCTTCACGAGGGCAGATTAGAAGGGGATAATCACCTCCCTCACCTTGCTGGCCACTCCTCTTTTGATGCAGTCCCAAATACTGTTGGTGTTACAGGCTGCAAGTACCTACTGTTGGCTTGGGCACAACCTTTCATCCACCAGAACTCCCCAAGTCCTTCTCTGCAGGGCTGCTCTCATTGAGTTCTTCTTCCAGCCTGTACACATATCTGGATTGCCCTGACTCAGCTGCAACATCTTGCACCTGGCTTTGCTGAATCTTGCTAAGGTTTATGTGGGCTTATGTCCAGGTCCCTTTGGATGGCTTTCTTTACATCTGTGGTATCAACTCAGTTTAGTGTTATCAGCAAACTTGCTGAGGGTGTACTTAATCCCACTATCTAGGCTGTTGATGAATATGAAAAAGGGATAGCAAACATCTTGGCACTTGAAAAAAAATGCCTCTTTCCCCACCATCCCTCCCAAACAATGCTCCTTGCAATGAGGGCACACAGACACTGGCAATGATAACAGAAAATTAAAGGGAATAAAGGGAGAAATTTTTTTCAAGGCAAGGCCGGATCAGGCTCTGGGCACTCTGATCTAGATGAGGATGTCCCTGTTCACTGCAGAGGAGCAGGACTAGGTGATCTTTAAAGGTCCCTTCCAACTCTTAGGGATTCTCTGTTTCATGACCAGATAGGTCATGCATCATCAGCCCTTCGTGAAGCCATACTGGCTGTCTCAGAACACCCTCTTGTCTCACGTGTCTCTTAACATAACTTCTAGGAATCTTTCCAGGCACAAATGTGAACCTTGGGAGCCAGTAGTTCCATGGGTCTTCCTTTCTCCCTACCTTAAAAATGGGAGTGATGTTTCCATTTTACCAGTTAATAGGAGCTTCACCTGACAGCCACAACTTCTCAATTATAATGGAGAGTGGGTTGGCAACCACATCAGCCACTTCCTTCAGGACCCTGGGATGCATATCATACTGTCTCATAGACTTGTATCCTTTCAGTCTCATGAGACAGTCTCAGACTTGATCTTCTCTTACAGAAGGAGGGATTCTGCTCTCCTGACTCCCACTTAGATGTTCAAGGACATGAGAAATGTGGGCAGCCTGACTGCCAATGAAGTCTGAGGCAAAGAACTCATTGAATACCTCAGCCTTCTCCACTTCTGTTGTTGCCAATTATTCCTTCTTTCTTATCAAAGAGAGGTACACTTTCCTCAACCTCTGTCTTTAAAAAAAAAAAAAATGTACCAGTAGAATTCATTCTTGTTAGTTTTCAAACCCTTTGTAAAGTTCAGTTCCACTGATGACAGACTTCAATTGGTGTAGAGGAGGTCAGTACTGATAGTGTGCAACAAACTCTCATTAAGTCAACTGGCAATGTGCTTCTCAGTCCAGTATCAACACTGTCTCAATTTCTACAGAGCTGCTCTGGCTAATTGAATGTATATTACTGTATGTATTGTTCTTTTAAACAGCAGTGGGGCTAAATTCCTGCCTTTAGCTATGTGATGAGTATATCACAATATATCACTGTGACATTTCAGGTAAAAACACTTTTTGCCTCAAAAGAAAACATTTTTCTCCACACCACAAGGAATTCCCCCTCTCCATTTCTGCACAGGAGATATTAAATAAAGAATGAGCAACGGTTTTAAAAATTGGCTTCAGAATTTTGGCATTCAGTTTTTAGTCTGGATTTGAGACCATTAAGGAATTGTGGCCCTGTATTTTCATCTCAGCTATACAATCTTTCTCCTATATTATTTATATTGGGGAAGGGAACACAGATTAAAAACAGATTTATACAGAAAAGACAGAGACCAGATTAAAATAGCCTCTCTGAATATTTTATCTAGCCTGACTCTCAGGAAGGCTCATGTAGATTGGTTTAGTTATGTTGAATAAAAAATTACTATTCTAAGAAAGCACTTTCTGCTTCCCCCTCTCTGACCCCTCCAATCTCTCATGCTGTCAGTTACTTCTGGATTAAATCCACTTTACTCCTCAAATATAAGTCCAGTGAGTCTGTGTCATCTGCTTGTAGAAAAACCGACAGAATTCATCACTCTATCAGAAAAAACTGTAACAATTGCCATTTCAGTGATACACTGTCTGATCTGGTGCTCCATCTGAAGCAAGTGGAACAGGTTTTGTTCCTGGTAGATTAGCTTTGTCTCTCATTTCTGCTGACATGAGCATCTCGCTCTACTCGTACTTTTACAGTTGCATCAAAATTTAATATTTCAAGTGCACCTGTCATACAATTGGTATGTTACTTAGTAAAAGAGGTCAAGGTGCATGGATCTTGGATGACATTTCAATTATTCTTGCCTGAAGACAAATCACGTTTTCTCTCTGTACCTTAAGAGAGTGGGCCCATAACTCTTAGATTTCTGCCAGCATGTATTCTTCTCTATATTAAGTGTGAATTATTTATAAATTTCATAGGTTTTAATCTGTCAGTGTAAAATATTCCATGCCCACATTTGCTGAAAAAATCCAGATAAATGCTATTACCTTGCTGAACACGGATAAATACCAAGACGCTTATCAAAACAGAGAAATAGTATTTTCTGATTTTTCATCCATCACATGGGTACAGTCTGAATTTCCTGTAATTAATGTTTTTAAAAAATGAGAACAAATACTGAACAATCACTGTGTTGAAAAAGAAATATTTGCTTCATTAATAGATATTAGTTTCCCATAAAGATCACACTGCTTTTAGATTTGAGAATAATTTTCCTGTGTATTTAAAATTTAAATCCAGAATAAAATAAGAGCTTCATAAATCACAGAAATGCATTCATCTTGTCTGGGAAGGATTTCTTAACTAATACAACAGCTAACCTTTTGTAATGATTATAATAATGTCAACAATATTCTGATTACAATAATGACAACAATATAAATGTCTTTGTAGCAGTGGTATAGCTTAAAAGGTGAGACAACAAATATTGTAAAGATATATTCAGGTTTGTACATGCACCAACTCCAGAAGAGGAGGTAGATTTGAAGTTAAATAGTTCAGTTTATTTCTATGAGGGCTGCCCCAAAAGTAACATCTCTTATTTTATTATGTTGGCTCATTATGTCAGGGGTGGATGTTGGTGGTATGGCAGTAGAGGCTGAACCTTGAAATATTACGACATTGAAACAGGGAGCAATAGAAAAACCACAGAAGCAATAGAAGGCAGCAAAAGGGAAATTCAAGGAAAATAAAGGAATTAAGGAATTATCCTCCAAGAAGACAACAAGGCTGGCAACCCAGCTGAAGTGCCTTTTCACTGATACATCCAGCTTGGGAAACAAACAGGAGGAGCTCGAAGCCATTGTAATATACATATATTATAAGAAAAAAAAATACATGATACAGTTGCTATCACTGAAATCTGGTGTGATGACTCACCTGACTGGAGTGGGGCTACGGACCGCTACAAGCAGTTCAGAAGGGACTGGCGAGGAAGGAGAGGAGGCAGTGATTTCCTCTACATTAAAAAAATAAGGGAGTGTGAAGAACTGTACTTGAGGAACGGCCATGAGGAAGTCAAAAGCCTATGTGTGAGAGTTAGAGACTATGGCAACAAAGGGAGCCTTGTGGTTTCTGTCTACTACAAGCCAACTGGTCAAGCAGAGACTTCTTGATGAAGCCTTCTTCCTGCAGCTACAGGAGGTGTCATGATCTCAGGTCTCATTCTGCTGGGGGACTTCAATAACCCTGGCATCTACTGGAAAAGTGGCTTGGAAAGCTGCAGGTGATCCAGGAGGCTCTTGGAATGTATAGAAGATCACTTCCTCAGCCATGTAACAGACAGCCCCATCTGGGGGATGCAATGCCAGATTCATTGCTCACCAAAGTGAATGAACTGACTTGTGATGTTAGGATTGAAGGCTGCTTGAGCCATGGTGACCATGCAGTGGTGGAGTTCACACTGTTGAGGGATATCAGACAGACAAAGAGTAAAATCAGGGAGCTTAATTTTAGGAAAGCCAATTTCCAGCTCCAGAGAGATCTAGACAGATTCAGGCAGTGGGCCGAGGAGAGCCTCATGAGGTTCAGCAAACCCTAGTGCAAGGTCTTGCACCTGAGTCACGGCAACCCCTGTCACTAGTACAAGCTGGGAGATGTAAAGATGGTGCACAACCCCACCAAAAAGGTCTTGAGAGAATTGGTGAATGGGAAGCTGAACATGAGCCAGCAATGTGACCTCACAGCCCAGAAAGCCAACCATATTCTGGGCTGCAACAAAAGAAGCATGACCAGCAGGTCAAGGGAGATGATTCTGCTCCTCTGCTCTGTGCTGGTGAGACCTAACCTGGAGTACTTCATCCAGCTGTGGAGTCCTCAGTACAGTAGAGATATGGATTTATTGGAGAACATCAAGAGTAGGGTCACAAAAATGGTCTGAGGGTTGGAACACCTCCCCTACGAGGACAAGCTGAGAGAGCTGGAACTGTTAAGCCAGGAAAAGAGAATGCTATGGGGACATTTGAGAGCAGCCTTTCAGTATCTAAAAGGGGGCTGTAAGAAAGAAGGGGAATGACTCTTTAGCAGGGTCTGTTGTGATAGGACAAGGGGAAATGGTTTCAAACTAAAATAAGGGGGATTTGTATTGGATGCAAAGAAGAAGGTTTTTTCTTTACAATAAAGGTGATGAGGCATTGGAAGAGGGTGTCCAGAGAGGTGGGGGATTTGGGTTCCTGGAAACGTTCAAGGCCCAGCTGAATGGGGCTCTCAGCAACCTGAAGTAGTATAGATGCCCCTGTTCATTGCAGGGGAGTGCACTAGATGACTTGTAACGGTCTCTTCCAACTCAGACGATTCTATGATTCTGTGTACCTTCCCTTCATTATCCCGTTACATTTTGTTGTTCTGCAACAGATGGCAGCAGAGGGGCAGTCTGAAAAAATAGCATATAACATGGAAGTGCATACAGAATTATGTGAAATTGAATTCCACCACGAGGAAAAGATTGCACCATTGACACTCACTGACATTTGCTGAATGTTTAGGGAGACCAAACAGTGGATATGAGCATGGTGAAGTTGTGGATAGTATATCACAGCAGTAGCAACTGCAACATTCAAGCTGTGTTCAAACAGTCATGAACACTTGTCATTCCATGAAACAAAGAGCATTTAAATCATCTCGTCCACATGAATTAGCTACGATGATACAGGAAATATGTTGAAAAATAGTGTTTTGTAACTGAGAATTTGCTCTATCGAACAGTTATTGCATTCCTTGTATCTGTTGTACTTACTATGGAAATAAATATGCTACTTTTGGAGCGGTCTACCTATGTAACCACTCCTCCCACCAGTCAAAGTAGATGATGTATTCATTTTTTTCACTTAATGTACTATAACAACAGTTCTTTGAAATATCTGTCTCCATGCATTGCTCATTTGGAACTCTGGTTGAATGAGTACATCTCAGGACTTCAAATGTTTCATCTTCAAGATAAAGTTTCTAAAAATCTCTCTGTCACACTTTAAGTCACTCTGGAAGCACAGTGAGGTGATGATATAGCTAGAAAAACAGATAATAGAGTCCACCTAGACAAGGCATTTTGAATGACTGTCATTTTTTAAAGGTAAATAAATTTGGACTCAAATAATAAGTATATATTTTTTGTAAGAATGCCAGAGGGCAGCTCACAGAGGGCCTACAACATGGCCTCTAATGGCACAAAATGATATGTTTTCAACTTGTTACTCATTCTCTTTCTTTTACTGTCTGGGTTGACCTTTCACATTACCTGGCATCGTGGGGATTGCTGACCATTTAAATACCCTGGTGGGTGGTTGTTTACACCTGGTAACTGCTCTGCTGTTCAAGTTATTTATGTTGAATATATAAAATTGAAAACTGCTCCTTTACACAGTGAATATGACCCATCTAACAAGCACTATGCAGCATGTCAGGATGTTAAGTGTGGCTCTTTCGTTAGAGAAAAAGAAATAGCTGGAGACAAACTGAATTATCTGAGTTTCAATACATTTTCAGGAAGAGTGGACTACTGAGGGCCCATATGCCTCCTACTTGCATGTGCTGAGGCATCTGTTAAGATCATATATTTGAAGTAAAGGAGATATGACACTGAGACTGTGTATTTATGTTCACCATTCCTGCTGGAAGGGAGTGCTAGAGAAGTGATACCACCAGTGTCCATATGGTGCTTTGGACTGGCAGCCAGCTCTGAAGTAGCCTCAAGTAAAATTTGCAAGTGAAGTCATGTGGATAATTATTATAAACACACTTTGATACAAGGATTTATGCTGACCACGTTTATGTTATCAACCTAAAATCTTGTGGTCACTGCTCCTACGGCACCAAGAACTGAACTGAAAACAAGAACCACAAGAAAAAAAAAAAAAAAAAAAAAAATGAACAAGACTGATAACACCAGCCTGAACTGATGGGGAAACTGGATGACTATTTGCTATATCCTCCCATTTTCTCTTGGAAGTTCAGTGGCAGCCAGCAAAAGAAAGTTCTTCTTTAGCTCTGAGATCCAAGTAAGATACAACATTTCTTCAAGAGGCAGTGGTTTAAAAACTTATTTGCAAATCACATCAAATGCCGTAAGAATGAGAAATGCACCTCAAAATGCGGAAAGCAAGAGGTAGGAATCTTATTAACCTAGCTAAACATTTTGCTTTTTTTTTTTTTTTCACAAAGAGATGTCTTGTGTTTACTTAGTTTGCAGAATGCACTTGTACTATAACACTCATAATTGGTTTGCGTTTAAAAATGGAAGAAAAGTAATCTATGAGCCTGAAGTCTATCAGAGAATAGATATTTAGCTTTCACAAAGAACTTTCAACTTTCAGTGGGATCTTCTGTCATTAACTGAAATGCTCAACAACTATCTGTGGGTAGTGATGCATTAAATCACAACCACAGGGCCACAAAAGTGTACTGCATGCACAAAGCTGGAAATTCATGTGTAAGCATTCCCTCCCCACCATCATTTTCAGTACTTCAAGAAGATATCTTAAAAATGTGGGGGGAGTTAGTGCAACTTTGAGTGATTTGATAATAAAATGTTATCAAGGACAGAGATTAAATACAGGAAATTATTTCATATTAAAAGTAATGTGGAAAATGTTAACCCTGAGTACAGAGAGATGGGAGAAACAAAATGGACCATAAATACAGTATTTTAGAATGCTAAATCTAAATTTTCTTTCTCTACTTGTCTGAGTTGTGCATTTTCCATGAACCTGTAAGGTGTTTTCCATGAAAAACATCTGTATTTACTCAAAGCAGAATTCTTGTAGGCCAGAATAAAGGCCTCTTCATGGCAGCCACTATTCTTCTACACATTCTGGGTACAGTGAGAAGTAGAAAGAGTACAGTCCTGATGACTGAATTCCTATACTGAAGGCAATTTTAGTGGTAGATCAGAATATGTCTTTTACAGAGATTGAACTCTCTAAGGAGGAAGTTACAGCAATTAGAGACGCAATTACAGTAAATCATCAGAACCAGATGGTATTTCATTCAAGGATTGAAAGGAATAATGTGAAAGAACATACTGAAGAGGATATTTATTCTGTAGCTTACAGAGATGCAGGCGTTGCTCACTTAGCAGTGTGCTGAGTAGTCACTGACAGTTGTCCACTGAGTCTTTGATGACAGAAGCAAGAGCTTCGGTCTCTGGGTTCTTGCTACTCCATGAGTAAATGAATTAATCTTACATTGTAACTTTGAAAGTCACCACATTTGGACCCTGGAGGAAATCTGACTTTCACAGTCAATGACTGCTACCAAGAAAACAGGTTTCAAGATGAATTCACCAAGTTTACCACAACCTCAGACAGTGAAATAATAGAAATAAATAAAGCATTGAATCTGTTCCTTACTGAAAAAGATAAGCCATCTGGTTCAAGATGGATCAGTATCTATGAAGTAAATACAAAACTGTGTCTAGAACAAGAGGTACTACTGCAAAGGGACAAACTGTAGCCAATGTATAATATGTAAACAGGTGTAATGCAACTCTCATGGCAATGGTATGACACAGTATTTCTCAAAGGAATTTTGCTGCATTCTCAAATAAGTCATAGGATTCTAATGAACTAAAGCAAGTTCTCTGTAAACTGTCCCTGAGTCTTTCTTTGATTGAGCTAAGTGTTTTATGGTTGTTGACCATAAGGAACTTGTCTCATATAGTCTGGAATTTTGGTTGAGTTTTGTGCTTTTGCTTTTTTAGCTGTTCACAATTTACCATAATCCTCTTGTTTGCAGTGGTGAAAAAAACTCTGCCTGAACTTTAAGACAATAAGAATAAAGACATGGATGTATACAGATATTTATATATCTTCTTAATTTACAGCCATATGAGAGGTTTTTTGTGTGATGTCATAGCTTATCTATCACAATGAACAAAGAGAGGGATATCCAGGCCAATATTTGGCACTATACTTATGGTTAAAGACAGAACAGCCTGGGATTTATGATGGTAAGAATTAAGTGGACCCAAGTCTATGTAGATATGGATCTATGTATGGCACAATATTCTGGTGTTCAGTACCAAATACTCAAGTAGTTTACTAGATAAGTGATAAAATAAATGAGACTGATATTAATATCTGGCATTCAGACATTCAAGGGTTGCAACAGCTATTTCAGTAGGTAGAATATAC
This sequence comes from Oreortyx pictus, assembly GCA_036925125.1. Classification (NCBI taxonomy): domain Eukaryota; kingdom Metazoa; phylum Chordata; class Aves; order Galliformes; family Odontophoridae; genus Oreortyx; species Oreortyx pictus. The sequence continues at coordinate 58,361,787 of JAUPFR010000003.1, forward strand.
AGGATTTGAACCATATTTCAACCATGTTAAGCCAGCTAATAATAACTGATAAAATATTGAAGACAAAAACAAATCCTAACACTTAACAGGTAGAAAATGCATTTTCTTTCTTCTTTTCTGGGCACTTCTGCATGTTAACTAACTCTATCATACATCCAGGAAACACTTGGAGTAATCCAATGCAATTAAATCTACTGTTTATGTAAGTTATTTAAAAAAAACAAGACCCGCTTCTAAAGATAGCAAAGCTGTTCCTAAAAAGACAATCTTGGAATGAAAGTCAGGGAAACTGTCTGCAAATCTAGTTGATAGATTAGTAAAACACTGATAGATACATTTTGAGATGATTAAATTTAACATGCGATCTGTCAAACAAAACCAGGAAACCTACAAGCTTCAGATCATTTCATCATCCATCAAGGCTGACAATACATAAGGGATTTTTCTTATGTGGAACTTCTCTGCAGTAACTCCCAATAGTATCCACCAAAAAAACAATTGCATCGCTAAGTGCCCAAAGTCTGGCTGATAAATCAGTGTGGCAGTTAAGTATAGGTCAGTAGCACAAACATCCAACACTTTCATACTATTCAGCAGTGAAAAGCTCAAAAGGCTGTATTCTTCAGGCTCAATAAAAGCAGTACTGATGTTCATATAAAGAACCAGACAGTGCATGACTAGAGTTTGCTAATTGTAATAGACATTTCAGGCACTAAAATAGTACAGAGGACTTAAATTGTAGAAGGATTTACACAAATTGGGAGGATTGGACTGAACTATACCAGATGTTACAGAAATGAGCTCTTTGCCTTCTGAAATCACTATGCCAATGCTAACTAAATCTCTGGAAAAAACTTACCTTGGCTTGGGTGGTGTGAAGTATGAATAAATACGTAACTTCCTTGACACAGTTGGGAAAAGTAAGACAAAAGCTTATAACAGCGAATACTATGCCAACTTCTTGACTCCAGCAGTTTCAGGGCACACATTTATAGGCCTCAGCAACACTACCTATATTCAGATATATCTAATTTTCAAGAACTACAAATTGGATACGTAAGGTAATGCACATAAGTCTGCATTTTACAATGAGAACTAAATCTGTTCAAGGAGAAATAAAACTTTGTTATGTTTTGGGAATATATAGTTTAACAGTCATTTAAAGTTTGATATCAGACTGAAGATTATTCATAATTATTTTCTATTGAAAACCTATCCTGGCCCCTCAGAAAGAAATGCCGAATATAGCTGAACAATTTTAGAGCATTCAGTAGGATCCATTAGAAATTTAGTACATGTTTACCCACATGCTTTGAGAGATTCACTACTAGGGCTGCAGAACTGGGATACTTCTGCATTTTAATGGTTAACTGGGAAAAGTGCTTTTCTTTTCCAGTATGCAGATAGGCAGAGCACAGTTCTGCCACTCTTCCTCCAGACCTGTGGCAGACACAGCAGTTTTAAATTACCTGATAATGGATTAGTATATCTGTTCTCTGGCTTAGACCTCCGCTATCTCTGTTCAGCTCCCAGTTTTTTTAGCTGTTTGGATGGCCTTCAGTTCCCTAGAACTGTTTTCTGAATCCTTTGCTATACCATAACCCCCTTTCAGGTAAGATTTCTGTCACCACTGATCTGAGACTATGGTTCCTCAGTTATCATCCACAGTATTTGTTCAGTCACTCACTAGATAAATGAAATATTGTCAGTAGCTGGATTAGACAGAGCTATTTGAAAGGGTTGTTCTTGAGACAATTCCACAGAAAATACAGTAAGAAAAAGGCCATGAAATTACATTCCAAGGAAGCATTTTCTACAGCATTAGCAGCTCTAAAGGAAAAGCTGTAATCTTACTAGAGTATTGTTGCTGAAATGAAGGTTTGATGTTATTAACTCTCAGTGAAGATTAATGTGGGATGCTTGTAGCTGTTATATACCCATGCCAAAAGATGGCTTAACCACACCTGAAGCAACTGCTAAATTGCTGCAGAAAAAATCTTGACAGTGACTGCCATGTTTTCTATCTTCTGACTTGTAAACTTCCTACATGGTTTAGCCACGCTTACTTTGGAAAGGGCAACTCCTGGGGCTAAGGATGAAAAAGCCTCTGGAGGTAGGGAGCATTTCTATCACACTTATTAATTTAACCTGTGTCATTTCAATTGGAACAAAGCAGCAGTGGAGAAAGGCAATCAGTGTACCAACCTGGACAAGTACCTACATATGGTGTCTCCATTCCATGAGCCTGCATGCTTCAGGCTATTTCATCAGACTGTGAATTGATACAGGCATAGTAGGTACATAATATTTTACCAGGTTTTTTTTTTTTTTTGCACAGTAGGGTGTAGCTTGTGATCAACTGTATGGTGCTTTTACTATTAATAGAAAATTGATACCATGTACTGATGATCAGCAGCATCTTGTTTAAGTAGACAGTTAGACAGTAATATAAATCTTCTGGATGTAACTTAAAACAAAAAACTGGTAATGTCCTTCTCTCCTACCCCAAAGTACATTAAACATTGTAAACTAAACAACTCTGAAAAGCTTGGACCTAGAAATGGCAGGGAAACTATTTAATCTATTCACAACTATAAAGTGCAAGACTACAGTCAACCCAGGTACAGAAATACAGCTCACTGCAGCAGTTGTTGTAGTAACAAGAATTGAATTTCAGTCACAATAAAATTAAAATGGACACTGTAAAGTAAACTGTAGGTAAATTCCAGATTTGGATGTTCACGTTTGCCCCTGGCTTAAAGAGAGACAGTATTACTGCTTATCTTTCTGGGCACGGGGAAACAAAATTATTGTAATTCTTCTTGAATTTTTTTTTTCCATAAATCAAAAGTTAATTACTTCACAGATGGTAGAATGGCAAATGGAATGAATGCAGTCAGCTTGCCTAGAAAACTGGGTTCCAGAACATATGCAGTGAAATGAGACAGAAAAAAGGGCTGGCAAACAATAAATATCTATTTCCTGTTTGCTTTAAATAGGCTACCTGGTCAAGAGAAATATATGACCAATATTCATCCAAGTAAATAACGATTAAATTACTAGGTATATTGGTCCACAAGCAATCTCAAAGAGAGGGATGACACTAAATTGGCTAGTAGAAGATAGCCCTCCATCACAATTTATTTCTTTCACATTCTTTAATCGGAATAGGTTGAGATAAGTAGTCCTAACACTCACTGATATTCTGCCTCATTGCAAGCTGCGATAGAGATCAAGCTGCTATTACACATTTAAGAGACAGAAACAAAATATTTTATGTTATTTTTAAGTATATATAGGAACACTATAGACAGACATTTGCAGCACTTGTGGTCACCGCACATGAAATATTTACCATCCATATTGAAAGATTCTCTTGTATTCCTTTGTGGTGAAGTTCTGATGATCTAACACTGCCACCATAATAGCAAACTGTACTATGACTAAGAATGCTTAAGGCATCCCAGCATGAGCTATGCTAAAATGTTAGGGGGGCTAACTAATGAGGGAAGACTAATCTTAACGAAGAAATGTGTCAGTTCTGGCTAAATCCATCAGACATGTCTACACGACTGCACTAAAAACAACAGATGCAAGTGAATGCTGAATTATCCTTAAACTTTAATTTAATCAGCTAGGCTTAATTATTTAAAATATTACATATTGCATGAACTTGTGCCATGGCCACTAGAGCCTTCCCACAGAAGCCTACCACCTTCCTCACACTTGGCTTGAGGTAGGGACGAGAGTGTTTAAAAAGTATTTAAAATTTGCTGGGACCAAATAGTCAGTACACAGCTTGTGTGCAAGATGAATGAAACAATACCTAAAACACTACCTCAGCCATTTGTTTTAACTTTTTTTTTTTTTTTTTTTTGTTACTGAGGTAGAATTCTTTAATTAAGGCTGGTAGGTAGCCTCAGTTCTGAACTACTGTTTTGTGAATTTGGATGGACCAAGTCTTGCACTAAAATTTTTGCAATGAGATTTTTTTAGGTCAATATGAATGAAATATTTTTTCATACTCCTTTTTCAACTTAAACAGCTAGTTATAACTTACAGATATATAGTGGTATGGTTTGATTGACTATAAAGGCCTTTTTCTTATGATAACTTTGGAATCCAAAATGATGTAATTTTTTCATTTATGATAAAACTTCCCTCAGACTCTGTTTTTACCATTTCTATTGAGTTCAGTAGATCTTCAGAATGAAATAAACTGTTGATGCAGTAATTGAAAGCTGCACAGGATTCATTGAGAATGACATGCTTCTCCCCAGCTGAACTTCCAGGTATGATAGCACTTACAGCAACTGTGAAAACCTAATGGCAGGAGGTGACATAGTAAACAGTACAGAGATAAAAAACGGTTCATTCCTGCAGAGATTCTGGGTGCTCAGCATTCATGCTTTGTAACCAGTCACTCTTTGGGAAACACCTTTTGAAATGACAGATCACAATTCTCATTCAAGTAACAGTCACCCTCTACATAATTATTTATACCCTAGTATGAAGGCTTTGTCCGGCAGGAATTTCTCTGTATTGGTAAAAAGAGCCTGAGAGATATGCATGTCTGATTTCCTTAGCTATTAAATGGTTCTATCAGTGCTTAATTTCCTCTGCATCCCTTAAATACTGTCGTCTGGTGGAGAAAAAAGACTGTTTTGGAAAGAAATGTATTTATAAATTAGTCTTAAAAATTAAGTCCCATTTAAGCACAACCACAGTTATGCCTGTATTTTTAAAAACTCTAGAGCTTGATCTTGGCAATTCTAGGCCAATAAATCTCACATCTAAGCCTGGCAAATGGGTGAAATGATAAATTAAGCAGAATAAAAAGAGACCTAAGAGACCAGACTTGCTGGCATGATCTAATTGGCATGGATTCTGAAAAGGAATTATCTTTGTAAATAAAATAGCAGCTATGAGAGAATAAGTTAATATATTTCATTTAAAAATTCAAGTTTCTCTGGCAGAAGTTACTACAGAGCCATGAAGTGATGGGCAAAATACATGCAAAACAAATGAACCTAATAAGGATAATACCAACATGTACATGACATGAGGGCTGATTCCAATTATCTACTTTAGAAATCCATTCTATGCGTGGTTTGAGTTCAAAGTGATTCACAGTGCCTAAGTATCAAAGTATCTAAGCTAGACACTGAAATTCCCAGTGCAGTCAGTGAGGGATTTAGATACTTTCTGTGGTCCCTGGAAATTCATGCAGAGATGATTTAAGAGGTTACAAATCCCAGCTGCTTACCTCTGGCACAGGTTGTTGCCACTCCAGTAAACCTGGTAGAATGGATGATACACTTGCTGCGATTCAACACGCTTAACTTAAAATCACTGATGACTTTATTTTAGGTTAATGTCTTTAGTGGCACACTGTGACAGTCAGAATGTCATTCTGTCACTTCTGTCAGAGAGCTGAAGAGCCCAGTAAGAAGAGAAAAGGTGTGGATATCTGGTGGCTGTGAGTCGCCCAGGGAACAGCTCCCAAAATTCAGCTGAAGTAGAACGAGGGGCTTCCAAAAGGCACTTCATTGCTCCACCACAGTGGAAACTATCCTGTAAGAAGTGCTAGCTGAGTCTCAGCACTGAACCCTCCCAGGTGTTTCACCCTTTGTTCACCCAGTGAATGAATGTTACATGGTCAGCACTTAGGTCCACTCAAACCCAGAGCAAAGAAACATCTACTGCAACTATGTGCCACTCCTTTACAACAGGAGGAAGACTGAGTGACAGCAAACTCACCAGAGGAGAAGACATTCCTAGCATTTGTCCTTTTTGTTGTGAACCTGTCTCCATACAAATGCCAAAGAGAGCAAAACTCCCCTGGTTAGCTAAATCCAAGAGGGAGAGAGCACAGCTGGATTTTGACCAGCTCCTGGCGGTATCTCTGTTCTCTATCACACAATCAGGCAACATAAAATATAATAAAATCTAATTTCATTAATGAATTGTGCCTAATAGATTATCCTACTTCATTTATCTGCTACAATTGCATATGAAGAACACAAATGAAAGCAGTCAACTGACACATCTGTAAGTAGGCCCTTCAAAGATAATGACTCAAGTAAACATCGAAAAACCCATTGCCATTTTATGACCTGAACTGGAACTCTTTATAAAGATGTACAACATCTCAAATCTGGAATGTACAGTAGAACACTATCTTTTTTGATATGTATGCAGCAAAACTTCTGTCACTGTACCAAAAACTGACATTTCTCTGTTGATCTTCACAGAATTCAAATAGATTACCTGTGGAAAGCATTAGTGCAACTATTTATCCACTTTTCCAGTTATGTAGTAAAAAATATATAACTTGTTTGAGATCAGCTTTTCCTCTAATCTCACATTCATATACAGAAAGAAATCCTCCAAAGTGTCACTTCTGGGCACACATGCAGAAACTGTGGAAACACATAAAGTATCCTGGTCTTCCACACACAGGAACAACAGCAGATTTGTTACACTCAGGGTCTTGATTTTAGACCCAAATGTGAAAAAAAATAAAATAAAAGCAACAACCAAAAAAACCAACATGTAATCATATGCTTCATTTTAAGCCTGAAACACCTGTTGACTATCCATATGCTGAAGGCAGACAGCATATTTAACACTCACTTGTTTTGGAACCATAGTCAGAGACAAGACATAGTCTACTTCTAGAGACCTGTAATTGACTGAAGTTCCCAATGAGAACCATTTATAGACTGTATCAGGATAAATGAAAAATAGAAAATAATTGCCAGCATAATTGGAAACACGAAGAAGACAGGGGTTACAAAATAACAAATAAAATACATTCTGGAGTAACAAGAAGGATATTAATTCACAGTAATACAAAACTGGATAATGATTTCTGTTGTGGTTTGAATGCTACAGAGCCTTCTAACTTCAAATTCCTTCTTTGCCCTCAGTAAATAATTCTCTGTCTGAAGATTCACCACAGTGAATGTTTTTGGCTGACGAGCATGCAAATACAAGACTACAACGGTCTCCTCAGAGTTAATTCTTAATGAACAGCAAAACTCACCAACCCCAAATCTAAGGCCAATGCCTTCAGTTAAATTAGTACCACACAGTTTGAAAAGTGAACAAGCAAAAGTTAAGACATGTCAAATAGTATTTGGACTACTACTTCAGTTCTTTCACGCTGGTTGTTTGGGATGAAGAGTCCTTCAGGGAGTACATAAATGAATCACAATGCAAGCTCACAGCAGTAATGAAATACAGTGCAAGGATACAAAGGTAGAAGGTTTCATTCCTAACTTAATCTAAGATCAAGGGGACATACTGGATGAAATATATTACTGTGAACTCTCATTAGTAATGAAATAGTCTGAAAAATCAGTAGAGATTAAAAGTATTATATATAAGGCATTATGAAATAATGTCTCATACAAAATAATTTTAATAATTAACATGCAATATAGTATTAGGTCAGTTGGGTATTATGAATTCAATGCATCTGGGTGTTTGAAAATTGTATCTGATACCTTTTCCAGAAGCTATTTATAGCTTAGGGGAATATTCACTGAGCTGCTCAGTTCCAGCTCTCCCATTTATTTATGCTAATAATTCTGAGCATTCAAACTCCTTAGAACCAGTCAAGGTCTCTTAGTGTTATTGTTCGGGAGTAAGTATGCACCACGCATTTTACTCATGAGGTTATTTAAGGATATTTTAGGAAGAACTAAAACCCACAGGTTTTTAATGAAACAACTACTGATATCTTCCCTTGCAATACTGCACTGCAGAACAAGTTTTCTAAAAGATATTGTACATTAGTGTACTGGCTCTAGTATTTAATTACATAAGAAAAACAGGTTTCATAGGAGAAGGTGATATGTTTTGTTAGATTGATTGTCACTACCAGAAAAAAAGCAGCAGAACCTATGAGTTTATCATAGTTATCTTCACCAGTTCTGAAAAGGACGCAAAACTTTCAAATTAATCCAGAAGGAAAAAAAAATGTTTTCAGTTATACACAATTATTTTATGTACCAAAGACAGTTTGAGACAAATGGATAGTTAGCACTCATAGATAATAGGTATTTTTCCTGCTTGCCTGTTGTTGGATTGAGGAAGACAAACCGAGCATCAAATTTAAATTACAATCTCAATATCTTTTCTGATCATACGTATTGCTAAAAATTGAGCTATAGTTCTTCCTGTAGTACAAAAGGAAAATTTCTGTTCTGAAGATCAGAGAGATCTACAAGTGAAACAGAGGGTTATGATCCTAGACACTGGACACATAAGTGCAGTAAGATTGATCTAAGGAGTATTTTAGCTGCAACACTTTAGATTTTGATTATCTTATGTTTTCTTTCTTTTTTATTTTTTTAATACATTTTATTTGTATCTAACACTAAGTTAGCATTTTCTATTTTGGCCTTGTTGACAGAACTTTATCAACAGCACATTATCTACTGTACAGCAGCCCATTTCAGTATCGTGTAAGAGATGCTCCTGCTTATAGTACTCAAAAGGTCATCTTGTTGGCTAGCAGGTTCAGCTTCTCTATCCATCAGCATGGTCTGCACACTTACTGGAAAACCAAAACTGCACTAATCATTGTGATCCAAATGCTTGTTGCCTATAGGAGTTGTTCCTTTTCCTTTCTGCAGTTTTTTTGCAGATCACCATGGGCAAGAAATCTGCCTTAACCCCAGATCTGTAAATATAAAGATTAATTTGCCAAAACTACCAACAAGTACTATTTCATCAGTACTGTATCCATTTGAAAGAATACACGTTTTTTTTAAATACGTAATGCATAATGCAGGTCACTACTGAGAATAATAGGGACAGCTGCTCTCATCACCTTAGTGTTCTGCAAAACAACAGACCTCATTTTTTTCCCTCCTGTCCTTTCAGAGCACCATTAAAAAGTGATCAGGTTTTCACTAGAGCAAAAATTTTCTGTCACATATCTGGAAAACATTCAAATATCTGAAAGACTCAAGTTCCAGTCTTCATCACTGGTTTACCCACTAAACTATATTATTCTGCAATTCTGTGATTCTGTGATTCTGTGTGGTTATAGTGGCGTTATAAATTTGACTGCCCTTCTCATCTCAGTAAGTAACATCAATGAAGATACGAAATCATCTTACTATGAAATTTCCTTCCTTTCTTATGTTCTTCCCTAACACATAATGAGAACTTGCTCATTCTCAAGAAGGTTAAATTTATATATCCAGGCTTACTCAGAAATTGCCAGTGTGGGAAAGTAAAATTTCTACTTTACTGGAAACATTCCCAATAATATCTTTCCATGTCTTTCCTGATGGTACCTATCAACACAAGTCTAAAAAAAAAAAACAACAAAAAAAACACTTATGAAAGCAATAGACCTGACAAAAGCAGCTTTGAGAAGACTAATTAACTAGTTAAATGATATGAAGTTTGTGTTTTCTTAGTATATCAATTTTAATTAACCATGAAATGGAATGCTAATTACTGCTGTCATTTCATTTTAGACAGTCAAATCAGTTTCAGAATGGACTTCAGTGGATGTTATTGAAAATGCATTTCAGAATCAAACGTGACATCAAAAGTGTTTTAAACAAGCAATCATTCAAATATTTTCTTGCAAGTAGTTGGGAAAATAGTTTTGGTCTGCAGCATAGACCCTGGATGTCATGTCACTGAAAGGAAAAGCCTCTGTGGCAAGGAGATTAACATACACAGAGCTTTAATTTTCCAGTTAACCAGGGTTTTTGCAGTAAAACACAGGCTGCATCAACAGAGACTGGAAAAGCAAGAAGCATTTCTAGCAGAAAGCTTCCTTCAAGAAATTTGGAATATTTTCTTGTACTAGCACATGCATTTTCTTATCTGCACTTTGCAGCTGTCTAGCAGACACTAATGAGAGATTTCATGTTCATACCAATTACTTGAAATATTTAATGTCCTTCTTAAGGTGCATTAACACATCAAAGAAATGACTCAGTCCAAGTATTCCACAATGCTGCAGAGGAAAAAAAAACAAAACACATTCCTGCTTTGTGCTGTAACAGAAATGCCTTTGACTTCTGCTGTAGCTAAGGCTATGTCACTAGTTTCATTTTAGACCTTCATTTCTGGAGGTTGATAACCCAGGGCAAAGTATGGTATTTAGATGATTCTGGATATTTTGCATATCAGGTAAATACCAAAGCCTTACCTTACTTAGCCAGTTAGGGACATTTTTATGTGGACATCAGTCAGGATCTGCCCAAAAATCTTTGACAGAAGAATAAAAGTCGTAGCATGCAACTGATAGGGTACTGGATTTTCACAGCAAAATAATCCACTTCATGCTAAGGAGCTAGAGTGTTGGATGTTAGTTTTTTTAAGGTCTGAGATAAACAATCAAACCTTTCTGTCTGTGAATATACACTTCTGGAAACAGTAAGTCATCTTCCTCTGTAGGCATTGTCATAACTCAGTAGACAATATTCAAAAAACATTTTGGTGAAGAGTACAGTCTGGATGTCAAATTACATTTCAGAATTTAATAAAAGAGCTACTGAAACAACGGGGCTCAAGAGGAGAAATAGGAGAAAAACCTACAGCACACATAGCTTAGATTGCTACTTTCATGTTGCAGTAATGGTGGCCTGTAGCTCTGGCAGCAAATGTCACTTTTTTTTCTTTTGTTTGTTTGTTTGTTTTTTGTTTTAGTTTTAGTCTTAGTTTTTGTAAAGCCATAAAGCAGCTAGAAAATATACTCGGTCATCTGTGCCATGAAAGCTTTGAAATCTGTGTGTGTTACATAAAAGGATCCAGTTAACTGTCTAAAAATTTAACTGTGTACTCTCACCTTATCCATTAATATTACTATTCAAAAACTCTCATGGTACAATTCAGAGTGGCTAGTTATGGGTCACCACTGCTTACCTGCCTGCCCCTGCCTAAGACTGCCTACAACTACAGTATTTATAGTTGGTGAGAAGGGATGTGATCAATAGAGAAGGCAGCAGATTAACTGGATGCCAAGTGAGGAGCCCAGAAGTGTCTGTGTGATGCACCATTCACTGCACCATTAGATGCAGCCTTGCCAGTTTCCACTGGAAGAAATTGTAGTTATTGTTATAGAACGTTGCTTCAAAAACATCTCACCACTGGTACATAAACATTATCAGAATTTAGTATCATGCCCTTTAAAGTCTTATTCAATCTGTTTCTGGTATGGGAATATTTTTAGCTTTTACATGAAATAACATTTTCCTACCTTGAACACTTCAGTGGCTGAGTTTGGTTCACAGTTTGCTGCTTTACTCTTAAGTCTTTTTAAGAATCACAAGTCAGCACTGGGAAGAAATTCTTATCCCTAGAATATCTGGAATCATAATTGCAATTATTTGCAATTTTTCATTAGCATTCTAAAAAAAAACCACCACAGATGTGATGTGTGTTTCCCATCTGAACAGAATGGTTATAAATAATGTTAGGATTTTAAAATCTCATTTCCCATTTTTCACCGTTTTGAAGAGAATTCCAAATATTAAACCTATGGAAATAAAAATTGAAGTGTTCATCTTTAAAAATAATTTAGTTCAAAGAATAAGAAAAAAGGCTGCATTTGTTTTCACGGGTAACAGGTAATATTCACAATATCTGAAGTGTATCTTCCCTACCCAAAAACTGACAACTCTTTCTTTAGTGGAATACATACTGACATTGCATTTGAAAACCCTAGTTGCTGAATTTAGAAGAAAAAAATGTTATTGTATGTGTAGTCTCTTTGTGATCCGTAGATCAGATGCATAAAACTTGTCTATCAGACCTTTTCTTCTGCTAGCACTCCCTTAGACAAGAAACTATTAATACTGGTAGCTTTTGACTGCCAGAAAAAAAGTGGCTGTTGGCACTTAATTTCATTTATTTACCTTCTTGAGGAGAATTAAAGCTGAAATAGCTCAGACGAGTGTTTTAACTTTTCTTACTGTGCAGTTAGTGGAGTTCCATGCACAGAATGAAGAACTTCACTAAGTTTCCCAGTAAATCCTACAATCTTCATTCAAAACCCTAATACTGCATTTCCAAAATGACAAAATTTCTGCAGAAAAATTCAGCCCCAGATGGAAACCATACAATGATGTGTGCAATTTCACAGTCTTGGGGCTGGAAGAGGAAGAAAAATTTACAAATGTACCAAAGGAAGATTCTCAAATGACAAAGTCCTGAGACTTCAAAGTATCTGAGGGAATCAGAAAGACAGCTGTCACTGGTTTTCAGTAAGACCTGGGAACTAAACACTTTTGGATATCTCATTTGCAAAGTTCAACTGGATATACTACAGGACATAATACAACCATCAGTCGGCCCCACATCACTGTGGCAAAGGGGAAGTGGTTTTAAACTGGAAGAGTAGATTTAGAGTAGATATTAGGAAGAAATTCTTTACTGTGAGGGTGGTGAGATGCTGGAACATGTTGCCCAGTGAGATTGTGAATATCTCCTCCTTGGAAACACTCAAGGCCAGGCTTGATGGGGCTTTGAGCAACCTGATCTAGAGGGAGGTGACCCTGACTGTAGCAGGGGGGGTTGGAATTACATGATTTTAAAGACCCCTTCCAAGCCAAACCAGTCTATGATTCTATGATTGTATGATTCTGTAATGTACATAAGGCAATACGAAATTTTGATGTATTGCTCTACCCACAAAAAGACAGAGAAACCAGCCTTAAGGCACTTGCAGAGATGATTAGGGGCATGAAATACAAGGAGTTAAAAAGGTAAAACAGTCCTCAGGGTGTCTGTACTATTGATTCCAATAAAAAGTCTGCTGGCCAGAAACTCACAATACTAAGTGAGAAACTGTGGAGAGAACGAACTAAGTGGATAAAAATTTTTAGTGGAATATAACAAAACCTTCATCCCTCTATTCTGTTGTAATGAGAACAACACAGCTTTCGAAAAGGGCTGTGAAGAGATAATCAGCAAACAGAGCAGCTGATGAAATAGGAGTAGAATAATAGGAAGGGAAATGACCATAAGATTGATAGGACTTTATTATTTAATTTAGAATAAATATTGTTAGTGTAGTTACATAATGAATAAATGTGCCCTGGATAGCTGAAGTTTAGCCCCTTATTAGCGAATTGCTGGTTTTCCTGTCATTTTGAGCCAGATAATTGTAGTGCTGGTTTCCATTTGTTATTGTATCTTTTCTATTATCCCTAAAACTGTCCGTCTGATGCTTGTTACTGTATCCCAAACCCACAACTCTATGAGGCTGCCTTAAGTCAGTCAGTACACACTGAAATGGGAAGAATGAAGACTTTCAGTCTGGAAAGCAATTCTGCCACATAAAGTAGATAAGAAATAACTCAAGTGCAGTCTTCCAGTGTTCAATTTGTGTGTGTCTCAGATGACAACTGTAAAGGTGAGTTATGCAAAATGATGCAGGCACAGTGTGAGACCCAGTGTCACACTGCCCACCTTTGAACTGGTTGCCTTCTGCTTCTAAGTGCAACCCACAGCTGTCTGAACTCTCTTCAGTCTCTTTGGAATGAGATTCAAAGCAGCAGCACCATGAGCAATGAGCCACAAAGACCATTTTAAGTAAAAAAACTAATGAGAGAGGTGTGTCATACACCAGCATCCAGTTTGGGGCTTCCAGAAGAGGATTACCTGTGCTAAACAGTGGAGCCTATTTTATATGTGGAGAGTTTACTGCAACAGTTTTAGACGGGGACACAAATTGTGCAGCTGTAGTAATCACCACTTGTGTAATACATCTCTCACTGAAGACACAGGGAGCTGCAGGTGTTCTCTCCTCTACCTAAGAGCAATTTTGACCTCTGATCTCTTGTGTATTAGAAGACAATTTGAACCACTAGAACACTTCCAGTGCCATCCACAAAACCTGCCATACTTCCTAGCAGAAACCACCCTGGAAATGCTCAGCTACAAAAAGAATAAAAAGAGGTAGCAGAAAAAAGGCAGGCTGATGGAAAACATCTCAGCTAGGACACAGGAACCAAGAAGAGTTTCTGTACTTTTTTAAACAATAACATCTTTCACTGATGTATTTTTCAGCGAATCAAAGAGTCATTAAAGTTGGAAAGTTCATTAAAATCATCTAGTCCAACCATCAGCTCATGCCTATGACTGCTCTAGACCATGTCTCTTAGTGCCACATCCACATGTTTCTTGAAAACCTGCAGGGATGATGCAGGTTTCCAATGCATCATCACTCTTTCTGAGAAAAATTTTTCCCTAATGTCCAACCAGAGCCTCCTTTGGTGCAAATTAAGGCAGTTCCCTCTCATCCTATTCCTGTTACCTGGGAGAAGAGGGCTACCACCTCCTTTCAGACAGCTGTAGAAAGTGACAAGGTCTCCCATGAGCTTCCCCTTCTCCATATTGAACAATCCCAGAACCCTCAGCCACTCCTCATAAGACCTGTACTCCAGGTCCTTCACAGCTTTGTTGCTCTTCTCTGGACATTCTCCAGGGCCTCAATGTCTCTCTTGTAGTGAGGGATCAAAAACTAAACACAGCACTAGAGATGTGGCCTCACCAGAGCTGTGTGCAGATCACCTCCCTGCTCCTGCTGGCTGTGCTATTTCCTGTACAAGCCGGGATGTCATTGGCCTCCTTGGCCACCGGGAACACTGCTGGACTATGTTCAACTACCACCTCTAGATCCTTTTCCTCCATGCAGCTTTACAGGCACTCTGCCCTAAGCCTGTAGCGATGCATGATGTTGCTCCTCCCAGTAACCAAAATGCAGAACCCAGCAATTGGTTTTGTCAAAGTTCCCCCCGCTGTCCTCACAGCCCATCAACCCAGCTTATCCAGATCTTCCTACCCTCAGGCAGATCGACAGTTCCTCTTGGGAAGTAGGGAACTTCCCCTACTTGGTGTCATCTGCAAACTTACTGAGGATGCACTCAATACTCCCATTCAAATTGTCAATAAAAATATTAAGTAGATATTGATAAAGGTATTAATACACATTTGTATTAGACTAATACAATAGACTGAATACCTAAAGGGATAAATGCAGAGAAAGTCCTGAGACACAAGATGGGTGGTGAACTTCCACTTAGATGGAGCACACACAGGTAAAAAATTTTAAGCACAAGAGAAGTTTAGATATCTGCAGACTAAGAGGCAGAGATCTTTAAGTGGAGTATAAGTACTGAATAAAGTCCCAAGAACGAGCCCAAGTCCTTTTATCTTCTCAGAAGATGAAATTAGGAAGGACAGAACTGAAGAATACATCAAACAATAAATGAAAGATAATTTTGAGCATTGTAAACAGAAAAGGTACAATCTGTGGTGTCATTTACACGTGAAGTCTAAATTAATCAAACATAATAGTTGCAATGAGCATGTATAGGACACCACACCACAGCTTGCCCTAAAAGATTGCAAAGCAAATAAAATAGCATTAAAAAGAATGTACAATAGGGAAAGAAAAAAAAAAGTGAATGCAAATGCACAAAATAAAGTAATGGATTAAAAAAATCACTATCACCTTAGTTACAATAGCACCTTGGAAATTGATGCAGAACTATATGCCACTGTGAAGAGCATTCTACAGATGGATAGTGTATCATTCTTGCTTTCTAAATGCGTTTCCAGGACTTTGAAAGCCAATCAAAAACTTGAAGTTGTAAACTGTTGTTTTTAATGTAACAGTTTGTGAGTTGCAGATTTAATTCATTCACATTTGACAGTTACTACAGCCAAGCATTGCTGCACTTCTTTGTTTCTATTCTTCCTAATACCTACTTGCATGATCCTGACTGCTTTTCTTCTTGTGCACTGAGGCATACACATGTGCACTGACAACATGGAAGACACTGTCCTTCCCATAATGTTGCAGAAACTTTGCAGCAAAATAGAAATAAAAAGCTAAGGAAAGTAATTCAGTTTACAGGCAAAACGATGAAGAGGATATCTGGCAGATTCTACTTCAAACAATTCTATGCACTCCTTACGTAAAAAAAAAACAACAACCCAACCCTTACATTATAAAAGATCAGTAAAGTTGTAAATCAGTATTTTAAGGATAGGAACATTATCTTTGTGAAAGATTACAAATGTGATTTGTATTCCTAGAACAGCAGCAAATAGTAGTGTTCCTCAGCTTGTGATGAGCTGTAAAGTCATGACATAAAACCTAAATCCAAGCATTACTCACAAAGCCAACACTGAAATCTGGAGGATGCTTAATAATTGATGGACTCATACAACCAAGATATTTGCAGGTGTAAGAGGCTAAACAAATACATCAGAAGAATAAATGAGAGGACTGTTAACAAGTCCAATGGCATTCGCAACAGCAGGTGACAGGTCCCTTCCCTAACAAGTTAGACTCCTAGGTCAGTAACTCACTGTCTTTGGTGAGAAGCTTTTCACCTTAGGCTACTACACAGCGTTGGTAAGTTCTGACCTTTCCTCTGACTGATTCTGGTCATTGACTCTGTTCACCACCAGCACTTCTGCTTTAAGCTGCTTTCTCTGACCCATTTCTTCCTGGCATCTTACTCTGGCTTGGCTCAGGCTTCCTCTTTGCCAGGATGAAGCATCAGTGTCAAACTTTCCCAAATGTGTTTGCTTTTTTATTTTTTTTAAATCTATGACCTGACCTGCATGGCTAATGGGAACAAGCTCAGCGGTCTGTCAGGTCTGACAGTTCCCCCAAGCTGGAGAAACAGACATGGTTCTTTCAAAACATATTAAACTGCCAAAAAGACTATTAAAGACATAAAAATAAGAATCAAAATCAGCCCACTGGGTCCTACTTTCTAAGCATGTTGTGTAGGATAAAATGATTTGTATCCTAAACTGGGGAGACCAAACAGAAAATCAAGCTCTCTGCTGGAAAACAGAAATGCAGGGCTTCTTGCATTCATAGTTACAGAGCTATCATTCAGGAAGTTTGGCTTTCCAAAACATACGTTTTATTTAACTATGCTATCATTTCTCAAGTCATCTATATGATTACACAAAATTTCATACTAAAGAGAGTGAATGTGCTGATTTGATATTGTTGGTGCTTAAGGCTGATAGGAGCATAGAAAATATACAGGGGCCAGGGGGACACCTCAGTAAAAGAAAAGGATAAATGCTGTATAATATCATAACTTGAAAATATCATTGGTTCAGAAATTCTCACTACTGCTAGGATGAGCTGTTAACAGCAAGCAGCAGAAATTCCATGTTGCAAGAAAGGATAAACAGGCCTAGGATTGTGTTTCTTTAGGTGGGTGCTGTTTGGACTCTAATTAGAAAGTATGGATAGGTTAATGGAATAAATGTAACTAAAACTTTTAAAGGAGGTTCTCTCTTCAGTGTATCTATAATGTGGACATCACCTCTAGAACCAGAACAGTTCTTGGAGCAGAAACCAGTCTTCTACTCTCAGAGATCCTGGACAGTAAAGAGTGTCAAGCAAATTATGTTCTCCAATTCAGCAGTGAGAATGAAATTGATACCCCATTGTTCACTGTTAATAATAATCTTTATATAACAGCACTTAAAAGAAAAAAAAAAAGACAAGAATATTTATGAAAAAAATCTGATTTATAGCACATTGAGAATATGCTTTGCCTGTAGCTGCCATCTGTCTGTGCACTTCACAGCTCTGTTTTCTGTAGAAGATGGGCTGTCATATGAAACGTTTCTTCCTGCTGTTTATTTTGGGGTTCTCAGTTTGAAGGAGATATTCTCTACATTTTTTTCAGCAGAAGACATATTTGAAGGCCCACACATGAATCAAAGACCTTGGGAAGGTGTTAAGCATGCACAAAAGTTTAAATGGAAGTGAAGATCGGGTCAGACGACTGTCAATGGCAGTAAAAACTTCTGCACGCAGTGTCATAGAGAGGGCTAATACTCGTTGCTGAATCTTCATGAACCAGTTTGCTGAGCAGAGTAGTTTGGAAAAACAGGTACCTTGTTTTCCTTAGCATTAGTATAACAGGCAAAAGGGCGTTACTAGAATTCTATGCAAACAAACAGTATTCCTATGTTTGAAAATTCAATTTGTTGTTAAGATTTTGGAATTTTACAAGAAGGACAGGGTCTTTCCATCTGTAGGATCATATCAACACGCCTAATTGTTAACTATACGTACAGGTATATGAAAGGCAGGCCTCTGAGGGAAAAAAGAAAAAATGAGTTCCATATGTGGGTAAAGATCCACTGCATTTAGATATTTCATAGAGAAACAGCTAGTTTTACGGCAACTTCAACTTCATAAGTGCAGAAAAACAAATTACAACAAAACAGAAGGATGCTGACTTCTGAAGAAGCTGACAGCAGCAGTTACCCTTACAGTTTCTGCTGCAGAACCACACCATGGAACAACCAGCTGGGCAAAATCCCTGAATGTCTCTGTAGATTCAGACTTTAGGCAGCAAAAAAGGATGTACCCTACTTAAACCAACACAGGTATGTCCTTAACAGGGGAAAGAATGGCAAACATTTGTCCTTGAAAGAGAAATAACAGATAACAGCAAGGCAAAAGAGATGTAGTAGGTTTAAAGTGAATAGATAAAGAGGAAGGGAGTAATCTGGAAAGGAGGTAGCTGAAAAAAAAAGGAAAGAAAAAATGTAAAATATACACTGAAGGATACAGAAACAGAGAGAAAAGGAAACCAAGGAATGAGGGGGAGGTAAGAAGAGCATTTCAGTACATATCTGAATTGGTTCAAACCCAATAATTTATGTAATACTTTCACACCAATTTCAACAGGATTTGACTCAGGGTTATAATTTGAGTTCATTTTTCTATTAGACTTGCAATTGTGTGCAGTGAAAGGAAGGGAATTTGCAGGATCTGGTTGTTTCAAGATAAACAGGGATGCTGGGCTGACAAGTCCAGAGGAAAATAATCCTGCCCAAATAAGCAACAAAATGGCTCAGAGCTTTTTCTAGGTTTATTTCTATGAATCACATGGATTCAGTAGGAAAGACTGTGCAGATGTGGTGAATATAACTCCACTCCTCTGGTGGTTTTGGATTTTTTGGAACCCAACACTTAGAACAAGTTGTAGTTGGGACAGGTGCAAGAAATGGAAGGTGACTCTGGTAAAAGGAACTCAGATTTCTGCAACTTGAAAGAACCACATTTATGTTGAGTTGAATGATGTAGATACTATAAAGTGAAACAGGGCTAGAAAACTAACTCCTCTTCAGTATGTAAGTACAGAAAATCCATAGTTTATTCAGTTTGGAGACTGATATATTTGTTTCCTTCTTGCAAATCAGATGGTTAGCCAGAAAGGCCAAATTCCTTTTTCTTAGTAGAAGTGAGGAGACACATTATATTGACTCACAGAAGGTCACAATTGCAGAGAACCTAATGGGAGCAGATGTAGCTGACGGTGACAGTGACACTTCCCAACAGGCAGCAGGGCTGCTTCTCCCCATATTCAACTACTGACAGTGGATCCCACCTCTTTGCTCCTTCCTCCTGTCCTCTTTCTGTTGATGCAAGAAGCCTGGGTAGAAGATGCGTAGGAGGAAGGCAGAGAAAAGAGATAGTAGGCTTCATAGAAGACATCTGATCTAGAAGTTGCTGGAGTGCATAATTTATTGCTGGATTGGTGAATCAAAAAAGAGTGTGGGAAGAGCAAATGCAGGCTAGACTTCTTATATTAACACTGAAAATCAAGAGCTGTAGAAAATTAACAGCATGTGCAAAGCTAGATCGGTTTTCTACAAGTCACCTCTAAATGTGTTTTCCCAGGAAAGCAATTTATTATGGCGTTGGGAGAGCTATAGAGCACAGCCAAGAGACAGCTGGAAAGAGCTTTGACAAGACTGAGTTACTGCACTTAGAGCCATAGTATTTGCTCTACATTAAAGAAAATAATTCAGCAGATACTTTTGTAATCAGAGAAATTTTGAAGCAGAAGGCATGCTCTCCAAACAGTACATTTCAAAGCTAGGAAATACCTGATAACTGCATTATGTTACCAAAACTTTATTTATCAATCATCTTAGGGTTCCAAACCCACAGGTATTGCCATAATGATAAACAGGTAAATCAAAATGGAAAAATAAAATTTTTTTCTCGATGAAAGTTGAATATGCATCAAACACTTTTCAGAATTTTAGAAAGTCAAAATAAACAAAAGTGTATTTCTGTGTTTTCAGTATTACAGGATTTTGGGAAGAAGTCCTGATAATAGACATCTGTTATATTATAATTAAAAGCAAGAAAAAAAACAAAGATGTATTCGTACTTTGACTAAACAAAACTCTCTATTCATTTCTTTTACGCACAACTAATCCTTTCAGCAAGTAACGTCACTTGTTTCCACAGCCCTTATTCCATCAGAATTACCCCAGAGGAAAAAACAGCCCATGGACAGCCCAGTAAATGATGATTCCAGTGCAGTGAACAGCTTTATTCTGCAAAACTAACAAGGAAGGAGATCAATCAGAGCATCTACAGCTGTTCAGCTGTACCAGCCAAAACTGAGAAAATAGGTCATAGAATCACAGAATATCCTGAGTTGGAAGGGACCGATAAGGATCATCTAGTCCAACTCTTCACATGAGGGACTACTGCTATTCTGTAGCTCAAAGACCCTAGAGACATTATCTTGGGTCAGTCCACTCTCATTAGTGTTATAAAGTGATCTCTTTTTATTCAAATTTTATATAGGTCTATAGTAAATCAGCAAAAGATTGGCTTTTGTAGAGTCTATAATCTATATTTGACGATCCATGTAATTTCCAGTGACTGTGGTTCTTAGTAGTTCCTCAGTTACTGACACTTTCTGTTTGTTACAAATAAGCAAGAAAAAAAGAATAATAGAAAATAATTCTGATTTCTTGCCAATTTTCTAATGCTTTTCCCTGTAACGTGTTGTTTTACCAACAATTATTGGTAAAAAGCTTCCCGTTAGAGTTTTCCCAGTAGTTACCAAATTAACAACATGCCACCTTTGTATTTTTGTCTTCTGTAACTGTACTTTACCCTTGGAGCACTAAAGCGCTCCTTCACCTCCCTCCTGACTGTCTCAAATGAATATTTATTTTCTTTAAAGTAATTAAGCAAGTAATTAAAACAAAAAAGCAAACAAACAAACAAACAAAAAAACCCACTCATTAAAAAACACTTTCCCTGAGTCATCTTCCATTTCTTAATGCAGTCTAGTATAAAAGGAATACTGCAGCAATACATATGTTCAGAAAAGCCACAGTACAGCCACTGAGTGCATGCTAGTGGCTGTATAGAATAGCTTGCAGAGTCAGGGCTTGAATTAACAGTATAACCAAGAATAAAAAAGATAGAGAACAAAAACCTGCAGCATGTGTTCTGAGGATCTGCTTTATGAGATATAAACCACAAAAAGCCATTCTGTGCTCTGAGCGTTAAGGAAAGAAATTTCTATCAGTAATTAAGTCTTACCCTACTTTTTGCTTTTTTCAGATTCTAAACAATACATACAATAAACTTTACAGGTTGCTCTGGCCACATTATTGTACAAGGGTTCTCTGTATGTAATACTTTCTATTTTATTTTGTGGGCTTACAACGTTAGAGGCAGATGTTGGTGGTATAGCAGTAGAGGTTGAATCTTCTCACCAATATTCCATTACATTTTGTTGCCATGGGACAGATTGCAGTAGACTTTAGTCTACTACCTGTCATGGAAGTATGTATGAAGCAAAGGTATGCAATGGAATAGTTCATCACTGGTGAACATGCATTGTTAGTGGTGATGACTATGTTGAAAAAGTGTTTCTCTATCAAATAGTATTATCATGCTCTTCGTATCTGTTATACTTTCCACAGAGATAAATAGGAGGTATTACTTTCAAAGCAACCTAAATATTTAGTTTCACAATGAGCCTCCCACTTAGTCCCAGGAAAAACACTTGCAAACTACAAATACTTTCTTGTTAAAACATAAGCAAAAAAAAGCACATGGAAGTTCACAAACATTAAGGACAGCCATCTGAACCTCAATATAGTCTTAAAGCAAGATATAAACAGTGGAAAGTTTTATAGGCCTTATTTATACCCTGTGTGCACACAATAATTTTAGAAAAAAAATCATAAAATAATTACATTGTGCTGTATAAAAATGATATAAGTGATAAGTCTAAGATAATAGAGAGAAATTACAGATATTCAAAAAAGATGCAAAATATCAATCCAGACAGTTTTGCATTTAAAGACCCAACATTGTCAATTTCTCATGTCTTCAATGAATTGAGCCATAGTTTTCATTTATTATCAATCTACCTTATTCAGTTCCTCATTCCCTTGAGAAACTACTTGTAGGCTTCATTACTTGATTTCTTCTGCTCCCCTGCCTTTGGCTCCATAGCAACCAAGGTAAAATTAGTAGCAGAGAGGAAATCCCAAGCAGCCCTGAGCCAGAATCTTAGGAAATTCACCTTTTATTTAAAAGGGAAGATGATGAATCAAATGTGTGGCTTGATAACTAGTTCTGGATTAGGATTCATGAGGAGTGAAAATTGCTAGTATACCTGTACGTAAGAGGTAGTCCTTAAAACATCACCATGTCAGAGACCCACCAGCCAGCAGGGTGTCAGGAGCTACAGCTTCAGGCCAGCAGTAATTGAAAGCGATTGGACAGCCCTCATTTGAAAATCAAAAACAAATCTAAAGAAGAAGGCTGGAAGAAATATGATTCTCACAATTTAAACAGGCTAGCATGGAAAATATATTTTAATGCAAAAATATCTTGAAGTAGTTAGTTGTGTTTCAACTTCTGCCTGGCATATGAACCCACAGTGAAAAGTTCTGCTGTTGCCATACTGTCAGTGCCATAGGAAAAAATAAGATAAAAACTTTTAAGCACGTGGTTGCAGGGAACAGTCTGAAATTTCTGTCCTTTTCATTTATCAGTCCAAGAGCTAATTAGTTGGAATAAGTAAGAAGACTTCCCTCGTGGCATATTAATTCACAACGCATATTCATGGGGGTTCCTACTCATCCTCTCAGCATCCCAAACTGCCTACTGAGAGGCAGCATGGTCTGCCCTCCAGTACTGCCCTGCAGAAAAGTGGGTATAACACCACTTACTGTGTTTTGAAGTCTAATTAGCTGTTTGCAAAGAGAACCGAGGTCTGAAAAGGCAGATGAAAAGTGCTTCAGAAATGCAAAATATTATTATTACTACTACTAATAATAAGAAACATGCACCAAATAATTATCATAGCAAAACAGCACTGACAGTTTCATAAGATTCACAAACTATATGAAAAGCATATTAATGAGAAGGTAGGGAAATAACTTCATTTCCTTCAACAAAATCACTTAAATATCACCATTCTTGGTTTTTAATAGTTCCTTTTAGTACAACTGACATTAAATATTATGCATGAGCTAGGTGACTTTTCTAAACAGAGAGAATAATATGGCTAATGTTATCCAAACAAGTCCATCTTAGGTTAACAAATACTGAACGGTAATCAGGAGGTTTTCCAGATTTGCAAGCACTGAATTGGCTGGTCCCTTGAAAAACATGACCTATTTTTAAACACTGATCTTCAAAATGCTCTACTTACAGTCTTATGTTCAAAGTATTAGGCTGCAAGGTTTGGAACAATCTAAATAATTGATGATCTCCTAATCAAAAGGGACATACATCAAAGAGAAAAAGCTACAGTTCTATTCATTGAAAGACTCAAGCAAACACAGAAAGAAAGAAAAAGGAAGGTAGTGGCCGAAAATGTGGGCAAAAGCAGAATTAAATCACGACTGAATCTTTTTTTAAAGACCACTCCTAAAATAAGTCCCACAAATTGTTTATGATAAATAATTCAGTTGACAATACCAAGAAAAATCAAATCCCAAAACAAACTGAATTTTCACTAGATATTTGTAACTCATACTTTGAACACAGATCAGTATTAGCCCCATATCCAAGTATTCAAATGTCGAATATTTCCAGACACAGAATTAAATAAAAGAACATGTTTTCAAACCTTGAACTTATTTTATCTAAAATGATTATAACTTCGTGACAGGCAACTTGTCAGTTTGGAAATTCTTAATTTCCCATAAACAAACAAACAAACAAACAAACAAACAAACAAACAAAACTAAAAACATCACTGGCTTTATTTAAATCAGAAAACGCAGAATTAGAAGGAGGTTTACATTAATAACTGTACATTGGAAAGAGTTATGATGTGGAGTAAATGCCTACAAATCAGGTCAAAATCAACATAGATAAGTCACAAAATATGTCCACTTTAGAATACACCTCTACTTAAAAAGTTGCAACTTCACATGTAAAACACATCTAGGGAAAGAGACATTTTAAATCTTTCAGTACCAACAGAGTTAAAATATTTGTGGGTTCTAAACTGTATAAAAAGAAACTATTATCAAGTTAATGAAGGTGAAGAAGATTTCTGACATAGGCAAGGAGAATACAGACAACAGTTCACTTAGTAGTTTTTTGCAATAGATCTTTTAGGGCAAGAGTCTTTTCTTAACTAATATTTGCCAACTGTGATAAAATAGTCTTAAGTTCCAAAAAACACTTTCCAAACTGTAATTTTAATGGTTAGATTTCATTGACCTTTTAGAAAGAATTCATTTCACTACCACTTTGATGTCTGTGTATAATTCTATGAGCTACCAATGTGCTCTTGCGGCCAAGAAGGCCAATGGTACCCTGGGCTGCATTCAAAAAGTGTGGCCAGCAGGCTGAATGAGATTCTCCTCCCCTCTACTCTGCCATGCTAAGGCCACATGTGGAGTTCTGTGACCAGTTCTGGGTTCTCCAGTACAAAAGAGACATGGAGTTGCTGGAGTGAGTGCAGTGGAGAGCTGCAAAGATGATGAGGGATGTGGGGCACCACTGTTGGCTGAAAGGCTGAGAAATCTGGGACTGTTCAGCCTGGGGAAGAGAAGACAGAGAGGGATCTTATCAATGCTTAGAAATATCTGATGGGCAGGAGTCAAGAGAAAAGGAGTCAGGCTCTTTTCAGCCTTTTCAGAAGCAATGAACAAACTGAAACACGGGAAGTTCAGTCTAATTACAAGGAAAGATTTCTTCACTGTGAGGATGACAGAGCACTGGCGCAGGTTACCCAAAGATACTCTGGGGTCTGCTTCTCTGGAGATACTCAGAACCCACCTGAACACAATCCTGTGCAACGTGTTGTATGTGACCTTGACTGAGTGGGGTGATTGGATTTGATAATCTATTGAGGTCCCTTCTATCCTCAACCATTCTGTGTCTTTGTGAATTATCTTTTTCCTCTCCCTTTATAGTTGTGTTTTATACATGTCCACCACAGTCAGCTTCAGTAGCCACATATTTTTGCCTTGTTTTCTTTGCTGGCATCCAGAACTCTGAACCAAAAGAACAGTGTTCTGCTCCTTTTACCTTTCTTCAAGTCACCCTTACCTCCTCTCCCTTTTCTCATGCTTTTCCTTAAGTAAGATCATGTATGATCAAGAAGGTCATGCTGCTTTTTTTGTGCTCCTTGTTTTGAATGATATGGCAGTCTTATAATTCAGAAAAATTGAAAAGATAAAGTGTGAGATGTGGGATGGAGTACGTAATCAAACAAGTTTATCTTCTACGAACAGCTACCAGATACCTGGTAAGTGACACACAAGCCAGAGAAAAGAGAGGCTTCTTAGAATTATTGCTACACCCTAAGGCAACCATACCCATAATTATTAATATGACAACTTGGAATGCAAACCTATTTTTAGAAAAAAAAAAATATGAAATTTAATTTGTCCACTATAGGATGCACATTTATAATAGTTCCTACTATCTGCAGGTAAAATTTCCTGCAGTTCTCCAGCACCTACAATAAATATAAAAAAAAAAAAGCAATAATTCTTCTAACTATAAGAAAAGGTTAGCACTTACATTTGGCACTTTCACTCACACATGTATTTCTCCTTTATCCCTTTAACTCACTGTCAGGATCTGAATAACATCAAAATAATAAGTGGCCACTTCCTCTATCTGTCACCCCTTTCAAAACTGGAAAATTAACAAAGATGGTATGAAAATTACTAATGAGTTACTAAGGTATTTTAGAATATGGATGAGAGGTCTAAGATCAATTTTTATTCCTGGGCTTAAAAAAGGAAAGATCCTGGAAATAGTTACAAACCAGCCAACCTTGTAGATGGGTATTTCTCATGTATGAACTGCAACCAAAGACTGAAATTTTAAGCTCTGCCTGTAAAAGAACAAAGTCTAAAGATCTACAGAGTTGTGTTTTATTAAGTTCTTGAACGTTCATAATAATTTACCGAAGGAAATGTTAGAGGCAGACTACATTTTAAAAAGGCACACAACTTTGACTATTCTTCAAGATGAATGAGAACTGGATGTCTTAAATGACTTAACAGTGCTCTGATCCCCAACAAAGCTGAATACAAAGGTGCCTACTTAAACTGCATGTGTTTAACACTGAGGACTGTTGTAAATGCAGAAATGCAAGATATAAGGGGGGGATGTTCATTTAAAACTCAGTCTCTTGACTGGAAGCTCAATCCATTTCCCATTAGATCTTAAGGTAGGCAATAAGGCTCTTCTCTACCTGCCCCAAAACAGGGAAGGTAATTGCTCTGCAATGAAAGCAATAAGCTTAAAAACAGTGCCATTTTCTATGATTTTGATAGCTGTGAAAAGCTGAAGCAATATTTGGTGGTCAACATTGTGTTCATTCGCCAATGTACTTACTAGTTTGCTTCAAACATGATTACTAACAAGAAACCAGAAATGTTTTACTTCACCCCCTTTGCATGATTCATGGATAAAATTTCTGACACAAACTGGTTAAAAGGTAGCAGCTCTTTGTTGAAGGACTAGCTGTCACAAACCATTAAACACTTCTGTCACACAGTCTGAAGGGCCTTAATTTCAAGTTTTGATGAACATGTGCCTCTTTCATCAAAGGTTAAACAAAACTTAAGGAACAGTTTGTTGCAAGCACTGACAGAAGTCTGTCACGTTTTAAGCCATATATTTTTGTAATTTTCCTTGTCTAGCTTTTTCTATTAGGTATAACAACATGCTGTGACAGTTTGATAGATTCAGAGCCTTTGCGGTAACTCAAGCCTTAGTATATAAAATGAAAATAATGATTTAAAATAGGTTAAATATATTTACAGAAATACACAAAGAGGTTTTGAGGTTTCCAGGTGTGTATTAGTCTGTGCTGGGCTATGGAAAAGTAGCTGTGATGTAAAAGAGATTTTATTATGCCAAGCTTTTATTTCTCTGCATTTTGTACAGCCCTTTGCTTTCCTAGTCAGCAGCACCTGCTCTTTCATTTCCTCAAAGTAGGTCAGTAGTCAGCCATCAATCTTTCATCTTCATTACAGCTAAATCCTAAAGCCTGAGGCAAACGAACCATTTTAAAGGAGATGCAGTGATAGCTCTGGTATTCTATCTCTTGTGTTAGCCATTTGCAGCTGAAAAACATCACATAATGCAGATGAAGCTAGCCATTCTTTATCTGGACAATTGCAGGAATTCAAGCAGTTTTCACAAGTTCTTCACCATAATCCACTGCCTAGTTCATAAACACAGAAACATGGGTCTAGTCCCCACATCATATAATCTTCTTTATATAATTACTAAATTCTGAATTTCTACAGTTCAGGGCCTCATTATCACCCCCTACAAGAAGAAAATTCTGGATTCTTAACAAATCTAGTGTCTTCCAGCTATCAATTACTCATGATTGATTTTTCACTGCTTTTGCACGTGTCAGATATGACAGACAGTTTTCACGCTTCTTTCCTGCTCCTGGTCTTTATTCTTCCATGAAATTTAGAGATAGTAATCATACCACATACTAGCTCTCATTCTGCAAGTTTAAGCAAACTGAACTTTTTTAGGACTTCCTTAGAAGGAGAGGTTTTTTTTTTTTTTTTTTCTGAAATATAAGTATCTAATAATTTCATCAGATACAGGTAGTAACTCACTGATTTATTCTTGAACAGCAAAAGACTTGGCAGGGTGAGGAAGATAAGACAGAACTTGAAGATAACAAAACATGACAGAAAGGAAGCCCATGTGAAATGTATGCCTGCAAATGCCAGCAGGACAGGATTGAATAGGATGGTAGGGAAAGTGATGACACTTATTCTGGGAAGTTACTAAGATGTAGCAGCTCTCCAAAGTGCTTGAACATTACTGCATGTATGAAACATTGTCCCACTCCTGTAACAAAGAGGTGTGCTGCAGTTGTGGGGCTACATCCTCATGGAGGTCACAGAATGATGTTGACTGGAGTGCTACAACAGATAAACAGGAAGAAACAGGATGGATGAAAGGGGGAAGATGGAAAGTTGCCTGTTTCATGAGATATCAGTGACAATACATTGCAATCTGCTTTGAGTTGGATGATGAGACTGTCTAGAGCTTATGAGTTAAATTTAGAGAGCAGAACCATGTCAGGTATGTTGTGGTGGATATCTACTACAGTCTGCTTGATCAGAAATAATTTGATGAGGCCATAAATAGAAAATATGCATGTCTGTAGGTCCTGGGTCTCATGCAGGACTTTAATCACCCTGATATGGTCTGGACAGAAAACACAGGAGTGCACTAACAATCCTGGAGAACCATGGAACATATTGATGAAACATTCCTGACACAGGTGATTGATAATTCAACGAGAGGAGGCGCCCCTCTGGACAGGGTATTCAGAAACGGGAAGATGAAGTCCGGCAGCAACCTTGACTGCTATGAGCAGGAGATACTGGATTTCCTGATCCCAAGAACAGGAAACAAGGCAAATAGCAGGGTAGACTTTGAGAGATTTGTTTCAAAAAATCCCATATGAGATGGTCATAGAGACTAGAGGAGACAATAAGATATGTATATTTTAAGGATCAGCACCTCTAAGCTCAGTAATGGTCCATCTCCCCATTCAGGAAAATCAAACAGCAGCAGCAGGAGGCCTGCATAACTGAACAAAGAGCACTTGACTCAACTCAGATCTAAAAACAAATTGTAAAAGTAGTGAAACCAGAAGAATATAGACACACTATATCAGTGTAGAGAAAACGGATTAGGGAAGCCAAAGCCCCATCCAGAGTTAAATCTTGGGAGAGGCAGCAAGGACTACAAGAATGACTTCTGCAGTCATTCTTATCTTCCTGCAGCAAAGGAGAGATTAGGAAAACAATGTCCCACTGATGAAAAGGGCAGGGGATCTGGTGACATAGGACAAGCAAGTCTAAGGTACTCCACCTCAGCCTTCACAGGTAAAATTTAACATGAGGAATAGCAGGTCCATGATACTAGTAGGAAAACCTTCAGCAGTGAAGTTTTACTCACAGCTAGCATGAATATACTAAGGAACATTCAAACCAAGTGGGCACACACAAATACAGGGAACCTGATAGGATGCACTCACAAGGAATACAGGAGCTGTCATTGTGAGGCCACTTGATCATCTTTGAAAGGTCACAGTGATCTGACAATATCTCAGAGGAATGGGACACATTATTGTGACCTTCAAAAAAGGCAAGCAGAAGGATCCAGAAAACTACAGGCCAGTTAACTGTACCTTGCAAGGGTCATGGAGCAAATTTCCATGGAACCATTTCCAAACATACGAGGGACAAGAATGGGATTAGATGCAGTCAACAAAGATTTACAAAGAGGAAATCCTGCCTGATTAACCTGTTAGCCTTCTACAGCAAAATGATTACCTTTGTGGATGGGTGAGAAAGTGCTTTTAGTACTGTTTATCTTCACTTAAGTAAAGTGAACATAACATCCTCATGGACAAACAGATGTTTGTAAGGGAGACTGAAAACTGACTAAAACGGCAGATGCAAGACACTGTGAAAATTGGTATCATGGTGTTCAACTGGAGGTTAGTCAAGAGTGTTTAATTCTAGGGATCAATACTAGGGCCAATACTATTTATCATTCTAACGATGCGTATGATGGGACAGAGCACATCCACAATAAGTCTGCAAATGAAACAAAAGTCAGAGGAGGTATTGACACACCAGATGGCTTTGCTGCTACTCAGTGGGTTGTCAAGAGGTTGGACAACTGTTCTGACAGATCTGATGCTGAGCAAAGGGAAATGCCAAGCCCTTCTTGGGGAAGAAGAAACCCCAGGCATCCACTTATACAGGCTAGGGGGTGTTTGGCTGGAATAAAAGGACACACACTGAAGTACAGGAAATGCCATTTAAACGTCAGAAATTAAACATCAGCTTTTTTTCATAATGAGGATAGGCAAAAGCATTGGAACAGACTACCTAGTGAGTCCATCTTTGAAAATATTTGGAACACAATCAGAGGTTGTCTCGAACAACCTATTCTAGGTTTTGCTGCTTTGACCAAGGGTCTTAGATCAGAAAACTTTAAAATCTTTCAGCCTCAGAACTTCTGTAATTCTGTATTTCAGTTCTTGACTCTGAGCTTTCTTTAATTAAATAAAAATGAGTAAAAACAATGGTAGGGCTCTTCCTCTTTACGACATATTAGATGAATATATTTTCCCACGATAATATAATTACTAAGTACTATAAAAATATGATATTTGTGATATTCTAGGGAAAGAATGCAAGCCATATGTTGAGAATTACTTTCTAAACATTCCTCAATCAGTGTTCAAAAGTGCTATCTAGAGTCTATCAAAATACTTCTCTGTATTCTATGGAAACATTATGAAGAATAGAAATAAAATTAAATGCAAAGAGAACTAAGAATTACTGATGTGTTTCCCTCCCTGGCATGAAAAAGCAGTTGCACTTGCTGACATAGGTCTATCCAGCCCAGTACCTGAATCAGACAGGTGAGTAAGTTATGGAAATGACTTGTCAAGGTTCATCATTTTAACAGCTTAAATAACCATTATGGTTATTTCTGATATGACTCTATATTTTCAGATTAATTAAATGGTTATGAGTTCTTACATTAAAAAAAAAAAAAAAAAAAAAACACAAAACCACTCTGGCAAAATTGAAGAAAAATTATTTCAACTATCACACTCCCTCCCCTAAGCAACCATTTCCATCTCGCTCCAGCCTAATTTCTTTGTAATGCCATTTCCTCTATTGTTGCATGTTGGTCTACCATCACACATATCCTCTCATCCTGAATTTATCTCCATAGTGTTTTAACAGGCTTTTCCTTCTGCTATACAGGCACATAGAAATGAAGACTATGAAAAAAATACTTTGCTTTAAATCTTTGCTTACAATGTTATTATAAGTGTAGAGCCAAATGAAAACATTAAAGATATGTGCCTTTAACCTCTATAACAATTGCTGAAGAACACCTACAGGTTGGGAGGAGGAAATTTTCATTTTGCTTTTATCTACTGCATAACGTTATGTGCTAGATCACTGGCATTATTTCAAATAAAAATTGCATAGTAAATTACTTTCTATAGTTAGTTCTCTAAATTTTTTATGTAGGTGTTCTGTTCCACTTTTATTTGCAACAGTTCCCAAAAATGAGAAGGGACTAATCAAAGCAGTTTGATGAAAATTCCTTTTCTATAGAGAAGTAAACAGCATGCTGGGTGGATAACATGAATATAATCCTGTTATATAACAGGGAGAAAATCCTGGAATATCACTATCAGAACCACAGGTTGTTTCAATATTGTTTGGGGTCTATATCATTCCGCAAGAGATTCTTTAAATTTACATGAGCTAGGAGCTCAAATGTTCAAGACTGCCAGAAATGAAGGACACTCCTTCCTCTATATCTGTAGGGAAAAAAAAGAAAAAGAAAAAGAAAAAGAAACAGTATCCTGTGAAGCCTTTTTAGTTTTCCACACAATTTTTTGTCTTCTGTATTATCTAATTCCATAGTGAATATCAGAAGAGATTCTTCTAAACTGCTAAGGAATACATGACATTTTATTTATTAACAAGGAATTATGGCAAAGGCTGGTGTAATGGCTTTAAAATGTAAGAAGGGTATTTCCATAGGATGATGATTCTAGCCTTACAAATCCTGAAATAATATAGAAATAATAATAAACTCTCAACTGCTTTACATTCTCTAGTCTCTAAGATTCTGACTAGGGTCAAAGATGCTGCATGAGGAAGCATAAAAACATTACAGATGGAACAGAAACTTGAATTAAAAAGCAATACGAAAGGCATTAGTACAACAAGAAACTTAAATCCGAAATTTCATTTGGGAAAACCACAGAACCTTTTTAATATACTCATAATACAGAAGTCAATGTATTATATATATTTACATATATATGAGAAGAAATAACATTATGAGAAAAATGAAGATGGCTAACACAGGTTTTTTAGAGCAGGTAGCTAAAAGAGAACACAGAGTTACTTTAAATGTACCTGGAAACCAAAAAATGTGGCCAATAAAACTGTTTGAGTTAAGGCAAGAGGTAAAGATGACAGAAGAAAGAAGAATCAGCATTTTCTGTTGATGCAGTACTGACAAAATTCCAAAAAGTCTTTTCAGGTAACTGAAAAATACAGCACGGAGATTCAGAAGAATTGGAATAAAGTGATATACTGAGTATTATCTACGCTCAGGAAAAGTAATCCTTCTTAACTGACTCTGTCCAAATGCAAGCCAACAGCATTGGGCCACTTGTGTTCATGTGATTGAAAAATTAACAGCAGTTATCAATGACTTGCAAATCACTGTGATCAACTGTAGCATTTCTAATGCTTATTGATACCATTAACAATGTAGTAACATGCATTGTGTGTTGTGTATTTTTCAGGGCGAGAATATACAGCAGGATGTTTTAAATAATACATGTGTAAACATTTTGCTGGACAATTATGCTGGAGAACTCTAATTCAGAAACAAACACTGCTTTCGCAAGTGTGAGTATATTTGTGATAATCTGCAATTTTTGTAGAAGTGTTCATCCTAATATTCAGCAGATCCCCCCTAAAAGCTTTTTCCCACTTACATATGAACACTTTATTTGATTTTTCGAGAGTATGTTCATCAGAGAAAAACAATTGTCCCCTCTGAAACTGTAAACAGTCTTTACACACACAGAACAAAGGACTTCACACTGTATGGGAATCCCATGCAAAGAATGGCCAGTGGTAATCGCAATATATATTCTGTGCTGACACTAGTGGTTTTGCTTTTTTTTTTTTTTAATAAATATAATTTTCAAATTACCTGAATTTTCATAGCCAAACACATTTTTTTTGTGTTTTGCATTTTATGAAGTATAAAAAACTAAAAACTGCATTGCTTTTCCAAAGTGAGATGAGGTCTTCAAACTTTGGGTACAGATACAGAGTAGCATGACTCATAGATGCTGCTTTGTAAGAATGCTCAGCAACAGGGAAGAATCTGGGAGAACTAAACATAGGGCATAGATGTAAAGATGATGGCTTTGTGCTATCAGGTTTAACAAGTACTGAGGAGGTTTCAGTGCAAAGACAGAGCACCTGTTTTCAGTGAGAGAGCATTACTTCATGGTCAAGCATTTCATAAAAGTCTTGTGATGGCCTGACTCTTCCCACTGACAGCAGGACTCACCCATCACTGCCAGTAATGTGTTTCAGTACAGTGTCTTGGTCAGAACACTCTGGGTGAAAGACACTAACTGTAATCAGACATGCTTGAGATTGACCTCCTTCATTAATTAGCTCAGTGACTGAAGGTATAGTTTTAAAGGAGAACCAGAATACCCAGGGTGTGTCTTTTCATTGTCAGCCTATTAAACTTGTAAAGGGATGAAGGAATATTCTTCCTCCAAAGAAGCATTAATTGCATTAGATGATTTGTTCTCCTAAATAGCTATTTTAGGGTGGGCTTTGATATCTACAGAGAAGACTGGCAGAAGGATTTTACTGGCCTCTATTGCAGCCTCAGCATATTCTTGGAGTAATTTATTATGCTTCATTTCATCTGTGTCAGCATCTGTTTCCTGACATAAGCATTAAAACCTGTCTTTCTTTACGCAGTGGTGCTTGCTTCTAGGAAAAAACAACAACAACAAAAAAACAAACAACCCCACAAACAAACAAACCAAGCAACCAGAAAAACCCCAACAAAAGCCAGAGAGTTGTTACAGAGCTAAGAAAGGCTGAACATTTAAATGATCAAGACAGAATGCAACAAGAAAGACTGATCAGTTCTTTGAGACAGAATTCTGAAAGTTTTCCTTAATCAAGCTTTGGAGTTATAGAAGTTTCCCTGTCTCTCTTGCTTATGATAAAAATAGCAAAACTGACAAAATAGCTAAACATGTTTCTGACTGAATTACAATGCCTTTAAATCTAGACACTTAATATGCAGTTCAAGTAAAAACGTGTCCAGAGATTCCTGAGAGATTTACCTCTGAAAGAACAAGGAAAACATGCAAAGAGATGAGCTTCTAAGCTGTTGCAAATGTGGCACTGCTGAATGAATGTTGAAATATCCTAAAGCTGCATTGCTGCTATTTGGTAGTCAAGAACTGAATAACAAAAAGAATCAGTGAAATCCTTATGAAACTCTGTAGTAGTTTGCAGCCTTCTAAGAGAGTATAAAACCAGTAAATCTTTGGCTATGTATTTAGTCTACAGGAGAATACATTTGAACGAATGTATCCAATGTATTCAATGTTTAAAGTGAAAGAATGCCACTGGATCTACCACACACTGATCATCCCCAGAGAATAAACAAAACTATCACAGTGACTTCTGTATGAACCAGTCAGGTGTCACTGATGCATGACATGTCTGGTGCTTTTAATGCTGATTAGACTATGAATCATCTACTGGTAGTCTCTCACTAAACACGACAATTTCAGTAGTGCTGCTACCAAAAGCAGTAAATGACTGCTTTTAATTCGTATCTACATAATGATTGTACTGGTGTTAGTGCTACCTGATTTCCTTTCCTCAGATAGTTCTTTCACTTAGGACTGAAAATTTTATCTTGAAATTCCAAGGGAATAACCATAGTCTGGATTGGCAAATACAGCGGAAAGAATGGAACTGACTGGGAACATTTGGTAGTTGAGTTCTCAGACCAGAAAGAGCTAGAGCAAAGTTTCCTGAAGTGGGGATGCACCACAAGTATGACTGCATTACAACAACATGAATAACAATAACTGTACACAAATGAACCCAATGTCATGCTTCCATATTCCAGAGTAACACTTCTATCCTAAGAGCTATTCTCTCATTCCAAAGTCACTATTGCTCAACAGCATGAAAATCTACAGACAAGACTGTTCAGGTTAATTGAGTACAAAGATTTGTGAGGAAATTGACTAAGGTAAGTGGGAAGTATCACAGCAAATAGAGTTCAACTGAAGTAACTGTAATGTCATTTTCACTTTAAAACGATGGAACTACTTAGGCATTTTCTGGGGTCTTAATGCATGAAAATGATCTGGGAATCATTTTGACAGCAAAATCCAAAATTTTGTAGAATAATGTATGATAGTAAAAAACAGTATACAAAACATAAGGAGCGGGATGAATAATAGAGAACACTATCACATAGATTTCCTGAAATATAGAGTGTTAATCATTTTGGCAAAAAGAGTGCTTTAGAAGTTCTATGTCTTAGGAAAGGAAGCTAGGTAAAAGTGGAACTGTCTACCAAACAGAGAAAAGAAAAATAAGGATCTACATTGAACACATCTGAAATAATGAATGGTACTGTAACAGTAGATGGGAAAAATTGAAGTTTTTTTTTTTTTTTCCCTAAAAGAAAAATAAAGTATATTCACTGGACTACATAACAACTTTTTCAAAACTTAAGAAATAAATTAGCAATTACAATGAACTGCAAGTTAGCAAGAGTCAAGAACAGACCATTACTGGATTAACAAAAGTATTCAAATAGTGAAAGTGTGAAACAGTATCATGAGGTATATACAACTGCATAGTTGAAGCCACTGCTTACTAGGAACCATGAGTGAAAACATAAGTGGAACAGATGACTTTCTATTGTGTACAGTGTGCTTCTAGGGTCCACATCTGAAAGCATTTGTGCCAGCAAGTGTTGCAAACAAACTACTGAACCATGTGAACTACAAGTCTGGTGTATGACAGTGGAGCCTATGTTCCTAAGATTGGTAGGTAGCACTTCTTGGTAAGTAAATAATGGAGCCAGAACTAGAACTGCTTACTGAAGAGGAATAAACAACAGCATGCCTCATTTTATTAAGTAGCTGAAGCAACAGCCATTTGTCCTGCCATTTTGGAACTGACCCTGCTCTTACTTCTTTATTTTGCCAATTTGATATCCGTTTCCATGGAAACAGAAGTAGAACTAGCCACCAGCTGAGTCAATCTCAGTTGCTGGCTCCCAGTCCTCACGTTTTGTTCTGTTCCCTTGGAAACTGATGTCATATCAGAAAGACAAGTAAACCAGCATTCGCTCTTTAATATTTAGTCTTTCTTTGGACCTCCTTCAGATTTCCTGGGCCAGCAGAAGGTTTGCGGTTGACTTCCATGGCCATTCATTTTAATCCTCTCTGGCATGGCTGCCAGCCACTGGTGGGCCCCAGCAGATGCAAGTGAGTGTTCTCAGTTTCAGCAACTGCTGGTGGGCCACCTGCTGTGAGCTACAGGGCTTGAAAGCAGGCTACATATTTTAGGAGACATTTGGCTCCAAACACTTGTAATATTTCAATTTGGAAGGAAAGAAATCAAATTTATTTAAGAAATAGTAGGGGAAACAGATGGGCATAATGATATTTAGAGAACAAATTGACTAACGAGCTCTGACCTGCATTAGGCTGAACACCCCCAGAAATTACTTCAGCCAATTATATACTTCATTTCATAATCTAGTTTTGACAAAGTTCTTACTAATCCAGTTGTTAGCTGACTGAATAGCCCAACAGCACAATGTAAACAACATCTCTAAACACATCTGTTTATGCATATGTACATGTGTGGGAAGAGAAAAGAACATGATCTGATTGTTTCAAACCTGTGAAGAATCTGAATAATTCTACTTGAGTACATGAATTAGAACCAGATATCTTTACCAGTCCTCCCACGTTTTACTCATGTATACACAGATGCACACACATGTTGTCTTCTGTAAATACTTTCATGACAGAGAATTTTCCACTTCTTACAGTAACACTGGCCATGACAAACGACAAGAATTAAAGGGGAAAAAATAGTAAAAATGTGAAGTAAATGTATTAAAGAAAACATAAGAACATTAGAGTAACTCAGGTTACTTATCTAGGACTTCAGTAAAATTTCATATGAAAATGCTACTTGATCTACATCTGTGTAGTTGAATTCCAGTTTACATATATTTTTTGCATAAAAACACATAAAACAATTTGACGTGAAAAAGGGCTTTCCTAAAGGTAGGTTTTTTATTTGTTGTCCTCTGCTCTTTGTTAACTGGCCTAAATACTAGGATACAGCATCATGCTGTCCTTGTACATGCTCTTAGCATTTCTTTCCTTCCAAACCTAATACATGAACTCCTTTTTTAGTTTTATTTACATCACATCTAAGCTAGATCACACAACTCTCAATGAGCAGTGGCCTAGCATTACTACCTTGAATAACTTAGAATTGTATGCTTTGCTGAATACACCTACAGTCTGAATAATATCCCTGGAATTTTCATTTCTTAGTGTACTAGACTGGGAGCAGGCACACTGAAAAGACTATCAGATACTCAGACACAACATTTACTCATTCAGTTTTGTTGCACTTACATCCGTTTACTGAGAAAATCTTCAACATAACAGCTGAGTTATTTCAATTCAGCTAACATTGTGATTAGTTATTTGAATGAAATTTTCAGACAATTTAGTTGTTTTAAGCCAGGCTAATTCTGTCTTAATCAAAGAGATATAGAATAAACTGAATTTACCTAGTCTCAGCAATCGCCTAATACAACAACAGACGTGTGTTTCCTCTAGCTGAACTTAAAATCTAAAATCCCATCTACCACTATATGAGTAAGACTTTGCATAGAAAATGAGATAATAATCTCTAAGATCGCTGCTGACGCTGTAATCAGAAAAGACCATTTCACATTATGCTGAGCTTAACTTTCTGAAGCACAGGTCTGGGAGCTGGTATCCTCTCTAAGGAAGTATCAGCTATGCCATTGCAGTCAAAAGGATATACAGCACTTACTAAGTCCAGCAAATGAATGACTGAGTCCAGACAAACCAATACTGTTAGTTTAAGGCTCTTCAAAAAGCCATACCAGGTGTGCTGAGTTGACTCCAGCCAGCAGACAAGCACCACACGGCCACTTGCTCACTCACAATCCCAGTGGGACAGGAGAGAAAAAAGGAAGAGCAAAAGCAAGACAGCTCATCAATCAGAATAAAGGCAGCTTAATAAGTGAAGAAAAGAAGAAAAACGTGGAAAATTTCTACAAAAAAACAAAAACAAATCACTAAAAAAAGTGATACAAAGGCAATGTCTCATCACCTCCCAGAATAAGGCTAAAGCACAGCCAGTCACTGGAAGACAACTCCTGCACTTCTTTCTCCAACCCAGTTGTTTTTGCTGAGCATGACATGCTTAGCATGCTGCTGCACATATGGTAAGGCATATCTCTGGCTATTTGGAATCAGCTGTGCTGGCTGACCCTTCCCAGTCTCCTGTCCATCCTATTCACTGTGTGTGCAGAGGAGTAAAGACACATTCAGCATCAGCCCAAACACTGCTGTGTTATCATCATTTTTAGACAGAAATCTAAAATACAGCACCACAGGGGCTGCTATGAAGAATTTTATCCCCATCCCAACAAGACACAGTGAGTAAGATCATACAGAAAAGATTTTCTATGCTTTGCTGTACCACTTTTTTTCCCCAAATAGTCCCTAGCATGTCCTAGCACTACAGGTTTTGATTGCTACTCAGCACATTTTTATGGAATTTACTAACACCAGTTCTTTGCTCCAACATAGAACTAAAGTACTCAGAATCTACCAGTTTCTATGGAACCGTAAGAGTATTTTATTCCACACACAGCTCATTTTTAAAGCTCATTTATAAGTTTCTTTTACCAGGCATCTTAATGCTCAAAACCAGTTTTTGCAACGTTCCTCCAGAATTTTTCACAATCAGTCCATCTTTTTACTACCTGGAATACTTTACTATTACAGCTAAAATTTTGTCATTTACTCATTTCCTCTTCTACTGAAGAACACAGGTCCCAGCACAGATCTCTGAAGGAACAACATCCTTCCTTCCCTAAAGATAACTTTTAGATATTACTGAATTCTCTGTCCTCATTCTAAAATATTTGATGCCTTTTGCAAACTTCTCTCTTTTTCCAAGGCTAGCTAATTTCCATGAAAGCCTTTGATGAAATAAATTGTCAAGTCCTTTTAGGAGACCTAGCAGGCTGTGTCAGCTTCTGTTCACATGCTTGCTGGCTTCTTCAAAGGATTTTACAGCTTTTGAATCCTATGTTCCTCCATAAGTGCCATATCAACTCTTCTTCAGTGTTGTATATTTATCTCTAATTCTACTCTTGACTACAATTTTTATCAGGTGGCCTGTTACAGGCATTAGCTCAAAACCATGAGGTTTCCACTCTGCCTTGAAAACATGACAAGACATTTGTAACTTTTCTTTCAGACATCACAGTAGCTCTGAGTTTATGATTACGTACTGCTGTCAGTAGTTTCACCACTACTCCTCTGAACTGCTCTGGAAAGCAATCTAGTTCTAGTGCCTTATTTGTAAACAGTTTGTTCCTATCAGCAGCTCATCATTCTTCAGTGGGTTCATCTCAAGGATTCTAGCATAGGAATCTCCATAAGTTCTTCAACAAATAGTTTTGGTGAAAAAAGCAGCAAAATAGTCATTTAATAATTCTACTGAACTCTGTTGTCTGCAAGTAATGCCACTGTATTCTGACCAAACATTATCCCTTCAGACTCCCTGGCAAGCTTCCTGATCCCAATATATAGATTATGATTTATTATTCATTTTTGTGCCTTTTCCCAGTTGTTTTAGCCTTTCTTCATTGTGTTCCATGTTTAACCTATCAGAGTTTATGACCCTTTCTGTTTTCCTGATTAGGATATAACTTCTTTTTTTTTTTTTTTTTTTTTTTTTTTTTTTGAAGGATATCTTCCTGCTGTTCAATCATGCTGAGTTTCTCCCTTTTCAAGTCCTGTTTGATGTGTGGCATGCATTTACTCCATGCCTCCAATGTGTGTATTTTAATACTTTCTAGGTCACCTGCAAATATATAACTCTCTAGGGCGTCCTCTTTATTGTCTCTTTAAGAGGCTTCCTCAGTATTATATTGTTTCCCTTTCTGAGGTTGAGTACCACTCTACTGATATTTTGTTGGCTGTTGTTGCTTCTTCAAAGCTATTGAAGATAAGAATGTTTTATTTGTAGCTACAGAATAGCCCTTCAAATATCAACGCTTCTCAACAGATTCTGCATGCTATTCAGAACGAAATCAAGGGTTAATTTTCTCTTGCTGGCTACTCCAATCTGGTGAAGTGGGAAGCAGTTACTGCCCCGAAATAAGTTTGTTGTGCAGCACAATCTGATGTGGCACTTGTCCAGTTTACATATGCATATTTTTGCTCTTGCAATATTTATGACTCCCTCGGCATATCAGACAAAGCTGATCTTCTAATTTATTGGCTAGTAACACATTGCCAATTACACTTTTATATGCTTTGAATATATAGGAATTCCAACTTACTCACTGAACTGATAAATTTGTTAATCTGATTTTACTTGAAGATTTCTTTAGTAGACAACGTGACTCCACTACTGGCATGGCCTGCTCAACCTTTCCTGTATGCTGATATTTTTACTACAGCAATGTCCTCATAGAAAGCTACACCCACTTAGTTTCTACAATTATTTCTATATTAATGCTAGAGGTCCAAGTCATATGCACCTCATTGATCTCTTTTTCTCATCTGTATCTTCTAAAAAGGCACTTTGTTCTGTTGTTGTTGTTATTATTATTAATTATTATTCATAGCTTATTTACTTCCATTTCAGGACAAGTCAGTGTGCAACATTAACTACTAGAAACATTTCATATGATAGCAGAGCATTAAAATATTGATAATGTTATCATATGGTCGAATAGAGGAAATGTTACAGTGTCAACTGTATATCTAGTACTAAGACATCAAGGAACAAAAACACTGCTATCCCAGATAAACAGATTTTAAAATGTTGCAAGAAATATTGTCATCTGGCATGCAAATAATTATTTTTCATGAGTCTAATAACACTAATATAAGACCATTTTCCTTTTGGGATCCATAAAATCTGGTCTATCTCCCCTAGTTCTTATCTGTTTAACATTATTATTGGTTACCTTCTAAATCTACAGTGATTCAATCTGCGCCCACATCTTAGAAATCTGTACCTTGACAAGAGGTGTGCGTGACTGCATATCTATGCAAAGACTTACTGAACTGTAGTAAATATATAATTGAATTATAACATGCCTGCTGCTCAAGAAGAAGTGATTCCACTTCATAAAAGGTTTTTCTATTTCAGACAATGGTTTCATTCCAAAGCAGGTGCATCAGTGGGATGATGATGAAATGAGAGTGGTTTCCTACGTATTTTTGTCTTGTGGTTGGATGTGTGTCTTACTGACAGTAAGACTCCACAGTAACAGAGCATTTATGATGTTTGTTTTTAGAAAGAGGAGTAAAGTCACACTAAAATCTCCCTAAGGGGAGATGCTATCAGAATCTTTCCTCCATACTAGTGACCGTTTTCATGAAATTCAGGGAAGTGAATATAGAATTTTAAGAAGTACTTGGTAACTTGCTGGTTTTGAGATTCAAATAAACCGCTTAGGGAATAATTTCTAACAGCAAGGCACTCATTTTGGTTACTTTCACTGACATTTATGAAAACACAATTGATAAAGACCAACTGAAAGTGTTAAATCTTCACACATCAAATACAGAACTTCCTCACAGGAAGTCTGAGTATTCATAGTTAAAACAGAACTCAAAACATCTTGATGCGCAGAAGAGGGTCATAGCTAAAATGACTGAGAGAACTCAGAACTTTGGAGCCTACGTTCAATTTAGATGGCTTTACTCAGATCTACCTTATCTGGGAGAAAATATGCCATTAAAATTATTTCTTTGACACAGGAAGGATAAGAAATGTGTGACACATTTTCAGTCAGTAATAAAACAGAAACTTGCCTGCAGTAGCATTTACTATGTGGTAGGTATTTTCAAAATACAAAAGAAACAATAATTACTCAGGTAAACTCGACTGAAGACTCACCATTGCAGAATGCAAATGCAAATACAGTTGTCATTTTCTTTTAATAATGGGTTTCTGGGACCTGAGGTCAGCTTCAGAAAAACAAATTGCAGTTTACCTCATTGCATATAAGCAATGAAAACGTGTAAAATAGTTTAATGACAACATTTACTTGTATAGTATTTTTATTTCCTTCCCTCCCCAAGTCCATCAGCTTAAGAAAGCATTCCAATCAGTTAACAGTCACAACAGAGAATTCTAGCTGAGAACTTTGGTCAATTCTATGCTGAATAGTCAAAATATGACATAGATTCATGCATGTTACCCATTTTTATGTGAGTTTTTAAGATTTTACATGGGCTTACCCAGTTCCCAAAGAGTTCTGGCTCTAAAACATTTCAGGCAACTGGTGCGCAGCCCCATGATCATAACGCCAAGTATGGAGAAATCTCACTAGGGTTTTAGATGTACACATTACACACTCATAAATTTATATCTAAACTGAAAACTTTTAGAACTGCAATTACAATTACTTTTCAAACATATTTCATTTAATGTTCGATAGCTTCACAGGTATTGTGTCTGTCTACAAAAAATTCACTCTAGTGATTCTGCTAAGATTATATACCAGGACCTTTACTTTGGGTTTCCCTTTAATCTGGGTAAAAAATAATAGTAATAATAAAAATCATCTAACTTAATCAAATACTGAAGTGAACGTTATTAAAATTGGATTTTGCAATTATTCATAGTGGCATGTTTTGTTTTACATGCACAGTGAAACAGAAATAATGGCAATTGAAATATCTTCAGTTGCAGAGTAGGTTGGAAGGTAATGAAATAAATAGGCCCATCAACATGCTGCTATTGTTTCAAGCTCTGCAAACACAGGGCACAAGTGTCTGCACAAGACACATTTTAGTTACGTTTTCCATTTTCATTGACAACCAGAATGGCTGGAGAGCCTCTTCAAAATCAAGTTCAAACTCAAGGGAATGATTGTAGAAACTTTTTTCAGACTATAAAATGATTTCTTGAAAGGCTTCAGTGGCAGTTTATGAGACATCATTCTAAGGTATCTTACAGAAGTTATATTCAAATAAAAACAAAATTTTCTAATAAAATTCCAGAACTACACCGAAAAATGGGAGCAATGTAAAAACAATGGAACAAAGCATCGTATCTTTTCTTGCAAATATTAACACTGTAAGAGAGAAATATAGTTCATTATCTCACTGATTGCCAAATACAGGAGAATGGACTATCGCTTCTTAATATAATCTACTTTTCAGATATTACTAGTTTTCTTGCTGGGTTTCACAGCTAATCCACACACAGACAGAATGACTTATATTCTTTTTTTTCTGGTTCTATATCATTGCTGCCATGGTTTTTTCTGCCAGCTCCTACATGTCCAGAAATCCCATTCTATTCTCTACAAGAAACCTATCAGAATGCTGGAAACTTTGTACACATGGTATTAAGGAATTATTTCCTCTCTACTGAAATCTGTAGCATGGCCTTTCTGGGAAATAAATTAGAATAGGAATAATCAGCATGTGTGTTTGCACATGCTATTACTGAAAATAAATATAGCAGTAGCTAACATAATTCCTGAGCATCTGCACAAAGAATGCAGTAACTGCATTGTAAGCACTGACTTTTTGCATTTATCTTGTATGAGATATCTGAAATCTGCTAATGGATTCTGATAATCTATTATTTATTGCAATGGACTCTAATAGTGAGTCTTAGAAGAGGAGTCTCCACTGTTTACAACACTTTCATCTAAAAACTCTCAGAAGTGACAGGAAAGTAGCACCTTCAACCACAGACAGGATTTCTTTTGGCTGCAATCATTTCATTTCCATTTGCTTTTAAAAATAGAGCATTCCCTCAGACACAACTTGCTTTCACAACTAATACATATAGTAGGTTCCAACAGAAAGCTGTAGATACACAACCAGGAGTATTACTTGGGCTTGAGGACATACCTCCATGTTATACTTTTCCACTGTCCTTCTTAAAGGATCCACAACCTGCCAGCAAATCAGGATGCAAAGATCAATCAGTAGCATCCCTCCAACTATCACCATTAGCTTCTGGTCTTTAATGATCTGGAGAGACAAAAAAAAAGAAAAAAAGGGGAAATTCCCATGAGCCATCGATAGATACCTGTACAGCTTTACTCCTACACTCTTACCCAGGGAGTGGTAACGAATGATTTATTTTTTTCTTTATTACAATAGTGAGAGGCACTTAAGCACATGCAACTTAAATATGTTTTTATTTCTGCATGAGTTGTAGGCTCAAAAAAAAACAACCCCCAAATTCCTAATAACAGGAATAATCAAAACTATGTATAACAGTCTTGTATAGTTGCATGCAATCCCTATATTATTACTATTAAACAATTACTCTTAAACATATAGCTGCATAAATAAAATACATTGTAAGTCCATTATTTCAGTTGCAAATTTGTCAGCAAGTTCCAAATATTTGGCTTAAATTAATTTTTTATACTTATTCTTGTGCCTATGTTTCTGTGTTTTGCTTTTTGTTTTAATGAATGCTTTCATTACTAATGAACCCTCATTCAATTCTAAAAAGATACTGATGAATTGTTTTAATATGGACAAAATCACATACTTTTCTATAGTTGGTTTAATTCAAATAAAGTATTCAAAAAAATTAAGTATAAGAGCCTTAATAATTTCAGTTCAATTTGATAAACATGGTAGCATTTTGAAATAAAGCCAGAAGCACCAGATAATCTTACTACAGGCAAGGCTACCACTCCTGC
Source organism: Oreortyx pictus (assembly GCA_036925125.1). Taxonomy (NCBI): domain Eukaryota; kingdom Metazoa; phylum Chordata; class Aves; order Galliformes; family Odontophoridae; genus Oreortyx; species Oreortyx pictus. Next base: position 58,406,749 of record JAUPFR010000003.1, read on the forward strand.
TTAGAATATTTGCATAAAATTCCTATTAAATGTAAGGAAAGGACAAAAATAAATGCAATTTGAAATAATGTAAAATGAACCTTAGGAAGTTTGTTTTTTGTATGATCTAGTGCAAAAATCATTTGGATAGAAGTTTCTTCAGTATTACACATTACTAAACTACTGGTTTATGCTGTAAATCATTTTGAGTAAATTAAATATAGAAATAAGGCTAGCAATCAGAATGACTTTAAGGACTTGAGGCATTATGTTCATTTCCTGAGACCAGTTATTTATATCCATGAAGCTACCATCATTATGACCAGAAGGAGATGCTTTCTGTGCTTGCATGAGTAATGGGGCAAAAAGTCCATCTCATCAGATAGCTGTGCGTGGAAGGGAGGGTGAATATAAAGGTGCACCTTTCATTCCATTGTGTATCATTGCTGAACAGTTTGGCAATGAGAATTTGGCAAGGGAAAAGGTATCTTGGCAGGGAGGTGGTGAGGATGTTCTCAGTAGGTGAAAAGGAAAGCAGGTATTTAGACTCTCTGTCTCTAGTCTTCTTTGGGAAAACACAACTGTGCCCGACCGTTCAGCTCTTTACAGAGTTGCAGTTAAAGCTGAGATAAAGGCTGCTAATCATTGAGATTACTGTCTGTAACAAACATCCCTGCATTTTTCATCTTTAATCCAATTGCTCCAAACAGGAGATGTAGCCCATTTTCCTCTATGGGATAGATTTAAGAGACAACACCTTTTTTGGAAGGAAGAATGTACCCTTCAAAGGAGCAATCACTCACTGCATTTAAAGCCTTATACTTCACCTGCCCTGCTAATTCAACAAGCTGAGTGAAACTTGCATACTCTTGAGAGTAATGTGAAAGGATGATAAGCTTATAAACTCATTTGTAGCTGCACTCCAAGGGTCAGATTACCCTAAGTAGAAGTTACTTACCATAGCAGCTCCCTTGATCTTTATTGAATCCATGAAAAATTCACCTGATTTACAGTAGCTTATATTTTTTCTAGTATCAAGCTCCTAGTGAGATTTTGTTCAGAAAATATACATAACTATATACCTGCATATATGTATATGTAAGAAGGTGACCTTTATTAGAAACATTGTTCTTCAAGAATTACTGTTTTAATTAAAATACTCCTTACTTTCAGATAATGCTACATTTCTTGTAAGGCAAAGGAAAACTCCTTCCAAGAACTTAACATTATCTGTTTCAGAAACATGAAAAATAACACCTGGGAATTCTTGTCCTACTGACTTTCTGAAGTACCAGATTTAAAATTTGCTTTATCCCTCTCTTGGTTGGCTAGCTAGTTATTTTTATTGACAATTTACTGGTTGGTCTTTTTAATTAAGGAGGTTTATTTTATTGAATTTGGCTGTTGAACTGTTACATGACTAGGTTCTTTCAATTGTCAGTGGGCAGAAACAGAATTCTTCAAAAGAAATTCCAGTCTAACCATCTCAGTAGAATTTAGGATCAGAGGAATGAGTGTTCTGAAGAGTGCCCCCAGTTTACTCAACAGCCCCGGTCATGAATGTGTGAGGACCATTAACTCTGGCCAAAAAAAAAAATACATTTGAGTAACTTGTGCTGTGTGAAAAGAATCTTCCAGAAATGTTTCCCTTGCCTGTATTGAATCATAAAATTTCCTTTTTTTTAAAAAAAAAAAAAGCAAAACTCAAAAATTGGTTGTGATACCTTATTCTTCCAGTGAAAATAGTGAGAATTTCTACTGGGATACCTAGGACCAGTAAAACAAGAGACATATAACTCAATTTATACCAATTATAATGATATTGAAACTAAAGTTGCATCATATGCAGAGTTACCAAGACTTGGAAATAGCAGTACAGCAATGCCAGAAGCAAAAGAGTGAAAGAAGACTATTAAAATCAGTAATATTGATAATCCACTCCTTACTGGTCAAAAGAAACTGCCATATCCAATATGCCATATCACTTCCTATTTAGAATTACACTGCAAATTGCCCTTCCATGCTCTCAGCTTTGTTAGCAGCTGACCTGGCACTATTGTAGATGTTAATTCTTAGCTTTCTGTTTTGTTTTGTTATTCTGGCAGGTATTTATTTACTTATTAGAGGAAATAGAGCAAACAGAAAAGCTTATTCTTGGATACCTTTTGGAGCATTTCCTCATGCATTTCAGAAGGAATAAGGTACAGAAGAGCAGCTGTCATTGGCAGCTGGTATTATTCATCCCTTACTTGTGCCAGTGAGCCAACTGCCATGATGAAGGCAAGGAAAAGAAAGTCCATAAGATAACCTGAAGAAGTGATCAGCACTACTGCAATGAGCTCGGTAAAGCTCAATACTACCAATGCTGTGTGCAGAGCAAATAGGCTGAAAGCAGACCCCTGGGGCCAGCTACACACACCCAATCCCATCCTTTTCTCTTCCTTGCAAAACTATTGCGGTAATGCAGTTCTTGGGCAGAACTCTTCACTAAAACATTAGATTTTCAGAGATTTAATTATTTGTTTAAATTGGAGGCCATATCTATGGGTACTTAGTCAGAGGTGTTGACAGCACTGAATTCTAATAATGCTACCTTTACTGGGAGAAAAGCAGTAATTCAATTTGTCTCTTATTATGTGAGGATTACGCTAAGATTAAATTAAATAAAACAAACGGCTTTTGTCTTCTGATGCTTCACACTTCACATCTTACCTCAGTGTAACTATTTTAGACTGCAGAAAAAAAGGAATAGCTTTGTATAAGAGCACTGTTGGGAAGAAAACACAGATGCTAACCTACGTTGGTGCTTCCTTTCCCTCAGCTATTTAAAGAGCTTTTCTTCTGCTTGTGATTAGCACTTTTGTCCTAACATGCATTTACTCCGCCAGTGCCATTGGCATACCACTCACTGCAGTTCTGAAAGGCTTGCTGATCTCCCTGCTCCACCCGTAGGAAGCCCAGCTTTCCTTCTCTCCAGCCATTACTCCCACCCACCAGCACTTTTAAGTTCAGTACATCTACTTGGGAAACACCAGATGTACCGAAGGAGTCTTGACTCAGATCTTGTGAATCCAACAGAATTTCTCTGACTGACAAAAGAAAGTCATGAGTAACTCACTTACTCCTTACCAACAAATGTATCATTCTTCTTGCAGGGGAACATTCTGATTCTTTTTCCCCTTTTCATCCTCCCTCTAGCATACAGTAAATCAATCTTTGGAGAAATGCATAGTAACTAATAAAATTCATTTTTAGGAGTGCTTTTGAGCCCTTGCAGAAGCCAAGCACTCATACAGCAGCATCTATGAATAATATTTTCTACCATCTGTGGTTGGATAGGTGAATCTGTCTCATCCTAGCAGATCAACCTTCTGTTATAAATGCCATCGCTACCAGCCTGGACTATATATCTGGATATGAAGCTATCTGTCTTCCAAACAAATTTCTTCAGAACAGTAACTGTCAAGCCTTTTTCTCTTTAGCACCACTGCTATATGAGCACATCAAACTCTTATCTGTAAACTGGTGGTTTAGTGACCATGAAGATAAGTTCAAGATTGAAGTCTCTACCTTTCCTGAACTGTGTATACAGATCACAGGAGATGTGAAATCTGTCTAAAGCTCTGGGAAGAAGTTTCTGCTCTTGAAACTCTTGGGGATTTTATCAAAACATCACAGGCTACTACTACTTGCCACAGCAACTTCAAATATCCAGATGTCTTTTTTTTTCTACGCAGAATTTTTGCAAGTTGGTTTGCTTTCTAAAGCATGGCCATTGTACTCTGTAGGACCCTATCGTCAGCCAGTGTATGAGATTAACAGGTGAACTGGTAAAACAGCAAGAGTTCATTAGAATTGTTCTCTGTGGTTAAGGATAAGGCAAACTTTATTTTGTTATTCCTTACCTTACAAGAAAATGACTTTGCAAATACAGTCTTTTCATATATGACTTAGACCTTTAAGCCAAACTCGCTATTTTAAACCAACAACAAAGACTGAAATATGAAGACTTTCTCTCTTCTCCAGGATGCAACATAAGATTTCTTCTATTTTTTTCACGAATACCTTTCCAGCACGGATTGAATAGTTAATTTTCTCCTGTCTTTAAGATTTACCTTGCTTGTTACCAGGAATGTCACCTCCCTTTAGTCAGAATTAGGTATATTTGAATTTAAGGGAAGATATATTAACTAACTCCTGAGTTTTACTTCTTTTCATTCTTTTTTTCTTTGTTAAATAAATAGAAACATAAAAGGCTGGGAGTATTTTTGTATCTATTTACAAGTTATGAGATAAATACATATTTTCCTTTTCTTCAAATAACTTGATCTTTGCCTAGTTAGAAGGCAGTTCTGGTTTCTGTTATGTAGATCAACCTTTCCTGGTTGAGCTGACACAGACGTTGCTTTCCTTCTGGCACTTAGCTGGATGAACACTTAATGCAATTCAAAAACTCCTTTTCAGCTTCTCGCTCCCTACAATCTTAGGAAGGAATCTGCAGAGAGAGAACTTATTTAAAAGATCTGTTTGCAAACCTTGATAGACCTTGTTGCATGAAATTAATAGTACTGACAGCAATGAAAAAAGCCCTTGCAAGTCTGAAACACAATGTTCCTCTTCCTTGTGCACACAAACTGAGCAGATATCATGCTGATAGCTGTCCTACCTTCAGTGTGGAAGAAGAAAAAATAATAGGGTTTGTGGAGAAAAAAATGAAAAAGTCTACAATGTTGGAAAAATGCATCTGGCCTTTAGGATAGTCTCTGTATCACATGAACTGCCCTTTCATTCTCCCAGTACGATTAATGGATGCCTTAGGGTGGCTCCCTTCATTAAGTGGGTCGGTACAGGTGAAACAGTGCCGTGAAAGTGATGATGCAGAGTCAGTGGTAGATAAGTGAACTTTGTCATATGTGGGCAAAGGGCCACCTATCTTACAGTTATTAAAGCCATTAATATTTCAGAGAACTGTTCTGTAATACATTCTAAATTTCTATTGTGTAATGGAATGAGAGAAAAAAAGAACTATTGAAAACACATTATGCACTTGTTCCCAATAACTCCACAATGTTTTTTCAACAGCTATTATGAGTATTTCCTATAATAGGTTCTATGATTAGTATCGGGAACTCTTTTCACAGTGCAATTATAGTTTTAATGAGTGAATGCTAATACTTTGAAGAAAACACTCTATACAAGCAAGCTTTTTGACCAACAATTCACTGGTAGTAAAAGCAAAGCTTAAGACATTTTACTATCTTAGAAGTAAGTACCTCAATTAATTTAATGAAAGATTTGCATATCTGCTTATACATATATTTTTCAATTGCCTTCTGAGATGATCTGCAGTCTGAACATTATGAGTTGTACAGTTTTCCAGCATTATTGAGAGTGTGGTACTACTGATAATAATGGACAACTAGGTACTGAGAATTTAGAAGAGACAGCCACCAGCATGTTAAAAATTGTTTCTTCCTTGCTGAGTCGTGCTCAGAATAACTGCAAAGCATTTGTTCAGATTCACCTTCTCAGTCACTGCATTTGCTGATGTGTATGTTTTGACTCCACACTCTGCTGCTAAATGAAAGTATTCAGTTAGAAGACGCCTTACTGCTTTTTGATCTCATACAGCAGGCAGCAGGAACAAGCATCAGGAGCAGAAGATATGATTTTTACAGAAGTTAGAGAAGAAGAGAGATTCAACAACAGTCTAGAAAGGTTATAAATTTCCTTGTCTTTGAATCTCAGTTATTGCAATAATGCTCTGGAGAATCCAAGAGATGATCGTAATACTAACATCACTAACTTAACCACAGGGGGCCTATGGAATTATACAATACCTCTAGTTTCACAAAATACTCTTAACAGGGCAAAAACGAAAAATAATGCAGTATTTTAAAAAACAGAACCATATTAAAGAAATGCAGCTTGACACTACTGGAAACAAATCACTCTTGATATATAAATTTTTGGCAAAGAGCCTTAGAAATGGACATTATCATAGAGTTTAATTCTGAACAACATTACATGTAGAGCTAGATAGGCTGTCTTCAGAGACCTCCATATTCCATTAACTCAGAAGGTCAAAATCATCTCTGAGAGAAATGCATCTGCTGAGTCCAAGACTGCATGGACTCTTAGTATGGAGGAATTTCTCCCAGGGACATGAATTCTCACAGCAGTGCTAAAAGGGATTCCAATTTTCAGGAAAAAAGCGCACAAAGGATATGAATGGTCTGAAAGAAATGGTCTGATTTTGTCTGAGATAACACTAAAATATCTAGACTTTAATATTTTCCTTAATGAACAATTCTGTAGGAAAGCATACTACATCGTTACCAAATAGCCGGCAACATCAATGCACTTGATTACATTTACAATCCAATTTCAAGCTATTCAGGAATAAACTGCCTCATACTGTATAGCGACATGTTCTTTATTTCTCTGCTATCTATTACTTTCATAATACTTAGAAATTACGGTTGTAGCACCATTTATGAGTAGCTACGTTTCACACAGTTTTCATTGTTTTTGTTGCTACTGAGATTTAGCCTTATAAAATTGCACCATCAAGAAATTTACATATATAAATTACTCCAAAAGCAGATTTTTCTTTTAGATGCACAGCTCATATGCTCTTTTTATTATTTTTTTTTTCCTGTGACAGGGGCTTGAGATTTAGCTCCCCAATCCATATTTATATGAATGTAAATTTAAAAAATGTGATTCCTATTGTTCCCTGGCTGGCATTTTGGCTCATCAATTCTTAAAAAAATCAGGATGTTTGTTTTATATCTATATATGGATTCTAGTATTTGGAAGCTTTGGAATTAAAATTTATAGTTCTAGCTATTTGTGGCAGAAAAAGTAATGAAATAATTTAGTTTCCATTTATATCACTTTAGAAAGGACCGTATCTGTGCATGAATAACCCATGAAGGTCTACCTGAATAATTTACACTGCACTGTATGTATCATGGATTATTTGGTCCAGTGGCATATATTCATAATGGGAAAAAAAAAAAAAAGTCCATACATAAGCAAATTTCAAACTGGTGACATCTTTCTTAGCCTCAAAGAATGACTGATAACATTGAAAATTTCTTCATTTACCCATATGCTTGCCCATTTTCTGCAGTTGGCTTCTAATTTGTACTTGTGGTATGGCTACCCAAAGCAAATTTTTGGCTCCTCTCACATCTCATTGCCTTTTCAGACTTAGGATCTCTCACATATATACTTAGTGAAATACATGACCACCCTAGGGGAAATCCAGTGCATATTCAACCACTCAACCAATTATTTATCCACCAAACAGTTCACCTTTCAAATCCATCCTCTCTCCAATTTAGAGATTAGCATGTGATGCAGGATCATGTCAAAGGCCTTGCATGAGTCACAGTAGATGACTATCAGGTGATTTTCCTTTGTCCACCAATACTGTCACTCCATCATAGAACATCACCAGATAGATCAGGCTGTGCTGGCTGTCTCAGATCACTTCCTCATCTCACACGTGCCTTTACTAGATCACACTGTCAACAGCCCGGTACAGTCTGGCCTCGAACACCTCCAGGAATGGGCATTTCCATCTTTCTTGCAGAAGTTTTCAAATGAGAGAGTAAGATAGCAATAAACTGAAACGAGTTGCGAGGAGAAAGGCAGCAGCAAATCAGCTTATAAGTGTGTGGCCTCCAGCTGCTCTCTTCTCTTGTTTGTTTTTTATTTTATTTATTTTTTCCCCCCAGGGACAGTTAGTGCAGCTGCAGCTCCTCATAGTTTCATAGTTTCCACGTAGCTGGTACTGTGGGGTGACAGCACGCAGCCAGCTGCCCGCTCTGGCTGGAGGGGACGTTCAGAACAATCCATGTGTTCTGCTCTGCACAAAGGACACAGATGGTTGCTTGTCACTTCAACTATTCCATGCTTCTCCATTTATGGACCATTAAGTGTAAGAACTGGGGAAGATGGCTGACCAAACTTGTGTTAATAGAGGAGGGGGGAAGGCATTGAGCTAAAATGCTTGAGAATTCCTTTTCTACTACACTTAGGTAAAACGTTTGCCTCTCAGATAGGAGAAATCCTACAAATGCTATCTTTGCCTTAAAACTGTCCTTACGGAGATTGCTAAAGCATAACAAATCATAGAATGGCTTGGGTTGGAGGGGATCTTAAAGACCATCCAGTCCCAAACCCCTGACACAGACAGGGCTGTCCCCCACCTGTTCAGGCTGCCCAGGGCTTCATCCAACCTGGCCTTGAACACCTCCAGGGACAGGGCCTTCACTGTTTCTGAGTGGCCTGTTTCAGTGCCTCATCACCTGCTGAGTAAAAAAATTCCTTCCTGATATCTAACCTAGATCTCCCCTCTTTTGGCTTAAAACCATTCCCCCTTGTACAATCACTATCAGATCATGTTAAAAAGTTATTTCTTCTCCTGTTTCTACCGGAATGCTGCAATGAGGTGTTCCTATCAAATTCCACCAAAGTGAGAAATTAATTATTTCCACCACATTGTTACTTAACTGTTGTATATATGAGACCACCTATTTGAGAACTGTTATTTCCTTTTTCATTATGTGTTTTTTTCTTGTTAAGTGAAAAAGATTCCATCAGGAAGCTCTCTCTTTAACTACACATGTGCATGCCCAGAGCAAACTCACTAACACTGGCATCCTGCAGAACATTAAGGCTGCACTCGTATCCTGTAGTGCACATGGGGAACAAACGTACGTTGTAGAAATCTCATTATTAGCAAGCTGTAGGTTTTCAATGATCGAGTTTTTAGCCACTGTACCAGCCTTCTGACATTTTCATGAGTCCATTCCTCTTAAAGAAATTGAAAAGAAAGAGAATTCAATTATATAGAGAACTGCATGCATCAGCAAAAGGAACCTTTAGATCTTTGCACACCTCATCAACTTGTGCTAAAAGAATAACTAGTAGCTATTACATGTGGCATATATTTTGCCCATAGGTTTCACAGATAGATTGTAATAGAAGAAAGTGTGGCAAAACTGTAAAACCCCCCTGTTCAACTTTTGTGCTCTGAGAAGAAGCCCACACTTCTGTGCACCCTTTGAAGTCAGTCCTAATTTCATTTTTTGCTTCCGTCTTACTCTTCTCTCCCTCCTACTTTCCCTTCTACTACATCCCTATCTGTCCCTGTATGTCTCTGAATTTCAAAGGTAATTTAATCCTAAACTAGACCTGGTCTATAAGCTACAGCTAGCTTCCTGAATCCCAGACTCTGGCTCTACATTCTACCACACTCAGTTTTCCTGACCACTTCTTACAGAGCCACCCCCTCCCCTCCCAGTCAACTCTTTGCTGTCTCTCAATTGTAATTTAACTCTTGGTGAATTCTTATCCAAATCCAGTCTTCCTTCATTTGCTCATCAACTATTATACTAGTTCATAATCCCAAGATTTCCCTTATTCTTTCTATCCACATTGGATTCAGTTCTTTTCAATCCCTTCACAGAGAAATTGATTCCTTATTCTCAGCCCCTTCCCCCCTCCATACCTTGTGGCCCCACAGTTCTGCAGTGCTAGGCTTCCTTTGCCATACAAGCATTGATACAGCAGTCTGCACAAGCCCCTGTCTTGGTGATGCATGAACACCACTACCCTCTCCAGAAATCTTTAAGGACTCAGTAGATTCAGCATAAGAAAGTAAGTCTGCCACAGCTTAACTGCAGACTGTCAGGCATAGCTAAGTGAAGTCACACCTGCAAGTCACTTTCCTCTTGTGGTTCTTTGTAGCTTCCTAACTCACTGTTACCAACGACATCTCATTCTCAAAACTTGCTATGCTCTTTAAGCCTTTCTCATCTGTGAGAAATGTACAATCACAGAGTAAGTTTAAGAACAGAGAAAAGCTTGCAATGTATCAAGTAACAGGATAGCATTAACAAAACTATAGCAGCCTAAGTCTTAAGAAAGGATGCTGGTATGCATCTCCTTCTGTGATTATATTCTGTATTTAGCTGGTAACAATGCAATGTAAAGATATATAACACCAGAAGTCTACAGTGGTAGTAACAACTGAGTACATTTACAGAATTTTCAGTGGAAAAGAAGCACAAAACATCCCTCCCTGGATTTCATATTTGAAGGATGAAGTGGAAATAGACAATGCCGAAGTGTACTGTGTTATAGGTAGGACAAGATTACCAAAGTAATACCAACAGTGAAGTAATATGCTTTCAAATATGAACTGCACATTGTGCAACACTGTGGCCTAGATAATAATACCTTATTGTATTCACCATCAAATGGTCAAATACTTGTCTTTGTAGGAGGAGAATACATAAAAGTTATGTAGTCTTTTTAAAACACTGTCTTGAATTTGTTACTATTCTGGTCTTTGTCAGAAGTGAATCGTCTGCTTTATGCACGGGTGTTGTTTGTCACTATGCAGAACTGCTTGAAAACCCCTTGAGACTCACAGCTCTAGGGACAGCAAAGCTCCCAGAAAAAAAAGACAACTGTTTAAATTTCACCAGAAGGATTGGCATTTGCAAACAGTTCAGTTAACTTCACCAGCACACCACATGCTTTCCCACCACTGCTATTCTCTCTCTCCTTGCCCACAGTCAGTTCTCTGCTGGTCAGGAGAACATAAAAGCAGTCCCCACCTCTCACTGAGCTGATGTTCTGGCATCTAAACCAACAGAAAGGTGTCTCAGCAAAAACAGAACCACCACTCAGTTATGATGGTTATACTTTTAATGTAAGTTCCATTCTACTTTTTAAAATCTTAAACTAACCTCTCTACTAACTTCTTTAAAGCTAAAATAATAAGAAAATAATTATAATAAAAAAAATCACCCTACTGATTTTGTCATTTTTATTTAACAAAAATTGATACTATTTGCTTCCTTTGAGCCTTGGTAAGATCAAAGATGATAACAGAGCTTTGGGAATCCTGCAAAATGAGTCAGTTAGCAGCACAATACCAGGAGAAGTTTCTTTTTTCTGATAACAAACAAGTGGGTTCACAAATGGTTGAAAATATAAGAAAATTCTGAGAGAAGTTAACGAAAAACTTCACCTAATTCAAGACATCATAAATCAATTAGTTCTACTCTCCACTATGCTCAAACAATACTATAGATTATTATTATTTAAAATCATATAGATTTGCTCTACAGGAGAAAAATCCACTCATTTCTTCATTCTTCATAAAGCTATGTTGTACATTAAGATAGGTGCTCAGCAAAAATTTAGAAACAATCTTGCCCTAGGTGATGAAGATTAATAGCTTTACTTATTATATTTTTCTTTCCTTCCCTTAATACACACTTCCATGAAAAGAATAAGTAACTATTTTCAAAAACAACGGAGAATTATTTTCCTTCTGTGAAAAAAAAAATCACTGTTTGGGAAGTTTCCCGATGACAGTACCCAGGATGAAAAGCAAAAGTAGTATACATATAATGTAAGATTATATGTACATATTTATATGGAGGTGGAAACTGAACTAACCACAGATGAACAGAGGACACAGTATTTAAATAATTTTGGAACTTTGCACTCCTTGTACTGAAATGGCAGTCTGCTCTGACATGGCACAGCTAATCCAAAAAGCACTAGTGTGGTGTTTTCTTTCTTGCAAAACTGCCATTGTTTATTTGTTAGCTTAGATACTGTTTGGAAATCTTCTATCATCTGTGCTTTCATAGACACAAAATGTTTTGCTTGTAAAGTACATCTACTGAAATGGAAATGTTTTACAATACATAAAAAAAGAATGTCATGGTTTGGAATCAACTCTTAAATCCAGTTTTATCTGCCTTGAGAAATCAAAGACAGAAAATGCATGATTAGTAAGCATTTATTGTGGATAGCTAATTTGTTTCACATTTTCTTTCAAGAAAGCTATTTTTGATGATGCATGCCTGTGCTCTGGAACAAGATATCCAACAATGCAAACCAATATTATTCTGTGAAACAGTCTTTACAGTTCACAGAACCAAAAGTATTCTTTACTTAATCTCAACATATTTTTATAATCCTGATATCCTTGACACTTCCAGAATCACTCAAGAAAAGAACTCATCAGTCAGCACCTAAGTGACTGAGCAATTATCCACCTTACACTGCTACTGGCCTTAAAACCTTTTCATCTTTCAGTTGCAAATAACTGCAATCTGAATTGTTGACGTGCTTGTTGAGGAGCAGGCATTATATAGTACTTGAAGATTATGTTTAATTAACAGGTTGAGCTGGAACCTGTAGCTATAAAATTAAATGCTTTCTTAAAAACAAACAAAAAAAAACTACAACAACAACAAAAAACCATCACAAAGTAAATACTTTATGACAGTCCATTGAAGAACTGTTAATTTTTATCTGGAATAGCTCATATTGTAGAAATGATAAAATTCTCAATATAATTAAAATTATTAAGTGATTTTACATGTTGCACTGGCAGTATTTTGTGTAACCACTAATTTACAATGATTTCTATCAACATACCTAAAAGCTTATTTGCTATATAAAATTTGTTTTTTCAAAAGAGTGAATTACTGGTTCAGTCTGAGGTGAAAAATCTTTAATACAGGATGTCTAACATTTGAACCAGGACTGGGAGCACAAACTGATATATTACAGAGGGCTGTCTGCACAGTACACAAAGGGTAGTCTCCAATTTCATCCACCCAGAGCATCCTGTTTTGGGTACAGACACCACTTGTAATTAATTTTAAGATATTAGTTATTTACTCTTCTTTATTTTATATATAATGTATATATATATAATAATCTTTAGGATTTCATTAACAACCTGACCTGTTAGAATAGTAGAGAGAAAGACTTACTAACAGAAGTCCTCTCAGAAACTGAGCTAATTCTCCATCTGTACATTCTAAAGAATGGTGTGTTTCCCAGAGACAGTAACTCCCGATACATTCCAACCATAATCATAACACAGGTACTAACAGCAACAATAGCAACAATTTACAGCTCTTCAATGACCACACACAGATGGGGAAACAAACAAACAAACATACCACAAACCAAACCAAAGCAACAAAACCCTTCCACAACAACACAGAAGACCAAGCAACAAAATCTCCACCAACAGAGCAATCTTGACAGGTTTTGGATATTGTTTAACTTATTTAGGCGTAAATGCTTCTTTACCTTTTACTAGTGTAAATATATTCAGCTGCATAGAGGAACTGTATTTGGTATTTTACATGGTTGCAATTTTATTTCTCCATTTCATGCACATTTCATGTTTTTCTTTATATTAACGTTTTCTATTCTTCAGTTTCCTCACTTTTAAATGAAACCACGTGACCAAAAGCATTTTGTGTGTAAAAAGAAGTTCCAAGGGAAAAATAAAAAATGAATAGTATAAACATGAAGTGTTGCATTATAGTTAAGCCTAGACCGAATCATTCACCGAAAATATTCTGTATGTCTGAGACAACTACTGTGGTTTCTTTTTGATCAGTTGAAGACAGAGCTGTTGCAATTTCAAATCAAAATTAGAAATAAAAATCTACATAAGCTGCACTGTCATTTGCCTTTTCCTCCCAACCCATGAGAAACTTGTGTGTCATACCAACACCATAAACAGATACAGAGGAAATGCTTCCTGTTCTGAATCCATGACATCTGAATGTTAAACCAAGTGTCAAACAAGAGTGAGCTTAGAATGCATTTAGATAGGTCATGGCTGCTGCTTGGTTCTAACTCTCACACTATAAAGGAGATCAAGAAAGCCCCAATTTCAAAGTGTTCAGGATACTTGGATGTGACACGTGGACAGAGTCAGCAAACCTGGAAAACCAGGAAATGTAGCAAAACAATAATAGGAGATCAATGAGAAAAGAATGTACTTCCCCTCACCTTTTTCTTCATTTTTACATTTTTGAAAATGGCATGAACTCTCCATGTTTTTGCAAACATTGCTCCAAATGCAGTTGTATATCCCACTGTAAGAATCCATGTTCGGACCTAAAAATATATATATATAAAATAAGACAAAGACGTTTAATTTTCAGTAGGTAGTGAGGATATCATCATTTCAGTCACAATAGTTAAGAAATACTCAAAGAACTTCAAAAAATGTTGACATTTCCAAATTGTCTAATTTATTTTCATCTCAGTTTTCTTCTCCTTCCATCTCCTTTTCAAATATAAGTGTAGCAAAGTTGTGTTGTTTTTTTTCTTTTCACTTTAACTGTATTCTGTGCTGTTAGAGAAAGAAACTGGTAGAGGAAAACAAGAGACTGAGACTACAAAAACTACCCATGGAGCTAATATTAACAGCAACATTCTAAACAGAAGACAACAGAGAAATAGAGACATCATTCCGATTAGAAAGGAGGAAACTGCAGTGTGTGAGGTATACAACACATAATATAGACCCTGAGCATAGCGGAAAAGTATGAAAAGATTACCTTAAAATTACTATATAGGTAAAAATGGAAAGACAGTAATAAATCCTAGATGAGCAGACCTCAGGGCCAAGGTCTGAATCAAAGATATTATCTGTAATGTGGATCTAAAAATAGAGAATGTTTAGCTCACAGAAAATCACAGATTCTAACCCTAAACCACCTACACATTTAAGATATACCTGTCTATTTTCCTTATAGCTTGCTTTCCTAAGGAAAACCAAAAGATTTTTTACTAGAAAAAGACACGATTTTTTTTTTTTTTGAAAATAAAAATTGAAATGACTTGTTCTTTAAATAAAGAAAGGCTTAATTGTTCAGGGAGGACAGATCACAAACAGTTTTACTGCAATGCCCCACCTGCCTCTAGCATCTGTGTCTGTAGGCCTTTGTTTCTGACTCGGCTTCAGCTAAGCCAGTGACTTTCAGAGTTGCAGCAAGATCTGCACAGCCTGCTCCAGTTCCCTGAAAGATTCCCTTTTCTGCCCTGATTAGACTTTTGTTTCCCAAAGAGGGACCAGAGACCAGAGTGTAGCAGGTGGAAGACCACACGATAGGCACAGCAGTGAGTTGGAAGCCTAAAGCTGAATCTGGGCACCAGAAATACCACTAGAGGAGGGAATAATTTCCTTCTTCCTCTGGAGATTACACCTGGGCCAGCTGTCACAATGGAGCACCACACAAATGTGAACATAGAAGCAAAAATAAAACGTACTGTATAATGCAGATGGAAAAACTAGGGGAGAAACAATGGCTAAAGGAAGGCAAACCTAGAACATGTGACAGCAAACTGTGTTTTGGCCACATAAACCATGCAGCTTTGGCCTCTAGAAATGTCTTTTGATTTAAAAAATCTGATTTGTTGAAAACAGGACATTTGAAAAAAGGATATGTATGTATATAATGTTTGGATGAATTAGAAGTACATTTTTCCTTTGAAAAATGTCAAATTTGACTCCTGAAGAGTTTGAAATTTTTACGACATGCATATTGATGATAAATTAGGTGTTGAAGCAAGATGCAGAACTTGGTAGCTAAGATAAATATTAGAAAGCATGTAATTGTTTCAATGCTAAGTGTTGCAAAGTGTTTGTCATTACAGAGATGCACAACACTTTCATTTTTTGTATTCAAAAACTGTTTCTTTTTCCCCCCTTATATTCTTTGTGGTATAAAAACTCTGTTTTTCAGTAAATAGGGGTGACTGGATATCAAGGTGGGCAAGATGGATAAGATAGGGACCCATTATAAAAAATAAAAGCAGAGTAATAAGATGACTACAATTCCTCAAAACAAATAAATAAGTAAATAAATAAACATATATAGTCAATAATTGTGAATTAGTGAGAAGAAAGTACAGATGGAACAGGTACTTCAAGTCTTGGCAAGGAGGAAAATATGTGAATGGACACTCAAAGTGTCTGAGAGGGCATATACCACCATAGTAGCTGCCACAGTGCTGTGCTTATTAGAAAACATTGGATTTACTTGTAGAAGACTGTTTAGACATTCATACATCTTTCAGTTGCATTACTGCTATTGATCCTGAACATACAGCTCACTGATCACTGGTTAATCATATCATTACCTAAATCAGCAAACCAATCTCAATTAGATCCTAGCATATGAGTTTTGCAACCTACCGATATTCTTAAATACAGCACTAAAACAGAAATAATAATAAAAAAAAGATATTTAGACTGACAACATATTACTTTTAACTCATTTAAATATTTTTTCAACTCTTTGCTCTCTATCCATCATCATACATCACCCTAATAACTTCACCAAACTCATAATCAAATCAGCGTTGACTGATTTAAAAAGCACCATCATATTAGCCAGTTACATCTTTTTTTTTTTAACTTTACATCAACTGAGCTGTGAAAATCATACTTAGCATTCAGTATTTTTGCTTCTATTAATAAATATTCAGTTCTTTTGTGCAGATAAGAAGTAAATGAAAACATTATATTCTGAAATGTTATATTTACTATTCCTACTCACCTGAAAGGACATAAAACTGACACTAATAATTGGATGAGTTTTGCCTACACTAATGCCATCAGTGTAATGTTAGAGAATTGATCTGCAATTCTGTCATGTTGAAAGGTTTTAATTACACATTTCAACAGAAGAGACAGAAAGATCACCCTCTCCCCAGTAGTCATTCTTCCAGAAGGATATAGAAGATAGGAAACATAAAATGGCTTGGGTTGGAATGGATCTTTAAGATCATCTAGTTCCAGGGGAAATGTGGGCAGGGGAGGCTTGCATTCAAATCCCCTCTCCAAACTGGACAACAAAACTGAAGATATTCCTCTACTCCTAAAGAAGATAACTTGCAAAAAACAATTGCTGTTCATCTTCTTTTCAAAAGTTAGTTCATTATCAAATTCTTCATACCTTCACTGAAGGTTAGGATATGTCTTCAACTATCTGCTTACATTTCTTGGTTACTCATTTTGTGAATTAGATGTTTTGACTAATTGAATATATCAAACAAATATTTTGTTTTCTGTCATTCAAAGATTCATTCAAAGATCATTCATTCATTTACTTTAGGATCCATTTTTGAAAACACTATGCACACACCCGTGAATAGAACTTGTGCTTTTTCTAAATTTCTTAATAGAAACTCTTAAAGCACATCTCTAGTGATAGCTAAAGAAGCTAGAAATCACTTCCTTAGTGTACAACCTATTTGACCACCACCAAACACCGACACCATCTCACCAAGGAAACAAACCCTCCTGGTTAGTGTTACAGCCTGTGGCTTGGGATAAATATAATGCTTTTCTAAAACAACAAAAAATCCGCCTTTGTCAAACACTACTGTTTAACCTATTTTTATAGGTTTAATTAAAGAATCATTTCACTTATGGGCAGGTGGTTTATATCTTCTAAGATCACGAACGATAGCAATTCTTTTCAATTTCCCCTTGCAACAAAAATTCTAAGTTTACTTTTAAGATGTTAAACACTTTTGATTTTTATGCATTATTCCACAGCATAGTAAGTAAGGATAGCTTACCAGCCAGATGTAAAGTTACTTCCCTTTGAATTGTCTTTTCTCTCAACCTTGAGCTGTTGCTGAATAGCCTACATTCTGAGTGCTACAATTGGATATCTTCACAGAAATCAATCTGCACCTTTCCCAAAATCTTGTTTTTGTGATTTCTGAACTATTTATATAACCAAGTAAAAACTTACTTCTGTTTCAACAAAATATCTCATACAGTCATGAACAATGAGTTAGTAAAGGGAAGTTAGAAAGTGGTTAGAACATCTGAAGCATCCTGAACAAACTCAAAATTATGCCACTGCTTTGTAAATGTTGTTAAAAAGAAATAAAAGTATCTCTTTATTTATATACTTTAAGAGCAAAGCACAGAAGCAAAAATACTATTTTAGGTACTGGCAAAAATCTAGGTAAAGAGTGATGCTTGAATTTAGATTAAATTATATAAACCGAATTAAAATTTCCATTGAATTTATAAAATAAGGATACCTTGGAAAATAGACTGAGTTGATGAAATGTAGAAGTTTCACAATTAAAGTGGTTCTACTTTTTCACAAAGTGGACAACCAGCGTACATAAACTCAGAACAACACATAGTCATGAACTGAAGAAGAATGACAACGAAGGTGTTGAGTTCAAGAAAACAATAAGAATTTCAAATGCATCTGGTCAAGAAAGTGGTGTATTTAACTCCTCTATTATGCTGAAGGAAAACTAAAATAAAATAACTGAACTGAATTTTGATGCTTTGTATAAAAACTAACAAACAGCACCACTCCAGATGCTTTATATTTTTTAATATGTTATTTGAATGTGGGACAGTGAAAAAATTTAGTTCTTTGACAGCTTCTTCAGTCAGCAAAATTTTTAGCTTGCATTCCTGCAGAGGAATCATTCAGATTTTTGAAGGTATTATTTTAATTATCTAAAGATTATAATTATATCCTTTTAAATAAAAACTTTGTACATTTCTTTTACAAGGCTTGAAATCCCCAACACCCTCCAGTTTAGTTTACGAGACTCAGTCTGACTGATCTGGGCAATAATTAGCCAGTTTAGCATATGCATCAGGCTGGAAACTGCAGTGACACCATGGTCCTGCTGCAGCTGAATAGTGGTGCTGAGCATCTTGGTAACATCTAGGTATTAGATTTAGGCACCTAAAAGTGATGAACATGAGAATAAACCACAATGTGGGTTTAGCTTCAGAAAGCACAATTATCTTTAAGTAGGCAATTCTGTTGATTTCTGTGGACTACTCATGGGCTTAAAATTAAGCACCTTCTATTGCTGGCAGACTAGAGATAAAAAGGATAATTATGATGAACGAAAGTGTGACATCTCAACAAGTTTTCCCTGGGGCTTGATTCTGCTCCTATTAGCAATGGCAAAATTCACAGTATGAGTAAAGGCGGGCTCCAAAGAATGGGTCCGTTGAGTTGATTTTTATACTTCTCTAATTTATCTCAAACATTTTCTGACATGCATTTGGTCTTTTATTTCATTCTTTAGAATTTGTGTGGTACCAGCACAATTTTGCAACAAGTAAGTGACAATAACATTAGAGAATTGAATCCTGCTGTTTCCACATAAATTAAGTATAGTGGCTCTTCACATGCTGTGAGATCTCCCGTAGTGATTTCTTAATATATATCAGGCCATTTTTGAGAATTATCCAAGGGTAGTGTAAAAGATATTATAATTGCCTATGATTCTATGAGAGGGCTTTAAAATCCATTATTGTCCTACTGAAAGAGAGGCAAAATGTTCTAAAAATATTACCTTAATAAATTGCTGACAAGGTTGTTGTGTATTTGCTTCAGTATACGAAATGATTTTGTTTCAAGGATTTATTCAGCTTTGTAACTTCTCCCACTATATTTGTTTCTCTAAGAAAATGTCATTTACAAAAATAGAAGCTGATCAGGCTCATGTTAAACTCAGTAATGGAATTGCCTTTGAATTTAATAGGAGTGAGAGTTGCAGATAGAACCACAGTTAGGACAATTATGGAATCGATTATACAGAAAAGGGAGATTAAAATTAACAGCTTGACAATTAAGAAGGAAATAAACTAAAGAATACATGCAAAATGAAAAAGGCCAGTCTAAAGTACAAAAAAAGGCTATGATTTGCAAAGACAAAGAAATGGATTAGGTATCCAAATCCCTTTGCAGTACAGCTTGAACTCAGTGTCTATTATGGTGTTGGTTTTTTTTGTTGATTTTTTGTTTTTGTTTTTGTTTTAATTTCTAGCCAAGCTTAAACAATTTGAGGAAAATAATTAGGCAAGTATTAAGTCCAAAAGGAGGGATGAGGGAACCCAAAAACTTACAGCAATGCCTGAAGAGTACAAAGGGTAGGAATAAGGAGTACAGCCCAAACCATTCTATGATTCTATAATCAAAAGATAACTGAATACAAGGATAAATGCCAGTTGGCCAGGGTCAAGTACAAGCAGATCTTGTTCAAGTACACCAAAACAGCCCCAGTTTTGAAGTGGCCATGACAAAATATTTTCCTTCTTGTAAATTCCCACAAAAATGGGTAAGCAAAGAAAACTCAAAGTGACAAGGGTAGATAAAGAAGAATTCAAGAGAAAAAAGTTGATCTCTCCCTCTACCTGTTTATTATAAGGTCCCTGCTCCCAGAGCTTCTCTCAGCCAAATCTATGAATTTTAGAGTTCTAGAAAATAGTCCAACATTCCCCTCACTCTGCAGCCCCCTCTCTTCCCTAGGATCTCATTCTACAACCTTTCACACCTGAATTTTCTTCTCTGTGCCTCACTGCAATCCCTGAAACTCTGCTTGATGTGCAGGTTTTCAAGATGTTTTGCCAAATGCATACCACCCTGCAACCCTGATCTTGCAAAGGTTTTCTCGTGATTTCCCAAGAAAAAGTGCAATGTGAATCATGGAATTCCATCTTGTATAGCTGTTCTCTCAGTGGGACATAGATGTGACTGAAAAATTAGTGAAAAAGGTCAAAAATTTGCCTTTCACATTGCAACACAATAGAGTCAGATTTTAAGTGTTTATCACCCATAATAAAGAACAACGTTAGCTGACAAACCCTAAGTGGTTCTGAATATATGGGAACATTTAGAAGGTAAACAATCAAAATTTAAATTAAATCTCTGAGAAGATAGAGATCTTCTCTTTTACTGTCTTTACGAATGCACTCATTCTCAAGATGTCTGAATGAGAACACATGCTTAATTTAATGACATTACAGTCTGCAAGATTTAGATCCCTTTACCCTTATGGAACATGTTTGTAGAACTCTGGAGTGCTCTGGAGACTGAAAGACAGCCAGAGTCTCCAGAACATATTTCTCCTGGAATGGTATGAATCCTATATTGACCTGTTCCAATCACTCATGCAGCATGCCCTCTAGGACAAAGTGCTGCCATACACTGGGACCACCAAGACTGAGATGAAGCTGAGATATTCAGTCTGCTGCTATCTAGTATGCAAAACCTTTCTGCACAGACCTGGCCACCCAGAACAGAGTGCTAATCTTTTGAAGATCCCCAAGGAGGAGACTCTACCACTTCTCTGGGAAATGTGTGCCAGTGTTGTGTCACATGCACAGTACAGAAATGCTTCTTGATGTTCAGATTGTTCAAATTATGCCCAGTGCCTCTGTGTCTTTCACTGTACATTAGATAG
The DNA here is from genome assembly GCA_036925125.1 of Oreortyx pictus. NCBI lineage: Eukaryota > Metazoa > Chordata > Aves > Galliformes > Odontophoridae > Oreortyx > Oreortyx pictus. The sequence continues at coordinate 58,427,836 of JAUPFR010000003.1, forward strand.
AACTTGCAAAGACACTTCTTGTCTTAAATGTAAAGCATGAAATCCTCAACAGAATGTATTACAGAGGTCTAAACATTATGATTATGCTCAATATCCTATTTTAAGTATCTCTAGTTCATATGTCAGCTTAAACTGTATTCATAGGATATGTCACTGGCATTGCTAATTTTGAGTCTCTCTCTTCCATGTAATGAATGCTTTCAATTATTTCCCACTTGCTTGCATTTTTCCAGTTGGCATCACTCCTGTTTCACACCCTTACTTCAAACTTCTCTTTTTCTATGACACCACGATAATTCTGAGATTAAAATCAAAGATACATCAACCTCATTCTCTTCCCCTACCTCATGTCTGAAGCAATTTAGAGTTCAGATATGAACAAATTACTTAAATAATGAATTGCTTGCCTTTTTATCTGTACAACCAGTGACATTTTGATTAAATAACACGCGATCTAACTCACACACTGCACTGACCATTTTCTCAAAACTTTCTATTTTGGATAGTTTTAATTCCATGCCATCGAAATTTTAAAATATGGCAAATCTGCAATTGAGTCACAGAACTAAATAATACTATGTTTGGTATTATGAATTCCAGTCATAAGTGCACAAACTACTATGTATTTAGACACACTTGATCACTTTTCCATAGAAAATGGAAGATAGTATCAAGATACAAATATGTTATTTTGAAAGCAATTACCTACTCTAGCACATTCAACAATACAGAATTAAAAGACAAATAATAGCCTTATTCAGCAAATTATTTGACCATATTATTCAACTGCTTTGCTGACTTTCAAAACATATAATATTTGGTTCTGTATTTCAGCAGATTGATTTATAGAAATCCTCCTTCAAATGAATGGAGAAAGGTGATACAATTTACTAAAGAAATTCATTCATATTTTCAAGTGTTACTGATGTAATATTATATCATGTTTCAGAATTCTTGGAATATTATAGAATAAAACATAGATTCTGGTGTATTTAAGGACCTTCTGTAAGCGTTATCAGAAAGATATCAGAAATGACACAAAAACAGAAGGATCACAGTTACTATGTGTACCATATCTAACTAAAAAATCTTTAATCATATGTATATTTCTACTCTGCTAAATCCAATAGTTGTGATTTTTGAAATATGGAAGACAAAGAAAGTGATTACTTTGCTTAGAGAAAATAGCATTAATTACAATGTTTTAGTTTTGCATGTACTCACAAGGGCTGAATCAAAATTTTAACTTCTCTACAAAATAAATAAATAAATAAAAATCTGCCTCTTTCAGTGTGGTTCTCTGCACCTAAGTTGTTGCATTTGTACCCACATATTTTTGGCACAATAGCTTTTTATTATCATTTTCCATTGCAGTTGTTTTTTTGGTTTTTTTTTAAGACTAAATAACAGTCTTTCATAAAACGGGAATTTTACACCAATCTCTAATATGGTTAGAATGGGTATTAAAAATCATACATTGCCAGGGAAATGAATGATCAGTAGAGATTTGCACTGACCTAATCCTATAAGAACCAGTACCTCAAAGTACTACTTACAAAACGAGTAAGCTTGCTGCCCATATGGAGAGATGGATGTTCATAATATGTTGCCAAATGAACACTCTGTACTCAGCACTTAGTGGGAGTTTTTTGGGAAAAAGGAGGAGAGATAGAAGAGTTACTGAACAGAAAAGTGATTTTGTCTACCATATTTATGAAGTCACCAGCATTAATTCAATGTTTCCTAGATACAGGGAAAGTATTTTACCATGCTGAATGGTGGCCATGGAAAAACTGCTTTTAGAAAGAAAATTGTTCATTGAAAACTATCAGTTACCAGGCATCCCACTGAAAAAAAAAAAAAAAAACAAAAAAAAAACAGCAGGAGAAAAATATTAAAGTAATTGTTTTATTGAGCAGGAGATTGGAAAAAAAATCCTGATTACAGATTTTACATCTGTGATTCTGATACTGATCACTGACAGAGCTAGAATTCATAAGGTGAATCAACATCCATGTACAGGAAAACATAATCAGGATGGTTCCATAGTAGATTGAAAAACAGGAAACACAAGACTGAGGTGAAATCCTAAATTCTCAGTTGTGATTACATAAGATCTCTATTTAAGGTATATGATACTATTTCCAAATCAAAAGTTGGCATTGAGAACAGAATATTGCGTTCTAGCTTCTTTCTTATTGATCAGTTAGGTAAAGCTGATCAAAAGTTTTTTCAAGAGCCTTTACAGGTCTTTTCCTCTGTGGCAGACTTGGGTTCTGTTAATTATCTTCTACAATAAATTAAAATCTCTTTAATCAAGATAATACGATATATACAAATTTACATTCATTATTTTTAAAAGAAAGATAAATGAGACAGGGCAAAGCAATCCTTATTTAAATTTTGTTGCTTTTAGAATATGAAAGTACTGGTTATGTTTGGAGGAGAAAATTGGAGATAAAAACAGCTGAAACATTCTGGTTCATGGGATTTTGGAAATGTTTGTTCATTTTTCTGTGCTTAGACTAAGCCATTTCACATTTAAATAAGGGATTTAAATATAGTTTTACATAGCTAAATCTGGATGGAAACCTGTTCCCTGGAACATCTCTGTTCTGATCAGTACCTTTGGTTCCCACTTTCTTCCCTTCTGCTCTGCAATGCTTGGCTTCTTCAAGAGGAAGATGGTGGACAGCCTACTCATGCAATGCTCTGAAGCCTTGGCAATGAGGCCATTAGGTCTGAATGTAATCGCTTCGCAGCTAAATAGACATCAGGACCTACAATCTGAAATCCTTGACACTACATTTTTCTGCAAAGAAGGATGAGAAAAGAATGGGAGCTGATATCAATAACTGGCTTCTAAATTAACACTTCTGATCCTTTAGATGGTTCACAAAAAAAAAAAAAAAAGATTGAAGTGGAAATGCTAAGTCACAGCCTGAAACAGTGATTGAGCACCCGGTGGGAAGGCAGGGCCAACTCAGGGGAGCCTAGGTGCATGCAATGCACCTGGGTGACCAAAAGGGATGGAGCCAGGAGTGGAGCCCCCCCACCTTCCCCCTTTGTTTCTGCATCCACAGCTGCTGCATCTGGGCTTGTCCTCATTTACTACAGCCAAAGAGTTTGATACCCTGCTCTTATAGCTGTACTTTCCATCACATTGTAGAATTACAAAGATAATCACTGGATAACAAAAGAGCGCTGGTATCTTCCACTTACTATTGGTCCCTATATATACTAAGCTTGGGAGAGCTGAACAGGATTTTCCTTTTGAAGACTTTGAGGAACCTCTTTCTACTAGCTGCACAGAGAATTTGTGCTCTAGCTGCGGGAACATTAAGCTTGTATGAATTTCAAGCCTTACCTGGAAATAGCAGTAGAAGAAAAAAGACTGAGTAAAAAGGTTTGCACAAGCAGCCATCATGAAGTTCAAAATAATGCCAAATTTATAAAGAAAACATAGTAGCTTTGAAGATTTTACTAGTACTAATTCCATAGATGCAGATTTTAATACAAAAATTACACGTGTAATTTCAAAACGAGAAGACACATCAACATTTTCAGTCTGAGGAAAGTTCCTACTCCATATGAAACTTTCATGAATAATATAGCTTTATGCATGTGTCATAGTTTGACCCTAGAAAATATCCCTGGAAAGAACTAAGAGAATCAGTTATTAAGAGGAATAAGACATCCAACTACTGAACTCTTACACTTATACATCATGCAGAGCTTTCTGCAAGACAAACTTAAACACAAATAGATGGAATTACTTACTGTGCAAAGTGTTTCAAATGTCTTTTCAGAGACAAACGATCCATCAAGACCAAAAAGAAAAATAGATGCATAAGAAAGCATTCCTCCAAGGATAATCAGGTTGTTCATGTAGGGACTGGACATCTTTATTAATCTATAGACAAAAGGTAATAGCGCATTAAAGAGAAAAGATTCTTTTAGAACAATGAAGAAGAATTATTTGTCACCTTCTTATCAACCTTCTTGTAGAAATCCATAAAGTATATGAGCATTCACATATGTTTTTTTATAAACTCAGCCATTTTTTTAGGTGTTTGAATATTTAGTAAAAAGGGTCTTCTTTTTTACTGATGGATTAATTAGCTAGAGTAATGTTAATAGCACAGTCATACATAAATTAAAAATCACACTCTATGAATAGTATATAAGAAACTTGTCCTAACAGACATTTGTTTTAATGTGTGTATATAACACAGTAATTCTAACCAAATAATTCTAAATTATAATATTTCCACAGTTGAAATATCTTCCTAAGATAAGTATTAAAGACAAACTCCACAAACTTGGCATTTAAATTCAAAATAATTTGAGACATAAGTAACATGAACACCTTACTTTTGATTTCTGTTTTTGATGTTAAAGAACAGGAAGGCACTGGCCATTATCATTCCTAGAATAGTAAGAGCTGAAAGGATGCTGTAGAGTGGCAGAGAGATCTTGCGTAGTTCCTCTTGTATAATTGTTTTGTCCTTTGGGGGCTCGAGTCCTAGAATTACAAGAATTAAAAAAAGATAAAGTTCAATCAAATGCAGAAGTTCTGTAAGATGATATGTCTCTCCTCCATACAGTACCTAGATATAGAATATTTAACAAATACAAACCACATTCCTAGCTGATGAAAATACTGACTTTGATAGACATTTTAGTCAAACTGATTGACAAGCAGGTTGGTATTTCTGGAGCAGATAAACATGGTCTTTGGGAAAAAAATCACAACAAAATTCAAATGTAGAACCTTGTAAAATATATGCCTATTTTCATTTTAAAATGTAAATAACACTGAACTAACTGTAAAGTTCTCTAGGACGTTATGCTTTTCTGAAATAAGTGACAGAAACATGAGTAGAAAACAGAGTACATTGTTTCTCAGCATATTTTTATTACCAGCAGGGCAAATTCAGATGACCTTTCTAGAAACCCACCACACCTGCAATCAACACAGAGAAAGCTAAAGGGCTGTGGGAAGCTGGGGCACAGGAAGAGGCAATTCCCAAGTCAGAAGTCAAGCAGGCAGGGTGAGATGGTCAACTTGGCTGAGCAGGGATCTTCTTCTAGGACTGTGTGAAAAAAGAATGTGTATGGCTACTGGAAGTGAGATTGGGTGACATGGGAAGATGACAGAGATGCTGTTTGCCACTTCATGGAGAACATTCATGTGGCCAAAGCTCAGTTACTGTTGAAGCTGGATAGTACTTTGTGAGATAACAAAAAGGGTATTTTAACATATATTAACAGTAAAAGAATGACCAGAGACAATATTGGTCCATTGCTTGATGAGGATGGTCACCTCCAAAATAGGGATGGTCCTAGATATACATATAGGATGTGTGAGGAGAGAACCTGTGGAAAGGGAACTTCTTTTTGATGGCAAGTTGATCCTGAGTCAACAGTGTGTGCTCTGGCAACCAAAAGAGTAAACCATATTCTGGAGTGCATTGTGCCCAGCACTGCCAACTGGGCCAAAGGACTGAGTCCAGCTCTGCTCTATGCTGCGCAGCCTCATCTTGTGCACTAGGTGCAGGTTTGGGTGCCACAACACAAAAACATATGTTAGAGAGCATACAAAGGAGGGCTACAAAGATGGGGAAGGGTTTTGAGGGCAAGAAGAATGAGCAACAGCTGAGGTCCCTGGGTTGGCTCAGCACAGAGCAGAGGAACCAAAGGGAGGCCTGATGGCAGCTGCAGATCTCAAGGGTAGTGGAGGGGCAGCACTGAGTTCTGCTTTCTGTGACAATAACCCGGTCTGAGGGAACAGCATGGAGCTGTGTCAGGGAAGGGGCAGGTTTGGGGCTATGAAAAGGTTCTTCCACAGGGAATGGAACAGGCTGCTCAGGGCAGTGGGCACAGACCCAAACCAATGGAGTTCAAGGAACATTTGGACACCACTCTCAGACAAAAGACTTGAATTCTGGGTGGTCCTGTACAGAACCAGGAGTTGGACTCTATGATCCTAAGCTATATTAAGGAGCATGCAAAATAAGGAGGTGATCCAAGACAGCCAGCATGGCTTCACCTAGGGCAGATCATACCTGACCAGTTCAGTGGCTTTCTATGATGGGGTGAAAGCATTAATGGACAAATGAAGAGCAACTGATGTCATCTACCTGGATGGGTGCAAGGTCTTTGACATGGTCTCACACTGCATCTTTATCTCTAATTTGGAGAGATACAGGTTTAAAGAGTGGAATATTCAGTGGATGTTCAGAGGCAATTTTTCACTCAAAGGGCAGTGTGGTACTGGCACAGGCTGCCCCGAGAAGCTGTGAGTTCCCCATCCCTGGAGGTGCTGAAGGTCAGGTTGGATGTGGCCCTGCACAGCCTGAGCTGGTGGGTAGCAGCTCTGTCCACAGCAGGGGTGTTGGAATTAGGTGATCTTTAAAGTCCCTTCCAACCCAAGCATTTTTATTCTGTTATCCTTGTGGGTTCGATCTAACTCAGGATATTCTATTGCTCTGTGATACTAAGCTATATGCCTGATTGAGAGTCAGCTACCACTAGTGAAATTAGTCTTCTGCTATGAATGTAGAGGAAGTCCACATATGAACAGTAGCAGATTGGGGGGAAAAAAAAATGGCTAGGAGATATGGCAACACAGGCTACATGCTCATTAAGGACATCAGGAGTACTACTGGGCTACATGCTCTCTTTAGCCCTGTTTCTTAAATGCCAACTTAAATAAAGCTAGCATTAATATTCTGAAACAATATTTTCTAACTGTCTAGCAGACACCTCCCAAATGAAATCAGCAACTTCCTTCTCATTTGTAAGAAAAGGACATGAGGAGCCTGCAGGGGAAATGAACTGGGGGAGTGGGAGATGGGAAAGAAGTTACTTGTTGGTAAAGATGAGATAGATGACATATCTGTAGCTTGTTGAAATAATAAAGGACATTTACACATATCAGTTTCCCATTACGTGAATGAAAAGTATCAACACAATAAAAAACTAGCATTTCTGGGGGGCAGATTTATCCTGCTTTTAAGAACAACTTGGTTCCTTTTCTCTTTACACTGTTTCACAGCTGTTTGATATTACAAAAACCCTACAACAGGTCTGCAGACAGCAAGTTATGTCCACGTCACTCCTATACCTCTTTCCAGTTTCCCATCTTACCTTGGAACCTGATGCTGTTGTTGATTATTTCCAGAGTGTCAGCTACAGCATTATACTCTCCCACCTTCACTTCCTTTCTTTCTGCAGAGAAACAAACAAGAGTGATTGTTTATGGCAGCTCACATGTTCTCAATTATTTAACTGATTTTGCCTTCTTTTTGACAACGTGTCAAAATGAAGAGAAATATTCTTGAAGTACATGAATTATTAAAGCAGAATGCCAGGCAGCTAACATCGTTAAAAGAAATATTTCTGATTTTTTAAAGAAATGCAAGGGATTTTTAAGAACTGATTTACATAATCAGGAAATTGTTGTTACTGGGCACAGATATCTCCAGCTTAAAGATCACATGCTTGCTTACTGGCTTACACTGAGTAGGACACTTAGTTAAGAGCTCAGATATAGCTAAATCACATGTTCCATTCTCATTTAAACAGCTAGCTTATCTTGCTTTAGTGAAACATTTCCCAGGGGAGTTAACAGAGGCAGGCTCCAGTCTGAACGGAGTAGACTGGCTAGTTAATAGGTAACTGGGAATCTAATCTCTTATTCTGGGAATTTAATCTCTTATTCTGACTGGGAATTAGCGACTCATCAGTACAATGACTGCAAAATATACTGCATTATTTGATCAAAGTCAAATTGCACTTGAGCTGAAATGATTACTGTTACTTATACCTAGAGTAGATACAGAAACTTAGTATGTTCAGATACTGCCTTGGCTACTGGTGCTGGAACACAGGCAAACATTAGTCCCAGCTTTTTTATTACATCTGGCACCAATTAATTTCTGTTATTTTTGTCAGATTTTTTAGTATTATAGAGAAGTACAGAAACTTATTAAATTGTTACCTTTATGCACAGAAAAAATAACTTTTGAAGTGTGACCAAAAAAATGCAGGCACATTGGTTGCAGTGCTCTTTGATAAGCTGTATCGATAGAGCCAAAAATTTCCTTTCGGGCCTCTATTTCTGGGCATGTACAACCCTATTTGCATGTAAATTCTGAGCTCATGACCCTATTTGTGACACTGATTTGGCGAGCTGATGATCTTGAGCTAGATGCCCTATTTGAAAAGACTGTATTTTACCCAACAGCTCCATATTAACCTTTCCTCCTTTCTCACTCAAAGCAATTGTGCACTCTTCAGCTCTGCTGAATGGAGCAGCTAGCTCCATTTCAGCAAAATCCACAGGCTGATTAATGTTAATCTGAAAGCTCCCAGGAAGCAAAAGTTTTCCTTATATAAACTGTGCTACCTATTGTTAACATTGTTTATGCAAAATTCTACACTGAGTTGCAAATGCAGCAAACATCGGCACTAGCTATACTCCCATGAAACGCTAGAGGTCGCTGTTCTGGAAACCGATTCACCTTTCACACGAGTGTAGGACATTTCTAGTGAGGTGCTAGGACAAGTTTGACATAAAAGCATTATCTCCTGGTTTTCAGCAGCAGTTTCCAAAGGCCCATCCATAAAACCAACTTCTCTTGAATACACAATAACACAGGGAGGAAATAAAAGTTGATACTTTCTGACACTGCCTGAATATGCTTTGAGATACATTTATAAATCTTGGTTAGACTCAAAGAATGTTATGGACACAGTTGTCATTTGAATACTAAAATGGTTACTGCTAAAATCTGTGCAAACTCACTACTGTATCTATTAGTAGAATTACAATTAGAGACCATGTATCTGAAACTTCAAAAAAATCCCAAACAAAACAAAAGTTAGAAGTCAGAGAAAAAAAACACCTTAGAGTGTCTACCTACATCAATTTGCACAGGTGATACCAGATAGTTCACAGCATCTGCTTATACCAGATGAGGAGGAGATGCACCTTAGTGTTAATCTAGCCACAACCTAGCAACAGACTAAAATCTGAAAGTTCTGATTAACAGAGAGAAGAGTAATTGCTTCACAAACATTTCTGTATGAGTCAGTTACTTGGATTTGTTTATATGACAGATGCACATAATAGGTAGGGCTGCATACACAATTGACAGCCTAAATATATGCTTACTGATGAAGGCATTGAAAGGGAGAAAATTCTGTGATGGCTTCATACGACATACAAAGCCACTGCTTTTCAACATTTATAAATTCTCAAACAGCTTCCTTCACACATAAAAGCAACACTGAGGATATGCCTAACTGTAATACAGTATAACAACTTGAAGTAGGCTGAAACTTGTTAGGCTGGGTTGCAGGAGCTAGTCCTCATAGAAATGGAGATCAGTAGAGCTATTTGTAGAAGTGAATTTCCATGGTGGACAGAGCTGGAAACAAAGAGTATTCGAGATTTAGATACCCAAGAGTGTAAAAAATACGTGAAGTGCTAAGTAGTGAGGAAACACATTAACGTTGATGTAAACATGGAAAAAACAAACAAACAATCAAACAAACCCAAAACAGTTTGTAGAGTGTATGTTGAGGTTTACTGGAGTTAAGAAATGCCATGAAGATATTTGAAATCTTTAAGCACTTGCGCTCAATGGAAGGTAGTAAGGAAAATAAACCTTATTTTCATTCACAGCTAAGACAAAATAGTCATATAATGATAAGTTTACAGGAGTGCTGAGGTAGAAAACACAACTACAGCTGTTGGGTTTTCAGTCCCCAAGCACAAACACTGACCTGTGAGAAAGTCACTTCCAAATCTTAATTAAAGGAAGCAGAGAGTCAGCAGTATAGCTTGCTGATCTCTTGCAGAAGCCAACATGGGTAAGGACGGAACTGCAGGCTACACTTCTCTATGTCATTCCCTCAAATTCCCTTTAGAAATTCCAAATGATTCAAGCCAGCATACTAATTTTATAATTAAGCTCTTATCTGTCAAAATTTCTGTGTTCAACAACAAGACAGGGAGAAGTGGAACTCCTTCAAATAAATACACCAAGTGCTTTTACACAATATCCAGAATACAACATATACTTATTCTTCAGTATTTTCATTGTTTTAAACTTGTTTTTTCCATACCCTAAAGTAAAGAGATCCTATTGAATCCCTCCTACTCAGAATAAAATGGGTAACAAAAAATGAAAGAGAATATATTTGTTTTGTGAGATGTTTGTCAATACTAAAACAATAGCAAATTCACTTTAGAATTTGAATATGCAGCTGTTCTTTCACACTAGAACAGAAAAAAATATTAGCAACTAACCAACTCAAAGAAAACTGGCCCAGAAATGTGTCACTGAAAATTATGCCTAAAAGAATTATTAGCAACTAATCCTTGCCGTTAAATAATTGTCACAGAATAGATTACGTTTATTACCAACATGAAAGCCTTCTGCCAACTAGGAATTGAACTACTCTTAAAAGTCAATTAGAATGCTTTCTTTGACGTGTGTTATTATGGAATTTTATAGCCCACTTCAGGCAGATGTGGAAAAATTGACACACTGCTACATAATTAACTGGGCCACATTTCATAAAGGTAATACAACTGATATTTAATTGCATAACAGGTCATTAAAAGTTCTTGCTGAATGAAAGCAAAAATCATCCTGCAATGGACATCGAGTGAATGAATTTGTCAAAATGCACAAGACTACTGTGACCGTCAACATGACTAATAACCACTTATATGGAGCATTTCTAGATGAGCCTATGTTTAGTCACAGTTCTTTCTTATGACAGTGTCCATTTCTGTTAGTTTTTCTTATGTGTTTATTCACATCTAATGAAAATAGCTTTTACTGAGATATATTTAAGGAGAGACAAAGCATGAGGAATCTTCCTTCATCTCTTGCAATGCAAAAAAGGTGGGACAAATGTGTTTTCTTTATTTTTCTCCATGCAGCCAATGCTGGCTGACTCCTAACAATGCAAAGACTGTGTGTATCTAAAGCTTGTTGCACCTTTCAGTATGTCACGTTGACTGAAATGGTGCAAATAACCCTTGCTGTGATGTAGTTAAATCAATACAAAAATGTTCACGTGTGTGGAATCACCAGTATAATTTATGCCTACAGTAATAAGGTAACTCTGAAATAAGGCAGTTTCCTATGGGGTACAGAAGGATGTCCATTGCTATGTGCGTGATTTAATGAATTTTTATATGTCTAGTTGATGATGTCATTGTAAATAATGTGTATAGGCTCCCAAACTGTGTTACTCTAAAAAGTAATTAAGGACCTCAAACTCTACCATAAATTGACATTATTTGTATTTTCTTCCACCACTACAGCGTTTTATAAAGTTAGAATTCTATGGAAACTGCAAATGCAAGTGTGTAAGTGATTAGCATTCACTTTCCAACAACTATAAATTAATTTTTAAATTAAACTTAATAAATAAAATATGAGAACCCTTCCAGGTGGGGGTAACTGGAGTTTCTCCTTTAGAGGCCACTTAGGTTCTTCTCAACTTAAAAAAAAGCAGAAAAAAAATATTACTTATAAGTGAAAGAATATAAGGAGGTGCCTCTACGTCTCCACTTTAAAAAGCTTTTTCTAAATTTCCCTCATTTGATGTTCTTGTCTAGTGATTTTTTGTTATTTCTTTTTGTTTTCCGAAATAAAGGATTCCAGTTCAGACTGCATACAGAATGCTGTTAGAAAAGCAGTATATATACTATATGATAATTACTCTTCATTGCCACTTCTCAAATCCTATCTTGCATTCATCTATAAAGCAAAACAGACAGACAGGTTAAGCTAGCCAAAGGCCAAGTTGTCTGTGTCAGCCATAATATCAGGATAAAAGCTAAGAAGTCTTAACTGTGGGCTTATTTCACTACATTAGCATGGTATTTAGCCAACAGGAAACAGAAAGTATGTAAGCAAGCAAGTTCATAAAATGACATTAAGTGCTCTGAACTCATCAAGAATCTCATCCTGTTTTATAGCTCAAAAAGATTTTTCCATAAAAAGTCCAACCATCTGCATCTTTAATAGCTTATCAAAATAAAATTTATGCATTATTTCTAACTTCGGTTTTTATCTTTCATATTTTATATTTGTCTCCTCTTTTACTTGGTAAACTGACTTCTAGATTTGCTTAGGAATTTAGTAATGTAGTTCATGTGGGTTTAAATTTATCTTAGGTATTTATATATTACATATGAAAGTGCTGTATAACAAAATAAAAAAATAATGACTTTGAGTTTTAAATAATTACTCATTAAAATCTGAATTGGTAAAAAAATCACAATATCTTTCATTCATTTACAATAAGTAAGGCAGATAATCGATGAAGTATAAGGATTGGTGTAATGAACAAAATACACAAAGCATACACTGACTCTTCTAAAATGAAACTCCTGTTCACAGACCGCAGTCCCAAATTACCATGCTTTTCTGACTGAGAATTTACAGTGGAAATGTGTAAAACTACAGGCTTGTAATTAAACTAATGGCAGAGCTACTCTAGTATTAAATTATAACACCATTTTATTAATTGCTGTGCATTTAAGCACCTTTGTCCACACACAGCAGTCCATTTTTCAGAGTGGGCATGCCATGAAACCAAACCGCTCACACGTACAGGCTGGGGCTGGCGTCCCTTGAGACATCCCAGGAGGTGGCATAGTTTGAAGGCCCCTCCAGGCAGTGACAGGTTTGGATGTGGACACCACTGATGTGAAGAGAAGTCCCCTCTGGCAGAAGCCCAAGCCCTGTCAGCAGCCCTGTCTGTCAGAGTCTCACCAGGAGAGGGACAAACTGGAGCCAGGGCTGTGAGGAAAGATAGAGCTGCCAGCAAGGGAGGCTGTGGCCACGTTTTGTTGTCTTTTCAGTTTGATTTCAGAGCATTAAAACGCTGGATATTGTGAGGCACAATTTCACACATGCTGATTCCTAGATAACAGACAGTGAACCACAGGAAGGAATTGTATCAATTTTGACAATCTATGTGACTTCCAAAGAAACTCGGGATGACAGACCAGTAGCATTTCCAGATATCTTATCCAAAAGGAATAATTGCAATTATTTTCTCTTTGGTGCCTTGGAAAGTGAGTCTAAGTATGTATGGCATGCATCATATGGAGAGTTAGGCAAAAGAAAGAATCACTGAATCACAGAATGTCTTGGGCTGGAAGGAAACTTTAAGTCCATCCAGCCCCAGAAATATATTCTGGTTAATTCAAACAAAAGATCAGTGTGACCTTTTTGTCCTTTTGTACATTTGATAGCCTAGCATTTCATTTGATTTTTCTCCTGGATGCCCAGAAGAAGGGTGTGATCATACTCATCTAAATGCATTACTTATCAAGCTGTAATTTTAATTTCAATTCAGTATGTTTTACAGTTGAGAAGATGAATTAATAATTAAGGATAACAACAACAATAGCAACAACAGTTTCTTAGAAAGCTTTGGGATGGTTCTCACTTCAGAGCTGCTTTTCTTGTCATTCTGGTGATGCACAGAATAACTGCTGACAGTGGCCTAGCCTGAGGACAGATTAAGATGTCTTAAGATGTAACAATGCAACCAAATCTCTGCAACTGTTTTTGGAGGCTGCTCAGATCTACTGGACAGTCCTCCTGTCAAGGGTTTGGTGTTCCTTTCTTATTTAGACGATAACCATACACACATGCATACAATCAACTTTATGTTGCATACATGTGACAAGTCACAGTACCTTGGAACAAGGTCATTTTCCCTCCATGCAGCAAAGCACCCCCACTTTCTGGTAGCCAAGCAGGGAGGAAACAAAGGCTCCATTGTCCCAAGTCATGCATTTGGATGCACACCTCTGATTATATGATCAGGGCATTCCCTCACCATCTGCCACTGTAATGCTTCCCCCACTGTGCTCAGTGCATGCTGAGCAACCTCACAGTGGGCCATGTGTAGTCTGCTCCAGCTGAGAGGTCAAAAAACAAGATGCTCTGGCTTTTTTCCTGCATATTGCATCCATAAAAGTTTGTCGTTACGTAGAGGTTTGAGTTGCACAGTTAGCATGCCTGAGATGGCAGGAAAGCAGCAGCTGGTGTGTGCCTTACTATTGCAAGATAGTAAGCTGAGTCTGAGCACTCAGTATGTCCTTGAGTATCCACTTGCCCTTAGACCAGGTGGCCTGTGAAAACACTCCAGCACATAACGAGCTTTGAATGTTTTCTTTGCTGTTTGGGGTCAAACCCAGAGGCAGGATTCCCAGTACCCATCTTCTAAAACTAAAAATAAGACTGTCGAGGCAGAGTTGAATACATATCTACCAAGCTGTGAAATCAATGCTATTTTCTGTCTTGTAATTTGTAGGGCAACTGCAGTGTTTTTCTCCCCTATAAGGCATTATTGACTCTGGCTGGCTGGTTTATATTACTAGAATAAACTAGTAATTTGATTCAGAAAGAGCAGGGAAAGCTTTTCAGAAAAAAACGTAGAGTAGAAAAGAGTCCATGTGCATAACATCCTGCATATGCAAGTGACCCCTTGTTGGGATATAGGGAAGATTATAGAGGTACACAAGTAGCCATATTCGTGGAGAACGCTCTTTAAGCTTCCAGTGCTTAAATGAACAAGAGAGACACCAATAAAAGACCTATCAAATGCCATAAATATTGAGTCTTTCAACCTCCACCCTCCCATGAGAAGAAGTCTGCCTCTGGGCTTGGAGACAAATGGGATCATAGGTTGTATTTCCCCACCCTTAGGGAGCAATCTCTCCATGAGAAATGGGTTTATCACTACTACATTTAGGATCAGCTCACTAGTGAGCGAGGATAATGTTACACAGCCCCAGGACACCCATAAAACCCAAGAACTGCATGATTAAGAGGGAGAGGAAAGTGTTTTCAGGGGCACTACTTTGAGTATTTTCACAAGCAGGAGTGGCCTCTAGATATATCCTCTTAAAATTCTGTATTTCATATCTGTTTTTTTGATTCCTGAGATGCTAATAGAAGTTTGAGATATTTGGGGCACCCTCCAGGTGGAGGAGTGCTACATGAATACAGGTAAACATGCAAAGGAACATCATGCCTCATGCACCAAGGCAGTGGCAGACATGAAATCTTCATGTGAAATACTGTCAGCTAGAAAAAATGACCATGCTCAATTCTCACATGCTTTAAGAAATGAATCCAGAAGCTGGATCCAATCATGGGAGATTGCTGATCCAGTAAAAAATTGTGGGTTTGAAAAAAATTGTTTTTTGCTGATCCAGTAAAAAATCGTGGGTTTGAAAAAAATTGTTTGAAATCTTCTGTGTACAGCCCAGTGCCACAGCCTCCTGCACTGATATTTCTCAGCTCATGAATTTCTATTTGACACCCTTCTGTTTTTGACCTAAGCATGTGCAAGCTTCATGTTAAGACAAATCCCAAACTGTTTTCAAATATAAGATGTTAGAAACAGCCAAACCGGAATGGATTCACACTGATACACATTCCTCATGTTGTTAGAACTCTTTCCCTTCCTTCAGTTACTAGAAGTACATTTTAATTGGAAGCATTCTAGTCTTGCAATTCAAAATGTATCAGTGTTACTATTTCTTAAATTTTCTTTAAAAACTCAAATGGTGCTAAAATCCACAGGAGGAAAAAAACCCCACTATTTGCAAAAATACCATCATTCAGGAAATGATATTAAGTTATATATATATATTATACTTAAGTTGATTTTATATTCCAGAGGAATGAAAGCAAACTCCAGCTGAAGCTTGTTAGAAGTCAGAGTTTGAAAAAAAAAAAAAAAAAAAAAAAGTAATTTTCCTTCCACTTCAGTGAAATTCCACTTGCTTTAACTTCTTTTTCTATCAACCCCTTTGTAATACTGAATAAAACAGAAAGGTCGATAAGGAGCCTACAGTAATCGCTTCTTAGCACTGATTTGGTACAATATATATTTTACTAAGAACAGAAGGAAGTGGTTTAGAAGACTGATTAGGTTATAAGGAAGTAGGTGTTTTGAAGTGATAGTCCCTGATTTTATCTTTAACGATAGTTTCAGTGTTTACCTAGTACTATAAACCTCATTGTCAGGCTTCTTAATTTCAAATCCTGACTCATTTTCTACATTTTGTTCTGGAGCTACAGAAAACAGGCTTGCATTAAGAGAAAATTTTCCCAAGGAAAGCTACAGATATTAAATTCTAATTACTTTAAATAATAAAAGATTTAATAATTAATATAATTACATAATACACCTGACATACAGATCTGGAATGAAATTGCTTGGCAGAGCACAGTGAGGTCACATGAGCAGCACTTCTACATAAGCAAAACTTTATTTTTAGGTAAAACATTAAATATGCACATGGAAGAGTTTCCAGAATCAGAGTTGATGTAGGTATGGAGTGAAAACAATTTGACAAATCATGTAACTGAAAGACCTTGTTCTGACTAGAAAATTGATAACATAAAGCAATGATGATATTATTCTGAACATTTGCTTGTTTCAAGAGTGTAGGATTTCTGCCTGTAGCAATGAAAAATAATATAAGGGAAAAAAATCTTTGAAAAGCTGATTAAAACTAGAAAAGCAGAAGTATGCATTTTTTCCACTTATCACTGAACTGCACTATGACAGTGAAGAACAGCAGAGTTTTTACAATCAGCTGGGCATATAAGGCTCTATTAAACAACCCCTGCAGATGCATAAAAGTGAGTAAAACAGAAATCTAGTGTACAAAAGTTATGTCATCAATTCTTCATTACAACTAGAATAAAAACTTGAAATTTTCTACTGTTTCAAAAATGATGTATATATGCATCCCTGCTATATTGCATAATCTTTTGCCTTTTTTCTTGAGAAATTACCAAAGCTGTTGGTGTGCAGTGAGAAAGAAAGCTGAGGTTTGTTTGGAATATGAGAGCAAGAGGAAATCTTCTGGAAATAGAAAATTTCAAAAACACTGCCAGGAAAAATATATTTCAAAAACTCCTCAGAACAGTTGGCAAAGTAATACTATAAGCGATACCAAAGTCAGTAGTCCTACAAACTTTAATACTGACAAGCTTGGAAATCAAAACCATTAAACTGTAAGAAGGAGATTTAAATATTTCTTTAATCAAGTGAATATGTATCTCAGTGCATGCATATCTAAGACATTGCAGCCAACCCTGTTCTAGTCACAGCATTTGATGGAAAATTAAATTATAGAATGCTTCTGGAAGAAAAAATGAATTGAAGGGCACTGTAATCCATGCTGCTTGTCTTGTATATTTATCAGAATTTAGAAATGCAAGTACTTTACCTCTTTGACCAGGAACCTTTAACCTCACAGTTTTAGATGCTCAGTGCAAAACTTTATTAGTAGGTGGCTAACTAAAATCACACACAAATTTTGTCTCTTTGCCTTTTTGTAAACTGTAAGTTGCTTCTTATGCAACAGCCTTTATAAAGAAAAGGAACTTCCAATGAAAGTCATATGCTCTTGCTATCCAGAAACAGGAAATACAGCTTTCTGTGACATCTGTTTGGACTCCTACTTGCATATTTGAAAATCAGGGGCCCTCAGATTCCAGCTACAGTCCTTTTTTCACTCCTGAGACCCTCCTCATGTCCACAGTGCTGCCTGTTCTGCATCTAGCACCTTCTGACCTACCTGGAGGAGTAGGAACTGGGACCAGGGCAAGGAAAGAGGAGACAATAAAGAGACTGAGACATAAGACAACTTTAGAGTGTCAAGATGGTGTTTGCCTCCACCCAAAGCCCACAGAATCATAGAGTGGCTTAGGTTGGAAGAGACCCCCAAGATCATCAAGTTCCAACCTCCCTCCCACATGCAGGGGCCACCAGCCTCCAGATCTGGTAGTAGACCTGGTTGCCCAGGCCCCCATCCAACCTGGTCTTGAACATTTCCAGGGATGGGGCAGTCACAGTCTCTCTGGGCAGCATGTTCCAGTACCTTGCCACTCTCCGTGTGAAGAACTTCCCTTGATATCCAAGCTAAACCTTCCCTCCTCGTGCTTAAAAACATTCCCCCTTGTCCTATCACTATCCACCTGAGTAAAAAGTTGATTCCCCTCTTGTTTATAGTCCTCTTTCAGATACTGGAGGACTACAGTGAGGAGTTCATGCAGCCTTCTCTTCTCCAGGGCAAACAAGCCCATCTCTGTCAGCCTGTCTTTGTAGGGGAAGTGCTCCAGGACTTAGAACATCTTTGTAGCCGTTTCTAGCCTTCCTCTCGACCCTCTACAACAGCTCCACATCCTTCCTGTATTGCAGGGGAACACTGCTGGCTCATGTTCAGTTTTTCATCCACCAGGAACCTCAGGTCCTTTTCCACAGGACTGCTCTTAAGGACTTACATATCTGAGATTACTCTGACCCAAGTGCAAAACCTTGCACTTTGCAATGTTAAACCTCATTAGACTCACACAGGCCCACTTTTCAAGCTTGTTGAGATCCCTCTGGATAGTATCCCTTCCTTCTAATGTGTCAACCACACCACTCAGCTTGGTGTCATCAGGAAACTTGCTGAGGGTGCACTCGAGCTTGTCATCATTGTCACTGATGAAGATGTAGAAGAACACCGATCCCAAGACAGACCCTTGAGGGACACTGTTTGTCACCAGCCTTTACCTGAACATAATGCCATTCACCACAACCCTCAAGCACTAATACCTCTTACTCCATCAACTTAACTACATTTTTTCCTTACTGCATCAGCAGCTGATTCCTTTCCAACCATGTCATGTATTAGAGAGCACTGCTGTTTGGCAGCACAGCTGTTTCCCTTGTGGAGCACCAGCAATGAACTTTAGCTTACTTTGCTTTGCTTTGGGTTTATGGCATGCATTAGACCGTGCATTCCTAGGGACGCAGGCCTGTCACTTAAAAGGAAAGCATTCTATAACTGCAACAGCCTAATCTAAGAGACAGATGTTTTATATACCTGAGCTTCAGAAGACACCAGTGCTGCAATTTGTGCAACCGTGGTGAGAGTGTTTCTTACTTCAGCAACTGACATAGAGACCATGTCACCCTGTCATGTTAGGAGGGTGTTCAGGGCTCAGATGGGGTTATTTCCTTCCTGTGTATTATGCCTTTAGTTGCTCCGGCAGATTTTGTAGCTGTTTTTACTTAAAGATAGCACATCGGAGGATGTATCTATGGGAGGGTCAAATGGACATAACTACGAATGGTTTATAGACTTTTCCAGATTGTTTTTAATGGCTAATCACCTTTCCCAGTTGTGCCCTCAAAATATCGAATCCCTTTTCTGTTTTGATAACACTCTCTTACCCCAGATATATCAGACATACCATTTATAGGGCAACATACCTCAAGTCAAGAAAAATACTTGTGCTAAATTTTCAGTTTTTTGTTGCTTTTTTTTTCTAAATTTCAGCAGGGTTGAAAAAATGTTTTGTGAGACTGGGAGAACTGAGAGATACCAGAGAGAGATGAAGGAGCTGATTACCAAATGAAGGACACAACTTCTAGCTGAGCTGAACAGCTGAGACCAGAGGCCATAAGTCAATGAGAGATGCAGAGGAATGGTAGAGGGCAAGGGCACTGCCTCACCATGTTTCATTACCAAAAGTTTACTCCAGAGAGACAACATCCCTCAGAATTGGCTCTTTAGATCCATAATCCATCAAAAAAGGTCAGGTTGGATGGGGGCCCTGGGCAGCCTGAGCTGCTGGGGGGCAGTCCTGGCCATAACAGGGGGTTAAAGCTGGGTGATCTTTGAGGCCCTTTGCAATCTAATCCATTCTGTGACTTTATGAAAAAAAATATTTGATTTGAAGGCCTTTTAGCCTATCATAAAGTCCTCAATCTTCTCATATTTGGAGAATTTCTTCAAAATTAATCAGTTGCTATCACTGGCTCTCCATAGAAGGTCCAAAGAATTACAGACACTATTCAGGAAGATCCAGCTATTCTCCAAAAGGAACTCTGTGATTTTGTGTATAAATTTGTCCTATTTAGTTTTCTCATTTTCCTTATGAAAATGAAAATATGAAGTGGTACTCTGTTATTACACATAAAAACACATTAAAAACAATTTTTTTTTTTAAGTCAGTAAATGATGTTCCCAGATGCATTATTTCTATTTCTTTTACAGGGCTTTCCAGACCATAGAAAGATTTTATAGAAAATGCTGTAAACTTGTACTATTGAAAGATAGCTACATTCAACTGAAAAGAAACCAAAATCAACAAAACCTCTAAATGCATTTTATAACCTATCCTGTACATTCTTTGCTACTTTCAGTAGTTAATACTGTTTCTGTGAAAACCTGCCCACAGATTTTAGTAAGATAAATTAAGTCTGTTTTGAAGTGGTCCAATTTCCTGCTTCTCTTTTCTTAATAGAAGCTTTCCTCTTTACACTCCATGCAAACCTTTCATTGAATTTAAACACAAAATTACCTGCTATCTGAAACTCAATAATATGCTTCTTAATTATCTAATTCCCATTCACTTCAAACAAATGATAATCATTTATTCTATACCTTGACCTAGCACATGGTGTAATTTAATAATCAGAAGAGCACTATACACATAATTTGGTGAAAAATCCATTTGAAGAATTTTGAATTTCTTTGCTTCTTTTGTGAGACATTTTCTTAGAGGTATCTGTGTATGACTAATTTATTTCTATGTTGGAAAGAAAACAAGCCTCTTGAAGATCAAGTTTCATAGAGTTGTCATAATTAATTTTTGAGACAAGCATGCTGGTCTAGATGATATTTTTCTAAAATGATATTACTATAGCAATCTAAAATGATATACTACAGCAATCACAGATAAAAGAAAGAGGTTTAAATCCTGCTTCAAAAAGAACCATTTCCAAATCAAGTTACATTTTTCTCATAATTGTAGAATAATAGAATCACCAAGATTGGAAAAGACCCACAGGATCACCCAGTCCAACTGTATCCACCTATCACCAATAGATCTCGCTAATCCATGTCCCTCAATACAATGTCCAAACATTCCTTGAACACCACCAGGGTCAATGACTCTATCACCTCCCTGGGCAGCCCATTCCAGTGCCTGACCACTCTTCAGAGAAGCAGTACTTTCTAACGTCCAGCCTGAACCTCCCTTGGCACAGCTTGAAGCTATTCCCTCTAGTCCTATCACTGGTTACATGAGATAATATTTGGTTTTGAGTGGAAACAAATCATGAATCGCAGAAATCAACTTAAAGTTTTAATTATTATATAAATGATTTCTTTTTCTTTCATTGATAAAAATACTCTTGCAAATTTATTTCATTTCCAAGCAAATGCAAAAAGTGTAAAACAACTTTTTACTTATTTAGAGTTCTTTCACAGGGATTTGAAAGGATTCTAACCTTTAGTAAAATTTAGTAAATGTTCTTATAGATAAACAGTGTAATATGTTTCACTGCAGAGCTGCAATTGTTGGAATATTTTGTGTTGATAACAAATATGATGAGAGAGATGCACAAGAGTTTAGATGTCTGTACTTAGTCTACCAGGCTGTAAATAGCAAAGCTTTTGGCTTTGCTCACTGAACAGCAAGCATCACAAGGAGATCAAGTTAGTCACAGTTGTCTGTCTAAGGCATTGATCAATCACAGAAGTGCTTCAAGGAACCTGCAAAGTTTCCAAAACCCAGGTGTCACACTAATGATTTCTGTATAAAGTTCTTTACAGTGCTAAATGTGTCTTGGCTGAGAGAATACATTCTACAAGACTGCTCAGACACAACAGTCTTCTGCTGAAGTCACATAAGCCACTGCACGGAAGAAAGCCTCACTTTTTCACAGCCAGCAAAGTCCCTAGCCCAGCTATAGTGCCCTGTCACAACTGAGGTTCGAAGTCATAAATACACATTCAAAATGTATTCTCACATCATTATCTGTTACAAAACGAATGCTCTTATTTATTTATTTATTTTTACATACATTCTTTGCCACCACCCATAATGTCAGTCTAAAGATCAAAGATCAGCCTTAACAGAGATTCTTTTCACCTGCGGATGAACCTTCCAATTAAGGGTTCAGCCACTGAGAAGTGAAGAAATGCAACAGAGGCTGGCACTGTGATTAATAATCCAAGATGAAAGCTTCATGGTTTATGGATGATATAACTTTTTGGAGTTCACCATGATTCACATGTACAAATCGTATGCACCTGCCATCCCTATTCAGCCCTGAGCTGAATGTCACAGTATCACTCCTCCAAGATACAGCAAAAAGCATTTCAATCCTCCAGAACGTTGTGGATGAGAGATCAGAATACACCTTTCACCCACTGTAGATGAAGACTCCAGCTTTTGGACTGCCATTTTGTGCTTCCTTTGAGGCAAATGAATTATTTAGTTATTGACACATAGCAGAAAAAACTCTATGTGTAAAATGCGGACACACTGTGAATTTAGGATCAGGTAAGCATCTAAGAAATGGTCCTAAGGTTCTACATTCTAAAACCCACATAAGGGATAAAACAATTCAAATATTTTTCAGTGAACTCCATAATATTCAGTTATTGAATAAAACAATTTTTTGTTGTTGTTGTTTTTCAGAATATCTTCTTCATCTGATAAGTACAGACAGCTTGGGAAAAAAAAACAAAACCAAACAAATTTGAACTGAGATGTGATTTACTGTATGTACTGTACAGGCACTTCTGCAAACACTAAACTTTATACATATCTTCTCTATTTGTATCTCTGCGAACATGCAGTGCAGCAGGCTTTGACATGCTTGGTATATATTTGTATTTCTTCAAGGAAATGAGGATTTGTATTTCATATGCCTCAAGAGCATATTTTCTATAACTGGGGAGATATTACTAAAAATAGTTCAGGGTTTTGACTGCATACAATGAGATTAAAGTAGGCTGTAAAACAATATCTTAAAAACTAAAAATAGAAATAGCCTCAGATGAATATTTAAGACATGCAAAATTAGGTCTCTCACATTATCTGTCAGATTATAGGGTTGATTCAGTGAGGTGCTGGAAGTCAGTCCGGAATGCTCAATCAATTCAGCATTTCAGGACCTACTCATAACTCTGCAGGGTCAGGCTCAGAGTTTACAACAGCACAACTAGACTGTCTTCATAAAGCGCTGTTTAATTAAAGTATTTATATTTACAGCAGTAATTCATCATACTATAAGCTATTGCTGATTAAAACCAGTAAGCTGGTCTTAAAACCTCACGCACTCATTACAATCGACAGTAGGATTGCTAAAGGCTTGACCCACTTCCAATGCAATTTGACCCAATTCCATGTGATGTAGCTCCATTTATAGTTTAACTGTTGATTGGGTTTTAACCATCCAGTAGATCAGCTATTGATTTCCACACAACAGCACAATTTACAGAATTATTCCAGATGAAAAGAGAAAACATCTATTGTTCAACTTCATTTGTCCTTGGCCACTCCAACAGAATTAATTATCTGAGATCTTACTTGGTAGATAAAAACAAGCAGTGTTGGGGGAATAACTTTCCTGGCAGCTTGTTGTACTTCCCGACTACTACATATTGTTACCCAGCTATATTGCTGACATTTCATCTAAATATTCTCGTATCTTTCTCCAAGCTCATCATTATGGACTGGAAGTAAAAATTCTATCCTTGGGAATGACTGTTGAACTATTTTACAGGAAGAGAAATCTATCATGTATATAAAGCAGGAACCTTTCCTCTTATTTGAGACCCCTACGGGGGTATCCACTTTTTGTTTAGGCCAGAGACAGGTATTTCCCAGCACACTCACATAATCTGAGAAAATATCCTGATTAAATTAGGAAGGAGTTTTACAATGTTTCAGGGACCTTCCTTACTACTGGCCTTCTACAGAGACTGGAAAACACGCGCATAATGGTGACAGAGGGCATGCTGTCTGTTGTTTGTGACAACAACATATGTACATTGCTATTCTAATGCAAATTCAGCCAATTGCAAGGTTAGTGCTAAATCAATCATTTTTTACCAAAGGCAGAGCTGAATCTGGTTTATAAGGCCTGGCATTATTGCAGCCCCACAGGGGTCTGTCATAGGAAGATAACGACAAAAATGAATATGAAAGAACTGTCAGAGAGGGAACTCAGAGAAATGCATAGTTTGTATTTCCAGACTGTCGATTCTGTTCAGCCTTCCTGTTTTTATATTAATCACGAAACTACTTGTAAATGCTATGTAGCAAACCACTTGACTGAATTTGGGTAACATTCCAAAACATTCAAGTTCCATGTTTCTGTCTGCATCCTGGGCAATGCAGTTCAGGAATAGAAGCTCACCTCCTTAATACAAGTGACTCAAAGCTGTTCTCATGACCTAATCTTTCATCAAGTTAAAAGTGAGTTTTTCAGCACCAAATATTCCAGTCTACTCATCTGGATCCTGAATGAAATTACATCAGCTAATTGTAACTTTCAAACTGACAGAGATTTTCAGTATTAGTTACCTTAAAAGTTTAAGAATGGAAGGGAAACATTTTTTTTTTTGTGAGATTTAACCTTTAATCCTGCAACTGTTGACTTCCAAGTGCTTAGTTTATGGCACACAAATGTCACTTTTCTCTCTCTGATTCCCCTCTCTCTCTCTTTTTTGCTTGTTTTTAATACTGGTTGCAAAGCCAAGAAGATGAAAGAAAAGCAAACAAATGGAACATACCTAGTCTTAAATAAAACATTTTGTATTTCATTCTAAATTCATTCCAAATGATGAGAATAAATGACACCTGGAAAGAATACTGCTTGAATGAGTGTAAATCACAGATAGTAATGAAATTAATTATACTGCAATAAAGGATGCTGCTGTGCCATTTTGACACCTGTTCTCAGTCTCCACATCAATGACTAAAAGAAAGAAACAAGAGGTACTGCTAGGGATCAGAAGTCAGCTCTCTCCATTCATTGCATCAGCAATCTTCAGTAATTCTGGAGCTCAGAAAAAGCACTGCACATTCAGGAGCTCAAAAAAATGTAATTTCAGTGCATGCTGAGAGCACATAGATGGCAGAAGCTGCTGAAAAGGGGCAGCAAACATTTCTGCAAGTATCCATTTCCTGGCACGAGGAAGAATACATGTGAATTGTGAAAGCTTAAGTTATTCTTCCAATATCTCTGTTCATGCCCCTTGTGGAATATGAAGTCCTACCAGGGATACAGATAGAACTGCTTTCTATAAGTACATCTATGGGCAGCAAACGAGGTTTGACTTTTTTCCCCCTCTTCTCTGTCCATGCAAAGCAGCCAAGAGTTTGCTAAATCAGAGAGCCTCAGGCCAATTACCACAAATAAATTGAGCCTGACACTTCACTGAAGACAAATTTTTATTCATTTTAGGATCTCACACTAAGAAAGTATCAAAGCAAAATTTCACTAGGCAGATTTGGGGAACTTAACATTGCTCCCAACTAGACTAATTTTCTTTTTTAATTCAGTAAAAGAGCCAAAAAAAACCCATTCCCATTATTCTGTCACGATGATCTCCTTTGATGGTCACAGCAAATGCATAAGGTTCTCACAGCTTGAAAAACTGCTGAGATGCTCCAGTCTTGAATCACAAAGCTGAGAGAGACACTTTTTTGCTGCTGTTTCATTTTACAAAACAATTAGCGTTAGGATTAGCTCAATTGAGGGAAAATCCCTTTGTTATTTATTTTCAAAATATCCAACTGATTTAGAAATTTAAGTCCTGTGACTCAATTGGCTTTCCCCTTCAGATTTTATTTTGGATATTTCTTACATTTAATCAGACACTTTCATACACATAGATAGATCTGAGACAGTTAAAAAAATTACTTTGGTTATAAATATTACTAAAATATTAACCAAGAAGGGAAAACAGGAGGAAAAGTCTAATTTGAGCCCAGAGGAATGATGAAATATTCTTCTCATTTGCTGATCCAGTACTTGAGGGGAGCTTACAAGCAGGAGGGGAACTGATTTTTTTACACAGTCTGATAATGATAGGACAAGGGGGAATGGTTTTAATCTAAAAGAGAACAAATTTAGTTTAGATGTTAGGAATAAAATCCTTACTCAGAGGGTGGTGAGGTGCTGGCACAGTTGCTCAGGGAAGCTCAGGAGGCGCTCAAGACCAGGCTAGATGGGGCTCTAGGCAGCTGAGCTGGTGGGGGGAAGCCCTGCCCACATATATAGGACAGTCCCACAGTCTAGTACATATATATATATAATATATATCTGTAATAGCAAACTGGGATTCCTTCCCACAACGCATGTTTCCATAAACCCCACTGATTTCACAGCCAGACCACAGTCTAAGTTACCTGCACCAGTAATTTTAGCCTTCACAGTACATCATCAACTGGCCTCAAGCTGCAATAGTCTTGAGAGGCTTTCAGTGATTAAAATAGGCACACGGTGCTGAAAATTGAACCTGTTACACACAGGAAACAATCTAGTATTTGGCTGCAGGTTATCACTTAGAATGGCAGCTGAATTTATCAAACTTGGCTATGAGCAGCTTTTGGTGATCTATAGCTTCAGTATATAATTGCAAAACTAAATCCAACTTAACTTTCTCCAGGTGTGAAAAGTCACAAATGATTTTTCAAAAATTTTGCTCCCTGAATTCAAAAAGCCCCATATGTATTTAATGACCTTCTTGATTCATTCTTTGGGGATCATCCATAGTCCTTCTCTACTGAGGGGAAGGATAGACTAAATGTGTGAACAGCTTTCCCCTTTTTTTATCAGGACTTACGCAGTTTACTAACACAACTCAGCATTTGCCTGCTGTCACATCATACCACCTCAACCATGCTCCAAATGTCACATTAACAAAGTCAGGTTAAAATCATGTTATAAAACTTTCTGCAATCACCTTTTGAAGGACAAGAGTGAGAGGAAGGTGCAGTTCCTACTGCTCTGAACGGGAAGCCTCTGCTTATTTTCTCTTTCTAAATGCAAGAAGCACATGCTTTGTATTCAAAAACCTGTTTGAATTGTCACATCTGCTCAATTCACCCACTATCCTGGGTGGATTCCTAAAGAATTTTCACTTTGTAAAGATGCAAAATTGATTGTTCAAGGATTTGAGCACTTATGTACACCAGACACCTTGTTCTTTCCTTGTTCAGGACAAGGAGCACTAATGGAAACCACTCAGGAATCTGCTCCCCTGGTGCTCTTAGCTTTCCCTTCTAACATAGTTAGAACATAAAGCTCTTCCTCTTATCAGGTTTACAGATAATCCAACCTTATTAAATGCCAAAAGCAGGGGATATGCATTACCAATTCTAGAGCTGTAGCATACTTCAAAATGGGGCAAGGATCCACCATGCCTTTATGACAGACAAGAGTAAATGTCTCCCAGGAATAAGCTATCCAGCCTGCTCATTGTAGATGGCAATTACAGCTATGTAGTAACACTTTTAGGGGATCACTATCTGGAGGGTACTATTATCCTTCTCCTTCAAACTAGCCCTTATCTACATCCCTAACGTGATTCCCAGCGCTCCAAAAATGGACAGGAAAGCTGTGACAATGCTTCTTATATCAATGGAGCCTCCTGAGCCCACCTTTTGGCACCATCAAAGATCCAACTCTGGTACAACACAAGAAAATTGCTTATTTCATACATATATATGTATATGTTCTTACACAAAATTAACCAGCAAAGGCTGTATGTGATCCTTCAAGGCCAAATAAGGCCAGAACTGGATGTGCAGAAAGCAGCTCAAGGAGGAAAAATGTGTCATTAAAATGGACATTAGAGAAAGTGAGGAGGATTATGCCGGGGAGACAGAGAGGTAACAAATTCGTGTTAGTAGTCAGGGATTATATATATAGTAGCATTTAATTCTAAATCACAGTTCTAAACTCCTCTGCTCAAGTAATTTACTTACAACATATACATTAATTTAATGCATTTTTTATTCTGACAGTAGTTTAAAATTCTGCCTGTTAAATCATCTGTGGTGAAATCAGATCTTTACACATTCATTCCCTTCATTCCATAATCATTTAAGAAAAAAAATATACAGGCACTCCAGCTGAAGAGAGCAAATATAAGAAAGCATTTTTCTCAACAGCTCACACATGTTCTCCCTTGCATCTCAGTTTTCTAGCCAATAACTCAAGAGGAAAATAAATATGACTCAGCCCCTTCCTTCCAAGGAGCAAGGAGAAATTAGAGTCCACAGTAGGCTTTTTTAGTATTTTTTTTTCTAAATCTTAAGTATCTGTGATCAACTCTCAGAGACTTCAAGAAGGAATTCTGAAATATAATCTTACTCTGTCAGCCAAAAGTGATGACAAAGGGTCTAAACTGCCATTGTGAGTAAAGAAATTGAGAGCTACTATTTCCTGAACTAGTACCTTAGTTTCTTCTGAAATGAGGGGCAATACATTTCTGTTCAAACAAGTTAGCAAAATTCACTGAAAATAAGCACAGATGCTTATCAGGAAAGTATCACAGAATGACCTGGTTTGAAAAGGACCTCAAAGATCATTGAGTTTCAACCATCCTGCCACCAGAAATGTTGCCAACCACTAGACCAGGCTTCCCAGAGCCACATCCAGCCTTGCTTTGATTGCCTCCAGGGATGGGGTATCCACAACCTCTCCAGGCAACCTGTTCCAGTGTATCACCACTCCCTAAAAGAAAAACTTCCTCTTAACGTATAACCAGAATCTCCCCTGTCTTAGTTTAAAACCATTACCCCTTGTCCTATCACTATCAACCCATGTAAACAGTTCTTCTCCTTCCTGTTTATACACTTCTCCAAACTAAACAAGCCCAGTTCTCTCAACCTTTCCTCATAGGAAAGGTGCTCCAGCCCTCTTATCATTTTAGTGCCCCTCCTCTGGACCTGTTCCAAGAGTTCTGCGTCTTTCTTGTGCTGGGAGTACTGGACACAGTACTCCAGATGGGGCCTCACAAGAGCTGATGGGGACAATCACCTCCCTCTCTCTGCCAGCCACCCCTTTTTTAATGCAGCCCAGGGTACATGGGACCCACCAGGCTGCAAGAGGACACTGCTGATCCATTTGCAGCTCCTCATCCACCAGGACCCCCAAGTCCTTCTCTGCAGGGCTGCTCTCAAGGAGTTCTTCCCCAGTCTTGAGATTGCCCCGGCCCAAGTGCAACACCTTGCAGTTGGCCATGTTAAACACCATTTGTGACCAGCATCCATGCAGACATAAAACCACTGATCACAACCCTTTGGCTGTAACCAGCCAACCTTTTCTCAAGTAACATGATTCGAGTCAGAAAATGACACTGTGCTGTTGCAGCGTTACTTAAGGTCACAGAATCACAGAACTGTAGGGGTTGGAAGGGAACTCTAGAGATCATTGAGTCCAACCCCCCTGCCAAAGCAGCTCCCTAGCCCAGGTTGCACAGGTAGGTGTCCAGGTGGGTCTTGAATGTCTCCAGAGAAGGAGACCCCACCACCTCTCTGTGTAGCCTGTGCCAGTACTCTGTCACTTGCACTGTAAAGAAGTTCCCAAACAGTTGTGCAGAACTTCCTACGCATCAATTTGTGACCATCTCTCCTCATCCTATCACCACACACTGCTGAGAAGAGTCCAGCCTTGTCCCCTTGGCTCCCACTCCTTAGATATTTATAGACATGGATCAGATCCCCTCTGAGTCTTTTTTCGATCTTGAACAGCCCCAGGTCTCTCTGTCTTTCCTTGCAAGTGAGGAGCTCCAGGTTCTTTATCATCTTTGTAGACCTCCGCTGGACACTTTCAAGGAGATCCCTGTATTTTTGTACCGAGGAGCCCAGAACTGGACACAATAGTCTAGGTGAGGCCTGAGCAGTGCAGTGTAGAGGGGGAGGATCACCTCCACTTGACCTGCTGGCCACACTCTTTTTTAATGCACCCCAGGATCCTATTGGTCAGACTTTTAAAAAACAAATTATAAAAAACAAAACAAAACACTTCTCCTACGACTCTTAATTACATATGCTCATTTTCTGTTACTGTGTCTACAGAATTTCCTTTGTTTTTACAGAAAATACAAAATGCCATCTTAAAGAGCTAGGGGCCAATACAGTGTCTGTATGACCAGCTATGACTTGGAATTGATCAAGCACATAAAATGACAGAACAAAACAGAACCATGATTAAATCACAAAAAAGAGGACTAGTAAATCTGAAACCCAATTTAGTTTTTTCACTCCCTTTATATGGACCTTATATCTGGATTAATAATACTCCTGTTCTCTCAAAGGTTTAGTAACAGTGTCTGCAAGATATGATTCACAACTGCTGTTGATCACCTACACAAACCCATCTTCATTGTGTCTCTTTAAAGTGTTTCTTGTTCATCTCATTTATACGTTATAGGTTTAACTTGCACAGTGATCTTCATTTTCTCCTAGCACTATAATAATATTGCCTACCATCACGGAACTAGGTCTCCAAGGGAAAATTTGGTCTAAAGCTCTTTATTGTAAAATTCCATTAGCTTGGGGATCCTATCAGACATTATAACTTTAGCACCTTTAACCTTGAACTGAATAAACTTTATGTGCTGGCATAATCAGTGACAGAGCTATCAACTCCAGAAGAATCCAGCTATTTTTACTGGCCAGGAAAAACAGAAATTCTTTTTACGTTATTATTGTTTTTGTTGAAACTAGCACGTATTTATATTTCACATTCTAGATACAGATATAATATATTCACATTCCATTAAACAAATGGAATTCTGACTCTATTTTCCCCCAAAGTTTATATCTGATTATTCAAAGGTAAATCTTATTCTGAAAAAAATAAAAATAACATTCATAAGGAGATTTTCACTTTGGTGGTATGTTTTTGAGGCAGAGAAATTTTAATCCTGATTCTGGATATTTGACACCACAAGTTCTGTATATTTGACATGCTATATCTTCAACCCTGATTTTTCAGTGCTGTAGCTAAATATTTGGCGTCTGTTGAATTATATTCTTTCAGCATTGTTCACAGAAAGAAAATCCACAGACTAGTTCTGCATGAAATATACAGAAGAAGTGATACATGTAAAAAAATATTGAAAGGCAGTTAATCACATTATTTTTATGAATTCTTATTTAAGCAAGAACCAAAAAGTTGTTCAAGTCTGACAAATAGAATTAAAAAAAAAAAAAAAGAAGGAAACTACATAGGCATGACCTATGCACATTCCAGTGCTACTTGCTTACAACTCAGCTTTAAATTTCCATCTATTCTAGAACCAAAGTCTTTTAGTTTTCCATGGTCTGTATGCAGCAACAGTTGCCAGGATCCTCTTTCTGCTTGTGCTAGCCAAAAGATTTTGGCCATCTATTTCAGCTAGATGTTTGACAGTGAGAATATTGCTTTAATGGCATCAGTGGACAAAACCACTTCATTCGGAAAGATGCCAACTTCAAACATTACTTGGATTTTTGAGCTAGACTGGCAGACTGCTCTTTATTTGCCAATATGGTAGGAGAATAAAATGCAGTTACATGTGCTTTGTGTCCTCCATGGCATAGTATATCATTTCTGGGTGACAGACACAATCTATGCAGTAGTAAGCAGTTTGGTCCCAACTATCCTTGGCACCATCTGTTTGACTGATTGCAAATCTAACAGAGGCTGAAAATGGGACACGACTAGTGTGAGTTTGGGAAAAGCTATATCTACCTCAAAATTAAGGCAGCAATTCAAAATCTTATCACAGTGTGTCATGTGTACTGCAGTTACGCTCTGAGCTATCATGCACTGGTTTTCCCTTGCATAGTCTCCTTTTCCATATCCAAAGCATTTGCAAATAATCTCATTAGCACAAAGGTTTCCAGAAAGGATTTTGTGATAAAGAGGCCTGGACAATTTTCCCTTTTCATTAGCTTGTTAAGCAGTTTGCAACTTGGAGCTTTCATTTTCCAGTAAAACATCCAACTAGATTCACTTTGAGCAATGCCCTTTGAAGCTGTGGAAAGGGTATTGCTCACTGCCCACTTTCTCGTTTTTGTATCATTCTGCCTTTTCAGTTCTTGTTGGAATTGTCAGGCATGGTCTGCCTGATACTGTAGGAAACGGAAAACTAAACCCTTGAGTCCAGCATAGACTGAGAGCTGTTCTTCTGATCTGACAAATGAGAAACAACATCTCTGGCCAAGGAATCTTACTTCTTGTATATGATTACCTGTTTACCCAATTTCTTTTTCTACAACAATTTCTTGGTGATATTCGTGCCCTTTCATTCAAAACACTCATCAAGCTATAAATTCTTGTAGATGAGTAAACGAGTGCTGAGGTACAGAACACTAATACTGATGATTACTATCTATGTTAGGGTAATAAGCTACTAAAGCACTTAATGTATGTGATGCTCATAATTACCATGAATTTCATTAAAAAATTATAATACATCATTGACGCAGTCTTTTTTCCTAGAAAACACAATTATTTGTATCATAATTCATAAAAAACTTTACTGACCAAGATACATATCAAGCCTGATAGAACCTAACAGCTATAACTACAAAGGAAAACTCCATTTACAAATCTAAGTATTGGACTTAATTAGCTTACTTCCACTATTCGGAACTTTCCCAATAGCCCGTGATTTATTAGAAGTTAATGTAAATGTTTTGAAAAGCTTTTTAACAAATGTTTTAAGGATCTTAGTATTATTATTATTTTTTTAGGAAATGAACAGTTTCTACCATTACGTCGCCATAATCATGACAGAGCAAGAGAAAAGGTTTTAACTGCTGGAATATAATTTATACTTAAATATAAAGATTACTTCTAACTATTGCTCCTTATTTTGACTTCTCGCAGTTTTTGGTAGTCTTTTCTTTTCCAGAATTAGTGAGAACAAAAGACAGACTTCAGATGTGTCTCTGGACTATAGCTTGCGTGAGAAACAATCCAGTCCTCCCGCTGCACTTCTCCAATAGGACATGCAAGTTACAAAGAAAATAAACAGGCTTTTCCCTGTAGGTTGATGGAAAACATTTGGTTGATGATCAAAATCATGGATATGGGCCTGAATCTGTTCTGAAACAGCCATTATATAATAGCAAGGAATTATAAAATAGGTAGTAGACTCCTCTGTTCTTACTGACCAAATAGTATTTCAACTGGTTGTAAAACCATAGCTGTTAAATGGCAGCTCTTGCAGGTCTGAAAAACACTGTAAACTCACATTTGAAAGGATGGTAATAAAAATCTGCTTAAAATTAGCTATCTGGGACTTCAATTGCTTCTCCACGTTACTTCCTAAGACGTTCTTCTCCCCTTCCCATGATTCCACATCATATCATTAACACACAGAGGGAATATACCAAACTTCCTCCCACTCAAGTACACTAGCAGGGTGCAGCTGCCTTAGACAGGATGCACAGGGCCTCCTTCAGACTTAATAAACATCTCTTGTAAAATCTCCTTGCAATATTCACTCATGATTCTTTCATGTTGCTGTAAACACTACTACTATGAAATAATGGGAGGAAGTGGGGGAAGAGGAAGCAATAAATATTTATTGTTAGTGTTGAGGAACAATTTTTAGATTATATTATCATGAGATGAGGTTTGCAAAGTTTTAGTGGATAGAAATGCTTCAGGGAACACGAGATAATAGCATCAGTTGTAAATGTGAAGACAAAAGCAACCCGTAAGATTGCTGCTGTAAATTAGAATGAGTAACAAATCCCCTCAAGTGCATTGCTGTTCATTAATAATAATGCCCATACAGCAGACAATTTCTACACAAAAGATGAGCCTTTGCAATTTGGTCAGCAGAATTACATTTAAAATGATCATCTGAAGAAAAAGAGCACACGCCTCTGAAAGCTATTTACCAGCTCCCTCTCACTCCTACTCTCACGAGACCACACAAATGCACTCTTCTCCAGTTTCATCTCTGGCTCAGACTAGAAAGAAAAACATTAATTGCATTCTATGAACTGTAGAAACAACTATGACACGTCTTCTATGAATCACTATTTTGATTGAAAACTTGACCGAGCAAGCACTTCATCCTAGCTGCAAACAGTTCTTGACAGCTGCTGGTGTCTGTAACAAGGGTCTGCACTTGGGGCCTCTACTGCTGAGACTGCTCCCTGCAGAGCAGCATCTCAGGCTGAGGGGACACTGGAGGCTTGATGAGTTACACCACAGGGAGTGTTGCCTCTGAAGAATGGGATAAGTGGTGTGTGTCCTTTACTTGCTGAGGGAGTGCTTCCTGAAAGATCTTCTGACAACCAGTTGCCAAATTCCAAAAGCAAACCTTCAGAGAGCACAGATGCTAACTTGAAAGAGCTTAATAGCAAAAAAAACCTCTCTAAGTAAACTTCTCTAACAGCAAAAACCCTTTTTAGATTCAGTTTCCAGAAACAACTGCATTAATGACTAGGTGCTTAGTGGATCAGTGCAGTCTTTCCAATATCTGTCTGTTACAGACCAGTAATTTCTGTATGTGCATGGATTTCTTTCTAGGAAAGTACTTGGAAATATCTCAGATCATTAAGATTTCAAAATACATTATTTCAACTCATATTTACAAGCTACCTTGACACATCTTCAAAGCAGTTCATTTTAGAAATAATTATACATATTTAAATTGTTCTAAAATAATTGCAATTGATACGTAAGTTCAAAACTGCATACTTAATTGTAATGAGAATGAAACTGATTGTAGCCTACCTTGGAACTGCGTAAATTTGATGGTTCCCATCCTCTCTCCATTCCTGAAAACAACTTGACCCTAAATAAAACAAATAAATGACTTAAATGTTTCATAAATCTTAAAATACATAGTTTCTTTAGAACCGCAATTGTTTTCCATTCACTATAAAAATTACACAAGCATAAATTAAAGATTAAGGACAGCAGATTCAATCCAAACTGAAGAAATTCATTAACATCTTAAAGCTTTCTTTCACAAATTTCAAATGGCTTTGCAAATTTGATCATTGTTATCACTCACTGTTCAAGGTTAGAAATGGAGTCAGTAACTCACTGATGACTTTTTTTTTTTAATCTGGGATATGTAAGAATTATCAAAACTCATGCCAAAAAAGGTCTTATATTTCATTCATCATATGGATCTCCAAAAGGCTCTATAATTCAATACATCTGTAAGTATGGATACTTGAAGTGTTTTGTACTATACCAGTAGACATGTCCAGTTAGTCTTCGTAAATGTAATGTAAGACATTATGTGCTACCCTTCATTATGCTATATGCGGATACACTTCAAAAGTAATGGTCAATGGTCACGCAATGTTGAAGCCTTTTCACATAACCCTAGCAAATTACTCTCATTGTCCACCCCATCTTTCTGATAAAATATCTTTTAAATTTTTGTCCTTACTTCAAATATTTTGTGATGGAATATGAAAGAACAAGTTTTTCGTTTAAGAAAAATTTTTAATATTTTGAACTTGCACTGGAGCTCTGAGTGTGGTCATTGTAGACTGGTGTTTTATTCAACCCCTAGTTCAGATGATTATTATAATCTCCGTTAATCTGTTTTAGCAGACATCAGGATAAGACAAACCAAATGATAAGCATCACAGGCTACAATCTGTGTAAGTCCCTTTTTAAATAACTCCTTCTGGTCACTGACGATTCAAAACACAACCATCTTCAGCTTAAAAGAGAATGCAGTAAAAAAAAGTTAGCTTTAACCATTAATATAAAATCTGATCTTATACAAAGTGATTGTATTATCCTACTGATATGAACTCAATTGGAATTTTAATAGCAGAAAGAGATTGTTCGGTCCCCTGCAAGGAACTATACCTCAGTGCATGGTGCTTCTAGATCTACAGAACATGCATCCCATGTTTCCTGCAAACCACAGAACACCATTCGCCTTTGGTAAAATACAAGAAGACATCCTTTAGTAAGTATAACCTACCTCGTGCTAAGGACTATAAGCCAAAAACCCAATCCATGATGGAAAGAGCAAGAGAAATCAACACTGGTAATACAGATTTTCTTGACAGCTACAGAAGGGCACAGGAACTAATGTGTTATTAAAAGGAATAAAACTTTCTAAATAAAAAATTGTCCTGACATCGTCTTGTTTATCGTTCATAAACTCATGACTTATGTTAAACAAAGATACAAAAAAAATTGAAATTTGCCATTTCAAAGGCACGTTAGCCATGTTATCCAACAAATAAATCCATTCTCAGAGACAGAATCATTAATAAACGTATCAGTAAGAATCTTCTAAGAAATCTCAAGCGTAATCCAAAACAATGACAGCACCTATTTATTACTCACGCATCAAAACTGCAACCACAACTGCAGTGACTGCTTGGTTCTTTGCTCCTGAGTAACACACTGCTTCATAACAACATGTGACAAGAACTGACAGCACCTCAAGTAGCTTAAACCTCTCAAGACTTTAAAAATGCAGTGAGCTTAGAGGGAAAACACTCACAGGTTTTTAGTGGGGCTCTATTTCAGTGTCTGCTGGGGCTACCAAATGTCCCCACAGCATATTTGGTTTTACCACATGGCAGAGTACTCCTCAAGAACACTGAGGAATTATACAAATACCAATACCTTCATTTCAGTTTTACAAATGTTAACTGAAAACAGGAATAAGAAAGAAACTAAGAGGCATTCATTGAGTAATTAAGTTTTAGCAATCCTTTTTTTTTTTTTTTTTTTTAATAAAAGTTACTTTTAGGGTAAAAAACAGGTAAATAACAAATAAATTGTTGCATTATTCTGGTTCTTAAACTGACACAAATGCCATAAAGAAATAAACCAACCAGTCTTTCAGAAATCCATTTTGTAGAAATGATGGGCTGATTCATGGCATGAGAAGCGCACTATAATCTGATGGTCTTCTATGGACTGCCTCAAGTCATTTCTTTGCCATTGAGATAACATGCCATAAGACTCAACTAGACATTTGCTTTGTCATACTTGAGACCCATTTAAAATAGCAGGTGTTTGGATAACATCTATTTCTAATACATACTTAAAACTCTGGCTTTACAAAAGCAAATCTTAGTACTCTTATTTTTCTCTCATCGCATTCTCTCTACACGTGCCAGCACAGACTGCACTTTATGGCGTGACCCACCATAAGAGCAAAGCTATTTGAAATCTGGGTGAGAAACTGGTCAAACCTTTTACTTTCCATTGCGTTTTGGGGATACTGCAACAGGCATAGTTAAGTGCTGATTAAAAAAGGGATCAGTGGTTGTATGGATGAGATGTTCTTTCTAACAAAGAAGTAATGGGTTGTCTTTTCAGAACAAGATTCTCAGATTCAGTGTTTCCCACTCATAATTATTTTACTTCAAGAGATGCAAAATATGGTCTCTGACCTTTACAACCATTTCAATCAACAAGAAAAATTATATTCACCTAGATCAAACTCCATATTTTACTCTTTTTTTTAAAATATAAATATATATTTCTTTTGAAGTTATTTCCTTCACCAATTGTAGAAATGATGCTTGAGTAAACACAAGTTGTACAAGAGCTCTGCCTCGATCTGAGCTATGGACAAGAATCGTGGACAAGAACTGCTGTAACAGCAATTATTCCTGAAAAGTCTGTTTGGAAGGGAATAGAAAGTGCATTGCTTGAAGTGTAATAAACAGCAATGAGAACAGAGGGTAGAAAAGCTGAATTAGGTCAGTCTAGAACAGAGTATTTGAAATACATTTAATTATTGCTAAAAGTTGTACAAGTTTGTGTTATGTTTATTCCTTTGTTTTGCTCAGTTTTTTTGTGTGGCATCACTGAACTCAGCATCTTTTCTTCTAATATCTGAGTTTTTTGAAAAAAAAAAAAAAAAAAAGCCACAGTGTTTTAATGTGCATTTCAAATGATGAAAAACAGAATTGGACCAAATATTTCAGTGGCATTAGTCTCACAATTGCTGCATACCAAAATATCTTCCTTGTTTTTACTGCATGCTACCTTCTTCCACATGCTCCATTTTTAAAAGCCTAGCATTGATTTCTTTTCTACTTGTGTGTACTTGGTTATACAACATAACTGCATTTCATCTCATTACTAAAAAGACATCCCTATATGTACAATCTTCACTTTTTTTTTTTTTTTCCTGGAATTGATGCCTTTTTAAGCCATCAGTCCCTTACCTGTAATCAGAATAAGAAGTACACAGCAATCATCCTCTCATTCATATTATTCAACATTAGCTTTATTTTAAACACATTGGTCTTCCCTGTCATTGTAGCATTGGAATTCATTTGTCCATTCTCGAAAGCTGCTGTTAAATGTGTTTTTATTTTTTCTTGGTTGACATAAAGTAGTTATCTTTGCTATATTACGAACATATTAAGTTACTTCCTAGCTGGGGAGCGCAAGTATTTATTCAAATTTTCTTTACATTATCACTGACAGTTTTATTATTCTGCTCTGGACATAGGCCCATGCTAATACTGAAATTATTTCATTCCTCATACACTGAGATCCACAGCCAACCCATTTGTTATTCATTAGGTTCCATCATCACTCCACAAAAAAAGACTCTAGAACATTTGTAACTGCTTTCTCAGTCAGGGATAGGTCTGCACTACAACCGTCCCCTCATTTACTGAGGAAGTATTTCTGCAAAGTGTCTCAAGTATGGCATGCAGAGAAGTAAATAAATATTTCACAATTTTCTATATCATGCCAACAGAAAAAAAAAAAAAAATCTGCTTTAGCTCACACATTTTCCAATGTTACAATTCTTTTTTTTACAGGGGGGAACGATTCTGCTTCAGTTTTCTCCACTGGACAGTAACCTTGGTACTCTACCCTATATGGAGGTCATCTCCACACACAGTAGTAGTTTTTTCTTGAAATGCCCATAGCCTACACAGTCACATCAGTTACAAACTGAATATCATTTTTTTTCCCAAAAATTAAGTAATTCAGTCACTTCAGGGATTGCTTAGTTATTTATGTGATATATGGTAAAGTATTTAAGTAAATGCCTGCAGAAATACCTCAATAGCAGTAGGATGACTAAGGCAGTTGAAGTTGTAATTTTTATATAAACATAGTGCAGTACTTTGCAAGAACATATTGGCAGATCTTATTAAATTGTCCCTTTAAGCTTTGTGACATATGCTGAAATGAAAGTGTTCTTTTGATCCTGCAGTGTCCTTACTGGACTAAATCCAGTAAGTCTAAGAGCCAAGGGGTGTGAAATATTCCAGGGTAACAAACTTGAGAGCTTGCCAACATTCAAAAGGGCAGGTACTGCTTTCCCATGTTGCTTCCAGATGCACAGTCCTATACATTCCTAGTAGAAGTACAGTGTTCAGCAAGTCCCTGAATGAGCTACTGTGACTTATTAAACGTTCAAGATATAATCCATCATTTTTTAGTTTTTGTTGAGGAGGGAAATATTGTTTCTGAATGACTTTTGCAGCACCAGACCCAGAACCAGCACAAAGTTGCAGCTGGGAGGAAGAAGCATGACTCCTTGTTGGTCCTAGATGCTTTCTTGTGTTTCTGGGAATTCGTTTGGCTACTACTCACATTTTACACACTCCAACATAGATTTACTCTTGCAGGACTCCTTACCCTTAAACATACCTTCCTGGCCACGTACTAAACAAGCTGGATCTTGGCTCCCCCACATCTAGGTGGTGAAGAGCTAAACACCATGATTCATAAACTCTTCAGTCCTCCAAACTTTCAAGACAACCGTAGCTCAACAAGCTTTTAGCAGTGCATGTCTAATCTCACTTCTGAAATAACTTCCAGCTGAGAGCAGACTGCATGCAATTCTTTTCTTTTACATCAGCAAATTAGCCAGAAACAGTCCTTGAGCACAGGTGGAGAGAAGGTACAAGTCATACAGCAACAACAACACTGACATCTTCTACAAGGAAAAGTAGTGATCACCTCTGGAACAATGACAGGTGAAAAAAATTATAATGAACCCTAAAACCAACATCACTCCAGAATCCATGGATTTATATTCCCAGTCTTCTGTGGGTAAATGCTTTCTGGAACATATAATTAAAGCTGCAGCTTTTCAAGCCTTAAGACTATTTTCAGAAGAGATGTTTCTGTCAAGATTTTCAAGATTAAGTATTTAAATTTGAGATATTTTATGATCCACTGGATCTTTTTTCCTGTTTTCTCTCATATGACATTTTCTAAAAGATTCAAGTAACTAAACACTGGTGTCTGGAGAGCAGTAGTAGCAGTGCAGCTTAAAGAGCAGGTGTGAAGCACAGCTAAAAATCTGGTCTTGGCTAATGTTTTATAAATTAAGCATTACTACCTCTCATCTAAGTACATACTCATGTTCTAGCTACGAAAGAGCAGGCATAAAAGGGCAGGAAAATTGAGCATGTTTGCTTCCAAACCTTAAATATTTGTCTTCTTAACAGAAATCATGCTTGAAAAAAATATTTGCAAATAAGTTTACTGAACATAAATTCATGGACTTTGGAGAAAGAAGGTAGGGAAGAAGGAAGACAAATGGATGGAATAAATAAAATGTGTAGATGTTAATGGACAAATAGAACATCCAGAAATAAAAATATGATAATTATGACTGTGATAAAGAAGAAGAATGGAGAAATTGTGCTCATCAAATACCAAAACATTATAACTAGGAAGCACTCACTGAAAGTATTATGCTACTGGTTGAAACCAGAAAATTCAGTGGGCATTGATCACTTTGTTCCTTTGCATGCACAGCAGGTGGTAAACTCCAGAAACTTGCATGGAGCATGGGGATTGCATGTTCGATTTGTCTCATATATTCCTACATAGCTTCTTTTGTGATCTTTCCATAGGCAAAGATGGACGGGAAATTAGCTTTAACTCAGAGTTCAACAGACATTCACAACCGTTTAAATAGATTGCAAAAACTGACTCAACATGAATGAAGTACAAGAGTAAGAGATATGAGTTCTAATAACAGGCCATCTGGAAATAAAGAACACAAGAGAGAGATGCACAGAAGTGTTACTTCCCAACATCCCTTTACTCCCCCAAGCCAAATTTGTTTTGGGCAAAATTATCCAGCAATTTTCATTCAAAAAATCGTCCTGATACCTTTTATTTGCCAACAATTTGTTAAAAATTTGTTAACATCATCTGTTACGAGTAGCCCATGGCATTGGCCAATCGTGATTCTGTAAAGGCTTACTGAATAAATAACAGTCCCTAAAAATTGAAACTAAAAATAATAATAAAGTTGACAAAAACAACCTAATCTAGTGGTTAGCAACCCTTCCCACACCAGGGGCACTGGACATAGAGTACCTTTAAGTTCCCTCCCAATCCAAGCCTTTCTGTGACCCTATGAAGAAAATATATTCTTGGTATGACTTATTTTCTATTTGTTACGAAGCCAGTGAATGACACAATGCAATAAGACAGAGATTAGATGTTTTGTTTAGTGTGAACCATCTTAAATTATATGCATTTTCACAAAAGTTACCTTAAAATTGACTATACTTTACACCTCCTAGTATCACTCCTGATCATGATAAAATATGACAAACCTGGAAGAAAGAACAAATGAGGGCCAGCACCTTAAGTCTCAAATTTAAGGTCTGAAACCTTAAGGTTACCTGAGAAAGAAGCAATAGGGTTTAAAAACTTTGTGTGTCTATCATGTATCCTGAATCCAGGAGTAAGTAAAAAAAATATCCAAAAGTACTGTAAGCCCTACCATGATTTCATCAGGCTGCCACTTAGCTCCTTTCTAAAATAAAGAGTTCCAGTTTCTTTGGTTACTCTTAACTAGTTTTTCCCCCTTTCTTCAATTTTTTCATTTATTTCTCAAGAAAGGCTACCCATAAATGAAACAAACTATGTCTTCTGAGAGGATGCTCTTAACTGTGTGGAAGGGTACCACTATTCCTTTCTAGTAATTTGCTACTTGAACTTCACCACATTTGTGGCAGTGGTTCATCATTCCTTTCTCAGGAAGGTGCACCAGTCAGACAGGGAATGGACAGAATTTGTTTGGAAGGAGTTTCTTTCCCCTCACTCAGGAGGATCCTGTTATCAACTGCCCATAGATAGAAGTCTGCTGTGGTCAGCACATTGACATATAAGCCCAGACTAATCTGTCCCATTAGAAGAATATTTGTTGCGAGCATACAATTTTACACAGTTGTGGTTAAGATCATAATGCAATGGAAAGCGCAGCAGTGACAGCAGAGTAGCAAGGTTCCAGGCTACAGGATGTGAAGATTATGCTCAAATGCAACATCCATAAACACAGAAATGAAGGAAAGAAGCTACTTATCTTCAGAAGGCCTAAGGTACAGAGGAACCTTCAGCAAAATACCTTTGCCTCTGTCACCAACCCTTAAATGAGGTCTGGAAACGAATGGATCCTGGCTCCACCCCTTCGGTCACTCAGGTGCACTGTATAAACCTGAGCTCCCCGGGTTGGTCCTGTCTTTCCAGGAGGTGCTCAATCACTGTTTCAGGCCATGACTTAGTATTTCTGCTACAAGTTACATACTCTTTTATACAACTATGCTTAAGTGAGACATCACATTCAGAAATTTATTTATTTATTTGTTTTTGCACAGCAAGCAGAAGCAGTGAATATCTGATCTCACAGTGGCAAGTCTAAAGGAATACTGCTCTTGCATAAGCAGGTGGGGTTGGGAAAAGGAGTAAATGAGAAAAAAATAAATTTCACATGCATGAAAACAATGCAGGAAATCAAACAGTATTGTACTTGCTGGCCAGTGGAGAGGAAGAAAGAATAAACCAAGCAATGCTTTGTCACTCATGCTGGAGCATGCTTTTAAACACTTATCTAGGTTTATGATTAGCAGTTAGTAAAATGTGATTATAATTGACCTACATTTATAAGCAGGACAAGAAAGAAATAAAAATATATATTTGACAAACTATTTCACAATTTTTTTTCTTCTTTTAATGCTTTGGAAACTAACACTGAAGTTGTTAGTAACAAATGCTTCCACATCTGGTGGTATAACTGAGTGCTGACTACCAATATTTATCCAGTTTCCTGATTTATGAATGGGCTGTGATGCACAAGCTAAATAATGTCTTCACTCTGATGCAATCTCTATGAGATATATGTAAAAACACTGATGTAAACAATCTGTCTTTCAGGGTTGCAAGAGGAAAAGGAAATAGTCTGTAGCATTTGAACTAGGAATTCAAAGCCTTTTCAGTGTGCACTGAATTTGAACTGCAGAGGTGATTTTTGGAACTGTTCTTCTGAGGGTGATCCCTGATGATTTCAGTTTCAAGTTCTGTGTGTATGTAGAAACATGACAGCATATTATATTCTACCACTGATATTTTTTTAATTCTGTTTTTGAAGGAATGAATCAGAGGAGATGGTATAAAGACTTTTAAGAACACTATACTAAATAGCAGTGTTTTCTATTCAAAAGTGTAATTTCAGATGATGTTCCTGAAGTAATTTCTTTCATTTTCTTCAAACTCCATTAAGCCCAGTGAAGAAAATGGCACAGGCTCTATCTCATTTGCTCTGACAACAACCCAAAAGTGTGTAGGAGTCATACCTACCCTCTGCGTACTTCTTCCTGCCCAGCCTGTCACATCTGCTGAGCACAGTACATTGCTTTGTTTACTACACTTTTTCTAATGGGAAGCCAGCTTATATTATTAGCAAGGACTTTGCATCCAAAGCAGAGCACATAGACACTACTCATGCACAAGTGCTGATCACAGATATCTTCTGACCACTATCCTTCTAAGTGACAAGCTTTCATTCCAAACTGACTTAAGGAGGAAAAAAAAAAAAAAAAAAGGCATACAGACCAATCAGTTTTACAAAGCTGATTATCTGTTAGTTTTGGATGATTCTTGCTATTGGGTAGAGAAAAGGCAATGGCAGCAGACTCATTCCCAGTCTTTCATGACCACTCTGCACAGGGAATTTCCCCTGTAGGCAGAAACATGAGTGGACAGGGGAAGGACAGGACAGAAGGAAATGGCTTTAAATTAAAAGGGAGGAGATTTACTTTAAATGTTACGAAGAGATGGTGGTGAGGTGCTGGAAGGGGTTACCCAGAGATGTTGTGGATACTCCAACCCTGGAGGCACGCAAGGCCAGGTTGAATGGGGCCCTGGGCAGCTGAGCAGGTGGGGCAGCAGCCCTGTCTAAGGCATGAGGTTTTAAACTAGATTATCTTAAAGGTTTCCACCAATGTAAGCCATTCTATGATTCTATGATTAACTGTATATATAGTTTCCAGTGACAGTCACTGAAATAGGCAGGTTTTCCATTTCATAATGGAGCAACAATAATCTAAACCTACATAAAGTTTCAAACAGCTGTTTATTTCAACCCAGTTGTAAATTTAGCTTTGCTTGACAACTCTTAGAATTATTACACTATTTAAGATGATTTTTTAAATAAAACTACAGAGCCTAGACTAAACTACATCTTTAAGATTACCTTCCTTTAATTTTTTTTTCTAGATTGTTTTCCAGTCTCTTAGTGCTGCAGCCTTCAAGGAGATGCTGTCATAAGCATCAAATTCTGACCAAAATCTGCACATAAGAGCACTGACTGCACTGGCTGGACAGGGAGATCTGAAAAGGTTTGGCAGTGACCAGAAGGACATATAACCAACATATTTTTCACAAAATTAACTTAAATCCTTTTATCATCCATTAATCCCTCAGTCTGTTTTAAACTGTGCCA
Organism: Oreortyx pictus; assembly: GCA_036925125.1. NCBI lineage: Eukaryota > Metazoa > Chordata > Aves > Galliformes > Odontophoridae > Oreortyx > Oreortyx pictus. Next base: position 58,472,444 of record JAUPFR010000003.1, read on the forward strand.
ACAACCTGCAGAGTTATCAGTGAGATAGAAATAGTGTATTTTTGAAACGTTAAAGATTTTCAATGCATAGGCCTGGAGCAGTTGCAAGGAGTAAAAGCATTATCCTCTATGTTCTCCAGAAAACAATCAGATTCAGAGAATTTGGAAGAGGGACAGTTCAGCCTAGGAATTATGAGTGATAAGCATTATGAATCATTAGATTCTGCACACTTTAACAGCTTTCCAGCTGTCATATATCAGAGTTCTCAAAAGTGCAGCTCTCTAGACACTATAGTGCTACTACTTTGGGATCACTTTTTCCATGTTTTCAGAGGACTAAAGTAAATACTTACTGATATTTAAATTCCTTCCTACTGTGATGGATGTTTTAAAAAAATATGAAAAACTTTGTAACTTTCATTTTAATCCTCTGCCTAAAATGAATTTAAAATCATTGCTATACTAAAAAGTTGAGATATATATTGAGTGCAGATGTTTAACAGAGAATCACTGTGTGGTGACTGGACAAGGGGAAATGGCCACAAACTGATGCGTATGAAGTTCTGCACAAATGTGCGTGGGAACTTCTTCACAGTGCAGTGATGGAGCACTGGCACAGGCTGCACAGAGAGGTGGTGGAGTCTCCTTCTCTGGAGATGTTCAAGACCCACCTGGACATCTACCTGTGCAACCTGGGCTAGGGAGCTGCTTTGGCAGGGGTTTGCACTAGATGATCTCTAGAGTTCCCTTCCAACCCCTACAGTTCTGTGATTCTGTGAAATAGTGTATTTATATAAATGATATTTGTAAACTCTTCATGATTTCTTACAGAAATGATGATGGATATGAAAATGGTGCAACACTTAATATTTTGTTGTCACCTCGTAAATAACACCATATAATTTGCAGATATGAGGATAAAATTTAGTTATTAGTAAAATGAGTCCAGCATCTGAATTTCTTCTAACTCAAGGAAATGTACAAAGTCTAATGAATCACAAGGAACAGCTACAGGCTAGACATCTCATTTTCACCTCCAATGTTCTCGTAGCTAATATGGTAAATAAAGCAGATAATGTAGACTACATTCACTTATAAGTGAACTAGTAAATTATGTAGGAAAATACAATCTGAAAATAAACTCCGATTCTCAGTGTAACAAGCATAGTCTAGAGAATCCCCTTCTCAGCTCAGACATAAGTAAATGACTGCTGGACGCAAAGTGATATACATGGATCTTTAAGTACAGCCCCCAGTTCTAGTTTCAAGAGCACAGGCAGAAGGAGAGTCAGTAAATTTGCACAGAAGTGAATTTAATACCCATCTCTGCCTTTGTGAGAGGCTCTTTTCATATTCAAGCCATTGGAATTATAAAACTGAGTAAGGTGAGTTTTTTGCTCTCATCATTCCCATCAGGAGACTGTGTCTGAATCTGAACTTCTATTCGCTTTAAGTTTTATTCCAGTTTTCACGTTCCAGTTGTTATTGACCACATACTTATTTTTAGACTTACATACCAATTTAGACTAAACAGCCCTTTCCCCTATGTTTGTCAGCTGATATTTACATAGAACACTAGTAGTTCTTCTCAGCATACTAGGTACACTCTGAGACATCACAGGGAGAGTTAAAAATAGCTGAATTATCTTTCCAAAACAAAAGAAAACAAACCATAACATAGCAACAACAACAACAAATCAACAACAAGACACAGATGTTATATTTTATAGGATATAGACTTTTACCTATCCAGTCCAAAATACTTCTAGTGCACAAAATGCATAGGAGACTCTATGTTCAAGAATGAAGGTGGGAATTTTGGCACATTGACAGTGAAACTGAGAAGAATCCTCTTGACTGATGCTGAAGGAATCTTGGACATCTACGTTGTGTTTAAATGCTTCATGAGTATGTCTAAAGGAGTAAGTTGCCTCAGTGCATACCCTTGCATTTTTCACTCCTGAATCTTCTCCAGTACCTTACTGGAATTCCCAAGTTCTTACTGCATGATATTTCAATGGTCCTGTATGTTAAGAGTGCCTTTCAACTCCATATTATCAACAAGTTGTACCAATAACACTCCCACTTTTAGTGCTAGGCATAAATTAAAATATCCAATAATAGGAGCTCAAGACCTGATGTTGGCATCTTGGGAAAACTCTATCAGAAAAGTTCCTTCTCCCAGCATTTTCAGTCCAGCCTGGGGCCAACTTCTACTACAGATACGTTTTACCTGTGTTTATTACTCATCCCTGTGAGACTGCTGTATACAGTTACGTCAAACCCAGGCTACATTTCTGTCTTGCTCCAGTTTATAGCAGGGAGATTTCCCATGTTTTCAGAGAGGTCAACATCTTGTCAATAAGGTAGAGCTGAAAAGCATGTTGGGCATAATCCAAAGAATAGAGACCCTGAGCTTTAAGTCTTTAGTTTGATTAAGTACATTCAGTAACATGTAGTGTGAATGATGTCCATCTCGTGTAATTAAGTTGTGCTGGGTAAGTTTGCATCATATCACCTGCTCATAACGTGATGAAAGCTGATGTTTGACAATTTTTCAGAATGACACACTTCTGTTATTTAATAACTATGACTATTTGAAATTAGGAGTGACTTAAAAAAAAGAAAAAAAAAAGAAAGGTAAAGATAAATCTTAAAAGTACAAAAAGAAAAAAAAAGAATACTGGAAAACAAAAGGAAAATTTTCTTACGTTGAATAAGGACTCTTTTTAATCCACTTTCATGTTCTCGAAATATTTCCTTTGAAAAGGAACATTAATTCTTCTCTTAAAAAAAATGTAAAAACAATTATCTGTATGTTTTTGAAAACTTTTCATAAGGTATTTAAGTACCTGGAAAAAAAATTATTTGTCTATCTGATTTATGTGAATCAGAAGGCTGATTCATGGTGGCACTATCTAGAGAATATCACTCAAAAGCACAAATAATTTTGATTGACTCATAATTGCACTTCTTAGAGAATAAAGTGCACAATTGTAAAATTGCCTATCCATTTTCCTAACATTCATTCAAAAAAGGTCTGAATTTAATTGAACAAAAGTTTATGTGTCCTGCTTCCCCTAGATTAGTATCCTACCCCTGCCTTCATCTGAGCTGGGCTGAATTGCTGGGCTGCTATGAGCCCCAGCAGTTTGCAACTGAACAAGTTGATGCCTACAATATCAGAGTTTCAGCTATTGCAGAAGGAAATCCTTGAAGCTCTCTTGTGCAGAACTTGATAAACTGAATCAGTTAGAGCAAGATCTTTGAAGGTTAATTTGGAGGCACAGCTCTCACTAAGCACATTTTCCCCTTCTCCAGAAAAGAGTAGATTGCCTTGTAGTCAAAACTCTTCTGGGTCAATGTCAATATAGAAACCTGCGATCTTATCAGTTTGGCTGCTTTCTTCAGCCTTCCTTGAAAGATCAGAACTTCAAGGTCCATGAACTACTTTAACTGAATAAAATGCAGTGGGAAAAAAAAAAAGTTGTTTAAAAATACATTATTTTTGATCTTTCTTGAAAACATCCAATAATACAAGTTCGTAATAGGTACAATAGGCTGAAGCTCACACTGACAACATTTTAATTATGGCACTTCTGTATGATGCTTCTGGCTTCCCAAAGAGGACTACATGGAGATATACAGCAATAATATCTAGACACTCTGAAGGAAAATAAAGGAGATTCCATTATTTTCTATGGCTATCTTCTGTATCATAATCTTTTCCTTCTCTTTGTTAACTCACTCACAATGAATCAAATGGAGCTAAATTTCTTTCTAATACTTTGACAAACTGCACCAATCTGCACAGTAGCAGATGAACTAGTATCCAAAGCCACCCCTAAAAATCCATTGCTTTTTTTTTAAATATTTGTCATTAATCCTATATGCTAATTGACCAAGTTTATGGTATTCATATCATGTATGAAGCTTTTCAAAATAATTAATGAGAAGTCTTTTATTTCATCTGTCTCAAATGAAAGTGGTATTAGAATAAAGAAGTATTTCTCTGCCACTGGCATTTAATGAATATTAATGATGTTTTGCACTATATTGCAGTGATCTGACAATGCTGAATTCCAGCTAGAAGGATACAGCACTTAAAAGGAGAATCTACTCCTTCTTTCTATCACTCATAAAAGGAATTAATAATTGTAAATCAGCTAACCCAAACAATTGCTTCTCAAATTAGATCATATTTTATCTTCTCATTTTAAGCTGAAAAAGAGCCTCTTAATTTGCAGCAAAAACCATCTTCAAAACACTAATAATATGAACCTTTCAATTAAATATTTGTAAAGCTATTTTATGCACAGTACTAATGCTGACTAATCAAAGTGTACATTATTAATGGACAAGAAAGAAATCATTGCAATAATGGAAATCTTATTAGCATATAAATTATCTTGTTTTTAAGAGCTTAGAATAACCTTATGAGAAGTACACCTCATAAGAGATTGTTTCTCTGGAGCCATTAGATCAAGTCAACTTCCTTGGAAGCCCACTTTACTGTGTCTCTTGCTCAATTAAAAATTATCCCTAGGCAGGAACTAATAGAAAATGATTTGGAAGAGTCTGCTAAGATCTGGGTAACAGATTGTACTGTTGGGCTATATTACTCTCCAGTTAAAGAGAGGAATTTAGAAAGCTTCTGAGGATCATCAAGTCTAATCCTCCTGCTAAAGCAAGTTGCCTATATGTTTACATAGGTAGCCGTGGAACTACTGATGAAGTTGCATCTAGTTTCAAACCTTTTTATATATAACTTCCAAAAGATTATTAGGGTATGTGTGGGGAAAACATTCATGTCTCCCGCGATTCTAATCTGCATTTGATCATCAATAGCATAAGAAATATCTGAAGTCTTCTAACGACATCACTGAAATCTAATTGATACAAATTTCTGTTTCAAGATAGCATTTATTTTGTCTTTTCTGTCAAAATCAATCCAAATAATGACTGTTTTTACTTGGAATATGCACTGTCTTACAGACTTATTAGTAAGGGATAAATCAGAATTTTTCTGAGTCTGTTTAAAATTCATTCCAGTGGAAGTCTTTCCACCAAGATTTGAATTGCGGAAGTATTCCCATGGAAAATAATGGGCTAAATATTCTAGATCACACCTAAGACAGAGAAGAAACTTTCTTATTATCTGCTTTCAGCGAGAAAGATGAGCCCTTTAATTTTTTATGTGGACCACCATAGGCTCCTGTAAACTCTTTGTCCAAATGAAATGCATTTTACATGTGGTCATATATTTCCATGAAATTTGCAGCCAAAACCAGCTACTGTCCTTATTCAGTAGCAAATGAAGACGATGATCAGGTGAGCATAAAATATTCCCATCTTTAAAATGTATAAGGTATGAAAGTGTATATAAAAACTAGTATGTTTTCATCACAAATCCACTGAATATTACATACTCAAGAGGAATAGGGGTAATTGTGGATTAAATATTTTCCATTTTCACTGTTCCTATTCAATGAAATCATTGTAAATTCTAGGTAGTATAGTAGTCCAGAACATAAAAATTATCTAGTAGCTAGTATTCTGTTCTTGTTATTAGACAGTTTTCACTAATATCTTCCTTTCATCATAATGTTTGCTAAACAAAGAGTTCCAGTTATAGCTTGAGATGAAGCATCTTAATCTAAGCAAAACTTGGTAGGAAAACCAAATTGGTGGAAATGCACACACTTCTATTGGAGCTTTATTTAAATTTATTTTTTGTACACAAAGTGCTAAAATCCTCTTGCCAATAGGTATTATGATAATGCTACACTTTTTTGTTAATGTGTGTACTAAGACAAATTAAGATTGTCCGATCAGTCAGTTACTCTTGGTGTATCTCAGAATGGTTCTAATCAGGGACATGTGCTCACAGTTCACAACTTCAGCCCATCTCATAATGAATTGAACATACTGTTGTTGTAAACCCTTAGTGATTCTTCGTCCATTTCCTTCTATTTGTCTCTTTTACCCAATGTCATAAAAGAAAATCAATTAAATAAAAAAATTGCTCAACAGTTGAAATAAACAACAAATTTACTGTAAATAGGACATATTTAAATGAGTTACTGTCTTGGTTACTTCTCTTCTGGTTAGTTCTCTACTACTTTCCCCATCTCACTCGCAACCAACCAAGATCTTTGGCAATCCAGCAAAAATTTCAAGTTTTGGCAAATGTGGCTGTTCATTTAAATGTGCCACAAATGCAAGAAAGGTTTTTCATACAGACACACTGCATGAAAAAATATGCATTAAACAGAAACATCATGCAGATAGTTGTTATAAGGATGTGCACTAAAATTTAAATTTTGTTGGCTACTGGTTACACTTATAAGAGAGTCTACAGCACTGGGGGCTGATGTTGTCCCCAGAAATCAAACCATCCCACCAATTAACAGGTAAATTACCACAGCCTCTCACAGCACATCCCTTCACATAGATCCAGAAGTTGTACTTAAATCAGAGAAAGCCTGCACAGGACTCAGTACTGATTCACGTGACAGCCTAAAGCTACAGCTGCAGGGTTATTTTACTTGCACACTGAGCAAAAACTCCTCAAGAAAGCACTTATTTTCAGACTCTCCATTCCCACCAGCACGCAGCTAACTGTTCAGCACAGAGGGTTTGCTGATACCAGAAGAGTGAAAAAGAACAAGTGAGACAAAATGGAAAGAAACAAGGAACAGGCCAGAAACCAGAATGTAACACACTTTCCTTAAAAGATAAAAGATCTTTTTCATTTCATAACCTGGATCACTAACCTGAAGTTAGGGTGTTTTCTAATTTACTCAGGCTCCAATTAAAAGCATCTTACAATCTACACAAGTAGAATGGGTAGCAGGATTGTCAGTGCTTTTGGGGGAAATTTAAACATATCCAAACTTTGAAGATAGGTATTTTTTTTATTTTAAATACCTGTGATTAGTGAGTACAAATGCATAGTAATTACTGTACATTTTAGAAGTACTATATATAGCAAATATCAGAACTGCTCAAATACCTTGCCCTGTTAATGTTGAGATTTACTGAATGAACTCTGTCAGTAAAGGTATGAAGGACTTCGCAACCTTCTTTACCAAGAGACCGCATGGAATCACGTAGGAGATGATGCCAGCTCTTGCTATTGTATTAGTTTTACTCTTCTGAAACTATTTATAAGATTAAATAAACAAAAACGTCAGGGTTCAGAAATATTGACAGCAAAAGAAGGCAGTGTTTACAGTGGTATAAGGCACAGCTAAACAAACTAATGTTCAGTCTAGAAGCAACAATGAAAAATGGTATGGAGGTGAAGTGAAGGTGCCCGTGTCAGTTGGGAGCTGTCTTTGGGATGCCCTGCAATGAGAAAATTTCTGTCACTCACAAACACTGCCATTCCAGAAAGATGTGAATTTATGAAAGTTAGGAAGCCACGGTACAAAAGCAGCTATTGCCAACATCATGCAGGTCAAGTACTACTTCCTCCCTCAGATCACACATTTAAATCGAAGTTCTGTTCATTGCCACTTCTTAACATATGCGTTGGGAGAGGAATTTAAAGCTAATAAGGACATAGGAATTAATTTCCTGTCAAGGATTAAGATCTTTCCATCTACAAAGAATGGCTGAATAACAAAAAAAAAAAAAAAGATATTGCCATAAATGTTTGAAGGAAGCAATAAAGAAAAAAGGTTTTGCTTTTTTTTCAGCTGCTGCAAAGATAGTTAAAAGAGAGCTATAACAGGAGAAGCAGATTAAATCTACAGCACAAAGAAGAGTGGGAGATAGAAATATGTCTTTAATAAAGACTTCAAAATTTGGTCATGGCCACTAGGATTCTGTTGTATGTACAGAGGAAAGAGAAAAATATAGTGCCAACGTGGAATAAAATAGAGATGATGGAAAAGAGCGAAACATGCACACAGGGCTTCAGAGATGTGCAGCACAGTGTCTGGAAAGCAAACCATGCACATTTGAACAACTTCCATCAGCGTTTAAATAAAGGGATACAGTACATTCCAAATGTAAACTGTGCCTTCTTTTGGCTGTGAAATAAATATCACAGGTTAAAGGGACCTGAAATTAAAATTGTATTTACCTAAGAGGTTGTCACTACTGCATGGAACGTTTTTCATTGCTAGAACTGAAAGACAACTGAAACAACAAGAACAGAACTGTGTGAATATAATAGAGATTAAATACTCCATTATGGTGAGAAAATTCTTTCATTTGGATGAACTTTAGAGAAAGTACTTTGGTAGAAAAATAATGCCATTCCTCTTTTTTCACCTCCTAAGTTCTCATTAAAGCATGAGGGAATTGCCATGTTCCTGATTTTTTCACTTGTTCCCCTTTCCATATACACTTCACTGAATGGATTACACTGGAGACTCACAGGGCACTGGATCAAGTTCGTTCCTGGCTACTATTTCCTATGTAGTGCCTGGCATTACTGAAAATTGTGGAAAGTGGTCTGAGATGAAGGATGAAGGATGAAAGAGAAAATAAGATTGTAGTATTATATTCTGGTTGTATCAAATATCACTGCGTTTTTTTTTCTTTTTTTTTGTCTGATTCCATGGTTTATATATCTTAAAAAGCATTTGGAGAACTAAAAAATAAAGCCAGCCTAACATTGCAGCTTTTATTGCAATTCTGTTATTTCCATTTGATACTACTTTTATAACTGCTAAGATCAAAATATACATACAATTTGCAAAAGCATAACGCTCAGTGTCTCTGCTAACACCGTCGTTTGGGTTGTAGCACTGCATCGCGTGTCATTCAGAGAAGAGAATAGTATGTCATAAACTAGATTTTCATCAGTGACAAGCCCCCCAGGCTGTGGCATGCCTTTATTGAAAAGCCCAAGTCTGACGTGCCTTTAATTTCACTGAGATGCACATTAAAAATTGTATAATACTCACATTTTATTTAGCAAGTTTATTATTCTCGCTGCTAGCCTTTGTGTTATTGCAAAACAGTTCCACAAAGAGAGGGTCCAAACATTAACTCTCTATGGGAAGTGTTTCTTTTACCTGGACACAGACTATCATGCAAAACAAAGAACTTACTCTTTTAAGACTTAATTCAATACAGCCCTTTACCAGCCCATTTGGAATACACATTCTTAATATTCAAAATGCTCATAAGCACTTCACTTAATCACAGCCTAAGAAAAAGAGCAGTATAAACAGTCTGAAAGCCTTGGGGAAAATACATTGTATAATTCAACTTCTCTACTTTCAATATTTTAAAGTGTCTTTATTAAGAAGTAGAGAAAGAATATTCTACAGTTTTAAAACACCTTTTTACATGCCTCATCTTCTCTTGATTTACACTGGAGAAAAAATGCTGTTTTACATTTGTAAATTGGCAACAGGAAAGGTCTTCCACCTCTACTGTAATATTTATATAGAATTCTTTCTAATATCACCCACCCCCTGTGAATGTTTGACCAATTTACCAACTCGTCAGAATAGTTAGTCAGAATATCCTGAATGTATATGGCAGATGATCTAATTATCCTATCCCCCTTCCTGTGGAAACACTACAGATTTATCAATACAGTACAGTATGTTTAGATACATACTATATTATTAGTCGCCCAAGAAAATAAATATTCTAGGTGCTTATCTGCATCTTTACTTGCCCAAACATTTTTAACAGCTGACATTTACTCACTGATGCACTACACAAAGGCAGCAATCTAAAATGACCAGATCTTAAAAGCTCCAAATGTCCAAAAGAAATAAAGAAATAAATAAAACATCTAAAAAGAAATAATTGGAGAGGTAGTTATGCTTTCCCTCCTTTCTTCCTTCCATGTATACTCTACTACACCTGCAGTAACAGCTACAGAAATTTATGAGCCTAGTGACTCAGACACCACTACTTAAGGTTTTAGAGGAAAGTATGCTTACTATTCATGATATACAACACTTATCCAAATTATTTCTGAACAGCATCTACAAGGATTTCTTTTCGCACTCATACACCTTTACCTGTAGCCCAGAAGCAGCTCAGATCTGCATCAGAAGTGCTCTCTACGAGGTGACATCCCTTGCCTAACAGCTATGGGTCACCTCAAAGTGGGTAAATGGTTGCTGCCCTGTCCCTTGAGACTTAACAGCTGAGTTTTTAGCCCTAAAGCAGAGGAAAAATTTGGTCTTCTGCAATGCTAGGAAATACCTGCCATGAGACAATGGTGGAGAGAACGTAACAAATACAGAAGTCTTAAAAGTTAATATGAAAAATACTAGATAATAGTTTTAAAACTTACTGTGTACCTGTCTAGAATAAATGCCATTACAATACTTAAATTTTCCCCTATTTCACTAAAATACTTGCAGGCTCCAAGAATTCTATTTGCAACTAGAGCACCTCTCCAAGGAAGAAAACTAGTTCATCACAGAAATCACGACTGCCAGAAAAGAGGAGCAGTGATGTATGAAAGTATAACCCATTGAACATCAGACCTGACAACCTCAGAGCATCTCCAGGCTAAGTCAGCTAATAACACCATTTTTAATATTTCAGCTAAATTCATAACACTCAGCAAAATTCTGCATTCAAGTTCAGGAATATTTTTGCCTTAAGCTGTCATGAAGTTTAACAGTATGTTAACTGGTGAAGTCAAAATCTCAGAAGTACTGCAGTATGAACAGAGAATTATTTATTTATTGCAGAAGAAAGTTAAAAAGTACATTGCAAAATATTTCTCTAGGGAAAATTTTGCTCTTCGGTGCACAAAAATATTCCCATCAGCCTAAATTCCAATTTTTGTAATGTCAATGTGGGTCACTTTGACTGAAGACAAAAAACAAGACTCCTTTTGATAAGCTTTTTTAAACTGCCTATAGATGGGGTAACCTAGATGAAAACAGAACATAAATTAAAAGACTGCCATGCCACTATTGAGCAATGGACAGAGATAGTCCAATTAACCTAAATCAATCTATCTTTGCAAATATTACAGCGTATCCAGAACAGTAATGTAAAGGATAAAAAGAAGGCATGTTGGAAATACCTTTATATTTGTCCTTGTCTTAAAGAAGGCAACTTCAAGGTTTGGATATATTTAGAAATATATTTATCATCTATATGATAACTCTCTACTCTATACTTACTATATTTACTATAAGTATACTTACTCTCTATACTTACTATAATGCTAAACATACATTGATATTTTATAGTACAATAGCAGCTCTACAAATAGTAAAAAACTTACTCTGAAGATTTTCATAAAGTGGTTTATAAATAGTCTTCCTATTGCTTCAACCTCCATAATACAATCTGTACCTTTTCAAGATTCCTCTTTTATCTCTTTTCCATATTGCTATTTCATATTTCCAAGTATCTGATGCCCAGTTAAGAATTATACTTTCATGCCAGAAGAATATGTATAACCAGCACAATGGATCACTAAAATATTCAGCATTTTTATAATTTACAAAATCTGCACTAGCAGTTACAGCCCTTTATAGGCATCAGTAGATGTTACATTGTAAACTGCTGTACTCCAGCACATTATTTCAATTGCTCATAGTTACTTGATATCTGAGTCATGTAATTCCACACAGTACTCTATCTAGCACCATTCTACAAATGTGCTTGAAAAAACTCGTGTCTAATCATTCATTGCTAACTTACAGCACTACAACTGATCAGCACTCTTAAAATGTATTCATTAATTCTAGAAAGCATTTCAGAAGCATTTTTTTCTTTTAATTTACAGTGAGTGAAAAGGATTTTAGAATAACATTTTTAGTTATATCCAAAAGTTAGATATTAAAGCAGTTTGCTAGGTAAGAACCTCCTCCTGCTAAGGATGAAGTTAAGAGATTTGCCACTGACTGCAAAAGGAATGGGATAAAACCAGTAAAATCTTACTATATTTTGCCTTTACAGTGAAATAATGATAAAATATAATGTCTAAGAAGTTACAGTAATAATACTATACCACCATTTTGCATCTTTATAGCATTTATGGTTCCAAAAGAGTCCTGATGTAAAGCTAGTAAATAAAATCTTCCTTATCCATCAGAAATCTCAGGGAAAGCTTTAGGTATACAGAATGGAATTACTCATGCTGGAATGATCCCAAGACAGCAGGGCTAACATCTGTTCCAGTGGAAAATAAGACAAGATCTGCAAAATCCTCAGGCACTCAGGAATTCAGTTTTATACCACCTCAAAAATATGTTCTCTCTATAAGCATAGTGTTTTTTAACTCTAGATTCATACCTGAAAAGCATTAATATCTCAAATTCTGAGTAACTCAGGCACTTCTGCAGTGTTCACTTCTAGGAGAGGAACAAGAAGGCAGATAGAGGAAGGAATTTGCTGTCTGAGGCTGATGTACGGTAATTAATCTTGCTTCTCCAACCACTGAGCATGCTGAGAGCATAACTGCAACTGAAAGCTGAGGTATGTTTGGTAAATTTCATCCCCAAACCACTGGACAGATAGGGGTTGGGCATATCCATGGAAGACATCTTTGGCTGTAACTTCAAATGGAGCCATAGCAGACAGAAGCAGTAGCATCTGTAAATTCACCATACAGTACTATTTCTTCTCTTAGCAACACCAAATGCAGGAATAACTATACCGCTGGAAATCATTGTTAATATGGAAGGTTCTTAATTCATAGGTTTTTGCCCATACATGATTGTACCAACTGCAAAAATCTCACCTGGAGACAATTCAGCTGTTCCCATACCAGCCTCTATTTGATTCATAGACCATCTGCCAACTAACCATAAAAAAGCTTCTTTGGCTCTTCAGGACCATCATACTCCATCTAGTGAATACTTACATGGCCCATCTAGTAACCAAATGGCCCATACAGATGCATCTGTATCGAACATATTTCTATGGAATGAATATCATCTGTTAGTGCTCTACTCTTCAACAAGAACAGTAAAATCAGCTTCAAGAAAAGCAGAGCCATGTGAGATGGTGTTCATTAAACTCTGTGCACTATTAAATAAATCAGAAGGTACACTGCAGAATCGAAATGCATAACTGCTAGGTGATGTAGATTATATAAAAGCCTTCTAGGAAACCTCTTCCTTTCTGATTATATTTTCTTAAATACACCTTTTTCTCTTTCTTTTTTCATTCTTTCTTTTTTTTTCAATTCCAGACTTACTATTGGCAAATAAATAAATAAATAAATAATAAAAAATAATAAAAAATGGTAAGGACCTTAGCTATAGATTTGAAGATTCCTCTCTCAGGACTTCCCCATCCAGATCTCGCCCCCTTCTGACCCTTCCTCCACCCTGTCCACTCAGTATTTCTTGGGGCTTTGCTTCTTCCTGCTGCCCAGATTGTACAACACAGACTGTAACATCCACTTGGCATACTTATCATCATGGTGAACAGTTCTTCCATGTATGGCTGGAAATTTCTAATTTATGAAGTTCAGTATTGCCCTTGCAGGTGATAATACTAGAAAGAGGCTTGAAATAATTTTTACCTGTGCTATGTAATCATAAAATGCATTAAATGATTTGCCTTAACTTGAGCTTAATTTATATAATTTAATTATTAATTAAAAAAAGTTTCATTTTGAACATTGTTACAGTTTGAAACAGCACAAATACATTGATTTTAACTTTGAGACACGTTTAACTCATTTAAATGAATGGTCAAATAGACCAAAAAATGCTAGCTCTGTGAGCCACTTTTCATCTTCCAGTTCAGGTACAAGTTTTCCTTGAGTTCACTACTGACTTGATTTTATTTTTCAAATTATAAAATCTTTTTAGTATTTTACCCCAACTTAGCCACTTCAGAAAAGTAAATGACGTCCCCATAATCAGCACCCATACTTCTAAGGAATTCCTGGAATTGGCAATGATTCAATCCCTTGGATTTTATGAAATTCACAGCTTTGATGGCGATTTGCACAACATTATCAATTTTTAATGCTTTTGCGCATAAATTTTTTTGATGTTACAATGCAGCAATACTTCATCAGAAGTCAGTTGCTGGCAGAAATTGCATCATCTTCTATTAATTATATAAATCCCTCTTTTTCCCAGCTGTTGCCTGGGCACCATCAGTAGCTATACCAGATATCTTGACAAGGGTTGAAGAAAATCACTTTAATGTAATTTTTACTACTTCATACAGATCAAGAGATTTAGTAGAGTCTTTTAATGGCACCAAAAACTACTTCTTCAGTGACATTATATACATTATTAATATTTCTAATAAAAGTAGTAAGTTGAGCCACATCTGTAGCATTAATACTTTCATCTATCGACAAAGCATGAAATTTGAAATTAGCAGCTTTACTCTCCAAATTTCTTTTGATAGATCTTCTGTCTTCAGTTCAAGACAGAGGAAGCTGAGACACTATCTAGAGCTTAGAGAAAAGGTCTTATTAGTTGTGCTGTAAATGTATGTTATTCATTTATTTTCATCAAATATACACCTAATAGAATGACAGAGGCAGTAATAAGTGTTCTACAACTTCAGACGAAAGTCTTTTTTATTGCCACCTACTGTATCTATGAAATCATCAACTGCTGATTAGCTTGAGGGCTAATCTTGAAATGGCATAGTTAATCTCAGCTTTCACTTTGGAAAGTTTGTGTTTCCTTCTGTATGCAATTTCCTAATGAGTAAGCATTAATTATGACCCTATACTAACTTGATGATGGCTTACTTTAGCAGCTCTCTATATTGATGGACATTTATTTCCTAACCAAATTGGTTGTACCAAGAGCAAATAATCTCCCCAGCCCACTGTACCACTCTCAGTTTGCTCATCTGAGTTGGATAATGCAATGGAAGTCAGGAGGGAGTAAGAAAGAAAGAGATTCACCATATTTATCTCCACTGGGGGAAGCTGAGATTCAAAGTTTGCATAGGAGACCTTTTATAAAGCCAGACCCCAAGTTTTTCTGCTAAAACAAGAAATCCTGTAACAGGAAGAACACTCTGAAAAAGGAAAAGGAAACACAAGGCATTAAGTTATAACTGGTTCACACTCATAACCTATGGGGTCAGGTGTGGAAAAAACTGAGATCTGCTAATAATTGGGCAGGGTTATGAGCACAGATGTGTATATGTATATATGTATATGTAGAGTCTTAACTGTATTTTGCTAGATTATTGAACTCCTTCAAAGCACCCAATTATGGATAATGACTTCTTTTTATAGTTTTAAGCATTACACTGCACACTAGACCCTCTCCTCCCTCCTTTTATGGAATTAAATGTACTTTGAAAGCACAATCCTAGATTAACAAGGAGCTTCTTTACTAAAATTCCTGCCCTCTCCCAGCTCTTCTACTGTCTTCTCTGACTCAGCCATGGCAAAATAAAAGAGAAAATTAGACTCTAGGTATAAATAACACTTGAGTGCTGATATGGAACTATTAATGCAAAATTGATTGCAGTGATCAATGCCACTACAGAAATGCTTGTTAGACTCGCCTATTAAGCACAAGTTCTCTTGGCTAAAGTCCTAATTGATTCAGTCTGATTCTCTGCCACAGAACCAGGTATTTCTCAATTTGACAAGAATAAGGAAAGTTGTTTTTCCAGGTGAAATACATTTTCCGGGCTATGAAATAAATACTTCCTTGCTGTTGCTATTCTGATGCTAATACCACCAATATTTCTGAGATGCCTGGACAGTACAGAGGCTGCTGCAGCCTAGAAAGTGGAGGCAGACTGCTAAAATCAATCTTCAGAAATAATCTGCATCCACACACAAAACAAACTTTGTATTAATAAGCATTTCCAGTTCTGAAACATGACTGGATCTGTTTGAATGCAGGATGCCAGGGAGAGGCATGAAAGCTATTTCATGGCAACGCTTTCAATTGCTCAGCAGCTACTGTGATGGAATTTTACCACACTATACTACTGCCTCTGTCTGACATAAGAGGAAATAAAACACTGTATTTAATTTTCTCTCTCCTCCACTGTAATTCTTTTTCGGCTACACACGAATAGTAGGCAGCAATAAGGACAAGAAATAAATTATCAATTAAAAATCACAGACAACAGCAATAAACTCAAGCAACAGAATACGCTACTGAAACAAGGCACAAGTGACAAAGGTCAAAGATTATAAAATTATAAGAATGCTTTAAAAAGCATTTTTTACAATAATGCTGTATTATCCATTAAAATTATATTAACAATTACCTCCAACACACTCCGTATTTATAACAACTGGCTACCCCATGGAACACCTACAAATAGAATACTGAGAACAAACGTGGTATTTAATATATCTTTCCAAGTATAGTCAACATTTTTTTTTCCCAACAGATAATGCTTTTGCAGTTCTAATGTTACTAAGTAACCTTCCATAGTCTTTACAAAGGAAAAAAATAGTGTGTGTGTTGGGTGGGGGGGAGGGGGACGACTTATTTTCCTACAATCTTCTAGATGAGTTTAATACAATAAGCACTATATACGACTCAGTTTCCTGAAAAGCTCCCCTGAAAGACAGCTCTAATTCTTCAATAATAATCGAGCTTCCACGTTATAATATGCAAGTACTAAATTAAATAAATGTAGGATTTTTTTCTTCCATCCTTTAGAAATACAATCTTGTTTTAAGATTCCAGCCTTGTGAAAAATACCCTTTATTTTTCGCACATAGTTGATGGGTAGCTAATTGGTAATATTCTATTACTGTTGTATGATAGAAAGACAGACAGATAGGTAGAAAAATAGATCTCACAGATAAATTTTGTTTCTCATCACTTCATCACTCTGCACTGGTACAAAGCAGTAACATTTCAACAGAGACCTCTACAGATACTCCAACTCTAAAATATCTCCAGTGGTTCTAGCATCTGTACAAGGGGGATATCTCATACATCTAAAGTGGCTCAAAATATATTGGGAGTGCTTCTTATCTCTCATTTTCTGACACTTCAGTTATCAGAAAGAAGACACTGTTTGACAAATGATAGAGACATATTTACACCAGGAAACAGGTATATGGTTGTTTATAAATCATGCAGGTGACAAGGCTACATCCCATTTACAAAACCGGTTTAATCTTGATGAAGAAAACTGGGGAATAAATGTCCAAAATACTTTAAGAGATCTTTGTTATAGTAACCCTCCCATTAATGAGTGAGAGGTAGGCACAGAATTAGGAAAAATTTGAATTTACACCCATCTAGGACACTGAAAGTAGCAGTCAGACTGTTCTAACCAAAAACTCATTCAGACTGAAAAGGGCTGGCTACAGTGGATCCAGCTGCAGAATTAGAACATTCAGATTAATAATATTGTAGAAACATCCCCTGCAGCTTTTTTATTTATTTGTATAGCACTTCTCATCACAAAAGTCTTTTGTACTTGTACAATAGTATCTGTCTTACCTTTAAAAACAAAAAAGAGCAGCTTGCTTCCTAATAAAACACCACATAATACTTGTTTCCTTGCTCTGTATTCCAAATACACATTTTTTACTATACGTTTCATCACCTCTAAGGAAAAATAAGAAAAAGAATAATTTTTCTAAGGGAAAAAAAAGTCTGGAGAAAGAGCAGAGCCTTCAACAATGTTTATAGAATGGCCATAGTGTCCCTCTTTTCTTTGCCTTTTCAAGGCCCCATCTGGAGGATTGCATCTAAGTCTAAGGCCCCCGGTACAGGAAACATGTGGAGCTATTGGAGAGGGTCCAGAGGAAGGCCCTGAAGATGATCAGAGGGCTGGAGCACCTCCCCTACGAAGACAAGCTGAAAGAGCTGAGGTTGTTCAGCCTGGAGAAGGCATTGAGGAGACCTCACTGCAACCTTCCAGTGTTTAAAAGAGGATTACAGACAGGCGGGAAATCAGCTTTTTACAAGGGTTGACAGTGATAGGACACTGATGGTTTCAAGATGAGGAAAGGTTCAGACTGGATATCAAGAGGAAGTTCTTCATAGAGAGAGTTGAGGTACTGGAACAGACTGCTCAGAGAGGCTGTGGATGCCCCATCCTTTGAAGTGTTAAAGAGCAGGTTGGAAGAGGCCCTGGGCAACCTGGTCTAGTACCAGATCTGGAAGTTGGTGGCTCTGCCTGTAGCAGAGGGGTTGGAACTTGATCCTTTGAGGTCTCTTTCAACCCAAGCCATTCTATGACTCTATGAATTTCCTTTCTAACCAAATTTTCTGAAAGTAAAACAGAACAAGCAACATCAACGTACTGAAATTCTGATAAGTAAAAAGAGGATTACTTATGTAAAGTCTTCAGGCAGTAGCATAAACCATTTTCTAAATCCAGTTTCCAAGAAAAAAAAAAAAAAAAAGATCAGAAAAACAGAAGAGAAAACTGAAAATAAACTATAATCAGGAACTGGCACACACATCACACCCAGGAAGCCTTTTCAAAATTATTAACAGAACAGAAGAAAAATAAACAACTAACCTCCACCGCCACCAAGAGTCACACAAATACTGGGCAAAGGGAATTATTATTTACAATGTCACAGTGTTTCTGATATCATATGCACAGAGATTATATGAAAGATGACTCTTCTTAACATTGTCTCCATTTTCAGATTCTTGTCTACACCTCCTTCACTTTTCCCTCTTAATCACTAAAACTTGAATACTGATCTAGATTTAGTCACTTTTTTTATTTCTTCTTTCAGAAACTAATTTTATATTTGGCATAGATTATAGGCAGTAATAAATGAATGGGCTTTTCCTGTTTAGAATAAGTTGATAAAAACAAAGTGTATGATTTTATATTCAAATATTTTTCTGGAAAAATATTAAAATGTGATTAGTCATTCCCAGACCTAAAGACTGCAGTCCCATTAATGTTTTAAAGTAGATCATAAATGAAAGCAAGTATTACACAAAGGAACTTGAAGTTTAAATATATGTCTGGTAAGTTTCAGTCTGTTCCTTTGACGTTCTGAGCACTGTAATTCAAACCTTTAATGTCTGCTTTAAAATTATTCTTTTTTTTTTAACTTTCTAGAAAACTCTATGTTTTGTTTCTAATTATATCCTAAGAAAGATTATCTACTATAGATTTTCTTGTTTTCTTATCTTTTTGATTAAAACAATTTTTAGAACATATCATAGGAACAATAAGAGTGATCCTTTACAGATAAGAAAATAGAAAACAAATTTAATATTCTATATTTGTCACTAAGTACTTGAAAAAAATGAAATAAGTATAATCTGCATTTTTCAATGGATTTGTTAATTACTACACTGTTGACATAAAGCAAATGACAGATTTGGTCATGCTTTGTCACAGTGACTTGTTAGAATTCTTCTAAAAATAAATATTTTAGAAAGTAATTCAGAGAAATACTAAATGCACTGAATAATCTTGCAGTAATTTCATTAAAAATTGAACATGTAAAGTACATCAACATGGTTGAATATGGCTGGTGAATCTTTGATTCATTCCCTCCCTAAAGGGATGAAATTCCCATTTGAGTTTTTGCTAAAATTAAGAAAAAAATAGGCTTCTACATCTTAGAGGTGTTGGTTTTTTTTTCCCTTGAGGGTGAGGGGCAGTGATTTAGCCAGTGGAGTACAACTAAGTAGTTTTAATGACATCTATCAGTTTTTACATAATGGGCTGTTTGGACTAAATAGCAGATAAAAAGAATAAGATGGGAAAAGACAAAGCTATATTGTCAAAATACAGTTTCATCCACCTTCAGTGATGCTGTGCTTAAATTAACTCAGGACATACATCTCTGAGTCCTCACAGAGACTCAGCTGTCACTGTTTGATTTATCAAAGATGTGGTCTTGTTACAGATGCAAAATACTTCTACTGAAGCCTTCAGCTAAATAAAATGTAAAAAGAAAGTAAAATTTCTATTGTACTTGCAACTAGATTCCAGTATTGCCTTGCTACATGATTGCTTGTTAATTACAAATCCTAAATTAGTTGCAGTTGCATGGTGATACAAAGCAGGTTTCCTCAGCAGTTAACAAGGACACCAAAAAGTTGAGCCTGCACTCATTTTTGATATGTACACTTTGACATTTCCTCCTTGAAACAATTTGTGACATGTATGACAACCTTAATTCTGCTGGCTCAAAATGTTTTGAGGTTAACTGATTTCCAAGACAATTTAAATTAACTCAGGGACAGAATGTGACAAGCTACAGCAAAGTGGCAGAAATGATGCCAAATATCTGCATGCTCTTGCCATAGAGGTATTCCTGTAAGCACTGTTTGCATTCACTGCTGAATTATGTTTCTTCAAAACTCTAATTTCCTTATCTAGCCATGTTGCAGGCCGATATGATGCATAAAAAACATGGATGCCAGGAGCTTCTCAGCTTCTCTTATTTCCTATTATTACTGGACACTGTGAAGATCATCCTCACTGAAAAGAAATCTGCTCAGCTCTCTTGATGAAGAGTGGCAGTGCATACTCTTGAACATGTATGCTTCTTTAAATTCTGACTAACATCTCATAGACATTTAAGCGCTTTTAGGGCTACCTTCCTTAGTGCCTGTTTTACTCTGATGAAAAACAGAAGCAGTGTCAAGGAAAAAGTTACCATGAATTTGCAGTGGTGTCACTGAAAACAGATTATTATTACATGTGACCAGCTCTTCAGTCATAGATGCCCTGCTTTGTACTTTGACTGTGAAAAATTATAAATTTTGAATACATGTAAATGTCTCCTGAAATGTACTGGTGGATGTTTTAGGATGTACAGTACTGGAGTTGGAGACATTAGTGTACTATAACCTATTATTGAGAAAAAAAAAGATGGGGGAAAGTGTAGGGGTTTTCAGATTGCATCCTGAGTACAACTTAACTACAAAAAAAGTCACTTAAAAAGGGCACTGCAGCTTACAGCTGCATGGTTCCCTTTAGACCTTTCTGAGTTGTTAATTCAGATCACATCAATGATTAAAAATTTGGTAACTGAGTCGTCTCTTGGCACCAGAAGATAGGTAAGGAGCAAAACATCCATATTAATTGCAAAGACAAAGTAGGAAGATCTGAAAATAAAAGAAATACACAACTATCTTTCTTTCTTTTAAGAGCATTTTAGGAGCAATGCTTGCTTCAGATACCGACATAAAATCATGAGCTCCCTCCACCATACAAGCTGCTGGTTAGGACTTACCGTTACTCCAAAGAAGTTTGTTTCGTTCATAGCATCGAGAAAAATTTTGCCAAGTTTGTGATTCGTATAATTAAAATCTTCAATTTTTTGGTGCTTGTTGGTGGCATTGAGATACTTCATTGCCCGCTGCAGGGTCTTGGCAATCACCCATATTCCATCATAGGCGTAACCATGAAATTTGCTGGATTGTCCATCACCACGCTTAGCATTGTATTCCCTTTCATACTGTTGTGGAGTCTGCAGAGGAGAAAAATTTCAGTTTTACTTCAGTACTTAGCATTTTACAGACTTGTGCCCGTAGAGTACAAAGGGGGATGTCTTTAAACTAAATGAAGGGAGGCCAGGTTGGATGAGGCCCATGGCAGCTCTATCTGGTGTATAGCAAACCTGCCACCCTGGAACTCTGGTCTTTAAGACCTCCTCCAATCCAAGCCATGCTATGATTCTATTAAACCTGAACCATAAAGTGCATGCTCTAGTTTAGATGAATGTATCACTAACATGGAAATGACAACCAAAGCCAGAATTAAGAAACGGTAATTCCAAAAATGTGTGCTGTCTGTGCTACAAGACTGACAGTGAGGCCAAGAGGGGAATTTAGGAGGCAGAGTCTGAAAAGTAGATCTTCTGCTTCTCTGTATGGACAGCTTTGTTTATTTTGCTTTCATACAGAAGGCTTTAGTTCAACCAATGCTATCAGCATGGTATGCATACTGGTGAGCCAAAATACGAAAACATGAAGTCTATATCCCTGAAGATAAGTGCTCTATAGAATAATGCAAATCAAATACTTAAGTAAATACTTGCTTAATGTGCAGTTATTTGAGGGGCAATTTGTCTATATTTTGCAGGTTTGCTATATGCTTTACGATGTGCTCTGTTATAATGAGTTGCCTTTCCATAAAGTTGCCTTTCCTGCTCACACAACAAAGCATGAAAAACAACAGATGAAAAAATGATGAAAAGTAGCAAAATCAGGCAAGTTTATTCACTGACTAGAATTTACATGCATTCACTCTATGATAAAATGTTATGTACTTTATGGAAATAATACATATTTATATGTTTAAAAGAGCCCCCTCCAGTTCTGAGAGGCACAAATCACTGATTACATCAGCCATTTGCAGGACTAAGGACAAACACGAATGTTTTCTGTTCAGCACACAAAAATATTAATTTGCCATAATGCAACACGTGATGTTGAGGAATAATTCAAGCTTTATTGTATATTTATCTGTGAGGTCCATACAGGGTAAAGATTCTCCCTGTAGATAGAATTCTCCCTGTAGATAATTTGAATTGATTTCTAAATATTTAAGAATTGTGAATGAGTGGAAGGAAGAGAATAACCACAGTGACTGTCAAATCTCTGCAGAAACACCTTGTAGTTTGGCCTTCTTCCTCTGTGCTTTACTGTGCCAAGATGCTTGAAGACCATAACAAATTAGTAGGAGGAAAAATACTAACCCTTCCTGATATGGTCTTATTCATTTTTGAACTGAGAGGCTCAAAATCCACTCCAATATAACCTTCCATGGCTGCAAGAAGATTTTTGCTGAGACACTGCGAGGAATTAATCCAGGATTCCCACCAAAGGTTTTCATACCACCCTGGAATAATCCACTGATACTTGCTACCATACATTTCTTCAGCATAAGCCTATAATGAAAAAAAAAAAATAGTAAAGGTAACACATATTTAATAGACATATTAAACTTTAAAAATGTTTCTGTTCATTGTTTTTATTTGTATTTTTTCCCTTTAATATTGAAATAACGTCCTTGTTGAAAGATACACAGGTATATAGAATGGTTTAGAATAAGAATAATCGTTAGAAAACAATGAAAACTCTATTCTGGGATACTTCTAAGTTCCTGATGAGAGAATTAAATAAAATCTGTTTTGTTCTTAAGAGATCATTTATTCAACAGAATATTATAGAATACTGAATTCTAAGACCAGGAGAGAGAAAGAGGAAAACTGGCAGAAGGCACCTTGTTTCTATAAGAAATTTTACATAACACAGCTATAACACAGGTTTACATAACACAAGCACGGTAGTGCCATGTTTAAGCTAAATTTCACCAGCCTAATAAGTACATAAACCAGGGTATTATCAAACAAAGCAACTGGAGCTGATCAAGCCTCAGTGCTGCAAGTATGAGTGATACGACTGAGATAAAATAGAGACCACAAGGACATTAAGCATTTTCTTCTGAGGAGCAAGAATCAACGATAAACTGATAAAGCAAACAACCATCGGTGACTTTTTTTTTTTTTTTTTCCAGGAAGAAAGTTCTTCAGGTGAAATACTATACCAGTTGAGTACTCAATACCACCCACTGTACTTTGAGATACTGAGATGATGGTTATCTCCTTTAAATATATAGCAGACACATCTATCAGGAAACAGGAATACTCAATAAGAACATTTGCTGATATACCTAAAAGCAGATCTATTTAAAATAGATGTTCTATTGTAAACATTGTACTAGGTTAAAGTTGGAAAATTTTGTCTCAGATGCTTCTCTCACAGGTTTGTAACTAGATGTTTATCTTTTGACGTTTCAATCAGAATCAGTGTCAAAACAGCAGTTTGTGTGCTTCTTCATTCCTTAGCAGAAACAACATTGGAGATATAGGACATACTTAAGAAATAAAAAATTAGTTTTTCAAAATATGCAGTGCAACATTAAAGCTTGTAACTGGAAAACTTCCAGCTTCTTACATAATCTTTACAGCAGGAGAGAACAATGAGAACGAAAAGAAGAAATATTGGCCTTTCTGAATATAATAATTTAAAAAGGTTGTCCCAAGAGTCTATCAGATATATAAATACGAATGGCAAAAATTACAACATGGGAGAGCCTCCTAAATATATTAATACTCAAATTTAAATTGGGCTTTAACTCTGTAAAAACTGTTGAATTGGTGACAGCTCAGTTTAGAAATTTATTGTGCAGAAAGCAGTTCTGTTTGGCTCCTTGGTTGCAGGAGCTTCTGTTCAGCCAAAATCAAATTTCATGCATTTGTACAGTGCTGCTCAAAAGAGCTCCAGTCTGAAACCCACTGTCTGCCATCTCATATCATACTTATTCCACAATTCATAGAAACTGCTTGTCTTTCTCACTAATCTCATCCTTCCAGAAATGCATTTGTTTGTCCTCCTGTGGCACTTTTCAACATCCAAAAGAGTCTCCATTTTAGAACAAGATGATTCACAGTCTTTCAGTGATCCGGTGTCTTTTACTCATCAATTTTCAAATCACTATGGACGCAAATTAACACAGAATGGCTGTGTTTGAGAAGGGCAGCCTTGCACAGTTTCCTCAGCTCTATACAGACTAAACTACTAAGCCAAACGTTGCAGGAAAATATTGGTTCTGAAATATCCTGAAATCAGAGTCGTTAGAGTTACTCTGTTTGCAGGAGCACTTCAGCTTTTTTTCTTTATTATCTGTAAATTTCTGGGGATAGTGACTGAAAATTAGAAGTTTCCAAACTTCCAAAAATTCCAACCTGGAAACATGGTATCATTTCCAACAAGGCTGGAGTGAAACTTTCATAAGCCTGCAAGATGTTGGTTAAATGTCTAGATATTGCTAATGAAGAAAGAGCTGGAAACTCTTCCTTTGAGTTCTGATGGATTGTTAGGGTCAGAAGAGCGTGGTGGTCTTGGGAAGCCAAACAGAGGGGGAATAAAATCAGCTACTGCCAAAGATGAGCACCATGACCGTGCAGTCACTTTTTCAGGGCCAACAAAGTTAATGTTCAGGCATTTCAGCATGTTGTTCCAGAAGACTTCATATTTATGTCCTATATATATATATATGTATAATATATATAGTCACTATTTCCTCCCTGTTGATTCTGCTGCATGGAGATAATTTTTATGCTTAAAAGATGTATTTCCTTGACTTGAAATATGTGGCTCTTTCTTGAGCTATTTGCATGCTCAGTGATCATCTCTCACAGGTTTTAGTTTCTAAGAGGAAGATTTGCAGACATGAAAGAACAGGGTAAAGAACGTATTCCTAAAAAAGTTAAAGGTCATTGCTGGTGCTGATACTGCATTCATACGCAAATGAAAATCTGCTTCAGTTATTTGAAAGAAAACAGAAGCACCAACAAAATATTTCAATCTTTAAGGAATCATTTTTACATACTTCAGAATATGACTCTGCGCTTACTTGAGCTTTAGTTTCTGCTAGTGGAACCATTACACTGAATATCATTAGAATTTTATGGGTGAGCTAATTATTGGGTACTGCCTTATTTCAGATTTCCTAGTATCTAAAACAGAGCATTGTATATTCAGTGATCATTTAAAATACTCCTTTTCATCAAGCGTACAGAACACTATTACAGATGTACTGGTAGGAAATGTGTAATAAGCAAGCCAGAAAAACTGTGAGAAATAACAGCATCTCTAATTAGTCAGAGAAAGGCAGTGTTCCTCTCAACATAGTAGATCTGAGATCTGGAATCAAGTGGAAATCAAAGAGCTGAATTACCTCAGCCTCTGTAAGAAAGCTTTCTGTGCGTAGCCAATAAATTCTGGTATATTGTGCAAAACTGGCTGCAAAACCTCACTCTTTTTGTCTTTCTATCATGTTTCTGTCATGTCAGCATGGACATCCCACCTCTACAAGAATGCCTATAAACTTCTGAACTGCAATGAACCTCCATCTGTTTCTCATTAGAAATCAATGATGCCTTTAATTCCTAAACAGAGACTCAGCAGTAGAACTCTATCAGCTCACGGAGGCTAGAGTCCAGTTCTTCTGTACCAAAAGAGCTGATTAAGTCTTGCCTTCGTTATTATTGTTTACTAGAAGAGTAATCTAAATCTCAGGCAGTGACCCATACATAATATTCATTTTCTTTAATTGTCTTCAGACAGATTATTATATGAGCTAGGCATCAGTCTAGTTTGATTATGGCTTAAAGATAACGTCTTGGAAAAATTCCCATTAACAACTTTTTTTAATTTTTTTGTTTCTGCAGATTTTGAAGTTTTCATTGGGTAGGCAATGAAGTTTCATTTCAATCCAATTTCAAATGATAATCAGATGACATCTGACCGACTCAGCTGAACATTTTGATTGTTGAATTGTTAAGTATTGAGCAAAATTTCCTAATTTTTATTCTACAAAAATATATTATATTCATCCCACTAAGATAAAAAATAGCATTAGAAAGCCAAGATTTCCCATAGATTTAAAATTGCTATCTGCTTTTGACACTAGTTTTAAATGCTAAGCTTATTTAAAACATCATAAGAAACACCTGCTAACATTCACTTAGACTTGAATTAGTGCTGTCACGTTTTTAAAGTTCCCTTCTGAATTAAACTGACTTTTAGTCCATTTATATTTAAGTTATGTGCTATGTATCTTCTGTGTGTGTATGCATGTGCGTGCAGGGAATAACCAGTTAAAATGAAAATGAGCATATGGAGGTCCTGAGGAAATCCCACAGCATATAATTTTAGGATATAGGCAGAAAAATGATAAAGATGTTAAAGACTCTGCCATCTACAGAAATCATTAGCAAATAGTATTCAAGTTATAAGCACAATCAGAAATGAATATATATTTTTTCCCACTGATATAAAAGAAGCTATCTTTAGCAACAGCCTTGCTCTGACTGACATCAACTACCCTGCAAAATACAGAAGGGAATTACAAACCTGTCTGAAGTTACGCCTGGGGAAGGGGGTTAAAAAACTTGACATATCTTAGTTACTGTACTCTTACACACACAGCCGAAGGAGTGCATGAGTGAGTCAACAATATATTTTATGACTAATAGCAACCTTACTGCCATATTGTAGTGCACTAACATATAAATGACCTACTTTGAACTGTCCTCTCCTGCTGAATCTCTCATATTAATACATTTATACAACCATAATCTCTTGGATTTCTCCAGGCTACAGAAAAATCCACCTTATTATTTTTGACATTAATATTCTTTAGAAGAAGCTGATGCTCCTGGAACTTGAATTACACAGACTTCTCTTGTTAGTACCTAACAGCTGCTGTGGCAAGTTGCACCAGGCTTTTGTGTTC
Source organism: Oreortyx pictus (assembly GCA_036925125.1). Taxonomy (NCBI): domain Eukaryota; kingdom Metazoa; phylum Chordata; class Aves; order Galliformes; family Odontophoridae; genus Oreortyx; species Oreortyx pictus. The sequence goes on from JAUPFR010000003.1 coordinate 58,499,588, forward strand.
AAGTAATAGATCTACCATAAATCCTTCAGACTAGAACAGTACGGTCAAGAGAACACTATGCCCATTGGGGTTTCTAGGATTTCTTCAACATCCTCTTAAGTAGACAAAAATGAAACTGAAAGATACACGATGGCAACAGCATACTAAGTGCAGTGGCCTTAGTGAGGTCAGAATCTTGACTAGAATTGGGTTGGCAGACAGCTTTGACTTGGACACCTCAGTTAGGCAAATGAAACCCAGCTATCAAAGATCAGTGGAGGATACTGGCAACAGGAGCCTTCTTTCTTTGTTACAGGAATGGAAAAATAGATTATCTTCGTCAATCCAATTTAAATGCTGGAACAAAAATATCTATATACAAAGACTGATCAGAGATGAGAAAAATGGAAAAGAAATAATGTTTTCCATTTCTTTTTGGACACAAACAGGTATTATTCCTTCCAAATATACCCTATACAATATCTCCTTTCCAAATTTTGCCAGCATCTATGACAACTGCTGAATAAATGCATGAGACACATGAAGCACTCAGATTTTGAACATTTGCCTTTTCTTCCATTGCTTGGACTGGTAACTTTGTCTAAGTGAACATCAAAAGGCACCCTTGATATTTAGATAGCATCACTATTGCTTTTCCATTATATTGTTTCTGTTCTTGACTCATACTGGATGCCTGGTTATTTAGGCATAGAATTAAATACTGGTACAAAACTAAGGCCACAAAAATCTGCCTGTTTGTGATTTATTTATTGAGCAGATACAAAGAAGATCCACATTTCACACCTGCTTGTGCATGTTTGAAGTACACTGAAATACACACAAAGAATCTGTGAAGACATATATGGTGAAACTATACACGCTGGTCTTACTACATTTCTTTTACTTCTTTTTTTTTTCTTACAAAATAATATTTTCTGATTTGGCAAGAACATGTCAAATGTGCAGTAGTTAGAAAGTACAATTAACATTTTGGGTAGCAGAAATTATAGAGATGTTTTGTTAGCCTGTATAGGAACTACTCACATTTTTCTTTCTTCCAAAGCAAAATGTGAAAGTACATACATACATTCAGAGAAAACAACTATTGAGCATAACACAAATCTGGCAGAACTCTGAATCTGTTGCTACATATGTACACACATTTCTCAGGACTGGATATGAAGAGAACTGCTGAAGTTCAATATGGCATTTAATTCCATTAGAGGAAAGCAATAATGAGAAGCTAACCATGAAGGCTGTGCCTAAATTCCTCTGAAGTCAAGTGCAAAGTATTTTATTGAAACAGAAATGGAGCTAAGCATGTGTAACCTCCCTCGAGGCTAAAAGTCTTGGCAAAGCTGAACCACATGAAGGCATGCTTATACTCATATATTTTTATACAGATGTAGTACATTTCTATTCTGATGTGCCACTATATATATTTACTTACACAGCAGAAAACTTTCACAGCCATTTCCTCATCAAACTGGCCAAGGATTATCCGAACGTCATTACCCTGTAGATTAAGTAAGATGCACGGAAGTTAAATACAGATGCAGTCTTTCCAGAAAGAACTTCAGCTGGTTACTGAAATCATATACAGAGTTGGAACAGATTACAGCTGCAGACAGCAAAACTCATTCAGAACTATTACATTTTCTACAAGTTCAAGATCTCGAAACTCTGCAAGAAGAGGGCAGCTGAGGTGTCTGAAGAAAATGATTAAGCGATAGAGCTAATGAGAAAAACAACTGTAATATCTTGTCAGATATTATTATTCAAAACCACTAAATTAGCAAATATTCTTCTGACACCATGCAAGATTTCTTCTTTTATTATTACTTCTGCCCATTAAAAACTGTTGAAAATACATACTTTTTGCTGTCTATACAAACTAATAACATGAAGATGGGAGAATTTGGATTCATAAATGAGATAAAATGTGTTCATACTATGTCATCTTCAGAAATATTTAAAGGTTTTATTCAGTCAGCTTCTCCTCCACACACATCAGAACACACTGGCAGTCCCCCTCTTCCCAAGACCCTCCACCTCCAACCAGACAAAAAAAAAAAAAAAAAAGTCATGGCATTTTGTGAATCTAAGATTGAAGCCAAAATACATCATTTTACTTTCATACTTTGAAGTATTTTAAAATAATATTCTTAAATTCAGGAGCATAGGCAGCAAAATATTCCTTTGAGAATTAAGGTGCTATTCTTACACAAGTGAAAAATTAAGGAGTAAGTTCTATAAAACTCAAAAAAAAAAAATTACCTGGATTCTCAGTAATATGTTGAGCAAATGTGATTTGCCATTTATTTATTTTATAAAAGACTTGATTACAATTACTAACAGCTCTTTCTCTCTCTAAGGAACTAACAAAACAGATGATTCACTGTGTCTTTCAGTGGTGAAAACACTTCAGCTTTAATTAAATCAGTTTATCAAAGACTTTCAATTTAGGTAATTTCTATGTTTATTTCCTGGTCAGCATAAAATATTCTGATGGACAATGCACAAAAAAGCTATAATGCCTCTGTAGTTCAGTGCGTGAAATCTATGTAGGTCATTCCATAAGTAATGCCTCCTATTTATTTCCATGGAAACTACAAGAAACACAAAGAGCACAAAAAACACTGCCTGAGAGAGCACATTCTCAGCTACAAAGCACTATTTTTCAACACCATCACCACTGTCAGCTAAGAATTTTCACCACTGATAAACAAGAGTCTGCATGCCATATCTGCACCAGCAGACGTGACTTGTTGCTGTGGTCCACTGTCTCACTGTGTTGACATCCACTATTCAGTCTCCATCAACATTCAGCAACCATTAATGAATCTGAATGGGTGCCATTTTTTCCACATGGAGGAATTCAGAGGCACACCCTTGTTTCATAAACACTGCATAAAATCTAGTGAGGTCATGTGAAACGAAACAAGCAAATCACACGAATTATGCTCATTGACAGCAAGAGTACTACATTTTTTTTAAGGAAAAAAAATACATTTAGGAATTATGTGGAAAAAAAGACACCTCCCTTAACAAAAAATCACATATTTAGTATGAGTAGGAAAAGTTGGTTGAAGAAAACAAGCGAGACAGCACTGAGTTATTAAAATGGAATACATTACGTATCATTTTTTCATTCACATGATGAGAACTAATTTTAACAAAACATTACATGCACTGCTTCATAGCTTATGAGCACCAGATAGAGCAGGAAGGGTGTAGAGAATAGGAGTGCATGTGCATCACCACTGATTACTGTCTGTACAGCACTCAAACTGAAGGTCTAATAGTGCCATGGTACCATGCCCTGGAGGATTACCACATAAGCCGGAGTACATTCCCCACTGGGACAACTCTATTATTGTAAAGCACTGCACAAAGTGTACAGTCCATCCTATATTTTTTCCTAGAAATATCCTATCCTATTTCAATATACCTGCTGGCTGCAGGGAATGTCTTATATTAACATCATCGTGTAATCAGTTTGGCAATGGAACTCAGACCCAAATCCTGTACATTCAGATGCAACAGAATTACAAAATCATAGAATATTCTGAGTTGGAAGGGACCCACAAGGGTCCCTGAATCCAACTCCTGGCTCCACACAGTACCATCCAGATTCAAACCCTATGTCTGAGAGACGTGTCCAAATTCTTGAGCTGTGGCAGCTTGGGGCTATGACCATGGCCCTGGGCATCCTGTTCTATGCTCACCACACTCTGGTGAAGAACTTTTTCCTAACCTCCAACCTGACCCTCCCCTGACACAGCTCCATGCCATTCCTTCAGATCCTGTCACTGTCACTAGAGAGTAGAGATCAACTCTGCCTCTCCACTCTCCTCATGAAAAGCTGCAGGCCATAGTGAGTCTTCCCCTCACTCATCTTAACCTTAATAATAACCATTTAGAGCAGTGGAAGAAACTGAGAACCCACACATGTTCTGTACTGGCCAGAAATGGATCCAGAAATGTAAAGATGACACACAATAAACAGTATGTCTGGAGTAGGATCCAGTGAGAGAAAAGAAGGCATAGGGAAAAGAGCGACATACCAGATAAGGAATTTGGGCAGTGAGTACATATACTGATTAGGTAAAGGGGGAGCAAAAAGTTGGGGAGGTAAGAGCAATTAGGATTTTCAATACTATTGCAAATTGTAAGCTTGATGAATAGTTTCTAGAACAGTAAGGATACTCGGAATCTCAGAAAGCAAGCTTTTCCCAGAAGAAAATTGAAGAAGAGTCTAGACAAACATGATTAGAGAGAGAAAAGAAATCAGGGAAGAAGAATGTAGCGCCGGGTAAGTAAAGAATTTTGACTTGGACTTTCAGTATAAGTCAGGGTTGGTGCTGTGTTAAATGGAGAGTATGAGATTGCAGGGTCAAGCTGCCTGAGAGTATCTGGCATAATATGCTATTTTTCTGCAGCTTCATAATCTATAATTTCAGTTCATTAGTCATGTAAGGGAAATGATAAGAGATTCCTCTTGTCTATAAACTACGCAATATAAATACAGTGCCACGAGTTGCCACGTGTAGGGTTTTATAGATTACAGTTTAAAAAGAGTGGCATGCAACCATTTAACTAAAGAATTGAATGGCATAACATAAGTAAAAGGAACTCATTTAGGAAAATCTGTGCAATAGCTCTTCATTTTCCATGCATAACATTTTTCTTCTGTGCAATTACATGCTCCTTGATAAGTTTGTTTCTTTCCAACTCTGCTTTTTCATAGGATCATAGAATCACCAAGATTGAAAAAAACCTCCAAGATCATCCAGTCCACATGTCCACCTATCACCAGTATTTCCCACTAAACCATACTTCCCTTTACATTTTGCTTAAATCTGTCCCTGTAGAATGACAATCAGCATGACAAATAAGTCCAGATCCACTTGAAGCCAGGATTGGGTCTGGTCTGCTGACTCTGTCTTGTAAGAAATCCTGAAGCTTGAAATTCTTATGGCTGGACATAACTCATCAGTAAATCATGTAGATTTTTTTTTCCCCATATGGATAAGGAAAACTGCAAAGCAGTTTATCAGAAGTGTGCTCATTTCAGTGGTTATGGCTCAGGACACGTGTCCACATTATATCCTTATGTAAGGATAAACATCAGACACTGGGGCATAATTTTTTCTTTCCCTTGGTCACATTGTTAAATCAATAGCATAATTTCCTTGCATATTTGCATTATTTCTTTACGGAGTAAACTCTTATGTGGGGTCCAAAGGGATCACCCACTAGAACACAGCGAGTGCCAGGTATTTTTCTTCTCAGAGTTGTGCATTGGTCGTATAGAACTAAAGCACGCCTGACAGGATGTATTAATTAATGGAACTGGGCATGTGATCAATTAGATGATTCAAAACATCCTGAGGGAAGGCAACTCACAAAACCGTGCTTTCTCCAGAAGACAAGAGTTTGGACCATTTGCCAGATGGTGAGCTGTCATAGTTACTCTTCTTAAAGATTAGAGCAGCAATATCAGCATTTAAGCTTTGCCCTCTGTAAGCAATACATATGTTTCCACACTTTGAAATAAAGTTCAAACAAAAAAATGAAGAACAGTAAGATTTCATTCACACACAGCTGTGGTGGACTCACCATAACAACATTTTGTAAATCAGGGTGACTGTACAACCTTAAAAGGAAATGTCTCTCTTGTTCCTTTCTTTTTCTTGCAGGTGAGGACATTATTCATACACTAAATATAAAGTGTATTTGATACTTCTGGCAGCTGACATAGTGAACCCTGAAGACAGTGAGGGTTAAGATATCTAAGACGATCTATGGAAAGATGAAGAAGAACTTGCCTACTACATTGAAACATTTAATACTCCAGATATGAGGCACACTTTAGCCTCTTCACCTCTTGAGTACAGCGCTTTATGCTGGAATAGGGTGGGTTTTTTTTTTTGTTTTTTTTTTTCAGCCTGCAGAGCTTCCCTACTGTGATCAGATTTTAATCGGTCTCATTTCTAATGAATAAAACCACACTGTTGTATTAGCTTTCCAGTGAAGGATTGCTACAATATCTCATCTGCCAGGAAGTCAATGCTTTGGCAGGCTCTTTATGAAACATCTAAATTGTGCTGCCCAGATATTCTGTCATATTCTCTACCATATATCTGACAGTCAAGATGTTATCCATAAGTCTACACTTAGCTGGGTAACTGCGTCAATATAGCTATCCATATGTTCTGCCTTCTAAATGTCTTGATGTCCACTCGTATAACCACAGATGAACCTCTAACTTCAGCCATGGAATTACTGATAGAGAAGATGAACTAGGGAATTTCAGTTCCCACCAACACAACACGCTGACAAAACTTGATATCTATATAAGCATGCATGTTACTCAGTTAGACTGAGGCTGCATCCAAACCTATTCTTGGCCTAAATTTTAAAACTTTAATAAACTTGATTGTTAGATGGAGATCATTTTTGATTGGCATACAGAAAACTTACTGTATTTGGGAAATCAGAAGCAAACTATTTAATTTACCTTGAATTCGTATGTTGGAATTTTTTGTCCTACCTGCAAGACATGAGGGAGATGGTAGCAGAAGTGTTGTTGATCATGCAACAAGATGATGCATGCTTAGAACTTCACATCTGATTTAAGATGATACACAAATGCGTATCCTTCAACATCACCTCCTCTAAGCTACAAAAAATGAGTTTTAACAATATCCTTAAGTGTAAACTTACTTTCTAACTGTGATTTAAAGAGACTGGAATCAATATATAATGAAACTTAAGGTGTTGTCATGGAAAATATAGAATACGCATTTCCATAAAACATAGTAGAAATTTCTATTTGTTATTGCATAAGCATTCATTTCATTAATTTGAATGTACTTACTGAAAGAAAAGGCATTTCATGTCTGTTTTTCATCACAATTACAGTAAATGGACACCAGTTTACCTACTGTAAACTTACATCTCCTTAAAGGAAAGAATGAACAGTTTCAGAATTGGACAGGTAAATTGTGCCTGACATTTGTACCTAAGGACAAATGGCCATATATTCTTATAAATATATGGAATATATTTATATTTATTTTTTTATTTATTTTTGGAATTAATAATTTTTAAGAGGAAACCAAGGGACAACTGTAATACAGTTTGATATATTAATCTGACATTTCCTATAAAACAAACAGAATGTTTTTGACGTATGGAAGGCTGCAATCTTACTGTTTTTTCTAAGCTCCAGTCCAAACATACTTACTTATATGTATCTGTTCTTATTCTAACATCATCCATTGGATTAAATAGCTGGCTTCAGATTTCTTAGCTTTCTGATACCAGGTAGTACCAGAGTATCATACCTGGCTAAAAATGTCAACTTTGCTGATAACACATACTGGAGTTTTTCCAGTAACGGACAGGAAACACAAACTGACTCAGATGAGACAGACATGAATGGCTACATATAAATATGATGTTTACCTAGTTATAATTTCAGCATTCAAGCTTGCATCTCTATTATGCAAAAACTAATAATGCACCCTTAGTTTATCATGCTTCTGACCTCTTCCAGTTAGTCTCAGTAGTGGCCTAAACTTATATAGGTTGGTACCTTTGTTTAAATGTTAGTATTTAAATAGTGTTCAGTTTATTAATTGTTTTCTCCCTTTTTACACATATTTAAATATCTACCGGTTTGAAGCTATAATTCTGTACTTTACATAACAGAATCCAGCTACGATTTGATCTTCACTATTTAAAGATGTTTTATACTGCAGGTTGAATATTTTTTACGTTCACACGCTGTGTAATATTTGTATCTCCAATGTCTAATTTATGATTGGTTGCACTTCATAATATTGCTAAAATATAGTTTTAATTTCAGCAGATGCCAAGAACCTAAAAAAATCATTACAATAAGAGAAAGATGTTAATTTATTCCGCTCTCAAATTTAACTTTCATTTCTTTCCTACTAATCATACAAAATAATGCAAATGATTATAAGCAAATAATTCAACATAGAATGTAATGAAGCTAATGCAAAGATGCTCCATGCTTTTACTACATAAAATTCACTTTAAAAAGGCTCTGAGTCTAGAAGACAAGAATGTTCTCACATGTATGAACAAGACTGACTCTTTAGGTACAGATATTAGTCCAGAAAAAAACTTGTCTTACTTTCTGTCCTTTTGTGGAACTGTAAAAACCTTTATCACCTGGACATTCATTGAATTAAGCAGGAATAGGCCCTCTAAATGCCATTTGTTAACCTTATAAACTACCTGCTACAGTATAACATTCTTATGCAAATTTTGGTTTATTGCCCCTAAACAGAGGAAAAAATAATCAAAGGCCACAACACAATGATTACTTTGTCTCTCGAACAGCAGCACATACCTTAAGCTTCTTTACACTTGTGCAAGGGTCATTGGAGAAACTCTCAGTATCTGAAATTTCGATATCTTCACCATAGAGGACACCAGTCAGATCATTCCTCACCTGTCAGAAGATGAGAAAAAGGCAAACTGGTAAACTGAGACTCAGTGAGAAGGAAGCAGATGGACTATATTTATTAAGCAATGTTTTCAATGATGAAATATGCGCTCCAATTCTTTTCAATTTCATCTGAAAACTCATCGACGCACTACTCTTTTTGCATTATAATCTACTATCAATCAATCTACTGGATTAAAAGCTTTTATTACATATGATGAAAAATGCACAGTGGGTTTCCACTTTGCGGTGTGGGACAGGACAATTCTTGTTAATTTCCAGTGGTTCTAACACCAAAAGCTTTCATGTAGCCAAAGCAATGACTGAGACCACATAAAGGGGAAAGACTCATTAAGAAAACTCTTAGATATTGCTGATTCTGAGGATTGACTTGAAAACATCTGCAGTTGACAGAATCAGCAAGAACCAGCAGAGCTTAGCGCACGTTGCTTAGAGGTCGATAAATCCTAATGAATTCCTCTGAAAACTCCTCCTTTCTTACAACATGCATGTTTTCATGGGACAGCATGTTTTGCTTAAAGGTGACACAAGCAATCATGTTATAAACAGATTTTCTCATCTATTTTTATGATGGCAAGTCTTTGTCCTCTTTAGCTGCCTAAGAGCACAAAGAAGCTAGAAAACACAAAAAAATCTGGTTATACACTTAGGGTGTTTTTCTTTTTCTTATTCTCCTTTTTTTTTTTTTCCATTTAACTACTTCTAAGTTTTCTGTCTTAATCAGTGATGATTTTCCTCCAGCCACATGACTCCGAAAACAGAGCTTCACATTTCTATTCCTAATGCATGAGCAAAAATAATTTTAGCTGGAGATAACATGGTTACAGACTGAAGTGAAGAAAGAGGCACTCTGATATTAGTTTAATAAAATTATCATCACATTTATTTCACTGATTGTCTTTTTTGTTTGTTTGTCATAGCATTAGAAACAGGAGAAGCAAATCACAGTGTAAAAGAGAAACAAAAAAAAACAATCATCATATAAAAACACAGGAAATGAAATGCATGGAAGAGAGATATATGTGACATTATATAAACAAATGTAGAATTCTATACATAGTATGCTGATACTTTCCAGTAACCCTCTGTATGAATCTATAGAATTACACCTTTTAAATCTCTCTCCTAACAGTTCATTTTCATAACCTCCTTTGAAAGGTAAGCACAGTTCACACTGAATAATCAGAAAACATATATATATTTACATGGATAAGGAAAAAATGAAAATGGTATCTTTACTTCAGCAGTAGAAATTTTTCAATTAGAATTTAGATAAGTGTAAAATTTATACTGTGAGAAGACACTCCGGCCATCTGGAAACAAGACCCAAGTTTTGCTATATTTCCTCTGCTGAAAGCCTGTCAAGCTCACAATACAGTAACACCTAGAGGGTGCAATGGGACCTGATTTCTGGCAGGTGAGACAGCCTAGTTCAACTGGGAGCTTTACAATCGCATCTCTTGATTATCCTGCTTTTTTTGAACATGCTTGTGACTGTCTAACAGAACTATGCAAGTAAGTGATTCAGGTAGGTGTATTTTATGATTGTGTGCTACTGACAAAGCACAATGCAACTATTTTTGGTGCTTTACTATTAGACAGCAGTACTGTCTTTGGATAAAAGAAGGACATCTTGCACTTTCTGAAAATTTCAGTTTAAGATGGTTGTGTCAAGTTTCTTGGTTGCCCAATGAAGTAGTTCCTAACTAAAATTACTTATACTGACTGTTTTTACTGTCTTTATAATTTTAAACTGAAAGAGGGGAGATTTAGATTGGAAAAAAATTTACAATAAGGGTGGTGAGGTACAGGTTGCCTGAAGTGGTGGTGGAAGCCTCATTCTTGGAGACGCTCCAGATCAGTCTGCTCTGAGCAACCTGATCTAGCTGTAGGGGCCCCTGTTCATTGCAGATGAGTCGGATGAGATGACCTGTAAGGGTTCCTTCCAATTCAAACAGCTGTATGATTCTATGGATTATGTTACTTCTTTCCTGGCTACAGCTTCATCATAACACTTCTAGCCATGTTTCCATTTTACTGAGTCATGTCATTAAATTATTATCAGTTTTTTTTACAATGACTAAAAAAAAGTGGACATACAGACAATTACTTTATTAACAATTACTCAGTTTTACAGAAGTAATTGTCTGAATGTGTCCATCAAAATTTAAACTACATCCTTAAACCTTTTGTAGTGTTACAGTTAGTTTTTAAGCACATTCTGTGGAAGTGTACTCACTGACCTAAATAAATAAATAAATAAATAAATAAATAAATATTTCTTCTCCTACTATTCTGGTAAAATGAGTAATGTTTTAGTTTCAACAATTCCATTAGCTGCTCCTTATCATAGAATCACAGAATGGCTTAGGTTGGAAGGGACACTAAAGCCCACCAGTCCCAACACTGCCAAGGAGCAGAGCTGCTACCCGCCAGCTCACGTTGCCCAGGGTCCAACCCTTGAACACATCCAGGGATGGGGCAACCATAGCTTCTCTGGGTGGTCTGTACCAAGGCCTCTCCATTCTCTGAGTAAAGAATTTTTTCCTAACATCTCACTAAGTTTTCTTTTTATTTTAGTTTAAAGCCATTACCCTTGTCCTATCATTTCAGACTGTGTAAAATCTCACCCCTTCTCCTGCTTATAAACTCCCGTCAAGTATTAGAAGGTCACAGTGAGGTCTCCCTGAAATCTCCGAGCTACAGAAGCCCAACTCCCTCAACCTTTCTTTATAAGAAAAAACAGTTCATTCTTGATTCGAAGTATAACTTTCTGTATCAGACCAAAAATAACACAGTTTAGCTAATATTCAAAATCCTTCTACTTAGCATGAAAGTTCACTACAGATAAAGTAGATTTTTCCTTAGTACTTTCCAAAGGCATATAACTTGTAAGTTTCTAACTCAGAGTGTTTCACCTTCTGTTATAAAGACTTTTTTTTTTTCTTTTTTGGTTGAAAGCTTACTTTTCTAATGTTTATTTGAGGTTTTTTTTTTTTTTTTCTTTTTTGTGAACTGGTTTCTAGTAGTTAATGCAATCTCTTGTCTAAATCAACATTATTCACTTGATCTGACCAGAATAGAGCTGATTCACTCTTAATATTATTTTGTCAAATTAGATCATGGAAAAATGATAAAAATTAAACACTGTTAAAATAGACAGGCCTCAGAGGAGGCCACAAAGCTGATATTTGATGTGAAAAATTATTCATTCACACTGGCTACTGACTTGCTGTGCTAGAATTTGTTCATAAACTTTGCAGTTGAGGTACTCCTTTCTCTTACGTAGAAAAGGGCTTTCTTAAAAACCATAAAGATTTTTTTTTCCTGAGCAACACTTATTTAAATTTGGCCACAGAATACTCTTTTCCTCCCACCCTCTCTTTTAGAAGACTAATACACTGAAAGAGCTGTTGGATTTCCCATTGAACTAGAGTTTAAGCTCCCAAAAAGCATGCTTTATTAGAGTTCATGCCAGAGAGATGGAAACTCCTATTCATTGACACCATCAGATACTGCCTATTTTGCAGATGTGTTTGTTATGGAGATCTTGCCAAAAGAAAAATGTTTCTCCTTCCATTCACACAAGTAGATACTTGGAGCTTCATAGAAGTTTACACTGTCATCATTGTTTTTCTAGAAAGCAAGGTGTTTTTTTTTTCCTCTTTCAATATTGTGATCACACATTTGACAAATGTTATCTAGTGCTTTGATTTCAGGGTATTTTCACTACCTTTTTTCACTCTTTGATTTCTACTTATGTTCTTGTACTTCTCTTCCTAAATATTCTAAATATCAGTTGACCCAGCACTGGAACTTGAGCTTGTCTTCTTAAACAAATCTTTTAATTCTTCCAAATAATTTAACTGTGAATTCTACTGATTTGGATATGAGTCTGCCATTGGAATTCAAAAACCCTGGCACCAATTCTGCAGCTATCAATTCTTGCAGAAAATACTGCAAATTTTGGACTACATTTGTGCAACTGAGAATTCAAAATGCTATACATTTTGCTTAAGCAGATGATGATGGTCCTGAAATGTGTATAACCACCAGTATAAGCAGTTTGAAAGTTCAGCAGTAACTGCTTAATTCTACCAACTCTTAGTAAAGGAAATCTTAAAAAAAATAATAAAAAATAAAAACCACCACACTTTTTTACTTAAGTATTGAGTGGTATAGGATATCTTTAGCTCTAGGAAACTGAAGTATAAAGCTATGCATTAAACTCTGGTGGGAACCTGAAGCTTGCAATTAGACCTTACATTGACTTAGAAAAAGTATTATAGTTCCATGTTATGTTTTTCTGTTGTTAACAATTTAATGAAGGCTGTACCTCTTCATCTGTTTACAATTTTATACATTTTAAAGAAACCAATATTTCCTTTTCCCAAAACACGGATTATCTGACCTGGTAGTCAAAATAAGCTGCTGACAGACCCTAGTCCTTAACTCACTGTAAAAAAAAGGAGTGCTCCTATACAGTTCTTCACACAAAGCTGAATGAATTGTTATTTCACTCTACTATATTTTTAATAGCTATAGTCATCTTCAAAAAATTTTAGGGGACAAATATGCTTACCTAGAAACAAGATAAAAGGAAAAAAAAGATTTTGTAACTGCATGTAAGGAACAGAGTTGCAGGAAAAAAACATGGCCCTTGAGCTTGAGGCGCAAGGGAACTGGTATCTATTCCTCAGTCTGCCAGAGCTGTTCCATGGTACAGCTCATGACCTAAATAAGATTTGAAAGTTTGCTACCAACTTTGGCTGTATTTCTTTTCTGCGATGTGGATGGTAGCAATACTTGCCTACCTCATAGCTGCTGTATCAAATTCAGTGATGTGTGATGTTTGAGAGGCAAACAACAAAGTCCCTGACCCTGCACCTGTGAAGGAAGAAATACAGGGGTTTTGAGGAGCCAAGAATTCACACCGAAAAAGAAGAAATGAATTTACTTAATCTCTAGAAAATTGAGAGAGTAGACAGAATGACTAAATGAGCTGCAAAAGCAATGAGTCTAGATGAGACCAAACTACACCGTCATTATGGCCTGTATCAGGGGTTATGGGTTTATGTTTAAGGAAAGAAAACAAATGTTGGAAACCATAGGAGTAGGCTGCTCCATAAGAAAGAGGAAAGCAAGTGCCATTACACAGCAACTGGACTGGGACTCTGCCTGACAGGGCTCCATCTCTCAGTGCCCTAGTGAAGGGGGCGGGACAGGTGTGGAGATAACCATCATTTTCTACCATGAGTCTAGGCCATCAGAAAAATTCAGAGTGCAAGGTAAAGCTGGAAGCAATCCACAAGTCAGAGACTTGATTGGGTCTGGTGAGAGAAAGCTGGGTCATGCACAGTTGGTGGCTGCTGGGCAGGTCCATACTGAGAAGTCAGGTCTGAATACAAGCTGGAAAATTAGTCTGTGTGTCTGTGACAGGCACAGCTGTGATGGCGACAAACATGAGCTCTTGTACAGCATAACTGGGGCAGGGACTGATGGCCCTGGGCCAGCGTGGGGAGGTGGGGTTGAGAGAGCTCTGTGATGCTTGTCAGGGTCAGAAAAGGGCTACTGGCACTTTCAGATCCCTACCACTAGATTTCAATTGTTGGCATGCTTTGGACTTCCTGCATGACACAACAGTGACGCATGTACTTACTATATTTTAGGTGAACAGATATTACTGAATTCAGTAGGATTATTTGCACAAGCATGTTCATACCAATAATATAAAACCAGTATCTATTTTGTCACAGTACTTCATTTTTATCATTACAATTTTATCCCTTTTTCCCACACTGAATTCAGTAGGATTATTTGCACAAGCATGTTCATACCAATAATATAAAACCAGTATCTATTTTGTCACAGTACTTCATTTTTATCATTACAATTTTATCCCTTTTTCCCACAAAATAGTAAGGAGATATGCCCAATGAATTGTCCATCTAGTGGTGACAGTTTAGATTCAAGTATTTCCACTGATTAATATTACAAACTAGGTTTCACGTTACACGTTTAAAGGTATAGTTTGTTCATTTAATCATAAATTGTGTTTTTTTAGATTTATCATACTACTTTGTTTTTAACAGAGATTTTAAACAATATTTTTGTTCCCTAAAGCTGATTGTAAGTACTTCAAGCTAAGTCCTTATTGTTCAGAGCAGTCTAATCCTACCAGATGTTGATCATAAAAGACTCCTAATAAATGAGAACAAGTCAGACCATATGGATTATGCAGTCAGATACTTTACTAAGATTTTCTGCAGCCAAGATTTACACTGTGTACTTTAGTAGTATTGTCAGCCTTACAGAATAGAAACATTTGTGTATAAAATAAATGCAGGAATTAAAAGAAAACAAGCCATATTTCATCGTTACATTGACCAAACAGAAATTGTGAGTAACTGTAATCTTGCCATGTATAAGGTGTTATGAGCAAACATAGTTACTGCTATTTTAATAACAATGAAATATTACTCACAATTAGAGGTTTAGGAGAAGAGAGATTGTATAGTGCTAATACTTGTCATTACTCTTAAATATAGGATAAAATTGAGGCACTTCTTGATGTAATGTTTGGAATTATAAAAATGAAAGAGCAAGTGGAACGTTATTTTGAGTAAAACAAAATCAAAAGCAGGGATAAGCTGAAATAGTAAAATGTTTTAGATATTAGGAATAGAATACCACATACATAAAAAAATCTATATTTTTAAATAATATTTCTGTGTGAAAGAGAAATACAAATTGAAATGCATTGGATTTCCTTTCTTTGTTATTGAATGTGAATTCACACAAAGCTTATACAATACCTTATAGCTAATGTTTATTTAAACATAAGCTTTTCCATAGTCAAGATAAAATATTCTGTTTTCCCCCTAAGTTCTCCAAGGTAGAAAATTTTTATTATGCTTTTTGGTCACAGAAGCTAGCAATAATCGTGAACAGTCACACTATTTCTAATAGCTGTAGTAAAAAGGATTAATAGCAGTTAAGGGTTGTTTTTGAAGGGGAGGATGCCCCTCTGCTGTCATCTGTCACATGGCAACAAAATGTCGTGGGATATTGGTGGGAAGTTTCAACCTCTACTGCCACACTACCACCACCTGCCCCGATGTCATGGGCTAATATCATAAAACAAAAGGCATTATTTTTTGAACAGCCCTTGTAACAGTGGTTCAAGATTTCAGGAAAACTGACTAACAGAAATGAAGAATATAAACATACAAAACACATTTCTGTTTCCCTGAACGTGATGTACCTTCTAGAAAACAGAAGGTCATGAGGGCTTCCAAATAAACTGAACAACCATTTTTCTACAAGTTTATCAGACTTGGTTCCTGCAGATAGTAGGATAAAAGCAAAGGGTCTGGAGGGTGTAAAATTTAAAAAAATATTTTTCATATCAGGTGTTATGAATATAAATGGGGCAATATTTAGAATAGATTATTTAATAATTTGCAAACCAATGGCAGAAGCAGAAGTAATAAGCCAGAAATTAGATCTGTTTGTTTGTTAAAGCGAGTGAATGTAATAGTACTGAAAGTTGGTGCAAACAGACATGCAACAAGGACTGCTGATATTATTGGAGGGGATACAGAGGCAGAGAAATAAAGGCACTCCATCGTGTTGTCTGTGTAATTAAAAGCACAGTACGCAAAATATAGAATATATCTTCTGACAAAAAATAAAAAAGCTTTCACAAGTATTAATGCATGTGTTTTGATAATAAAGACTACTTTAAAAATATTTAAAAAAATGTTTAGAATACATAGGAAATCCGCTTTACATTTGTGAGTTTCCTAATAGAGATAAGGAAATATGGACAGAACAAGATGGAAAATATCACACTATCAGAAAAAAAGGTCACAGCTTAGAAAAGTACCATGAGTTTGTTTTGGAGCCCAAACTATTACTGCACCTTCAATACCACTTCTTGTGGAAAAGAAACAGTGAATATTGAACCCAAAGTTAGGGACTCTCTCAACACTAACTGTATTATTACAGGTGGACTAAATATAGCACATATCAGTAATTCCTACACACACATACTTTTTGAACACATTTACTACTCAGAATTACTTAGGGGGGAATTCAAATAGAGAAACTTCATCAATAGCTATTGTTGAAGGAAATGTTATCAGTATCTGAAGGTCTATCATCTGTAACTATAAAAGAAAGTGTTTTTATGTAAAATCCTTATTGTAGCAGATTGAAAGTAACAATAACACTTATGCATTCAGTTTCTCAATCTGTGAGAGTAAATTTTATTCCAACACTATGTAGGAAAGGTGTTACACAGAAACTGCCAAAGACAACTGGGCATTTCTAAGGAATCAGTCATGTCAACCACAAATAAATGTCTAAAACAGGTGAGATGAATTGCACCTTGAAAGTATTTCCCTCTTTTTTCCATTAACTATAAATGGAGCTTAAATGACTCTCTCAGATACAGAGAGACACTGACAGCTGAAATGTAGCTGAACCCCACGTCTCAAAACCTAACCTTGCTTAAAATGTTGTTGTACTGCTTGTAGAACCTACTCAAACTTGTAAACCCTAAAGATCCCTCAACTTCAAAAAATGTTCTTAGGAAAACATCAGAAGAGTGGGCAACTTGTGTCCTTTCTCAGGACGCCCCACATGGAGCAGAGGAACAGAGTGATCATGAAGAAGCAGCAGAGATAAAGCATTATGTAGTGATCACAGCCCCCATTCCCCATTCCCCATTCCTCTGTACTGCCTGAGGCAAGTGGGTAGAAAAGGGTGGAAGGCAGGGAGGTGTTTTTAATTTGCCTTTAGTTCTCATTTCTCCAGTCTGTTAGCAGTAGGCAATAAATTACAATAATATCCCTTATGTTGAGTCTGTTTTGGCCATATGACAGTAATTGTTGAGTGATTTCCATGTCCTTATCTCAAACCAAGAGTTCTTTTTCTACTGTGCTTTCTCTCCCTTTGCTATTGAGGGGGAGTGAGAGGGTGGAGTTGTGATGCTGAGCTGCTGACGGGAGTGAAACCATCGCATTTGCTAATGGTTTAATTCCATCCAACTCAGGGGACTATGTCAGTACTTAAGAAAACTTTGGTATCCAGGAGTCAATCTGTTATCAACTGAAAACTATGAATAAAACCTGCAGCAGGGAACTAAAAAAAAGAAATATTTACCTAAAACAAAATTCAATGTCATTTTGATGAAAGGGAAATTATGGAAAATATACCTTTGAGAATACAGACAACAGGAAATTATTACTATTTCAATAATCCTTCAAAATAGCAAACCACATTTCTCAGACTTCCTAAATGCAGAAAGGTCAGCAATATCATGCTAAGATTTAGTTCTGTACTCTGTGTGAACTTTAGGAATATTTGTCCTTATTGCAATACATTGGAGTATTTCTGCTTTAGGCTTTTTTGGGGTGGAAGGACAGGCTTGGATGAGATTTGAGAATAGTTTAATGAAACATCTCAGTATCTGGCTTTCCACTTTGTAATATACTGCTCCAAACATGTTTGCATAACTTCGTTAATATATATATATATATATATGTGTGTGTGTGTGTGTGTACATATATATATATTGTTTGTGTTTAATGTGTGTCATAAGTTCATCTATCTATAGTTTTCTTCCAAGTAAAAATGGCAATGCAGACACTGTCAGGGGGATAAGATCTTCACAGGGCAACACTGAATCAAAGGACAATGCTAACATAAATCATAATCATAAATAGAAATCATGAACATTTTATCATATGAACTATGCTACCACCTTATGTTCCTCACAGCTAAAAAAAAGCAAACCTAGAAGTTTATTCCTTTCTCTTCTCAATCAGATTCTGCTCCTTTAAAGAATTAAGTCATACGCTAACTGGAGTGATATTACAGTAAAATGAAAAACAATTAGTTGGTTCAAAAATAAATTTCCTCTTTGTCTCTATTGTGTATTACTAAACATACAAAGCATTTTTCTCATCTATACCTGCCTGTTCAGTTGAGCCTTTCCTTTCTGTTTTCATAAGACTGAGTTTTGTACTGCATGCTACCTAAGACTGTAAATTAAATCCTTTTGGAAATAAAGTTAGAAGAAATCAAACTGAAGATGTATGACTAAAACAGGAGAGAATTTCTTAAACTCTTATTTACTGAATCTTCATTTTATTGTTTAGTTACGAAAAATAATTCACAAAACTTTCAGAATATTTAATAGAGGAAGCATAATATAACAATTAACTTTCTTTGATCACTGGGACTATTATCTGAAGAAAAACTAAATCACTGACCCAAATGCCTCTTTTCTACACTACAGAACTACTGATCTGATCACTCCGTCAAAATCCTTCAGCATCCATTCTCCATGACACGTATCTTCACTTTATTCCTTTTTAAAACACAAAGAAACAAAATATTTTACACAAAGCACAATCTCCCGTTGTATCATCTCTGTATGCTGCTGTAGAATTGCAGCAACTCAAGTTATTCCTACAGGAGTGTGAATCTCATTATAATTATTGGCATCAAGAGTTTGCACTCATTCATCTACACTGCAGATACCATGGAGACATGAAACTATGAGGAACTGAGACACTGTCAACACTACACAACGATTTCTTTCCTTCTCACTTTCAAGCCCACAATACAGGAGGTTGAAATCCACAGTTTCAGTAGCAAGTCCTCACCATGGGGACTACATCCCTCCCTTTGGATTTCCTCATACTATACTTAGTATTCCAATTAATACAGATAAAATCTTCCAGGCTAGCTGAATTGCTACACAATGGGGGAATGTAGGGAAAAAGATCTTCCCCAGACACCCTATCATATTTTCACCTACACAGGACTTTTGTAAATAGAATCTATAAATCTCAAATGGTACTCCTCCAAAAAGAAATCATTCTTATTTCATCCGCAGTAGCACTCAGCTATATATTCTGATACCTATATTTTATACTACTTTGTATAATGTGTTGTAAAATTTCTCATAACACTTGATAAGCAAAATTATATTGTATTGTAAAGAAGCACAAGTGAACAAATACAAATAATGGGTATTTTTCCCTATTCTGTAAGTTAATTACTCAGTGAAGTAACCTGTGATAAAACATTACTCCATAGTACGTCATATACATCCACAGAAACTCTTGCAGTATTCACCAAAGCAAAATCTTGTGAAGTCCCCATATGAAGAGCTTAATGCTATAGTGAACAGTTAAAACCTTTGTATAATACAGATAGTCCAGCTTCTAGTTGTATGAAAAATAAATCCCCTTAAAAATATTTTCATCAATTGTGGAATGGACAATAATGAGAAAATTGCATAAGAAAATGTGTTCTTGATGACTTGATCCTACCAATGGAGTACACAGTCCCACTAAGACTACTATACTCCTTGAAGATGATTCTTGGGTAAAAACACAGATTTGTTAAAAAGTTGAAGCTGTCTACCAGGTCACACTTAATATACCAAGAAGCTGATAGTAAACTACAGTGTACTACGTACAAAAAGAGTTACGGTGAAAAATTAATTTATCATGAAGAGTTTCAGTGTATTTTTTTCTTAACATAAATACCTGCATCTCCATCACCCATTCAGGAAGGTTTGCAAGGAATAACCACATGATGTTAGGACATCACCTGATGGAGAGGAGCTCTGTGGAGAAGGACCTCGTGGACGACAGGTTGGCCATGAGACAGCAGTGTGCCCTGGTGGCCAAGAAGGCCAATGGGATCTTATGGTGCATTAAAAGGAGCATGGTCAGCAGGTTAAGGGAGATAATCCTTTCCCTCTACTCTGCCCTGGTAAGGCCTCACCTGGAGTACTGTCTCCAGTTCTGGGTTCCCCATACAGAAAAGATGGGGATCTCCTGGAGAGAGTCCAGCAGAGGGCCACAAAGATGATAATGTGCCTGGAACACCTCTCTTAGAGGAAAGACTGAGATACCTGGGTCTGACCAGCCTTGAGGAAAGAAGAATGAGAGGTGATCTCATTAATGTTTTTATATAAATGTAGGAGTCAAAGGGACATGGCCAACCACTTATCAGCAGTCTGTGGGGACAGGACAAGGGGAAACAGCCATAAACTTGTGCATAGGAAGTTCTGCACCAATATACAAAGGAACTTCTTCACAGTAAGGGTGACGTAGCACTAGAACAGGCTTCCCAGGGTGATTGTGGATTCTCCTTTTCTGGAGATATTCAAGACCCACCTGGATGCCTATCTGTGCAGCCTGCTGTAGGGAGACTGCTTTGCAGGGAGGTTGGACTCAATGATCTCTATAGATCTCTTCCAATCCCTAAAATTCTGTGATTCTGTGAATTCAGTGGGGTGAGATGCTTTAATTCTTGAGCTTGTCCTCTAAAAGAGTGCTGTCATGACAATTCTGTATAAATGTATATTCATTATCCAGACAGTAATAATACTGTCTTCTAAACAATGCACACTACATGGACATTCTACTTATTTCACTTTTTTTCCTAATTAAGAAAATCTGATATTTGTATTTTCATTGCATGCCTCACTATGCAGACTAATCCATTGGACGTTGTGTGGAAACAGTATGTACTGAATCCACAAGGCTAGCAAATGGCCCTTTACAGTCTAAATACTTAATTCCAGAGAAAACAGAAACATAGCAATCTTTTGATAGCTAGGTCAAGATTCTACTGTCTGAAGATGAACTTCCAGTGGAAGAGATCTGATTCAAGCAGAATGTGGCATACTATTGGTGTACAGGGTACTGCCAAAAGCAATTCAAGATCATTTTTAGAATCACTTCAGACATTCACTTTCCTGAAGGTTGAAATGAAAATTCATTAGGAGTAGAATTATTTCACTTATTTCATAGTATTAGTCAGTGTCTCACTGGTACATTCAGGTGAAAATTATCCAGATGATAAAATAATACACAAGAGTCTTTTTATCAAGAGGTTGATTATGTATTGCTGTTTTGTAGACTAGAGACAATCCAAAATTACTTCTAATTATGAAATATAGCAGGACTACAGATGGTCAAACACTTTCAACATCTCAAATCTTCTACATCTTAAGGCAGGATATTCATATATGAAGTTTTCTATGCCAGAAGAAGCAGACCAGGAAAACAAATGCTCCAGAAAACATAAGAATGAGTGCATTTCATACAGGCCTCAAGCATGCTGTAATGGAGGATTTGCCCTAAATAAGAGATAAATACCTAGATAGAATTTTATCTAACTGAAGTAAAAGTAACCAGCACAACTCAGGCCATGTTGACACTCTTTTTTTGGTCCATCAGCGCATCCAAAAATACCAATAAAGGTTTAAAAAAAATCAACACAATTTTTTCTCCGTTTTATCTATAAATCAAAGTCCAGAGTTTCTTGACTTGTACAACAGAGGGCTGTCAATCACCTATTTGAGGAAGAAACAGTAACTTAAAAGCACTGAAGCACTGATTTCTGTGACAGCCATCCTAGCAAAAGCACCAACCATGTTGGAGCTGTACTGTATGGAGGCTATACATTCCCCTTTGACTGCTGCTGCCAACAGATAAGGCTGAGATCATTCTGGAGGATTTATTAAGCCTTTTTGACACCTCACCTGAATCTGCCTATCAGTGAAAACTTCCTGAAGAAATGTATTGATGTAACTGCTATGTTTCCAAACCAAAAAGAGAAGAAGCAATTCTAGAAAATGTCAGAAAGGCACACAAAGTGGAATTGGATTACATGTGCAAAATTAATGACATCTAACATTTAATTAACATCATAATGCCATCCATTCCCCGAGGAAAAAGAATAACATGAAAAATAAAGCTGAGAAATTCAAGACTAATAAAAGACACCCAACCGTATCACACCAACTCTTCACTACTAAAATGTATTTTCAAAAAGTGTCATGCACTTAAGAAAAAATCAAATTGTGCTTTTCAGGAAGCTCAATAAGTTCTTCTCCTGTCCCTTATATACAATGCCAGAGCTGAAGGATGCTTAGAGGAGTGAGTGAGGATGTCACTATAAGTCTGCAACAGAAAAAAACAATGTTTGAATGGCATTCCATGGCAGAAGGTGAGATACAGTGACTGCTATCACCTCTGGTGAAGCAAGTTAAGGATGAAACTATTATTTTTGCTTCCAATCTCTTTTTCATTCCCCCCTCCTCCACTGCCCTATAACTGATAATAGCACTAACTGTTGCATTGCCAATCCTCCCAAATTCAACATGAGACATGACTGTCCACTGCTGCAGGCTTTGGAAAGCCATCACTTCTGTTAAAAAACTCAAGCAACATAGAAAAAAGCCATAGTCACATTATTTTTTGAAAATTTTTAGATGAGCAAGCTCGTTAATAGAAATCTCGTCAATAGAAATCAGAAATCCCATGCAGATTAAATTATTCCAGTTAATAATACTATGTGTTATTATTATACTACCTTTACAATCTAAGTTAAAATAAGCCAATGTAAGACAAAGTAACTGCTCAACTATATCATTTTCATCATATTGTCTGGGACAACTACATGATTAAACATTATTTTAAAGTTTGGGGTTTATCCCTTGGTTTTCCAACTTTAAAGAAAATTCAGAAGCTGTATTAAATCTTTTTTGAATATTGAAGAAAATCTTGCAACATTTCCCACAATGTAGTATGGTTGCTATTTCACACTTTATTTACTTCACAATCCTCAGAAGGATGCCATATGGTGGTGATAATTTTCTGCACTTGAGCTTCTCAGTTTGGTTCATGTACTTCCTCCACTGAGATTTCAATTGTCAGCTAAAGATGGGCTCCAGTTACCTGCAAAAAGTCCTTTATGACAAGAAATTTTCCCCTGGATTTTGTACACATCTTTTTGAACACTTTAATGCTTTCATTAATTGTTCTTGCTTTTTCTCTTCTCCTATGGCAGATCTCTTAAGTTCTGAAATTTCTTCCTTCTAGCATCTTTTCCTCAAGCTCTTTAAATCACAGCAATTCTTGGTATATATTATAATCAGGTTCTTTATAAATAAATGCTACAGACCATTTTATATTATTCTGAATGGGATTCTGGACAGGTACTATGTTGCATGTTAGCATATTGTCCCAAATAGCCTTACTTTGGTGGGTCTCTTACAGAAACATAGTTAAAAATATCATAGTGGCATCTTCTCATTTCACTGGCTTCACAGCCTCTTTTCCTACAGAAGAATCCCCCACAATACATTAATAAAAGGTATTTGGTTTAAGAAACTAGAGCCAAGTTTACCCATGACTTTGATAGAAGAAGTTTTCTTTTCTTTCCTTGTGCATTAAGGGATATATTAAATGCAAATGACGCAAAAACACAAGTAATTTATCAGGATTGCCTGAGATAAAATCCCTAATACAGTATGGACACCAAAGGACATAATTTTCAAAGCTGCCTGAGCATTACTTGATTAGTTTTATGCTACAATTAAGCAGGAAGTTTTATTCTTTGTCTTAGTGCAACTGGTCAGGAACTTCAGGTGACAGAAATTACGTCAATTTGTTACGAACTGGCAGTCATCTCCTTGACCGTGTGTGCTTTCTGTTGTCATAGCCCTTTCTATATCACCATTATGGATTACACCTGGAATCTGACTTCACCCTTCTGTATCCCCACGAGTATTACATATGTAATACTTCATTTTATCTCACTGAAAACAGGGAGGAGAGAATATATACGGCACCATTAAGGGTTATGAATTTATCTGAAGAAGAATTGAGAAATCCCCTTAAAAATAACTTTTTTGGTATCTTGAAATAAATTTCAGACTATTTATTACATGTTTTTAGTTCATCTAAAGGGTATATATACACATATTTATATATATCTGTAATTCCTGCTCTGAAGTTAACTGCCAGCCCATTTCAACGACATGAACCATTCAGAAAAACTTCAAAGGAGCACACTAGAATGGAGTTAAGAGAAAATTCTAATTATTTTGAGAACATCCAGCACTTGCATCTATGCAGCATAATAAGTATAACAAAGCATCTACAATACCATTCTACATCGCCATTTTCCCCACCTTCATTTATCAAGTACATTTAAAGTTTAAAAAAAAATCATCCCCATAATTAAAATAATTTTAGTTAAAAGAATAATGAGAATACAATCTTCTACGTTATCTGCATGCAAACTGGCCCAGATGAGGTTGTATCACAGTCACCTGAAACTGGTCATATAACATGTTGCCAGATATCTATCAAAATGCACAACAATTTCAAATTTCCAATGTCTATTCTAAATCCTTGACAGTATATGTTCTGCACTGAATTCAGGAAGCACGTCCCTCCTTTACACATGAATGAGGTCAAAAAGAACAGGGAAGAAATCCAATAGTCTATCAAAGCAAACACAGTCCTGCCAAGAAGAAGCTATTATGTATTGGGAGTCAGGAGGAAGGCATTTGAATTGCTTAGGAAAGGTTTTGCTGTGGTGTTTTTTTGGTTTTTTGGTTTTTTCTAATTTAAAATTCAAATTTATAATTTTTGAATCTTCAGCCTGTAGCATTCTGTAATGTTTCATCAATTCATTAATTTTAGAGCTCAGAGACTTTGTTGAATAATGTCTGGAGAAGCTTGTTTCCATAAAAATAATGACATTCAAAAATTTCAGAAGTACAGATGATGTGACAGGAAATCGCCTGGATATCTCTGATGGAGACATTTCCTATTTCTACTGACCATACATCACTAATTTGCAGGAGTATCAATCCACTGACATGGAACCAGAGACAAACGTATATGAGCACACCAAATCAAAGGGGACAGAAAAGTTATTACTGACACTTTGGTCTAAAAAGGTATAAGGGAGAAAGGAAAGGAAGTCCTTCCCCCTCACACTCTCTCAGAAATTCCCTAAGGTCACCAGCTGTGTTTCTCCTATGTTTATCCCGATGGAGAATACAAATGAAGAAAGTGAGAATATTGCTTTACACAGGGAAGTGACATCTAAGTGTCTGCATACAGTGCCTGTGCCATAGTGGGAAATGAGCCTACAGGAACTGAGTGGAGCCATTTACTAAGGATATTTACCTCAGTCAAAACTACAATATCCAGAAGCAGAGCAACTACCCAGAAGCTATTCTAGATTGAATGGGTGCTTGGATCACGTAAAGGGTGGAGCCCTTACTATTAACCTCTGTAAAATTCATGATGCACAAACACAGTCGCTTATGTCAGGGCTCTGACAAAAAAGGTTAATTCATCTTCAATTTATTAATAGAGACCACTGAAGAAAAATGAAGTGGAAGCAATAGCCTCATATATAAGACAGACATAATGCGCTGTGTTGGATTTTCTGGACTGCGGGCATTTCCAAGATATTTTTCAGATAAGGACAAATGAGCTTTGCCAACTCTTTTACACAGCCAGCAGGAACATGAACATATATAACCAGAACAAGATGCAGCAAGAAACTAAACTGCAATTTGTTGCAATACACTCAGAGCATAAGAACAAATTGAGGGTGCCACTGTCAACCCCTGCAAGTCTTTCTTAAGGGTACTATGTGAAATGTATGTAACCACCTGACATAAGGACAGAGGAAGGAGACAATATGTTGAATATTAGCAAAGCTTAGCATCTCTCTTATTTTATTAGTAAAAATAAAATGGAAATGGATGATTCCATGGGATGTGCACATCTCACTTTGGAGTCAATCATTCAGTGGCCTCCTTAGCCCTACTCACTTCTTAAATTAAACTTGACAAGAAAGAAGTCTATCATACAGAAAATTGAAAATGAATTTCTATTCAGTACTAGTCAACATTTTTAATTTAAACTGTCATGGAATTCCTACTGTTATACCAATGGATCTGGGAGTCTTGATTAAGGTTATTCAAATTTCTACCAAATGTAGATCACTTTTTCATAAATTGCTACACACTGGTAAATAGTCATTCAGCAGAAGCGACACTTTTTTACAAGAAAAAAAACCAAAACAAATTAATTGCATATAACATATTTTTTCCTATGAAGATATGTTAGGCCAGTAGTTCGTCGTTCCACATTTCAGACAGAACGACCTGATTTGTTGCCTTTTGTCATAAACTTGTATTGGGCTTATACTGCAAGGTTTTGGGGTTTTTTTGTTGTTTTTTGATGTACAAAATTTTTTGATGTAAAAAAAAAATTTTTTTGATGTAAAAAAAAAAAAAACATGATGTAGATCATGTTTTTTTCATGTAGTTCTGCTGTTAAAATTTGCCTAAAAGTATTAGTCAACAATATACAGGAATTCTACCTGAGAAAAAAATCTCAATCAAAAGTAAATTTAAGAAAGTGGTGGGAAATATTTTCCATGGAAAAATGAAAAAACAAACAAAAAAACACCAAGGCAAGTTATGCAAAATATTTAAAGGAAACAATGTTGTCAGGTCTGTGTGATTTCTTTAGTATTGTATTTGTAAAACTTAACAAAGAAAAAGTAATTCCAAAGAGAACAGAAACATTGAAAATAAGTTTCCAGTTGAAAGGGTGTTGTCAAGTTACTGGGTTTTGTCTTTGACAAGAATTTGTAATAAAGTGCTTAATATTTATATGAAATAAAGCATTAATGAAACAATGAGCGACGGAATCCATCACAGAAACCTAGAGAGCAAATAATGTGATTTTTCATTTCAGCAAACTGGACAAGCAAAACAAAGCTTGTTTAAGGACAGGCCTCGGGACAAACTGTAGAAGACTGACAAGGGTAACACAGAGCACTTGTCTGTTCCACCAGCACAAGAGCAAACACTTTTGTAATCATTAGACATGACAGGCAAAAAAAAAAAAAAAAAAGAGAGATTTTACTAAGCTGTAGGCAAATTAGTTTCCTAGTACATCAGAACATCATGGGCTGAAATTAAGCAAATAATACAAAAGTGAGGAAAACAAGTGGAAAGCAAAGAGCTGAAGGCTACAAACCATAGTGAGGTCTATCACAATCAAATGATAATTCATATATTTGTCCCTCTTCTTCTGCAGGGTATACCACTTCAGTGTGATGCAGAGAGCCCTAAAGTCTCTGGAACTGCAAGAAGAACAATTTTTCAGTATAGCCAAAGAACAACATCAGAGCTGGGAACTTTGCAAGCAACACACTGCATAAGCATAGCAATTTGGATCTCTGCTAGTCTCTGAACTCTTACGAATTTTTACTATGATTGTCAGGACTGAATGCAAAACAATATTTTAAAAAGGCAGATACATACAATTTGTTATAAGCATTTTGAAACAGACTTCTCCACCTTCCATCTCTGTGTTAGTGACTGCTGTTAATGCAAATTGTTCATTTAGAGTCTTAACAGAAGATGTTTTGCAAAGACGTGTAGGCTTCGTGATGAAACTGGGCAATGCCAGCAGGCAGAATGTTTCTACAGAAATGGCTTGGAGGAAAAGAAAGTACACTTTTCACTGATAAAGTTGCTGCAGCTGGATTAATACCTCATATCAAAGATCGCTGTAGGTAAATTAAGAATACAGATGATCATACCTGACTACATGCAACATCAACAGGCAGAATAATCACAAAGCAGAAGTTTTCAAAGTAGAGCTATGACAAGGTTCAAAGTTCAGCAGAAATGAAAGGAGGAAATTTGGCCAAGTTTGATCTGGGATGAGAAAAGTTCCAAATTCAACAGGATGCCTGTCTTATAGAGGAAATCTTGCTTCTATTGGAAGCCATGGCTTCACCAATCACCATGCAAAGCACCTCTCCTGATAACTGCAAAGCTTCCTCTTTCCCACACATATAATTTGAGCAATATATTTTTCTATATGCTTTTTATTTATTTATTAGGAAGGGAGACTGAATCCTCGGAAATGCATCTGAGATGACAAAACCATTTCCCCTAGTCTCTGATACCTTTTTGTTCTGCCTGATAAGTTGTACTTGATCAGAAAGAACTGTTAAGGGAGATTTGCCCTGTCATGCAGAACCAGCTAGCACCATTTATCTTCTTGTCTCTTGTGGTGTAGTTTTAGTTTCTCCAGACCCCTATTTAGAGTTGTAAAATGCATCAGATCAAATTTCTACTATGTCCACCTGCTGTAAACAAAGTCACTGTAAAGAAACTTCTGCTGAAGAGGTGTTACTAACTGTGACAACTTTAAAAAAAAAAATAAGTTTTGTAAGTGAAATGAGTGAAATGCTCTCTGAAATGCTACCTAATTCTATTCTGGAATCCTTCTCCCTCTAGTACATGTGTTATTTGCAGAATTAAATACAGAAATTCACTACCCACCTTCCTCCCTCAGAGCAGTGCAGAGCAAATACAAGCATTTCTTGTTGTGCACTTGTTTAAGAGTATCTGGATACACTCCTTGTTTTCCACCCACACCATACCTTTCTGGAATGGGCTGCACTCCCATTTATTGCAGTAGGAAAAATACTTGGAGTTACTGCGAAAAAAGAATGCAGATGTCTGAGGCTTTAATGATTAGGGATCAGTTCTAGTGGCTTATGTATGAATTACTTTGAGAGGATTCAAACAGAGGGGAATAGAATACAGAACTTCCAGATACTTGGTGAATTCTCAAAGAGAAGATAAGTTGAAAAAATTGTCATCTGCAGAAGCAGGGCTCCAAGAGAAAGGACTGGCCTCCAATACCCAGAGACTGTAGCACTCTGGCTTAGATGACTCTTGAATGTATAAAACCATAGAATGTCTTGGGCTAGAAGAAACTTCAAAGATCATCTAGTTCCAACTCCCCTGCCACAGCAGTATCGACAACTACTAAGTCAGGCACTAAAAGAGCTGGATTTAAAATACATAGGAATGTCATTATTTTTTCTTGGATACCTTTCCCAGCGCCTTGGCCTGTGTTTTTGTCATCTCTGAATCTGACATCTTGAATGCATCCAAAAGAGATATATCACTCCATGAATCTTGTAAGAAGGAAGAACAAATAAACTTCACAGCTCTTGGATCTAGGGACAAGGAGTCTTAATTCTTTTACTGATCTATCTTTATCAGCTGACTTGAAAGTTTATCCAGTGTCAAAGCAATAGCAGAGAGATTTGGAAACTAAGATGAAAGACACTGCCAAAAACATTTCTAACAAATTTAATTCTAATTTACAGCTTTCCTCTATTTGTTTCAACAAGTATATAATTAACCTTTTGACATTTACAAAAAGAGTTCTCTCAAGTCCTCTTAAACTGTATTGACTGCAGGTGAAGTTCAGAAACGTGTGTGCTAGAAGTGTTCATGCATTAATTCAACCAGGGAATACTAACATGATGTCCAAGTAGCACGTTTGATCTGAACAGATTTGTGTCAGTGGACAAGGGAAGAACCACTGATGTCATCCATCTGGACTTCAGTAAGGTTTTTGACATGTTTCCCCATAACATCCTTCACTCCAAATAGAAAAAACCTGAACTTGATGGATGGACTATTTTGTGGATGAGGAACTGCTTGTGAGATTGTATACAAAGAGTAGTAGTGGTTAACAGCTCAGTGTTTGAATGGAGATCACAGAATCACAGAACTGTATGTGTTGGAAGGGAACTCTAGAGATCACCCAGTCCAATCTCTGTCAGAGGTCTGTACTGGGACTGATCCTATTTAATACCTCATCAGTGACTTCAGCAGAGGGATTGAGTGCACCTTCATCAATTTTGCAGATGACCCCAAGCTGTGGTCAGCACGGCCAAGGGACAGAATGCCATCCAGAAAGAAACGCTTGAGCACTGGCCCTGGTGAACCTCATGAAGTTCAACAAATCCATGATCCAGGTCTTGCACCTGGGTCATGGCAACCTCCACTAAGAGTATGGGGGATGCCAAGATTGAGTACAGTCCTGCTGAAAAGGACTTGGCATTACTCTTGAAGTAACATACTTCTTATTATTATTCAATACTTATTATTATGTCATCTTTTTCTAATAAAAATACATGTTTGTATGAAATAAGTTATCTATGTTGTCATGTGATGTTGCTCTTCTTAAACAAGTAGAAAATCTCCAGTTGCGGAAGGAGTTCAAGGTTACATCTCTGTTTGATTAGGTCTAAGAAAGAGCAGGGAACAGATATTCTTGTTAAGAATATAGCACAACTAGAAACCACAGGAAGTTATCACAGGAATTCTCTTTGTATACTGTAGGCGATACAACACCTTACAAATGCAAAGCTTTAATCTATAATAAAATATTATAAGCTTCAGCTGTAATATTGCAAAGGATGGAGTTCTAGAAGGAAATATCACCCACATCTACAACAGCTGGAATCTGTGAAAGTCCTGGAAAATCTAGGAAGCTTACCATGTATTCTGTTCTACCCCTTTCTGGATGACTGTCGCAACTGCCTGTTTCCAAAAAGGACAAAAAAAGAATACATGGGGAGCTACAGGTTCATCAGCAAACTTCAATCCCTGAGAAGGCGAGAGAACAACAAATTCTGGAAAGTGGCTGGGGGCTGCCCATCTGGAAAGCAACTTTGCAGAAGATGTCCTGAGGGTGCTGGTAGGCCCAAGCTACAAGACTTGGAAACAGAAAACATTGGATAGCAGTTTCCTGCATTTCTAAAAGTTTTGATACATGTGAGTTGCTCAAACTATTCAACTGGTCTGCAACTAGGATGAATTCATCAGACACAATTTGGAACCCTTTTCCAAGATATGTAGGTGACTAGACATAACTATTATAAAAAATATTAGCCTAGTGCCCATCACTGAGAAAAAAAAAAGCTCAGAATATGTCAGTGACAATTAAAAATTCTTAGGAAAAGTGGTAAGAATAAAGAATACCATTAAATTTATTGAGTCACATCTCTCAAAAGCACACTCTCATTCAGTCAAGACATTCAATTTAACATTGTAGGATACTTCTCACCTTAAAAAGCCTCTTTTCTTAAGCTGAGTTCACAGACTGTTTTCTAAAAATGGAGACAAATGTAGGATAATATTCTGTCTCTCAGATTTCTCCCTGCTATGCTATAATCCTGTGACTTTCCTATAATCTCATGACTTCTGAATGTTTGCCAAACACCTTGAGAACTATGAGAAGTCTAATATTTTAGCAGTGTTCAAAAAATATAGAAGTCACTATATAACTTTGGCTTAAGGAACAGCACCAGTACGACACATGCTTAACTCCAAGCAGTTTAAGAGCTGTATTTCTTCTTGACTCCAGATCACCTTTTAAAGGGAATGGATTCTGTTAAATTTACATATTCTTCCAGGAAAGGCATTCCATGGATTTTATTGTAACCTCTGAACAATCCAAACCTTGAATTTTACTAAATTGTTTCAAAAATAGTTCTTTCAGTGAAGTGAACTTATTCTCTTCTGAGTTAGGCAATATTATATTATATTATCTTCTGTGCACAACTTTAAAAATTTATCACTGCACTAGCTATTTTAATTTGAAAATATCCTGTCTGCTGAATGGAAAATAATTAGACCTCCAATCAAAATATTGGAGTTGGAGGGAGGGGAAATGCTTGTAAGTTAAATAGTTCATCCACTGTTCACAATCTTATTTCATCCTTGAATTCTCATCTTACAAAAAATAACACAAGCATACAAAAAACCATTAAACCCCCCAAATATCAAAGTATAGCAAAATCTAAAAAAGAAATAAGATGATGCAGTAAAAGTAATATCCAATTCTAATGTCTGTCACAACAAGCACAATTTTGAACCATTTCTTCAACAGAATCCAAAAGTAATTTTACTTGAGTTTAGATTTGTCTTAGTTTCAGATAAAGTGATGATTATTATATCACATGCATTAAGAAACTCAACTATATGGAACTATAATGGACCTCAATCAGAGGTCTGCAGGCTCAAGAGAAGGTACTGATCATTCCATTTCTTTATCTAATATAGGAAATACTAGTTGTCACATATGCACAACATAAGGTTTAAAGATAAGAGTAGTGAGCACTTCTCTTAAAAAAAAAAAATCTTAAGTTTGATTTGGTTTTGTTTAATAAACCTGAAGTTTAACAGCTATGATGTCAGCTCGTGGGAAACCCGGGGTCCACTTAGGTTGAGAGTTGAGTTTACCTTCAGTGCAAAATAACACAATTACAATGATTTATTCCCTTAGAATATCATTGCATCTAGCTGCAATTCTTTGCCAGGTGATGTCATAGCCTCTTTGTTTTTGTTTGTTTGTTCTGTGTTTGGAAGTGAACAAAAATAAATAATGGGAAACAGAAGAAAAGGTGAAAATTACTGGTTCAAATAGTACTACCATAAAAAAAAAAAAAAAAGTTTCTTAGCATGGATGATAATTCCACAGAAGGCCAAAAATACCCTTATGCGTGCTCTTCCAAAAATTTCAGCAAGTGATAACTTGTATTTTATATACCTAGATGTCTTCTTTACAGATTCTGAACTTACAGTGAATGTCTTGGTCTCTTTACATCTCTTTGTCATTTTAAATTTCTGCAGTGACTTTTACCACTCAGAAACAAACAAGCAAAGATGTAATTTCCCATATATATGGATGGTATCCTGCAATACTAGAAGAAATAACTTTTATAGGCTGCCTAAGAAGATCTGAATGTATTGAATCATAGAAAAGCATAATTGCCAGATAGAAAAGGGAAAGATATTCTTCCTCACAAGCTCAGGAGAACTTGAAGTAAGTGGTCCCTAAGATTTTACCTAAGCAACCAGGCAAGAATCTGGAATCGAGTGATATGATGGACAATCTCAGACACGCTTGTGCCTCCACTAAGAGGATTATCTTCATTTTTTATTTTTTTTTTATTATTAAGCTCTCTGGAACTATTTTAGGCTTTTAAGAACAGGAACTTGTAAGGATTTTGCAAAGGAAAAAAAAAACAAAAAACAAAAAAAGCATTAAGGCAGATTAAATACAGATTCTGTTTTACTAGCACTTTTACATCAACATTTCATAGCTTTCAGGGTATGCAGCCTAGTTTGGTGAAAATTTGCTTTTGTTTTACTTTAAAACCAGTGAAAGAAAAGTAAAAACTCTCTTTGATACAATAAGGATTTAAAATCATAACAAGACATCCTTAAAGCAAAAGAATATACTGTTCCAGTAAAAATGAAAAAACAAACAAACAGAAAAGACATCTTTTGCATGAATGTCAGTATTCTAAAGAAAGGATATATTTATTTTATTTCCAGTTGACTTCATAAATATTATTGAATATTAAGCAGAAGATGCTTGTTTTGTCCCAGCTCCGGCAATCTGAGTTAGGAAAAAATCACTCCTGTCCTGGAAGCTGCTGAGCACATAGAAATAGAAGAAATCCCTGACTGGAACAAAGAAGGACAGAGCAGGCAGGAATCCTTCCGTTTTCCTTATGAGTAAAATACGAACCAGCAAAAGAAATCTGAAAGGCTTTGTAAAAAGAATGAAATGAAGGAGAAAACAACTAAAGAGACTGACAGAATGTATAAGAAAGGCTTGAAAG
The DNA here is from genome assembly GCA_036925125.1 of Oreortyx pictus. Lineage (NCBI taxonomy): Eukaryota > Metazoa > Chordata > Aves > Galliformes > Odontophoridae > Oreortyx > Oreortyx pictus. The sequence goes on from JAUPFR010000003.1 coordinate 58,533,444, forward strand.
AATAAGAAAGAAAGAAATATTAAGAAGAGATGGTATGAAAAAGTTCAGCAGTTAAACAATAACATTTATAATGTCTGTTTACCTGCTTTCACTTTCTTCTCTCTATGCCTTTTCCCATATTCTTAACTGCCTTCTGTCTCACATCTCTTGTATTCTGTGTCTTTCTACATTACTCCACTCTATGTGGGTACAAGGCTCTTCCAAGAATTAAATTACAGGATACTGTTTGGAGCTTTAAGCTTCAGCATTTCTAGTATCTAGTAAATTTCATGCTTTCAAGCTCATTCGTGGAGAAAAAATAATTTATTTCTACTCTACCATCTCTTGAAAATGTGATGGAGGCTGGAAGCCTCTGCTCTTGTCTTTCTTCAGTAGCCTGAGAAGTCAAACAACGCAATCACACCTTTAAGTCTCCACAGCCTTAAGTACAGCCACCCAATACTAGTGCTCAGGCTTGTTTTCTGGTTAAAGTTTGAAAGGTCACCAGTTATCTATTTTTTTCCTCTGCCTAATCCTTCTCTGCTCCACTGTAACTCTCTCATCATATCTACTTATCTAATTAATTTTTATCAGAACTGGCGTCTAATTCAGATCCTAGTTTGCAGACTCCATAGTGAGACAGAAATACTACAGTAAACTTCTAGATTAACTTCTAGACAAAATTCCAGACTTCTGTCCTGCTTTCTCTACAGAAATAGACACATACTACTTGGAGAAGGCTTGTTGTTTACAAGCAGCTTTTCTTTCAGAAAGTTTTCTTTTTCTTAGTATTATATTTTCGGGAGAATTTCTATTTGTAAGTACTATATGATTTCAATTTAGGTAAAATGCATTCTGATGAACCACATATTTTAAAGTAGATGTCACTATACAAAATACAGATCAGTAAGAAATCTTAGGAATGTTAAAGTAGCATTCTGTTTACTTACAAGGGAAATCTGAATTTAGTTTTCTAGTATTTTTAGATCAATAATCAGAGTAAAGATGGTGATAGAATCATGAGGCAATATTTTATCTTCTTTTTTTATATTTTTAATCTGTTTCATTAACTTATAGAAGACTTCTCATTTTTCTGCCTTTTTGAAATGCCACCTACACTGATAAAATTACGTTAGGAGTTCTCAGTATTTCCAGGAAGAAGCAGAGAAATCGCATAAAGAGATGACTATTAAGAAGGACAGAAAAATAGACAGTCACTTGAGAGGAACAGAATTTAACTTGTTTTAAAAACAGTCTTAGACATTATACTCAGTGGGAGGGAAATACATATTTAAAAAAAAATCTAGAAATATTACAAATATAATACCAAGTGGAAGCTAAATGCACATTAACTGAATTTTAACATGACAGAGGAGCAAACAGGAACAACTGAAGACAGACTAGAAGTGTCCTATCATAAAAAAATGAAGTCCAAATCCTCATTAGAGTATAAGTGCAATCAAGAAACAACTTTCAGTTTGAAACATGCTTTGAGCTTGTATGAACAAAATGAGCAACGTGTAGGAAGGAACAGTAGAATACTAAGGCAAATTAGAATTACTGATTAGCAAATACAGCATTACTTGAATCCCAGAATGGCCGAGGTTGAAAAGAACCTCAAAGATCATCTAGCTTTAATCCCCCTGCTGTGGGCAGGGCCGCCAACCAATATCCCAGGCTGCCCAGAGCCAAATCCAGCCTTGCCTTGAATGCCTCCAGGGATGGGGCATCCATAACCTCTCCAGGCAACTTCTTCCAGTGTATCACCACCCTCTGAGTGAAAAACTTCCTTCTAAAATCCAACCTAAATCTCCCCTATCTTAGTTTAAAACCATTCCCTCTTGTCTTACCGCTATCAACCCATGTAAACAGCCATTCCGCCTCCTGTTTATATGATCCCTTCAAGCACTGGAAGTCCACAGTGAGGTCTCCATGGAGACTTCTCTTCTCCAACCTAAACATGCCTGGTTGCCTCAACCTTTCCTCCATAGGAGAGGTGCTCCAGCCCTCTGATCACTTTAGTGGCCCTCCTCTGGACCCATTCCAAGAGCTCTGCATCTTTCTTGTGCTGGGGGTCCTGGGCCTGGATGCAGTACTCCAGATGGGACCTCAAAGAGCTGAGTAGAGGGGGAAAATCACCTCCCTCTCCCTGCTGGCCACCCCTCTTATAATGCAGCCCAGGATACACGTGGCCCTCCAGGCTGCAAGTGTGCTCTGCCAAATCATGCCCAGCTTCTCATTCACCAGGATGCCCAAGTCCTTCTCTGCAGGGCTGCTCTCCAGGAGTTCTTCCCCCAGTCTGTATAAATACCTGGGATCGTTCCAGCCTGAGTATTCCCCAAGCCTGTGAAGAATACAGGGATGTTGTGCATATGTGTAGAGATAAGATCAGGAAAGACAAGGCAATAAGTGCCCTGCCTTGGTTTTCACTGTGACCAGGCTCCCTGTGTCTGCCAGGACCCCAATCCTCTAAGTGTTGTTGAGAGGAGTGGATTCTGTTCTACTGTGACAGTGGAACAAGTCCAAGATCTCCTCATGAAACTGAATGTATGTAAGTTTATAAGACCAGATCATATGCATCCAAGCATTCTGAGAGAGATGGCTGATGTGGTCGCTCCATCATATTTGAAAAATCATGCCTGTCAGGTGAAATCTCCAGTGAATGGAAAAAGGGAAACACTGGTGGGTCCCAACAGTTTAAAGTTATTGATAGCTAAGTGTGATTTCCTTCTCATGACTTTTCACGCCAAACCATTAAATGAGTAAACACAAGCCACAGGAATATTGTTTTGTATTCAAAATACAACCCCAAGTAGGTAGCGCCAGAGAGTAGCAGAACTAGAATCAGCTCCTGCAGTATCTCCAGTCAAGCTGAAAACTCACCTGGGAACTAGAATCTGAACACAGTCAGGACCTTGTGAGAACCGTGGATGCGACACCCATAGTTCTTCAGAACTCAAAAATAATAAAGCAAGCCATGCTTTGAGCAGCAGGTTGGAACAGACAGTCTCGTGAGGTCTCTTCCAATCTAAATTATCCTATGATTCTATGGCAAAGCAAACTCTTAAAACTGAAAATCCTGAAGAAAAAAAATTACAACCTCATTTATAAACCTTTGTCACAGAATCATTAACTTTTGAAACAGACTCTTCTCCCAGAGGATGAGAATAGGGCAGAAATCCAATAAATCTAGGTCACAGAAGCACAATGGGTATGAACTTGCCCTACTTAACAAACAGAACTGATGAAGTTTGTATATACCCTTATACCAAGAGGATTTATGCAATAGAAGCGTTAATCCAATGGAAGGGACAGTTTCAGTTGTACAAACATATGCAAAGAATTTGTAGAGGATACTAATAGTGGGCTGTGCTATTGATAACCATAGAATTCAGGTCAGAAACCACAATCAGAAGGATCAGAGCAATGCCAAGAAAGAACTAAGTCACTCTACTTGTATCAGATATACAATACCCCCACGCTATAGGACGGGACATCTCCCTCTAGACCAAATTACTCAAAGTCCCATCCAGCCTGGCTTTGAATGCCATTCACAACCTCACTGGGCAACCTGCTCCAGTGTCTCATCAGTCTCACATTAAAGAATTTCTTCCTGATGGCTAGTCTAAATCTACTCTCTTTCAGTTTAAAGCCATTTCCTCTAATCCTTTTGCTACCACAACCATTTTTAAAGTCCCTCCCCAGCTTTCCTGTAGGCCCCTTTCAGGTACTGGAAGGCCACTATAACGTCTCCTCAGAGCCCTCTCTTCCCCAGGCTAAAAAGCCCTGGCTCCATCAGCCTGTTGATATTGCCTATATATGTGTTTCAAGAACTTAAAGCATGCTGGCATAGATGTCTCTGTTCTACCTAGATCTGATCTATCAACGATACCTTGAGATTTTGGAAGATTTACATTTGTTTACAAGAAAAAGGAGGTTTTTTTTTTTTTAAATGAAAGAGGAAATGGGTGATAAAGTTGCTCCAATGGAAACAACTGAAGTAGAAGAAGATAGCTGCTGTAATTTTGGCCTCGAGGGTTAAACTGTAGTAAGACTCTCTTGTTACAAGACAATGTGAGCCAACAAACATTCTACGATTTTCAGGGGCGTCAAACCAAGAGTGGGCCACTTAGATAAGTTCTTTTCATTAGGATAGAAGTTATTAGTAAAAATTTCTAAGGGTCAGGAGACAGTGATCCAGACAAGAAAGAAGTGATCAACTACATATGCTGAAGTTAGAAGCCTGCTGATGAGAAGTAATTTAAGTTCCTGTTTTCTAAACTATGTAAATGGATATGAAATCTTCTCTGCAACATGATCAAGAAGGCAATGTGTAACCTCACTTGTGTTTAGGAACAGCTGGAGGAAATTCAAACAGATTTGCTGATCATTTTAGAGAACTTAGACGAAAATGAGATTTTTCTAACAGATACAGTCTTTCCAGGAGGTAGAAAAAAGATAGGATAGAACAGGAGATTACATGCAGAGCAAATTTCTGCTAAAAGTAAAATCAGAATTATTACACAGTATCCCCCAAAGACTATTAATTTTTGCTTCTTTTATTTTATATAAGAGTAAATAAACATGACATTCAGTTACTTCCTGCCACATCTTAGCATAAAAAGGAAGAATTGATTTAAACATTACTGAGGATAATAGTTCTGGCTAATTTCCTCTAATCTCAGTGGAAGGATTACAGTGAGGATGTATAGACTAGTATCATCACCCAGAAGTAACTCTTTAAGGTCCATCCATTGGGATCTTCACCCCAGAGGTCTCATTTAGGCTTAGGTGAGTACCTTTAGCCTCTCAGATCTCATAGATCTATCCAGCAATCACTAGACCTGACTCTGACCTGCAGACTGACTTTGCAGCTGTTCTTTAGAACTACCTCATTGTCATGGACTTGCCCAACTGTCCACACCCTTCGCTGAACATGGCCCAACCTCTGGGCCTGCACTGCACCACGTGCTATCCCCCTCTGCCACTCATGGATCCCATCCCTCACTGCTACCAGGTAGCGTATTAGTTATTTTCTTCACTTTTTTTCCCGTGTTTTCTCTGCCTGCAGAGGGACAGAATAAACTACATGGAGCTGAAAAAGAAAGGGTGCAGCTTTAATAATTTCAGGAGATACTGGATGCAATATCGTCTGTGAAGTCAACTGAATACAAGGAAGCATTAACTGGAGCTTTTGTTACCTGAAAGCTTCAATGAATCCCACTGAATTTGATTTGCAGTCTGACACAGAATAGTATCAGTTACTTTTCAAGAGGAAAAGAATGAGCTTGAACTCAAGTTTAGCACTCTAGTAAACCCTACACAGCTTTAGTTTTTAACATTTGTTATGTGACCAGGACAGACATCAAGTCCATTCCTCTGTATCAAAGAAAGACCAAGAATGCATACGTTGCATTTGGCCAATTTTAACAAAATTTATACAATGGAAGTTCAACAACCTACATATTTCACTGTTTCTGCATTTTGAACTTTCTCCCCTGAGATGTTTCTTAATTTTTTAATAAACTAATCTGATCTATTTCCCTCTTGAAGATGGTAGTAGATTACTTGCAACTAATTAACACTAAGCAGAGTTGAGTTTTACTCTGTGTTTCTTAAATATTAAAACTGGATTACACTTGGAGTGGAGAACTGGGAGCTGTTTGCTACTGCTCTAGTTTTTACAGCAATCTCATACTCTTGACTTTTACTCGGTTGATCATTCACTGTAGTGCTTACTGTACTTTTCCTTGGAAATCTGCTGTCTAGATAGACATACTTCATTAATATAGTTGATTAGTGTAGTCCAGTATTTTGTACTTTTTCATTCACATACTATCTATATTTAAATCTTTTTCTACTTGTCAAGATTACTCTGAGTCCCAATTTTGCCTCTGCAAAAGTGCTTCCAGCTCTTCTCAAATAGGTACCAAATGATCATTCAGTAAACATTTTATCTCTCCCACTGTCTAGAAAATCACTTGACAGAATCCCATCCTTTCTGTTTGACAGTGAGCCACTGATAACTACTCTTTGAAATTATAATTTCAAGCCAGAGGAGGATAAAACACACATACTTTTTGGCTGCTTTTTACTTCAGCACTCATTTTCAAAACATTCAACTGATCTGATGTCAATTAACCTTGGTGTCAGGAATTGGTCAGAGGCAGTATCTTTCTCATGATCAAGTTTCCCCAGTTTTCTTTAGAAACAGTCATAAAACATCACATTTATCACTTACTCCATCTCCTTGAGACCTGTTATTTTGTCTTAGAATGAAATTAGTTTGCTTTACATGATTTATTCTTGACAAATCCATTTTGGTCATTGTTTAGCATCTTTTTATGTTCCGTGAAATTCTCAGTTGATTAACTGTTCAAATATATTTCCAGGAATTTATTTTAGACTGACTGGTCTATAATTTCCTTTATCTTTATGTGCATTTTGGAAAGACAGACAAAAAGGTCTTTTCCCTCCCCCTGCTTATTATCCTTGAATTCTCAGAGCTCATAAGGGAAGAATCTAAGATTTGTTAAGTACTTCAGAGTGAATTAATTGTGACAGAATTTGAAAATGTCTGACTCACCTAAGCAGAGTCCAACCTGTTCCAAACCCTCTTCACTAGTTTTAATTATATTAGTCCTCAGATCACAGTCAGCCTTTTTTAATGAATGATGAGAAAGAAAAAAAAAAAAAACAGCTATGAAACTTACACTCCTCTATTAGTTTTGCCTCTCAGTTAATTGGCCAACTCATTCTCTTGCCTTGCTCTAATTAATTACTTATGTTTCCTTTCAACTGCTTTATTCTTAATGCCATGCTTAAGGCCCTTGCCCCATAGTGTTTTTCAATTTCTATGGGCAAAATGTTGCTAAGGGTGAAACTCAGAGGATTTGGGGGTGCACAATACTTGATCTCATCAACTCTGGAGGCTGCAGTCATTTTTGTTTCAGTAAGCTCGTAGAACTCTTTCAACCATACACTTAGCAGATTTTCTCCCTCAGTGTTCAGACTGATGCTTAAAATAAATCAGAGCAAGAGAGGAACAACAAGATGAAATTAGATTTATTCTCTATTTTAGCTGAACCAATGTCAAGATACAAGCTTCCTTCAAAATCATACACTTTGGCAAGTCAAAGAGTATAAAGGATCCTTTGCTAGAAAACAAATGTGACTTTTTTTGCACTTGGGTGCAGTGATTTTGGTGTTAAGACAACAAAATAAGTTATGGGTTGTTTTTAACTATAGCTAGTCACATAAGCCTCAGAAGGGAAATAAGTTTACTCAGTATGGCAGATACCGCCTAGTACAACAAAGCCAGATGAGACTGAAACAGCATGTCTGTTTCTTTTTACTTAATCACTATTAATGGTGGAACTAGCTCTTTGGAAAAAAAAATAATGCAAAGCTTACCTCAGAGAACCTTTGTACATCCTGGGTTAAAGTTCCTACTCTCTTCCATTGGTAATACTTGAGTAACTTCAAAATTGCTGGATTCACTGCATTATCAGATGGCACTGTCCGGAAGAAATAAGGATATTTTTTCTTGTCAGCCAGCTCTGGGGTTGTTGCTGCAAATGAAAGCTGGAAAATAAAACAAAACAAAACAAACAAACAAACAAGAAAGAAAGGAAAGCCACAGTGAGTCATCTAGCAGTCAGAATTAAAACTACATTCTTTTCAGTGCAACAAGACACAGTCCTCTAATAGTACCTTCTCTTACTGTCAGGTACCAGAAAGAGAGGGAATAACTATGGCAGACAAGACTGAAGCATCGTAACTTGCCTGCCTCCCAGTCTCGTTCACTGAAGAAGTCCCCAGTGATCTCAGTTACCAAATTAGGACGAGTGACTAACTCTACATATCTGGAAACACCAGAATTGGTACAAGGTTGGAGAATGTTCACAATAAAAGAGGAAATATGCCAACACAAATAACAAAACCTTACTGAATTCTTCTGCTCAAATTAAAGGCAGCATATTTTTAGAGGAATGATTAGGTAGTATTATTTACAGAATACCTGCAGACTGACTTTCTGAAAATTCTGCTCTTATTCCTATGATATTTGCAGTTATTTTCTCCACTATTTTTAAAGCTACTAGGAATGTGTTTTTCAATTTTTTTTAATAACTCTGCATGGCAGTTGAAGGTTTTATGAAGTACAAATTTAATGCAAATTGATTTGACTGCACAAAAATATGCTTCTTAATACAGATATGTTAAATCTCTCAAATTCAATAAGGAGTCAAAAAGTGGAGGTGAAATCATGCCTGTGTAAGAACATCCATTCATAGTGTTAAGTTTAAATTTTCTTCAGTGAACCTTACGGTATATTTATGCTAGAAAATTTCTTTTGAAATTCATAATAGACAGGTTTGATCTCAAATAACAGCTCTCTTTCTTTACGTTTATAAAATCTGGAGTTAGACTGGCAGCGATAAGACTCCATTCCTTGCTTTTGCACTGACAAAGAACATATTGCATTGCTATAACCTTATAAGCCTGAATATAATTTGTTTTCCTAATTAAAAGCCATGAAATCCGAACAGCTTAAACTGTTTATAACTGGACAGTTTATACTTTACAAAGAGAAGATGCTTTCTTTTTTCCTGACAGTAGCTAGACCTTCAACTTCCATGTAAGTCTCATGTGAAGTATTTTCAGTACAGAAGCTGTTCTTCTGTTAGATTTCATGAATACAGTACACTATGAAGTACTGTCACACTGTGATCTTGATTCTTCAAAAAACATACTGGTTGGCTCACTCAGCACTTTGTAATATCTAGTAATCAGACCCAAGTTTGTGAAGAGCTAATTTCAAGAGAAAAAGAATGAAGGTCTTCAAGGTGGAACCACACAGCTTTTCTGTCTAGCCTTGTAGTGCTGAACATCATTTATACCTTGCACAATGAAAGGAGAAATTGACTTCAGAAATCCAGGATGAAGAGGAATGCCTCTCAACAGCCTGGCTGCTTGCAGCTTGGTCACAGCAAAGGACTTGCTTTTAAAGTTATTATGGTTTGGGATCAAAAGTAATTTGTTTGATCCTTAAGGAGAAGTAAAGAGCAAGGTTGAGGTCACAGTGGTGATAAGCAACACAGGCAAAGCTCATCTCAGGTTCACAGATGGAACAGGAAATTTTCTTAAGAAAAATAAAGAAAGCCTTAGTGAGATGGCTTTAGGGGGAAGATGTGTGATACAGGCAAAATTAAATTTAGACCCATTCTTTGAAATTCCAGTGACTTCAATAAAGTGCTCACATTAGAATCTTAATTGCCCAAATTACTTGAGTAAACAATGAAGTGAAACCTTAAATCTCTTCAATAACCAAAGTAAGATGACTCATAACTTTGATTTCTCAGCTATATAGTGATGTGAAATGAATCCAGGTATACATGTAATACTAGAAGCATCTAAATTACAAAAAATATACCTTGTCATCATATTTTTGAAGACAGATTTAAATAGAGAATAGAAAAATTTTATGCTTATGAAAGTCTTGGAACATTAGATATGTTCCAATACAGGCCTCTCTTTCCCATACTGAAAATACCAGGGTTGGTCTCACTGTACATCACTGCCATTTTAATAAGAGACTCAAAAGAGATGGACAAATAACCCGAAATAGTCAGCTCATCTGCTTTTTTCTTTCACACAAGAAAATAAGTCAGTGAAAATATCTTATTTCTCAAAAAATCATCATGCTGAGAGCTTGGGGACATGCAGTGAACTTAATTCAACAGTCTTCAGCACACAGAATCATAGAACCATAGAATGGCTTGGGCTGAAAGGGACCCCAAGGATCAAGTTCAAACCCACTGCCACAAGCAGGGCCACCAGCCTCCAGATCTTGTACTAGACCAGGTTGCCCAGGCCCCCATCCAACCTGGTCTTGAATACTTCCAGGGATGGAGCATCCAGAAGCTCTCTGAGCAGCCTGTTCCAGCACCTCACCACTCTCTGTAAAGAACCTCCCCCTACTGTCCAATCTAAAACTTCCCTCATTGAGCTTAAAACCATTCCCGCTTGTTCTATCATAATATTCTACATTGGAAAGGACAAAGCGGGAAAAAAGAAAAAAACACGGTATGTTTTAAAGAATTGTAACAAAAAGATCATGTTAATATGAACACAAAGAAGACTTACTGGAAAAGTATGTGATATACCATGGTTATATACAAATATCAGTACAAATGTATAAGTGATAAAATATGTTCACAATGCAGTCATAGAATCTCCAGCACTCTGGACAACCTGTTTCATGGCCTCACTAACCTTACTATAAAAATCCTCTTGCTTATATTTAACCCAAATCTCCCTTCATTCACTTTGGAAATATTTTTTCCTGTCCTATCACAACAGACCCTGCTAAACTGTCTGTCTCCTTGCTTATTACAGCCCCCCTTTAGATACTGAAGAGCTGCAGTGAAAATATTTATCATTCAACTGAGAGTATTAACTATCCTTCAAACTGAGAATCAAATAGACCAAGATTTTTAAAAATAAATATTCGTATCTTCATAAAAACTATCATTTATTAAGGCAGAAGAACATTTCCTGTCACAGTTAAGTCTGCTCAAATTCTCAAATAAAAGACTTTATTTAACAGTTACAACACACTATTTCTGATTTTCAATATGATTCACATGCAATTTTGAGGCCATAGTTTGTAGGATATTTATTGAAAAAAAAAAGTTTGGAAACCAGACAAAAACAAAAACCTCAATGAGATGAATTCTTCTTTCACAGACAGAACTCAAGGAAATTTATTTGGCTTCATGCTGCAAATGAAAGAATTTGATAAAGGTGAGGACAGGAAAGGATACTATGTTGTACGAAATTATGACAAATGCTTCAGCCTAATGTGATAGATGGCCGGGTCAAGGAATTTGATCTGAAAAACTTTGCAGAAAAAGTGAAAATTATAGACAGTATTTTATTAAGGAGGTGTTGGAGTTAGGCATACAATTGATAAATTAATTTTTCTCCAGGAAAATGACACTTTCTGAAACAGGAAAACATTATTTTATATGAAAATCCATACAGCTTACAGGAGGGTCCTGGTCAACATGAGATGCACTGAGATGGAAAAGCAATGTAAACATTTAAGTGTACAAAAGAACAGTTCTGTAACAGAGTAGCACAAGCTAGCTTTGTAACCCTGTATCAGTCTGAAATGAAGCGTGGTAGATTAACCCAAGAACATTAGTCTTAAGTGCTATCAAGTTAAAACAATCATGTTCCTATTTGCGGGATGTAAGAGCGCATTCCCTTAAGGTAAGACAGCATCCAAGCAGGAATGGTAAGAGGATAAGCTCTTCATTTAAGAAAATAGGATGTAACACTAATGAAGTCAACAGAACCAACTAGGAGTTATGTACAAGAGGAGGGTTATTAGAGAGCTGGGATAAACTTTGAAAATAAAACTATATAGAGTGTGTGTATGACATTTAGAAATTTGAAGTTTGGAAACTGAAAGGAACTCTAGATTCCTAAGAACTCCAGAGTTCTTAGAGAGAAGGGAAACTATTTTCTGATGATCAGCTGTTTTGCTATCTTAAGAAAGTATTTAAATTAACATTTTGTCACTGTATTAATACCCAGATATCTAGGAAAAATAAGAGTTCAGAACAAACCCAAGGGTAAGAAGTCACCCTAACCTAAGGCAACAGGTCTGTTAAGGGACACAATTATTTACAACAGCTATATTAGCTAAATAAAACACATAGCAAAAAGGCATCAGCAAAGTTACTGTAGGCAGATAAAGCTAGCAGGGCAGGAAAATGCATTCTCCTAGATGAAAGAGAGGCGAGTGGAGCAGAGTGGCTAAAGGAAAGCAGCATCTCAGATCACAAGTTCCCCAGCAGTACACAAGCAATAGCACCCTTGTCTTCTGCCAAGAGAAGTCAGAAAGTCTGGTCTTGATAATCCTAGACTCAGAAGGAGGTATCACTCTACAATGGCGAAGGCTTTGAAACAAAGCTAGACAATATGTGCACAGAGTATTATACAACGAAAAAGATTTAACAAAAAAATGCCTTAGGTAGTAAAGTGATCTCCATTTAATAAAACACATCTGCTAAGACAACCGATTCATACTTCCGAATAGTAAAATTGGGTTATTGATCACCAGAAAGATTAGCTTAATTTTCCTAGGATTCTGCAAAGTGGCTTGTACAAGTGTTTTATTAATGATCCCTAGAAATTTAAATCTGCCCCTGTTGCTGCAAAACAAGACTTGATAAAGAGTTTTATATATATATATATCACATAGAAATGACAAGTAATGCCTGTATTATGCTGATAAATCAACACTGCTAAGTAAGATAAGCACTGATGATTCAATCGGTCAGTAGTAGCATTTATTATCATCACACCTAAAGATTGCGTGCCATGTTTGCTTAGTTAAGATGAAATACTCTCTCTGAACACTGAAAATACAGACAATTATTTCCAAAAAGTATGCAGAATGTCAGAAAGCTCCATAGAATATATTCATACAGTGACAGGCTTGCACATACAGAATCTTGTCATAGGAAAATAACAAGGACAAAACTTAGTTTGCAGAAATGAATAATTGTGGCACCATACACCACTCATATGCATGCCTTGTCAGGAGCTCTAAAGCTTCAACAAACCTGTGCCAACAATAATAACACTTGAATTTGAACATGCAATTCAGAGACAAAATAGCCTAACCATTACATTGTATTGTTAATTGAACAACAACTGATAGAATAGTTATGTTTTATAATAAATACTAAAAGGCATAGAATGTAAATGTTTAGGCTGAATATTAATTTAGTATTAGTTTTCTCTATAAGCCACCTTGCCTGGAAGTGGTGTTTCACTAATACCAAATTATCTCACCACCAGACAAGTTATGAATGAAAGCTTTAATATGACAACAGTACTTGGAATGGAAGAATGGAAGAAAATGGAGATATATCAAAAGTGAGCCTTAAAAACTACATGAGACCATGCACAACATCATCACCTATTCTATTTTAAAGAGTGATATGGATCATCACTCATTAAACTTGTGAAAATAACATTGCAAAGATGGTCACAAAAACTCATGCGTTTAGAAAATATTCCAACATAAGAACATAAGCACAGTGACTTCACTGACAGAGGAATTACACAGATCTTCAAAGCTGGTGAAAGAAATGCACAGCAGTAAAGATCGAGATACAAAGGTAATGTTTCTTATCAATTTGCCTGGTGACAGGTGTCTAAATACAGAGAGTAAAAGAGATGGTTCTTAAATGGACCTAGAAATCAAATTGCCAATCTTCCTCACTAGCTATGCCACAATCCTGATTTCCAATTAAACAATGCTAACCATTGAAGTTCTTATGTACTAACATACGCAGAAAGAAGAAAGGAGGAAGACTAAAAATAATTTGTAATTAGAAGTGGTGCTTTCCAGCAGCTACAGTTTTATCTGCCACAAGTACTGTTAAGTGTTTACTGGGCTGAAATTTCTGGAGACTCCATCATGCTTAAATTCAGAAGGTTTCATGAGACTGTCATGAGACAAACTTCAGAGCTATAACAGGTGCAACTAAAGAACATCAAAAAGACTACTGTTAACAATGTTGTAAGGGCTTCCACTGTGACATTTAGAAAAGCAAAATAAAAGTCAGGGAGAATCTATATGATGGTTCACTAGCAGTATTAAACACACTTGACATGAATTGATCTTGTGAATGAACATTTCTTTCATCATCCATAACACATTACCCATTTGATTAGAGCTCCTGTTTCTTTTAAAATCAGATATTTTGCCAAATATTCCTGCCCAATATCATCTGCTGTTACCTTCATTAATAATGTGGCTGAAATTGCTTCCTCTGGCTGCCTCTTGGCACCTGGAAGCTTATAGAAAAAAGAACTTTCATCTGGTCTCAGCTTGGAAGGCACTTGCCTGAATGCTGGTGGCATTCCAGTGAACTAATCCAATCACAGTAAAATTGACATTCAGTTGCATGCTGCTCTGGAGACATTTCAGGAAGCAATTCTGGCTCCTGAATGAATCAATATTTTTGAAGAATTCAACTGGTTCAGATAAAAAAAAAATCCACACTGTAATTTGCAACCAATGAAAAACACGGGTAAGAACCATTCAGTCATATTTATTTCCAGATTAGATAGCCTGACATAAACAACATGGTAGGAAAGGCAAATGTCTGAACGCAGGAAATTAAGCCAGATGATAAAGTTTAGTCTTGCAACATTAAGATTTCCTACTTCCATAAAGTTTATAGGTTATGTTTAAAAACAGTGATATAACTGAACCTTAGATGAGAAGAATTTTTGTTTTGTTGTTTCTTTGTTTGTTTTTGTTTGTTTGTTTTACTGGTCTTCAAGTAATGGAAAGGCTGTTTCACGAGTGAAAACTGTAGCAAGTCTGCCATAAATGAATGAAGAAAAGAAACAATCTAGACTATTGACATTTTACTTAACTGGCTTCTTTGGAATTTTCAAAATTTACCCTACTGTAAACACCAGCCAGAGTCCATGTTTAAGAACTTCATAGAAAAAAAAAGCTAAAGGAATTCCTAGAAGAACATTTCAAGTGAATAGTAAATAGAGGTACTAGTGTTCAAAGCAGAATTAAGATCAAATCCAAGTTCAAAGAATGGGATTTTGATTTCCAATAAATACTGCCTAACAAAGCTAATATATTCACTTTATCTCTGAGATATGTCAAGGGAGTACATCGTGGATGACAACGTCCAGTAGTTCAGTGGTTAACAGTGCAACCAGTGAAGTTGGAAGTAGCTTTGTCATTTATATAGTGTTTCAGTAGATAGCCAGCTGAATAAGAGGCAGAGTAACCATCCCAAATCATACCACATCTTGACTCTTGCACTATTAATGGAAAATATCTTTCATCCTCTTTTCACTGCACATTTCTTCAGACCATTCATTTGAAAAAGTCTAGTATGGCTTGAAGCAGATGTCAAAAAAAGGGAATAAATCTGGTAATCACAGACTGCTTTTTCTGCTCTCCAGACAGTATTTTCAGATCTATGTGAGAAACAAATCATTTATTCCTAAAACAGGTACTGTGCTTATTGCTAAAGGTTTATCAGAGCACTGACATCAAATGTCAGGTCTACAGAGGTTGCTGCAAAATTTGTTTTCATTTCTGAACAGTATAACAGACAAAATCTTTTAAGCATTTTCATAAACGGAGCTGCATTGAACTGTCATATTCTGTTGCTTAGCATTTGGCTACTGGCTTGGATTATTCAAGAATACAACTTCTAATCCCTTCTGTGATTCTTTCACAGCATTATTATTTATCCCAAATTATGCTGTCCCCTACTCTGTCTACCCCCATACTCTCTACCTAGCTGGCTGGTTTCTCATCTATAACAGGTAATTCTAAAAATTTAGTGCAAGCCAACAAGTTTGTAAATATTTTACCTTTGACGAAACAAGCCCTGTTACAATAAGCCATAAAAATAAAACAAACAAGAAAAAAAAAACATAAAAAAAATTAGATCCAGATCAATTCACCTACTCATAAACCTAAGCTCTTGGCTGACTGCATAAAATGACAAGGGCTGCTCTGAAAGTAACACCTCCTATTTTATTATGTTGGCCAATGATGTTAGAAGTGGATGTTGTTGGTGTGGCAGTAGAGGCTGAACTTTTCCACAAATATTCCATTACATTTGTTGCCCAATGACAACTGGCAGAAGAGGAACAGTCTGACACAATGATGTCTCATATGGAAGTGTATATGAAGCAAAAGTGTGGAACCGAATTCCTTCATGAGGAAAATTACCTCATGAGCATCCATTAACATTCATTTGCACCTGCTAAATGTTTTTGGAGACACATTTATGGAGAACGTCTATGGATGTGAGCACACTGAGGAGGTGGGTGCCATCATTGGTGCATAGGTAATGATGATGCCTACATCAAACAATAGTGTTTCGTAGCTGATTATGTGCTCTATAATATGGTATCATTGTGTTCTTTGTTCTGGTTTCCATGGAAATAAATAGAAGGCATTATTTTTGGAGCTATCAATCATTCTATTAGTACTGTTTGTTTGGCAGATTTCATCCAGCTAACACATATTAAAACTACAGCTGCTCTGTTTATATTTGACTCAAATAAGACACCTATTTTATTACTTTTCCCCCTCTATGTGACGAAAAGTAGGGAAGAGCTTTCCCAATACAAAGACATCTTCATTGTGCAATTCAGGTTGTCTTTTCTTGTGAACAAATCAGCATTTTGTTAGAATCAGGGATGAGGACCATGGGTGAGAGCTAAGATTTCCCTAACACTGCCTTAGCTCTGTCTTTACTTTTTCATTTATTTTGCTGCAAGTATGGCATCTAAAGAAATAGAAAACACAGTGTTAATTCAGAACTGACTGAAGTCCTTTCAAATATCCCTTTTGTGCAGCCCCAAGTCATGAATTAGTAGCTTGTTTATTCACTCTTTCTCTACTTTCAAGTCGAAGCAAGAAATGCCATGTTTTTCAAGCCCAAACAGATGACTTCTTCACTGCGCAAAGTAGGGATAAATATGCTGCTTGCTTTGCATGGAGCAGCACAGCTCAGAGATGCCTCATCAGATCTCAGGGGAGATAGCACAGCACTAATTCTGCACTCCACTTGGACAAACTTGTTTTTTTCTTTCAGATCCATGACTTTTCTTATGTCTCGACACTGCATGGTGCTGTCACAATCCACTAGAAGTGCTCA
Organism: Oreortyx pictus; assembly: GCA_036925125.1. NCBI lineage: Eukaryota > Metazoa > Chordata > Aves > Galliformes > Odontophoridae > Oreortyx > Oreortyx pictus. Next base: position 58,550,159 of record JAUPFR010000003.1, read on the forward strand.
GAGAGAAGTTCAACATCATTTCCTTGTAAATGTACCTTCTCTAATCATGGATGAAGAGTTACACTACAGAACTCAAAGGGCTTGCTGGAGGTGGTGAAATAGTGACTGATAAAAACATCTGGGAACTTTCTCTGCCAACAGGTGCTGCCAACAAAATAAGCACTGTTTCCAAGGAAAACATTTTTCCCATGCCCAGCAGCAAAGACATCCCAGTTACATTGTCACTACAAGCCTTCTGCAGAAATGTCGATCACAATTATGGTTATACTGTATTTGGTATAAAAAGCATGAAATATATATTCAGGGCTGTTCTAAATAATAAGATCACATACATCTGATGGTTTTCTTTATTTGCAATATACAGAGATTGTATCAAGATGATTTAGACAGAAAGTTATGCATGCGACACCTTCTAGAAGTGTATACACTTAGGAAAAGTTCATTCAGACCTATTCAATGTAAATCACAAAACCACAGCTCTATGCTGTGGCTTCTAATCTTAAAATATGAATGTGTATAATAATTTTTATGAGGCATTATATTCTATTTGTATAAAATAAAAAATGGTAAACCATCTTGGTTCAAGTACAATTACAAAAGAAAAATCCCTTTTCAATGTCAGTGGCAGTGTGGAACAAAGCATATGCGTTTCCCTCATGTACAGCTGCCTCCTGGACATCAGATAATTGTTGCCTGAGTAATCCTCAGTGTGTTTCTCTCAATACCTATGCCTTGCAGGTCACTTCAGCAGTTCCTACTAATTTAATAAGTGTTTCTTTATGTCTGCATTTAAGTACAGTACTTGCCCCCGGTCTCAGAATGCATTCTGGGTAGAAACCAGTAACATTATCTGCACCATTTAAGACTACATACACAACAGTTAGATCTTTTACCCACTTTTCCTTCATTCCTGCCATCATCCCTGTTCCTAAAGGCTGACAATTGAATGTTTTCTGTAGACTTTGTTACCTTTTTTTGTTACTTCATAGCACTGGTCACTACAGTCCTAGCTATTCCCGAAATTAGCCATTACTGGTCTGCTCTTTTCACAAGTTATTTACCACAACTTTCATTCATCCATCCAGGTCAGATAAAAGCTGATCTAGACCACTCTACAACTGTATTTAGTTCTAAACCTAACATAGCCTTAATTTTTTCACACACAAGGAATACCTCTGTGTTTGATCTCTGGCAAGGAGACAGGAAAGTGCTTAAGAATATCATTTAATTTTAAATAGTTCAAGAGTTACATTGATTTGAGAGAAGGTACTCAGATACGAAAACTCAGTATGTGAATTGGAGTTTGGAAGGCTGGCTTACATATCTTACCTAATTTAATCTCATGTAATTCATTATTTATTACTCATTTATCATGTGTGGTGATTAAGCTGTAATTTTTCAAGTCACTTGCCTCTTCTCAACCGACTCTCTTGTGATGCAGTGTTTTCTGAATTTCTGAATTGCTGTTCATTTTTATACAACATATTTTTACAAAATTGTTTGTTTCATCTTTTTACTTTGCATACTTTTTATCTTCGTATTGTTATTTTACTATATGTCTTACTTTATGACTTTGTCTATATGGCCTAAGTTTATAGACTTTGACTTCTGTTTGGCCACCACTCAGTACTTTTATATTTCTTTTTCAAACACCACTGCTGCATAATCTGAACTTGTTCATTGCTATTATTGCCTGTACATAGGACAAACCCATGATGGAGCAAGCACTTGATAAGAGGCATATTTGAAATTGTATAGTAAAGTCTTAACAGCAACAGTTACCTACTAAAGAGAACTACGCCTTTTAGTTTTGAGACTCTAGGTGTTGACCACTAGTAACAAAAGAGAAAGTGACAAGTGACAGTAAGACCTCCTGTCTGTTCAATTGGGCTGTAATGTTTTTCTAGCGTATGTATGTAATATCTGCAGCAAGTTCACAGGAAAACCCAGAAATTAAATAGTATTCTTTGTTTTGCTTCCCTTAATTTGATTATCACATTCATCCAGCTCACTATCTAAAATCTACCAGAATTGCCAGCTTTCATTTCTACTGTACTAACAGATTACTCATTGTCCAGCTTCCTTGAGTCCTGATTTTCCCCTCATAGACAGATCTAATAAGTCTGAGCAGGAAAGCACCTCCCAGAGCACAGATAACAAGTGCTTAGAAGTGGCCAGTTTGAAGACTGCCTCCTGAGCCATTCCAAAACAGGGCTCTGAAGATAAGAAAAAGCAGAGAGGAAATCCAGGCAGGAAATAAGCAGCAGTGCAAGAACAGGATAAGAGATTGTGATATAGAGAGGAGAAAGATGAGATAGAACCAAATAGAAGTTATTCAGAGCACAGGAAAAGAAAGGCACACTGAAGGAAATAAAGAGATGAACAGTGCAAACAGACTTGGTGGACAAATGCAATGAGCATACTAATAATGTTTCCAAGAGGGACTTCATCATTTGTAATATGCTGAAAGACAGGTTTTGCAAGTATTTGAGCTGATATATGAAAAGACAGGCATCTAAGCAGCTGTGTGATTACATGCTCTTATGATGAACTTGTGAACATTGGAGGTCTGCAGCCAATGAAAAGTCTGTGTCATCTGGATGACAAGAAGCATTATGCTGAGGTTAGTATGTGCGTTTTAAGGCTTCTCTTAAGTCTACCAAAGGAATATTACCTCCCAGCACATTTACAGTGGAGTCAAGCTTCAAGTTCAATATGATTTATATTGATGTATCATAACTTGTATTGACTTGCCTGGGATAAACTTTAAGGTGAGATGAATCACTCCCTAGAAGCATCTACTTCTCACCACTGTAGGCACTGACGGGAGACAACAGTGACTACATCAGATGCACACACCCACACTGCACTTGGTCAAATGAATCCTGTACAAACTGGCAGACCTATATAGATATTTAAGCATGTGATAAAGCAGTGAGGCACCCAGAAGGCATTTCAGCCTCTTAGCCCCTACGGATTTGCAGGTATTTTGATTTCTTTGACTAAATACTTAGTAAAACCAGTGGTGCCTAAGTTCTTCAAAAATCATATTAAAAGATAGATACAGATGTTATGAAATATTTAAGTGGATTCATAGCTTCAGTACTCGGAAAAAATTCTTGTCATAGTTCTTGTCATAGTTAATATTTACTGTAATTTTTCTCAGTCTTAAAAATAGTTGAATATTCAGGTTGAGTGTCTCTGGATAGTCCTAACCCTATCTTCACTACATCTGTCATAACAGCATAATACTTTCACTTCTGCATAGAAAACCTAAAACAATTAATGGTGGAGTGGTTTTATTTGTTGAATAAGATGTAACATTTCAACTAGTGATTTTTGTAATGTCATTGAGCATGGCCTCACCTCCACAAACAGTCTTTCTATATGACCAGCAAGCTCATTTATCTTAAATTTTAAGCAACTGCCAAACAAATTCAAGGCCATATGCCTGCATCTGCTCCTTCTAAGCTATGTACTTAGGTACACATGGCTAAGGCTGCAGGCAAACCTCTGGTACACACAAATCCAACAAAACTGCTGCTGGGCTTTATCTGAAAACACTTCTTTTGGGATTATGCCACGTAGGATTCCTGGCATATGCATGGATTCCTGCTCCCACTAGCATGCAACTACTGCATGACAGTTTAGCTGTTGTAAATTGCCATGGGTTTTCTGCAAACTCTTGTTTACAAAAGTACAAATGCAACACAAATAAAATATAACAGGAAATGTATTTTGAAGGACTAAATAAAAGACAAGCTAATACAATTCTATTGCATACCTTTCTTCACGTTCTCCACGCAGTATGGTATAATTGCAGGAAAGAGGTTACTGAACAAATACTACAATCAAACCCAGACCTTTTTTTTTTTTTTTTTTAATTTGGGGAGTCAGGCACAAATAACTGCTATAACAGTCAACAACGGGTGAAAGTGAAGCAGACAGGTACAAGTAATTCTCACTATTTTTAGCATTAAAAGATAGTAAGATACTTAAGATAGTAAGAAACACAGCCAAGAAGACAAAACAGAAAAAAATCTCAAATACGGATTATTGAAGTGCTGTGAAATAGTCCATCAGAAATAATTAAATAAAACATACTTAAAACAAGAAAAAAAAAATGGAAACATTACTGCTTTGGTTGCAAAATATGTTGCTTGCTCAAGACGTCATTCAAATCATACTTATTTCAAGTTATTTTGTGTTAAAGTTATGCCTACTTTCAAGTTTCTTATCAAATGGAAATGGATTAATCTTATCACTGATAAAAAGAGTTGTTTTTTTCTTTTTTGTATTCACAGAGAGTAGGTAATAATTCAGAAATTTGGACACTACAACTTACTGATGTTGTTGAGAACTCATAAGCTACACATAATGGTCAATGTACATAATTTTCCTGTATTGACAGCATACGTCTCTCATTGTCAGCAAACTTGGCTCAGTTTTGAACAAGATGCCAGACAATTAAAAATGCTGGAGATAACCATAGTGATAAGTCTTCCTACCCCCTCATCCTACTAGTTGGGGAGGACGCAGGTACCAAGTACCTCGCATCCTGACACAGAATTAAGGTAGTCAGCCATCAACAGTAACAATACCTTTGCTGGTTTTCCCGAGACTCAGCACTAAGCATGTGCAAGATTCTGCTGTCAAACAACAAGATTCATAATCATAGCCTGTTACAAGTGAATAAGCTACACCTGGTTTTTACTCATGGAAAAGAAACCATTGTTTCCAATGTTAAATATTGTTTTTATTTTTATAAAACGGAATTATAAAGAAATCACTACAAACTCCATTCATTTTCAGACATATGCACATAATTGCATACATTTAAACATCTCCCAAGTCTTCTAATTAACCCAACAATCTCAACCTTTCAGCCCCTCTTCATATGACAGATGCCCCAATTCCTTCATCATTACAGTGGCCCTGAGAAGGACTTGCTCCAGTGTGCCTGTCTCTCTTGTTCTGGGAAGCTGAAACCTCGACATACCATTCCAGTTACACTCATGCCAAGAAGGTCAAGCAGAGAAGAATCACCCTCAGTCTCCTGGTGAAGCTCTTCCCTAATGCAGCACAGATGCTGCTGGCCAGCTTTGCATCAAGGGCACATTGCTGGCTTCCATTTGTTTTCCACCTGGAGACCCACAACATGTACAGCAAAGCTGCTTTCCAGCCAAACACTCGCCAAGCCTATAGGAAATAGGTGCCCAGGATTTCTTTCTCTCCAAGGGCAGGACTTGGCATTTCCCTTTGCTCATCTTCAGGAAATCCCTGTCAAACCTCCAACATCTCAACATCCCTCTGAATGGCAGTGCCAACCATTTGGTGTATCAACCTCTCCTCCAACTTCTGTACCACCTGCAAATCTGATGAGGATACACCACGTACCACTCATAGTCTTGATCATTAATTGGGAAGTAGTACTGGCCTAAGTATCAAGACCATAAATTCTTTTTAAATGCCTGCATATGTACTTAAATTCTGTATTTTTCCCCTTATAATATTTTCAATAAAATATTAAAAGGTCATAAATATGACTTGAAATATACTGAGATGTAGATCAAAGTTAAAGGTCCAAAGCGGCATAATATATATGGTATATCCCTCTATTTTGCTCATAGCCAACAAATTGATCTCAGATTGATCACAAATGCGTTACTTTGTAAGAATGATGTTCTCTACCCCTAGTATTCATACACAGTTTTAGAAAAAATAGCTTCACTAAATCCAAACTGACAGCATTCAACCTCAATCTTTTTTATTGTTTCTGTATATGCTGTTACTGTTAAGTATTTCAGACTCAGGTATCCAGCTTACTGTCTCATTATTTAGATGGCTGTCAATGAAAAAAAAACAGCATTATTTGAGTCACGCAATTCCAGCATACGAATCCATGAATGTGAATGCACAAAACCCACAAATTCAGTTATCACTTCTGAACTCAGAAAGTACCTTCTATCTAGTAAGTGCATATATGACAAGAGCTTTAGGTTTTACCTAAAATAACCAACGGTGCACTTGTTATCATTTCACTCATCCTCATGAAGCCTGAAAGCCAGCAGACTATGGGATAAATGGGAAAAATCCACGTGGCATTCAATTCAGGTTGTTTACAAAGGTAGGCAAATAACGGTGCTGAGGTTCATTGTGCTTGAGCTGCACGCTTTAATTCCAAGAAAGCTTGAGAACACATCAGAGGAATGACTGCATACATCAAAGCAAAGATGTACACATCTGTTTCCCTCACCAGATGTAAACCTGCCGTTTCGTGATTGTCTCTCTTAGCCATTGTCACAGACATTCCCAAAGAAAACTCGCACCCTCCAGAACTTTGTGGCTCTGAGTTTTGCTTGTATCTTTCTAATGTCTTTGTATTTACCTCATGCTTTTTTTCCTTCCATGAATTTATCTGGTTCTGATATTTGAAGTTGTAATTTTGACATGCATAATAACTCACAGCGAAGAGATCCATTGCTTAATCACATGTTACATAAGGAATCATCTTTTCTAGTTTGTTCTGAACCAACCTCTTTGTTCTATGTAGAATATTTCTCACTCAGAAAAGAGAATAAGACTTCAACTGGAACATCATTCAGTGAAGACTGAGAGAAAATTTCACGCTTACATCCCTTCTAAGAATCCATGATTATGTTCTTCATGCAATGATCAGTAAATACACATAAACCTATCTTTTTACTAAACATAATAATTTTCTTCTAGAAATAGATGCACTTATTTTTTTGTTCCATAAAGATCACTATGAGAATTATAAATTTATCAAACTAGAACTAGATAGATAAATATCTCAAATAATAAATATTTCTTCCCATTGCTCTACTATGTGAGCCAAAGTTGTTTCTCAAAGTAAGATACCATTGCGTTTGGAGTGCCTTTTGTCTTGGTAAGAGTTCACAAGAACTCATGTCCAAGAACATGCCTATTTTAGCAATATAATGTGTCTATTATCATCCTAAGTAATATTTGTAGTCACTGAATAAGATAGGATTTCAAAACCTGAGTACAGTTGCTCAAGCAGTTCAAAGACTGGTATTCATGACTGTGGCAGAGACAGTGGAAATATTCTTTTTATTACCACAGAAGTCAGTGTAGACCAATACTGTTTTTTTACCTGTTACAATTATAGAATAATTGATTATGTTGTGTATCCCACTGGTAACATCAGTAATCTTATCATAACTTACACACTTCAGAACTTTATGCATTAATAGCAACATAACAAGTCAAATATTGTAAAACAACCGTCCAATTGACATCTTTAAAGGTTTATGTTCTATTACTAACTGTTCTGATGCTCATTGCAGTTCCCTACTCGGATAACAAGCAGAAGGTGGAAACGGCTGGCACAACACTGCAACTCTGGCAATTCTTAGTTGGAAGCTAAATCTTCTAATCCTCAGGCTGCTTTCAATTATATCAAGATAGGAAACTGCATGGAACTGCTCCCAGGACAAGAATGTTACAAGTGGCTCCATTAAAGCACATCCCAACAATGGACTGAATATGGCCACACTGGGATTCAGACCCCTTCTTTCTTGACATTGTGAGGGCAACTGTAAGCTATAAGGGCAAGTTTAATATGTTCATGGAATGAAGTGTATCAGCTGGTTTACCAGCTAACATAACTACAGAGACTTCCTAAAATTATTCATGTTTTTTCTTGGAAATAAGATTTCACTAGAGCCAAGCAAAGATGGACAGAAGCGAAGATGCTGCAAATTCTGTGTGTCAGGGTCTGCAGCTGTCACGGAGACTGCTTGAAAGTCAGCACTGCTTGCAGCCATCGGGAGCCCCGCAGTTCAGAGTTCAGGGGTGTTACACAGCCTGTCAGGCAGCCAGCAGTGCTCCAAGCTGACATTAATCACCTGCTTTGGGGTGCACAGCTGTTGCCAGAAGCTTCAGCAAGTTGGCAGTGCTAGTACCAATTTATTTCACTTTGCAACAAATGCTGGCATACGGGTATTGCTTATCATTTCTAAGGAGCTTTCTGCCAATGTTATTAGCTTTCACAGTCAGCTAGGGCTACAGTAATGGGAGATTTAAGACATTTTAAGAACATTTCTAATGGTGATGCCTAACAACAAAGAGTACCTTTGGCTATAGTAACTGTGCATACAAACATTGCTAATATGTTGGCAACTTTCCTATTAATAACCAAGTGCCTCGTACTACTTACAGCTGTGGAAGCATTAGTCAGTGCTTCAAACTCTGCAGCTATGTCAACAACAAGTAAAGAGTTTAATGAGTAATTCTTATAACATTAGGAGACATTCTGCCAGAGCCCTGTGCTGCAGCTAAGTCCCTCAGCAGGGTATATTAGCCCAGACTCAGCACTGTGCTAATAAAGTAACACAGATTTTGAGCAACACTGAAATATTGAAAGCTACTCTGCAGGGAACATAGAGAGAGGCTCTACTTTCAAATACTGAAAAAAGTCATTAACACAGATGAGAGACAGTCAACAATTTTAATTTAGACATCACTATCATTACTCACAAATACGTGAGTAGATTATTTTTATTATTTTATTTTAAATCTCAATTCAAAACAAAAATGGAAAAGTTCAATGCTTATAAGACGGGAATTATTCCATCTTTGCTCAATAAAAAAAAAAGATGTTAAGCTGAAATAATTCCAAAAATCAACATAAAATGAAAGCTACATTGCAGTTCAATCTCTGAATCCCGTAACACAGAAGGATGTTTTAACATCATTCTGCTAACGAGCAGGAAAAAACCTGCCAAATCCTTGATTACTCTCAAGCTTCAGCATGTCATCAAATTCCATGGGAGAACTTTAGAAAATTTTTCTTTTTTTATTAGGAGAAACTTTTCTCAAAACTAAAAAAAAAAAACACCTATGAGCTCTCTTACTTCTACTCTTCTTAAGGGCAAAGGTGTATCATCTCTCATTCCCTCATTTTGTATTGAAAATGTTTATGCAGTCCCTTCTACATTATGTTGTTTAAGTTTGGTTTGACGTTTATATACTGTGTGCTCAAGTATGTGAAATTAACATTAATGCTCTGAGACATACTAAGGTATATTATCAAAAACATGGTCAAAAGGCTTTTTTTTTTTTAATAATTGTTGGCAGATGTTGAAGTATGCAGAGCTGACTGCTAAATATTTTGTTTTTCCTTGCCACTACTGAAGCCTTCATAAACATCCAGGTCAAGGCATTATAAACCAATCAGGTCTTTTGTCTTAGCATAAAGAACAATTGTTGTGCCTGAATGAGGAGCAAGAGAACCCCCACTTGCTTTTAACAAGACTTTTGACAGTACTGCATGACATTTTCTAAGTAAGATTTTTAAAAGTGCCGGAAACACTGGAAGCATTGGAATAAAACCAATCAGAAAACTACAAGCAAATATTAGTCATGACAATTTCATAGACTGACATACAGTCTATTCCCGTTTCATAAAGACTATTCCAGTTTTGTTATCTTAACGTACAGAACAGTGGAATAACATCAGTAGTTCAGAAGGGATCTAAGATGCAGAAACATAATTATAGAATTTAGAACACTGGTAAATGAGAGAAATGGTCATGAAAAAATAGGATGGAATTTAGTAAGAAATGAAAAACCTTCATAGTCTTCAGAAACAATGAAGTTACCAAAAGAATAAAAAAAAGAAAGGTTAAAAAGGACTTAGTTACTAATATACAGGCAATAAGGATGCGATCAACATATCATATCTGCTTGGGTTGGAAGGGACTGCAAAAATCATCAAGCCCCAACACCCTGTGGTGCGCAGGGCTGCCTCTCACCAGCTCAGCTTGCGTGGAGCCCCATCCAACCTGGCCTTGAGTGCCTGCAGGGATGGGGCACTCACAGCTTCTCTGGACAGCTGTGCCAGCGCTTCGCTGCCCTCTGAGAAAAAATTTTCCCCTGACACCTATTCTATATCTCCCCAATAAATCATACAATAGTTCACAGTTTGTGAATCAGTAATGTCATTCTACAGGAAAAAGGACATGCTGTTGCTACAAATAAAAGTGCTTTCCGTGGGAGTGGAGCTTGTCATCTACTATTGATATGTGTTGATTCAGCAACAAATTGTTACTGGGAGTACCAAAGGAGAAGAGGGCAATCATTGTTTTCATGCTTCTTTCCAAAGGTTATTCCTTGGGTTTACTCAGAAATTCCAAGAGATGAGTGATGTAACTATTGTGACTTAAAAAGCAACAGGCATCAGTTGGTGGCATGTAGTCTGTATAATTTGCCTACTGCAATATAAAAGTAGATCTTGATTGTCAAACCCTGTTTCAGCAATGCAGTGTAAAGAGTTCAGGGAGCATGTTCTCCAGTAGCCCCAAATTGCAAAGCACTCCCTAAGCACTTTATTAAACTGAAAACTTGCAATTAAAAACAAAGCTGTTCATTCATCTAAGACACAGGCTCAAACGTGCCAAGGGGTGCCTCAGCTGTCTTCCAGGCCCCACAGTCCCTTCCACAGCTGGTTTTGTCTTCCCAGTCCCTCCAGCAGCCAGCCCTCAGACCATGGGGCTCTCTGCCATCCAGCCCAGACTTCTGACTGCTGCAGTACATCTCACCAGCCTGACCGGTGACAACACAGACACACACCTGCACAATTTCACTCAAGCTCCCCAAACACATGGGTCCAATGAATCACCATCTCTGTTCAAGTTGTTGGCAGTCAGACCTCCATACACATACTTGAGCTCAGAACAGGGAGCCATCACCCAGAAAAAATAGAGATCAGACTAAGGGTCCTGAGCCAGCACAGAGCATGGACAGGGAAGCGTACTGACCAGCAATCTATTTACACACAACCAGCCTCTTTCCCAAATTGCCTTGGTCCCTCAGTTTTGCTTCCTCTTGTTCTTCCTCCAAACAACCCTTAACAAATCTTGTGCAATACCAAGACACCGTTCCCTACATTCCCGTGATACTGAGCAATGAATCCTTCCTTATAATTTCTGTTGCTCTTTTTTGAAGGTGCATACACTTCCTCTGGAATTAAGCAATAATGTTCTCTTCATAATAGAAAAACCTCACAATTTTGTGTTGCCTGCAAATATTACATACATGTATTCAATTCATTCTCCTAGGTCACAAAGATCATTCCATAGTATCCCAATGAAGAATGAACTAGCTTTGGACAAAATAAGGGAAAGTATAATGATTAGGGTAATCTTCAATTTTGTAGTCTGCACTGAAGGAAGAAGATTTAAGCTTTAGTCCTCAGGACTGTATGTGATTCCATACTGCAGCCAATGGACAAAATAAGCTGGGTGCTGTGTTTGTTATTATTTTTATTATTATTTTATTTTATTTTATTTTAACCAGGTGACTAGCCAGACATTCAAGGCAGCTCAGCTCTTACACAGTACAAATGCTGGTACACTTAACTACTGAATCAAAATATTTTTAATTTCTTTTTCAGTGGGATAAGTCCTTAATTCCATTATACAAAATGTGTCAGCTTTGAAGAGGATGTATGATTTTCCCCAGAATACTGCACAGCTAACACACTAGTGGTTTGGGGGATATTACTGAGAAGGTGATACCTTCAGGCTTTAAATACTTCAGAAGAAGGACAATAAATCTGCTGATGGCATACTTTTGGTTCCCATGAGTTTTAAAGGAGATGATTCTCATCTATAGCACAAGTCATAGGAGGAAATAATAACAGGAAATATTAAGACGTGTTGAATAAACTGAATGATTTTTGTTACTATTTTGAAGATTTATAGGGATGGTCTATGTAACATCATGTTTTGTGGGATATTTAGAGTGATCTGGTTTTGTTATTTACTACAGGATATAAATGTTCCAAAGGGCTGGTGGGCCCCTCTATATCTTTTGAAAGAAATTTACTTAGAAATTAGCTTAATATGTACTTAATCATCATGCTAAGAAAGACCATTTGATTTTATCTGATAAAAAATATTTTCTCCATTGTCTTTTTAGAAATACTGTGACTGTATAGAAATAATGATTTTATTTATTTATTTATTTTACAGTTGGAGGTGGGTTTTTTCTTCCTTTTTTTTTTTTTTTTTTACTTTTTAAAAGTCTTTCCAATATGAGTGCTAGTAATTTCCTGCGGTAGTATAATCATCAGCAGTAGTCACTGAAGAGAACAGAAGGTACAACAGAGACAAACATGAATCATTTTTTATATTAATTAATTACAAATGACTAATTAGAGTATCCTTATTTCATTTTGTGGCACCAAATCAAAGGGTCCACGTGTAAACTACAAGAGTGCTTCTTGCATGTGTATGAGTAGATCCAGGCCTCAGAGTGCTATTTGTTAGCTTTCAGACACACACAGTTTGTTGAGGATAAAGAGAATTCTGTCTAGAATCCAGGGGCAAGATCTGTCCCGATTTTGCCTAATTGCTTTGTAAGTGCTATTGAGACAGGAAATGTAGCTACTACAGCAGTTGTAAAATGAAAAGAAGAGAAGGAAGATGGTTATTGATTCTATTTTTAAGTATGATAAATGCACTCATGTAGTACAATGATGCAGACGTTCAGAGACACCAAAATGGAAATGGGAATAGTACAGTAAAAAGAGCAGGTTTGTATTATCTTGCAGTTTAAGATAACAATAACCACTGTAGACCTACACAATAATAATAATAAAGCAATAACTGAATAACTTGTATGGTTTTAAGGTTGGTAGAAGTATCCTGCCAATAACATTTCATGTGCAAAACATGCTTCTGAGAATTATTAATTACATTACTATGTAAGAAGCAGATGTCTATGGTTCTGTGGGTTCACATAACTTAAAGGCCAACAGTACTTTCCTGCAGGCCCTTTGGCTGCAGAAACACAACTAACCTTGGGGATAGCTCCTCCTGAATCGTGTGATGGGACATGGCACTGATCCAGAGTAACGCCACCAAATCATTTCCAGACACAATTCAGAAGGACTTTTAAACAAAGAGAAACTATCTACTGGAAACAGATCATAGACTCCACATGGCTATAGCAAAATGTTTCTTCTCAATTGTTTACCTGCGATTAATCTTGTCTTACATTGAAGAAATATTTATTTATTACTAACACAAGTTTTACCTAAAGAAAATCATTTTAGCAGTTAGCCTATTATATTTTGTTTCCCCTTGCTAATGGAGGTAAACAGACCAAGAAAACAAACCCTCAGTACTATTTACAGTACTAACAACACTGAATATTTTAAAAACCTATTTGTTCACTTCCTCAAATGAAGTAAGATTGAAATCACAGTGACATTCTCTTGTTTTCCCTTCATTGAATAAGGTCCGTATTTCAAGCCTGACCAACTCATTTGGAAAAAAACAAAACAAAACAAAACAAAACAAAACAAAACAAGAACCAAACCAACAATACACAACTGAGAATTTATTTTTGTAGGGAGAATGGTGTTTCTTGCATAACAACAGCAACATGGGAACTGAAGAGTTAGTATCACATATGTTGCAAGTAAATCTCGATGGCTGACAGCTCTGTTCAGTCCATGTCACCAGGGCCAGCGTTAGCTGACAAACCGGGGCTAAAAATGAGGGAGTTTGTGTAAAAAATGATACCCACTGACTAACTTGTGGGTGATGACTCAAGTTTGTTAATCGCTTAATAAGAATAAGGCCCTAATTAACAAGTTAGTGTGAATGTAGTTTTAAGGTTTTAGAGCAGTTACCAAATTACAAACTTAATGCCTACTCTTGACTAAAAAACTGTCTTTAAAAAAGCATGGGTTTTTTTTCCATTTTTTTCAAATAATGGTAACTCAATTTCAAGTTAATCCTTACATTCTTAAATTACTTAACTAGATTTTAGAGACCTCTTAAAATTGGAGCTCCTCTTGTAGTGGATGGTTACCCTATCTGTGAGCTCACTGAACCATCAGGTTCAGTCCTGCAGGGCTGACAAATGCAACCTAATTTTTTCACACCTCCCCCAGCACTCAGATCTGTCAATAGTTCTTGGCAGACTTAAACACAAAATTATTGTCATTTCAAATCATCTGATTCTAGATTATTTTCAGAAATCCAGTCTGAAAATTTTGTTTTATCCTTATGCCCTACTTAATATCCCATACAGATTCCCATCACCTCATTCCTAAGTCTCAGAAGCAAGCCTTGATCTTTATTCAGAAATTAAAAAGAGAGAGAGAGAAAGAGAGAGAAACTGTTAAACGAACAGAAACAGAAAGCTGAATAAGAAGTCAACTGATTCCAATAATGTACACCTGATGTTCTGTGAAGGAGAACAAAAAAACACCCCTCAAATTTCTACTTTTTAATTTTTACTTATTAACTTTTTTTTTTTGGCAGTTTTTCTTATTATGTAAGCTGTGTGCAGATAACCAGTGAAATGTCAAATACTGCATCACAAAATTTAAGTGACATGTATGAAAAATGTATATTTTTATCGCTCCTATTTATAAGCACAATCATTTTGGCAGTATATGAAGCAAGTTTTGCAAGCCTCATTAGTATATACGAAAAATCATAATTTGTTTTTTTCCAACAGTGGAAGCCCACACTGAATGCACCATTTACAACTCTGGGCAATCTCCGGTTCTAATTATCTACGCCTTTCTTGAACTTGTGCCAGAAGTCAGCAAATTTCCCATTACTGGTTTTCCGTATAGTGGAATAAGTCAAACTACTTTAGAAGAAACTGAGTGCTTACTAAAACAAAGAAAATACACAAAAGCAGCATGTTTTAGATGAGCAGCATCATGAAAGTCTGAAAAACTGATTAATGTAGAAGACCCAAAATGATGTGTACAGAAGACTGCAGCTACAGATATACAGAACGTACTACTGCATCTCAGCAAAGCAAAGGCACATTCCCCATAATCAGAAGGTGAACAGCAAGTTTTGTTTTTGTATTTTTTTCACCTATTGGATAAGTCAGTCTACTCCAAATGAAACATCACAGAAGAATAGTGCTAAGAACAGATGTTAACATCCCTTGGTTTAAAAGTACCTGGTGAGCAATAACTGGTTACTCTCTAACTGTATATTATATACATATATAAAGATTAAAGAAAAAAACACAAAAGAATGTGTCAAATATTTATGTTAGCTACCAATTTTTCACTACAAAAAGAATAAAGAAGATGGTTAACAACATGGCTTAAATATGATTGGTAGAGACAGCAGACAGCCTCAATAAAATGCCCTAATTACTGGATAATTTGTTCAAACATTACCCAACGTAACTGGTCTTACAGAGCATATTTATCTAAATGTGAAAAAAGACAAATTTTCTTTAATATGTTTCTATCTGATAGTGCAAGAGAAGTTCTTCTTTTGAATGGTTTGGAATTACCACACATGTTTTACTTTCCCATCTGCCTGCAGGCATGAGTTGGCATTTGTTCTACTGCAGTGTCTGTGGTAGCCTACTGAGCTGCCATCAGGTCTGCATAGGATGTAATGTCATGTTAGGCCAACAGTAAACACAACCAGATCTTTAATTAAAAAATAAGAAAACCAAAGATGATAAGCACATCTAAAATATACACACACACAAAAAAAGTTCCAGTACAATCCATGCTTTTTTGGTGTTTATGTGGCATCAGAATAGCACTTTTCATCTTCCCTATTCACCTTCTCACTTTTGCTTGCTTTTAAAATAAATTCTCACTAAACTAACGAAATTGTCTGTCAGTTAAGGCTTTGGCAATACACTGTCCATAAACTGCAAGCTTCATTCTTCTTAGCAGGGGAAAATTTGTGATTTTATTTCCTCAGTGCCTACAGCATACTTGAGATTTTCAACAAGTGCAACGAACTATACGTTATTTCACAACATACCACATTTCCCATGACTTCATATTCTTTGGCATAAAACACTCTGACAGGAACAGCACATTTAACTTTCAGGCATATTACGATGTGGGAAATTCTTCTGCCAAAAAAAAAAACAGTCAAAGCCATGTTAAAGGCTTGGATTTAGCCTGGAAGCATGATGCATATGGGGCATGTACTGCTTCTGATATTTATCAGAGAGAGACCCTTATCTGCGCTGTCATTAGCTACTGCTGACGCAAAATAAATACATAACACAGACAGAGGGTGTGTTACGAACATTGTAAACCCCCATCTGTGGTCATTAAAGTGCATCAACAGTAAGCGTTGAGTGTCACCCTATGCCTGCAGTTCATGTTGCATCATGACTGAAACACTCAGTGCATAGATGGATTCTGCCCTGCCTGCAAAGCCTGAAAAGGCTACAATAAAAAAAAAGGAACGTGTGCTTCTTTTCCTGGAAGTCACCAGTTGTATTGTGCATCTTTAACAATGTCAGCAAGGGCATTACCAACGTCTTCG
The DNA here is from genome assembly GCA_036925125.1 of Oreortyx pictus. Taxonomy (NCBI): domain Eukaryota; kingdom Metazoa; phylum Chordata; class Aves; order Galliformes; family Odontophoridae; genus Oreortyx; species Oreortyx pictus. The sequence continues at coordinate 58,566,493 of JAUPFR010000003.1, forward strand.
AGAACTAAATGAACACAGTGTGATCTCGTAAACTTGATTTCATAGGAAAACAATGAAATACTCATTTATGTCTACATGATTAAATTATTCATGGATATCTATTAATATTACATTTACAAATACCCAATTGTTGCAGGCAAGAAACTTCCCAGATGACCACAAAATTTAAATACATAATGTTTGAATTTAAGTAGACCATCTCCAGAACACATACCAGTTCACTTTTTAAAATGCAACTGTTCTCTACATTTTAATATTCAAATTATTTTTAGTGTTTAATAGAAGTGGGTTTTTTTCCCTTTTTTTTTTTTTAACATTCTCCTTATATCCTCTTAATGTAGGATTTATATGTACCTGAAGAGGTAAATGCACAGGGCTGCAATGCACTTTATTAACGTACAGACCAATCGGGTTACAACCACTTGCACGTGTGAAATGATGTACTAGTGTTGATGCCCTCCATATTGCTAGCATCTGATAAGGAGAAAATTATGAAGCAGCACTTTTCTTTCTATGCAAAATTGCGGAGCAGATGAACTAAGCCATTTGAGGTTACCAGAATGTGTGGAAATTCAGGACCTGACTTGATAAGTAACAAACAGTTGCATTTAGGCAGGCTTCTGGTGCAAACCTCATCCCTTTTAATGCACATTCTGGCACAGCTGGTTGCTAGTCACCTATGGTGCAGTATCTTCAAACTATATATTGAAATGTCATTAAGAGTTGTAACATTTGAAGTTTTAGAGACAATAAAGAGTTTTTGACAATATAAGGATTGTGTCACCTTTTCTGACTTTTTTAGATTTTCTTCCCTTATTATTTACATTTTTCCTTTCCCTAGGAGACTTCTGACAGTTTGTTATGCGGTACTGACTTTAACTCCTTTTTAATCATAAGCATTATATTTGGCAAAGGATATCTCTCAAAACATAGCTTTCACTCAGAGCCCTCTTTTGCAATTTGTGTCAAAGAAATGGTATTTTATACCCATTAAACTCATTCTTGAAGACACTGATACTTCTTGTGTCATGCAGCTTTCACTGAACAGTAGAACTAATCATTAGTCTTTAATTTGTAACAGTTGCTGATAGATTCAAAGAGGACTGGAAGGTAATAAACAGACATTGAAAGAAGTCTATATGTTTGTATTTTATGACAATCCTTTTCTCATTTGTGGTAAAGAGCTGGTTTGGAAGATCTTACTTTCCTCCTTTCCTTCCCCCAGCCAAGCTGTTTCTTTCCAATCCCCTCCTCATTTTACAACTGGATTCTGGATGTTTTCTACCTGAGAATCATAGAATTAAGATTGGAAAAGACCTTGTAAGATCACCCAGTCCAAATGCCTACCCATCGCTACCACGTCCACTAAACCCATGTCCCTCAATGCCACAAGATGTCCTCCTGCTTCTGCTGAGGGCAAAACTGAAAGCGCTGGGATTACCAGTGGCATTTGGTCCATGGGATACATTTCCCATATAGGCTCACTTGTTCAGAAAAGTAGATGTATGGGTGAATAATTCTCCTTAGCAGCCTGGTCTCCTCACGTCCGTGCTCTAGATGTAGCAGTTTAGTCTTTCTCTAATATTTTAATAATGTTATACATAAAATCACGAGTTCTTTATTTATTTATTTAAAGATTAATTTTCAGGTAACTGTTTCATTTAGAGCTCATATGCTTTCATGAAAAACAATATTTTTGTTAATTACCTCAGGCTGTGATTTTACCTTTTTGTCTGTTGTGTCAACAGGACGTTTTCATATTAGCACTTGAAGAGCTACATAAAATTGGACTTTGTTTACTTTCAGATTTTTAATATCTTTCCCCCACCTTCTAATCTGTCATTTTTTTCACTTGTTACCAGGACTCCCAAGTAAAATAAGAACCCAGAGTAAAAGAAGAACCTGTAGCAGATCATCCTCAATTTCTGCATAATTTACTTTTATGAATACACATTTTTAGTAAAATATAACTGTGTGCATCACATTCTAAACTGGCTGAAAGACTACTGGAATTTTAATATAAAAAAATAAAACATGAACTTGGCAGATCACCTGTACAGTATCCAATTTCACCCAGTTTCTAGTGGAACTAGACAAGCCTCAATTAAATATTCCAAGTGACACTGAGTTTAAATGACCATTCTGCTCTAGTGCCTAATTATGTTTTCTGTTAAGCCTTTGTATATGATTCTTAATTTGTGAATTTTACTTTCTAGACACTGGGTACATGACAGTCTAAAGGGCCCTACTTAACTTCTTTTTAGGCACTTATAAGTGCACAGATGAATCATCCCTTAAGAGGCACATTGATTAAACAAATATTATGTTGTACTTTTAACTAATAATACCTAAGGCCACGGGAAAAAATACAAAGGATTTTCAATGCTGATTTTGAGAATACACGACATTCTTGGTCGCAACAACATGGAGCAGCAGACCAGGTAAACTCTTCAGGTTCAGAAATCAAATTATTTTCAGTTTCAGCGGAATTGTTTTCTGAACCAGCTTAAAGAATTGCAGTTCCTAAAATTACTTCATTCAACACAATTTCTTACTTCACATTCTCTTTTTCTAAATAATTTTAAGTCATTCAAAAGCAGATCCCATTATAAACAGAATTAAGAAGCTTCCCTTACAAGTAAGTTAGATAAGAATACTAATGATAGAAGTTTAAATCAATATGTAGCATGCTGATTCTGACTTTATTTTAATGAAAAACTGCTGGGTGTATGCTGTAAAATGAACACTTCTAATAAATTCTGAGGTTTCTTTAGGATGCGATGAAATTCAGTCATTTCAAATAACAAGGACTCAGAAATATCTGGATATCACTGAATGCAAGGACAAGGGTTTTCTGAGAACAATTCAATAAATTTTCTAAAAAAACACCTTAGAAAATGGTGATCTTAGAAGAACTTTTCCTCACTGAAGCACACCTTGTACTTTCTTCAAAGCAAATGGCATGTGATAACAAGAAAGAGCATTTGAATTTCAAGATAAGACTACCCAAGACATGATTGCTACTTGCTTTTCCTTTTCTGCCATATAAAAATGCTATTTATAAACAAGGAAGTGCTCTGAGAAGCTAGGCAGATTCTTAATTGGACAACTCTGGAAGTTAAGGTGAAGGACAGAGACAGTTACACTTAATAGTGATATTCACTGTTTCTGGTCTATATGGGAGTATTTTCTACCAAAGTTAAGGGAGGAAAAATATTATATCACCTATCTTTATGCAACTGTAAGGACTCACATTTACCTCCGGAGGCATTCAGGGTCAGAGTGGATGGGATCCTGGGGAGCCTGATCAAGAGGTTGGCAGCCTTGCCTATGACATGGGGGTTGGAACTATACGATCTTCAGGGCTCCTGCAAATCTAAGCCATTCTATGATTCTGAGATCTACATATCATTTGCTTTGTAGTTGTACATACACAATATAAGCACATAATATCATATAAGTATGATAGGATCATCATATGTCTTCCTCTATGTTCCACTGCAGATACACAAAATCCTCTAGAATTGGTATATTGCAAATGTTACTAAATCTCTCTTCTGCCTAGACTACTTTTTGCTCATATTTAAAATCTAGTTTCCATGAAAAAGCCGCTTTACTATTAGTGAAAATAAGAGATGATAGCGTGCAAAGACTGTAAAAGATATAAAAGCTTTGCCATAACTTTTGCATCACAATCTTTTTTCAGGACCTTTGAAACAAGATTATATTTCAAGTTTAAGGAAAACACCACCACGAAATTGCTATGATGCCAGAATGAACGTTAACACTGAAAAGTGATAGTGAAAAATGAGGTTGGATTAAAAAAAAAAAAAAAGAAAAAAAGACCAGAGCAATAAGGCAGATTTCCAGCCCATAACACAAAATTGTTAGCACAGATTTACATTTGCTTAATAGATTTAAATTAAAAAGATTTTGGTTTGATTCACAATGACCTGTACACATTTTTGTAGAAAATAGCCACACTCACACGTACAAAAGTAGGAGGTGAGATATAAGGTAATAAGGTGTATTAATTGGGTAAAGTGCACAACATAGGCCTAAGAACTACAAACTAATTTTGAACACACAGTACAGTGCAGCTGTAACACACCAAAACCATCCCAGTGTGACTGAGCTAATGCAGCCTGACTCTAAATAGGAAATTATGCATGGGAAAAAGTTGCATTCTGACACTGTCATCAAAAAGCTGTGCCATTCCCTGCCTGGAGACAACATCCAGAATAAGCAGTTCCGTCACCTTTCCAGGGACAGAGGTAGGCTGACTGGCCTGTAGTTCCCTGGATCCTCCTTCTTGCCATTTTTGAAGACCAGAGTGATATTGGCTACCTCCAGTCTTCAGGCACCTCTTCCATTCTCCAAGACTTTTCAAAGATGATAGAGAGTGATTCAGCAATCACCTCTGCCAACTCCCTCAGCACACAGGGATGCATCCCATTGAGGCCCACAGATTTATGTACACTAATGTTGCATAGATGCTCTTGGACCATCTCCTCCCTCACCAAAGGGGAGCCTTCCATTCTCCAGACCCTCTAACTTACCCCCACAGTCCAGGAGGCCCAAGGGGGAATTCCCACTCTTCTCTTCCCTTTGAGTTTCCTCTGATCTTTAGCAATTTTTGTGATACACAGAATCACAGAATGACAAGGGTTGGAAGGGACCCAAAGCATTATCGAGTTCCAGTCCACCTGCCACAGGCAGGGTCACCAACCTCCAGATCTGGTACTAAACCAGGTTGCCCAGGCCTCCATCCAACCTGGTCTTGAAACAAAGTTGTTGAAACACTAATGCAGAATGATGTTGCTCAATATTTAAGAAGAGAATTTCAAACAACAATACAAAGTCTGTATTAAGCTTATAGTGTTTTTGAATTTAGCAATTGGTTATAGATCCATACAGATTTCAGAAACAAAATGTAAAGAAGTTTAAGACCTTTCTACCTGACTGCTGTTGCAGACATACTACACATTTTGTTGAAGGGATACTGAGAGAAGTTACAGCTTTTTCTCAGAAGAGAATTTTGTTGTAGATAAACTTTCCATTTGGGTAGATTTCCAACTCCAAGCCTTTTGAGTGATTTTCACTCTTCTGGTTGAAGATGTTGGAGTGGATGACTGTAAGTGCTGCAGCAATTAAAGTATTAGTCATGGGTTTGCAGAAACAGAAGAGATTACTGTGCACTTACAGAGTTAACACAAGGTCTGAAACCTGTTTCTATTTTCCTTTACTTCTCTGTTCACAGCATCATCCTGCTGGCAGTTAATCAGGATAAATCACTCAGAAGGACACTGTCACCAAGATGTGACAGTAATAAAGAAATAAAATAAGTAAATGCCAGACATATTAATAAAGAAAAAGCCTAACTTCACTAATTGAAAAAAGTCTCAGAAAGTGACAGTAAGAAAGTGGTGTTTCAAGAGAGTATTTTTCTTTTTTATTTAATTATTTTTTTTTCCATACTGATACAAGGAAATTCACTGGGAAATCTACTTCAAAGTACACCTACTGCACTTGGAGTTTTCTGTCCTGAAGGTCAGAATTATTTAATTTCTAAAATGCAGATATGGTACATGAGATGAAAATACCAAATTTTCATTGAACTCTGTGTTCAAAAACTAATCTTCAAATAATATTTCTATATTCAATGCATTAGATTTTCTTCAATATTCCATACAAGAGAAAAACAATTTTTTAAAATATGGTTTTCTTAACAATATTTAATTCATATTCATCAGCTAGAGCTATATATAAAACAAATGAACTAAATAAAGGAAAAAAAAAAGACAATCAAAGGAATGAAATGTAGTCTGCTGCCTGAAAAACACTTGTATCAAATAGTCAGAAGACAATTCAAGAAATTCAAAGCCAAGCTATACATGATGTTCATTCTTATTTTTTCTATTCAAACAAAATAGTGACACATTATGGACTAAAATTTGGGGTAGGCATGAGATTTGTAGAGTCTACACTTACTACTCTCTGAAGCCAGTGAAATTGTAGTCTAGTTTTGAATAAAAAAAAAATATGACTTTTAAATTCAACTGATAGCTTTTAATGATATATTGAATAAATTTTACTGACTATTAAACACAAAATAAAAGCTTCAAAATGACAGTGCCTCAGAGTCAGGAAACAATGCCCAAGTAGGTAATATAAGCAAGCAGAAACACTGGGAATCAGAAGTGGGATTGTTGGAGCTGTTATTAGAGAGTATGGGCGCTGTTTTGTATGTAAGAGTGGGAGGAATTCAGAAAGCAATTCTGAAATGAAGGAAGCTGGTCTCTCTTACAGATTAAAGCATTGCTGCCTAGTTTTATTTACGACAGCGTTGCTTTCTTTTGGCTGAAACTAATTAGGAGGAAATGTCAAATTTCTTAGTTTACAGTAAATGAAAGACACTTGAAATTTAAAGTCTGGATTGCTGTGGCTTGGTTGACATGAAGCATAAGTGACCTACCCTCATTTTAAGACCAGAACTTTTTCATTTTACCTGATGTGCATTTGCAGAATCATAGAAAGGAGAATCCAAATTTATGCATCAATCAGAACCAACGTAAAAGTAGTACAGGTTCTAGTATTGCACCCGTAATAAAGAAATGACAGTTTGAGAGAGAACTCATTAGAATACGCCATTTCAATGTCAAAAAAGATAGTGAAGAGAATGTTTGTGAAGAAATTAGGTTACAAGAAAGATATGAGCTTTGTAGAATGTGTCTAGCAAAGAGCATCAAAAGACAACTAGTGGACTAGAGTATCTCCCACAAGAGGCAGTGGGCGTGGAACCAGGAGACTCCATCTGAGCATTGGGAAGCACTTCTATGCTGTGCAAGTGTCAGAGCACTGGCACAAGTTGCCTGGAAAGGCTGTGGAGTCTCCTCCTTGGAGGAGCTGTGTGGGCACAGGCTGAGTGGACACAGGTCTGGGCAGCTGGCTTTAGATGAACCTGTTTTGTGTAACCTCTGGATGTGTTTTCCAGCCTCAGCTGGTCTGTGACTATTACGTAAGTGATTGCAGTTGTCAAATGTTGATATTAACTCTATAGCAATACATCAGAAGCTTATCAGGTCATATCAAAGAGGAGGCTAAATTTTTAATTAGTCTCAATTTATAAATCATGATGTGGGAATTAACTACATTCTTAAACTTGAAACTATGTGTTGTGAGGATTACTGGATTAAGCAGCTTGTGATACACCGGAGGTGAGTCTAAACAATGATAAAATATGGATTCCACAATCCCCCGCCCCATAGAGACCTTCTACGTGGTGTTCCAAATTAATTCAACATAATTAAGTTTTTATTTTATCAGGAATCTATTTTAGTTAAATAGAGTAAATACAGAAAATGTCATCTGAAATGTGGATGAAACTTGTGTTCCAAGCAAAATTTAAGTTTTCATTTCTGAACTTGCAAATCTCAATCTCCTGTGAACTACATTGATTGCTTTAACACAGTAATACTCATAGGACAAGGGGATGCCTTTACAAGTTCAGTCTATGTAATAGTCTTAAAATGGTGAAAAATAAACTCTTATTACACGAAGATCAGTTACTGATCACTGTAACTGATTTCTCTTCTAGATGACAACTGAACATGTCACCCCCTACCACTTATTTCCACAACGGAAGATCTTATAGACCCACAAAAACTATTTGTAAGAAAATTCAAGATGCATTTTCCCTTGCTGGCTGGAGTACTGGCCATAACTTGTTGGGAGGCTTGGCAAGAAGAGTGCAAAGGGACTTTGATGTCAACAGGGTGGGCAGTTTTCATCCATTCTTTCAGGACAGCCCTATTCCTGTGACTATCACTTCTCAGGGAACATTTTTGGAATTGTAAACAAGCCTGACAGGCCAAACACTCCCTGAAGACATCACCCAACTGCCAGCTTCAGTGACTTATGTCCAGAAAAATTGAGCTTTGATAATCATGAAATGATTTTTTTGATAGAATATGGGCAGATCAGCTACTTCAGCTGCAGTGATTTAAATTCTGACTTAACAGGCTTGGTTCTGCAATGCTACTTTATTTTCTAATTCAGTGTGGCAAAATATTCAGTCTACACCTCACAGCTGAACAGGTGATAAGTATAACAAGATGCAGTAATTATGTTTTACCATCTCAGTTGTTATTAACACTTGACTTCAAAGCTATACGTAGTTTTAGCTACCACTTTCAGAATTAAGACTACAGTAGGTGAGAATATAGTTGCTAGTAACTGCCTTTTAACAACAGATATTTTCTACACCTCTTGTTTTGGTGGTTGTTTTTTTTTTTTTAGCTACCTTATTTGTTAACAACTAAACCAAAAAAAATCCAGCATTTCATATAACATCATAAACTACATCAAAAATGTTTTCTTTTCCACACAGCAATGTTTTCAGACCTTTAGAAATTGTGAAAATTATAATCCCTGCAGATTTTGCTGTCCACAAAAGAAATCAAATTATACCATAAATATTTATATTCTACAGGCACATGAAAAAAAATCAAGATGGATACATCTAATGCACATCAATAGCACTTCTACATAAAAGTAATATTCATGCAGCAAAACCAAAGTAAACCTACAGCTTTATTTAGATATATACCAAGATGTGCTCTTAAACACCAAGCACCAGGCAAGATTGTAGTTATGATGATTAGCTTCTGCAACATCACACTGACATTCAGTGGTACTCAAACTCTTCAGCAAATATTAAGAATTTCTAGAAGAATACCACAGCATGAAACAGAGAGCATACAATGTCCTTGTAACACAGTACCTAGATCCTTGATGTCTTCTCCCTGCCTAAAATATGCTTTCAGTTCTCTTTTACCTACTCCATCTCAAAAATGAAATAGTGGAAACAAAGGTATTGAAAAGGGTGTCAAGATCAATCAAAATGATGGAATCATTTCCTATAGTAGAAAACTATAGAAACCAAAGATAGATATAATAGAATTTGTAAACAGTGTGAAAACATAAATGAGACTAGCGAACTGAGCAATAAAGAAGGTTAGGGGGAGGTAATGTGAGAGAAGGGCAATAATTCTCCAGATTCACTAGTGCAATTCAAGCGAACTTTTTCAATATATATATTATGAGACCCAGTCTTTCAAGGTTGCAATTAAAAAATACATTAAAAAAAAAAGCTAAACAAAGATAATTTCTTATATGTCTCTTCATCCATACTCTGACATTCCCCCAGGAAAAAGTTTTAAAAAAGATAAATCATACAACACTATTCAGTATCAAATATTTAAAAGCTTGGCAAGGTATCACAGTATTCCACAGCACTGTTTTTGTTTTTGTTTTTTAATACATCTTCATTTAATAACTGCTCATACAAAAAAAAAAAAAAAAAAAAAGAAAGAAAGAAAGAGAAAAAAAAAAAAGATAGTATTAAAACTGTGAAACAGTCCCAGAACAGAACAAAGATAACTGGAAAGAAGTTTCAAGAAGCAGTGGTCTTATTTTCTGCCACAACTTTGTGGTTACCTAAGCTCATTTCAGAATCACTTTATGACATGGGCTTCCCACTCTCCATTCCTGTGCAGATTCCAAAACCTAGTAGAATCTTTCCATTGCAGTAAGTAGATCAGATCCTCTAGAATTCTGAAATATGTGACTATTACAGCCTTTTTTTTTTGTAGAAAATAAGTTGTTGCATTAATGTTTTATGGAATTTCAGTCAAAGAGCAAGTTCTCATCAAAGGAAAGTGGAGTAAACAAAACACATTCTGCAAAACAATTTGCTTCCTCTTCTGTGAAAGATGCTTTCACACCATTCAAATTAAGGTTTTCTATCAGAGTTTGCTCATCTCTTCTCTTTCAATTCTATAAAAAGAAAAATTACTAAGGAGCAGCTGCCTGTTCTTCAAGAGCAAAAACCTGCACTATGAATCCTGTTTTTCTTGCTATATAAGCATTTCCCTTTCTTGACTTTCTTTTTAAATTCATTTGGCCCTTACTACAGATTTAAAAAATAAACCCAATATGTTAAATTTTCAACACAATCATGTAAGTGGTTTAACAAGAGAGTTAGACAAAATAATGTTGACATATAGAAGTTAACCGACCCCAAAGTAAACTTTACACACTGTTATACTCTTAAGCAATTTGGTAGCTATCGATTTGTTGCTGTCTTTTTGTATTTATTTTTACCCACTCTCATTAATGCAATCTCTATTGAAACATCTTAGAGCAGCTTTTTAAGACTTGTGCAACCCATGCACAGATTTATTAATGCATTAATGTACTAATGCATAACTCACTAATGTCCCAGTAGAGCAGCTTGCTTTATTCCTAATGCTCCTGTAATGCTGAAAATACCAAATCTCTTAACATGTTTTGAGGTATTTTTTTCATCTACTGCTCAGCCTAATGAAATTAGTAAAGATTTTAGACCCGTTGATTCTAGCACAAAGTTTTCCTTTCAGCTTTTTTTTTTTTTTCTCCTAATTTTTAAATACAAAATCATAGAACCATAAGGTTGGAAAGGACCTACAAGATCATCTAGTCCAACCATCCACCCACTACCATTGCTACCACAAGTTATTAAACGACGTCTCATAGCTCCTCATCCAGATGACTCTTGAACACTGCCAGGGACTGCAACTCCACCACCTCCCAGCTGCATGTATTACCATAATACTTGTGGGTTTATTTTTTTTAGCCTTTCTTAGTTCTTCAGAAAATTTTGTGAACCCCAACAGATTTACTTGCAGCAATGAATTTTCCTCTGGTTTGTTTTCCTTTACTTTTAGTTCAGTTGCTCTTAGACATCATCTATCTTGAAGGATTAAGTTCTTTCTACTACTTATTAACACAGATTCATTTTCTTTTAATTGGAGGTTACATAATGAGATGTCTTCTGTTTTCTCTATGGTTCTTGGGTCAGTTCTTGCTCCCTGTAGTGTTAAACATTATCATATACTACCATTTTTCCTGTAAATTGAATAATATATATTATTTTAATTGATTATGGCTTAGGTTAATAATTCTTTGTTCTATGAAATTCTCTCAAATTTAAATATCATTGTTCTGTAGGTATACATCTACTATCATAGAAAGATTCCATTCAGTACAAAGAATTAATTAGGAACTTATTTCTTTAAGATAAGAGCACAAACACTACCAAAAGTTTTAAAGCCCCAAGACTGTAAAATTAAGGTCCATGACTTATGCATTTAAAAGAGCTAATGATCTGCATCAACTATGAATGCATCAAATTGCTGAAATCAAAAAGCTCTATTTCTATTTTTACCACAGTCATTGACAGAATAAAGAGACTAAAAGTAGTGCAACATTCATGAATGATTTAGTAAAAGGGGAAGATGCCGACTGCATCAAGATTCAGACATTAGTATTTGTCAGCCAAATGGGACAGAAAGATTCATATTAATGAATACTCAAAAACAGTTGAAATAGAAAACGGAAGTGCTGTCAATGAGTTTTTTTCATTATCTATAGATAACACGTCTCATATGTTTTTCTTATATTTCATAGTACATTTTCTTCTATTTATCGTATCCTGCCCTGTGAGATGTAAAAAAGATACCTCTGATGAGAAAGAATTAACTGTACTCTGATCAAATGTATAGTCTAAATTTCCCCTTGAAAAATTAAACACAACGAATGTACTAGACTCCTCTTCTGCAGAAGTCTGACAGCAAAACAAACAACTTCCTGCCATGCTCTTCAATAAAATGACTTGACCATATAGAAAGTTAATATTTTGTGGAACCTATCAATTTTTTTGGTAGTCGTTTTCAAGTGTGGATTTCAAAAACCTGCCTCCAGATTCTCTAGCTTGGTTCAGACAACCTTAGGTAGGTCTCTTAGATTCTGGGGTGTCAATTTTTGTTCTGTTTGTATTTTTTTCAAAAATGAACAGTAATTACAAATTATATTTTAAAAGAATTTACAATTACTTGGAATTATTAAATGTCAAAACTAAACTGGTGATACAAATAGTATGCAAGACATATATGTACTGATTGAAATTATTTTTATCATGTCAAGCTCAATTACTTTCCAAGGAGGTGCTCTGTCAAAGAAGCACAGATCTGACTGTAGCAAAATCATTTGGAACTAAAAATAAACTAAAACTCATCAAAATCTGCTACAGAAAGATCTGTAAGTGGAAAAATTTTGGCACAGCCAATCAAGCAAAAGCAGGTCAAAGTGTAGTGTCAATGAAAGCAGCATAAGGCGCATTCCATGCTCAGAAAAGGGGAAAACAAATGTCTGAAAATTATTGAGGAAGCAAGGGGAATTTCAACAAATTCTTAAGAAAATAAAGCAGCACAGTCTATGACAGATAACTTCAGGAACCAAAGTCATCAATTTATAAGAAAGCAGATCCTAAAAACTAGGTAATAAAAATCCTCAAGCAATGTCTCCATCTTCTTTAAGGAGAAGTTAAAACCTGATACAAGGATTCCTTAATACCTCCACTAAGAAATTCAGTAATAGAAGTAGATTCTTAAACAATACAATCCACATCAATATTTTAGAGATTAAATGGGATGACTTGAAGCGTGGTCAAAATTAATACAGTGACTTTGTAAAGAAACTCAGACAAGTACCTGCAAACAAGCAACACAGTATTCTGTAGGTTCCTAGTGAAAATAACTAAGATGGAGAAACATTTGGACATAGCCAAATGAAATACCAACTTTTATGTTAAGTTACTGAAATGCAACACTGGGCCACAACTTCCAGTGTTATGAATTCAACGAGTGCTATAGATTACTTGAATCCAACAAGATTCATATGTAGATTTATAAGGTACATCAGAGGGACTACCTGTTGCATCTAGCCATGACAGTTCCCAGTTTTGAGTTATCTCCTGAAATGAAAGAAATCTCCAGTGAGAATATCCAAAACTCAGTTTGCTTTACTGAACCAACAACCTGAAGATCAAATTACTTCACTTTCATGAACTTCAGGTACTAAAACAGTATTAGTCACTGGAGTCATACAGGTCAGTGAATAACTGCCTACTAGGTGACTGAAGTGATGAGACTTGTCGGTTTAATTGGACTATAACTAGCACCAAGACAGAGTCCATGGTTTTTATCTATATTCACTTGTGTGTGTGCTAATTATATGGCGACAGAAACAGAGAACTTCAAAATAGCATGCTTCCATTTGCATCTTCCAACCTACAAGGCACTATTTTCCTACATTCCAATTTTTTTCCAGAGTATCTGAGGTGCCATCATTTCACCCCCTCCCAAGAAGCATGACAGGTCTTCATTTAATACCACTAGGAACAGTCACTTGATAGAACACAGAACAACACTATAGGGGGTGAGAGAACTTGGAGGAAGGATGAGCTTATTCAGGATCACTGTGAAGCAGGAAAGATTTTTAATTCTGTACGTCATCTTATTTTGAGCTAGTTGAAAAGTCTTATTCTAATTTCCACTTCTATTTCAATGCTATAGAACAAAAGAATGAAAACAAAAATAGTTTCAAAATGACAGAAGGTTTTGTTATTTATAAAACACTGAAGCTACCAATTTCAGTTCATCCATTTTGATCTCCCTCAAAGGACTCTGAAAGTTTTTCTAGAAAAATACTAAAAAAAATTAATACAAAACTAAAGCATTTCTCCAGCTTCATTTAATTTCAACAAAACTGCCTGTTCCAATGATACAAATCCCTCTGGTCTGCTCTTGAAAAAACTGATGGCCTGTTGGAAATTTCTGTGATTCATTTAGTGATATTTAGAATTTCCTAGTCAGGAAACAACCCACTTTTATTTATGTGAAATCAGCTGCACCATAAGGCCCCTGAGTTATGGTAAGCAACTAAGTAATGCAGCTAAATCACATAAATGTGGATTAGGTGGAAATGAAATTTATTTATGACAGAATTGAACCTGAACACAGCAAGGTTACTTTCAAAAATGAATTTGACTTGGCAGAAAAAGTGTGGCTTTAAAAGAGACATGAAAATAAAACTGTTAAAGGTAGAGAAAGAATGAAAACATCCATAGCTAGAACTGCAGCATGCCAGAGAGCAGAACAGACTTACAAGCACAAGGAGACAAAACCTACCGACCTAAGTAAAATGAGTGGCTATTCTATAAAAACACACTTTCAACCAGAAAGTCCAAGCCTCTTGGCACGCACAACTAAAAACTAAGATTCAGTACGCAGATGACAAAAAGATTATTATGCTGAAAATACAAAAACACATTTCCTCGGTTTCCTCAATACCAAAACATAAAAGCAGTAGTTTTTTTTTTTTTATGAGTAATTTCTGAATTGGGAAATAAACAGAGCAGCAAATCAAAACAGATATTGTAGCTTATCCAGTTTAGTAAAATAAAACTTTTAATAAATCATGTAGAAGGAATAAAATTGTGTGGCTTATAATTTAATGACTTTCAGGGGAGCAGGCAGAACAGAAAACTCCATGTTTGTTCCAAAACTAAAACTTGTAATACAAACAACTGAAAACAAGTACAAACAAGTATGTGAAATCTAGCTAGCTGTATACAGAATACATCATACTGTAGAAAATTCAAGTTTTGAGTGCAAGCAATGTCAGAATTTTATCAGTGCTGAGGATGTTCTGCAAAGAAGATTTCTGTTTGTATGTGAAGCAGCTTTCATTTGACTTGGCACATTCAGGTGCAGTTATAAAATAAATACTATTAACTAGATGTGCAAGCCACAGAAAATGTCCAGCTCTTTGCAAACACGTTTTAAAATGAACAACATGCTGCGAGAGGCTATGCAGTGTTTTATTGCCTCCCATGCAAATGAACTCCAGATTTTTCTCAAATACAAATTCAGAAACAGTTTTCCATGACATTCCTATATTAGAGCAGATATTTTGACTAGAAACTGAAAAACTGAAAAATAAGGCTGAAAAAGTTGTGCAGATGGAAGGTGAATTTGAATCACAGAAAAATCTCCAGCATGTTGATATGATTAAGCATTCTTAATGAGTTAGAAATTCAGACTAGTCACACACATTATTTTAGTTTCTCTAAACTTTTTCTGTGGTTGAGGAAGACTCTTTCTGACACCTAACTCCAAAGCTGGTTTGTTCTGTAGAGGACAGTCACTTGCTCTCACTTTCTGTACTGACTACAGCCAAAAATAAGGAAGACTAAAAACTAGCAGCTTCCATTAGTTAGTAACTTCATTCCACTTTAAACTGGCATGTGAAAAGTTCGGCAAGAGCTCTTTGAAGAATTAAATATTGTCCCAAGTATGGGGCTTTACTGAAATGTTTCAAGTTTAACAAAGAACCCATGGTAACAGTTAACACAACAGAAGTCTTCCAACTAAGTGATTTCAAGATCATTAACCAGTGACTAATTTTCTTAAAGGGTGACTAAAGGACAGTGCAACTATTTTTCTTAATGAGAAATAATTAGAAACCTCATCTTTATATTTGAAAAATTCTTATATTTGAAATATATTGAATGCATTACAAACCTTACAAATAGTTTGTACATTAGAACGCCTTACAAGTGAAGGCACTAGAAATCACTTTATGGGGATTCTAGCACAAAGGTCTGTTCAGATTTTATAAAAGAATCCAAACTTGCAGGAAAAACTCCTAAGTACGGAACACTACATTAGTAAGAAAATACTACTGCAGAAAGCCTTCAATGGCACCTTCTGAAAATGAAATTAAGGTGTAGGAAGAGAAATTCTAAATGACTGACTTACCATCCTTTTGTTTGTTTGTTTTTAATTGAAAAAAAACAACCTCAAATGGAAATGCTTTTCCAGAATCACTTATTCTGAAATTTATGCAAATTTAAATGAGAGAAAATACATTTATGTTAACACCCAGTGAGCTTCCTGACCCAAAGCAGAGTTAAACCTATAGGAGATTAGTTACAAATTGGCCTGAACAAAAGAGGGGCAAAGTCAGGCGCCTGTGCTGAGGTTGTACATCCACACCATGTCTGAATTTCTGCCTTGCTGGGAAAATAAAGGACATCTAAATAAAAACTAGCCAATAAAATGACTTTGCATTTTTTAGGGACTGCAGTAGGCAGCACACCTTGTTAACAGAAATTACTTGTGTCACCGCCTTCAGTAAGAGAGAGATTAAAGGAAGATGAAGAAAAGAAAGAATAAATTAGAAAGAATATGGAATCAGATGTATGAATTCATCACAGAACTTCCAGATCATGTCTCTACTTGAGGATGAGAATTAACATAAAGAGCAAGTCACAGTCAATCTCTGGAAGATAAGTTTATGTGAATTAGCTGAAGTGCTAGCATCATTGGGTGGGGATGGATGTGAACTGAAACCAAGTTGTAAATATGCATCAAGGAAAGGTGATAGAACTTATCTCTGATCTGTGGCAGTAGGACTGATCTCTGAAAGAAACTTGCCTCAATCCTGGTCCTATGTACTGTACCAGTATTTCAATAATAATTTTGTCTTAAAGCTTTAAAGAAAAACTACAAGACTTAAGCATAAGCAGTGAATCTACAAACAACTTCAGAAATATATGAAGCTCGGTCTGGAAGGAAGAAAACAATATTTCTCGTCCAGAAAAACCGTCTTCCTTCTGAATCAGTCACAGTGACTGAATAACAGAACAGTCATGTTCACAACTTTTTAAAACACCTTTCTACCTGACCTCTGATCTCGTGAATGAAAGCAGAAAATACTCCACTGAGAAAATCTGCCTTATATTACCTTTTGCATAACTTACATCTTTCTCTACGAACTGTTGCACAAAATCTTCCACTGGGTTATGTCCAAAGTATTCCCTCTATTTCCCATTTGGAAGGTATCCATGAAAACCATGCACAAACATACAAGCACCATGACTCTGCACTTCTTAGCAGGAAGCATGAAGCTTCTTGATCCATCAAAATGTAGCTTTAAGTATGGACTAATGCACGTACACAAAGCAGATCAGCAAGGCTGGTTACTGAATTTTGCTCCCAGCAAGGCTTATATAGTTATCTTTCTTTGTTCACATCCAATTCCATTACATTTATCTGAGCAGATAGCAAATGTCCTTAACCTCTGAAGGCAGAAAAATGCAACATCATCCCCAGCATGGACATTATGGCTCCAATTATATGTTGCATGGCTACGCCTGGCAGAATGTGGGAGCTGTATGATGTTTTTTTGTCTTCCTGAGTTGGCAGACAATAAAAATCTGATATATAAATTCCCCTATTCTCGGTTAATCTAATTGAGTTGTTCACTCATTTTAAGTGCCAGCATTAACTGTTCAATGATCCATTTTTGGAAAGAAGCTGTGAGAGGAAGTGGAACCTAAGCACAGGAGGATCAACTGGGACTTCTCAAAAGCAATAAAATACAGAAGAAAAAAGTAAATGAGAAACAAAGGATGAAATGGATAGAAAATAATAGAAACACCAGGGAAAAATAATAATAAAGAAGACTGAAAGTCAAAAATCAGTGGTTCTAAAGTTGTCTGTTTTTCAGTTCTTCATGGCATTCAAAGGTGTTCCCCATATGTGTCAGTAGTACATTTAGATATTATTTATTTAATCTTCTTAAGTATTTCTACTCACTTCACTGGGAATCCTATAGTGAGGAAAGGACGTGGATAGTTCATTGGCTGCCTACAAAGATAGAAGCCAGCCTTCTCACGAGATGTGTTCAGTCCTAAGGCCTAATGCAGAAAGGCATTTTAATTTAACTACAAAACAAGTTTCAAATATGTTTACAGTGCTCTGGGCACCAAGTCAGGCAATGAGTGCTTTTCACAACAAAAATACCTTCTTGTCTGGAACACGCAAGAACAGAGATGTAATACACACTTGGCCTTCAGGGATAAGTTAAGATAACCGCATAATAGAGAATATTCATTCATCTGTGATGAGATGGCATGCAGAACAAATAAGGAAAATATGTAATATTAATAATATATAAGTAATAATAACATTATTATTACTACTATTATTATTAAAAGGGGAGGGGTGGCTTTGCAGCATTTGTTGCAAAATCTTTCCTACTGGTCACGTTATTGGTACAACAATAGTAAGATTTTTTAGTATTTGTTAGTGAATTCTTTTTGTGCTGACAGAACAAGTCAGAGAATAATCAACACTGTCTAATAACAGAGACAACAGTTCATTAAGCAACAGGAAGAAACTCAGCCAAGCATTTTAACATAGCTGACTAGCAGGCATCTTTCAGATGTATTAAGTTATATGTGAGCTGTGGAGTTGCAGACAGATTTCAAATCTAACACACTAATGTATTGAATGATAGACACAAAAAGGTTTTTTTGTTTGTTTGTTTGTTTTGTTTTTTATTTTTACAATTCTGAAATTAAATTATTCCAGCAATCAAATCCTATCCAGGTATTGCAGAGAAAGAAGGGTAAATGAAAGATTTCTCACTTCCAATTCGGTTAAAAATATTCTTGACCTCAAAGTTATGCTGATTATTAAAATGAATGACAGCAAAAATAGGGTTCATCTTGTTTGTAAAGAAGGAAGGAGAGCAGTAATTTTCAAGGCAGTGTCTCTTGGTACCTTTCATAGCAGAATTGGAAACTTCCACCAGAAGTATTAAACTGTAGCACTGCAAACAAATCTGGTGTTGGAATTACAGTGAAATAACCTTTCAGCAGAAAGTACAGCTGAGTAAAAATGGAAAACATGCATTATTAAGGTTAAAGTTGGTAGAAACAGAAAGGAGAAGAATAATAATTTAAATTAAAATTTTCATACATGGAAAAACTTATATAAATGTATCAGCATCTCACTGTATAAACAGGCAGTATTTACATAGTACTTAAAAAGCATGTAAGGTTAAAATCTTTCTAAATTTTTAGATTTAGATCAAGGTCATCAGAACTAGCTGATTATGAAGAACCTTCATAGTCATATCAATCCAAATTTTATATATATATGTGTGTGTCTGTGTTTAAAAAATAAATGAATGAAGATTAAGTTGTATATGCATAGAGAGATCTAATATTTCTGAGGAAACATTAGAAATACCCATGACCCAAATGATTTCAAATTTTTTAATGCTGAATCCTTAAGCTTGATCTGAAAGGAACATATGAAGTTTGGAATACTTTTATCAAATTTACTACACATGTCATGTACCAGAAAATTGCTCTCTAATATGTGGAATCTAGAAGTTCTTTAATGCGTGGGTAAATTTAAAGGCTGATCACACTTGGCAAACATCTAGAGCAATAGAAAGGCTTGAAAAGACACAAACATTATAAAGATGATCAAAAGCATGAAATTCTCAAAAATGTTTATCATGGCCTTCAGCAAGAATACGCTGCATCTAAAAAAAAACAAAAAGAGAGATCAGAAGCACTGCCTTTCACTATTCATCTTTACAGAATGATACACCAGAATTTCTTCTTTTACTAAAATTTACATTACAGAATGCTGGACCAAAGCTCAGCAGGGTCTTAATTCCTTTTCTTGTAATCACACACTAAAACCAACATGCAATAAGAAAGCTAAATAACAGTGAAGAGACTAAATTTGTAGTGTGAATTGATGTGGGCACACCACATATGGTTGCCAAAATGACAGCTCTGAATGGTATTTTTTTTTCTCTTCCTGCCTTTTTACACTTCTATTGTATTGACTTAGTAAATTCTGATTTCACTGTTCAGTCATAACATAGACTAAGCGGAACCTCTTGAGCCAGGATCAAGACTCGAAGCAACTTAACAACCAAGGCAGCAGCACAGACTCGTGGAAGCTTCAAAAGTACCCTGCTCCCCAGCACATTGGAAAAAGCAGGTTCAGACAGTTATTCTCTGTTCACACAGACCAAAACCAAAGAAAAAGTTGCCACACTGCCTGGAGAATTCATAAAAGTCATTGTTGAAAACATTAATACAACATAAAATTCATCGATTATTTTCGGCTGTGAGTCATAGTTTATGACCTTACAAGGAGTAGGAGCAAGGAAAAATGTGTATTATTACTTAGCATTAAAATAAATAGGTATTTCCCTGACATGTTGCGGCTGATACTGAAGTACAGACATTCCTGTCAGAGAATTTGATGTTATTGAGCAGCAGAACACAATGGAATTCAGATATATTTTGGACTATTTGAATGAAAAACTTCGGTTCATGATCTGCTTGCAAGACATTCAAAGCACACATGCACTACCACACTTTCATCAGCTTACTTATGAAAAATCTTCCTTTAAGTTACTTCCTAGTTTAATATATGGATTATCATTTAATGTAAAAACAACATAAAGGACTCTCCCCACACACTGAATGAACTATGTACAATAAGCATACAATCTCCAGCTTCTCTTTTTGAGGTCTATCAAGTGCATTCATACAAAAAATCACACCACAAGGACAGAGACCTGCTTCCTGCCACAGCACAGAAAAGAGGTTAGAAATTGATAAACAGTGCAATTTTGGGGATCATCAGCTGGAACTAAAAATATAGAAAACACCCCAAATCTGTAAAAGTACTTAAATATACATATGTACATAAATACATACATATATATATATATATATCACTGCTTTGTTCCACATACAGATAAGTAACAACCATGCACAAAATTTTCATGATGGCACTAATAATGCTAAAGAGACAAAGATGAGAAGGTAGATGAAAATAATAGCTTAGATCTATCAGCGATCCTGAGAAGATTATGAAAGAAAGAGAAAAAAAGATGTGAGCTTAGCAGTGATTAACCAAAACATGACTCAAAACTGAATGTGGACAAAGAATGAAAAGGAAGAGGAGAAAATGACCATGGAACTACAACTGGACTGCATGGTGCTCTTAGGAACCATATTTGATCAAATACATTGCACATCTGATCAATGCTGCTACCTAAGGAGTTAAAAGTTTTGCTGGAAATTGCCTTTGATCCATTAGAACTGAAATGTTTGACCACGCTAAAAGAAGCGATCAAACCAACCAATCCACCAAACATATTATCAATAGAGCTGAAATGCAGTGATGTTCCTAACAATGACTCTCCATTACAATAACTTTTAATTGAAACATGCATGTACTTACTGAATACTACTGGGAACACATATATGCCTAAGATAAGCATGTAAATTTTTGCTGAATCAAGGTATTATGTAACAAGTTTATTTTTATCAGATGTATAACAAGAGAATAATACTAGAGATATTCCTGAATCTGAAAGCTGCACATGTGATTTCACTGACAGCCTGGCTTCCTTAAAAATTTCCAGATGTCATGGTTTATTAATGGAAAAATTACAAAGATAGGCATATCCTTTATTTGATTAAAAGGAATGAATTAGGGGATAGAATAATACCTTTTAAAATTTTGTGACACTACATACAGCACTAGAATAAGAGATTCATTTTTCTTTTAGCTATTAATTCGCATTGCTCGTACATTGGCTTGTCTAATAGAGGTAATATTTCGTAGTAGCTACAGAAATGGGAAAGAAATTGCAACTGAATAGAAATGAGTTCTATTTCTTGATCATTAGCATCTTTCTCTGTAATTTTCAATAAGTGAAAACGGCGTACCTTGGTTTACTCACTAAGAAAACAAAAAACACTTGAATAAAACTTAGGCATTGGTGTCTATCAAAATGTGAGTGGCTGGCAAAAGATCATGTTGTGAAATAGAAACTTACTAACCAGCAATACAGAATGTGGATGGTTCAAATCCTAGCCCTAATTATAATTCCTTTTTAGTTGCACGTCAACAATGCCACCAATAGAGCACTGTTTCAGGTTCAGCACATGCTTGCTAATATGTTTAAATGGGGTCCTGGTGTCTGCTTTGGACATACTTGCCTAAGGAAATAAAGCTTAGCTGTCCAGGTTAATTGTTTATAGTAGTGCTCTCCAAAACTCATGAGTTTCCAAAAAATTCCAGGATAAATGCTCAGACAGGCAGAGGAGAAAACCCTCACTAAGAGAAAGAATTAGTCACTTACATAACACCACTTGTAGTATTCACTGAATTAAAAAAAAAAAAAAAAAAAAACTTCAAGGTAGAAGGGAGCTCTGCAGATGAACTAAGATCAACTCTGTGCTCCAAGAAGGACCTTTCAGTTCAGTACAACATACAGTCCATTTTTGAGCATCATTGTGATGAGAGACTACAGAACCTCTCTGAAAACCTGTTCCAGCATTCAATGACTCTGATTTTTTAATTTTTTTTTTTTTTTTAAGACAGGAGATATTTTTGAATTAGAACTTCCTGTGTTGAAACATATCTAATGCCTCTCACCCTGTCTCAACTTTTGCTAGAATTTCCACCAGCTACTGTTCCAGGCTTTTCGGGCTTATAGTATAATTATATTTTAATACAGTAAGAACCAAAAAGGTACCACTCCTTTCTTTTCTATTCCACTGATATTAGAATGTTTAGGAAAAGTTGTCTTTTTTTCCGGGAAAAAAAAAAAGAAAAAAAAAAGGATTCTGAAAACACATGCAACTTTCATCAAATAGTTTTCCCAAGAGCAACGAAGTCTCAGTTTGTAAGTACCTATGCGTTAAAAGATTTTTCAGCAGCAAGCAACTCCTAGACAGACTAAGGCACAAAGATGAATGACCGGAGACTGAAGCTAAGCTAAGTCTGACTGAAAATACTTTAAGAGTGAGTGCAATTAATCAATGGAACACCTCACTTAAGGGCACGCTGGATTCTCTGCAGAACATTTTAAATGAAAATTGAATGTCTTTTACAACAATATGGTCTAGCATAGCCATAAATTACTAGGCTGTAAAAAGATACACACTAGACACAAAAATTTGACCTGTGTTTTAATTGGATGTCAAATTAAATGTCAGAGTTGCTTTTTCCGGCCCGAAGATTTTAGACTGTGCAAATTATTTTCAGCTTCTACAAAACAGCAGTTCCATTAAATTTTGTAAGAACCAGAGTAAGATTGCAAAAAAACCTCAGGTGGGACAAGCCCTGTGTAATAACTCCACCCATATTATCTCTTTTTCCAACACTTCAAATATTAAGGGCTTTGGCTGGAAGATGACTCTATAGATCCTGGAGCAAAAAATCAGAGAAGGCCAACAGTTGCTCAGAAGTAGTATTTACCAGGCACAGGTGTCAGGAGAAGACAACATCTTCTCCTTCTCAGGGAACAAAGATTTGCAGTGTGCCTGCAGCTTCACCAGACCGTGTGAAAAGCAATGAGCAGCACAAAAAAAAGTCAATTTCCCAAGTAGAACAGTTGGCAGTGAGGACATAGTGTCCACCACATCATATAGATTAGCTCTAAACTGGTCCTGTGTGTGAACACTAATTTCTGGTTTAAGAAGAACTATGGTCCTGCAACACACATTCATCCTGACTCTTCTGTGAGACATCTAGGTCATACAACTTAACACCTCACTGTGCTTCTGTCCTAATTAAGGAAAGTGGGGAGAATAGGAAGATTTATTTCAAAAACACACTCCAGACCTGAACTGAAATATCATGTAGCTACCGCTCTCTAGTCCTGGACAGCTGGGCCCAGCTGTAGTTGAAATGCACCAGGACAATTATTCTCATATTTTCCTTTTTCTCCATGACTCTGTACTTACAATAGTGTCTGTTATATTTCTGTGATATCATAGAGTACAGAGGCAAACTCTTCACAATGCAAAAGCTATAAAGTTACTATAAGAAAAGTCTTTTCCCTTAACACGGGATTTGAGAAAACAACTTTCAAACATTTCAAAAGATGATTTCAATTTTAAATTAAAAGTTACACAAAACAAAACAAAAAAGCAACAGGATATAATTCCTTCCTCTCTCTTACACTAATGTGCTTTGAGAGACTGTTTCCTCTCTGCCTTTCCCCAGAAGATAAATCCACAAGAATAAGTTTCCCAGTTGAAAATTAAGTATATTCATCAAATATTTCATCAAAAGATGAAATATTGTCTTTATTGGAAGAAATTTGCCTGTCTCAAGACTCCTCAAAAATAAGGACAGAATGATTCATTTTTTATTGCAGATTTCTGTCCAAAGCCAAGTCCACCAAATTACTATAAGATTTGAGCAAAGAACGTAGCTGATCATGCTTATTCCTTTTATTCTTTTTTTTGCAATTACTTCACCCAGTGTACTGTTAATATCCGCTAGAACTTCATTTTGTACAATTTCCAGATGAATAATTTCCTTCTAATATGTTTCCCTCAATTTAAGACAATAAGTAGCTTTCTTTGTTATCTACGGAAGGTTTTCTGATATTTTTTATCACAAAAAATAGAATTTATTTTAGCATTTTCCATGCTTTTCATGCAATAGCTGATAAAACCTCTATTTTCCTACAGAAAATAACTGTGTTCAGTTGACTTGCAGATAAGGTTGGACCAAATAGTTTTGAGGATCTATTGTGACACCATATGTATGACATGCCATATAACTGCCCTGAATTGTATCTTCTTTAAAAAAAAAAATTTGTTCTTGACTTATCAAAGGTAGACTTGAAAGAAAGCTTCATTTAGTTGTTCTAATTACTGAATATCTCTGCTACTGAAATGTGCATTGTGCTTATAACCTTATATTGTCTCTTTTCCACTTTGAATGATTCAGTCTTTATTTTATTCCCCTGAACTCTGGAGCTGTTATCAAATGTTCTATAAGCTTCAGCTGACAAGAAGCATCACTACCATCTGCCTGAGGATTTCAATATTGCCTGAGGGTCTCATCTCAACAGGTGCATTAAAAAGAGCACAGCCAGCAGATGAAGGGACGTGATATTCTCCCTCTACTCTGCCCTGGTAAGGCCACCTTTATAATTGGGGCCAGTCCTGGCTTCCCAGTTCAAAGAAGATAGGGATCTCCTAGAAGGAGTCCAGCAGAGAGCCACAAAAGTGATAAAGGGCCTCAAGCATCTCCTGTATGAGGAAAGACTGAATAACCTGGGTCTACTCACCCTGGGGAAACACTAAAGGAATTTATGATTAAACTTTATAAATTTCTAAAGGGAGTTGGCAGGCAAAAGGATGAGGCCAGGCTCTTGTTGGTGGTGTGTAGTGATAGGATAAGGAGTAATGGCCAAATGTGAACATAGGAAGTTCCATACTAACATGCAGAATAACTTCTTTATGGTAAGGGTGATGGAGGATTGGAACAGATAGACCAGGGAAGTTGTGGAGTCTCCTATGAAGATACTCAAGATTCATCTGGATGCCTTCCTATATGACCTATTCCAGCATACCTGCCTTAGCAGGGGTCTGGACTCAATGATCTCTTGAGGCTCCCTCCAACCCCTGCAATTCTGTTATTCTGTAATTTAACAGTTGAAATCTTTCCTTATAAAGAAGCCATTTTACTGCACTTTAGCTATTTGCATGGATAGCGCTGGATACAGAACCACTACAAAATTTACCTACTCATCCATGAATTTTGTGGGTTTGTTTTGGAGTGGGGTTAGGGTTTTTTGTTTGTTTGTTTTGAAGTGCAGCATTCTACTGAGATGACAGGCTAATTATCTACCAAGATTGTAGACACTTCAGAGATGCTGCTATCCAGAAAAGTATTATCCAGGAGAGATGAGTATGATATCCATTAAGACATGCTGTTCTCTCAGTATTCAGCATCACCCTGTACTAATGACTTGTTTTTAATTGCCTAACTTTTGCAAGACAAGAGCCTTATGAGTGATTACTTAGATTCTACATAAAAAAGTCAGTTTTTTTCCTCAACAAAAATCATAATTTCACCAAAGCAAGACCAGATTGGCAGGAGATAGTTTTCATTAATCTGTATGGGTTGTTTTTCCCTTTCCCCTGTCAACTCATTAATAATCAAGAGCCGTAGAAGGAGAAGGTTCTGAGAATTCTGAGAACTTATAGAGGCCTTCCAGTACCTGAAGGGGGCCTACGGGAAATCCAAGGAGGGACCTGTTATAAGGACAGGTAGCAACAGGATGAGGGGAAATAATTTCGTACTAGAAGACAGTAGATTCAAACTAGATATCAGGAAGAAATTCTTTACTGTGAGGATGGTGAGGCACTGGAAAGGGTTGCCCAGCAAGGTTGTAAACGCCCCCTCACTGGAGGTTTTCAAGGCCAGGCTGGATGAGGTTTTGAGCAACCTGGTCTAGAGGGAGAGATGTGCCTGCTAGCTAAGGGGCTGGAACTACATGATCTTTAAGGTCCCTTCCAACCTAAACCATTCTATGAGTCATTGTGTGATTCTGTACATCATATGTTCCACTCTGCAGGATTTATTTCAGGCTACACCATCTTGGACTACTCTTGATATTCTTTTAAAATACTAGAGCAGTCTTAGCTTTCTGTTAGTTCCTTTAAAATTGTCTAGCAGTTTAAGACACTATAGTCTATTTCAGTCACAAAGCTCTTTGGCCATTATTTCAGGAGACTTAAGTACAAAAATATTTAGAACAACTTGTTCCAAAATACCTAACCATCCATCAGCCTCTTAAGTTGAGAGGTACGGAGTTGTAGAAAAGCTTTAGCACAGTAAAGACTTCAGCATTTGTTTTGTCCTCTGTGCACCTTTAATCACATCAGATTGCTCAGGATCTTGTTACATTCTGAATCTTCCTACCTCCTGATTTCTTTCAGATGTTATCGCTTTCTTCTTTTTGTCTTCCTGACATCATTAAATGGCAGGCAGTAAGTCAGTTATATTTTTGTTTTCAATCAGGGCATACTGCAGATTTCTGGTTATGTATTAATATGAAATAATTCCAATTTATAAATTCTGTAAATGTAAACATCAACATGTATATTTAATAGCCCCTTTTTGTTTCTGTTGTATAAGCAGCTAAAATGTATAGAACTTAGAGGCTAAGAATGTTTTTTTACTTATAGTAGGACTTCAACATATTTCACCCAGACTGAAATCCTCTACTGCACATGCTCATTGTCCTCTGTATATATAATTGCTACAACTTGAGCTCATCTTGTTTTCTAGTGTGAATTGATAATCTTCTACAAACATCAAGAGGTAACTTCATAGTTATTACTTGCTTTATATTTCTCTAATCTGAGAGTAATCCCTTAAATATTAATTTTCTTTCAAGAGGTCACTGACACAGAAACAACAGAAGTGATATTTTTGAGTGTTCCTCTTGACTTTCGCCCATCTGATCTTTTTTAAAGAGGCCGCAACTCTAGAATTTAAAACTCTAGTCATGCCAGTATTTCCAACACGATTCATTAACAAGTACCACTGAACTTATAATTACTAATCTATAATCATATTTCATCTCATGTAAAACTCAAGTATAACAGAGAAAAAAAATGTCTTGACCAAGTATGCATAATATAATGATTGTTTATTGAACACATACACATTCTCTCTTCCTTATGTTCCTTCATAATTGCAGCAGATTCATGCTCTCACCACCACAGTCAATGGTAAATCTTCCTCAGTTTCTATCAGTGTGCTCCACAAAGAAAGACAGTTTAATTATTTCTTCTACTTTCTCTTCTTTAGCTTTTAGGTCTGATAAGATTTTTCAAAAGATCTTTTAAATGCAACTGCCTAACACTTTATTGTTACAGCTGTTTGAAACTCAACTAAGTTCAAGAACTTTGCTTTAGAACAGTAGCTTTAATACTTTAGTAACCACCAGATTCCTCTTTGCCAAGAGATGCTGCAAGTTCCAGTTACCTGAATGTAAAATGCTACTGCAGTTTTCAGAAAAGTGCTTATTATCAGCTTGGAAGCAATATGTTTTCAGTACTGTCCACAGTCTCAGGGAATCAATTTTTCCTTGTTTGGGAATAATTTTAAGACGACATAAGCATATATCACATGCTGCACACCTTTTAATGTTAATGTTTACCTGTCACAAATTTTCTGAAATACATTTACTCTGACAACCTTTTATCTCCCTCTTCTCAGTAAACTCAGCAAGAAGTTATATTTCCTATATCCAGCCACAGAAGGCCACATTTGCATCCAAAAATGATCTCACACAGCTGAGGCAAGCAGCTACTTCCTGTATGACCCAGAAATAGATAAAAAAATCTAAATGCCTATTTTAATTTCATACTTTTTTCTACTGTAAGTTATTATTCTGAATAATTAATGCACTCTCATTTCTACAGTTCAAAAAAGTTCTAAAAATGACTTTACAACTCAATCTTTGTTTTCTTGAAAGCCACCCACTATGCAGAATTTTTCTGCTTGATCTACTTTAGGACTTGTCTAGAAAATGGCAACAGATAAGTGGTTTCACAAATCTGAATGACAGCTCAATGCAAAAGTGACACGTAAGCTACATAGGTCATTTCAAAAGTAATGCCTCCTATTCATTTCCATGGGAACTACAACTAAGAGCACAGTAACACTACTTGATAAAGCAAATTCTCAGCTTCAAAACACTACCTTTCAACACAGTCACCACCACTAGATATGCATTTGCATGAAGAGTCTGCATGCCATGCTCACAAACTTCTGCACCAGTGAAGGTGATCTACTGGCACTGTCACCTGATGCTTCACTGTGCTCACATTCACTGACTGATCTCCATAAATGTTCAGCAAGTGTTGATGTGTGTCAATGGCTTCCATTGTTTCCACATGAAGGAATTCAATGACACACCTTTGCTTCATCTGCACATTAGACACCATTGTGTCAGACTGTGCTTCTGCTACCACCTGTGTTCTACAACAACAAAATATAATGGAATATTGGCAGGAAGGTTCAGCCTCTACTGCCATAGCCCCAACATCCATCTCTCACAAAAAAAACACAACAAAACAGGAGTCATTACTTTTGTAGCAGCCCCCACAATAGAGAAAATTAGAACAACTCTTATAGTAAGCCTGTATACAAAGACTGCACTATCCCTAGTTTAGAGATTACTCTCTTCTCTACAGTAATTACACAGGAGAAAGGAGGAAAGTGTATGTCCATATGTATACACACTTATACACATATATATATATATAACATATATATATATATACACACAAAATATATGTAAACTGCAGCACTGTGATAAAATAAATCAGTTACGTCTTAGTGAAGGCCAAGGAAACAGATCACCTTGAAAAAACTCTATTATTTAGAAATTACTTGAATCTAAAATTCAAAGTTTCACTTGCCAGTAATGCCAATGCCTTCAGAATTCTAACGTGTGAAAGATAAAACCATCTCTATTGTTTAAAATGTAATGAGAATGCCATAGCTCAGCAATTCCAGAATCACAAGATCACAGAACAACAGGAAGCTCAGGATATCATATAGTATATCCCCCTGCTCAAGAGAGGGTCAAATCAATGTTATTTGTATAATTAAATTCTTTGTTGTTCAGAAATACTTATTTGCTCATGGAGTCATATTCAATTCAGCTCAGAGGTTACAGCTCTGTTTCATCATTATCGATCTTAAAGCCTGAAGGAGGATTTGGAAAGGAAACAGTAACAATACATGCATAGTGAACTACACAGGATTAAAATAAAATCTGCTCATCGTTTTTAGTTGATAAGCAAATCTGTAGTTCTTTCAGACAACCACTGTAATTTCATTGCTATTACTTCAGCTTTCTTAGTATAGAGAAGAAAAACCAAAATTAAAACTGTGGGTTACATTCAGAGAGTCACAGTACAGCTGAGATAGGATAACACTTTATAGACAGTCGAGCCTAACCTCAGGGATCAAAGCAAGGTCAGTATGAGCAGGTTGCTTAGGGTCCCCTCCAGTAACATCTGTACGCATTTCCAAGAATAGAGTTACAACAGTTTCTCTAGTTTGCTCACAATTACAGCAAGATTGAATTCCCTGCATATGAGTTAGGGCCAATGGCTTCTGATTCTGTCACTGGCACCACCCTCTTCTTGTCTTGCCCACAGCAGGTATTCATAACATTGACGTGATCCCCTTGAGACTTCTCCAGGCTAAGAAGTCCCAGTTTTCTCAGCATCTTCTTATATGAGGGATGCTCTATTTCCTCCATTGCCTTTCAGGCCCTCCACTGGACTTGCACCAATATGTCCACATCTTTCTTCTACCAGGTAACCTAGACCAGGACACAGCACTCCGGAATCGTTTTCATAGGGGCTGAAAAGATGGGAAGGATCACTTCCCTTAATCTGCTGCTGATGGTCTGATGGTCTAATGCAGTCATGCCCAGAGTACTGAGCATTTCCAAGCATGGAGACTCCATAAAACCTTCAGTCAACTTCCTCCAATGTTCAACTATTTCAAATGACAAATTCTTCCAATTCCCCACTCAGAATTTCCTTTGATCCCAATTTGAAGTGTCCAGAATGGAATATAAATTTATGCTAAAACCACAGGGTGCATATAAAACGGGAGCTCATTTGTGCATTGCAAATATAGTTCCCCTTTTTTTTTTTTTTTTTTTTTTTTTTACAGCTCTAGATATTTGAAGTATATTTCTATCTAAAACATTCAATACATGTAAGGCATTCATGTTGTAAAGCAAGCAAAGGCGGTGACAGAGCTTTTATTTGAGGTAGAGGCGCTACAGAAAGAGATGTCAGAGAGAAGGGGGATGAACTCACCCCTCCCGGCGACCGTTTAGGCGAAGGAACGCAGCCGCCTCTCGTTCGAACACTGGCGCGCCGGAAGGAAGAGAGCCAGGGAGGGGGGGGGCAACCCGCGCAGGCTCTGAGTGTATCTGTGCTCCCGGAAGCACTGCCGAGAGGGAGAGAGTGAGAGGTCGGGTGGACCTGGGCTCCTCCGCTCCGGTCACTCAGATGCTCATTCACTGGTTCAGGCTGTGACCAGGCAATCCCACTACACTCCACCCCTTCACAGCATGAACCAGCAACTGAGCAGGTTGGGCATAATCTCCTGCTGTTCCGATGGCTCAAAATACCAAGTACATCGCGACGCATGTACAATACCCGCCGCAATGTAGAATGTTAAGGCACTGAAGGCCATTATTTGTAGTCCCTTCTTGTGGTTTTCTTGGGCCAGTACTTGATGTTCCTTCTGGAGTCGTATCTTCTTTAAGGACCAGTAGGTTCACATTCGCCAGTTGCCGAAAGTTCAACAGTCCATCACTGGATGTCATGATGTTTCCTCATGGTCACTGGAGTGTGCTGGAGTGGTGTTGCTCCTGCCAGCTGTCCTGTAAACTTGATAACCTCAAGGGGAGTAATACAGATGTTTAACAGGTACAAGGAGGGGTAAGTCTGCCCTCCATGGTAAGATACAGGCTGTATTTCGGTCTTGAGTCAATACCTCTGCCTGTACTGGAGCATGGCCTGGCCTTCGATACCATACCCTTTGGCCTGATATCTGTGGTTGGATCACTATATCAGGTACCAAGGGGGGAGTTCTAATTTGCCATAAGGACATGATTAATGTCCCCTTTGCAATGAAAATTGGAGTGTCAACTACAACCTCCGTTGGCCATGCACCAACCACAGGAGGGTTTACTGATCCCCCAACCTCTAACAATCTCCCCCAAGGTGCAAGGAGACCACACCATTTTGGTCCTACTTGCACCTTCCAAGGCCATTTTACCTTGTGTTTCCCAGGCTCTAGGTCATCAGGGGCAGGGAGCAGAAGATTATTCATGGTGCCAACTTGTGGCTTAAGTGAGGTGTCTTTGCTTGTGATTTGTATCCTAAGTGGAGAGGCCCAAGTTGTCTGCAACATTCTTAAAGCACTGGGTCTGCCATCCCTCGGTCTCTCATTCAAGTCCCGCAGGGTTGCATAAAGCCTCTTGGTCCACCCCTGCAAGGACTGTGAATCTGCCTTCAGAGCAGCCTTCAGGATTCCATTATACCTTTCTATTAGGCCTGCTCCCGTTGGATTATAGGGCAGGTGAAACCGCCATTCAATGTTGTTGTCTTCAGCCCACTTTTGCACAGTTGTACCTGTGAAATGTGTACCTTGGTCACTCTCGATGACCTCAGGAGTCCCATATGATGCCATCAGCCTAGTTAGAGCTTTAATGGTATAGGCTTGGTTTGCCTTTGCTACAGGATATGCTTGCATCAGTCCACTTGCTGTGTCAACACAGGTTAGGGCATATCTGGCCCCCTCAGATCGAGGAAGTGGACCTATGTAATCGATCTGCCATCGTTGTAAAGGGTTGTGTCCTTTAGCAAGATGGGCCGTTGTTTCCGGCAGAGGTCTTGGTCTCATTCGTGAGCAAGCGTCACAGTCTTGACATGCCTGGACAATATCCGGTAACTGTATGGGCAGCCCCCATGCTTTAGCTGCTGCCCACATGGTTTTCTGTCCTGCATGCCGTAATTTCCGATGCAACCAATGGGCAATATCTTCGGCTGATGTATTTCCTAGCCATCGAACTCGAGCCAGAGTGTCAGCTTCATCATTACCTGGAGACTGCAAGGGTTGATGTCCAGAAACGTGGTATGCTCGTACAGTCCTGTGCCTAACCACGTTCCATATATCAACCCACATATCTTTGCCCCAGATAGGTCGAGCATGGATCGCCC
Source organism: Oreortyx pictus (assembly GCA_036925125.1). Taxonomy (NCBI): domain Eukaryota; kingdom Metazoa; phylum Chordata; class Aves; order Galliformes; family Odontophoridae; genus Oreortyx; species Oreortyx pictus. The sequence goes on from JAUPFR010000003.1 coordinate 58,598,849, forward strand.
AGTCCTGAGTGGCCCACTGTGCTATCCAGAGCGTGAGCCCTCGGTAGACTGCCCAGCTATCCGTGCAGATATTCAGTGCGCCATCACCCGGCTCTTGAGTTATCACCATCCACACAGCTCGTAACTCAGCCCACTGGCTACTTTGTCCATCCCCTTCTTCAAACCATATTGTTTCAGTTGAGGGATGGTATGCAACAGCTCGCCACTTACTTGGGTTCCCTCTGCTGGATCCATCTGTGTACCAGGCATCTTCTGGAATAGGGTATTTCCCCTCCTGTACAGGACTCTTCTCTGGACGAGTGACTATTATTTCCTCAGGTGCTTCACTGCGATATGTCACTGGGCCAAGTATCTTCTGCAGTTCTTCCTTCAGTGGAGATGATGACAGGCGGCTTCTCTGACTGAGGTAGGCAACCCAGCGTGCCACTGTTTGTGATTGGGCCACCCCCGTCTTAGGAATGTGGGTTAGATCTTTTACCCACCCCTGAATTGGCAAAGTCGTTTTAACAATAACTTCTGCAGTTTGAGTTATCGGTTCTACCGCCTGCAGTGCAGAATAGGTAGCCAATAGCTGCTTTTCAACCATGCTGTATCTTTCTTCTGCTCCGTGCCAAACCTGTGACCAGAACCCAATTGGGGTTCGAATGGAACTCTGGCGCTGCCACAGACCCCAGCCAAACCCTTCTTGAGTTACATGCACATCTAGTTCGGCTGGAAGGGTTGGATCGAATATACCCAGTGCCTGGGCCTGTTTAACAGCTATTTTTGCCTGCTGGAAGGCATCTTGCTCCATTTTACCCCAATCCCATACTTGGCCTTTTTTTGTTAATCGATACAGAGGTTTTAGGAGTTGTGCTAAGTGGGGTATAAAGGATCGCCAGTATCCTAATACACCCAAGAACTCCTGCAACTGTTTTGGTGTTGTAGGAACTGGGAACGCTTGAATCTTATCTATGATCGCACTGGGTAAGACCTTAGTCTTACCTGACCAGATAACACCCAGGAATTTAACTGATAACCCTGGTCCTTGTACTTTCTGTGGGTTTATAGCCCATCCTTTTTCCTGTAAATAAGTGGTTAATGATGGTACTGCCTTCTCTAATGCCTCAATTGAGCTGGATGTCAGCATCAGATCATCAATGTAATGGTACATTTTGACGGTAGATGGTTTGTTCCAATTTGCCAAGTCACGTGCTATCAGGTTATGGCAGAATGTAGGTGAATGCACATATCCCTGAGGTAGGACTTGGAAAGTCCACTGCCTGCCCTCCCATGTGAATGCAAACTGGTCTTGAGATTCCTTAGCAATTGGAATGCTAAAAAATGCATTTGCTAAATCCAAAACACAGTGATATGTTTCTATTTCTCTACTTAACGTATCCATGAGGGAGGCAATGTTGGGTACGGCTGCGTGTATCGGCGGAGTGACTTTATTTAGTTCTCTGTAGTCTACCGTCATTCGCCATGTACCATCTGACTTCCTGACTGGCCATATGGGGGAGTTGTATGGGCTGTGCGCAGGTCTAATAATCCCTACTCTCTCCAACTCCTGCACAGTCTTGGTAATTTCTTCTTGCCCACCAGGGAGTCTATATTGTTTCGTATTTGTTATCCGGCGGGGTTGTGGCAAACAAATAGGCTCAATTTTTGCATGGCCCCTTAAAATTGCCTGCACCGCCCGGATACTAATACATCTTTCCCTTAGTCTGAACTCTCCCACAGTGGTCTGGAGAGTCAGACCCCACAAGATGTCTATCCCCAGTATGTACTCTGGAACTGGGGCGATAGATACCTTGTACTCCCGAGGTGGAAGACGCCCAACCCCCAGTTTCAACCACGTTTGGGTTACGGGGATCATCTGCCCCCCGAACCCACCTATCATAGCCTTAGTGCCCAGGAATTTATTTGGGTCCCCATATATGATGGATGTTTCTGCCCCAGTATCTACCAGCGCCATCACTCGTTGTACGTTCTTTCTCGACCAGTGAATAGTTAATTCAACATAGGGTCTCTGGTCTCCTGTAGAGACCCTAGTCCTGGGAAATTTTGACTCCTCTGTCATGCCATCAGCTCTGCAATCCCCAAGTCTTTTTCCTCTGACGGCTCGACTGAGGCTGCCCGGGCCGCCTGAGGAGGTTTACGTTTTTTCGATGGCACCATGAAATCTTCCAGATTCCATGCGTCTTGTGGAATGTGTTCTATAAATCGAATTCCTTCCCTTTTGGGGGAGGACTGGAATCTTTGATTATTGGGCAACTGTTTCCATAGTTGGAGTAATACCTGATTAGGCTGTCCATCAATCTTTTCAAATCGAACTCCTGCTCTTATCAGGTCATTAAACATCTGTCTTCTCGATACCCTGATGGGTCCAGATTGGATTACCTTAGAGGCTGGTCTCCTAGGTCGTGGTGGTGGATGGATCTCCGACCTTTCCACCACCATTCGGACATTGCGCCTAGCGCGCAGGCGCTCTGTCTCCCCCAGATCTGCCACCAATTGGGCAGCCTGTTGTATGATGGCCTCTGAGGCCACTAGGGGGTTCAGTATGGATACCAAAGTACCATACTGGTGAGGTGGAGCTTGCTGCAGGATAAGATCTCTCATTCCTGCTGAGAATTTCATCAGGTCTGGGCTCTCAAAATCTTCCTCATAGATTGCCTCTCTCATACCCAGTTCCCGAATATAATTTTGCAGGTCTTCCATAGAAGACCATAGACCTGTATTTAATGGGATGTCAGTTTTGTTTGGCCATGTTATACGGCACGCAGCTGTTAACCATTTAATTAATGAATGATTTTCATCATTATGCTGAACAGTGGCATATAGCCTCTGTCTGAGGGCAGGGTGAGTGGTAATGGATGCCAGTTTTGAAATTTCTGGCCCATTTACCATAACACCTTCTGCCCCCATGTCCCATAAGCGGAGCAGCCATGCTGGTACACTCTCTCTTGGTTTTTGTCTAAACCGCTGTACTAGATCCATTAATTCAGCTGCTGTATATGGGCGAGCTGTTACATGTAGAGTGCTGTGGGCTGGGGGCCACTGGTCAGGGGGCAGCCCCACTGGTCTATCCTGTATTTTTTTTGTTTTTTGAGTTACAACTGGTCGGATCTCAAAGGGATCTAGCTCAAGTGGAACTTCGAGATCCGACCTTTTAGTGCCTTCATTGTCAGAAACCAGACTATGTGGGCTGTCTTCTGCAGGGTCCCCGGTGACTTCTAGGGAGAGATTCCGGACATTCCGTAAGGGAGTGACCGGTTTTGGTATTTTTCCTGTCAAAATTGCAATTTGTTTTTCTAATTCTTCAATACGGTCACGCAAGAGTTGATTTTCATCAAGCAGGCCCCCTTCAGTTGCGTTCATCTGGTTCAAGGCTATCAGCAATGGCCATGCCACCGTAGACGCAGCTAACTGCCGCTCCCGAGTAGTCAGTACGTTTTTAGTCAGAGAGAGAAAATACTCAGCTAGTCGCGACGGGGATTCACGGATGTTTTCTCCGTCTCGCAGGGGGCCCCATTTTTCAATAATAGCAGCAATCCCGTGGTATGGGGATCCTAGGAATCCCGGGATGTGACCGGGCAAAAGGTCATTTAAGGGGGTGGTCTTTTCCCGTGCAAACCACCCCACGATGTTACTTAGAAAGGTCATAGTGAATGTTTTTAAAAGGTATTAGGCTGCCTGGCTCGCCAAGTGTAAAGCAAGCAAAGGCGGTGACAGAGCTTTTATTTGAGGTAGAGGCGCTACAGAAAGAGATGTCAGAGAGAAGGGGGATGAACTCACCCCTCCCGGCGACCGTTTAGGCGAAGGAACGCAGCCGCCTCTCGTTCGAACACTGGCGCGCCGGAAGGAAGAGAGCCAGGGAGGGGGGGGGCAACCCGCGCAGGCTCTGAGTGTATCTGTGCTCCCGGAAGCACTGCCGAGAGGGAGAGAGTGAGAGGTCGGGTGGACCTGGGCTCCTCCGCTCCGGTCACTCAGATGCTCATTCACTGGTTCAGGCTGTGACCAGGCAATCCCACTACACATGTATATAATTTGTAACCTCTGAACAGAATCTTAAGGTATTTGTCCCTGAAGGAAGTATGTTTTCAAAAAGTTCATGCCATAAATTAAGAAGCTATATCCTGATTCAACAGAACAAATATATAAACTAACAGATAATCCCACAAAATAATAAATACTGCCAAACATCAATATTTTAATTTTGTTCAATTTCATTTACTTGTACCTATTTTTATAAATACTTCAATACTCTTAGCTCAGATCTGCATGTTGTGTCATACTTTCATAGAGTCAAACTTCATGTGTTTTACCATCAAACTAAATAGGGATACTGCCATAGAAAAATTTTCATAAGCATTTGGTTTTATGTATTCAAAGCACAGTGCAGGATCTAGGAATTAGCACCTCAAGGTATGCATCTTCAAAATACCAACTCTGAACTTGCTTAAAGAAAGCTCAGAAAACGATTATTTTTCTTGCGTGAATTATTAGAATTTGAATTTCTAGACTCTACGAATCATAAGAGCCAGAAAATTTTTGGCACACTGAGTATATCCTTATGATGCCATGACTCCTTCTGCTGCATCTTTTGATAAAATAGTTAACAGTGCGATCATAACATTAAAATAGAAAAGATACACTATATTGATTTTGGAAAACACTCCTCTGAAGATTCAGTGGAAGCAATCCCTAAATTTTATAATACTCTTCTGCTCTGAATTTTTTTTTTTTTTTTTTTTTTTTTTTTTTAAGATTTCCCTTGCTGAATAGAAAACATTCTCCAGTCACTTGTTCCAATCAGACAGATAATTTGACTGCCTTCTCCTGAACAAAATCCAAATACACAATTTTCTACATGGACTAAAGTTCAGACACATCAAACCTTTCATCTTACACTGAATAAAACTTAAAGCTGACATGATCAGTCACATCCATATCTTTTGGGAGATAAATTTTATTCCTCTATATATTACTTGAAATCTCTAAAAATAAGCTCTAAGCTATAATCAATAAAGCAGGCATTTTCTGGTTCTGTTCTTACTACGCATTGATTGTACAAGGTAACTTAAAGGAGCACGGGGAGTAAAAAGTCAGTGTTAAATGAAATTAGGTATCTCAATACCATAAAATTACACACAGCAAAATACAACTTGTGGAAGCTCCCAGAAGAGGACCCTTAACTCTGTGCACCCTTAGCTTCCTTATACCATGAACAAGAAAGAAGGTGGTGCAAAGCACTTAAAAAATAAAATGTGTTCTACGTAGGTCATTCTGAAAGTAATGCTTCCTATTTATTTCCATGGAAATTATAACAGATACAAAGAACACAATAACTCTATTTGATAAAGCAAATTCTCTGCTACAAAAAAAAAACACTATTTTTCAACACAGTCATAACCATTTCTCTTTGTATATTCAACAGCAACAAACAAGACCTCTACGTTTAGTGGTGTGACAGCTGTGTGTGGCCACCCAGAATATGGCTTGAATTTCACATCACTGTCACTGCTGCTGAAACATCCCACCCACCACCTCTCTGAGCTCACATCCACTGTTTCATCCCCAAAAGCATTCAGCAAGTGTTGATGAATGTCAACGAGTGCCATTTTTACACATGGAGGAATTCAATGTCACACCTTTGCTCCATCTACACTTTCATGTTAGTTGCTACTCTGTCAGACTGCCCCTCTGCTGTTATCAGTCACATGACAACAAAATAGGATATTGGTGGGAAGGTTTAACCTCTGCTGCTATAGCACCACCATCTGCCTCTGATGTTGTGGGCCAGCACAATAAAATGGGAGGTATTGTTTTCAGAGCAGTTCTCGTATGCAGTTTAGTATATGGCTAAACTCATATCTGTACCTTGCTGCACAGCAATGCTTATAAAAGCTTTGTGTGACCAGAAAAGCAGAGCCTGCAAGGCACAGTAACTCCATAGTCTACTGTTTATGGCACCCAGGTGAGATTTTGACCTTAATAGGAGTAACTGTAAAATGTCAAGTTTCTGAGCTCTGACTGCATTATTCCAATAGTCATAAGTATCAGGCACCTCCTTGCCACTTCATCTACGTGAAATATCTTAAAGAAATACAATGCATTTTAATAAGGTCTTTTTCTGCTATCAAGTAACAGCAATCCACATTGGGTAGAGTTGCTCTCGGTAGCATTCACAAAAGCAGATTCATACATATCCAGTAAATGGAGCCAATTGAGAACAAAACGGAGCTAACTTGGGTATTTAGACATTCTTAAAAGCAGGCAAAAACTTCTTGAAGCAGTTTTTTTTTTTTTTTTTCCAATCAGTGTTTTGTCTTCAATGTGCAATTCTGGCTTAAACCCTCAGTAGAAGCATATAACATACATTGTACTGAGCCTATAAAGCTGTTAAAACATCTTTGAAGCGATTTCTCCAGATGGCTATTAGATTGCAGAGCAGAAAAAAAAAAAAAAAAAGGATTTGGCTAATAACTTTCCATTTTGTTCATTACAGCCACTTCCACAGCAGCCAATTGTGATTGTAAAATTAGAACTGGAATTTTACGTATGGTGATTAAGCAGAACAAGCAGTTGCAGCATGATAAAAGAAAGGCACGGCTTCAGAAATACCTGGCAAATACTCATACTCAGAAAACACGAGGGGTTTTTTTGTTTTGTTTCTTTGTTTTTTTCCCCCAGAACTATGGAATACAGAGTCAGGCATTTAAGTTCACTGTATAGCACACAGGGAGAATTAAGTGCCTCAGGATGGGCCTCAAACATAGCTGGCATGCTGGGGATGGTTAGAGCCAGAGCGATGAGCCATTCCAAGAGGAGTACATCTGAAATACACCTTTCTCAGGGCTTAGGCAACAGACTTTGTGACTTCATTCTCACACAGACCAATGGCTGTTCTGAAAATGCCCACACCCCACTGTACTTCACTCTCCTCATGTAAACCTGAAACATAGTTATGCTTATTTTTCTATACTAATATTGGTTAAAAAAAACAATCTATCCCTTCTCCTCACTGACGCAGATAGTCACATATAGCACAGTTTTGTCAATAAACACCAAATAAGCCAACAAAGTACCATTTTGAATCCCCAGACATTATTTCCACCAAGGTAAGAACTGAGCAGGACACTTAAGGATACTACTCTGTACTTTTGATATTTTTGGCAAGGCAGAAGTTCCTCCCTCAAAGTCCAAAAGCAAAGGAAGTACAAAAAAATCATGATGACAATTCAGAGAAGTGACATCTGTGTGGATTTTTGAATAATGAATGCAGAAATTACGGTCTGAAACACTGTCTCAAGCAGTATTATCCAGGATCACAGTCCTTCTGACAGAGCCAAGCAAGCTGTAGAGGCCACATCCACTCTGAAGAAATGTGCAAACCCTGACACAAGTTTATGAGATGAATGCTGGAACTGTACCTCAAGATGTAAGTATATATTGAGGGTTTGCAAAACTCATTTTGTATGTGACATGTCTGAGGCAATATTATTACACTTGAGGGTGACATTTTCCTTCTGGGAAATTAATCCTTCTTAGAAATTCAGACTTGTAGGCAACAAATTTGGGCAGGATTTATACAGTCCCTTGGACATGCATCTAAGACTTCCAGAATAACATTGTCAGTCAACACGAATCACCAGAGTTTACCACAGAGTACTTTCTCCCCTTTATAGCTACACTAAGGATATACTATTATGCGTGAACTCATCTGTGGTTGGAAATGCAAGCTGTCTTTGCAAGGCGATTATAATACCATCTGCAGAGCAGTAGAAGTTTGAGCAACAACATTTAAAGTTTCCTTTTCTGGTTCACATAACCAGTTGAGCCACTGAACTAGCTATGAAATTATGCCCTGTTGGTTCATCTGCAGGAACAAACATGAACTTTTATATCTAAAAGCAAATGCTTACTGTTCAAAGGAACAGACTGCAAGCCATGACTAATTGGCAACTTGTTGCTTTTAAGTCCTCCTAGCAGTGCCCGTAGCAAGGGGAAAACTAAAAAGAATAAGGCTAACAGCAAGAACAAACCACAGAATTATTTGTGTAAAGATTGTTAGGGAGTTTGTCTTGTGTTCTAATTATTTAATTTATAAAAAACAACAAAAACAAACAACCTTCCTTTAAGAAAAATGTTAGTAGCAGAACCACAAATCTCTTATCATGGTCTAACCATCAGGGAAGCGAATAGGAAACATGTCAACACAATGAAAGCACGTGATATGAGGGAAGACTTATGCTATTATTGGAGGCATGCCTCATGCAACCTTGAGTACTATCTATGCATAAAATGACCGCAATAATTGCAGTTGTAAAAAGAAGAGTAGCTTGAGGTCTTGATTAGCAAAGGTGGATGTGTCAGGAAGGGAAAGTCAGGGCCTCATGGTTGCACCTTTTTTTTTTTAGATGAAAGGACAGAAAAGGAAAAACATTTTCTCCATTTTCTCTTTTCCTCCCAAGCTACAAACAAAGACAGGAGTTTATCACATTGTCAAGAAGACTTCCAAAAGCAGGGACAAAACCACATAGGTCAGAAGAGTTTTTACACTGTCAACCCAAATAACTTCTTACTGATGTTAATGCTATCGTCATTAATCATTATCAAAATCAGCAACTGCAGCATTACTAAATTTTAGTAGCTCAGACACAGCTGTTTGAAAAGACTGCATGAAAGTCACTGGTTAAAAATCATCTCAAAATTTGCTTACAGACAAATTTCTTCCAGAGTGGTTTAATCATGTGAGAATTCTCATCTACAGCATCAATATTCACAAATAAACATACAGGCTGTTTATATAAGAGTAAGCAATTGGATCCAACCTTCTCTGATTTGCAAATTAGACTTTTTTTTCTTCCCATATCAAGTAGAAAAACGTAGGAGAAGGTGAAGAACTGAAACAACTGGAAAGCAAAAATCACAGGAAAAAAATTTTCCTACAAAGCTGCATACATAGCACCCACAAAGGCATGACAGACACGTTTCTAAGAGAGTTATTTATGATACAGTGCAAGAAAAGCAACCACCATTTATGTGAAACGTAACACTGCCCAATCAGCAATAAACAGCCATTAAAAGGATGGAAGGCAGTTTTAGATAATTCTAAATACATATGCATGTACATATATATACGCAGCTGTGAAAATCAGCACCAATCTTAGTCTTCTTACCTTTCTTTATTTGCTTTTCATTTTGTTAACAAGAGCTAAAAATAATTCTGATAATCACTACTGCTTGCTCAATCACTCTGATTTTCTCAGTTGGATTTAAAGCCTTCATATCAGAGTCAATAAAAAACTGCTCAGCTAAACAAGTCTTGGGATTGATTGTTTAAATTAAACAATTGACATTTAGGGAAATAATTTACTGAACATGATTATGCCTTTATAGCAAACATATACAAATATAAGAAAATAATATGAATGACACAAATGTATCCCACTTTTCTGGAACTAAGCTTTTCCTTGAAACCTACAGATGTTCTTGAAGAGAATAGTGGACCCAGTGCGGGGGTTTGTTTACCAGAGCAAAACCCCAGCATCCAGATTTGGTTTCTAATAGTAGACTGTTTCAAACTGAGACTGTCACAAGCTCTTTCACAAGCTCTCTCTATTTCCAAATGGTTGTGACAATGAATCTTCTTGCTCTGTTTTAAAGAATAAATTAAATCTTTCTTTGTCAACATGGCAAAGTTTAATAACGAATACAGCTCCCAAGCACTTCTTCATGCGATAATTTAGACTGCTTGATTGGAGATCTTTCACTCCCCAGTCATATATTTTCTTGTTTCATCATCTGAATTTTGAAGGATTTGAATGAACTTAGAAGCTGTGCCATTAATCTTCTTAACTTTTGGGAAGCAGGCTAACATAATGAATCCACCCTTGATACATATTGTGCCCTCACCACAGCTTAATTATAAGTAGCCAGAGAACTTCTCCAGCTTAGGGTTGTACCATAAAGTAAACAAAGCTCTTAGAAGTTATAATGTCAATCCTTCTGTAGCTTATTAATTAGCCTGTGATATACAGTACATCGGATAACATATTGTCTAATGGATGTGAGGAAAACACAGAAAGATGAGGACTAAAAGTCAACAAAAATGTCTTGTCTTTGAGAATAAAGAACAGAATGTAGCAGTTTACAGAGTTCAGAAATCTTAGGCTACTTATTTTATAAAAATGAATATCACCTAGGCAAAACAAGAATCTAAGTAAATCTGGATTTGGAACTGTAGTTAGGAATCACAACACAGATAGCCAGGGGGAGCTTTACAAACATAGTTAAACAAAGATGCAATTTCTTCAGGGGAGAAAAACAAAAACAAAACACTCAATCAGCACCTTAAACTTTCTACAGTTAAGAGTCTGGATAAGAAGGTAAATTAAAAGAAAATGCCTTATTAAAAGTTCATGCTAAAGAGCTGCGTAATATATTCCTATTAGCAGTATAATCCTTGGACCAAGCCTTCTTATTCCAACTGCAGATTATTTCAGCAGCAATTTTAAATACTGACTGGGGGCTTTTAAGATGCCACGATCATATCTGTTTTTCCTGATTACAAGATTACATTTTTGTTATCTGAGATAACTAAGACTAAAGGAAATAAATGCATTTCCGGATGACAATACCTTCAATTAAAACACAAGCACCCCTTGTTTCATAGGCCTCACTTTTTGCTAGGTGAGTTAAAATTAAGTTGATGCTAGGCAAAAGCTTGAAGCAAGATGTAAAATGCCCCAGGAAGTTCTCTAAAGGTATGGAACACTGAGGATACAAAGAAAAAAAAACCGGTCCCATACTCATCACGATACAGATGAATTATACATCAGGAGCAATACACTGCACTTGTGAATTCAAGCCCTTCAAACAGTAAGAGGGTGTGTACTTTAGATGTTACTTTCCTATAATGTGTGAGCAGTTTATCACTTCTTCAATAGAATATAATTAAGCTTTTCCTGTTTTTACAGGCCAATAAATATTTTACTTCAATTTCAAAACTATGGAAGCCAATTTTTAGTGGAACTGCTCAGTTTATGACTGTGTTCTTCAATCTATACCCAGGAATTTTATGTTGAGTTTATATGAATTATGTTATCCCTCAAAATACGTAATTAAGAAACTGCTGCCATGCAACAGCATTCAGGAGGAAGTAGGCTAATTTACCATGTGACAAAGGCTTCCTTGTCTTAAAATAGACCAGAAAGAAGAAAAAAATACTGAAGTAAAAGAAAATGAAATTGAGACATGTATTTAAGACTGTGGGGGCAATACTATGAAGCAACAAAGTTTATCACATCGGTTTTGCCTTGACACAGCAAAAGCACAGAAAGCAATCCCAGGGCTTTCCCCAGGTGACAACTAAGAAAGAAGTCAACAAGTTAGTCTTGTAGAACTCACCCAAAGCTACCTTCCAGAAACAAAGCAGTCTTACTAGGGCATAGTGCATACCAAAATTACCGACTCCTGCTTTACAAAAATCCTAGGTTTGGTGAAAATAGTCAGAAGGGCTATATTTATTAGAAGATCACTGGTGACAGAAGCTGGAATCTAAGTTACCAGAATATTTGAAATCTTGCAAGTCACTATAGAATAATACAATTCATGGATTAAATTATTACTGATGGCTAAGAAACAACTAAAAAGTGTTTAAGTTACATTGTATTCAGGTAAGTGTTTATAGATAAGATGATAGGTTATCATAATAACCTGTAAAGCAGAAGAATTATACACAGATGAGCAACCTATTAGCATCTGATTCCCCTAATCTTTTGGATAAGAAACATACAAACAAGATTTATGTAAAGTCAGACACAGAAAAATGAAAGCATGAGCTCAAAATTCAGTGCTGCAATTGCCAAGAAACCATAATAATTCTCCCACTCAACAATGAGAGACTAAGCCAGGTATGTGGGTCACAATATAATAAAAGCAATAGGATTAAAGAATCAAAAGATTGACTGACCTGAGAACAGAGTCAAAGATTATCATTAATGGGATGCTAGTGTCACAAAGGTACATGCACACAAATCATATGTTATTTCCCAGAGGGAGTCAACAGGAGACGTGGACCAGATATGAACTAATAGGAAATTCAGCAGCAATACTGTCCAGCATGTTGGACCATACAGGAAACAGGTATCAGACAAGATATTAAAAAACGCCACAAAAAATAAAATAGATCCGAACAATAAATTAGCAACTGTCACCACAGTAAAGATGCCAAAACATGAACTGATTTCCCCAAGAAGTAAACAGAAGGTCTGTCCATTCTATCAGAGCAGGGAGAAGTAGAGAATGAGATAAAACCACAGCCAAATATCTACTCAGGATCACCTCCGGAAAAAGCAGCAGCAAGCAGTCATAAGCCAGACTGAGGAGGCACAAAAGAAAACTTTTTAGTTGAAACTGAAAGAAATTACAGCAGTAACTGCAAGGGACAATAATGAAATATTACTGTAACTGAGCAAGATACTACTTAGTGGGTCTATGCTAGCTGAGGGGCTGTGGAAGCTGCAGGAGAAGAGATTTCGACTGTAACTGGAAACAAAGAAAACTAAACAGAAGACCAGCAGTAAGACAAGTTTTCAATAAAAATTAAACAGGTTAAAAAAATTCCACACATTATGTTCTATAATAATACATTATTATGTTGAGTACTATAAACACTTCATCATTTAATTGAGAACAGTTAAAACAAGTTTTTATGTTTGGAAAATTATCAATATTTGTTAAGTGGGAAGCATGTGGCTTTGTTTTCTCTTCTCTTCAAGAGGCTGAATAGATTAAAGGAAGGAGTACAGGGAGGAGAGAGAATACCAGTTGTGCTCAGAATTAAGTGTTCTCCTAAATCCAGAGAATACTTAATGGTACAATGACACCCATGCCTTTCCAGAGACATCACTGGAGACCCTGGACCAGTGCTGTTCCACAGGAGCAACCCAGAGCCCAGGCACTCATGGAACACCAGCCCATGTTAGTCTAAAGCTGCTTCCTCTGATTTCTCAGAAATATTCTATTTAGCTCTATTATGAATGACACAATAGAAAATAACTTGAAGTGTTTGAATAGGAAGGGGTAAATATTCCCCTGCTAGCAGCTGGCATGAAGTATTTTGTGGCAAACCTGCAATGCAGATGAGCCATTTCCAGATCTGTAGAGAAACATAACAAATGTTTTGCTGCTGCAGTCCTAGGCAAAGGCTGTCAAAGGGTTAGGCATTTCAGCTGCTGTCTAGCAACTGTTTGTCAAAGACTTCAGAATCTGCAAATAACATTACCATCGCTCATTTGTACACCTCCAAATGAACTTCTCAGCTTCAATGCACTAAATAAATGATAAAGAAATAAAAGAAAAAAAACAGTAATATAAGATTCTTGTTTGAGATATATGTATTTTATGCTATTCAGAAATAACACAGAAACAACAGAAATAATCAGACTTCACCAAATAAACTGTATGGGAATGCCTTTAACCAAGAATCATCTTGAAAGAGAGCAAAAGATAAGTGAACTGGCTTCATTGCTCCAGAAACAGATTTCTCAGCAAGTATAAGTAGCTAACATCTTTTTTATCCAGACCTTAGTAGAGAAAAATAATCTTCCAGACTGAATGAAAACACAATATATGACTAGCACCAACTTTAAATCTTATGTAGCTACTACCTTCTAACATTATTTCAGTGAAAAAAATTCTTTAAAAATGTATTAATGCCCCATAATTTCTGTGCAGTTTTTAAATTTTTTCTTTGTTTCTTCGACCATCACACAATTCATTTCACATGACTGATCCAACACTAAACAAAAGCAAATGAACTCATATGGAAAAATAACTAAGAACAACAAAAATGCTAGAAAAGATATTTTCCCCTTCAGGACACGCAGATCAGTGTTAGACTAACCATACAAATTCACTGTTTGATAGGTCTGACTTAAGTCTAGAACTTCCTTGAAATACTTTAGTTTACATTTTATGTAATGAACTGATTGTGCTGACCTTAGATCAAAGGCAAAAACCAGAGTGTATGCTGCCATTTGCTGCTTTCTCCAACAGTAGAACTACAAGACAAACAGGATGAAAAAGAACAGCTAATCATATTTAAATTAAGTGAATACTGGATGGAAGCCAGTCTCAAACAAAGAAAGCCAGCTTAAGCCACTTCATCTCACTGTACATGACTTTCATACATTTAAGCAAAAGACAAACAAAAGATAAAGCCCTGACAGAACTTGCAGTGCATCTGGGATAGAGGACGTATACTTTTTACCAAACTTCAGCCTGGAAAATTTCCAAAACTAGCAATTTAAACTTCGTGGATCAAGTTTCTGTGATTAGCGAAGTTCTAATGCCAATGCTTCAACTAGAGTACAACTGAAGCACTAGGAGTGCCACTGATCTTACCACAAAGGAAGAACTTATAACACAAATGTAATTCTTCTGCACTTCACTCATCTCCACAGGTGCGCTGAAACATGAATTTCTCCAGGTTAAAGGATAGATATCAAGTGGGATCAAGAGCATCCTTGGCAAGTACGCAGACAGAACTAAACTGTGAGTGGTGCAGCTGATACAGTAGAAGGGAGGGAGGCCATCCACAGGGACCTCGACAGACTTGAGAAGTGGGCCCACATGAACCTAATAAAGTCCAAAGACAAGTGTTGCACATATATTAGAGCAGTCCCAGATAGATGCACAGACCAGGAAAAGAACTCTGAGAGCAGCCTTGCAAGAGAAGGACTTGGGTTCCCCAGTGTACAAAAGAGTACACAAGCCAGCAGTGTACACTTGCAGCCCAGAAAGACTACTTCACCCTGGTCTGCCTCAAAAGAGAGACAGCTAGTAGGATGAGGGTAGTGACCACCCCCTTCGGTCCTCATAAGGCCCCATCTGGAATACTGCGTCCAGGCCTGGGACCCTCAGTACAGTAAGGAACAGCAAAGCTGTTGGAACAGGTCCAGAGGAAGGCCATGAAAATCATCAGAGCGCTGAAGCATCCCTCTTATGAAGAAAGACTGAGGCATCTGGGCTTGTTCAGCCTAGGAAAGCGAAGGGTTCAGACTGTGGCCTTTCCGTACTTGAAGGAAGCCTATTATTAGAAGTGACACTGACTTTTTACACAGGCAGAGTGATAGGAAAAGGTAGGGATTGCTTTAAACAAAAAGAGGGAAGATTTAGATGAGATATTAGGAGGAAATTTTTTTACTCAGTGTAGCAAGGTGCTGGAGGATATTGACTAGAGAAGTTGCGGATACCCTGTCCCTGAAGGCATTCCATCCCTAGAGGCTGGATGGGATCCTAGACAACCTGATCCAGTGGGTGGCAAACCTTCCTACAGTAGGAGGTTGGAACTAGATGGCCTTCAAAATTCCTCCCAACCTAAGCAATTCTATGATAGACTTAGAAAGTTAGTTGTGTAAGTCTATTCTACCTTGCGTACATGCTATCCACAGAGACACAGTCTAATTAGGAGACATGATACCACTGATGTGTTTTAACTCCCCATGTGTTTTCTTACCCAGCAGCAACTGCAAAGCTTCAGGAGGGCCACATCAATAACAGCAAAGTTCCTGCTGGCAGCTTGTATCAAGGGGAGGATTTGCAGAACTAAAAGGTCTCTCTACTTCCAAACACAGAGTCTCTCTCAAATGAGGAGAAACTTCATATGAAACTACCTGAATGTCAGTCCTGCTGTGTTTTCTTCTTGCTCAGGAGCTCCCAGGCATTTCCATGATGAAGAGAGCAAAACTTCTCTATGTACACAGCTAAATCCCAGAAGCGAGACTAGAATGTCATCAGGTTTGCACCTTACATAATAAGACCTCAAGAGCTATTCTCCCTAGCATGCTTTGTGTGCTAGAAGTACAACACCAGCAAAGAAAGTCTACAAAATCCCTCAAATCCCAGGAGAATGAATAAGAAAACAAAGGAAGGAGAGGAAAAAACAAAAATACAGTGAATTGCGGGCTGAGGAGCCAAAGGCTCTAGTGCCGTGGTGCATTGGGTCATATCCCAATGGAAAACAGGCCTGTTCAAATGGGACTGCCTGTGTTTCATAGATACAAGGAGCTAATCTTCTTAGCCAAAGACTACTTTAAATGCCCTTTACATTGCCCAGGCTAATAATACACAAAAATCATGCAGTAAAGGCAGAAGTTGTTCCAGCACAGTAGGTTTTTACTTACGTGACAAGAAATGTGGAAAAAATGTTATGGTTTTTTCAAATGTTTATGCGATCTTATCAGAGCTTCAAGTAACTAGCATAAGGATTTAGAAAATCCAGACATAATACTGAAATCTGGCTCAGCAGCTAGTATAGAAACTTCTAGGCTGACTCGTATTGTGAAGGTGTTAAAAACGTGTTAGAGCCTGTATTAACATGAATTTTGATGAGTAACAGATAGCTAGTAAAGTACAGTTCTGTATAAATACATGCATCCTACACTTCTATATGCACACAAACAACACAAATCCCACTACATAACCTGGTGAGCTTCACTTCTCCTCTGCATTTTCTTTCTGCTGCTTTTTGTATTGCCTTCTCAGTGTAATCAGTCACATTGCCATAACAGCAGCTGGGCAAGAAGCAATGCACGTCATAGCTGGCTTCAAGTTATCTCCATGCCCATGTCACAGCCTCTCTTTCATTCACTGGATCCCTCTCCCCGTCAGCTCAGTTAGGCAGAAATATATAGAGGCTAATAATCTTTGTTAAGTTGCTTATTAAAGCCTGGTTGCAATTAGGCAGCGGTCAGAAATTATTAAGAGGAAGTGACAACAAAAACACAGCAGCCTTGTTTCAGAAGGAAATCTCAGATTAGAAGCATGAGAGATTTTCTTTAATACCAGTAGTCCTTCTGGTAATTCAGATGTGGGATCATGAATGATTACACATCTACGAGATAATGAAACAAAACCCAGGGCAGGGTTTATAATATGCCATAACGTTAACTAAGAGAATTAAAGGATTTTCTCTAATACACAAACTTGCCATATAGTAATATGGGAGACTTTTATTTGCCAGAAGTCCAGCACACAAATCAAGCAATACATTGTGATTAGAGTATCTACATTCCTTAAAAAATGCTCCAAAATGAAATATTGAATCCAGAACATGGTTTCCGGTTCTGTGAATGCCATTATGATTGAATCTCTGAGCCTCTAAGCAGTTGCCTGACTGGAAGACAGTTAACGTACTTTAATTGTAACTGCTATGTGGAAGGAGGATATCTCAAGGAAGCAGTAACAGTTATACTCTGTTTCTGGAAGAGGCTTATTTCCAGACTTGACAGAAATAATTAAAGAAGTAGACTATATGGGAAAGTAAATACCACAACAGAGGAAAAAAATCTCCAAAACAGAGAAGTTCCACAAATTGAGAGGGATGACCTCCTTGGTCAAAATTCTTATCTTAGTTAAATGTTTATACTAAGATGGTAATCAGGAAATGTAAAGTGGCAGAGGGCAATGGAAAATAAGTGAGACAATCTATACAAATCAGACTCTTCTGACAGAATCAGAAATTTACATGAAAATATAAACAGTAGATAAATAGCCTGAAATAAGAGAGATTGAACTTCAAACAATCTTCTTCATTTTGTACAACATGGATACTATCAGGAGTATATGCTTTAGCATGTAAAATAAAAAAAACTAGTCATTTTCATTTTACTGCAGATACAGTTAATGATTCCTCTTCTCACTGCTTAATGACTTCAAGTACACAATAAAAAGGAATGGGGATAAGATGAATACTGAAGAATCTGATAGTATCTAAAATATTCCCCCTTCAACAAAGCAAATGCTCCATTTACACTGCCACACCTTTATGAGCCACTGTCAGATACACAGAGAACTATTAACACTTATTATCAATAATAGCAAATACACAAATCAATTGCACACTGCTGTTCAAGCAGTCTCCAGTTTGTGTTCAGACCATTGCTCACAGAGCAGAGTCTACAGAAACACAGGGATAGCTGAAGAAGTTTTCAATTTTCCAGATTTGAGAAGGTAAGGAAATGTGTGGCTGTGCCTCTCCTAGAAAGGTGTGTACAGAAGGAGTTTGGAGGTTGCATACCTTAGTGAAAGTCATTAAGGATGTGTTTGCTGTCTAAAACAACTTGCACTTTCCAGAGATACAAAGAGCTTCATTAAAAAATCATTAGTTTCGTTACAGTAAGAGATAATAGAATCAGCCAGCAGCTGAAGGCAGCCAACTGAGAACAAAATCTCCTGTTCTGTTGCTGATCATAAGTAAATCAAAATTTGCCAAGGAAAACTACCTTTTGTTTAAATACAGCATGAACAACAACAGAAAAAGGCACCTTCAGACTGAGAGTCTTCCAAAGCTCTGATGGTCTCTCGTATTTCACATTACTGTGGGCCACCAGTGAACACAATATTATCAGAGAATAAGAGTCAGAAAGATGCCGTCTCTTTCAAGAGAATTCAGAAAGGAGAGACCAAAGCTATCTTGCAGAAATTTATCTCCCTCGCCTTCCTCTCATCAGTATTATAACATTGTTTGAGCACCAAACACAACTTGACTTCTAGCACATTTGTGTTATCTGCCTCTTACTTTTTTTTTTTTGTTTGTTTTTTTACTTGAGTATGGAAGAAGTGGTAATGAAAAAAGAAAAAAACCCTAAGTGGAGGGAAAACAGTCATACAGAAACTTGAATTTCATGGCTAAAGGGCTTCCAGAAATGTTTTCCAGGCATTAAGTCAGGTATCATAATTGTTAATGAAAGTAATCTTTTTAGGTGCTATGCTGTTATTCTTCTTTTCTTCCCCATTCTTTCCAGTACTCTCAGTATCATCTGCATTTCTCTTGCAAGAATTTACTCAGTCACAAGATAACTACGTAAATAAAATCAGATGTTCCTGCTAGGGTTAAGAATTCCAATTTCGTGTCTGCCTGCACAGTGGAACTGTGTAGCTGGACATCCAAATGCAACTTCTCTAATCAGCAGTACAATGACACCTTAGTCCATATACACTCTTTTCCTTTTCCTACATGCAATATAAGATGACTTCAACACGGTCACAAATTCACATAACTCACTATGGTGATTTCACTGTGATTCCCTGAGGTAACATTTCAAGTTTTAACGGCAGGAGAACAGTTTTGTGTCTTATCAAGAAGTAGAATATTATTTCTCTGGTTCCAAGAATGACAAATCTTTATTTAGTCTGCCTGTGCAAGTTCCATCTTTAATCAAAGATGTTCACACTAGAGGATGCTAAGGAGTGAAAGGATTTGAACTCTCTTGACTCATTACCTTGTACATGTAAATCAGCAGGAATAGCACGTATAAGTATTGCTGTTTCTCTATGACTGATCACTTCCACAAACCACATCAAGACTTGTTCCATTGTGGCGGCACCATCCACTAAGCCTCACCACGCTCCCCAGTCATGCTCTCATTTGTGTTCTTTCGTCATTCAGTCAATCAATATGTAAAAAACTGTCACAAAGTGGAATTATGCCATGTGAGGATTGATCCAGTGCCTGCATGATACTAAGCCCAAGGAGCAGAGAATCCCTTGATATACTGATATCATTAATAATGTTTAGAACTCAGTCACAGCTGTAGCTCTTAAATACAGAGAAACAGATGCTGTCTGCTAGCAATACTTTATATCATAATACATGTATTGACAAATTCAACCATTTAAAAGCAACTAGAAGCTTTCTAATTGCCTTTATTTATTGACTGAGCAACTGCGTTAAACAATTGATTTTCAGACCCTAGCAGGCAGAACTTGAGTACAAATGAAAAGGATTTAGCAAAATGAAACCCTGCTTCTTAAAACATCCCACATCACCTGGAAGTTCCACGTGACAAATTTCCAAATAACAGAGTTCCAGCTTTCATTATAGCCCATGGACAAGGCCACTTCTAAGAAAGAAAGGCAAACAACAGTTTCAGGCTCTCTCCCTGCTTTCCCCAGAGATACACTATTCTTTTATTTCCAGAGTAGAACTGATATGTTTTTCACATCAGAAAAAAACCACCGTAAAGCATAAAGAAAAAAAATCTGATATGACAAGCACTGCAAACACAGTTAACAAGCTACTTTAATTATCCTCCTAAGATTTTCCCATTTGTACTCTGATCATCATCTTCACAAACTTAATTATGCTTCATTTGTTCATTCTACACTCATCTCAGTAAGTATTCCAGGTGGAAAAGAGGTGTCTGTTTGTAAAGAGACACCTCAAATGATTGTTATATATTATTTTTCTACACAATATGTATTTCTATTTTATAAAGTTACATATAAACTAATATTTGAGCAATACGATTATTAAGTAGTAGTAAGTCAGAGCTGAAAAGCAAAGCTTGCTGCGTGCCTTGCCTGAACAGACATCAACCTAAAGATCATCACTGGGCAGATGACTGAAGAAATCAAGAAGATCATACTGCTATCATTTGCATTTTGAAGATTAGTATTAATAAATTCTGGTTCCTCAGCAGAAGAAACCTTTCCACAAACTTGACCTTTGAGAAAGTCACAAAGACAAGCTGGGAATAAATGTGCTCTGTAAGTCAAGTACTGAGATACTTACGCAGTTACTACTTACAATTTATGCACTGCTAACACTTTTAAAGTCAATAGGAATTATTGCATTATGATTGAATAGAGACCATGTAAACCCTAGTGCATCATAATTTAAGGACTCACTATCTGTTCCCTCTAACATCTCAGAAGTTCTAGATTTGCTAATTTGCAAAACCAAATTTAGTTTATTTTTTGAAATACATATAATTCATTTCACTTAATCTGAGTCTTAATCTTAATCACTTGTGCTGAGATGCACAACTTTTGCCCCATATTCTCATATTTTTACTTTGAGCACAACATCTTAGAATCTAAAACTACATAGAAGTGGCCGTCCTTTACACACTGACCTTCAAAACTCTGATACAGTAATCACATAAAATAAAGTTAAAAAAAAAAAAAAGCAACTTGATGCTTTTAAAGAAAAAATAAGAAACAGAGGAACAAAATTGTCAAAATTTCAGTATAATCTATTCCATGCCTTACCTGAACCAAATTCCATCCTTTTAGAGATTCAGCAATGATAGAGGTAACAGATGCACATACACCACCAAAAACCATCAGATGATTAGGTCCATATTTTATTGCATCATAGAAGGCTTTAAGTCCTTTTGCATTGTCACACTGGAAAAAAAAAAGCAAACAAGAAAGACAGTATTTACTACCACAAGTAACATAATTTAGTAAGAAATAAACCACTGGGCAGGGATAAATATGAAGGGCAGAAATTAAATTTTGTAAATTATAAAATCTTGTGGCCCAAACATGAAAAACTTGAGTACTCTGCTCTGGAATCCTAACAGGCTGAATTAAAATCAAGAATATTTCTCCTTATGTCATTCAAAACCTCTAATGTTTCCTTCCTAAGCCAAAGCTGGAATATCTGAATTGCGATATCACCTTCTGACAAAGAATTAAAAAAAATATGACTGAAACTTTCAGCATTCAGAGATACCATCTACCAGAACAGGATTTGAATGTCAGTAGAACTTCCATAATTGGAGGAAAGTTTGACACCACCCCTTGTGTCTGTAAAGCAAACTACATCTCTAACAAGTAACCTCTCCCCAACGTCCACAATCAATGCTCAGGATGTATATAGTATATATTTTGGACAGATTGGTAATATGTCTTCTCAGTGACACATACATGTATAGTAGAGAGCTTGTCATTTAGAAAGGCAACACAAATCCTAAAAAAAAAATCTAAATAATAATCTTTTACAGTGCTAGGAGTTAATCTATCTGCTCTCACAGTACACCCTGCTTTGAGTAGTAGAATGAACTGAATGATCATTTGAAGTCCCATCAATGATGACCTCTTCTGGGTTTCTCTGATAATGTCTTGGTTTTATGATTTTTGGCATTGGTATTCCACATCAGAACATCATGTAGTGCATTAAGAGTTAAAGAGATAATACTCCAACTCCATGGATCATTGATAATTCCGGGTATACCTGTCTCAGAAGAGAAGAAGAACTACGTTTCCCAGAGGACTTTGTGATGCCTTGCATTTTTATATATTTCCGCTCAGCGGGAAAAGATAAAAACTGTCTGCAGTCACGGGACACTCTCTTTCCTTTGGGATCGACTCAGCAGTGGGTGCTCGCTGCCGTCTCGCCTTCAGCGTTAGCGTAAGGCCTTCGGTTTATCAGACACTCTCTCTTGCTCATTTTACTTGAATTATTAGCTTCAATTCCAATTATATTGTATTATATTGTGTTATTTTGCTTTCCGATATCTAATTTAGTAAATTAGCTTTCCTCCTCAGGTCATTGCCGCTGTTTTGTTTCTAGGCCCATCTCCCTTTTCCCTTTCCCCCTTCCCCTTTCCTGAGGCGTGGGTCTGTGGGTCCCCTACACCAATTGTCACAGATCCGGGCCGAACCAGCCGGGTAAACCATTGACAGATAATTAATTCTCCCCCCCCCATTTCAAACAGCAAAACCGCAAACTGAAACCAGGACTGAAAGCAAATAAAAGATGTTAGTCATTACTGAAAAAGACGCGTATCAGTCCTTGTCTAGAGTAGCATCAATCATTCATAATAATGTATGCAATCCTGGCTTAATTCCTGAGCTTGCAGCAAAGCATAAATAAAACATGTATCTGAAGTTCAGAATTTGATTCCAAACTGTTTTGGAAGTCAGTCTGCCAAAAGACTCTAATGGTAACTACCATTCCTCCAGTAGCTACTCTTCTTCATTGTCTTTTTTCTTTTTCTTTTTTTTTTTTTTTGAAACAATATCCTCTGCACCCTCTTCTCTCCTGCAGAAAATCTTCCCCATTATAATCTTTACATGAACTATTGTACACCAACCTCCAATATTTCACTGCAACAATTCAATAAAATAGTTTGCTTACTATCCACATACAAGAACTCATTGTTTTGTGTTCAGTTGAAAGAATAAAGATTTTGTATAAGACACTTGCAAGCTTATATTAATCTACTTACTGAGTTGATTTGCTAAAAGAAAAACTATTTGTGAGTAACTTGCAAGAAAAGAATTATTGCTCTTACTTGTTCAGAAGGATACTGATTACTACTGCACAAGCTTTGAAACTGCATAATATGGTATATCTACTTTTTCCTTATTTACAGAAAAACAAACAACATTCAGTATGGCGGAGGCTCGCTTCTCAGTTTGATGGATTGTTGGCAAGCTCACGATAAGGAGTCAAGAATTTGATCAGGCACTGTCCTCCATCCTTACTCCCCCATCTCCTACTTAAAGATCAGTCTGTTCCACTTACAACTAGATTGATGTATCACTACTTTGCTTCTATAAGCAATCAAGGACAACAGAGATTTAAGTATACGAAACTACCTGAAGTCTTTTCAATCATCCAACCATTTCAAGCTGCAATGAGTGTTTTCATATCAACTTAAAACCAGACAATATAACTCATATCATAGAATCATAGGGGTTGGAAGGGACCTCAAGAGATCGAGTCCAACCCCCCTGCCAAAGCAGGTTCCCTACACCTGGTTGCACAGTTAGGTGTCCAGGCGGGTCTTGAATATATCCAGATATGTTTGCATTATCACACATTTTCAGTATTACACTGAATAATCATTTAGAAAATATACATACATGAAATAAGGAGAACGTTAATAGTAAAATAACAGTTAGAAGCTGTTGCCCATGAGAAAGCTATGTGTTAAAAGCTACAAAGAAATAAAATTCTGCACTCAAGTGGCAAGGACTTAGAATCTGTTATCTGAAGTAAAATTCATTATGAAATTTGCCCTTACATCACAGAACTGAGACACTCTTTATGTATTATTTGCCCACAAAGTATTTCACACTGCAGCAAAGCCACCTTACACAGTTGTGAGGATCCCAGTGGGTCTATGGGAGGTTCAGAATTGCTGTAACGTATACTTTTTCCATTCTTATTTATTTTCTATTCCCACGTTTATAAAGATACTTACGTAAGAGCAACACTTTCCCAGACACAAAGCATTTATATCTGGAAGACATTAAAATAGATTTCTCTTCCAAACTGTTAAGTTTTGCACTGCAGAAATACATTACAATCAGTCCAAACTACATACAACAATATGTGAGGTTCTACTGCCTAAGAATCAGTTACAAGCTGTAATTCAATAATGTGATGGAAAATACAGTGACAATAACAGGCAAGTTATTATAACAAGCGAGGCGAAGCAAAAGGCAGCAGCTGAGTACACAGAAGTGAAGGCGAGAAACTGCTTACCTTTGGTAAGCAGAGCTCTCCAGCCAAACACCCTTGCTGCCAATCCTAAACCTTAAATGAAGTTTGGGAAGGGGTGGATCCTGGCTCCACCCCTTCTGGTCACTCAGGTAGACTGAATACACCTGAGCTCCCCTGGGTTGCCTCTGCCTTCCCACCAGGGACTCAATCGCTGTTTCAGGCCATAACTCAGCATTGCCACTACACAAACCTACCGTTTTGTCACATTTGCACATTCATCCTGACTAATCTGAGCTCTCTCCCTCTTAGGCCACTACAGTTAATTCGAAGAGTCAGTCTATTCCATGGTCAAAACTGCCAAAATAGTTCAAAATATGCATCAGAGATTAAAAAAAGGACTTGATACTGTAGTTGCCACAATTGGACAAAAGCAAGAGGGAAAGAAAATGATAAAGTTGTGAGAAAACAGACTTTCACGTTTGTTTAATGTCACATTTCAAAACACATACCATATATAACATTCTTCCTTGCAAGCAACTGAGCAGACTGTCACAAGCATTAAAAAGTAAACATTCAGATAAAGTTAATAGCTCTAAGGAGCCAGAGAGACAAGCTGTTACAAAGGCTTCTTCCTGCAACTAGTCTGAAGAATATATCCCCAGACCCTTTTATAATGCAACTTTTTCAGAGATCCCAGACCCTGTTCCTGCTCATGATTATTGCCAAACCCTAACATAAGCTTAAAAGTGGGCAATATTGTTGAAGGACAGCAAGATCAGACACCACAGAAATGCCCACAGAAATGCCCACCCTATAACCAAACTGAATTGCTCTTACCAGGTGACTGTAACTAGGTGCATGAGCAATGCTATGCAGAAATCTAATTACAATACAACAAAAGCATGCATAAGAACCAAAATTCATAGAAAAAGGTGAAGACTACAGAGTCCTGGATGCAAGCAGATGACAACAAGCTGGCTGGGTTTATTAATTGGAGTATGACTAGCAGCAATGAAGATGAAAGAATCCCTAATAAAAAGTCAACAATTTTAACAGTTAAGAATATCATCCAAAGGAGACGGTGCTGTTTTTGCTCTTCTGCCCAAATTGACAATAATGTCTCTATTTTACTGAGTTGAACTGCAGCCAGCTCACTTTTGACTCTGTATAAAAAGAGACAGATGTGCTGCATGGTTGAACTTGACTGCATGTTAAAACAGGATGGCTGCAATGCATTTGGCTGGAGAGATTTATTACCATAATTGTACCTTCAAGTACATGTGATTTAGTGCATGGCAGGTTTCTTTGCAAGAAAGGTTTGAAGCTACTCATCCCAAACACATTTTTTTTTTTTTTTGAGGTTTTTCTTAACCTCAGTCAAGAGCTGGAAATAAGATGTGTACAAATAGAAAACAAACACAAATGAATAATTATATTAAACTCATCCCTTTCTACACTGACGTTGTGCAGATTGTATAGGCAATTCTCACTGAGAAACACCAGCACATCACCAAGCAAGATGTGTGAAGAGTTCTACATCTCACTGAGATAAAGACTTATTAATATCACAGATGGCACCTCACAAAGTCATAGTTTCCATTTCCAAGGAAACAGAATCACTTATTTTAATTAGGAAAACAGTCAGATGAATGGCTGCATGGGAGAGGAATTGAATGAGTTTGGGGACTCAAGTGTTAATCTTCCTGAACCTTCTTTGAAGGAGAGTCTGGCAAATAAAAACTATCATCCTCTACCAAGAAAGGAATCAGAATAAACAGGAAGAACATCCTGCCTGAAAAGTGATGATTGCACAAGGACAAGAAACCTCTCAGGGGAGTACATCACAGCAGCCAAAAACAAAAGAAAGACCTTCTTGGGTGTGTCCAAAGCATAATGGCTGCACAGAACCATAGAAAAGTGCACAGCCCTGAAGCTATGGGAAGCTGTCTCCTTGGAGGACTGCCTGGCAGAAAGCAAGATACTAGGGTATCTCAAGGCCTCATGGCCACAAGAGTGACACAGTGCTAATCCTCAATGCAGAGAATGAGAATTTGCATGGATCTTTTTCAAGTTTGCTGAATTCCATGATATTTGACCGGTCTGAACATTTAATGGATTAGGAAGAGAATTGGTAAACCTGCAATTTAACTACTTCAGTTAGATTTGCAGTTTTACTAATAGTCATAAAAATGCTTGTGAATTGATGCATGATTATATTCAGATTTCTAGTTATTGGTTGCCCAGCTGTTTCTCTGTTAGCAGTATTCTAGCACAACTCTACTTGTTGGAGTAAAATGAAACCTGAAGAACTGTTTTGGTATTTACTAAACTTCTGATCACTTAGGTTATAAATCCCTTACGGTGAGAAGGAATAACCCACAGCTGTCATCTGCATATTGAAATATCAGACTTTTTCAAATTATATGAGAGCTTTCAGCAGCACTCTGCACTGAATACCATCAAAGGGAAGCAAATGTTCATAAAACATCTGATAAGACCTTTTTGAACAGGGAGAGCAGAGTTAAAAGGCATTATTTCTACCCTTCACACAGTCTTGCTTAGGAACTAACTCCACATTAAGCTATAAGCATGAAAGGAGCTAAGAGATGAAGAACACCAAAATGATTTTCATTTGGGTTTCGTTCAGTATTAAAGTCATCAAGCAATAGTGACAATTCAGTGAGGAACACAGGGAAACTGTTCTGAGCTATACCAAAGATCAACCAGATTAATATCCTGTGCCCGAGCTTACAGACAGTACATGTTTCTCCCAAGGAACTTCCAAAACCAAAAATTCTGTTTGTTATTTTAATTGCTCTGGCTGGATTTCCCTTGCTTAAGTTTGGTCAATGGCTCTTGAAACCACCACTTTGACATCCACAGCATCCCATGACAATATAATTACTGACTGAAGGAAGAACAGTTTCCTTGTATTTGTCCTAAATCTTTTCACACCCTGCAAAATACCAGTGAAGCATCTTTGTCATCAGATGTTATTTTTTTTTAATTTGCAAATATATGAAAATAAATTGGATTCATTCACAGATTAAAAGTAAATAAATAAATAGATAGATAAATAAACAGAGTCAGTGATGTTCACAGGAAGCACAAGGCTAGCGTAGAGCTCTGGAACCATAGAGTTAAATGCTTGCCCTGTCCTTACATGCTCTGTTGATCATCTTTTTGAAAACAATAGTTAATAGTAGTACCAACTCTTTGCCTGATCCGCTGTTCCTGTGTTCTCTATTTGAAACATATCCCACAACTATATTGGACTTACCTACCTGAAAACTGAAGTCAATTCATCCCAAACTGCAGGCTCTTCTATATGATTTCTCTCTCACTTTAATTACTAGCAATTAGATTTCCTTCTGATAGAGGAGTGGACACAGCAGAGGACTTAATCCACTCAGTTAAATATTTCCCAGTAAACTAATCCTGTCAAATCGGCATCTTTCTATTTGTCACACTTAGGAACTTCCCCTAGCTACCCTGTTACCTTGCTTGCTGTACAGGGAACAGTTTACAGTGTTACTACAAAGGGACTGCTGTTTAGCATCCCATTTAATAACACCTATTTTGCCTCTGGTACTACCTGCCTCTTCATAAATCACTGATTCCTCGGTAATGGTGACAACCAACTATTTTGTCACCACTTTCTCAAAGAGACAGTCTAAACATCTTCTAAAGATTTACTTTTCCCAATGTCATTTACTTTTTCTTAGTTCATTACTATTGGGAACTGAATCCATCCACCAAAACAGACAAAAAATTATTGTCTCTCCTCATACAAGGAGTCTGGGATACTGTTGGGAATGTTCAGCCTCTATTGCCAACAATATCCCACCAACAACCTCTGATATTGTGGGCCAACGTCATAAAATAGGAAGCACTGCTTTTGAAGCAGCTTTCATATTTTCTCCATGTCTTCTTTTTTTAATTTATCTGTTTTCACATGTAACTTAATTTTTCTGCCTTTTTAGAAGTTTCTCTAGTTTATAATTTTTACACTGGATGACTTCAGTTTAACTACTCCAGTATAAAATAGAACTGAAGAGTAAAAAAGCAGATAAATCCTATGCAGTCAAAACCAACTCTGCCAAAACCAAGTTTCCACCAACATTAAATATGCAGTAAGACCAGAGATGAAGCTGACTTCCTCTTTTTGCACTAATTGGGGTTCATCTTGGAAGTTGAAGCCTCTCCTCAAAGAAAGTTGAAGTCTTTCTTTGATCTGTAACTGTTACACAGACAGGTATTCAGAAGGCCTTCAAGAAACATTTTGCATAATATGAAGAGACGCTCTTTCAGTTATCTGACTGTATTGGATTGGCATGGAAAAGTTATCATAGGTGGAGCAGCCTCTGTGAGCAGAGTCCAGCTGCTGCCCCATATCAGATCAGAACCAGCTCCAAAAGGGACTCAACACTGGCCAGAGCTGAGTTGTGAACATATATAAGAACAGAGAGAGAAAAAAAAAGAAAAAAAATTAGTTTTAATTTTTTTAAAATTAATTTTAACTGACTGTAATAATGCCTACAGTTTTTTGGATGACAGCTCCTTCTTCAGTGGCTTAAGATGCATTCATAAACACAGATGGCCCACTGAATCCAAGGACCCCACTTTCAAAAGCCATTCTGCTTCTCCTCTCCATGGATATGAATATGTGCCCCTATGAGTAATTTTACAGGGCCCACTGCATGCTTTTCTCTAGCTGTAACAATGATCAAATGCAGTAGTAGGGCTGTGCCACAATGAATTTTGAAAATCAGGGAATACTGACCAAGATTTCTCATTCTAAATGTCTCATTAACATCTCATTCTGAATTGCTAATGGAAATCTAACACTGGGCCAAAGCCTTAGAGAGATCCTATTGTGCAGTATGTGCAATTAGCCAGATCCCTGAGTATAACTTATCGAGTTCTCCTGGATTATTCAAGCAAGCTGGGCCCATTGTCTAACTAGAATCAAATTGGTGTTGATTGAAATATTCCTGGGCCAGAGGGTTTCTATAGCATCCACTTTACGTCTGATCACCTATAACATACAGTCCATTTTATTTAACTCATTCCCTTATACATTGATCCAATAATACTACAGATGTTTTCTAATTATCAACATTGACTAAAAAGGGTAAGTGTACACATACATAGTACTCCAAATTTTTTCCCAGTATCTTCCAAGCTCTGTGTGGACATTTGTATTCAAGTATTTATAATAAAAATACAAAAACAAAAACCCCACAAACCTAAGCTTTAGTACTGTCCAGTTCTTTCCCAACATCCCAGTGCTCAGACGGTTACCAGATATTTTTGAGTAGAATCACAGAATCATTCAAATTGCAAAAGACCACTAAGATCATCTAGTGCAACCCCCAGCCCATTGCCATCGTGTCCACTAACCATGCCCCTCAGCGCCACATCATATTTCTTGAACACCTCCAGGGACAGTGACTCCACCCCCTCCCTGGGCAGCCTGTCCGAGTGCCTCACCACTCTTCCAGAGAAGAATTTTTTCCTAATATCCAACCTGAACCTCCCTGGCACAACTTAAAGCCATTACCCCTTTCCTATCCCTAGTTACCTGGGAAACCAATATTTCTCTCATTTCTCCATTTTCCTTCCTGCATAATCTAAACCATTGTTGTTATATCTTATGGAAGTAAGTGGAACTATGGAAAAGCATAGAAATTTGGAGATACAGAGTAGGAAAATGAAAATATTGAAAGATGCTTTTAAAACAACAATAAAAACAAGTGAATAACACATACCAATCTTGAGAATAAGGTGGCTCAATTTTCTTCATCTTTTCTATTTTTTGTACCAAAGTTCAATAGTGATTTCTAATAAAGCAGGGAATTAATTTTAATTATTCATCATGATAAAAATACCTCTGTTCTTTATTTGCAGCAAGAGGCTTTTTAAAACTCCCTTAGGAAATCAGTTGTGTTTTGGCATTTAAGTAACCACAGAAGGTGCTAATTGTTTCAGACACTCAAGCTCCAAGATCATTATCACTTAAATTTATTGAAAACTACTTACTATTTTGCTACCTCACATTTTTGAGAAAAAGATGTGCAGTAGTAGATTCACAAGGTGTTTGCCAGTTGCAACTCAAGTACAAATTGAAATGCTAAAGGAGATAGTTTTGGCAGACTCAACACAGAACCACTGTGTTGACAATGTCAATTGTACAATTTGGTACTTTCCTTGTCTGATGCCCTCATGTTTCTATTTCTTCCCCTCATTCAATACAATTTATTTTTTCACTTTTAAAAATAAACTTTATTTTCATAGATCATGTCTAGTCATAATCAGTTGGAATATTTCAGTTACTTTTCCTTTTTTTTCCACGAATTTTAGAATTCCATTTTAGAATATAAGAAAGAAAGGTGGTAGAAGCAGAAAGATGTGTGATCACATTTGAATGTATCCTGTTGGGTGTTTTTATCATAACCAGTGTATAAACACTGTAAAAGATAACATTTTCAACATAAAAAATTAAAAAAATTCAAAGCAATACAGGAGTACTTTATTCATAGTAAAATCAGCTTTCTGAAAATGCTTCAATTTTACCAACTGTCTCCATTTTTTATACCTACTATTAACAAGACAAAATTTATTCCTTTCTGCATAGTGTTGTGAATATTGTACTACCTGAATGAAACTAAATTCAATAAGATATCGACTAGGGGTTAAATGCTTGCCCTTAATCATGCCTTGATAATTTCACAAAGACAGTCTACATTACAGACTTTAATATACTGAAAATGGCAAAACTCCTAATTGCAGCTATGCTCTCTGCAGTAAGCAAAAGAAAACAGAAAAGAATATAGAAGAAGGAAGTTGAAATTTATAAATAACAATCAAGAAGCCCTTGTAGGTAAAAGAAAATGTAATGGTACTAGAATAAACCATTTGAAATAACAACAATATACATTATAGTATGCCTGACATCCCACTCTTGAGTAACAAGCTACAGTGAAACTTAGATGGGAGTGCAGTGATGTTTCAAAAAAATCACTTGACCCTCAGCAATCAGCAAGAACCAGTTGTGAGGGAAGTCTGATAAGTGAAGTCTATCTTTCCCATAACCTACTCACTCCTGGAAAAGACTGATTTTATAAGGGTTAAAATAAATAAATCTTTTTTCTAGATGATTTTATAACAAAATTAAATCTGCTTAGTGTGCAGAGCTGTGGAAAAAACATCTCTTTAATAACTGTCTGGTAAAGAGTTATGTTGAAACAAAATGTGCCCTCATCATACAGAAAAAAAGGGCCTGTCTCAGTGTGCACAACTACAGAAGTTTCTAAATAAACAATCACTGAGGAGGACAAGAGGTATAGATGACTCTGGGAAAGTTGGTTACCTAGAAAACACGAGATCTCTTCAGCTACCACAACAATATCTGCAGCATTCTTGGGAATATATTTGAATTCTAACGCAGTTCAGAAAGCATGTGGTATTTTTGAAAAATAATACCAAACTCTCTTCCTTTAGAGGAAAACCTTGATCATGAAGAGTGTTACCAGCCCAAATTAGATAGCTCCCCAAACGGATTTTTCTGAAGCCATATTGTTTGAAATTCTTTTTTTCTACATTAAGACTTTTCAAGACATTTAAAAAGGGCTCACCAAGTTAAGAATGGTAAAAATAAATTTATTGACCCAAAGGTTAAGAAATTCTGATATGATATTCTTCACCCTATCTTTGCTCTTTAATTAAAATAATTTTGTGCTATAAAACAGCTGAACTTTGTCTAGAGTGAAGTAAATGCTGCTGAGCTATTTTATTTAAGGAGGAATAATGCGTGGTCAATTGGATAAGATATCGCTTAAGTTAGCCCATAAAAGTCAAATTAAATTCATAATATGCTTTAATTTGATTTATAGCATCAGGATATGCTAACTTACAATTTTAAAGAAGTCTCAAACTGCAGATGGACAGAGCACATAGCAACACATGTAAACATCACACATTTTTTTCCCTTGATACATAGCAAGAGAGAGTATATGGAAAGACTGTAATTTAATTTATTCACTGCTGAAGTGGCATGAAATTCACAGGACATCAAAATCAGCCCATAGAAAAAATGACAATCCAGGTATCTGCTAGGCTCATGCCCCCTTTCCCCAAAGACCTTTTTCCTCCACCTGGGTGAAAAAAAAATAATAATAAAAATGAATGATGGCTTAGGCTTGTCTTAATCCACCTTAACATACTGGATTTCTGTAGTAGGTGGAAAATTCCTGCGGTGGCTACAGTACTCTAGAACTTAATGACCTGAGGATCTTTATGCAGTGGAAATTTTTGCAAGTTTTTTTACTCACAGGAGAACTGTACAGTCCAAACAACTTAAGTTTATTGAGAATGTTTTGGAAAGCTGGGACTTCTTAATCAAAGGGTACCCAGATCCATGGTCAGGCAGAGACATCCTGAAGCAAAAGGATCTCCAGCACCTGTGAGAATAAACATGCTCTTGGTTCAAAATCACTGTGCCCAAGTTGTGCCATAGTGGTTTATTATCCATTTCCTGCACATGCATCTTCAGAGTTCAGAATGAAGGCAGAGAGCAACAAAGAGCTCCCAAACGGATCAAATAAATTAACACAAACTTGAGGCACTGAGGACTTGGTTCCAGCAAATGAGTAGCCTTAGAAGGGCAGGAAGATACTGGAATAGAAATAAAATTTAAAAGGACTCAAAATTCATGCTATGGCCAAGGTTATCAGAAGTATGTCATTTAGCCTTCTATTTAATAGCTTGCCCTGATTATTTGTGTCTCTCAAAGGGAGGGGAGGGGCAGTGCTGAGCTCTACTCTGTGACAGAGATAGGGCCCAAGGGAATGGCATGGAGCTGTGTCAGGGGAGGGGCAGCTGGGGCTCCGCACCAGAGTGCAGTAGGCATGGAAGAGACTGCTCAGGACCATGGTCATGGCGCAAAGTGCCAGAGTTCAAGGAGTGTTGGGATACTGCTCTCAGACATAGGGTCTGATTTTTGAGTGCTGTGCAGAGCCTAGAGTCAGGCTCAGTGATCCTTATGTGTCCCTTCCAATTCAGGACACACTGTGATTCTACTTTGGTTTTATATTCCAGGAAATTAATAAACTGAGATTAGGAATCACCTTAAAAACAGGGAATGATCAATCTGTCTTAATTGTGAATGCAATAGGACCACAAATGGGCACATTCCTCTAACTTCAAAACTACACGAACAAGGTACTGTCTCAATGCTGCAAATTGCAGCAAAGAGCTATTCCTATCTAAGATCAAGACAAGCATGCAAATTGCCAAATAAATCCTGAACATTTGCATTTAACAGCATGATATGTGGTTTCTGTAAGCAGAATGACCAATCGTCTTCCCCTTTGGAGCATCTACAGAGAACTTTAATTAAGCTTACTAAAAGCACAGCATTACTCACCTTGATGCATCAGCTCTTTGGGTTTTCCTCTGCATGCTCCAGAAAAAAATAAGAGGTGGATCAGAAGTGAAACAGAGCTGGGCTGTATGAAGGTGAAATACCCACAGAGTATATAGATCAAACCTGCATTCATCCTCAAATCAACCAGCTGTCTCAAAGCCAATACATTCAGTGCCAGTCTGGAAACTACAAACAACCCATAAGACCTCCTACTTTTTCCAACTCATCCTAGTAAGATCAGCCTATCTTAATTGGTTAAAGGTGTTACATGTTTGTGACATATCCACACTGATTTGTTCTTGAACTCATTGTCTGCTTTCCACCCATGATGAAAAAAAAATAAAAAATAAAAAAATAAAGATTGCCTTATCTCTGTGTGTGCTATCATTTATTATAAAGTCCCAAAATGAACTCCCTGAGATGTGTATTAGTAAATCCTGATGGTTTTATTGTTTTTTGTGGGTTTTTTTTTTTTTTTAGAGCTCACTTCTACAGCATATCTCATTGAAAATCACCAGAAGAAACTTCCAAACCAGTAAATCCTCTGTCACTTGTCTAATTATCTTCAGGCTGTGGCTGCATTTGGCACCTCACTGATTGCTGCTATTAGTGGGCATATAATGCTCTGCTAGACCCCGGTTTCTTTAGGCAAGCCCTTGAGTAGAATTAGTGGCTATGAAAGTTGGCTTATTTGGCTTATCTAAACTCTACTAAATATTGCTAAAAATGAACTCTACTAAACTCTAAGTTGAGAAACATTACTAAACTGTCATAGTAGAAAATTCTCAGACTAGTTTAGTGCCTGGATAGATAAACAGATCAGTTTTTCTATCTACTAACAAGACCTCCCTGCCTTAAAAAATGATTTTGCCAGACGCTCTGTCTTAACTTGCCCAGAGGGAAAAAAAAAAAAAAAGAACCCATAAAAATATCAAGCTTCTTGAGGACAGCCTGCTTTCTGTTACACTGTGTACTCCAGCAGATCTAAATGCTTTAAGGAACAGGGAACTGAGCAGATTCTTGACATCCCTTTTCCAAGTATATACTGACTGTCACACAGAATCCTAACCAGCTGAAATGGTATCAAATGATAATAGGATGATTTTAATCATTTTGTCAAGCACAGCTGACACTACACTGTCAAATTTTGTAAAAAGTACTTTGTAAAGCTCTAGGCCTATTTTATTTTTCACTGTGGGTTAATAGAGAGAAAAGGTGTGCATGACTCAAATTTTTTGTAGTGTTTTTTTTTTAGGCAACAAACTGAAGGTGAAATATTAAATCAACAATGACCCTGCCCAGAGAAACATTTCTTAAAATAAACTAGTGCTGAATACCTTAATAGATTTCAAGTGTTTTGTTTAAAATGACATTCCAAGTGCCCCAAGGGGAGATAAGAGGTCACTATCATTAACTCTTCTGGTGCAAAAAGACTATGCAATAGAAGAGACCTAAATAGGTTTTCTGTTGGCTACATGAAATTCCATAAAAGTTCACTTCTGTGAAAAATGGTGGTGGTGCAGGAGGGACAGATAACATCTATTCCAAAACCAGTAGCAAAATGCATATTTGTTCAAGGAAGCTTATATTACGGTTTCAGGAAGCAATTTTTGAGAAATCAGGACAGCAGGCTAACCACAGTTCTGGAACAGAGGTGGGACGGTAGCTACAAGTAGCTACAATAGTTCAAATATAACTCTGCTAAGTCCCAGCGAGGCAGATGAGAAAAATTCACATTATCCTTTCTATTTTGGCAAATCACATATACATGTGTGTTGGTGCATGCATGCATGGGCAGGGGTAGGAGAAGGACAGCAGCTCTGATGGTTGACACAGATTTTCCTGCAGTGCTAATTTGACTGCTAGGCTTTGAAGGTGAACAACAATTCAGCAACAAAAGGAAATGGCCTTCCCAGTACCCCTCTTATCTCGCCTTTAGGAAGATGATAATTTACTGGCAGACTTCTACATATCCAGTTTTTAAGAAGCAATCCACAAGAAAACAAACAAACAAAATCCACCCCACCAGTATCTCCAAGCAAATGGAGCTGGAAGAAAACTCAATTGCTGAGCTATTGCACAAGTGCTGATGAACAGTATCTCAGGTTTATGAGAATAGGTACAGCTCCTTCCTCAGCCCCAGCGAAGAATGCATTCCCTGCCAGCAGAGAGGCCAGTAAAACTGAGGGACAGATTCCCCCAGTGCCTTCCACTTACACTGCTAGATGTAAACCAGAGGGAGACAGAGCAGAGTACAGGCTTCCTTCCAGTGTGCTCAACATTTACTTTCAGCTATTACATGACTTACAAGATTGGAGACTCACACCCACACTGAAGAAGAAAGGAGACAGGCAAAGATTTTATTAATCATACAATGCACAATATTAACATGGATTTGGGTGGCATATGGTGTGCTGGCATGCAAACATGTGCCTGAGCTGGGAAAAAAAAAAGGTGTTGTATGTCACCCCAACCACACAAGCTTATTCACTTTTCTAAGCTCAGCTTACCAGAATTTTTTCAACAGATATCAGTTAGAAGTAGATATGACAAAACAACTACACCTCCAGATTCCAGAACTTCTCATGCTTTAAATTTACTGTGATAACAAAACTCTGTTGAGGCAAGGGAAAAGTGAAAATTTGTCCACTGCTTTTTCCATGGTGCTGCAATCACTTCTGTGAATTTACTTTAATTCATGAGTTATGCACAGCGTGTGTTCATGATAAACTTTAGAAACAAATAAGAACAAATTAATGAAGTAAGGAGATCACTACAGAAAAATTGAGGATTTATTACAACTAGACTACAGGAGTTATTTGCAGTATTACTCCTCTGAGAAATTATTTCAAAATTTTTTATTGTTCTATTCAATACAATTACAAGAGACTTTTTAGCATTTAAGATTTGGTGTACAGACTACTGATAATTAAAATTTTAGTGCTGTCTAATTCTCTATTCCACATATAGAAAATGGAGAAAAGTTGAAAGCTAACAAGTTATTAGTTCTTCTTTTGACTATCTCCTGACTATTTAAAAGAGACTCTTTAGAGCTTTTTTGATTGTTTAATTATTTGTGCATCACATCCATCATGGGTATTATAAGCGACACCACCATATTCCTTACTGAGTAGAAGTAATTTACATTCTAATGTGATACCCTACCATTTTCAGTGAATTTACTCACACCTTGAAATATCATTTAGCAGTCTAGTTTTGTTTTTCCAAAATAATATTTAGCAGCATTAGTTCCCATACTTTCTTATTTTCAGTAAATATTTAATAAGACCTTGATTACCAGTTTTTAGGGTCCAGTGAAAAGATGCTATGATTCTTAAGACACTTTCAACAAAAACGTATGTAAAGCCAAGACAATCTTATCAAAGACCCAAGTACACTAATCTGATAAGAAGTATTAGTTTAGGTTAGGAATAGTCCTGTTTTCAAGAAATCTCATTTTATAATGTATGTGTTAAATGTAACCCACAGATTGTACTGGATTGTGCAAAAGAATGCAGTTGGGATTTATTTCTACTTAGAAATAATAGACCAGAAGTGATATTGGCACAGCTTTAATCTATTATAAACAATTTAAATGCCTGCCATTTGCAAACAAGCCCCATTTGAAGATGTCACAGGGTTTCTGTAAGCATTTCTATATTACTCAATTGTTCAAACTTCAAGAAAATATTTATGATTGAATAATGTCTTCAAAAATATATTTATTCAGTGTGAAGAAAAATGCTTATTTTTGACAAGATTATTTTGTTTCTTTTTCATCAAAGTAATTCTCTTTCTAACTGAAAAAAATTCAAAACACCTTCAACAGAAAAACAGAAGGGTACCTTGTCCAAGCACACCTTTGGTTTCTGGAGGTTACAGCATTCTTGCAAGAAGCAAGACTGAATTACTTCAAGCTGAGAAGAGACACAAACACCAGGCTCTAAATATCAGCTAACACTGTAAACACAAAGGTCAAAGTCAGCTAACTCTCCCTTTATGCTTAGTGTAGAACCCTGCCAGTGAATGCTTGTCAGAATAACCCTTTTTGCTTGTCAGAATAACCCTTTTTAAGACTCAAATCTGAATGCAGTAACTCTTTAAAGCAATTGACTCCTGAAAAGAGTTTGGTGATGTACAAGCATAAAATCTTATTTTGACGTAACTGATTTATACCCTCAGAAGCTAGCAAAGCACAGAATATTAGGCTGGAATTCAGTAAGTTACGGTTTTGATTCACAAACTCAATAAACTCAAAAAGGCAAAAACTGAATGAGCGAAAGTGAACAGCAAAACATGGAGCCAAGTGAAAAAGCACAGAGGTCAGAACTGCACCTTGCCAGATCTCCGAAAGACACAGCTTTTTCCTTCAGGGAAGTTGTTG
Organism: Oreortyx pictus; assembly: GCA_036925125.1. Classification (NCBI taxonomy): domain Eukaryota; kingdom Metazoa; phylum Chordata; class Aves; order Galliformes; family Odontophoridae; genus Oreortyx; species Oreortyx pictus. The sequence goes on from JAUPFR010000003.1 coordinate 58,636,898, forward strand.
GAACAGCGAACTGAAGTGCTCTGCTCATAACTCACTTACCTAAGCTCAGCCAAGGCAAATTGTTATGTTGACATACTGGAGAGCTGGGCTGCCATTCAGCTTGCATCAACAAGCTGAGGGCTTCCTGACAGGATCCTCATGAACTTCATTAAGGCAAATCCAAAATCTTCCACACGGGACAGAATAACCCCGTGCAGTACACGGTGAGAAGCAGCTGGCTAAGTAGCATTCTTGGGGAAAAAGAGAGTGGGAGTCTGGCGAACAAGAACTTTGACATGAGTCAGCAGTGTGCCTATGCAGCAGGGAGTGAAAACTGCAGGCTCAACTTCATTATCAATAGCACAGTCAGTGACTTGAGGGAAGCCACTATTACCTTCTAGCTGTCATTACTAAAGCCGCATTTCAAATCTTAAACCTCCAGGTACAAAATAAATACTGATAAATAGGGGAGAATACAAGAAGTGCCATAGAGAAGGTCAGGGAGAGCATAACACAGGAGTGACAGCTGGGCTCCTGCTGCTTCAGGAAGGAGGAGAAGGCTAACGGGGCCTTGAGGGGCAATCTCACAGTCCCTAAGCATGGGGATATAAAGATGGAGCCAGGCTCTTCTCATAGGTGACCAGTGAAAAACCAGGAGGAGTGCTGAGTTGCAGCAAGACAAATTCCGATTCGATTTAAGAAGAAAAAGGGTACAACAAATGATCAGGCACTGGAAGAGGTTAATCAGGGAGCCTGGAAAATCTAGATCCTTTGAAATTTTTCACACTTAACAGGGTAAGGTCCTGAACAACCTGATGTATTTTCAGAATTGGCCCTGCTTCAAGCAGGATGTTGGACCAAATAACCCCCAGAGGTCCTATTCAGTCACAGTTATTTTATCGTATTTCAGTAGCAATTAGCCACAAGAGCTGAAGCAAAGAAAACAAGGCAAAAATCAGCCTCATAACACCATGTCCTGTTGCAGCAGCTTTCAATGCAATACTCATTCTAGCTAGTCCAGGATTAGCTCCAGCATAGATGTAACAAGCTCTGCACAATTTTACATACTAACTATGAGCTCTGAAAAAAGTGTATTCACCTCAGTTTCTGTGATGAAGCTACGCTGTTCATGGCTACAGGGTATCCTAGACTATCACATTTCTCCACTGCTAGGAAGAGTCAGTCTTAATTGGAAAAGCTGAAGATGGCTTTGGCTAGCATCGCTTGACAGCAATAAAAACATATATGAAATCCTTGAGAAAGAATGGCACTGTTAATTTTCACATAACAACAGTATGATTTCTGGCTCCTGTGAGATTCTGTTTGAAATCTTGTTTTTTGTTTTGATTTTTTCAATTGGATGTCTATCATGATTTGCTCTCTGCTAGCATAAATCATTATTTACAAATTGCTGTGATTGCTATGGATAGCTGGACAATTGGTATCATCTGTTTTCTTTATACTAACATCAGTCTGTTTTACTGCAATTGTTCTAACTAGGGGAATTTCAAATTGTCTCATTGAAAACTTTTTATTTAACATCATTTAGGTAAGCAAGTGTCATCCATGTTCCTTCATCTCTATGCACTTGTCTTATGCTCACCCAGCAGTTCCTACGAGGTGAGGAAAAATGTGATGTGAAAACATATAGACCAAAAAAAATATTGGAAGTGTAACCTTTTGCTGAAATCTCAGGATAATTCCTTGCGGGTCAGGTTTGCAAAAGCTGAGTAGAAAGTAATGATAGTAATTTTCCATATAATCATTTAAATAAAATACTGGAATACTATAATCTTTTAAGGTATTTATAACTTAATGTAATTACAACTTCTAGAAAACACCAGATTGTCTAGGCTGCATTCCTGGAAAGAAGACATCTGCTAATCTTGGTAAACAGAGCAGAAAAGTGGGATCTGATTGAGATTAAACATTCTTAATATCCATTCTTTGATTCTCAGGACTGCTCCTTGAACTGGGAGCAGCCTCAGAAGCTGACAACTTATGCTGCTCACTGGGAACCAAACCCCTTTTCCCCATTAATTCAGTCCTCACTTGTCGGTATGCAGCAGAGCTGCTACGGGTTGGATGATGTACAGAAAACTGCAGCTACAAGAGAACAATATTTTAAGGCAGCTTTTGCAATTTGGCATCAGGATCATGTTGTTCAGGTGAGAACATGAAAATACAGGCTTAGGAGGTGGAGAAATAGTATTTGGAATAAGTAGAAAAAATGGTGGGAACATAGAGGTGGTGAAAGAAGATAAAGATAAGAAGATCTTAAACAGTCCCAGACAACAAGAATGGCACCTAACAAGCCTGCACTAGAATACCCTTCCTCTAAAGAGTGATTGTGACCCCTTGTCCTTTAAGGACAGCTCTCATTTGAATGACTTCCTTTAAGTAACCTAATGAAAAATTATTTTGCTTTCCTACCATCTGAATAAGAGAAGGCAGCAAATAGCAGATGACAGTTCTGTGCTCATGGATGTACCATTACAAAGACTTTCCCTCTCTTCCCTGAGTACTTCATAGCCCTTGCACCACATCTGTCCTGAGACACCCTTATTATTTTCACTCCAATCTTCCTTCACACTCCGTTGAAAAATCTTTCCCCATTCATGCCTTCTGCATTCTCTTACCCCAGGGCCAGGCTTGCTTAACAGATCCCAATTAAAAATAAATGTAATCATAATTCTTTCTTCTTGAGGGATACAGAAATAAGTCTGTGCCTGAGTCGTATCTCCCAGCTCCAGTAATCCTGAGCTCAGACCTATGTCAGTACTTCTGTCCTGCATTCCCACTGACTACTGGCATCCCTCTTCACAGAGTACAACCTCAGATGTCCACATAATGAGGTGGGGAATGGAGGAGTAAAGGGCACATAGAATTAAAAACAGGATATATGGCAACTTGAGTTTAAGTAAGAGGACACTTAGCCCAGATAAGATTCTTAACATACCAGAGGCTGGGCGTATTACTGCAGCAGATGTACATACAGCAATTATCCTCTGAGAAGCCACTTCTGTACTGGACTTTGAGAACCAATTAAATACTTATTTTATAAAATAGCCTTGCCATATTTCTGATTTGGATGTCTACCAGACGTCCAATTTTTTTTTCTTTTTTTTTTTTACTGAGCATTCAGTATCATTTTCACTTGAGAGAACACCATGTATGTTACCCCATTATTGTATACTCTGTTATTCAGTGTATTTTATGCAAGCCGTTTTCAGAACTAGCATTCTCAAAAGCTGGCATTCAAATAGGAAGGAAATGATCCAACACATTGCAGTATCAGCGTAGAGAATGTATTTAAGGAAATTTGCATTTGAAATTTTCCTAGTATAAGGAGATGAAAAGCAACACATGCTATCCCTATGCTTTATATACTATTATCAGCATGATCTCTTCCTTTCTTCTATTTTCCAATAAACTTGAATGAAGATGTCAGTCCCAAATATTCATGGCATTAACATACTCTCTGAAGTGTAATATACCCGTGCTGATTTGACTGATGAGTTATCCATGGAGGATAATCTAGGAGGATCAGTAGAAGTATCTCATACTAGATACCTCCGCTTGCTTCTTCCTCATTTTTTTCCTAGCCCACTGACCATGAAAAGAGAGACATACGAGCTTTTTCCTTAATAGACTAGGGCAAAGCGTGTCTATTCATCTGTCACTAGACTTCAACAGAAAAAAACAGCAGCAGCCGCCATGACAGCCTCCATACAGTATTCCATAGGATCAAACTATACCAGAGAGAGATTTCTGGTACGTCAGGAATAGCCAGCTACCTATCAGCAACCTCACGCTCACAGGGCAAGTTAAAAACTAAGGATCCACGAGAATTTAAATTAACTAATTATTTTGAAATACAAGCCAGGATTACAGCCAGACTACAGCTGGGCAGCAGAAGAGATCTGCAACACCAACTTTACAACCCAGCCTACAACCAGCAATGTATGAATTTATTTGCAATTGCGGAGATATTATTGCATCCCTGACTGTTTTACTGACCCCTTGTTTCACATTAGGCCATACATGTCGTTTTTCCTCTATTGCAGTAGCAAGTCCAGTCTTTAGAAGCAATGTTGCTTTTTTTTTCACACAGCCACAGCACCACACAAGGGATGCCCTGATTCCACTTCATTTTTCTCAGATTCTTGCTGGTCCACAACTTCTCACCCAGCCTCTGCCTTCTCAGCTGTGCTCAGATGGCAGGGTGCTGGTTAAAACAATCATGATTAGTAAAGGCTATTCAGCAGCTCTGTGCAGTCCCTGCAGCAATGAGTTCTACCAGGAACAAATAATCTGTGAGAAACTTTAAAGCAAATTAATAGACTGCAAGCTGGCTAAAATCCAGCCTTTGATTGCTACTACAGTGTATACAAGTCTCATAAAGTTATGTATAGGATCTTGATTCATTTCTACACATTATATAGCCATCAGCAAATATTAGAACATACATTCTTCTGGACCCAGAGTAAAAGAGGAATTTCTGAAGTTCCTTGCAGTTTTAGTTAATAGGAGTTGTTAATCACTGATAAAGTTAGTCCCTGCTCACATCCACAAGGAAATAGTTTATTTCTACTATCAACCCATTGCATTTGAGAGGTATAGATTTTTACTGTGAATTTTAAGTTTCTCTTTTCTAAACATGATACTGTCTATCACCAGGAGCTTTCATTCTGAATTGTTCAAGGTAAAAAAATCCATTTTAGCCTGTTATGGATCATTGTTTATGAACAGTCAACAAGCACTGGGAAGATTAGATGCATCCAAGCAAATAAATCGACTGCTTCTATTCAAAAACTATGCCAAAATCTTTTCAGGTATAACAAAAGGGAGGATACAGGGGAAATGACACAAAAACTACTATCTGAAGTCTAAGTGATGAACAGTCATGAGTGGGATGGACTACCTCCATCCATCGTTCCATTTAGTCATCTTTGAGGATGATAGTAGGGGAGCAGACTGAGCAGAGTCCAAGGAACCTGAGACTCAAAAGATCGAATTTCACATTCAGAGCTATCCCACTGCCGTCTCTGCACATATGGAAGCTGCAAGAGTCTAACCAGACTAGGCAAGAATCAGATAGCATCACCACTGGAAATGTGATACTGCCACTTTTGCTGCTTTTTGGTTAAATCCTGAACACTTGGGATGTGGCATGTGGAGCTTCTGCTCTCCCATGTCTCCTTCTGTCACTTCAGTGTCTTATGTCTAGTTATATTCCCCTCACAAGCACAAGACCTTTTACAAAGCCACTGTGAGCCTATCCTCAAAAGGGCAAAGTAGAAGCAGTTTGTCAGGTCACTGAGATTTCCTCTGAGGGCAGTCTAAACTCTCATCCTCAGCAGTGAGGAGAAACATGCTTTTTTAGGGTGAAAGTCATCCCATAGATGCTTTGATGCTTTTTTGAGCCGTTACTTAAAAGTCTTGGCACATACTGAAAAATACGTCTTTACAGCGAGCAGAACAAGTGTAAAAGCTAATGTGTTACAAGAACCCTCCTGTTCTCCCTCCACCCATGCCCTTGATGCAGCTGAGGGCACAGCTGATCAAAATGGCTGCAGCTGAGCTAACAGCTTGCTGCTGACAGGAGCAAGAGGGCCTGGCTTTCTGCTCCTGCTGTCCTCCCCGTACAGATGTTTCTGACATGGCTGCAACTATAAAACAGCAGAAAAGTAAAGAGGCAATTTTTCCCCCCACCGAACAGAGGGATCAATCAGTTTACCCTGAAATTAGGGAAGGAGAACTGGGAGGGGAGGTTCATGCCTCTGACACACCGTAAGGAGGGAAAAAGTAGAGGCAGAAGAATTTCTTGTTCTGCAGCAGCACGCTGGGAGCTCAGACTGCCCATGCAGTGAGTGTACTCTTGAGGACAATTGCAAAGGTGCCTCCCCAGTGAGCTTTATAACAAAGGGCATGCCTTTGCATCTACTCAGGGCGTACTCACACCTCTTCTCTTGTGCACTTGCTGATTTTTTTGTTTGAGTGCTTACACACATGTACAGCCTTTCGATTTATGCCTTCAACTTACAATCTTGCAATTGCAATCAGTTTAAAAATAAATGTTCCCTTTCAAAACACAATCCTCTAGCTTTAGTAGGCGTCCAGCATCCTGTCACTTGTATCACCTAAGAAGGACATTTGATTGCCCTTCCATTCAGCTTGACCAATGATTAAATACATTGCTTCAGCCAGACTTGTGACTGCATACAGATCAAATGCACAGCCAGTGGTAGCCATTAATGTGACCAAGAGTAACACGCATTTTTCTCTCTGGCAGCATTTCTAAAAACTGCCTTGTGAAATGATTTTTATGTTATGGTTTTCAATAGCTCTTTTTAAAGGCAGTTTCATGAAGAATTCTTTTGATACTACACATATTCGCCTGATCTTGTTCCTTACAGCAGTTGTTTGCTACAATAATTTTCCTATCTTCACAGCACTTGGTTCTATCTACATTAATTTTAGTAAGTTCAAAAGTAGGCCATGGAAGCAAAATGAAGTGTGGGCAAAGTGCAGAAACCCTTCAATAGTTTCATTTAATTCGACATATAAAATAAATATGGATTTTATTCTGGGGTGTATTGTCATCTTCAAAAGATTCCAAATCCTAGAAAATCATTTTATTGAGTCTTTGGTTGGTGAGTTTTAAGCAATAATTTATTTCAATTAAATGACAGCATCTTTTAATCTCAACGAAATGACTTGGCAGTCAAGCAGTTCTGCCTTTAGAGCTTTCATGCATTTATTCATCTGCCCAAATTTCCAAAGACTTTAGAGTTCAGTTGAAGTTTCATCCTGAATTAATGATTTAAAGAAAGCAATCTGTTTCATTACAACACAGAAGGAATGAAACAAGATGAACATAACAGGGAACAAGGGTAATGTGGTAACTTCCTATCTGAAAAAAGCAGATGCAAGCCCACTGTAATTGCTGGCAAGTGCACCTCCATGTGCCAGAGTTAAAATTAGCCCTCAATAGCTGTGATTTTTCTGTCAATAAAACCGTAGCTTCCCTTGGAAACAATGCCATATCATGAAAAGACATTAGTGTCTTTTAAGCAAGTGACGGTGTTAAACACTGCTGAGACACTTAAAAACTATCTCTGCATCTGACAGATAATGTTTAATGTCACTTAGTTGTAAAATCAAGCAAAATAATTAAACCCACTATTAGTTGCCTGGCCTTGGCATTCACAGTGATTCAGTCATTTCTAACAGGGCTTGTGAACACATGAAGCTCCATTTGCTTACACCATTCCGCAGAGAACAGCTATGCCATGCTACCATCCTCCATTTTTTAAAGTCTTCACTGGAAAAACACCAACAATGCCTGAAGCTTTCCGATAATGTTATTTTTTTTATTCTTTTTTCCTGTCGTATTTTTTTTTATTTGGAAAGAGCCCTAATAGCTCTGTTTTCTATAAATGGATGTTTTCACTTGGCAGAGGAGCAGCCCTTCGACACCAGGGCACTGTTTCTCTATTCTGATGAAAATTGTTCGGCTAGAGTGCATCAGGAGCTGTTGAAGTCTCCTAACAGAATTTATCATGTTTGCCTTGTTCAGACATCAGTGAAAAGAACTTGTAAGTTAAAAAACTAAGCCAGCCACTCAGAGAACAATTTCACGCTATTAAAAAAAAAAAGCACCACACAAAAACAAATTCCTGGCCACATTAAAATATTTTAATGCTGTATCTACAAACTAATGATCCAAGCTAAGTTTGGTGCGCCACCACCTCCCAAGAATGTATATCAGAAGTATAAACAGATTTCAAAACATGCAACAGTAACATTCATGAAATTCTTCTGTGTGCCATAAAAGAAAAGGCTTTTAACAAGACTCTTTGACCACGTCTCTTGTGCTCAGTCCACAAATACACCTCCACACTACTTATCCTAGCAGTCCAATTTCTATTCTGATTCACACACGTGTCCCAGAATAGGAATTAAGCCAATACACCATGAATTCTTTCCCTCCCTGAATCTGGGATTTATCTCCACACTCTGTCTGAAACCTAGAACTGTACAAGACTGAAACTGTGAAAGGTGCCAGGTTTATTACATAAAAAATAAGAGGAACGAGAAATAGGAACTTTGATAGCTTGATGTTATAATTTACTGATGAACATTTTTAATCATACAGATGCTGGTACCATCTTTAAGGGAACTTCTGCTACACCTAAATAAGTGGAAAATTATATATGGAAAAACTTATTACTACACTCAAGGTGGTCCAGGCAGTAGACAGTCATATGACATTTTACTTTAGGAGGGAGAACATGATTATATGAGACAAAGAAGGAGATAGTCATCACCTTGAGAAAATAATACAGAGCTTAGAACTTGGAAAAGATCTGCAGTGTTTTGCTAGCAACAAGAGGAGCTGCAGTACAGAGAAAGGTGCAAAACATCCTGTAAGGATGCTGAAATAGAGTTAGACCAACCACTGAGATTCTCACGTGGTGCACACGTAATCAGCTGAATTAGAAATTGCAATACTGACTAACAAAGATTAAACATGAATATGGCTTATACAATCTTAGTAGAAGATTTGTGCTTATTTAGTTATTGTGTTTGCAAACCAAAGAGCTTTAGCCTCTGGAGTAATCATCCTCTCCAAGTTCAGCTTGTAGAATACATCAAAAATTTAATTCCATTCAACCCTAAATATTCTGATTCTCTGATGTTCACAACCCTTCACTGCACTGCCAACTTCACCATCCAGAAAACTTGCATGCAACAAAGCAATGATAACGTTTAAGGGGCGTTTACCAGCACTGCCATCTGAATGGCACTGAAATGAACTGTGCCATTCAAAGTTCAAAATTATTTCCTCGGCAAACTCTGACGTACATCTTATGATTGCCTAAAGTTAACCCTTACAATATAAAACAAGTAATTTGGCAGAGGGTAGACAACAACTGTGTCCATATTTGCTCCCCGTAATGTTTCTATTGCCACTGACATGCTTTATCTGGGAATACATCTGAACTGTACATTAAAACACAATAAAACGTTTTTAGAATTGTATGCATTTGACCTGTGCCTTTCTGTGTATTCCAGCCTTGTATGCTAAGAATATTGATATTTGTTAAGAAGTAGATCTCTTCCTCAGTACAGTGTAAGATTGGCAATATTTCAGCTTGGTTGATTTTATAGCAGGCACATTCTATCAATGGCCATAATATGTAATATTATTTGAAAATATAGATAGACAAATAACTGCAAACTCTACAAATGGTGAGGTTACAGTTACTCACATATCTTGACATTAGAAATTTCTTACGTATTCTAATTACTTTTTCTTCTGTACAACATTTAAACGTCTCCAGAGATTTCACTCATTTCCATACATATCAAATTACATTCAACAAATCTCAGTAACAGAAAAATATTGCTATCTGCGAGTAGCTCCAAACTGATGATTTCAAACTTACTCAGAGTTTTCTCCTGATTCTTTCCCAACAACAAATTACATTTGTTTTTGTACTTCTTTAGCTTAATACTAAACACGAATGACATCTTAATGAATAATTTCTTCAAGAGCACTGTCTCTCACTTCTGTTACTATATAAGTCAATTTTCCTCCCATAGAGAAACAAGCAATCACTTGGTTTCTGATCTGCTATCACATAGCACCCATGGGGCCACAACAGAAAAGGCTTATTTGTGCTTTAGCAGAGTATTAGATTTTCTTTGGATCAGACATTTCAGTAGGTGCATTCTTTTTGTTTTTTCTTACATATTTCCTTGCTGCTTATTTTCTGTCAGCTGAAGAAAAGCTACAAATCAAAACCACAGCACTGTTCCATACAAAGACCAGGTGTAGTATAAATTCCATAGCAAAGGTGCTGTTGCTTTCACAAAGCACGTAAGCAAAGCATCAGTACAAGAATAATTTGCTGGAATCAAACCTATAGGGACTGGACTTCAACGAGTATCAGTTCTCTTATATCCCAACAAAGTAAGCTCACACCAATACCTTGGTCTGCCCTTTTGGTCATTCTAACATCCTCTAATTTAGTGAAAGATCATGCTTCATAAATGACCCTAATGCCATGCTGTTATATTCCTTGTTAATATTTCTTATTCTATTCTGTAGCTAGACCCTAACCACACATGAAATGCAACTCACTGCTTACTTCTCTTGATAAAGTTAGAAAAATATCTACTTCAAGTAGGATTGTACACCACAATGACTGTTGCTGATAAAACAGAGAAGCAAATAATTGCCCTTCCTTCCCAAACCTTTCACAATAAAAAATTGGCCTTTTTAACTATATTCATGCATTCCGTTTTTAAGAGTACAACTACCTGAACTCTTTCCATGTGAGAAATTTCTTCAAATAAAACGTAGCCCTTTACTGCCATCAGAACATCCTAAGATATATATGCGCACACCACAGTATTTGTCATTTAATCCTACAAATCCAGTGCATTAAGTCCTTCAGCTTATGGTAGGTTCTGTACAAAATGAGGAATATGCTTCAGCAATATGCTGAAGTTGATGGTCAGCACTTTGCAAAATACACAGATTAATATGCCACATAGTAATTATACATTAATCTTTTGAACAGGCCTACACATCAGCTCCATCATCCTTAAAATTAAAGACTGAAACAACGTCATGACTGTGTGCATGCCTCACTGCTAACAGCACCGAGTCCTTTCTATAGCAGTTCTCAGAGTTCTTTGGAGAAATACTTAAGCAGCAAATAATTATGCTGACCTCTACATGCCCATTCAGCTGACCTGAAGACAACCACTTGAATACAATCCCTGAATGAATGTTCTAGGTTCTTCAAACAAGTGACAGCCATTTTTATTTTTTTTTAAATAAAAGCTATTTGGCATTGAAATTGATATCTTTATGTGAATCTTAACTACACTGCCATTATCCACATTTACCTAAACAAATTATTTTTATTTATTAATAGCAATGTCAAACTCAGCTCCTCAAAGACAAGTGGAGGCAGTTCGCTGCAAGGTAAGGAGAATGGGGTAAGATATGAACTCAATTTCTTCTGTTTGTCTTGTTTGATTTAAAAATTCGTTGTAAGTGTGTCTCATCTCCTTGAGTGTATGGCAGTGCTTATGTCTGTTAATAGTGTGAACAGTAAACAACATAGAACAGAAGATTAATAACTTCTGACACGGTTCAGTTTTCAGTGTTCTCATTAAACTGTGCCATTACAGGCAACATGTTTCACTGTCAAAGTTTATCGCTTAGAGTTTAAGCCCCAATTATATCAAAGAATATAAGTTTATAGTTGTGCTTTATGTAGCAGTAGGCTCAAAACTGGCTTTGGTATAGCTCTGTTAGAGGTCAGACAGGAATCCTGGATGACAAAGAAGCTGGATGTCAAGTATTTGCCACATGCAACCAACACATTGCTTGAGGCTATCCTCAAGAGAGTTAACACAGAACTGTTTAGCTGAAAAACCTTCTTGTCTTTGAGTCATGCCTGCTACTTCTGATTTTTATTTCTCCCCAATTCACACTGCTCCATTACTGTACTTTCAGTACAACAGAAGTGATCATGAGTTTAGTAATACATATCAATATAATTTTTTCCACACAAAAAAGCCTCAACTCACCAGAATATTAAATTTCCTTTTATGGATAGACTGAAGGATATTTCAGTTTTGTTTTGGAAATACTCAGGCAGGAGATTACTTTTAGTTTTACCACAAAGTTTACAATCGAAAGGCTTTGAGCATGTGCTTACAATAGCATCTAACAGCATCAAGCGTCTGTTCCGTAACTCCAGACTAATATTCCTAGCATTAAAAATAAGAATAGCCTAGGTAATCAAACAACAGGCTGAGCAATATCTAGACACCAGAAAAAGTTTCCTGAATCTGAATCACAGTTTCTTCAGAAAGACAAGAAAAGAAGTTTTCTCCCATTTTTGTGGTTTGACACAAAAAGAATACTTTTCACTTATAATAGTAATTGTTACATTTTTTTTAAGTTCATTTTATTAATTTTCACTCTATATTTTCATCTTGCCCTGTGTTATTACAGAAGATAACACAATTAAACAGCTTAATTACGGTTGATGATGTAATTTTATTGTATCCCCCTCCATCTTCTTAATAAGCTTAAGATCACCTAATTACTCATTTGGATTAAGACATCTTGTTTAACAAAACCAAAAAAATGATCTTTAGTTTGCTCACAAAAAAAACAGTTCTGAGGTTATGCTATAACAAAAGAACACAGCTATGTCAATGGTAACAAAAAAGAAAAAGGATAAAGATCTTTTCTATATTAAAACTAGTGTCCAGTTAAAAACTGACAAATGTACAAAGGGCCAAGATAATTAACATCTATTAGTTCACATTTTGGTCTGTTAATTACAACCTTCTTCCTCACACTGGAACATTATCAAGAGTAATTCTGTTACAGCAGTACATTTGAGATCTGATACAGCCTTCCTTACAAGTGTCATTTGTAACAACTATATGCTCTGCAGACGTAAAAGACCCAGGTCAGTTACTGGCACAACCAGAGACCTCCTTGCTTTCAAACACTTGTCACTTGAGAAAAGAGTCTGACACCCACCTTGCTGTAATCTCCTTTAGAGGTAGTTGAAGAGTTGTCCCTTTCTCCAGTTCTCTCAGCCACTCTCCGTAAGAGGATGTGCTGAGTCACCATCAGGGAGGTGATTTAGTTACCATCCCTGAATGTGTTTAAAATCCATTCAGATGTGGTGCTCAGGGACATGATTTAGTGATGGGTTGTTAGAATTAGGGTAGTATGGTTAGGTTGCAGTTGGACTTGATCTTGAAGGTTTTTTCCAACCTGAGCAATTCTATGAATCTATGATTCTATAACTCTTATTTTCTAGTTCCTGCACCAGCTTCATTGGTCTTCTCTTCAGACATTTGAGCAACTCAATATCCTATTTGTACTGAAGGGCCCAACCTGAACACAGTGCTTGAGGTGCTGTTTCACAAAGCTACGCAGAAGTGGAAAATCATTTCCCTAATCCTGCTGGCTGCGCTATTTCTGATACAGGCCAGGATGCCATTAGCCTTCTTAGCCACCTGGGCACAATGCTGGTTCATTTTCAGTCTCCTGTTGATCAGCACCACCAGGTTCATTTCTGACAGACAACTTTCCAGCCACCCTCCCCAAGGCCTATACCACTGATTGGGGTTGTTTATGATTCAAGTGCAGGATTTGACATTTAGCCTTGTTACTGAACAAGTCATGTAACTGGATTTGGCCACTGATCTAGACTATCCATATCCTGCAGGGCATTCCCAGCCTCAAGCAAATCAAAAGTCCCACCTAACTTCACAAAATCATAGAACTGTTTGAATTGGAAGGGACCTTTAAAGGCTATCTAGCCCAACTCCCCTACAATGAAAAGGGACACCTACAGCTATATCAGGTTGCTCAGAGCCGTATCCTGCCTGACCTTGAGTGTCTCCAGGGATGCAACGTCCACCACCACACTGGGCAACCTGTTCCAGGGCTTCACTACACTTACTATAAAAAACCTCTAGCTTATATTTATTATAAATCTCTAAATCTCCCCACTTTCACTGTGAAAATATTTCCCCATCCTATCACAACAGACTCTGCTAAAAAGTCTGTCTCCTTCTTTCTCGTAGATTCTAAAAGGCTGTTCTCAGGTCTCCCTGGAGCCTTCTCTTCTCCGGGATGAAGAGCCCCAGCTCTTTCAGCCTGTCCTCACAGGAGAGGTGTGTTATCTCTTGGATCATGTTTGTGGTCCTCTTCTCAGTATGCTCCAACAGGTACACACCTCTCCTGTACTGAGGACTCCACATCTGGACACAGTGCTCCACGTGAGGTCTCACCATAGATGAGCAGAATAATCTCCCTCAACCTGCTGACCATGCTTCTTTTGATGCAGCCCTGCATACGATTGTATTTCTGGCCTGCAAGGGCACATTCCTGACTCATGTCCAGCTTGCAATCCACCAGTACCCCCAAGTCCTTTTCAGAAGGGCTGTACTCTATCCTTACATCCCTTTCCCTTGGTGAAGCTATGCTGATTATCCCATATCACCTCCCTCTCTTCCATGTTCCTCACCATAGCTTCCAGGAGAAGTGGCTTCCAACCTGTGAAGCGCTGTCTAGGGAGCCTGCTTTGGCAAGGGGGTTGGACTGGATGATCTCTTGAGGTCCCTTCCTGTTCATTTCCCAACCTGCGTATGTTGGTGTAGAGGCACTTCAGCTGGGCAACTGGTCTTTTTAGCTTCCCAAGAGACAACTCCTTAATTCCTTTGAGGAATTTCCCTTTAGTATCCCTATTGCCTTCATCATTATAAGATGCATCAGATTGAAGGCCCCTGCTAGCACTTTGCCCCTCCAACTTAGCTATGCCATTCCTTACCTTGTCATAGGCAGGCTCTCTATCAGCCCCATCCCCCTTCAAACCTAGTTTAAAGCCCTGCCAGTGAGCCCAGATTGCTCCTGGGCCAGAATCCTTTTCCCTGTTTGAACCAAGTAGATAAAACTGCCCCACAGTTTAAAAAAAAAAAAAAAGACAAAATTCCTGCGATGGCACCAGCCTCTCAGACATGTAGTTATCAGTTTTCAGTATCCCACCCTGCCACTGAAGGGAGAGAACAAAAGAAGAAAACAACATCTGTACTCATGCACCATCCATTAACCACCTCAATTCCTTTTGATAGCCCTCAGGCTTCTCTCTGCAACTTTGTTGCTACCAGCCTGAACTATCAGTAAGGAATAATAATCAGAGAGGTGAATCAGACTAGGGAGTCTAGGTATCATCTGCAAATGTAATGAGGATATGCTCAAACCCCTCATCCAGATAATTGATAAAAATATTAAACTAAACTGGCCCCAGTACTGAGCTACAGGGAATGCCACTGGGGCTGGCTGCCACATCAATGGCAGTATCTGTCAGGTTGAATATCACTGTATTGTGATTAAAAAGCTTGGGGCAATTTCTAAACACGAATTAAGAATTTCATTGAATTTCTACAGTGTTATCTGTGCTATGAACTTATTGGTATAGCTGAATATCTAATGTTAAGTTCCCCTCCCCCCTTTTTTTATCTCCATTTGAATTACAAAGGTGTCATGTTTCAATGATTTTTGCTATCAGTATTCCACATCATCATATCACTTATTGCACTGGGAGTTAGAGAGTTAATGCTCCAAATCTGTAGACTGTTGATAGTTCCAGGATATCTTTCTCAGAAGAGAACTACAAATCCCAGAAGACTTCACTGTTCCATTTCTGTTCTCCATTCAGAGGGAAAGATAAAACCACTCACAAGTCACGAGACAACCCCCTTCCTTCTGCTTATCTCTGCAGAGCATGCTCCCTAGCCATCTTGCCTTCCTGCATTAGAGTAAGGCCTTCAGTTTGGACACTCACATTTTATTGCTAAGCTTATATTCTAATTTTATTGTATTACATTATCTTGCATTCTGCTATCATATTTAATGCATTATTTTTTCCCCTTAGCTCATTGCTGCTGTTCTGTTTTAAGCCCATCTCCCTGCCTTTTCCATACCCTGCCTTCCCCCTGTCTCAAAGCGGGGGTCTGTGGTTCTCTGCCCCCTTAGTCACTGAATGGGGTTGAACCATGACAGAATGCAGGAGAGTTAATGTTTTTGCAAACCACACAAACTCGAAGCACTAAAATTCAACAAAGCTTGGACGTATGCCTTGAAATGGGTAACAGAAAGACAGACCAAGTCTGGAACTTAGCTTGGAAACACAGGGAAAAGTACTTAAAAGCAACTAATTACATTTAAATATGAAAACACTAAATACAATTTTAAAAGTTATCTCCTGAAATGTTTCCAAGTATAAACAGTAACTCAAGGAATACTATATGCATACTGAATCACCACATTCAGGAATAATTAATTAATTAATTCACAACGCAACAGTTGCAGAGAAAGGTTTCTAAAATAATAATGGGAACAGACAGCTTATCTTAGGGAAAGGCTAAATGAGCTTGACTTATTTATACTATAAGATAAAAGGTGCAGAGAGTTGTCTTGTTTCTTTCCTACCTACACTATGATGGAATTCAATGAAATTAGGAATGTAAACTCCTGATAATTTTTATTTCTAAATTCTGCTTTGAGCATTCTGAGTATTCTGGCTTTGAATGGACTGTGTTTAGGTCACAGCTGATGATTTACTTTGTGACCTAAAGGATGGAAGATAAGTTCTACTTCTGAGCAACTTTTCAGATTTTGGACATCCTGAAATATTTCCAGAGTATGTAAGTATACAGTCAGATCAGTCCTGGCCCTGTATGTGAAAGTGTGAAGCTTTCAGTCATGGTGACTGAAATTCTGAATTACATCAAGTTGAAACCTGAAGTCAGAGACACTTAGGTAGAATAATGTTCATGACACAAGAAGAGGGCATGAAATGGAAGATTTGGAGACAGAGAAGATACAATGGAGTCTGATTTTATATGTTTAAACACTAAAATAGTGTATAAAAGAGAAATCTTCAACTAATTCATCTAGTTTCACAGCATCAGATATTAGAACGGTGCATCCATTAACTGAAAAAGCAATCTGCATACTTCAGTGATGTGTGTGATTCAAATGCATAAGGATTTAAACAACGGCCTTTCCTCCAAAGGGGATAGGCAGTGGGTATTGCAAACAAGAAAGCATCAATACTCTCAGCCTTCCTTTCAAGTGCCAGTGTTACAGAGTACTTTTAGTGGATGCTTTCCATTTGAAAAATCATATAGATCATTTACAAAGGTATAGTATAAATATGTATTTAATTATACACTGATTACAGCTGCTATACAAATGTTTCCATGAGATGTGTTCTTAGGGACTCTGTGCAATTGCCTTGAGGTAGGGACTTTCTGTTATCTTGTGTGCTGGTAATAGTCTACTTCTAGAAACATTCCATTTATAACATCAGTTATAGTCACAGAGGACTGGTTGGCTGAACAGACATGCTGTAGTTATGTAGTAAACATCACTCCTACAAAGTGAGTTAATATTTATGAATGATTTCAGAAGATTGGTAAATATAGGGCGCCTTTCCCTAACCCTTTGTCCTAGGGAATGATACACACGAGCTCTCTCTCTATCACAAAGAAGCTTCACAGAAGCATTTATTAATGAATTACTGACACAGCAATTGTTGCAGAAGCAAGCTTGCATTCTGCATTCAATGCAGAATTACCTGGTATGCATCTGATATCAGCTTCTTATGCATACAGAAAAAAATATCTTAAAATGTTTTGTGATAATGTCAAAATATAGCTGCAGTTAAAGTCACAGAAACAATTCCACTCACTGGAAAAATCATTTTAAAAAGTCCCAGCAGTTGACATATCTTACGTTTTAATGAATTGGTTCTTTTCTTCTCGTTTTCTTTAATTTAGAATCCAGCGTGAGATACATAATAAAATGGAGACACTTCTACATTCTGTTGCTACATTAAGGTTAAGAAATAAATATGCAAATAAGGAATTTCAAATTGCTTTAGAGACCACGCAGGCAGGCAAGATTTATAAATATGAAAGGAAGTCAGCCCTGGTGAAAACTCATGCAGTTCCACTGTCATTCTTAATAAATGTGTATTTTTAGAACTGCATCTATACCTCTGCTGTTAACTCTTTGGGGTCCATATAGTTGAAGTGCATGGTAATTTTTGCCCTACATTCTGTTCTATTTACTGTTGTCAGTGGCTTTCCTCTTCAAGAACTGCCTGGAGCTGCTGGTTGTGACGATTCCTCTCACCTTACTAAGAGATGAACTTAAAAATTAACACCATTACAGTGCAGTTGACTTTCTTTTAAGCAGTAGTTCACCTTCATTCACCTTGATTATGTTATCGTTTACAAATTTGAGTTTTGCGTTCACTGAAACAACTGAAATTCAGAATTGATCAAAGTGACCTCAGTAACAACAAAGTCAGAACACTGCCCTAAGGGGCAGATCCTAACAGAGGTGTAAGCACAAATTCCTTTCTAGGCTGAATGAATTACATGTGGGAAGGTTTTGTCTCACCTTTAGCAAAAAAGCAAAATGAGGAAAAAAATATTTTTAATCCCTAGACACTGAATTCTAAAGCCACAAGAAACCCTACATTTTACTCTTACCTTTATTTTTATTTCTTGTGTGGCTTCATAAATGTACCAGCTGTTTTTAGACCACCAATAGAAACTCATTCTCTTTTCCCATCCATCATCCCTTTCACAACCCTTCCCCTTTCTGAAGTCCCTAAGGCGTACCTTAAGTCTGACGAAAGCAAATGACCAAATACCAGATCCAGGCTGGAACTCTTGGTGAGACAGTACCACAAGCTCAGCTATCCAGCAAGCACTTGGCACACATGCTGGTTGGCCATGTGCCCCCAGATTAGCCACAGCTGCCTCTTCACAAGCTGTTAGGGAATATGAGGTAGCTCTAAAGGCTGAAAGTGGGAATATTCTGATGGTAATAAAAAAAGAAAAAAAAGCCTGAAATGACATTTATCATGTGTATGCAGAGATCAGGCAGAGGAGCTCAGGACCCCAATTTCCAGGACACTAGGTTTCTTAAAACATCCTTTTCACAGGATCAATTTCACTCTTCGTAACCGGATTCTCAACGTTTAATGAAAGTTACACTGTAGTTACTCTTTTTCCCTATAATTATTGGTTCCTAGGAGTAGAATAGGGTAGTCCAGTGAAACAGGACATACCTGAGTACTCGCTGAGTTTTTTCCATTGTTTGTACTACAACTAACTTACTAGCATTAAAATCCTGCAGTGGCCTATCCAGCTTCATAAAATAAATCAGGAGAATCACAGGTTTTCCACTTTTGTGCAGATACATTTCCGTGCAACTCAGGAAGGTATAACCAACATCTCTTAACTGGATCTTTGGACCCTCTTAAAACAGAAATACATAGACAAAATTAATCACGGTGGGAGGTAGGGAAGTTTCCGTGAATCAGGGCAAAATAAGAATCTGCAACACAAAAATCCCCTCTAGGAGGAAAAAAAAACCCATAAAGTAAAAGTAGTGCACTATCATCACTTTAGACTTTCTATATGCATTCAGTCTTGAAATTAATTCATATGAAGTACATAACTTTCATACAGGACTGTGACACAGAAGAAAGTTAAGAGAGCCATAATGAAAGTCCCCAGACAACCAGGTTCTTATAGAATCAATGGCTGCGACTCTCTTGCAATGTTTTCCAGCAAGACTTTTTGGCAGCTCAGGTTTAGTCTGTGAATTTATCCATTCTCATACTAAGAACACATCTTAGGGAACATCCTTTATTTTTCTTGGCAAAGATTTTGGTTTTTACTGGTATATAGATCTATAATTTACATCACTCTCATTAATAGTTCAGAGACCCTCCTTTCCTCACTGTTGAACAGTGCTTATGGCAAAGGAGTGCCATGAGCCTATCTCCACCAACAAACCAACCAGATTCACACACTATATTTACAGAGAGGCAGAATAATGACTGCCATTATTTTCTGGCAGGTAGGGATCTGAAGAAGAATCTACATGTACAGCTTTGGGTCACTTCAGCGCTTTCATTTGCAATTACATGGCTCTAGATGTTGGGATCCTGCGTGTATATAGCAATTTCATTCATTTGCCAAATAGTGCACTGTTTTCAAATGTAGACCCAAAAGAAACAGTCTGCAGCAGCATTTCCTCTCCCATTTCTGAAAATAATTTCCTTGTACCCCTTTTTTTTTTTTCCTGCCTTACAGATTTGTAAGGGGCTTTGAACATTTTTTCAAGGTCAGAAACCTTAGAATGAAAGCAAAAGCCCTAAATTTCCCCTCTTGCAGGCATGGACAGGAGGAGCTGTATACTATTTCAGTCTTATTGCAAAGAGGAGATCATAGGATTTAGCATAAGACTTGCAACTATGAAGCATCACACCCCACCCTGTGGCCACAGGCAGGTCATTTAAAAATGAAATAAAATTAAAAAACAGGCATGGAGTCAGGGGCATTAAGTGTAACCTAACCTGGTGTTAGGGGTAATAAAGGCAAAAATAATAATTAAAAAAAAAAAAAGTCCATATCTAACATGCAAAGGTAATCACATATAGAACATAACCTGCAACTGCAGAACAATGAACAAAAAAAAGGTAGAAATGTGTGTTAGCAAACATAAAAATCTCCCCAGATGGATTCTACAGCAAGGAAAACAAATCCATCAAGATGAACATCATGTTCCCCCCAGCAAGGGGCAATGGATGCCAACAACTCACTGTATTACTCTGTGCCCTACGGCACAGTGTAAAACTACCAACCCCAGGATCCAGGTTGTGATCCAGAGGAGCAGCAGACAGGCAAACTGTAAGCCAAGAAAGGGGCAGAAATGAAGATACGCATATAAAGACTTTAAAAGCAATTTTTTTCTTTAATTAATAATTAATTTAGTTTTTAAGGTTTCAATTATACTGACTATAAATGCTTTATTTGTATATTTAGTTTTTAAGGTTTCAATTATACTGACTATAAATGCTTTATTTGTATAAATACTCACAGGCTTCTTCTTTGGCCGTAAGTATTTTCAGCATAACTCAACTCAAGGTCAAAGTGTTTCAGCAGCAGTCAAATGTATGTACAGGGCCCATAGTACTCAGAGTTGCTGGGTTCCTGGGTTCTCATGGCTACCTTTGTATGCTGTAGGCTTACAGGAAGCACAAATAGAGAATTTCCCAGAGGAGACAGAAGTTTATGAAAATTTTTGTACAGAATACGTTACTTACAGCATGTGCTTTGCAGGTACGAAAGATAATTATACACTGTATGTTTATGCATGTATAATATAAATTTATACGAAAGAAAACTGGGTGCTCCAGTTCAAGAAAGACAGGGAACTACTGCAGAGAGTCCAGTGGAGGGCCACAAAGATTATGAGGGACCTGGAGCACCTCCCTTACAAGGAAAATCTGAGAGATCAAGACTGTTCAGCCCGGAGGAGAGGAGTCTGAGGGGTAATCTTATCAATGCTAATAAATATCTAAAGGGCATAAGTCAAGTTGATGGGGCCAGGCTTTAGCAGGTGGGGTTGGATAGATGATCGACAAGAGAAGAATGAAGAGATTGGATTCTGATGAGTAACTGAGGGATGAGGGGCACGTGATAATTTAACTACATAACATTTGGAGACCCAAAGTGAAAACCCCAGAGTCTGGTCTGTGCTGGTCCACCCCTGTGGGCAAAGCTCCTTGCTTACCAGGCATTTCTGGTCCTCCCCAGGCACCCCAGCTTTTCACCCAACTGCAGTTTTTCCCTTTGAGCAGGGATGCATGAAGACTGCTCTTAGTAGGAGGAATTCTTCTAACAAACAAACAAACTGAAATCAAACGTTATTGCAGAATTATTTATCAGCAAGAGAAAGGCATGGTTATCTTTTGAGAACACTTTATTATAGACCAAGACAATCCAAATGCAGGTAGTTCATGGTCACCTAGTTTCAGAATATGCATGGATTATGCCCAAAACCAGACAGGCTGCAATGTGCAGACAGCCTTTTATTCCAGTGCCACAAGGCTCTGAATAACTTCATCCTGTGTAAGGTAGTCACTCCTCATACATGGCTGGCTGAATTGCTGATAGTCTAATCAATGGGGCCTCTACCATTGTTGGACTAAAGAAGGTATTGTACAAGGTGAGGCAGTGGCACAGGCTGCCCAGGTAGGTGGTGGAGTCACCATCTCTGGGGGTGTTCAAGAACTGTGTGGATGTGGCAATGAGGGTCAGTGGGCTAGGTGGGGATGGACTGGTGGTTGGACTATGTGACCTTAAGTGGTCTTTTCCAACCTAAGTGATTCTAAGCATAGATGCTGCTCTCCAACACACTTAACTATTTGCTATTAAAGCAAAATGATTTCTTATAAGAATATGCAGGCTTATGTACTTCAAGACTGCGCATTCTCCTCCTCCTCCTGCCTGTTACCCATGGAGACTATATGCTGGCATGGTCACCATGGAAACAGTGGACAAACTTCAAATGTTTTTCACTGCTGTAGATAAAAGCCATCTGCGTGATTTTTCTACTTCTGTCCCTCACACAACTAGCGTGGGCTCACAGCCACCAGAACACCATGCACCACCCCCAGGCTGCGGCCATGCAGCTGCTAGTGGGGAACAGAGCCAGCCTACTTCACCTTCATGTCCCCTCAAAACAAACAAACAAACAAACCACTAAAAACAACAAAGCCAATAAATAAATAAAAAGATATATTTCTGTACCTTCATATTCTTTCATAGTATAGCCCTCTACTGTCTCTCCAAGCTTCCAACTTCTGTTTTTGAGATCTGTGACAAGTGCCCTTTCCTATCCCAAACATTTTTGACACGTCATGGACAGATCTTACAAAAATGCACCCCATCTTCAACCAAATAATTTTAATAATAGATAAAGAAAATATTGTCCATATAATAAGGGAACTCTCACCCCTTACCCTAATAGAATCTGAGCTATGATGCATATTCCCAGTTTTAACTAACAGATAATGGATTTCCTGGGACTCAACCTTGAAAATTCACTGTGCTATAAGAAATCTGATTTTTTTCCTAAATTAGAAATGAGCGATCACCATCAAAGATCTTGTCTGTGGATATTTCTCAATACTGAAGACATGCCCATGTTTATTCAGGTATAGGTGATCATAAATTTATAATCAATTTATTTCCTGATGCATGAGGTGAAAATTCAGTGAGCTCTCGTGGAGCTACACTGTTTCTCTCTGGCTAGAAAGTATTTCTTTTTTTTTTTTTCTCCCCTCCTCTGCACTAGACTGAGATGACAGATTACAACCAGAAAGATCTATTAATTAAACAACAGATTAAGTTTCTGCAGATTTTCCAGACAACATCGACTAGACGTTCTGTTACACAAAATGTCTGGTTTGGGTTGCTGTTCTTACAGGGTTTTTCAGTTTTTTTTTTTTTTGCTCGTTAGCAAAAGCAGATTAGGAAAACAGACACATCCTAAAACCAAACTTCTGAAATCGCTACACAAATGTATCCGTTCTGTGTATTCAACAAATTACATCATTGTAAGAAGCTGATGTCTTCACAACAGCACTTCAGTTATGAAGACAGACATCTCAGAGGATGCCTCCTAATTTCAGGAATCACTTGCAACTCTGTTTTTATCTTTCAGTGGGTGGAAATGTACTGTTTGATGTCACACGCATATTTTGTGCTTATGATGCCTGTAGCTTATAAATTGGTCTGATTCCCAACAAAACAATGTGCTGAAACAATTTTCTTACATTTTCAGCAGTTAGGAGTTTCCTAACTCCAGGAGTTTCCAGAGCCTGCTGCAAATTAAGGACAGCCCAAGGAGGGGGCAGCTGGTGCTCCAGACAGCAGAAACTTCTTATCTGCCTGCATACAGCCAGATCTGCATGCTGAACAGTCTCCAGCACTGTCCTGCCTCAGGCTACCCTTAGATCACTTTTAAGCATCCCTTTAATAAACTAAAAATAATTATTCTTTCTCCAAATATCTCACAATTTCCTTTATAACTCTCTTCATTACATATATGTAGCCAAGACCCTTGACTCCTTGATCTTCGACTTTACATTTCTGTATTTTTAAACGTAAACAAACCCAAGATCACACAACTGCTTTTGTGCTCTGTCACTGGTCTGGCATCAATTATTGCATTGTGTCCAGTTCTGGGCTCCCCAGTACAAAAAAAGACAGGGACCTTCTCAAAAGAGTACAGCAGAGGGCTACAAAGATGATAAAAAGGGTGTGGAATGCCACTCTTATGTGGAAAGGCTAACAGATCAGGGTCTGTTCAGCATTGAAAAAAGAAGTCTCAGAGGGGATCTGATCCACATCTATAAATAAGTAGGAGACAAAGGGATGAAACTGGACTCTTCTCAGCAGTGTGTGGCGTGAGGATGAAAGGAAACGGCCATGAACTGATGCATAGGCAGTTCTGCATAAACGTGCATGGGAACTTCTTCACAGGAGCACTGGCACAGGCTGCACAGAGAGGTGGTGGAGTCTCCTTCTCTGGAGATGTTCAAGACCCGCTTGGATGCCTACCTGTGCAACCTGGGCTAGGGAGCTGCTTGGACAGGGGGTTGGACTCAATGACCTCTAGAGGTCCCTTCCAACCCCTACAATTCCGTGATTCTGTGATCAATTACTCACACATACAAACAGAAGACTCAATTCATTTGAAAGTTTTACCAGTAACAACTTAGTTTTCCTCTCATTGGTGACAACTTTGGCTCATGAATGAATTCCCAGAACTGAGAAAAACTCCTGTATATTATTGAATAGACATAAAGCAGGAACCGCTTTTTTAAATTAGGGTCTAAGATACTGTCAGGAAAAAAGCCTTGTTGACACGTAACTGTCAGCACAAACTGTACTCTTTCCATATTTAACAAAACTGCTCTTTCCTATTCCACCAAGATTTTGTTACTTTATACCAATCTTCAGCTCTTTACTTACCCATCTCATATCATGCTTTATACAGTTCTGGCTGGAATTAATATCAATTAATTTGTAAAAAACATCTCATTGTGTGTTTTCCAACAATGGAACAAACTTTCTCCTCTGAAAAGAAACTGCTAGAACTCCTCCATTATATCTTAGAATAAAACAAACATTAATGGAGCAGTGATATACAGATAGGTACATAAAAATTCTGGGACATGAGACAATTCTATTGCTTTTTAGCAATTCCTCTGTCAGGAAAAAAAAAAATCTGCCTTAACGTCTCTTTAAAAATATTCTGCCCTTTTATTATTTGGATGAACTACTTCTGTTTAAAAACTTTGATGACTTAAATCTTTGTGTATTTTCCTACAAATTTTATAAAATCTCTCTTCATTATTGCTCTTTATATCTTTCCTTACCCCCTTAATTTCCCCTACTAGGTTTCTTTCCTACAACTCATATATTTTTTTATAAGCCTCTGCTTTATTATTTCATTCTTTCTACTTCATGAGCTTTTTTTTTTTTCCCCTATTTCAATTATAGAATCACAAAATGTTTCAGACTGGTAAATCATACCGCTCAGATATTTTTTACATCATTTTTGAAACTAGGTAACTAGATGCAGTTATGTCATAAAAATCACAGAATGGTTTGGGTCAGAAGGGTCCTCAAAGCCCACCCAACCCCACCCCATGCAGTGAGCAAGACTGCCCCTGCCAGCTCAGCTTGTTCAGGGCCCCATCCAGCCTGGCCTTGAGCACCTCCAGGGATAGGGCACCACAGCTTCTCTAGGCACTACCCTCTGAGTAAATAATTTCCTCCTAACATCTAAACCTCTTTCAGTTTAAGACCATTTTCCCCTTATCCTATCACTATCAGATCATGTTAAGAGTCAGTTTCCTTCCTATTTTTAAGGTGCCTTTAAACATTTCAGCTTATTTTCAGCTATTAACAGTGTTAACTTCTAAAATAGGCACTAATTCCTTTGGGACAAATCTGAGATTTCCCTGCTGCTTCTCAGAGTGACATTGTTTCTTGGCTCCTCTCAGTCAGTTAGGAGTGCATTCCCTTCCCCCCATTAAATGGGGTTTAAAAAGTTCAGACTAAATAAAGTCTTTCAAAGGAATCCCCTCTAAGAAGTATTTCCTGAAAAGTATCCATGTGATTAAATTTTTCATTAGATGTTTCAATACATCAGTTTTATCATTTCAGCTATTTGCTTTATTACACGTACATGCTTATTTCAATCTTTGAAAAACTGTTCTTTTTAAAAAATAACAATAAATAAATCTATTGCTGTTTGAAACAAGTTGATTGCATGTAAATAGACGTTTATCATTATCATGGAATGATAGAATGACCTGGGTTGAAAAGGACCTCAAAGATGATCTAGTTTCAACTCTCCTGCCATGGGCAGAGTCACCAACCACTAGCCCAGGTTACCCAGAGCCACATCCAGCCTCGCCTTGAATGCCTCCAGGGACGGGACATCCACAACCTCTCTGGGCAGCCTGTTCCAACGTGTCACCACCCTGAGTGAAAAACTTCCTCCTAACATCCAACCTAAGTCTCCCTTGTCTTAGTTTAAAACCATCCCCCCTTGTCCTTGTTATGCTAGATTACTGTTTTGTTTGATGGGTACCTGCTTTCTAATCCACAGTCACAGAACATAACTAAGAATTTGAGTTAGGTTAAATAACCTATGCCAGGTAAGGGTAGGTCAGCCACTTTTAACACAGCATAAAACCCAACACAAGAGGCAAATGGCTGCTGAACACCTTGAGCTCCTCCAGCTCCAGGAGGGTTTTCTTAGAGAACTATCTGAGCAATTATCTTAGTTTCAGCTGGGATGGATTTTTTTTTCTTTTAGAGTGTCTGGTATGTTGCTGTGTTTTGGTTCTAGGAAAAAAAATAATGTTGATAATACAGCAATGTTCATAGTTGGTTCTGTGCAACACTCCTTAGCAGCAAGGCCACTCACAGTGAAAGGCCCAAGGAGTTGGGAGGGAGCAGAATTAGGACTACTAATTCTAATACTAATACTAAATAGGCCAAAGGGATAGTCCATACCATATGACATCAAGCAGAAAGAGCTTTGAAGGGAGGTGGGAGTTAATCTCTCTCTCTTCCACTGCTCAGGGGACTGGTTGGGCATCAGGCAGGGGGTAGGGTCCAATTGCTTGTGCATCACTTGTTATGTATGTCACAACTATTTTCCTTTTCTCTTAGAAAATAGTTTTATCAAAACAAAACAAGGTAGGGGTGAGTGTGGGTATGATAACCGCATGCAGATGATTTTCCAAAACCAAAACGTCACACCAGACATTCTGAGGAAAGCAGTTCCATCCCAGATGAAACTGAGACACTGACAACTATGAAGAAAAAATATATTTTAGCGATGGCAGTATTTATTTTTTTTTTTCCAGTTTGGGAAATACAAACTGAAAATGTCATGATTATGCAGTCCTTTCACATACATCTCAGGCCACAAATCAGCCCAAGGTGCCCATCTTTGTCTCAGAACCTCAGAGAAATAGAGAGATACACTGACATAAAACTAATTTATGAATGTTTAGAAAGGTACTCAAAGGAACTGTATAAATAATTTGGTCGTAAGAATCATCCTGCAATACAGCAACAAATAATTTCAGGAAGAATACACCCACCACAATTATTACCTTTAATTCTCATCACTAACAAGCTGGAATACTTACAACAATGAATAACACAGTGAATACCTTTGCTTAGAACATGCCTCAAGACAAGGGTACATTGGTTCATATAATGGAAGGTATTATTCACACTGATAATCTACTCAGAGCAGAAGTACAATTAAGTGTGGTTGCTCAATGCTCCTAATCAAGAATTTAAGTAAATTCCTCTTCATTGATTTCAGATCCCAACTTCAAAACATACTTGATTTTATTAAACTTGAAATTTGACTTTCAAATCAGTGAGACAGCCAGAACCATCTACCTTCAAGAAAAGTCAACACAAGCTATAGAGAAGAGGTATCTGTGAGGGGAAAGAAAAAAAGAAAAAGAGGAATAAAAGTGTGTTTGAAACCTTTCTGCCAGGATTTTACTAGTTCTCTATCCTTTCATTTAAATAAGTGGTCAGAAATATAAGTGAGATCTCTAGTATCACAGAGCAGCACTTTCATTCACATAAACAAACACTGCAAGCACAGTGCAATGGTTGTTCCACGCTTCTTTACCAGCCTCAGAAAAATGAAGCTCTCAAAACAGGTAGTCATGGGAAAATAAGAGATAAGACATGAGCAGACTTTGGTCTGTGTGAGATTTGAGTCTCTGGGCTCCTAAAACAAATAAAACTCTTTCCTGAGCATACTAAGACCAGAAAGAAACCAAGTGATTCCCAATGAGAGGTTATGGTTTCCTTCCAAAAACAATTCACTTAAGAGCGCTGCAGTTTAAGGACTCCAGAACTGGAAGCGAAGAGCACTGATCTGCATGTCTCCCTACCAAGCTTAGATCCTGCCTTTCTGATTCAAACTGTATAGGAAGATCAGCCCTCACACAACGTTATTTATACCACTTCCCTCACTCATGTCCCCCACAGCACTTGCTAGCTGGTAGCTCTATTTATTACCATGTTTTTGTGGACAAGATAGTACAGTTATGTCCATCCTCACTAATCCAGCCTATAAACAGCCTAGGCAGATGGTTACGCTTTACAAGTTCAAAGTTCTGCCCAGGTTAGGTCTAACATTATGCAAAATGCTGCTTAATTGTCTGTAGTGAAGAAAAGATTATTTTTAAAGACTCAATCTACCAGCCAGAGTTTAGTGAAGTCTAATGGTGGCATGTCAGACGTATAAGTAAAAGATGGGAAAAAAAATCTTAAAACAAAATAAGTGCCCATAACAAATGATTTAGTGATATTTTCCAACATCATTTACAGTCGATTTCAGAAGAAATACAGTCTAGCTTTACCAGAACTTACAGGGATGGATAAATGACCACTGGGTGTTGTTCCAGCCTCAAATTACACATTCTTTTTAGTCTAACAGCACCTCACTTGAGTCTGCTCTAAAACAGCCTTATGTACAACGCCTGAAGCATTCTGCACACTAGATAGACTCTGGGGAAATCCTTGACTGCTTTATCAATTGTTATTATGTCTGCCAATCAGGTATCATATAATTGATTAATTTCAGTAAAGTTGCTTACACATACGCATATATAACTATTGTATATTCCTTTGCTGAGCTACATTCACTTCCTCTTCATCTGTTTGGCTCAGTGCTCTGTGTGGGCTGGAAATAATACCAGGCTTTTCTGGGTTCCCTTTATGTACCATAAGGGAATGTAGCAGACAACACATTGCTTATGACTCCCTCACTGCAGTAGCGCTGACGTGAAGATCTGAAACCGAATCATTCACAATGGGATTGTTTACGATCAGAAATTCTACCTGCAATTTGAAATACAAGAATATCTCATTCTCCAGTGAAACTTTTCTAGCACTGCAGAGAGGAATAATTTGTCTCCCCCCAAAATCTTCAGGATATAGACTAGATCAATGCAGCTAAATGCTTTATCTCAACATTTGTTTTTACCGTGAATCAAAACTACACCTGGTGGGAGCATTGTGGAGAAACTGTGTGGGATGACTGATGCTGCATTTGGGAATGCTGGTAAGGATAGAGCAGCACTGAACATGGTGGTATGAGACTGGGACAGGAAGAAAGGCAACAGTGAGCCATAAGGAACGGATATCAGAAGAACTATCTTGAAGAAATGTCAGTTCAGCCTGACAACTAGAGAAGTCAAAGATACTGCTTGCAAGCAAGCTCAGGTAAACAGACGTTAATGGAAATTGACATGCTACTCTGGAAGACCTTGCAGTGGCATGCTAGAAAATTGCTGTTACCAATACAGTCACTGGAGGAATGCTCTTCTTTAATAAATTGCTGCCTCATCACATAATTAAATTCATTTTTGGACACGGGAGATGTGTATCAATGCCACAACTAATACTGAGAAACCAATGGGCAGGGATGAGAAAGAACAGTTTGGTTTAAGATTAGGAAACAACCAGAGAGAGATTTAAATACTAAAACTACTCACAGTAGTAGTAAAAAAAAAAAAAAAAAGTACACAGGCTAAGCAGCTCTGAAATAAGTTACATTTGAATTCTCCCCCCCCCCCCCACACTTGAAATACACATTTGTTCTCACCTCGTTCTGATAGGGAATAAAGAAATAAATGTTTTTAGTGGGTATACTTCTTCAGTATGTATTTAATCAGTGCATTTATGGCACCACTAAACCAGGTTATCTCCAAATGCATGGAGCTGCATCAGGGGAGGGTCAGGCGGAGTTAGAGAAAGCTTCTTCACCAAAGGGCAATGGGCATGGCCCCAGACCCTCCAGAATGCTGGAATTCAAGGGGTGTTTGAACCCTGCTCTCAGAGATAGGGACTGAATTTTTGGGTGAAGTTGTGTAGAGTCAGGAGTTAGACACCATGAGTCCCTTCCAACTTCCAAGATGTTCTATGGTTCTACGATTTTATATTCTTCCTCTTATTCTTCTTCCCAAAGATAAGTTTCTACTACTCAACCAAGAGCAGCAACTATTGAAGCAGTTGCAACATTCTGGTAATAAATAAATGAACAAATAGCATTTTAATTACAGCGCAGATCCCCAAGCCAGAAATCCCAGAGCTGCCCATGCCTCTACAGACATTCTGATCCTCAGGAGGATCTTTATATCAATCAATCTTACAAGCCTTCCTTGAGAACTCTTTTAGGGATAGATATCTCTATGCATATGGAAATACAGTAAAGTTTCTTTTGGTGATAATGCAGACTTGTGACTTAGAACATCCAAGACTTTAGTCCATAAAAGCTACAAGAAGAAAGAGGAGCAAAGCAACATTTTCAAAAATGTCAGACCTTTACTAAATGTCTAAATCTCTTCCAATATTTCTGAATTCAGGCTTTAAAGTTGCTTGAAAAGACCTAAATCTCTAAATAATTTCTGCATCTACTACGTAAAAGTGAAAAAAGGGAGCATGCTCAGAACTGACTTTTAACAATATTGAGAATAACTAAATTGTAAGATAAAAACTGCACTCTGATCTGCAAAACATTGCAGCATTTTTCCAAAGCATCATCACAAGCATTTCTATAGCTAGATCTCACACATCTGATGGAAACACAACCTGTTTGGAAACAAAAGGTTTTGCTTTGGGTGTACGTTTATATATTTGGATAATACAGTAAAATCCAAGTCATCCCACTGCTGGATATGAAATAAAACTAACAAATTATTAACAAGAGAGATGTGTCTAAAAACTCATTGGAGGCAAGCAGTACACACTCCTAAACTGCAAAACTAACAAAAAAAATCTCCCCATTGGAACACTGGCACCTCAGTTAAGATTACAGTCCCTGAGTTTCCTTCATTACAACCCCCCTTCTTTCTCACTGACCTTCTGACAAACAGAAGAAAAAAAAACACTCTGTAATACTCTTCCTGTAACTGCTGGGGTTTGAGCAGAGGTCTAAGAATGTTACTGAATGGCAGTGTCATTATTGTCACCTGCAGTCACCGAAGGACAGTGAAAACAACGTGTTTCAAACAGGTGCTTGCCGTGCATGTCTCACAAGAAACTAATCATAAGTTCATTAGTAAATGATCACTGTGATTACTACCAACATTGTGAACCCAAAAACCAACCCTGCCCAAGTCACTCAAAAGTCATAAATTCCAGTTCATTATGGAATACTAAATTAAATATTAGAATTCATTTCATAACCAATGGAAGTGTTAAACTTCTAAATATACTTATTTAAACACACAGAAATAGCACTCTAGAATTCCTCATCTACTTTAGAATCACAGGACTAAAAAACCTCAGAAGATGCCCTTATCTGCTTAATCCCCAGTCAGTGTATATTCACAACTTGATACACATTACGCAAATAACAGAGAAATCCAATAAGTCTTATTCTATACGTGCCTGAAGGAACACAAGGTGGGGGTATGTTAGTTTTGCCTCTTATTCCCACCCCTTCCACCATCCTCCACAGTGTACATATAAAAATAGCTTGTACAAAAAGCTTTAACGTTCCACTTCATTGCTTCCACACATTCCCATTAAGTACAAATTTTCTTTACTCTGCTTAATCCAATTATAAAGCAAATTGGAAATTAAAAGGTTAGTCAGGGATTAGGATGGGAGAAGGAAAAAAGACTGTTCAGCATTTTTTGTTTCCCAAGTTTTCATTTATACCATAATTCTATCTATAAGCATCACTACAAGCACATATCATGCTAGACCTACAGCATGAATTCCTTTTTTTCTTTTTTTTTTTTTAATAACAAACACATGCATTATTCCTGACATCTTCCATATTTCATTTCAGAGGCTACTTCATATTCTTGGGAGGAAGAAGCATCTCTGATGTTTATAGGCACAAAGTCAGTTGCTAGAATTCACAGAGCGATGCTGAACCATTTATTTACACAACCCAGGAGCAAGGTTTTACCCACAGCATGCACTGCAGCTGGGACAAAGGGTGGGAAGTGATTGAACCCAGCTCACAGCTGTGGCAGGAAGAGAACACAGGTTCTACTTGGTGGCTGAATGCTATTGTTAGGCAGCCAGTCATGCCAAGAATAGAGGATTTGAAGGGCAGACGTGTCTCTGAAACAGAGAAGTCACCACTGGAAATGAAAGTCATGTATTATTGTACTTCTCCATACTGCTGCATTCTACCCATAAACTTACTGCATAGGCTTAATTTGGTCTTTCATAAATTACTATGGCCAAGGTGACCCTAAATGATTTTTTTCTTTCCAGCTTTCTACATATAGTTCATTCTGGGCAATATACAGCAGCTTTGCAAACATTTTTCCATCACATTAGCTAGTATTGTTTCAGAATCAGTGCTAGTTTGTTTTCTAAGTACATCATTACATCACAGCATAATTTGTGAGCTAGACTGTCATTCTCAAGAAACCTTTCTCCATAAGATCAGTTAAGAGGAAGCTTTATTTTTCTAAAAGGTGTGGAAATCTGGAAGGAAGGAGATTGTGCACAGAGATCTTCACAGAAATAGCACTGTTAATGCAATTTATTTCATAAAGTAGCTTGAGTCATTCAGTTCCAACCTCCTGCTGTAGGTGGGGTTGCCACCCACTACATCATGCTGCCCAGGGCCCCATCCAGGCACCGTTCACTGGTCAGCACTGGGACACAGAACCCCCAACTGCTTGTTAAGAGGGCAATGAAAAACTGTTAGTGCTGCAAAGACAAATATAAATGCAGAGCACAATTGTTTTTCTACAGAAGAGGTAATTAGCTGACTGGAAACACCAGGCATTTTCTCATGTTCACTGAAAGCAATCTGAGAACCTCACATAACATGTCAGTCATCACCACTAACAAAAGCCATAGACACAAAAAAATTTGAAGGTCCCTTGCAATTTCTTTCTTTGATCATGAAGTTGCTTAATGACATCTTTATTCTCATTCAGTAAGTGGAAGCTAATGCCTGGTTTTAGTCTATCTTCTAGAAAAGAAAATCCAAAATGGTGAAAAATTTGAGATGCGAAGGAGAACATTTAAGGTCTGCAAAGATGTGATGAAAAGGCTACTATTTTTCCTGAATTCCATCTGCCTGCCAACTGCCCTGAGTGACAGAAGTATAGAAACATTAATTCTGCAGGACCCTTCGTGGTGCCTCAGCATAGCCCATAAGTGGAGGAAACCAGTGAGAACATTAAGGCTGAGTTTACTAGGAGCTGATCTGCAAAACTTGTCAAATTTGGCTCTCAGAAAGCCTTTCAGAGACAAGCATCAACAGAAATCAGAAGAAATAAGAGCAGACAGAATTAAAAAAAAATGTATTGCAAGAATGTGCAATGCAGTCTTCATGGTAAAAAAATAAAAAAAAAAACCTAACACCTAACGTGTAGAAAGAACCTATGCTAACATGGTATCATACATATTTCCAAGCAATGTTGTAAGTATGACACGATGTTTTTGTTATTCACCGCATGGAGCTTCACAACAATAGCCATTATGGCTACCAGGTGGCTATGCAACTTCTGATCAGATCAGGGCAGATAAAACTCAATGTTAATTTGAATTGGGTCAAACCAGATAAATTGATGGTGACTCACTGCAAGGAATATAGTGTAGCAAACCATTAACAAAAGATGGCAGGATTTTATTCACCCATCTGAGTTAGTATCATAATTAGGGGTTGGAATGTCTCCTTCACTTGCACTTCTCTGAAGGCATACCATCTTTCCTGTGACTATGCCACCCTAGTTCCCAGGTATCATTATCCCACTGCATGGGGTGATGGAGAATCATCTCAAAGCTGAAACTCAAAGAAAGAAAACCTTGGTTTTGAGGAAAAAAAGAAGTTACAGGAGGAACACTCAGAATAGTCATCCAGGATAACAGCAGTATCTGCAGAAATCTGCTGAAGAATACTCAGTTTCATACTGATCCACAGTGCTTTATATCTGTTAACTTAAAAATCTGACTATCTTTTCAGTGACATAATGCCAACATTAGAAATAATTTTTTCTTTACTGGTTTACAGGTACGTATACCTAAAAGATCACATTTGACTTCACAGATTACAAGTTTCTATTACTTTTCAGCAATTGAATTGTTTAGTCAGTATTATGAAAATTACTCATCTTCAGAAAATATCTAAGCATAATATCTTTTCAAGCATTTATGCTTATTTTGGAACAAGCACTGAACCTGCAATAAATGTTGTATTGACAATAGATAGAGCTTAATATAAATAATCACTTCATCAGCTCTACAGCATAATATCAGGGTGATAAGAAAACTGCCAGAAGGAAGGGGCAAAAGGACAAGTGAGAGTTTTAAGAATCATTGGAGCTTGGGTACAAGTATGAGCACTAAACACACTTGGTCTGCCATAGCTGAACCTTAGGAAAGAACTGAGGGCAAAACAAAACAAACAAAAAAAAAACGACTCAGGGTGGATGGCAACCTGAACATGAACTACCACTGTGCCCTCACAGCCCAAAAAGACAACTGTACTCTGGGCTGCATCAAAAGAAGCATGGCTAGCAGGTCAAGGGAAGTGATCCTGCATCACTACTGTGCACTGGTGAGATTTCAGCTGGAGTACTGTGCCCAGGTGTGGAATCCTTACTACAGGA
The DNA here is from genome assembly GCA_036925125.1 of Oreortyx pictus. Classification (NCBI taxonomy): domain Eukaryota; kingdom Metazoa; phylum Chordata; class Aves; order Galliformes; family Odontophoridae; genus Oreortyx; species Oreortyx pictus. The sequence goes on from JAUPFR010000003.1 coordinate 58,671,523, forward strand.
AAGAGAGAGACCTGCTGGAGCACATCCAGAGAAGGGCCACAAAAACAATCCACAGAGTAGAGCACCTCCCCTATGAGGACAGGCTGAGAGAGCTGGGACTCTTCAGCCTAGAGAAGAGAAAGCTGCGAAAAGACCCAATAGCAGCCCTTCAGTATCTAAAGGGGAGCTACAGGAAAGAAGGGGACAGAATTTCTAGCAAAGTCTGTGGTGAAAGAGCAAGAGGAAACTGTTTCAAGCTCAAATAGGGTAGATTTAGATTAGATGTAAGGAAAAAACCTTTTATAGCAAGGGTGGTAAGAAACTGGAACAGGTTGCCCAGTGATGCAGTTGATGCCTCATTCCTGGAGACTTTCAATGCAAGACTCACTCAGGCCCTAGACAACCTCATCTAGCTGTGACATCTCTGTTCATTGCAGGGGAGTTCAACTAGAAGGCCTTCAAGAGGTCCCTTCCAACTCTAAGGATTCTGCGATTCTACGTGAACTGACACTGCAGCACCCCCTGCTCACAGCCTGGCTTCTTACCAGAAACTTGCTCTCATCAGTGTTTCACAGTTTAATGTGGGTTAAGAAATGGAGAGGAAACCACAGACACTTGCCTCATTCTTCTGACCGTAACGAAAATGGTAATTTCCAACAGCCAGGGGAAATCTTAATGGAGCTGCTTGTGCTCACTTGCAACTCACCTCTCTTAAACTAATTCCAATGGAAAATCATAATAAAATCCTAAGCACCAAAAATCATTATATTAGATACACGAATGCTAATCAGACTCAGGTACAACACTTCTTATATCAGCTATAGCAAAGCAACATGAAGCGCTAAGCTGTAAAGTTACCTGGCAAAGAATGAGAAAACACTTTCCCTCTAATATCTCAATGAGTAACAGAAACCCAGCAGTATACAGGCACATAGGTGGCTTTTCCTTTTATCGCAGAAGATGACCTCATTATACTGCCACAGCACTTTTTTGATCCTTTTAAGAATTCCTTACACTCTCTTGCTAATGAAGTAAAAACATCTGTCACCACAAAAGCTGGGGATAACAACTACACATCAACCACCACCAAAATTCTGAAGCCAAAGCAATACTATTGATATCAAAGCAAACAGAAATTCAGGCTTAAAAAATACACTTACTATTAAATCTAGGTGTTGAGTCTGAAAGAGCTGAACACTGCCTTTTCCAGGACGCTTGCTAGGTGTGACTCCTTCCTCTCACCCACAAAGCCCAGCTCCCGTCAGCCACAGCTGCGAGCACTCAGCGCTCCTGCAAATCAAACACTTGGGTCTCAAGTCATCAACCCAGAAAATGAGTGCCACCTGTGAGAAGCTGCCTTTCTGTGCTGGGGTTGGTGCTGCATTAGCAGAAATGATTTTCCACAGCTGTTTAACCGTGACTAAGGCGAGGCAAGATTACTGTTTGTTTGGTGGAGGCTTTCTTTTGATTCTTAAAGAAAATAGTAAACTATTTACAAACTGAGGTTGAATTCTGTTTAATACAGAGCTTGGCAAGTGGGAAGGTTCTGTCAGATTTCCTTAAGCAGTCCCAACCCAGAGCGAAGCATCCAGGACACTATCCCTGCTTCCCTGGGGCTGATTCCAGGCTTTGGCTGGCACTGTGGGCCTACCCACTGCCTGCCCTTTTCCTCAAGGAGGAAACAGGGTACAAAGAAATAATTCAGGGCCACCACGTAAGTCATTTGTGTATCCTCTCTGTGAACAACTTCCTATCTCACTGCAAAGGAGCACAGGTCAGAGCTCATGCAGGCCGTGTTCTGAGCGTGGAGTGGGCCTAAAAGATGGTAGCCCAGCTGGCCCCTTCCCTACAGCAGCTGGGATCCACTGCACCCAGCACGAGCTGTGCCAGCTCACAGGTAGCTGGCCTTGCTTCAATACCAAAACAGCACTTGGACAGCATCAGAGTTGCGAACTTCAGGAGATGTGTTTGAGATGCAACAGTGACAAGCTAGTCATTCCCAGTAAGCTCTTTGCAGTCAGTCCTGTATTGACTCTGTCCCTACACGGAATATTGGTTGCATAATTAACCCATGATTTCATTCTGAGTGAACTTCTTCATTTCCATGTTTGCCTTCAAGGCATTCACACACTTTAATTGCATCACTTCTGCCAAGGCTCTAGTCTTTCTCATAACCAATCTGTAGAAATAATTCACAATGCACCCTAAAGACTACAGCTTAGTGTTTATTCTTTCGGAATTATAGTTGGAAAGGTACATGACTTGCACTTCTACCATATATAACCTTGCTGCAACCCAGTGAATTTATGTCTCTGCTATAAATCTCTTCTCTCTGTCATTAAATGCTGGCCAGAGCCTCTGGCCACCCACAGCAAGGAATTACAGTAGCAGAATCTGTCTTCCTTCTGGCAATGTGCTGAAAGTAATATTTTCAGAGAAATTCTTTTCATTTAGAATAGCTACTTGAAGCTTATAAAAGTAAATGATGCTGTTTACCCATTCTATTGCCAATCACTTTAATCATTCTCTATTTATTCATATTAAGGAGCAACAAAATTCCATAAATAAGATACATAATACATTCAGATTTATGAACATCAAAGCATTATTTGTCAGTATTGGACTACTGCCCCTCATAGTAGCTGTTTTCATGAAGGACTTATTATCTCCTACAATACTTTTACTGGAGTACAACCAATTTTCTTCAGTTAAAAGGTTTACAGTTGACTTATTGAGTGCTTTGTAAGGTTTCATTTTATCGTTTTTGTTTTGGTTTGGTTTTTTTTGGTAAGCTGTCTGGATTGCTTTTATATTACTTTTCCTTAGTCATCTTGCCCGTATTGCTGGGTAGCTGCTGAACCAGTCATCCGTACATTTGAATCTATTACTTGTTCTCCATTGCTTAAAAAGCAGGTTTGCACAGGTGTTATCTTCTGCCCTTCATGTCTCACCTTTGTTTTCAGATGCTAGTTGCATTTTTGGTCAGCTGGAATATTGAAACTTCCTGGAGACTGGCCATCTCTGCTGAGTATAATTTGATTTCTTACCAGTGGCTTGGTGCTTACAGTCACATTTTCAGCTACTGATGGCTTCAAAGGTTCCCTTGCTGTAAACAAGATAGTCCGTGAGTGGTGTGACATGAGTTGTACTGGAATGCTGCCTTTGCCTTCTGCTGGTGTTTTTCTCTAGTGTACTGATTCTTTCTGCAGGCTTTGTTATTCTGATCTGCTCCCACTTACCTATCCCGCTCCATCTGGAGGGGGAAAAAAATGCCAGAACCCAAGGTTTTGGCAGTCCTGACAATTCTTCTGCCTTGTCATTGTGGAAGCTGTGTTGCAAAGAGGATTAGATATGTTCAAGCTCCTGACAAGAAAATGGAGGCCCATTACATATAATAATGCTTGACGTGTTCTGTTGTTCATTATGCTATCAGGTTACAATCAAGAATTTCCTCAGCCAAATGTTATAGTGTCAGCTGTGTTTGTATCTAACCCCCCTGGGGCCTTATACAACTAAACTAATGTCATCGACACTGCTATGGCACTAGGAAAAAAGTGCAGAATGTCCTTCATAGCTAGGTGGATCAGCCAAAAAAATTGATTTCTTTGCAAACACGTATTTGAAAACATTCAAAAAGGAGGCACCTGACACAGAGTCCCTTACATTCACGATGCTAGCTTGTTAACGATTTTCAGTTAAGAATAATTCAGTGAGGAGTGAAAAATCAGTGAACTGGTTGTCTGTGAATTTACCCGTGTTTCTGTGAGAGTTATTATGCTGTTGATTCCATCTGATGAACATATGTTCTTATTTTAATGTTTCCACTTCCTTCAGGCTATCAATTTGGTTTGAGTTCTTCTTGCAAAGGCACTGTTGTAATATTTCTGCAGCATTGGTCTCCTAATGATATCTTCAAGAGAATCTCTTCAATCACACACCTAATAAACGCAGGTCTTTTTACAAAGGGCAACCTGCATTATTGCATCAGGTCCTATGCATTTCTATGTATTACAGGCATTTGTCATTGTGGAGTCATACGCTTGGTATGACTCTAGTACTGATATCAAAATACCACCCAATTCATTCCTCTCTCTCCACGTTTTGCCAGATGTTAATGTCTTAATTCTGAAGTAGATGTCCCGCTCTTCTTTTGTTCAATTAATTTCTCCTCTTTGTCTCACAGCTCCACTCCAAGAAGCAAGAAGCTCATCTCAGTTGATTTCCCATGTAACGTAGATTTCAAGTTTGCTTCCACTTGTGAAGAAATCACTGTTTAATTCAGACACTGTATCAGCCATTACAAAAATGTCATGCAGTGCCTAGCTTTGTGAATGATAGGATTGTCAGCATGCAGTTTTCATTTGGCTTTTGCACAGATTAGCTGCATAAAGCAAAGAGCCCACTAAGTATCAAAAGACATTTAAAATCTTGAAAACAGGTTTTTTACAAGTTGAACAGTTTGTGTGACACTCATTCCTTCTAGAAATGAGTTACTTTTTGACAAGCTCAAGGGGGATGCTGACGAAGCTATTATAAATGGTTGTAAATTTTGCATCTGCAGCAATGCAAAGGCTATTATTTATTTGAAAACCCTGCATGCTACAGACATCCATGGACTTTCAAGAAGATTCAGCAAGGATAAGGAGGAAAACAACAGGCAGTATAGTAGTGCTTTGTACTCTTAGGAGGTAAAGATTTATAAATAAACATCTGGTTTGATTTGGAGACCAGCAGTTTGATAAGAACTGGCAGTTGGGTCAGCCCCAAGACCAAAACCTTCTTGGGCCAGTAACCTCTGGTAGATAGTGGTCAGAAAAGTCACTTTGGAAGGAAAATCTGCCTTAATGTTCACTTTGGTATGCTTCTAACTGGAAGGAGACAAATATACTGAGAGTCCCAAAAAACAGATTTACTAGGCTGAAGTTAAAACTTTTTAGGTATAACCTTTCTTCCCTTCCCCTCTCAACCTTGTTAAATTTTAGTTATCCAAAGTTTAGTGCATATGTATATAAAACTATTTTTCTCTGAAAAACACTGAAAGAACAGTAAATGATTCCATAAAATGCTCCCATTGCCACCCAGTCCAAGAGGAGGTGAAGGAAGTGTTGGTATCGTGTCTTATCTTGAAAGAAGCCATGAAACCAGTGTTGTGACTATTAATTGAAAAGCATTTCTCATCTCAGGCCTCCTATGAAGAGTTGGTTTCTTTCAATAAATGAAAAGAATGTAAGTTAAAAAAATACATATTTGAAGACTGGTTTTGTCTGTTTTTCCATCGCTTGTTTCAATCAGCAGCTAGAGAAAGAAATCAGCAGTTTTAGTGGTTATCAATTAAAAAAAAAAAAATCAGAAGAAAACCATCTTGAATATCAGCAGTTACTACTGCATCTGAAGCATCAGTACTTCAAATTCAAAGCTGTTTTTTTTTAAATAAAGAAATTACTTGGCTAGTTCAATAAAATTCATCGAATTGGGCTGAATTAAGTCTGTCTCTTGGAGCCACAGAAAGGGAAAATTAGCCTGAAAGATATGGGGAGCATTACATCTCAGGTAGAATGCACACTTGGCACTCAAAAACTTAGCATACTTACTTTATACAGCAGAGGAAATGACTACAGGTATTTTTTTTAATTACAAATGAACTAACTAGCACTAAAAGTGTTCATACAGCACGTTGATTGTAGAATTGCATTCTGGAAAGTAATAATGGTCTGGCACAGGTGCCCTAAACCATTGGAAGTCATCAAGATATTTGAGAGAGACATCCTCTGGGTCTCTTTCAATTTTCTACTTTTATTCTCACAATGGAAACTGTAGGCAGGTCTGTGCTTCACAGCTTGGTCTTAGCCAGCTGAAATGACTCTGGGTTGCAGCAAACTGTGTCCAGTCTCCTCTCTCTCTAGGAATGTATTTATTTTTTACTCATTTTGTCATTGGTACTCTGGTGCCTCCTCCTCCCCACAACTTCCTGGATGCTTTTACTGCCTATACCCCTCCTCCTTTCTGTGTATATTGGAGGAAGAGATATTTTCTGTAGAAATGGCCATTTTTCCTTTTGCTCTGAATCAAGAGGAGAAAAAATGCTGAAGTACAATTTTTCATTCTAGTCTCTTTTCACCAAGAATCTTTTTGCTTAGTTCTTATTATGGCTCCTGTTATTAGTGCTTCATATGTTAACTTAAAATACAGGACTTTTCCACAGTTTTTTTTTTTTTTTTGTAGTTAGTTTTTAATTCCATATACAGTTAATCCATCAACTCTTATCTCCTCCCCATCAATAGCAGCTTATTATGCCCATTAGTCCATCTTCTCTTTGTACTTCTATGCATTATGTTAAAAAAAAAAAAAAAAGATCTGTGCACAAAAATACATTCAATCCTAAACTTTCTTTAAATCTGCTCCAACAGTTCACATACAAATTCTTATGCTCCTGGCAATCTATTTAACTTTTCTTTTTTGTACTAATTGTTTTTAGTGCGTTTCTGCCATGTTAACTGCATGCCATACTTGCCATACATTTCATACTGTGACAGGAACATGTTGTTGTTACTCAAAATACATCTTATGAAACAGGATTTCTAGTAGTTATTACAGCATAAAGAACTTTAGGTGTTTTGGTCATAGTCCTAGATCATACAAATTATACCTTATCTCTTGGTACCATCTAATACTTCATTTAAATCCCAGTTCTGGTCTGATTGCTCACAAAGGATACATTTCTAAAGGAAACAAATACCCTTTAAGATCGAGTTGAAAGAAAAAGCAAGTAGAACAGGAAATCAGTATCCACTTTTTTTATTAAAAAAAGAGCTTTTAAGTGTCAGACTGGACACTTAGAAAAAAAAAAGCAGTTATAGAAGACAGCGAAACTCTGCTCAAATACGTAGAAGCTTATACACGTGTTACAAAAGGAGCTCACGATAGATGGCATTTACCATTTTCTTAATATCTTTAAAAACAGCGTATGGAATGAAAATAGTTTGCACAGTAGTAATGTTTTGAGTAATCAGTCATATCTGCTTTAAAAATATGTCTTAACAATAATACCATTTAATTATGCAACTAAAATCAGATTTCAAAAGTAGTAAAGAAGCAAATCCCATACGTTGTCTTCAACAACATTGTAGAGACCATCAATGAAAGGCAATTTGCATGCTCAGACGCTGTGCACATCTCCCCTCTGCATTCATCCCTGTCACCAGCAATGTAAGAGAGGTGTGTGTTGCTGATACTCAAGGCTGAATCCACAACCACAAAGCAAGGATGAAGCTCGACCAAAATCACCTTCAATTTAGCCTCTGCAACTTAACTGAGCATGAATTTCAGCTGAAGTTTGAGGTAGACATGCCTTTCATCTTTAATTCATTTTTTTTTCCACTATGGGATAGAAGACTTAAGCACTGATTTGTCAGATCTATGCGATAGGGCTTATGATGGAATGACTTCTTGAAAACACTGTGTTTCTGTGGAACTCCTAAGAATAGCATTATTTCAGAAAATATCTCACCATATTTCTCAGACACCATGATATCATGCAGTTAGAGTGTAATCAGACTGTAACAGAGGGATGGATATTATTCCCTTCTGTTTCATGCTGTAATACTGGAATCTGGAATACTCTCCAACAGAAGACCAGTTACCAGAACTGCTAGGAACTCAGAGCATACAGCCTGATGTGGAAAGCACGAGGGAGCCAGCCTTGTTTAGTCTGCAGAAGAGCCAGGTGAGTAGCAATGCAGAAGCTGCCTAACTACTTGAAAAGTAGTAGTCTGATGGCCTGGGGAGGCTGCTGAGTCTCCATCCTGGAGGCTTTTGAAGTTTGGCTGACCAGAGCTGTGGCTGCCCTGCTGTCATGTTGACAACAGTTCTGCTTGGAGAGGAAATCAGACTAGCTGGCCCTCAAACCAATGCTTCAGTGGTTCCGACGAGGTACGCACAAAGCTAAGCAGATTCTATAACTGTCTTATTTGAAAACAGACTCCTATCTGAAAGTTATGTGTGCTACAAACAGCTGTTATAGGTGTCCACATGCACTGTGAATCCATTAATAAAACTTCTAAAAATGCTTCCTGGCATATTTTTTGCTTTAGAGATATTTTAATATTTTTGGTACATATCTGTCCATTTAACATTTCTGCTACGGTCAGTTCAGCTCTCATTTGAAATTTCCATGTAATGGCACAAGTAGGGAGGGACAGGAAAGAATAATATTTAAACCCATAAAAAGTGTTAAATGGTAGTTACACCTGAAATGTAAAGGTATTCTACCTTTGACCATCCCTAAAGATGTACTTTGAAATATGAGCACTGCCCTACTTTAATAACTGGTAAAAATTAAAATAGAATAAAACTGTTCTGAATTAGAACTGGAGTTATAAACCTTTTCACGTAGTTCTTCATTCAAAAAGGATTAAGTGCTTTCAGTGGCAGCACTTTCTCTGAAGACTTTTTCAGAGATTTATAGAAGTACGTTCACTCCCATCCTTGAAGCCAGTTTTCATCTGTGTTTTCTACCCTCAACTGCTTTCACTTTCATTCTTCTTCTCACAGGTGCGTGTATGGGAGAGAGAGAAACAATGCTCCTCTCAATTCGCAGACTGACTGCTCCATTTCTACGCAATTCAGATTTAAAAAAATAAAATAAACTACTAGCTTAAAACAAAATACATTTGTCATAGTTAAAACAGATGAAAAAAGAAATAAATAAATAGGAAGCATCTGCACTGTCCCTAGAGATGTGGGTAGAGGTCCATCATTTTCACATCTATAACACCCTTGGAACAAAGCAAAGCATAAATGCACAATGAAAAGCGTCGTCCCAGCAGGACTAAATGAAGGAAGCATACTTCAGATCTTTCTCTAGTTAACACCTATCATCGTCCCCCTACTCCTCCTGAGCCTTCTTCTTCAAGATCTCCTAACCTCTACATGAGTTAACTGAAAGTGTGGGTTATCTGTGGATCTTCATGCCATAATGCCTCTATAGTGGTTTTAGTAAGAAACATGAAAATATTCTTTTGAGGGGGAGGAGGAATCTGCTAATCTTGTGCCATGCAACAAAGTCACTACTTTGAAGGATCTGAAGGATATCAAAACTACATCTGATAGATTTTTTTTCAATTTTTTTTTTTTGTCTTTCCAACTCAATGGCATTTGAGATTCAGAAAAGAAGGAGGAGGCTGGTGAGAAAGAAGCAAGGGTGTTAGGAGAAAGAGCTGATCCTGCCTGTAACAGGCAACTTAGAAATGGTAGGTTGCTGTGAGCTGTCATTTATGATGACATAATAGAGGCTTCCTGCTTTACAGGGCATCATTATCATGGATACAGAAAATATCTCAATTCAAGATTTTTTGCTTTTTTTTTTTTTTTTTTTAATTTGGCCAGCGAAGAGCTTGCTGTGCTGCACTGATGAAATCACAGAAAGTTCTAAAACCATGTTGCACTGCAGCTGCCAAACATAATGATGGAGTCTGATGAACAGCAGTTCAGCTGGAAATTGCCAAGGGACAAACACGAAGAAAAAAAATCAGTGCTATATTCGCAGACACACAATTGCATAGTGCTTGTAAATGGCTCCTTTTATACATGTTTCGCTATACCTTTTTTCAACTATTGCAATTTTTACCTAAGTTATTTCAGTGACAAAATTGACATTCTTCTTCTCAGGCGCAAACACCTTTCAGGATTTTCTGGCAGCAAGATATGTATGCCTATGTTAGTGTAAAAAAGCAATGTAAATGCATTTTTATTGAATATATAAATTCAGAAATGCAAAATCAGATATCCATTTGACTGATGCAGGAGTTGGAGTACAATCCAATTAATGCTACATTTTGTCACGCTGCAATTTTTTTTTTACCCAAATTAATCTGATAGGCTATTATAGTACGGAATACGAATGCAGTAAGTTATCCTATCCCTATCTCACAGATAACGGAGCAAATCATTACCTGGTGTAACTGAGTTTTAATTTGTTACAGCAGGAGAAGACAATTACAGGTCAACCTGTCAATGGAGTAATGTGAACAGCTGCAACTTGTTGACCATTCTGGTATCCTTTTGCAGGACTAAGATCACTCCCCTGCTAAGCAGTAGCAGATGGCCAGGGTTGTGCAATTCTGCTTCTCAGTGCAAAGTAATTTGTTTTTCAGAATTGTTAGGTACATAAAGAAAGAAGATACAGGCGAGCTCTTTTTTAGGATTCACTGCATATCAGAAATAGCTTCTGCCAGTGGTACAGCACAAGAATGTAAAGAGTGGAAAGGAACATTATAATTGAAAATATAAAGCAGAAAAGCATGAAGTAGAAATGCTGAGAAAGTTACAGGAGAAAGAAAATTTCATTTTGTAGTAGTGATGAGAAGTAAAATTTTAAAACAAAATCTGAGGTCATTGAAGAAAGAAAATAATCTTGTAAAGTAGGTTAAATAGTTTTCTTTTACAACTTGTGTAATCAAGTGAGGAAATCTAGAAGAAAATCATAGTAAATCTTAATGCCCAATTCCCAAAAGCAAAGAAAACAACAAAAAACATTCACCTGTATCCTCACATTTTTACATGCAGGTTCAAAGTTCTTTTATTTTCACCAGCATGAAAAATGAATAACACTGCTGAATTAGAGAAAACTAGCTGAAGAACCACCTTAAGTTCTCTGGACTGTCTGGGTGACAGTGCATGATACTATTTATATACACCATAGGTTGCCCAGAAAGTACATAACACTAAAAAAAAAGGAATTCTGGTGGTAGATTTTCAGCACTCCCTATGGTTCCTAACAATCTAGATCATTTCTTCTTTAAGTGTGCAGCATTTTCTAATGTGAGATTAAGTTATGCTACTATTTGGGCAAGTGGGATTTTGTTAATTCATTTGTTCAATATTTTTTAAAGTCAAACAGAGCAAGGTCCCTAAAATAACTTGTTCAAAAAGAATTTGTATTCAACATTGCTCATAAATAAACAGTGCTGAAAAAAAATTTAGTGGTGAGTGGGAAGCCACTAATTCCCTGTTGTAGGTCCTAAGCCAACAATTCCTGCTAGTTTTAGGTTTTCAATTTTAAAGCTATTAAGATTAATCCTTTCAAAGCAAAAAAAGCATTACAAATGAATGTACGAAAACGGAAAGAGTTCTTGATTCTGCAAAGATCTTATGCACTACTCACGGCTTCACAAAGAAATAAAAATTTCTGATCAATTTTGCTATTATTCACTATCAGTATCTCTAATCTTCCTCAGAATGTGCCTGATGTGAGTACAATATGAGTTTAGGAAAGATGCAGATAAATCAAGATCCTTTATTTGAGCATCTTAGCTCCAATGCGTGACCTACAGGCTAGCATTAGTCCCTTGTTTACACTTAGCCATCCATGTAAGAGGCTAATCTGCCTATATGCACATTTGGCAAGCTCTTCCTAGACAGATGAATTTTTCCAGAAGGAGCTGTTAACCAAATATTTGTGATCTTCAGGCAATACTCACTGGGTCAAAAGTCCAAAAAGTTCTGCCTTCTGGAATGATGCATAGGCTTACAGATATGCTTAAAAATCTTACTGCCGTTGACTTCATGAGGAACTGTGACCCAAATTATTGCTGTACGTGGAATTCCCTGCAGAATGCTCACAGACACTAATCTCACTAATTCCTCCTGTACTATGACTTTACATAGTATAGCTCAAAAAAAAAAGCCTATTTATGTTAAATTAAATTTGTACAGCACATGTCCAGGATAAAATGATCAAGTGTAATACACACTACATCTGGTCTTATTATTTAAGGACTGAAATGGGCTATAACATAAATGTTACCTTTTCTGAAGTTAATTCAGATGGATTTTAGGGAAAATATATTGTCAAGAATGTGGGAACTTTGTAAACATGTATACGTATACACCTACACATATACACACAGAGATGGGGTTCTGCATTAAAAATTAGTTACTCAACAAAATATGTAGGTAGTTTGGGCTGTAAATGCTTTAATTAAAAAGTTTTGCCTTACTGGGAACTAGAATACTCTGCTTCAAGTCTTCTGTTTATGAAAACTGAAAAAATATTGCAATTGAGTGGTATTAAGGCATTACATACAGACTTATTTTTCTAACTCAGTTTTCTTTGCACATGAGCCATCTGCTTGGAGGAAAATGGGGAAATGTCACCTCTAATAAACATACAATGGCTGAGGAAAATTAAGATTGTATTTGACAATCCTACAAAAGTACCAAGGAGACAAGTTGGGTAATGCTGATTATCTCCCAGATCTTCAATAGATTTTCAACACCCATTAAAATATTCATCTTCAAAGAACTTGTCAGGGGAAAAGTAAAATGTGGTTATGTGGAACAAATTCCTTCATACAAAAATTCTTTTACATGGATTTCCTATCTGGGATCATCAGTCTTTCAGCAAGAAGGGAATGTTTTGTATCATCACATTTCAAATTGAATTTGAAATGATCATTGTTTAATTTTGTGACAGTATTCTCTGATTTGACCAACACTACATGTCAGTTTGCATTTCTTACTGCCTGAACAAATACACTAAACGTTGTGTTTTGAATCACCCATCTTGATAGCAAAAGGATATGTGGACTTCAACAAAATGTGCATGTATAAAACTATGCCTGAATCTGGTTATATATAACGTAACTATTATTAAAACATCAATTAAAAAGTATCAGTGCAAGGCTTGCTATTGGTTAAATAATGAGTGCCTTTAGAGAAGAGCATAGGACACAATGAATCTTCAAGATGTCATAATGTTACAATGTCTTCCAAAACTACTCATCCATCATCTTCCGAAACCTTTGATTCAATTACAACCTTCATTCTATAAAAGAATTTGTCTTTCTTAAACGTTCATGAAAACTAGGGTTATAGTAAACCAAAACAGAGGGATGAGAAAAATACTGAAAACCAGTTTGTGTTCCACATTGTCTGTGGATTTGGACTGTGCAATTCAGCCAGCAAACAGATACTGAGCAGCAGCCTTTGGAAAGAACAGCTTCTGCCCGTTGTACACCTTGCTTGCACTGAAATTGCTTTCAAACCAGCAGAGAGTAACTGGGGAAAAGACACAGAGTTGGACTGAAGACACTTCAATTTTAAAATCATACCAAACCACTTGGAAAATACTTCCAGGAGCTAATAAAAATGTACCTTCTTAAAAAAAAAAAGATCCTGGACATTCCTAAAAATGAAAGATAATAAACAAGTCAAGTCTTCTAGTGCTGCAGATGAATTGGTGCAGGAGCCTCACATTGCAATCTGCTGATGTAATTGCTCTTCTAGTAATTCTGTGAGTTTTCACATCTCCATGCCAAAAGATCCAGGTTCCATCCCCAAAAAAGACCCAAAGGATGCTGTACAACAGCAAGGAGAACCCACTGCTCCCAGGGGTAGGAGCAGGCATGAAGTGTTCCCAGAAAGACTGAACTTTTTTTAAGAGAGCAGTGAAGGTGCTCTGGAAGCTGCTGCAGCATCAGAGTTGCCTTCAGATTTTGGTCTGGACAGTAGGTCCTTTCTGATCTGTCCCAACCGATCAATTATTCGTGTCTTTCAATTCTCCTTCTATCATCAGGTCATCTCCAAGCAACTGAGAAATTAGGAGTTTCCCCTGGTGGTCAATAAGCTCCTATTTTGCCTTTCTACTACCTGTCTTCAAAATTACAGCATTCTGGAGACAGTACGTGCTTCAAAATACAGCATTACAACAGCATACAAAGGGAAACCTAATTCTGATCAAAAATAAAATCATAACAAACTCAGACACATCTTTTTGCATCTCTCAGAATAACACGATATCCTAAACCAGTTCTTTAAAAATGCCCGAAGGTCTGAAGGCATCTCTGACACTGCTATTATTTTATCTTATAGTAAATACTACAGCATAGTACTCTATAAATACTATAAGTACTATGCAAGAAAGAGCAGAGTCTCCTGTTGCATAGATCTGTATATAAACATCCATACAGACTAGGCTAATCTATGCAGATCGGATAATAAAAAATATTTTTTGTCGCTATTTCACAGAAAAAAAAAAAAACAACACATTACTCTTGGTCCTCACTTCATTCCCTGTCTACTAACGCAGCTTACATATCACATTCATGTCATGCATCAGACTGCATTAAATGTAAGACTTCAGCAGGCAACAAACTGTCTTCTCTCTCCACATGTACTGTCAACGGTTTGCGGGCTGGTTTGACCCGGTACCGTGACGATTGAGGCAGGAGACCCACGGGCCCACACCCCAGGGAAGAAGGGGAAAAGGAAAAAGGGAAAAGCATCTTGTTCCTTTTCCATATCCACTGTCATGTATAGTTCCTCTTCATACACACACTTCCATAATTCTGGCTTTTCGAAGCTCTTCCTATCAGTTTACCATATATTCAAGGGAATCACCTGTTAAACTTGGTTCATTTATCCACATGCTCTTGCATCAAACCAAATCTTTGAGCAGGAAAACCTCTAGCTACCTTCTCCATGTGACAGAAGACACTCAACGCTGTTTTTAGCAGCAGTCTTGTACCTCAGTAAGAGTGAGAACACCCTGCTATAGAAATACATTACCAAACACTACAGTCAGTAGCAACACTTGGGTTTTCCCAAGTAGGAAAGGGAATGAAAACTCACTCCCTTGTGCCCAGCATTCACATACTGCTCTGCAAACACTTTCCCAAGCACCTTCATCGGGTCTGTCTTCTATCTTGTCTCTGCTGGGCAATACTTAACTGCCACGTATCTTTTAATGAAGCAAGAAGAAAGGCATAGTCATCCAAAGTCTACTTTCCACAGGGACACTATAAAAGCATATGCAAATAAAACCAGCCTGTTTCTCACTCCCAAAGGACATTCTAGGCCTGGGAGCCAAAACCTGGGCGCAATTAAGAATTTGCCCAAGCTGATGAGACAACATGAGACAGATGATGGACAAATGACATTTGTGGAGCATCATATGATAGACTAACAAATGGGAACAGAGACACAGGTAACAAAAGCAAGAGTAAACACTGAAAGCATAATGTGGGTCCTAATTTGAGAAAATTGTTCCTCTCCACCTTCCCAACCCCTGCTAACTCTCAAGCCCTCAGTTTGGTCTTTTCTGGACAGAAATGGAGCTTCTTCATTTAGCTTGAGGAGATGGGAATTCACTATTCGCAGCAAGAATTGTGATTGTCACTATGCAATCAGAACATATTTATTTTTTAATGTGTTTTTCTAGACATATTCTCCTCAGAAAACAAAGGAAAAGCAATCTACTATGACCTTTCTATATCACAAAGTTGCCCCTGGTACCTAAAAAGATCTAACAAGTCTATAAATGAACAAATGAGTCCAAGAGGTATTTCTTGAAAGACATAGAATTTGTAGGTATCAGGTAGCAGTCAAGATGTACAGGAAAAATGAATGTATCTATTCAGAACTTGGGAAAAGAGCTGCATGCAACACAAATCAGAGGAGATGCAGAGAATCCCAGAAGAAATTAAGTGAGAAGGGAAAGAGAGAGGAGATAAAAGCATTTATATGTATTTACATAGATTAAGCTGGGCAAATTGACAGCAAGCCAATATACACTTATGGAAGTCGCTGACAGCAACTGATTTCAGGAAAAGGAGGGGGGGGGAATCAGAGATTTGCAAGTGCTTCTAGGATATATGCATCCATGTAACAAGATAGAACAGCTGAAGAGAAGAAAGTGATTTTCCAGAGCCACAAAGAAAATCTGCTTAGGAGAGCATCACTTGTTTGGCCTGAGGGAGAACAGAAGTTAGATGACACGTGCATGCTCTATTCTGTGAAATGGGGATAACACAGAACTAGAGAAACTAACTTTGGCTCTGTGGACTACATAAGCCTGTTTTGTTTTGTTTTGTTTTTTACTGCCAATTTCTCACACACCGGTCCAAGATACATCAAAATCAGAACTTAGTCCTCACAACTGTTAAATATATCTTATTTGAGACCTACTTTACATCAGCACTTTGCCTACTCTCCTGAAGAAAACTACTTAGCTTACAAAGCAAGGTGGCTCAAAACCCTTTATTGTATCTGTACAAGTAGCCATAGTCAGACAGGTACCACCCCAACATGCTGCAAGAGGAACAGCTTGGGAGATGCTGTAAGATTAGAAACAGGCAACAAAGAGACCAGGATGATTTATCACCTACTATATTGAGACTGGCATACTCTTTTTTTTTTTTTTTTTTTTTTTTTGTCCATGTCCTGCCTTCTTTTGTGGCAATCTGCCTGTGCGGTGATTTGGCCATTCAGGCAAGTCGTGTCCCAGCCCATACACTCTGACATTGTTCCTATCAACCTATCTGAAAAAAGTGGATATTTCTATACAGACCCATCAACATTACTTTTAAATATTATGTTGGAACCCTTCTTGACATGGGTCTTCCTGGGCTACTGTACTGAACAGAAACTTACCCTGGAAAGTTCTGAGGAAAAATATTAGTTTAGATATTCTCTGTCATGGCTAGCACTTCCAGACCTACCCAGGCATGTCTCAGAGACTCCTGTTCTTGCAATGTATCTTGCAGTGCAGCCCCTAATCACACTCCAAACCTCCTTTCTCAGGGAAGCCATGATGACTATCTGCAGTCAAGCTTTTGCCTCAAGTTTGCGCTTCCCTATCATTTGCTCTTAGTTGGAGGTAGAATTGTGCTCATCCCCAGAGGGCCCAGTCCAGGCTGGACTAACTGACTAACCTGTGTCAGCCATGGCAAAATTTACACATCTATTTAGTGCACTGATTTCTCAAAAACAGTGACTATAAGATGAAACAAAACAAAAAAGATACAGATGACTAGGATACAAAGCTGGAACAAAAAGTTGTGAATATCTTGTTGTCTACCCCTCATTCGGATGCACTTTTTCAATTGAAAAGTATGTTCTTGATTTCTTGTTGATTTCATGGCTTCATGCCATTTATACTAGTGACTTATATCTATGAAGATAAATAAATATACTAGTTAATGAATAGATTACAGTGATGCACACAGGTTTTGTTCCTTAAAATGCTAATCACTGGGTGGATTCCTGCAGCATTTATGATGCTAACAGCATGATGGCAGTTCCTCTTCCCAGTTTCTCAGTGCTAGCAGAAATCTCTCATTTGACCTTGGGCAAAGCATTGAAATTCTCCATGCCTGTGTTTTCTCATCTGTAAAATTAAGGCTATAATGCCTACCTACATCACAAGAGGGACAATGTTAAATTTAATGTATAAATGCTTTAAAGTGTTTTCAGACAGCTGGATCAAACCCACTACGGAATGTAAATTATTATTAAATTATGCTTCACTCAGTTAAAGCTGTTGCAGTACTGTATCTGATTGTATAAGGAAAAATATTCAAGTGACACCTTCTAGACTGTTTTTTCAGATAAAAGTGATACTCTACCACCAGCCTAAGATTAACTTGAAGGCTTATTCTGGAGAGAGAAAGAAAGAAGACAAGGAAATGTAGTAATCCACAGGTGAAGTGAAAGAATCCTGGAGAGGATGATTACCAGGGCATATAAAGCAACAATGAGGTAGAACAGTAGGCAGTCGCACCTTGAGCCCACTGTAGTACATCAGTCTCTGGCAGTACTGTGGTCTCCATTTTGTCACAGTGCTGGTGGCATGCGAGCAGACCCTCTGTCCCATCATGGTAACTACTCTGTTTGGCTTCTGCTGGGCGTGGTGGAGCACATGTTGTGCCGCTGGAGTCTATTCCCTGGTAGAGCCAGCCAGCTCTCAAGCACTGCTCAGATACACTCTGTACAGTCACAGCAGCTAATCCATTCGCGATGAATGTGGAACGTTAAAATGTCAGTCATAGAAAGGGAAGATGTGTTGCAGGAGGGTTGTTCATACCTGGTGCCTTGCCTACATCTCCTCTTGACCTGATGCACGAGGCCTGGTCTCGTCCTGTGATCTCACATCAGGGTCTTGTTGTGTGGGGGGAAGGGGAAGGAGTGTTTGGAGCATGAGCTGCAGGAAGATGAGAAGGGTTTTTGACAGCATGTTGAGGTGCTGATGCCGCAGGTCCCAATGCCATCAAGGCATTTCTTGTGGATGACAAGGAATCTAGGAAAGTAGTGATTAACATGCTATCAGTGTGATTGACAAGCTATGTTGCCTGCTTTGTGCTAATGTATTGCATGGAAAACACCTAATCTAGACATATCAGAATTAGCATATATGTTTAGAGTACAGACTTAAGTCAGAAATATTCAACATCTGTCCCAGTAAAGAAAAACTTGATGGATCTTTCTGTTCAATAAACCATGGAGATCAGAATCTTTCTTGTGGTGAAACATTTTGGACTTGCAGAGTTCCAGTGCACAATAGGCAACTTCCAGTCAGATTGCATAAAAGACCATTGCACTTGCTTTCCCCTTCATCCATCCCCAATGTATGACTCCAAAAGAAAGGAAAAAAAATAAACACAACATTTAGTTTTGATAAACTTTTGTTAACAGCCTGCTATTAAACATACACAAACCAGGGAGACATAAACAAAATAATCAGGATTTACGTTGTCTAAGTTCCAGTCTCCCAAGAAGACTGCCACAGAGATTACACAGTCTAGAGTTTTGTACATACATCTTTTCTGACAACATACTGAATGTATCAAAGCATCCATTCTCTATTTTTTTTTCTTTTATCAAATCTGCACAGAGGCTGGACTACAATTTTTATTATAGTGCCAGTCAAAGATCATGTAGCTTTCTAAACAATTAAGCTACTTCGAATTAACATAAAAGCAATGAAGCCACATTTCTTTCCTTGAATGCCTACAGAACCGATGCTGCATAAAATGTGCACAGTAACACCTAGGGTTAACATGATGTGTTAACTCTTATCTTCTGTTGGTACCATACTGAAATGCTCCTTCTCAATTTTCTTCTTTTAAACAAGCCATGAGTAAGCCTTTGTAATAAACTTGCTTTTTTTTCACCCCACCTTATCTTTTATTAAATCTATGTCAAGTGCCTGAAGATTATTTCATAATGACATCTCTTTTATTTACTTGCTTATTTGGCCTACTGCTAATTTTTAAGGCTCTGGTATCATTTAACACACAATCATCCTGAATCACCCTCCTGCTGCATCCTTTGATTGAAAGATCCACTACTTCCTTTGGCATTTTTATGCCAGATGTTATCTCTGGATACCCTCTCAGCAGCAGCGGCAGAGTTAACATTTTTCAGTCTGTTCCAAGTGAAATAGTACCTGTAAATTCTATCAGATGATTAACTGAGAGGACCTGAATAACCATATCCCTGAGTGGCAACCACGGAAATGTGTTTTTAGAATATCCTCAACTGGCAGATCAATACCTGTGCAGTATAACAGTTTTCTTGCACCTCTAAATTCAGTGACACCATGTCTTCTAATATTTACAGCTCCACCTTACAATATCTAGTTTATGCCTCTCAGCTCTCGGCTGGCTGGAGGAACAATCACATGATTTATGTGTGAAAGCCATTTACCCAAAATAAACTACGATAAAGTATGCTCAAAGGTACAATGTAAGACTGCCACTGTCTTGAGAAAATAAACCATGTAAATTTGTATTTCATTTAGGAATAGTGGAGTAATCAATGC
Organism: Oreortyx pictus; assembly: GCA_036925125.1. NCBI lineage: Eukaryota > Metazoa > Chordata > Aves > Galliformes > Odontophoridae > Oreortyx > Oreortyx pictus. The sequence goes on from JAUPFR010000003.1 coordinate 58,691,099, forward strand.
TTCCAGTAATGTCTGGAGTAATGGATTCAGTGGGCTGTTGCAGGGCAGTGGGCCATTTAAGCAGCAAGTTAATTTCCTGATACTATACTTATCTACAGTATATAAAACATTATAGATAATCATTTGGCTAATTAAGAAATTAAGCGGAAACTGTTCTGTGTCTGAAGGAAAAAAGTGTAAAGAAGGAAAGTGAGGGCTAGGTGACAGAACAATTACTCAGAGTGAATCGTAAGAACATCAAGTCATGAACAGAGGGAGAATGCAGGGGATTGCTGAAAAAAGTGAAAGGAAGGGGAGGGGACTGCAGAAAAGGTGATCACCCTCTGAACTGCAAGAGTCTAGCCCCCTAATGCACATCCTTCATTGGTAGTGATAGAGAAATGACTGAGAGGTGTCCATGTTATACTACCCCGGCGCTGTAAAAACAGGCATATTCAATAATTTACAGTCCACAAGTTGACATATCTGTCTGTAGTCTACATTGTTCCTCGGTGAAAGAGGAGAGGGCATGGGGGTTGCCTGTGCTGCGTGACACAGCAAGTGCATTTATATTCCCTTCCACTGACAGCTCACCTCAGAATGCCCCACATGTGGAGAGTACAGAAGCAGCAGGACAGACCACCGCAAGTCATCGCAAACCTCCTGAGCCTCTGAGGCAGAGACCATGTTTCCAGTGCTGCAGATAAGAAGCAATTTCAGTGACATCTGGTAGAATTCACCAGATGTTTGCATCTGAATTCATGCTTGGTAAGGCAGGAAGAAATGCAGATCTTATGTGAAAGAGATGCACAACATAGAAGAACTGAGAAAAAGCAGCAGAGGTGAATTTTGAAAGAGATGAGCAAAGAAAAAAGTACATCCTACTTCATGTGATCATTTCTCAAGCATGCATTTATTGTAAATGAGTACCCTCTCTAATCATGTTTCTGTCAAAAGATATGTCCCCTTGTCAGCAATGAACAGAGATAGAAATCTTTATTTAAAACTGACAGAAACTGCCAAATTAAGATATGTGCATCAAAGATCTTAAGACAGATAAGGAAAGTATTTAGTATGTTTGATTACTGCTAAGGCTGGAACACTGTACTTGTCCATTTTTAATTGCAATCTTTTTTTTTTTTTTCTTTTTCTCAGTCTATTTCTTCAGTTCATCAAGATCACATTAAATTTTAACCCCATTCCCCAGCTAACACTCGGGACAAAAAAAAAAAAACAAAAAAACAAAAATCTACAGATCATGCCCTGAAGTTCTGTGCAGATGTCAGCTAGGAAGAACATGCTACATTTTTATTTTTAGATTCCAGCAGAAATGTTTGCAGGTTATGGCCCTGAGTTTTGTGGCTTCTGAGTTTTGAAAGATTTTCAAACATATTGTCCAAAACTACTCATCTTCCTTCAGTTGCTATGGAAGTCATTTCACAAAAGCAACTTGAAGCTACAGAACATAATCACGAGACATCTGGCTGAAATGGTTCCCAACCTTAGGGTCACCGATTTCAGCTGCATTAGAAATACTCATTCAGTTTTATCAGACCTATTACTTCTGGAGTTTTCAATAAACAAACCGAGGATCTGCTGTTTCTGCCAATTCTTAGCTTTGGAGAAGCAACAATGGGTATGGGTTCCAGTTATCTAAAGACATTCAGTGACTTGTAAGAGTTGCAAAAAAAAATTACTTTTCTTCCAGGCTGAGGAATTAGCAGCATCCTGAAATGCAGAACTCTTTTCTCAGGCTGTTTGTTTTGTTGGGGTGATCTTTTAATCTGCCTGTTCATTATTAAGAGCACTTGTTTATCTGTCAGATGACTGTTGAAATGCAGAGTGCAAGAGTAGTGAATTATCTACTCATTTACTTCACTGTGCTTTTCCAAAGCACTTATGGTCAAATACAGTTTTGTCAGGCATCAATTAACGTTAATCAACGTCAATCAATTTTCATTTCTGCTGTTCCTTCAGAATCCAAGATATATATGGATTATAAGAATGTAATGTCCCTTCCTGCATCTATTTCACTATGCACTTTTGCTTTGCCATTTGTCTAAGATCTTTTTTTTTTTTAGCTGTACTATTTGATGTTACTAAGACTTTGCAAATCTTCAGCTACAAAAGGAGTGGGGCAGCATGCATAACTGACCATTTAGAATGAATGGTTGAATTAAATATTCAATTGTGATGAAATCCAGTTACCTTTTGGGTTTCCTATTGTACAGTAAATCTAGGTGATCTCATACATAGTTCCTATACAACGGTTTCCACTTTGCACAAATCAGAAAATTATTAGGCAATACTTCAAATGTCTAGATATTCTTGAAATTCTTTCAGTACTTCCCAAGCAGGCTCAGTGTTGCTGATCTTGCTAGGGAATCAGCAAGTCAGAAAATGGATGAGGATGAAAATGGCCTGTGGGAATCATCTATTTCAATGCCCATGCTCAAAGCACGGTCAACAAAAGAAAGTTGCCGAGGATTGTGTCCGGCTGGATTTCGTGTATCCCCAAGGATGGAGACTGCAAAACTTCTCTTAGCAACCTATGCCAGTTTTCATCCCTCTTCACAGTAAAAAATAAAAATAAAAAATGACCAGTACCCCCACATCCTTTCCTGCAAAAGCTGTTTCCTTCCTGGTCAGCCTCAGTGTGTACTGGTTCCTAAACTTATTGCTCCTTAGGGGCAGTGCTTTGTATTTCCTTTTGCCAAACTTTGTAAAGTTCCTGTCTGCCCATTTCTCCAGCCTGTCAAGATCCCTTTGAATACCAGCACACCCATCTAGTATATCAGCCTTTTCTCCACTTCTGTAGCCATCTGCAAACTTGCTGCAGCTATAGTCTGTCTCCATCATCCAGATCATTACTGAGCAATACTGGCTCAAATAGTGATACCTGAGATCAGAAAACTTTCAGTCTATCTTAATGTCTTGTTATGTAGCCAATGTTTCATCATTTCATGAGCTCCTTAGTCTTTTGTATTATTAGAAAGTTATCACCCATGCTCTCCAGAAACCCCCTGCACTGCTTGCGCTCTGCTTTGTTGTCCTTCCAGCAGAATTCGGGCTGATACAAGTACCCCTTGAGAAGAAGAAATGATAGCTTGATACAGTAGCTCCACTTAAACTTCCTACCAAATTCACCAAATAACATTGTTTCACCTTCCCTTACAAGCAGGATTTCAAAACTAAATTTTTATCTAAATCTTGCACATCATGTCCTCCAAACCTCTTAAATATCTTGGTAACCTTCTGCTGGACTCACACCTGTATGTCAATGTCTTTTACGCAAGAACCCAAAATTGGTTCTTGTTAACATCATCTTGTTTTCCCTCTGTACAGAGCCCTGCCCCCCACCATCAATCACTCCTCCAGCTTGGTGTCAGCTATAAACTTGATAAGGGCACACTCCATCCCATCCTCCAGGTCAATAATGCAGACATTAAACAAAATCAGCTCTGCTGTTGGTCGACCTCTGAAGGACACTGCTGCCAACTGTCCTGTCTTCTCAGTTCATTCAGTACAGCAAATTTTAAATGTAAAATATCATTATTCTACATTTCTATTTTCAGAAATTTTAAAGACTCTTATCTGATCAAGTTCATTTTCTTTGCTTATGAATTACTCACTCTATCATACATGCTATTCAATGCATGTTTCTGCTTTAATACAATCAAATCTATATGAATTGCTTAGTTACCGTAGGTAAGTGCAAATGCTTCTCAAAGAATATATTCTCAATCTCTTGCCATTACAAAGAGGAAATAATAAATAAATAAAAAAAAAAGTTTCAGACAGATAAACTGTATTTGCTAAGTCTGAAATTCTGGAATTTTTATCAAGGTATATTTCTTCAAATTCAAATGGAATAATACAAAGAAAATGTGTACTTTGCACAGGTTAGAAAGACACTGAGAAAGGGCTTGCAGGCACTCAGCTTCTTATTTGATGGCTACACATTACAAAGCTCTTTCATATTTTTCTAGTATCATCCATTCCAGGTATTCAGAACTCATGAGTCAGGCTCCAAAATATCATGAAACTGTATCTAATCATGATAAATTTTTATTGCCTATTTTATTTGCCTTTTGATTTCTGAATGCATCCTATTACCTTTTCAAGTTTCACCCTGCAACCACACAAGAGAGTTCTATTTTTAAATGAAAGCATTAGAGAAGCTTCCTGACTGATAATTCATCACACCACCTTTCTCACTGCTTCCAGCATTCACTTCAGAGATCTCTCCTACTGGTTTATATTTTTATTCTTGAATGTGATGGAAAGTCTCCAAGATGGATAACTTCACTTAGAAGACTTAGACTTTTCCCAGCTTTCCTTATGCTCTCCAAAAGCCCCTTTTGGGGTAGTCTCAAGCACAAAGAAGAAAAGATTGACTGGAAGCAACCTTCATCTAAGATGACAAAGAAAAAAAAAAATGGAACTCTTTTGCATTATGTGGTGGATAACACAAAAAGTAGATCAACCAACAGTCAAATAAGATTGGCAATTCTGATAAACAATGTGTATTAATTCAGTGCAGCCAGAAACCACAATCACAGCGTCCTACTTTTGATGTTTGGGCCATTTGATATTTAATTACCCCTACTGAAATGCAACAGCAAAAAGAGAAAGTTTTTTGGGTTGGATTTGTGCTGTTGTTTTCATTTATATTAGTTTGGTTTTTTGATTTATTTTTTTTTAGAGTATCTAAGTTGAGTGAGTCTCCTGGATTGTGCTGATACCTGGGATTTACCTACTTATCCAAATCAGGGGATTTGACCAGATGGCTGGAAACAGTGCTTAGGATAGCTGAGTATCTATCTTTCCCAGTTGTGTAAGATTTTCTTCCAACAGAAGCATCCACAAGCCTCCAATCAGCCTTATTGCTCATCTCTGAATACCTTCTCTCACTCCTGTATTCATATTCATAATGGAATAGAACACGGCTCTTATATAGACATGTATCACTGATTTATCTAATGTCTGTTTATAATACTGCACCCACTATTTTCCATTTCATTTGTTATGCATTGCACTTTGATTTTAATGTATTTGCCTTCCTGATACAACTGCTCAGGGAAAAGGAATTTTAATTGAAAACTAAACTTGAACTCACTTAGAATATGTGAAATTTAGCATATCATTTTATACTGTCACACCAAATTAATTACATATGATTACATATGTGTGACAGGACAGCTTGAACTGTGGCTGAAGTATTGCAGTGATGATAAACAACTAATTGCTAAGTTTGGCAAAGGTGATTATAATTAGACTGTCAAAGGATCAGTGTCAGAACCGTCCCGTTTAACATTTTAATTTTTATATGGAAGGAATAAGCAACCAGTTAACTTGCTGAAAATTTGCAGATGTTATTAAACTGGGTGCTACTGAGAATACCAACAAGGACAAGAAAATAATATCAATACAACAAAAACAGCAAGAAGCTTAGTCCAGAAATATGTTTAGAAAATAACAAAAGAGATTAAATTTTGGATGCTGCAAAATCATTAATTATCATAGCATCCTGCAAAATGAAGACATTCAATAACAAAAATAAGTCTGAATGCAGTAAGAAAAGAACTACTAGAAGCAGACAAATAGACACAAAGTATACAGAGGAGGTAAATAAAAAAGTGCCAGGTAATATAGGTAGATACTGGGAGGCAACAGTCTCTCATGTGTAAAGATATACTTCCACTAATGAGTTCAATTCTCAGACACTAAATGATTGGTCTCATGTCAAAACACAGATGGTACACAGGCACTCCATTACTACACACAGACATGAAGGTATTCTTTGGATTAGAGAAGATCAGTTCATGAATAGGAACAAGAAAGAAAAAAATGAATGCACAAAAAAATGAATGCTTTGCAAAGCAATTGGTCAAAACTTTAATGGACTTTGGGCACCTGAACAGTAAAAATATCAAATCTGCATCTATATGACCAATTACATTGTGTGGGTTCATTGGACCAAACTTTGATGGTTAATTTCTGTACACAGTGGAAAGAAATAGCCTCCTCTAGGATAGAATTTATCTCATCCTAAAGCAGACATCTATATGTGTATCCACCTTGACTATAAAAACTGACTAGCTCAGACATACATATCTAAAAATAGATGTGATGAATCAGAGAATATAACGCCTTTGTATCCATTATCACATAGTTCAATTCTGCTTTGTTGAGTCCTACACATAACTTTAGGACCAGGTTATGGATCACATATTAATGGAGATTATTATTATTTTTTTAATTTAGGAATTGTGTCAGTCTAAACTATCAGTACGCTGATAAAAGTGAGAATTAAATAATCCTGGGTTACTATCAAGGCAGGAAACTGTACAAGTAAAGTGTACTAGACACCAGTTGTTTAAACAGAAAATAATGGCTGCTTTAGAAAAGCCATCATTTTCAATTAATATACATATATATACATGACAAGTAATTATCATGCAGAAATTTAAATGAATGACTATAAAACATAAAAAGTTCTCACACAGAAGAGAGCAAAAGGCTTTGGGATTCAAAATCAGCATAATCCCACATTTTTTCCTACAGTACTGCAATTGTACATTTACATATACAGACTATTTAGGTAAATTTGAAGTCAAAGTATGCACTGCATCTGTTGTATCATTTCCACTGAAAGAAATGCATATTTATATATGCAGTATTCAGTAGATAAAGATTAACGGTCTTTCACTGGTACACAAAACACTCAAATCTTAAAATATCATCACTGTCTCAAGCTAATGAGTTTTTTTTTGTTGGTGGTGGTGGTTTTTTTTGTCATCAGGCAGATGAGGTACAAATTTCACTCAAGCAAAAAAGGTCGTACCATGGTTCTGTCTACCAAGAAAACCAAACTAAAACAATTACAGTTCGAACTCCTTATAGTTTGAAAGAATAAGAACTGTCTATACACTGGTAACTCAAGGATGTGCCAAAGTTTCTAGAGACATCTTTACCTTCACATGCTACTTAAAAACAAGTAGGACTCTCTTCCTAGATCAGATTTCTATCCCTGCTCTTCTTTGGATCTCAGCACACCAGTAGGAATAAGAGAGGTAATTGCTATGGGAACCATGCTTCTTCAACACAAGGGTGAAACTGCAGTGAAGCACACGAGCAGAGAGCGGTGATACTCTTATGCTCTCTCAATAAATGATGCAACTCCTGGAAATTCTGCCTTGCAGCAGCAAAACCAACAGGTTTCATCTGGTTATCACAACTGATAGAAAGAGGTGAGGTCAACAACTGGCTGTACAGAGATGACAGTATGATCTTAAATCTCACAGATACGGCGTTATGTATTGCAACAAATGAAAAACAGCATCAGTGACGTTTAGCCAGAAATAACATAGGAAAGGACACAAATGGTACAACTTTGCAAGAGATGCAGTAAATTCTTCACCCTCAGAAGATCATGAATAAAAGCTAAATGTTTTCAAAGAGAGACACCGCTGTTCCGTGGGAGGCTGGTGAAATCTGACATAGGAATGACTGAATGGACAAATTCAGCGTCATGCACAGGTTTGAGCTAAGCAAGTGAAAACTTGCCTATTTTGCAAATTAATATACTAATAGGTTTTGACCAAGATAGGACAGTCAGCAGTAACATCAAAAATTAGAAACAAATCTTAGTGACTCTTGTCATAACCACACTGCATTCAGCCTGCTAACTCTTCTACCACCACTCCTATTGTTGACAAGATTATTGCGTTAAAATGACTACTGACATACTGACGTCTATATGCTGCTATTCTTTTTAAGGCCAACATGTTTTCTTTTGCTTTTCGGTCCCCCAGTTTTCTTTGCAGTTTGGTATGCATGTGCACCACAAAAGAACAGGCTTTCTAATACTCCTGTCAGTTCCTCATGTATTTTTCCATAGAGAAGGTGTTTCTGCAGTTCTCCGTAAAATGGCTTAGCCCCAAGGCTTCACTGTAGTAAAAACACACCCTTATTATAGCAGCACAATAACTGCAGCTCCTAGAACAAACTTAGGATGAACGACCACCTGACAACTGTATCTTCTCATTCCATTTCTAGCCAATCCACAGGTTATATGTTGTATTTTATTAACACTGTGACTTAAGTTATAGAAAAAAGAAATTACACTAAGGTTCATTCTTCTGCCTGTGGTAGTGGTTTCTGGCCATGTAGACCTACAGATCAGACCTTTTTAAGGCACATTTACCTCATCAGAAATCAATACAAGAGTCCTTAGTGAAAATGAGAATCAGATCAAGAACATTTTTCCTATGGTAATACAAGAACCTACATGATTGCTTTTATCAATAATGTTTTAATAATTTAATGGATATCATATAAATATTATAAGGCAATTCCAGCTACCCATCAAATCTTTGTATAACTTTTACAATGTGCTGAGAAATTCTTATTTCTATTAATGTTGGTTTGGAATCGCAACATCATTGGGACAAAAATGGTGAATGCAACACAACATATCTTCCTTCATACTACAAATGAACACATATTCAATTGGACACCAAAACTAGGAAAAATCGCAGAGACCTCATGATTTTCCTTAGTGTATTTAACATCATTTCCAGAACTTCTGGATCCGTTTAGCAACAAGCTCACTCCAGATTTAAATAGGAATAAAAATGCATTTCTCTGTTCTTTGTCCTGTTGCTAAATGCCTCTGTAGCTAGCATCTCTAGCTTCAGACCTCACCTCTTCACACACAGAACTCTATTAACAACATCTGAGTCACCAAATTTCTTTTATTTTAGATGGTAGCGAGCCATGCACTCCTAAAGGAGTTCTGTGCTTGGATATTGCTTACAAGCTGCTAGGGAGGTACTTTCTCCTGTTACTTCTCTTAAAAAGAAAACGCTGTGAAACACCTACTTTTTCGCGACATTTCATCAGCCTGCTGTTGATGACTCCTCTCTGTTGGATCCCTGCCTCTCCTGCTGACTGTGGGCAGATGAGAAATCACAGGGCGCTCAAAGTCAGGGGTCATGAGCTCTGCAACTGTAATGATGTGAACCAAGATAATGTACATACTAACCACAAGCAAGAAAACCCCTGCAGAGGGAATCAAAAAATAAGAGATGAGAGCTGGGGAATGGACATGAGGGCTGAGTACTTTGATATAATTCACATAGCAGATTTGAAAAATAAGCAGAACTGGGTATGAAGAACCTCACAGAACAGCGCTTCCTTCCCTTTCTTATTTTGGAGCCCTTTTGCGTGTTTAAAATATTTACTGCCACTCTGTGTCAAACAAGAAAATGCTTCTAGTGCGATGGTATCATCTAGTACCAGAAATGGATAGAGAGTATCTGAAATTGGAAGGCACTTTAGAAGAACATCTATGTCGATAAAATATGAATAAACCTTAATTATTATGAAAAACGATTAATTTTTTTCACCTTTGAACAAGCAGTTTGACTACCTCAACCTATTTTGAAAGAAACCCTGGTTTACTTCTGCAGAATACATTGTTAGTTAGCTAGCAGTGGACTGTTCTCAGAGCAGTTTGTGAGGATGTCATACTTCAGTCTAGCTGCAAACAATTCAGAACTTAATGAATTTTTGTTTTAAAGGAACTTGCTTTCCGAAGCAAAACAGATCCCTGTATTGTTTTATTGCCGCTTTACAGTGAAAGCTGAGAAAATTGCCAAGATGCGCCTGAGAATGACAGCAGAATGAAGACATCACTGGTCATATTTCTTGAAGAGGCTGACAATTCTGAAGCAAGTCACAAATCAAAAGCATGTAAATTGCTCCAAGAGCAGCAGTATTCACCAGAGAGTTGGATTCATTCAAACAGAACACACCAGCATAAAAATGTCCACTAAAACTGCCCTAAATGAAGCTATCTTTCCAGAATGTTTATTCTGCCAGATCTCCATTTTCATTTTAGAATCTGAAAAGAGGCATTTTATGAAACTTTACAATAACAATTATAAAAAATACACCTGAGCAGAACATCACATGAGCAAAACACCTCTGAGGAGGCAGAACAGTAGGAAGCAGTCTGCGAAGAATCTTGGGAGGGGTTTTCATGTTAGGTGGAACAGAAAATCCCAAACATTGAATTTCTCCATGAAAGAGAATTCTGGGGAAAAAGTACATTTTATGCTGACAGAAACATTTAATCTTCGTGAAGTTAGACATTTTAATTTCTAATTTTGAATTTCAATCTTTAATACAGTTTTAACTGCCTACCATGTCAATTGAAATTCATTTTGAAAGCAAAATTCATCTGAAGAAGGATTTGGAGCTGTTGGAGCAAGTCTGGAGGAGGGCCACAAAGATTATTAGAGGACTGGAGCACTTTTCCTATGAAGAAAGGCTGAGGGAGCTGGGTTTGCTTATCTTGGAGGAGGCTCCAGGGAGACCTCACTGCAGCCTTTCAGTACTTGAAGAGAGATTGCAAGCACGAGGGAGACTGAGTTTTTACAATCGGACTGATAGGACAAGGGAGAATGGTTTAAAACTATAAGGGGGGAAATTTAAGTTCGATGGAGAGAAGAAATTCTTTACTCAAAGGGCAGTGAGGCACTGGCACAGCTGCCCAGAGAAGCAGTGGTGCCCCATCCCTGCAGGCACTCAAGGCCAGGTTGGATGAGGCTGAGCTGATAGAGGGCAGCCCTGCCCCTGGCAGGAGTTTGGAGCTGGGTGGCCTCTGAGGTCCCTTCCAACCCAAACCATTCTATGATTCTAAGATATAAGCACACGCAGTTTCAAAAATGATGTAAAAACGAAATGAGCAGTATGATTTCCCAATCCATGTGATTTTGAATTAAATTGTGATATACATGAATGCTTCTCCTCACAATTCTCTCCTTTTATAGAAGAGTTAAAAACAAGTCCAGAGAGCAGGATATGTTTCCCCAGAGTCACAAAATTCCACTTAGAAAACTGCCCTAAGTGTGGAGGCTGGCCCTGCTGGGCTGGGACTGCCCTTTGGCAGCCCAGGTGAGGGGTGGCCCACTTACTCAAGGAGGTGGCATGGAAGAGCTCCCCAGGGTGACTGGTGTGTTCTCAGTGCACCACACAGCTTTGCTGGCCTGGTTTCCAGGTTTGCTGGCTAGATACGAGTGACCAAAAATTTGAAACCAATAAAGATGCAGTGGGGGTAGTAGGAATGGAGCTCTCAGGACCGTCTGCTGAAATCCCACTGAAACCTGTAGATGATGGAAACATATTGTTACTACAGCTTTTTACATTAAAATTCCCTCAGACATCTAGGGTAGGCTGTAGCTGACGCAACACGGATCTCTACATAGGAGACATCTACATCTATACTAGCTATCTGAGGCTCCCTTTGTACTTCACAGAGACAGATAAGCTTTCTCTGGGACACAATTCTTTTTATCTTAAAATAGTCACCTAAAATAGGTCAGATGAATTTTTCTACATAAAAGTGCCAACTCCTTGACAGCACAGGGCACTCTGCCTTGCTAGCTGAAGAGAGATACCCACAACACAGACTTCAAATGCCAGGTTGGATGAACCCCTGTCCTGGCAGAGCTCTTCTGCTCTGCTATGCCCAGAAACACCTCCAGCCCTCTTACGGGCTGTCAGCCCTTGCTTGATCCATCCATCCTCTGCTCTACTTTCTTACAACTTGGAGGTACTGAGGGGAATACAACAAATGCAAAGCCCAAATGGTTTATCTTATGACAGATGCCTGAATATACACTGCTGATGTATTCAGGTTCATTATAGAGGTCAACTTCAGAGGCTTGAAATAAACGAAAGGTGGCACTAAGAAGTCACAGTGTTAAGAGTAAAAAGATAGGATTACATCAATGAGTAACAGGCTGAGTCATTTAGGGTCAGAGCTCAGTAACGTGTATACATCCTTTCTCTGTATGAGATCTCCTTTATAAAGAGTTAACCTAACCCAACTGTTGTGAACCTTTTGTACACCTAGAAACCTCTGCTTCACTGGAAAGTAAAATGTTAGAATGAAACTGAAACTGGGTACTTTCCAGTTCATAAGAATAGCTATTAAGGAATTTAGCCAGGCTCATCTACTTATTCTTTGTCTTAAATACGTGATTGAGAAAACAAAGAGCTATTGTCATACTAGTCCATTTGGGAAAAAAAGAATAGATAATAGAACACCTTTACTTGTTTTCAGTGAGGCCATTCTAATAATAGAGATACAACAATTCAGGAAACGTAAAATTAGCATTTGACAAGAATTTTATGGTTCACAGTTTTCATGCTTATGATAAGGTATTATGAAATGGTAGTCTCTAAAAGGCAAAATACAATACCTTGCTCATGTGAGTATTAGATGACAAGAACTGACAGCAAATACACTGTTCTTTACTAACTGTCACTGGACATCTATTTACAAAAGCTCCAGGAATGTCATGTCAGTTTTTTGTTTGTTTGTTTGTTTTTTGTCACTGAAAAATAACAATAATAACCCAGCTACCTGAAATGTATCAACAAACAGATTTTTTGAATGACAGACACTTCTTTTATTCTGCTTTTTCTAGAAGTTGCTTTCATATAGCACTGCAGAGAACATACGTGTGTACAAGATAGAGTTACAGGCTGTGTGCACTGAGTTGCACACAAGATACTATTTTTAGCTATCTTTTTCTTGTTTATGAAATAATGCTCTAATAAGTGATTAGACATTATATGTTAATGTCATTGCCAAATATCTTTTTTTTTTTTTACTTCCTTTTAAGCTACAATACCTGTATATGTACAATCATGGAATCACCTAGATTGGAAAAGGCCTTCAAGACCATCAAGCCCCACCATTAACCAGACCTACCAAGACCCATCACTACTCCATGCTCCTAAGTGCCATATTCATACAGCTATTACATATTTCCAGGGTTCCCAAGTACAATCTGACAAGCTTAGTACAGATGATCAGTTTACATCATCTTAAGCCTGAATTATAATCTTTTTTCTTATTTAGGTAGGATATGAAAACAAGCACACATTGCTATTTTCACTGTATAAATAATTTGCTTATCAATGTCACTTTCTGTGATTGTTCCACTGCTGTTCTGTTATGGTTTTTTTTTTGTTGTTGTTGTTGTCATTGTGTTTGTTGCTGGTGGGGTTTTTTGTTTGTTTTGTTTCGTTTTTTTTGAATAAACATAAAGGTATGGTTCGCATAAGCAGACACACAACTATCTTGTTACTGTGTCCTTCCAATACAAAGGAATCAGTTTATTAACAAAGAAAAGACAACTAACCTGTAAGTCAGACTAGGATATGTTGTTGTATCATCTGTGTCAGAGACAATGCCTGTTAGGACAGATTCAGCCAAGTGCCAAAAAATAATCTGAGCACAAATCAGCACTCTTCAGTGGTAAAGTCTAGTTGCATATTCAAACCATATCCTCGCTGCAGTGTGAATGTTTCCCTTCAACACCACTGCTAGTCAATGCACTGATTTTACAGTCCTTATACTGTCTACCAACTCTCAGAAATCTAGGTAAGAATGGAAAAACAACTTTGAAAGACCAAAGCGTTGCTCTTTATACACCAGTCAAACTATTTTTAGAATTGTCTAAGCCTGTAAGAATCTGCCAAGTTGGTCACCCTGAAGATGTAAAAGGAGAATCTCCAGATGCCAGTCACACGGTGAAAGACAGAAATAAAGTGATTCACAGACAGCTCAATTATACCTGGCCACCCACCCCTACAGTTAAAAATCTCAAGGGAATAGTTTCCCTTATGACATGAAAAAGCTGTTCTACAGCTGAATTCACAAATCTGCAGATGCAGCTTTTTGGCCTTCCCACACCCGTATCCAACAGAATGGGGACTTGGGCTCTGCAGAACCCAGGCTTAGCCCTACTTCTCGTTAGAGGTGGAAATGCACCCCAGTGAGTGTTTAAGCCTTTTTATTATTATTATTTTTTTTTTTTTTTAAGAAAGTGCTTCATCACGAGTGTTCAAGGGATTTCTACTTACAGGGTATTGACAACACTGTAATTGGAAGTGCACGTTAAATTACAGGAGCTGAAAGAAATCAGTCAATGGTTGCATTTAGTTCTCAGCCACCGAGCTATGATGTGCTCTGCTGAAGGAGTGTTCTCAAAGGCTCCTGTTGAAATAGCTTCACTTCACACAAAGAATTCGGATAGTTCTTGCAAGATTCCTTCTTTTGCCTCATAGTTACCATTCACATGCTGGAGTAGCAAAAGGCCTAATTAGCTGAAATTAAAACAGTAGCAAAACAAAAGACTGAGAACTCTCCCCCAGACACCCCACTGTGCTGCAGGGCAGTGCTCTCCCATGGGAAGCAGAAGAGGTGGATTCAAAGCCCCCTGAGGCACAGGATGGAGTGCAGCCACACTCCAGTGTACTCATGAAAGAAGAGACAGTGCTCTTCAAGCCCTGTACAACACTACATCTTGGGTGATGCAATCACATCTTTATTTTTCAACAAAACACAAATAGTTTTTAATTCATTTTTTTCTCTTCCTAGTTAACTAGGACAAAATAAGTCAATTATCCATCCTAAGAGCCAAGCACCTGTGTTTTCTACTTAAAAGAAAGTTAATGAAAAGCTTGTATAAGGGCTCTTACGGCAGATCTGGGCTCACAGCATTAATAAATGGAATCAGCTGTCTCGCAGCCATATTGGCCCTGAAAGTTGATTAAATCCAAGGACCTCTGCAGTTCGTCTGTAATCGGTACTTAAAACTCCCATATTTTGTTATACCCTTACAAGCCATCATGACTTGTCTTTTTCCAGGGGTTGATTAAGGAAGTATAATCACAGATTTCTTGGGTATTTCAATACAAATTGTAGAAACCAGTGCAACAGAACCGAAGTTCTGAAATTCAAATCTATTGAACGCTTACGTGAGGAAAAACATTTTGCAGTTACCTGTAGAATTAAAAACTAAACCAATACAGTGAACAAACAAACATCCCCCTCCATCCCTCTAGTCCCAGGGAAACAGAAGCACTGTATATGAGCAAATACCGCTAGTTTTTAATTGCTGCCCACCTACTCTCTTATCCACAGTTTCCAGTTATGTAAGCTGAAACGTTACTGCACAACTTCATATTTTTACATGAGAAACTACGACATACGTATTTTTCAGGACTGCGTATCTATAATTACATTTCCCATAAGGTCTTATAAGCAAATAAATAGAACCACCAGTTTTATTAAATGCAATTTACAAAGCAGAAATTTTCTTAATGATTATATACAGTTGAAACATTTGCATTACATTATTAAACACGGAAGCTATCTTCGGGTAACTTTATAGCATATGGGACCCTGTTTGGTATATACTGAAGCACTTCAAAAATTACACATAAATGCTTATGAACCAAATGCACAATTAAAATTACATTAGAATTTCTCCCTTGAACAATTTTCTAGAGCTTCAAAGCAAGACATACAATACCCACTTCCCACTATATAATGCAGTGCAGCCGTTATTAGTGCAATAATGTCTGGTTTTAATAACTTTAATGGTAGCAATATAGTTCATGTTTAAAGGATACAGATAAGCAAATAGTTCTGATGCACTGCTTCAGAACTTATCAAGCAATTTGGTACTGTAGAGGGAGCACAGATGCACAACCACATACACGCATGCCTGTGTCTGAGGGCACTGCTCCACACACCTCGGGTGTAGAACATAAAAGTCAAAGTCAGTGCTCTCCTTAAGAACAGGCTGGCAGTCGCGGGTCACATCGATATGTGGTTCCTTCCTCTTGTGCTCCTAGTGCCAGCAAGGCAAGAAGGCACCACAAGTTCCCTGCTGTGGTCAAAACCTATCTCTCAGCCTGGACTTTTCCAGGCCATCACAAGTGCTGTGTGTTCCAGCAGAGAGAGGCTGGCCAGGAGGGAACTCAGCTACACACCTGCACCCATTTACCTGCGTGTCGTGGAAGGAAACCTGGAGCTCGTAGTTCCTCAGAATCCAGGAATGCCTGCGCAAGTGCTGCAGGGCCAAGCGCACGGCAGGCAGGACGCCTGCTGTCAGGTTCTTGCCATCAATCAGGCAACTGCTTGGAAAGAGCCCCAGCAGGGAGAGGCGAGTGCGATTCAGCTCCTCGGAGCCCCTGGCTGCCAGTAACACAAGCAGCACCAGAACGTCCAGTTTCTGGTTCCAGAGAACCATCGTGCTGCGTTTTTCCCTTTTTCTTCCTCTTCCCTTGCAGTCCCTTCCTTCCCTCCTGCATCCCGGAGTAGCAGGCCTCAGGCCCTTCGGTTGCCTGACATTCTGCAGCTTTCCCCTGCTTCACTCAGCTGTGGCCCTCTAAGAAAGGAGCTAATTGTTATTAAAGGATAAAGACCTCTCTACGGCTGGCTTTTCCAATTTGGACAGTAATCCAGCTCACAGCAGCGCTGTGAATCAATACTTCACAAGAATAATCTCTAGGCAAATTGCTCTGCCAAATCTAATTTTAAACATGTGTCATTTTAAACATTTCTGTAGCAGAAATACTCATCCATAGGTGACAAATCAATAAACAAACTGGTATGATCCCTTTGAGAATGGATATTCAGTGTGGTTGCACACTGAACTGCTTTCAGCATTCTGCACACAGTCGGCTGGGAAGATTGCTTCAGTTTGTGTCATCTTGCACAAACCACATTTTCAATCAGCTTCATATAGCCTGAACAGAATACTGTGCTGCTGATGCTTTACATACCTCTAGTGCAAAAGCTGCATTAGCTCAAAGCTATATATCCTGTGCCTGATTCTTCTTTCCTCAGAAAGCCCTTTCTTCTATCAAAATCAGTGCAAGTTTTGAGCGTGCATAGAATTCAGTCTGTCTCTCCCATGTACGGTCACCTAAACAGGGATCTCACACGTTGCCCTAGCTACCCCAGTACTCCCACCATATTATTTGCAGCTTTCCAGGTAACTGCATTCTATGGAAGATCTTTGCTGAAGGAAAACCTAATCTCCCCGGTGGAGAAGGGAACAGAATGAGGACCACCACAGAGGATCCCGCACTTCGCTCTCCAGCCCTTTCAGACAGTAACCACCTCTCCCTGTCCCACCTGGGCATGGAGAAGCCCCATACCCACTCATATGCTGGCACAGGCAAGGAGGCAAATGCAAGCGCCAAGCCCACGGATGGAGAGGGGGAGGAACATCTGGCCTGGGAGGTGCTTGTTTATCCAAGGAGAAAAAAGCTCCAAGTTTCTGGGAGGTCTCATTATGCACACAGCTGAACAGCAAACTGTTTTGCGTCGTGTGGAAATGCAAGATTTCAAAAGAAATGCCCTGTGCCAAGCTGTGATGGAAACCCAAAACCTCAAAAGGTTTCCATGACTAAGTAATCCGAAAGAAAAACAAATGGAGGGGCTCACAGGGAGAAGTTTGATTTGATACGAGTCAAATTTGAAATAATATGTTTGGAGCTTGGCAATTTACTTTCTGAATAGCTGACGTTTCAAAATAAAGCATTAGTTTGATGCACAAAGTAAGGTTTTTTTTTAATTTGAAATTTTCAAAACACAGCGTTCCAAAACATTCTCAGGTCAATAAATTCTATTGAAACTGACATGTAACTAAAAAGTTTCAAGATAAAAACTCCCAACGAAGCCTAATTATAAGCATTCTAATTTATAATTACAATCTATAAACTATGTGACATAAGGGCATGGAAATAAACAGATAAGTAAAAGTAAAGAGAGCAAAATAATACTGATTGGAGAAGCAATGTACGTCTGCCTTGGGCCCAGGGACTAGCCCCAAGCAGAAGATACGCTCAATTTATTGCTAACTGTCCACAGTGATTCTTCTGCCAGTTCACTCGTGCAACTGGGCGGGGAAGAAAAGAGCCCAACCAATTATTATTACTGCTCTCCATGCATTCTCAGGCACAAACACAAGGTGAAATAGGAATGCCAAGTGTACATCCCTTTCTTGTCCGCATCAACATTGCCTGTAGCTACAGGACTGTTCTGAGCCCTTCGTGTGGTAAAGGAAATCCTGCTTTTCTTCCTGTACACACCAAATGCAGCAAGTTCAGAAATGGTCAGAATTCCTCCAAACCGAGAAATTTGGGGCATTATCTGGGCACAACACTAACTATGAAGCACGGTCCATTACCACAGCCCTACACAGCAACAATTTAACATAATACTTAAAAGGCATTTTCTATTCCTTATTCTTATGATTCTATAATGTGATTATTGAAAATATATCTTTTAAACATTTTTTTAAACTCAAGATGAAATTCTTCTCTGAGCAGAGGGCCAATGTAGGCCAAGATCCTGTTTAAATCCCATTTAATACCTCTCTTAGAGGCTTAAATAGGATCTTGTTGGTGAACAGTCCTTGGACCGGTTTTCCTTATGAGTGTTATTTCAATACTGACTACACTAGGGGAAGGGAGGGGAAGGAAGCAGGATGCACTCACACTGCCCAACCTCAGCAGCTAAAGAGCTCTGGCCTGCTCTTCTCCTGTGTCTAAAGCTTTTCACCAACTCAGCAGGGAATACAGGGCTGCATGAGTCATAGCTTTGGCTCATCTTCAGGCAACAAAAAGCATGGTTTGAATATCCTCATAGGTGCTCAGACTGTGAATATCATGTCTCACCTTGTTCAACCCCTCTTGCCCCAGCCAATGTGTTTGACTTCATGAGAGAAATTGTGTATTGGAGGCTATGAAATCAATTTCAGCACCGTATGGATGAACATAAATTTCAAGGGAATGCATTTTAAGAAGCATCACCTTACTCTATAGATACGTGAGTGGCTTAAATCTGTTTTGTTTGTTTTTTTCTCTTTGTGCTACCTCTGGATCTCCTCAGCAATGCTGTGTTTAACGTGTAGCTGGCAAAGAAACCAACAAGATAACGGACTAGTGCATTCTCCTTATGTGTGCTTGCCTCCATAAAATTTGCTTCCTGAGAATCTCTCTAACCATGTGATTGTTTCTTCTACATTATTTGTATTTCTAATTAATCCTGTAATTCATGAAAAAACATGTCTGTACGTTTCATTTTGATGAAATAACTAACCATATTTCCATATGGAAAGCTGTAACTTTCAGTCTTAGAATAACATTTCCTGAGGTTTAATACCTAAATAATACCTTTTATGCTCTTGTCACGCATTTGGGAAAACTCAATTGAGAAACTCACAGAAATACCAATTGTGAAATGCTGAGCCATTGAATCAACTAACTGTATCTCACATGCAGGTCTCAAACCTGAAGCTGAATTTCCCCAACTATTTGAAACGGTAATCGTTTTGAAGTTTGTTTTCATTTTCAGAAAATGAGGCCATTTCATTTTAAATCCTGCCTTCTCCACTCTCTGGGGGGATGAACCCCAAGGTAGATTCTTGTTCTTCAGCGCAGGAAGGATCACTGTGGTTTTTATAGCTTAAAGCTGTAGGACACCACTGGTGACCAGATGACTCACTGGTGGCACCTCCATTGTGACATCTACACAAACAAGCTGAGTAATTTTCGGAGAGGAAAACTGTGGGAGGAAACTGTGCTCCCTTGAAGGAGCACAGCCCCCAAGAACTTAAGAGGAGAAAAAATAAGCTGGCATAAATGTCTTGCCTATGGCCAATGTATTCCAAAGGCAAAAGGAAAAATCATTTTGTGTTGTCTTCTTTATTGCATTTTCCTCCGTCTTTCTAGCATTTTTCTCAACCACAAATCACTTTTAGAGTTATTAGTTCGTGTAAAAGGTTGACTATAGTCTGTGTTAAAGGATGGCTATATATTCAAGCTGTATGTCACCTCATTCCTCCCACGCAGAACATCGTCCCCCTTGAGAAACACCCATTAACATTTATAAAATACTCTAATCCCAGCCTCAAATGTTAGTTTTTTCAAAGTAGGTTATCATTCACCCCTCTTGTCCTGGGCGTCCCTGATCTTGCTGCTTAATCACTCAATGTAATTAGAGTACAGAGCACTCGCATATCCTGGGAAACCTCAGTAATGCACTGGAATCCATTATGATTTATTTGGATGGCAATTCCTGTTCTTATGTCATGAGCAAACTTCCATCTGTGCCAAGAGTAGCTCCAATACTGAGAATGATTATCTGCCCTAACATATCTCAGCTTTTCAGATAGCCAGCTGTTCAGCTAAAACTATTCACCACCCACAGCATTACCCAAACAACCAGGTGATCTGCTCCCACTGCCCAACCAAGCCTGACTAGATTTGCTTGTAGCTCTAGCCAGGTTCATCTGAAGAAAGCAAATGAAAATCATTTGTGCTGTAAATCACAGTGTTTGGCTCCTCTCACGTAGCCTGAAAGTCTCAGCTCCTTTGCTCCTTCCCCAGCACTGCAGCACACAGATCAGATTCGTTTCCTTCATGCTGAACAGTGGACTTGAAAAAAAGAGATAATATTACTAGTATATACATCATTGGTGAGATTATTTCTGCAGTAATCCATCTAGTACTAGTGGTAGCACTTTGAGGATGAAGATGACAAAGATCCAGAAGAAAGCCACAAGAGTGCACAAAAGAGTGAAAAATGAAGCAGCTTGTTCTGTCTAGTTCAGTGCCTTATCTGGGTCCCTTGATCTGCCACTTGCTCTGCAAGAATCGAGAATGAAAAAATGATTTGTAGTAATACCAAACTTTTGAACTCACTGGACACGGAAAATATGTTTTCTACCCTTTGGTTAACTTTGAATAAAATGACCTTTATTAGAGAAATGACCAGCAGAGCTTACAGTCAAAGCCTGATAGGTGTCTAGAGCTTCTAGCTACTATAGCAGGAGAGAACAACAGGTACTGAGGCACATTTTTTGTACTATATCACATAAAGTCTTCTGCCACTAACACACACCTCCAGACGAAATTCTCTCCATCAACAAGGAATCCAGTCCTGCTTGCAATTTTTAGAAATGGAGAAAGTGGAAGGGACAAAAGAGGAAAGTGGCTCTCACTCTCTCCATCAGTCTCCTGTAAATCATTGAAATTCAGAGCTCTCAGAATTCACGTAGGTGAAGTGAAGGCAAAACTCAAGGTGCTTTACAGAACTTCCAAGTGAAAGGCAGAGTTTAACATTTTTATACTGTCCATGCGCACTGGAATATCTCTATTTGATGAGATAAATAACACAGGAGTGAATTTCTGAAAATAACAATGCTTAAAAAATATTTCATGATTGAAAAATAGTGTGTAATGTACTAGAGTTTTAATCTGTCAAAAGCTGTCATTTTGTGTAGAGTAAAAATTGTAAAGAAAGGTATGTGCTCTTTGCTAGAAAAACATTAAATTCCCTGTGAGAGTAGGAGAAGTAAACAGTGGAAAGGAAGTTAATTAATAACCCAAAAGGGGACCCTTACTACTTTTTCCAGGACAAACTGGATGTAGAATGGTTACTCAGACACCTGTTGTGTGTATATATCTTCAGGTAATTCTGGAGACCAGCACAGAAACTGAGGTCTGTCTTAGACAACAAGTATCAAAATGCACAGCTACTGGAAGGAAGCAGAAGATTGAACAAATACCTTCTTTTAAAGCTAAGCGATAGTGATTCTTTAAGAGAATAAAAATATTTTCAAAATAACAACGATAACAGGATGAGCTCCTCCAATGGAAGCGGTGGCAAAATGATTTTCACATCCACATAAAAGGAAGAGCTGTTACAGCATCAACAGAAAGTAAACTGGAAATACCAGTACACCTTCCAAGGGTTTCCACGCAAATCACAGAGCAAACCTTTCCAAAGGATTTCAGGATTTGGGGGATCTCAAAGATAAGATAGGAGGCCTTGCTCAAGCACTTACTCTATTTCATAGTGGATCAGGCAAGAAGCCCCAGGAGAAATATATGGCCTATATTGTAGATGCTGGATAATCCTAACAGTCCTCTGAACTTAGAACACGTTAATTATTTAAGAGAAGTACCATGGCCTTAGCAGGAAACATAAGTTTTCTAATCCTATCCCTCAAACTCATGCTGTTCATTTCAGGCAATTAGTCCATTATCTGGGCCTTCATCTCTCAGGAGCCTCAATAAGACAATTTGAACAGCCCAGCCGAATTAGCCCTTATGTTCTAAGATCTTGGAGACTATTAGTTTCAGAGAGGAGGTAGATACTTACCTTTAATCTCTCCGCTTTAATTTTCACATTTGGAAATACTTATTTGGAAAATACTATGGATGAAATTGTCAGTACTAAAGTCTTACAATAATGAAAAGCTAATGACATGGAAATTGGACATCAATCACTGACTTGGCAATGAAATTACATGGTGATTCCAACACAAGAAAAAATATCTGAAAGAACAGTGTTTGGCGGTCAGTGTTTGCTGTTTCCACTCAGCAGGCAGCACAAACCATCCCTAAATCCAGCAGCTGTTACCCACAGCAAAATCCTCTGCAAAGAGAGGCAGCCGTGCCTGGCAAAGAAGGCTCTGTCGTCCCTCGAGCGTAAGCAGCACGGCAAGGGGAAACACCATATGACTGAAGATACATTTCAGCTATTCTCAGGGGCACTTTGTTTAAGTCAGAGTGATGCTGTGGCTGAACCAGTTTGCTTCAGGAGTCGGCAACTGGTATATGAATGTCAGAGCTAGGGGACAAGGAAAGAGCTGAAAATATTATTTCTAGCTCAGCTAGACCCGCAAACCAGACAACAGTGTGACTGGCTCCTAAAAGGCTTCAGGCTTTATTACTGTTTTAGTTTCAGGATTCCTAGCACAAAAATAAATTAAGAAGAAAAAAAAAAAAAAAAGGACATATCTATGTCCTCTCAGTTTGGAATCTCACAGCCTGAAATAGAGCTCCAGCAAAAGGCTGCCACGTACCCACACTCACCTCTGCGGGACTGAGTCACACCAGTGCTGACTGACCTCAGTGTGCTTCTCTGCTTACCCCTGCTGCTCCAAAAGTTAGCGGAGCCACAAGGATTGCAGTGGCTTTCCTTCCTTAACTTCCACCACTCAATTACCTGAGCCAGAACTCTATATTCCAAGGTTCGAACCTTGCTAAGAAAAAGGATCTGCTTTCCAGTGGTGGCAGTGGCCTCCCTTTGAGCTTCGTGAAGGAACTGTTTGGTTCCCACATCCCACAGCTTCCTCAAAGGCAATGCTATTCCATCATAGGCCAAGAAAATTCCCATAAATCAGTGGCATTTCAAGTGGAGAACAAAGCTTGAGATACAAATGCACCACTGCTTCATTACATCATTCACGTGAGATATGCAGAACTGTAGCCTTGAGATGCAGTGCTATTTGTTGCTGCCTCAAATAGCTGCATGTATTCAATTAACACAATACAAATATTGTACAGAAAACCCTTTTTATGTGAATGCCATCATTAAATGTCTCTCTCCTAGCTCCTTCCTCTCCCTTTTCCTATCACAAAATATTTTCTTCACAGTTATCACTAGGATATTACACTCTTTTCCACAAACCTGAGTAATTTACGGTTGTTGGTAACCATTTCAGAGGACAGGGCCTTCCCCCTCTTTCTGCAAATGTAAATGGAAACTCCTTCCCGGATTTACTAAAAAAATTACTTTTCTGTGCTGGCAGAGTGTGTTTGGCATTTGAATCAAAAGATTCCATAACAGTATGTTTTGCAGTATGCATGGGATAAGTTATACATGAAATTGCAAGACATATGCCAGAAAATGATACATTGGCTTTAATCTCTCTGCAGAGATATTTAGAGGATATACATTCCGCAGGTCTGAGATCCACACCCAGAGGAGTGGGTGCTGTGAATACATGATTTCTCTCCTCTCCCCACCTACATCTTAGCATCAGTGGAAAAACCAGCATGGAATTAACATAAATGCTTAACTTTTAGATGACTCCCTCCAAGTTTACAAAACTCAAATGCAAAAAGAGGTTACATGCCTTAAGCGGAGCCATATTGTATGACAGTCATAGGGAACATTGATGGCTTTAACAAATATATCCATTCCAGGCTGAATGCTGCCAGCAGAGTAGCCTGTGATTGTCATCCGCATAACGTGACAACAGAAGTGCGCTGTTGGTCTAAACTATTTGCATATATCAGGAAGCATTAAGCACTCGGTGATATTTGAAGGTAAGAAATTACCCATCAGCTTCAACATATGCCAGACACAAGCTCACGATAATACCAGAGTCTGTCAGTTCAGACTTTTAGACCTAACCTCCTTTGTATTCTGCTGGCTGCTCCCCTTAGAACAGATGACCAGGACAGCACCTCACCTGTCCTATTTTGGGTTCTGTCTTAAAAATGAAAATAAGGCTCCAGGAAATTTAGCAGTCAGAGAACTCACAAATGATGTGAGGGAGCCAGGCTGCATTTATCTCAAAGCCGCATAGACCTTCTGCCAATACACCTGTGTGCAGGCCCAAGCCCCAGGGGGAAGGCTGGAGCACCACTGTGCGGCTTGAGTCTGGGGCCCCATTCATGCCCTCTCAACAGAAGTGCTAGGGAACTGCTTGCCCTGGCTGCGGACAGAAGGGTAGGTGACTCCAGAGGAGCTGGAGGTTGGAGGGCAGGCCCACCCACACGTGCTGGAGGTTTCTGACGGAGCTCAAGCTTCATCTCAGAGCGCATCATCCACGTACTGAGCGTGTCAGGCCCACCCCAGATCCTGATTTGTTATGCTTCCCCATACAAACCCAGCTGCTGTCAGAGTGACTCCAGCCTGTGCCTCCTGAGACAACCAGCCTAACCAGCACACCATGTGTGTTCCTCTCAGGGGGATGCTCTCACTCGCTTCTGTCAGGGAACGGCTGCTCAGGTGGCAACCAGAAGCTGACAGCCCTCTGTGGACCAGATACTGAACTCTCTGCTCCACGCTCCTCGTAGGTCCCCTATTTTTCACCACTGCCACAGATTGCCTCTCCTGTTCCTAGGCTGTTGTCTGTCCTTAGTAAGTGTGACTCTAACTCTGGCATGCAGGAACGAGACATGAGTCAACTTTGCTGACAGCCCTGAGCGGGCTTTCTGCAAAAGACATCTTTACTTGGAGGCTGAAGGTCTCTTTCAACGTAGAATAGCTGGTAGGAGTGACACAGACTGGTGCTCAGCCTACAAAACTTTTTTAAACCTTGAAGGAGCAAGGTCTTGCTGAAAAACACAGAGATTTTCAGAGTAAAAGAGGAAAATAAAGAGAAGGCCTTTTTGTAACATTAGAAATTCTTGTCAGGTAAGTCAGGCCAGGCACTTTCTACTTAATTATAGAATAGAACGCAAATATGTATTAAACATCAAGAAGTCTGCATTTTCCTTAAAGGATTTTGTGGAGTTCTGTGTATATGTCATAGCCCACACACTTCTATGCTCTTTAAAGGCACTGGAGTATGTTGTTACATAAAGATGAGACTACATCAGGATTACTACAATTTATTTGTAGTTATTAGGGGAAATTAAATAATCTCACCGCCGTAGTGTGAATTTTCTCCTCTCTCTGTGATAATATATCTCACTTAGTTCTGGAAGGTTTTTTTTTTTTTTTTTTTTCAGATCATCTTGACTCCCTTTGATCTCCAAAAACACAAGCAACAGAATCCTAACCTGCAGACATGACTTTCCTGGCTACAAATGTTTAGATTCAAAACAAATTCTGTGCAACGCTTGCAGCACTGATCCCACAAGAAATCGGAAAATACATTCCATATTCAAGGGAAGATGTCCAGATGCAGAAGGGCGGATATCCAACTTCCATTAAGGCCCTTGTCTTCTCCCACTGAGCCTCTTCCTCTAGTTTCAGTGAGGTCAGTTTCTGCACGATGCAAATTAAATACTATTGAAATTCGTAACACTCTCTATTAGAACGCTTAGCTCTTTATTTTAGGATTTTTTCCCCTCCAACAGATGTGCGCCAGGATGCTTACAGAGATACCGTCTTTCCTGATTTAAATGAAGTTGAGAAGCACATCCAGCGTGTAGCTCGCTGTTCGACAAGAAATTTCTTTGCATTTTCAGCAAAATGTAGTTACAATCACAGGGATCGGAAAAAGAAGAAATATTGTATCACTGTATTGATCCGAAGCCATAAACTATGAAGCACCCTTAACTTCCAGGACCTGGTCCAAGGGCAGCTGGAATCAGTGAATTAGTGCCATTAATTTCAATAGAATTGGATAAGACTCCTTATAGATAATCACTCTTGTTTCTAAAATAACCTAATTACGACACTTTGTCTAAGAGTCGCATCTCTGCTTTGCTCCCGTTCTCCCTGAGATGGGCAGGTCTAGCTGAATTCACTATACCTTATATCTGCAGACATCTGCACCCGAGCTGTATTTTGCTCACCGAACCCAGCCAGGAATGTCCAAGCAAACAAAGATGTGCCCATGGGCCAGCAAAGCAGGGTTCACTGAACCGCATCGAGGTCGCGCTCCAGACACATTCAGCCATCAACAGTACTCAAGTCAGAAGCCTCCGTGTTTACATGTACTCACTGTAACCTGTGGTCTTGTTTTGCACTGAAGATATCATTCACAAAATCACAGCTGCTTGAGGTAACGGATTAGGGACTGTAGTGAACTCTGAGCTAAGCACTGGGGATGCCACTCTGGTGCTCAAGGGTTCCCAAGCTGGGAAGCCCACTGCAACTCCGATGGTGGTCAGTAATGTGGACACTCCTGTGCTCCACCATACAGAAGTATCAAGCAAACAGTACGCAGTTCAACTTTGCCGGGATGCTACCTCAGTAATGAAAAGAGATCCGATTTGTTTGTCTTCTGTAATGCTTTCACGATTATTTTTCGTGAGCTCCTTATTAAAGCGTTACGTAAAGTTGCAACACAAACATCGGTTCGTAACAGCGGGTGATTTTGGAACTCCACGAGGGAGTTTCTGAATCGCTGCCGTGCATTTCCCATGCTCTGCAGCTACACAACAAACATTTCTCAGCCTGCTCAAAAACCCCAGGTGCTCAGGGTCCCACATTCTCCCTCCAGGAGCAGCCAATGACAAAGCACCCGCGAGGTCCTGGAGGGGAGCAGGTCTGTGGTTACGTAAGGACAAGGATCCGGGCCCTCGGGGTGCATCCATCCATCAGCAGCCTGGGAACATCTGAGCACGGAGCAGGCAGCAGGAGGGAGCAGCCCTTCTGCTTACCGTAAGGCGTAAGGTAATGCGTGAGCACAACAGAAAAGTTTGTGCTGTCATTATGTATTTAAAGGCTGTTCCAGCCATTAGGCTGTTCCATTGTGCTCCTTGTGAGCCCTCGTTTATTTACTTGTCACTATTAAGCATGCAATAATGACCTGACTGCTCTCCAAATACATACATTTGCCTGATTTAGCATTCCATAACCATCCATTTATTAATTGCTTAAAAGCATCCAGAGCCCCACGGCACGCGGGCAGTATGATCCCGATCCTTCACGCCCCTGGAGTACCGAACAGTAATAAGGAACCAGCATTCATTCCAGAGCCAAAAAGGCAATATTTTGTTGTTGTTCTGTATACATTAATGCTAACTAGCCTGCTCAGAAGCCAAGATCTCTACGGGCAACTGCGAAACATTTGATTGCAGTCAGGTGCAGCCCCTCATTGACTGGGATGTGTACACTGAAGGAAGGTTCCCGCTTCTCCACTTCCTGTGCACTCGTTATTTAGCAGCAATCCCATCCGAGGGGTGGATTTAAATGGGATCATGTAAGGAACGCAGGGCCGGGAGAACTGCGATCTTGTTTCTCCCCAGGACCGCACTTTACGAAACAGGCAATGCCGTTCCGAAAATCCCCCATAATTCTTTTCATTCCGATCGCAGAGATTTTTTATTATTTTTTTTTTTTTTTAAGGAGACAAACGGCAGAGCTCGGGGGCCGCTCCTGGCGCAGCATCCCGGCCTTGTGCACCCAACGGCACCCAAACGACGCACTCGGCGCTAACCGCCCCGAGCCATCCGAAACGACGCCGCGACAAACGCGTGTCGGTGAAGGGCAACCGACAGAGAGATTTCCGGGGCGACCCTGAGGACGGAGCGGCAGCAAAGCCCGGTATCGCCGCTGCTCAGCCGGACAGGGGCTCCCGCAGCGCGGCGGGGGCTCTGAGCATCCATCCCCGCGCCGCACCGGGGGCTGTCGCGGAACGGAGCGCGGCGCGATCCACGCGGGGCGGCTGCCACCTTGAGGGCGGGCTCCGCATCGAGCCGGCATCTCCCTCCCGTTTAGCGAAGTTGCGACCCAAACGGAGCGCGTCGGAGCGCTGGGAGCCAACTATCCCACGCCTCCGCCCTCGGCCCCTCCGCGCCCCGAACAGCACCGGGCCGGGCGGCCCTCAAGCAAACCGCGGGCAGCGGAACCGCAGATTTAACTCTTTCCGCGGGAGCTCCTCAGGCACGCTGCGGGCCGACCCTCGGAGCCCGCGTCCTGCGCGAGGAAAAGGGGAGGCATCCGGACGGAGACGGAGCGGCGGCCGGAGCGCATCTGTTGCTGGAGGCGGCGAGCGGCCGCCGCGGGTCCGGAGCCCGCGGGCAGAGCCCATCCGGAGCGGCTCCGCGTCCTCCGCCGCCTCTCCCCGCGCATCTCCCGGCGGCGCCGCAGCCCCCGCGTCCGCGCTGCCCTTGCGCCCCGGCCCCGCAGCGCCCCGGGACTGGGCGGCGGCAATCCCCGGCGGCCCCTTACCTCCGTGTCGTAGAGGCGCAGGTCCAGGAAATAGGGGTTGAGCAGGGACTCGTTGCGGATCTGATCCATGGCCAGCTGCACGGCGGGCAGCACGCCCCGGCCGATCCTGCTCTTCTGGTCCTCCTCGGACTGGCTGAGCGGCATCAAGCCCATGATGGAGATCGGCGTGGTGGCGTTGGGGGGCAGCCCGGCAGCCCCCCGGGAGCTGCCCCGCGACCAGCCCCAGCCCGGAGGCACCCAGCCCAGGCACAGGAGCAGCAGCAGCATGGCAGGGCTGGAGGTGGCGGCGGCCGGGCTCCGCGGAGAGGGATGCATGCTGCTGGATGGGGGGAGGAGGAGGAGGAGGAGGAGGAGAGCTGGAGGGGGGGGGGGGGGGGGGGGGGGCGGACGGAGCGGCGGGAGAGAGCCGAGCCCCGCTCAGCCCGGGCGCATCCCCCGGCGGCGGGAGGGAAAGCAACGCCTCCCGCTTCCAAGGGAGCCTCGGGGTCTCCTCTCTCCTCTCCTCTTCCCCCCCTTCCTCTCCCCTGGCAATAATCCTTCTGGCAATGGCGCCTACTCCTTCCCAGGTCTGCCAGCTGCAGCCACCAGGAGCGAAAAATAAATAAATAAATAAATCACCACCTCCACCACCCCCCCCCCCCCCCTTCCCTCCTTCCCGCCGAGCTCCCTACACCCTCCTCCTCCTCCTCTTCCTCCTCCTCCTCCTCTCTTCTCCCGGCGGCGGAGCAGGGAGCGGGACCTGCCTCTGCCTCCCCGCTGCGCTTTGCTCGGGTAGGAACGGCACCTCACGGGCGCATGGGGGGGGCGGGGGGGGGGCGGGAGAAGGGGGGGGGGGGGGGGGGGGAAAGGAGGGAAGAGGAGGGGGGGAGTGAGAAGAAGCCCTCACTGAACAACCTCCCTCCTCCTCCTCCAAAAAGGAAAAATAAATAAATAAATGCTCCGGTAGGATAACAAACGAATAAAGAAATAAATAAAAGGAGGTGTGTGGGGGGGGGGGGGGGGGGGCCGGGGGCCGGGGGTACAGAGCCCCTAATGCCGCATTCCCGGAGCCGGGGCACCCCCGCGGGGAGGGAGGTGCCGCCCGCGCCGTCCTTCGGCCGCGATGCCGGGCAGAGGGCCGGGGTCGGGCGATGGAGCAAGGCGCGCGGTGAGCGCGTACCCCCACCTCCCCCCCCCCCCCCCCCCCCCCCCCCCCCCACACACACACACACACGCTGCCGCCCCCGCTCCCGCGCAGCGCGCAGACACGCGCCCACGGCGGCTCGGCACCTCCGCCACCGCGCACGCACACAAACGCACACACGAGAGCCTGGGCCATGGCAACTCGGCAGCCCTCGCACAGTTCTGCAAAGCCGCGTTATTTCTGGGTTATCGGTTTGCTCTCCGTCCCCGCAGGATTCCCGCAGCCCGGCACGGCCCTCCCCACGCTGTCCCGGCGTGCTGAGGGAAGGAGCAGCCCTGCCAAAGCCGGGCGCCTCGCCTTTTGTAGGTACGAGCTAAAAGCAAAGCCGGGATGAGGGGTGGCACCCGTGCCGTAAACTGGCAAGAATCGTGATAGACTAATAAATTCTAAGATCGTAATGACGTGACCTTGGGGCCAAAAGCCCTTAACCTGTCACCACTCTTGCTTCTTCGCAACCCTTCCTGTGGAATGACATCCGGCAGCGTTGACCTGAAAACATCAGTAAAGTAGAGGCCGTCGCCTCTCTTGACTCAGTCATTGACAAGTTTGCTAAGATGCGAATCGGATTTGGTAAGATTTTTGTCTCGCTGCAGGTCGCCAGCCTTTGGTTGAGGCTGCCCAGAGAAGCTGCGGTGCCCCGTCCCTGCGGGCACTCAAGGCCAGGTTGGATGGGGCCCTGGGCGGCTGAGCTGCTGGGGACAGCCCTGCTCACAGCGCGGGGCTGGAACTAGAAGATCTTTGAGGTTCTTTCCAACCCAAGCCGTCCTGTAATTCTGTGATTCTCCTCATGCCTGCATCAAATTAAGGACTCCTGGCATTGCTGAATTTCTCTCGCACACGTACGCTAATGTGTGCACATAGCAATAGCAAACCCCTGGAGGCAAAGCAGCCCGGCTATCCCGGGAGGCTGCCTCCCTGTGGAACGATCCACATTATGTCTTCAATGATTTCTGCCTGAACACACGAGCCACTTTTTTCTCCCGTGTGCCTGATCCTGCTTTGCAATAAATCACAATGTGCACTCTCCATTCACACAAGTGGCCTGCCCTGCAGTTTATCACCTGCAAACTTACAGTACGTTGTTTTTTTGTTTTTTTTTCCTCCAGAAAATGGATTATCGTTACAGGATCCCAACAGGAGCAGAAGGCACACTGATTTTGGATAACGTTATTTTTAATCACCATTTCAATCCTAACTGAATGTCACCATTGTCAGTTAGATCTGCAATAGATACCAAACCTGTCTGTCAAAAGCTGTTTGATGTAAAATCACTCCTCACTGCTTGCATCCTGCATCAGTGTTCTCTCCAGGACCTGGCTACTAGGGCTCCTTGGATCACGTTGGTTATCACTCCACTACATTTGCACTAAGCTAACAAAGGCACTCGTGCTGTCCCTGGAATGCCATCAGCCTCCTGCTTATTATTTCAGAATCAATCCCTTCCTTGCAGAGAACTCAGCCCTTTGGTGAGAAAGCTTAAGCCCGAGCTATGGACCGTGTAATTCTCTGCATAATTCTGCACACAGTGGGAGCTCTGGGTAGCAGTTCACGTGTATGTAGATTTCTTACATCTCTGTTTTGCACACCGTGGCCATAAAGCACTGGCACAGGTTACCTGGAGAACTGGTGGAAGCCCCATCCCTGTAGACACTCCAGGTCAGGCAGGATCAGGCTCTGAGCAGCCTGATCTAACTGTAGATGTCCCAGTTCACTGCAGGGGACTCAGACTAGATGGCCTCTAGGAGCACCTTCCAACTTAAACTATTCTATGATTCCATGAGAAGTGAGTCCCAGCTCTTGTGCCCAAACTGTAAAGGTCTGGAGCACTGCTGGCTGTCATTTAAGCTAACCAAAGCTGTGCTTCAGACTGGGTCTACTGAATAACGTTGCAGTTTTGATTTTAATGCCTTTGTCGTGGTCTTCTCTGACAGGAAAGCAGAGATACTCTAGCTTCGTGGTGCGAAGATGGAGTAATAAAGGCTTGGGAAGCACTGAGACTCTGAAGCATTCAAGTTCCATGTTAAGAAAAGCTAAGAAAATAACCTTTATTTTTCAGGCTGGGGACTTAATGTGGGGAAATAAATACAGCCACATCTTGAACAATGAGGATTAAGCTAAATAAGCCTCTCTAAATCCTTCCTCTGTATTCAGCAAGGCATGGAAAAGACAGTTTCAACATCTTTTGTAAGAAGGAAAAAAATAAAAAGGAAACCTAATGCAAGGAGTAGTTTATGATCAAGTAATTACAGACAACACTGTAACGTAGGTGCACTGAGGCTGTTTAGCTTTAATAAAGAACATCTTTTCTGACACTTTTAAAGACTTCATCTGAGATCCTTCAAGGCTTCTCACACAGCACACACACAAGTTTTCAATGAGATACATACATAGTTATCCTCTGCAAATCCTCTTCTTTCCTGCCAGCAGCACTCGGAAATGTCTCCTTTGCGCCTGACAGACGCAGGTAGTGCCTCTTTTTAAATGAGAGGCCTAACGGAGAATTGCACCAGACCTATTTTTAAAAATTATGTCAGACACAGCCTCCTGCCCAGCCATCTCTTCTTTTTTTTACACCTAGAAATCCCCAGAATGTCTCGCTGCCGTGAAACCGGTACAGCGCATTCTCCTAGGACGACACCCTCAAACACAACACACATCATTTATCTGCTATGCAAAAATGCTTTCTATTCCTATTTGGCGGTCAGCAGCATTCTGTTCACTCCCTGTTGGCTAAAACATCAGTTCACAGGAGTGGTAAACCCCGCTCTCTTTGCTTGAAGATCAAATGCCACTTTCTCCTTGGCACGTTACCCAGTCACGTCAGCATTACAGTCACAGGAGCCCTTCAGCCGTATTTCAGTTCTGTCCAAAATCTTCCTGTTAAATAATACCTTCCAGTTCCTTCCTGGTACTATCAAGTCTTCTCACAGCGTGTGCAGAGTTAACGCGTTTTATTCTTTATATATTCCTTCCATGTTCACAAATTTCAGGTCCAAATATCTACACTGCTATTTTTTCCCTTGACTGCTTTCTCTCCAGGAGCAAGTTAAATACCTTCACGGGATGTATGAGTTCAAGAAACCAAGAAGGCTGTTTCTCCCTTCCCACCAAGCAATGAGCTCTGCAGCTGGTCCTTTTTCACTGTGGGAGCCAGCCTGACGCCGCACGAAGCACACCACGCTGCCTGTCAGACCACAGCTCCATCCCTGGGTCTTCCATCTTCCTCCCTATTGCTTCTGAAGTCAGGAAAAATTGCATATGCATACCTAATCGTTTTCCTCTGTAAATGGAAGTGGAGGAACACTGCAACACTAATTCAGACCCAGCTACTGCTGCTGGAGCCAGCCACCAGCAAGCTGGCAGAGCAGGGGAGCTTCACCATCCCCCTCTTCTTCCTCCCTAGGACTTTTCCACCTACATCTGCTAACTTGATGACAAAATCATGACTGTGCTAGCACCACGAGCTTATGCAGTGTTCTCAAACACTGCCAAAAAGCCTACGGTTTTAACTGTAAACACACAGCTGTGTGATCCTAACCCTATAGTCTCTCCAGACATCTTTATTGCTGTCTTTTTGTCAAGGTATCAGAGCAAAGCTCAACGTCAAATTAATCTGCTGAGACAGCCAAAGGAAATGACAATAGTATCAGATTTTCAGTAACCAGTCAGGTTGTATTACAGTGCTTCCATACATGGGATGCAGGAGCACAATCCCATCAGTTCCAGGGTTTCCAACAGGAATGTCTCCTTCAACTAGGTCTTATCAGTTCCTATAAACATGGCAAAAATTGAACACACTTTTAAGCAGCTGTTTCAACAGAGCAAGCAAGGAATACTACTTCTAATCATGCTGACCTATGCATATACAATGACAACTGTTGTTCCAGAGCGACTGCCCAAGCTGCAACAATCTTCCATCATAAAAGGTTTGGCCAAGACTGCATTCAGAGAGATTTTAGTCACTTATTTTATTTCTTAGAAAGAAGGCTTATATAGCCTGTTTTTTTTTTTTTTTGTTTTTTGTTTTTCTTGAAGGAAAAATCCAGGAAGTTCTAGTCCATGTTGAAGATCCACAATGCGTAAATGAAAGGAGTAGAAGAACGGAAGAATTGTAGAAGAGTAAAAGAAAGAAAACACCAAAATATTTACCTAAAGAGGCCAGAGAAATATAGTAAAGAATTGGTGGATTGGGAACTAGAGTGCAATCTGGATTGTAATTTTTTTTTATTTTTTTAATTAAGGAATACAAAGACATGAGTATTTGTTTAAGGACAAATAATTAGATAAAAAGAAATCAGCAAGTCTGATCGGCAATTAGTACCTCACATCCTCATCTTAAGGACAATATCTCTAAGTAATTTATTTAAGGGTTAAAACTTCTTCTCATATTAACATTTCTGTCAGGGTGTATCCAGAACAAAATATTGAGAAAGTATTTTAAACAGTTCAGTTTCATGAGGAACTCGTGGCTTAGACTTCTGTGCCTTCACAGCACCAAATAAGTCCCATCTTCAGGGACGTCCAAGGAACATCAGAAAAGAAGGGAGTGAAGGAACCCAGGAGCACATGAAATCAAGCTGATTCTGTACACGTGAAAACACTGGAGAAATCATACTGCCCACTGAACAGTGAAGGATAGATTGTACACCTCAGTCCTCAAACTGTATGCAGTGTACTTAGTATTGGGATGATATATCCTCAGTATAATTTGGTTAGCCCACCTCTGTTCTGTATTTTAAAAATGTCCTGTTCTTGTTTTGAACTACCTGATGGTACAGAATGGAGGATGGACCCTTGGGATTTCCCTGTTTGCAGTGCCAGTATCCCATTATTTTAATATAAGGTTATCAATAAGCTTGAATTGCAAGTTTGTTTTTTTGGGTGCTTCACATAGTTTGCAGGAAAGGGGGGAAAAAAAGGTGGCTCTAAACATTTATTCAAGAGTATTAATAAATGGAGGAACTTCTGGTTGTTGTACGGTTGTTGTACTGGATCGTGTGGAAACATTTCCTCTCTCATTTTCAAAGAGTCTTAGGAGACCAAAATCAGACGGAATATTAATTTGTGTCTAAGTCTTCTAACTTTTACAGTTCCCTGAGACATTCAACCTCTTCTTTGCTCAGGAGTCCAAAGTCTACAATCCATTTCTCAGAGGGTAGCCCTGACTTCCCACAGAAGGTCTGTGTACTGTGAATGAGACACACGTGGTCAGCTCCTTCATCCTCCAAATTCAAAGTCAGACATTACCATGATTCCAGTGAGCAGAGGAGAAGGAAAGGAACAAGGAAAAAAAAAAAAAAGGAAATAGGTGGACTAAATGGGCAACAACATACATGGAGCAAGCTGGCGATGCTATGACATTCAGTGGTGCTTTTGAACTGAACAAAAGCATGTCTGTTTAGCAAATATTCAACACAGGCTAGTAGTTTTGATGGCAAAAAAACACAAAAACAGCTCAGTTGCGTGTAACTGGAATCCCAGAACATCAATATGTCTCTCTGAACAAATGCAGAGTAGCAAGATGTACAGAGAACAGCTTCCAATTACTAAATTTCATTTGTGTATGACCACCTGCTGATAAAATCTGGAAGACTCAAAACTAAGAAAACCTCCTTGACCCTAATGGTCAATGAGCATTTTGTCTGCACGTGTAATTGCTGGGCTTTCATTAACTTATTAATGGAATGCAATCAACAGTCATGAAGGCAAAACAGAAATGAACAGAAAAACCTTGCTGTGTTGGTACACTTCTAACAGCTCTCTCATGCAGACACACAGCTTTGATTTGTGACTCCACAAACTGAACACAGTTGCTGCTAGCAGGTGAACAAAAGCATTAATGAGAAATGGGAACTTGAGAGAGCATAAAATAGAGCATAAAACAGAGGGATCTGAGCCTAAGAAATCAGAGGAATGGTTAAAAGAAAACCACTGACCATACGAAAAAACAAATAACAACCAACTCCCACAGTTGCCACTCTACAGAGTTACAAAATATTTTATTAGTCCTAACATTGATATCATCAATCCAAACCACAGACAGAGTTTTAAAAAGTTCTTCACAAAAATATTCAATCTATGGGGTTTTAGATAGATCTTGGTAGAACCTCCATGTATATCCACTACAGGAAGAAACCTTCCCCCTACACCCTACTCATATAAATAGATATGACAAAATGACATGGGCTTGCGAGGAATCAAAGAAAGTTCTATACATTTTAAGTGGAAAACAAGAACAAGTAATAGAAGAAAACAAAACTTTTGAGGGAAAAAACGTTTGAAGTCTTCACACTTCTATGCATAAAATATCTCTAGCTGAGATAAGGAAACCTCCCTTATCTGCTGAAACTCTATTAATCAACACTTCAATGATGATAATCAGTGACCAAATGCACTGATTGCTATACACACTACTTGTCTGATTGGGTAAAAGCAGACCCCACATTTCACAGCTGTAAACATCTTCTACTAGAGCAGATTAAACCTCGCGGTTTTTTTTTGCTGCCATGAGCAACTTGTCAGAAAAGGAGTTCCAGGCAAAACGTGAGTTTTTTTTACCTGAAACATTCTTTTTTAACTAATAGCAGCAGTATATCATATTGGTTAGTTATAAAAACATTTTTTGTTTACCCATTAATTTTAACCAACATTTAAACATTTACAATTTAATGAAAGATACAGTTTCTTAGATTAATTTTCTCTAACTGTAATTTTGAAACAAACCTCCCATGTCTAAAGAATTATTGTTAGGTCTGATCTTGCAAGTTGCACGCATGCTGAAAATCCACACAGTGTTGATGTAAGCCATGCAGTCTGGGACACAGCTGCACGCTTAGATTCACATATATCTAAACAGCTTTGCCCACAGTTGTTGCCTTATTTCATTAAGAAAGACGAGAAAAATCACACTCTTCTTGCAAAATCAGACCTAAGCATGCTTAGAAACTCAGCAAGTGTCTTGAGGAACTAAAATTGTCCCAACATTTAACGTATAGCATTGTCAAGCATGTGCAATCTCTGTGCATCTAGGTTTTTATTTGTGCAAAAACGTGCAGATCTTTTCTGCCTCAATGTGCAAATCCACACCGTCTTCAGTGAGGGGGGGTCTGTTGTAACCAGGTAGGGGCAGAACTGGTCTACATTCACCCTCTTGGTTATTTAAAACAGGAGGAGAAATATTAACCAGCATCTGTTAGAAGGCACAACTGCAAAATGTTTGAGTAGAAAAATAAACATTTTAAGTTACTGGCAGATAACATTAGTGCAATTATTTTGACTGCCTTACTTTCTTTCACACAGTAGATTAAAAAATACATTGTCACTCGTGAAAAGAACCTAAGACACTTCAGAAATAGTTATGTAGCTGCCAAATAAAGGGAACTGAAGAGAAGCAGGTTCTGTGACATGATGTAACCACAGTACTTACTTAATGTAGTTCTCCATAATTAGTGCCGTTCAATGCTCCAGAAACACAACATTTTATGCTTTTAAACTAATTACTGTCCTTCTCGTATAAAAATATATCACTTACAGAATTCTCAAAAGGCTGACTATCTGCCAACTAGAAAGAGAACGTTTCCATATTCAGCTATATGCTAGATGACATCTGGATCAACTTCTTTCTTTGAAGAACCATTTTTGGTAGTCTGAATCGGTACACGGTCGTAATACTGGGGCTGGATTACCATTGTAGGAGTTTGATTCTGCCTGTAAGCACTTCTGAGTTTGCATATGAAACAAAGTACCATCCTACAAAAGAGAGAAATAATTTTTGCTTTTCAGGTCTTAAAAATTACAAACATATCACTACACTTTAAAAGTAGCAAGACATTCGTAATAAAATATCACAGTATCCTTCTCATGGGGTTATGCAGAAAAACCAAAGTGCTCAACTCAAGAAACTTTATCAAAAGACCTAACTTTTAAACTTATTTTGTGTCCTGACACCAAAGTTTGAGAAGGATAAGCTTCCTCAGCTCACTTTCATTCCCGTTTGTTACTGCCCCACAATATGGGCAGAGAAAACCAATGTCAAATACACGTGTTACTTAAATTCAACAACTTATTCTGCATGTAGCAAGTAAAATTTATTTCTTGTTCACTACTAAGTTGCCTATCCAGATACATTTTTGGCAAAGAAATGCCATTTTTTTACAGAGCATATTAGCAGTGGAAAAAGCAAAATATCGTGAAGCATAACTCTTGCCTTCAAACCTCTGTGCAGCCAGCTTGATTTGCTTGAGGGTAGCACACAAAAGGTGTAAGGCCTGACCGGCCTCTACAGTCATGTTCGCAAAGAACATTATTTGAGGCCTCAGGCCTTCCTGTTAGTCTCCTGTTATCCCCAGTTCACATAGCTCACTCAAATCTGGGAGCGCTGTCAGCGACGATAATGTGTTGCAATAAGGTGGCATAACCAACTGTGGAGAACAGCTGTGCTCTGAGAGCCTTTTTTTTGGCCCAGGTGGCATCCACACGCCTAACTATTTTCAAAGGCCCTGATAGCCAACACTTGTGAGCTGCTCATGAGTGTAAGCGTGAGTCCTTTGAAAGTCTGCTCTTCAGTCCACAGGACTGTTGTTGCACTAGTGGCACCTTGCTCCACAGCCTCCATGGGCCAGTGGTGTGTGCTTGCTCACGGGTTTGCTTACAGGCTGAGCTGCTGAATGACTTTCTGGTATCCATTTGTGATAATTCACATTTCTGAGTGGACTGATCAATATCTGCTTCTCTTGCTTTTGATGCGGTGCCAGGAAGAACTTAATTCTGGCCAGGCAGCTGGGCAGGCTCTTCAAACCTCTGACGACGCTACATCCCTGCTACTTGTTTAAGGATTGCTCTTTTAGTGTCTGACACTTCTCCACACAATGCAGGAGATACGCAGTACTGATACCCGGCCCTTGAAACATGGAGACCAGTGATTTTTATTTAATGCATCACAAGAAGAGTAATCAGTGCAGAACAGAAGATTGAAGTCACACAGAAGAACAATGTGGTCACGAGAAAGAAAGAGGATTTAGTATCTGAAACTTAAGGATTTACTTATAAATGTGAACGGTTAGGAATGCAGTGGAACCGGATGTATTCTAAAACTGTGTATGCTCAGTTATTTTTCTGAAGTGACTGAAGTTCATTTAAAATTTGTCATGTTAGGAATTCATATATACGAACTTGAAAAATTTCAGGAAGCCAGTGTTAAAAATGATGTACCACTGTTAAAGCCAGCCTCTTCAGTAGTTTTACTCAGTGAGCTTCAGTCTGGACTAGATTCAGTGAAGAGACAATAATTTTCATGTTCTTCCTTAGAATTTACTCTGTCTCCTATCACTGGTGGAAGTATCTAGGCAAGAATTTGTCAGCTGTGGAGTCTGTAAAATTTAGATGCATTATGTAGAAACATTATGTAAATATACCGTTTTGATATATTATGTGACCTTTTCCCTTAGCCGAATAATAACACCCCAGAAGCTGACCAAGGCCGTCATTTTTCATGCAATTTATTTTCTCTGAGGCATTCAGGAATTCCTTCAGAGATTAAAACCTACTAACAAAAGGTTTTCTAACATCACATGTTATGTTATTTTTTTAAATATATTCCATACTTCTCAGCAGTTCGCCTCCTTGGGAATAGGCATTTAAGTTGAAGAAGGGATCTGCTGAGCCCCCACAGCCAGTAAGATATGTCCTGCGGAGGGGCAGGAGTAGAGCAGAAGGTGTATTTTGACAGGACATCAAATTTAACAACTGTACATTATGTTGCAGAAAAGCTCAGAGAGGACTTCTGATGCTCATGGAAAGAGCCAAGAGAGACTGTTGGCAGAGGAGAAGCAGCAGCTTCTCAAAAACAAGGAAGAGTTTAAAGAAATGGTGATAATGTGAAATTTGGGGGGTACAAATGCTGAGAAATAGAGGTTAACAAAAGGAGAGCAAAAATTGGCCATCACTAAGACTGGCTGGAGAAGGGGCGTGGAAGTTCCCTATAAATTACAGGTAGGTGCTTTCCTTCCTCTTGTCTTTCTGTTCTTTTCAACTGGAACATTCTTCAACTGCACATTGCTGCTACCCTGCTCTGTGTTTACATACTAAAAGCCAAGATAAGAGAGTTGTGCCTATCTAAATACAATCCCACTCCAAATAGAGGAGTATTTGTGGCCTTCAGAATGTGAAGGCAGTGAGACAGAAAACAAAAACAATTTATTTTCCACCCTATCTCCTTCCCTTAAAAAAAGTCAGCATTTTTTTTCCCACCTTCAGCCCCCCCCCCCCCTCCCAAAAAAAAAAACAAACCCAATGTGTGCCAAACAGGCACTCTTACCTCTCTGAAAGCAAACTTCTGGTTTTCAGGAACAAGATTAATATTTTCTTGACACAAGTTCATTGTCAAATAGTCAGTCCCTGCAATAACTGCTGCACAGGCCTCAGGCTGTCGAGTGTTGTAGCGTATTTCATTATGGGATGTGTACTCAAAAAACTATGAATGCAAAAGAAGAAACAGAGGGCAGCAGTAATTTCATATGTACACAAGAAAGTATTTATAGGGAAGAGACCCCAAGAGAGTAAAGTTCACATATTAAAGTTGGTATTGTGGATGGAAAATCTGCCAAATATATTCAAGGAGCCCTAACTGCTGCTAGTTGCTTACTATTTTACAGAAAATCAATCTCACCACAGCACTGATTTACTATGGTACAACATAAAAGTGTATCAAAATCCTGAATAAACACACTGGAAAACAGATGTTCCAACATTAAACAACTTATAACATTTAACTGTAATACTCTAATTTCACATTTTAGACCACCTTTAAAAAGAGGACAGAAACCAGTTTGTAGCCTGATATTATAACTCCGTAATTCAGCTGTCACAAAACAATATTTCTTTTAATTAAGAAGCTTCTCAATGAATAGTTCAAATGCAATTTGGTCAAGGTTCATGTTGAGTTACAAAACAACTCAGGAGGCATGGTGATGAGCATTTTATTACACGACATTTTAAGACATTATTCAGAGCAAATCAGCTACAGCTGTTTTTAAACACGAGCAGAACTCTATTAAAGACAATTTACGGGCTCTGCTTGTTGTGCAATATTCTATAGAGAAGTTCTGAGCATGCTCTAAAACACTGTCTTCCGCAGCAATTATGACTTCCTTAATTTTTTATTTTATTTTTATCGTGGACATTTGCCAAATTTTGGACTTCATTAAGGAGAATGGCAGAACACGAGAGCTGTTTGTATTTAGCATGCTTATAAATAATTTAGACAACTATAGTGCACGGATGTGTGTTTAGAACAGATTTAGATTCTACTCAGTGGGGTAGACAGGGTTTTACGCACATCAGAAAATGGCTTGTTACCAACAGTATAGCTGCATTAGTGGAAAGCAATAAAAAGAGGAGGGAGAGAAGGAATCCTCTTCTGTTCTGTTTCACCCATAAAGAAAGAGATGACAGAACAGTGCGAAGGGAGCTGTACTGATTCAGAAACATTGTAAATACTTGAGCTTACCAGGAGAGCACCCTTAACAGCCACTAGCTAATTAGCCTTGAAAAGGAAACTAAAAACAGACTTTTAATGTAAGTAGGACTGCATGATTATATCTGCAAGCATATAGTTCCAGGTACCAGAGCTCTGATTTAAGCTAAACTGGTGGTAGCTGTTTCATGAATGAAACCTCAGGAGGAATTTCTCTGCCAAAGTAGCAGCTGCAGCTGTACATAAGCAAATGCTGCCCACTGCTTGCAGAACTTTACAGCTATTTTCAAGGGCACCGATGTAAATGATCCCCCTGAATTAATATTTTCACCATCATTCAATTGTAGGAAGTAGTTCTGAAAAAGCAACTTTAAGCTTGAAATCTACCTCCTGGCATAGCGTTCAAGAGACTTTAATTTCCCCTGGAAACATTGCTAGGATCTATTATGATGTAAGCTAACTTACAACATTTGCTTCATGCTAGAAACATCTCCTCATCCAAAAAGTAAAAAGTTGTAACGTTGGCCCAGTGTTTTACTCTCTGCACCAACAATCTGGTGCTCCCTATCATTTAAGCATTACGAATTCAGTGTTGGAGGATGAAGATCTTGCTTCCTCAGGCACCACAATAATCTGTGAGGCACTCATTTTAAACCTATGACTTGTGAATAAAGGAAAAGCTTCACAGCTGTTTGTTGTATCTGGATAGATGCTGCAGATCAGCATGCTTTCTGTTCTTGCTTTTACAAGGCCCCATTTAAAGCCCTCCTCAGTAGTGGATTTATAAAATATAGCAGTGAAGTGAAGCCTTCTTATGAGGGTTTGCTGCTAAAGCTGCACAAAGTAAAGACTCGGGTGACAAGAGCTGACCGGAGGAGAACAAGCAGAAGAGCTTGGGATTGGGATGGCAGATCCATCCTCCAAAGATGAGACAGAAAGCTACCCACTGTCAGTAAATATCTGCAAAACTCCGCAGTGAAGTGCCCTGCTCTCCTCAGTTTTGATACAGCC
Source organism: Oreortyx pictus (assembly GCA_036925125.1). Classification (NCBI taxonomy): domain Eukaryota; kingdom Metazoa; phylum Chordata; class Aves; order Galliformes; family Odontophoridae; genus Oreortyx; species Oreortyx pictus. The sequence continues at coordinate 58,733,279 of JAUPFR010000003.1, forward strand.
AGAGGATGACCAATCTCTTGCCTTCGTCAGTTCCATCAAGTTGAAGTGGTGGATGTACATGTGAAGGACTTCAGGACAAAGATTTGGGCTAAGGAGTTCACAAGAGCAAAAGCAGCCTGTTGCCTTTATGAAGGCAAGGTGTGGGAAGTCGAGGAATGAAGAGAAGTATTCTGTGAGCCAGAAAAAGGAGGTGCAAATTCAGGAATCCCGACTTCCGTTTCCCATCTCACCTGTGCATCTACATCTTGTTTTACTTTACCTTCCTTCTGTTCCCACACCCACAGTTCTTCCTGCTGCCCACTTTTTGTTACGGAACTTCTGCTTTCACCCCTACTCATGACCCCCATTTGCTGCACCCAGGTTAATCTTCTTATACCTTTCCACCAGATCGGTCTCCAGCGATCCTGCTTCTTTCGTCCTCACTCTTCACAGCTCCTAACTGCTGCTTCTGTCATCCACACCCTGCCTGCCACTTGCTGTCCTACCTCTGTCCCAAATTTCTTCTGCTCTCTCTCACCTTGGTCCTCTTTCCCACACTCCAGTCAGCCCTTCCACAACTTCTTCCCCAGTTTTACTAATGCAGTTTTGCCTGTTGTTTTATCCTTCCCTCTGAAGACTTTCCAATTCTCTTGTGTCATCTCCTATTTTCTTTTGTAGGTCTACACTGCTGTCAGGTACCTTCTGCATTCCTCTTTCCTCCTGCTCCCTGGATGCCAGCAGAGGGAGCAGCAATTGCACAACGCAAGAGCATCATTGCTTTGAGTCTGCTGCCTGCATCACAGGAATTTGGATGCACTGCACTAGTGCATCAGCAGAGGTGTGAGAGTATCAAAATTCAGTTTCGTGATATCTTCACAGAGAATCTTTCAGTGCTTCATAAGCAGCTCTAAAAATGTCATCACATAAGAATGCTTTTCTTATGAACTGTACTACTTTTTTCCTTTTACCTTCTACCCTATGACTTGACTTATTGTTTTGGAGAGTGGGGAGGGAGAATGAAAGGGCTCAAATTAAAATCCACCTTTTGTTCAAAGAAATACAAGAAGACTCAACTTCTCCCTTTTCTGTTATTCTTAATGCAAGAAGAAAAAACAATCTAGAAATGATTTAGCATGTGAGCAGGTCATCCCATCAATTTAGACACTTCCCAGTCTATAAAAGCAATAAACACGTCCTGATAAGGAAGTAGCTTAACTAGGTTTCATTTTCTATGTAGATGTAAAGACATGTGCTCAACTTGGGCAGAGAGCTGAACTGAAGTAGTAAGATGGGTTGGTGTGGTGTGTTTTTGAGTACTTGATCCGCATCTGTCATTACTGATATACTTTGGTTTTTATACTACACAATTCTCTTACTGCTCTTCCCCTCATATTTATGACCAGGACAGAAACTTTATGAAAGTTAAAACAAACTACAGAAACTAATAAATAATATTAAACAGTAAGGCAATAAATGTGCTGTCAAAAACAAATCATCTTCAGATACGATCTGAAACCCTGCACTCAGACTGTTGCTTATTTTTATTTCCCAACTTAAAATGCAATTCATATTACTAACCTCTTCCTCCAGACAGATTTGTTTTTCAGCACTCAAGTTTTTTTTTCATTTTTTTAAAGCAGAGTTCAGTTAAACTGTCTGACATACCCCTAGTCCTTTTCCAAACTTATTTTTTCCCTTCTGAGACAAATGTTTGGATTCATTTCCTAAAAACATAGTTAAACCACTCAAACTGTCACATAGTTCTGTAGGCTCTTGATGAAAGAAAGTACAAGGCCTGCTCTGAAAGCAATGCCTTCTGTTTATTTTTATTTTTGCCCGTGATGTCAGAGGCAGGAGTTGGTGGTACGCAGTAGAGGTTGAACTTTCCCATCGATATTCCATTACATTTTGTTGCCATGTGACAGATGTGTTATTGTGCTCTTAATATCCATTGTAGTCTCCACAGAAGTAAGTAGGAGGCATTACTTTCAGGGTGACCCGTGTATGTATAACACTACCCCTCCCCTTTAGAAGTATGCTAGACAGTTTGAAGCAAAAAACTTAACAAGCTATTTTATATGTTTTATAAAATATAAATCTTACATGTTTCATATAACACTGACATGTTATATGGCACATGTCAAATACCAAGCCCCAATTTTAGAAGATGTCTACTCAACACCTCGAAAAGCAGACATTGCAGATTGGCATTTGGTGCTCCATAGCACTTTTACTGTGGAGTCATGTGGAAAGCTTTATGGGTATCTCAGCTAATCTCTGCTAAACAGTTTCAGTCTGTATGCAGAAAAATATCAGGAAGCATTTTCAGCTTATTAAGAACAAGAAAGCAAAAACTAAAGCATTAGGAAGGATGTGTGCTCTCCAGGATTTTATAGCCTTAGCCCAGGAGAATGCTTCTGCAGATTAAAGTATTGGAGACAATGCTGTTATGAACCTCTCGCTCAGTTAGACAAGAACAAAGAAGAAATAGGACAATGACACACGCAGGCAAAAGTAGGTGAGGTTTCCAATGTCACTAAAGGCTTTGGCAATGTGGACTCTACAAATAGCTGGCGTGCCCAAGACCAGTTGCAAACGAACGAACACTGGCCTGTAAGTCATATAGCTTTGCTACTGTCCTATTAACCCTTGCTAATGAGCTCTGCATAATGGCATGATTAAGATATTCATAAATTCCCTGGTCTGAGTAGATACATCTTTAGAACTACGAAAATCTGACCTCAGGATACATCAAAATTAATAGCAGCCAGAGGGAGAATCAAATTTAGATCTAAGATCATCTCACTGTGGCAGTATATTCTCTCAGCCCTATTGCAATGTTTTTTACTACACTTTTCATGTTAAAACCACAGCATTAGTCAAAATGAACATAAAAACAATGAACCTTACCTGATTTTGTCCCATGCCATGACATGGGTATAGTATGACCCTGTGTCCAGTTATTTCATGTTCATTTGCAGGGTTATAATCAAAGCAGAAGTTGGCCATTCCTCTACTCTTAAGCTAATGAAAACAAAAGAATATGTTAGAGTAAAGAAAATACACCTCAGTCAGTTTACATCCATACTGCTACACTGTGAGGTTTATAACCCAGAGCTGCTTCCCAGGAATTGGAATGGATCAGATGGATCCACCGGCAACACTTCTTTCAGACTACAGTGAAATAAAACTAAGAGAGCTGTCCTGACATTGGCCACTGAACCAGTCAGACATGAAGGCTTCCCCCAGGAATGACACAGTGTTCCAGGGTGTTTGCAAGTGAAGTGGGCAGGAGGCACCTTCTACCAACCTATGTTGAACTTGGCAAGCCTGCAACCCGTGCAGAACAGAAGTCTGCCATGCCTTTCATTTCCACTGCTGCAGGGCCTAACCTCTTCAATTTTCTAATGAAAAGAAGGTTACATATTTTTTTTTTTTCAGTTTTCCAAATGAGAGATGTGAAAAGGATTTGTTCTCAAAAGAACTCCAGTACCCTCTTGAGGTTGAACAGGCAGTCAGACTTTAAGACCATAAACCATAAAAACAGGTTAAGATTTGTCTTTTGAAAGAGACGTTAGTTATGACATTAAATGTTCTTTACTTCTAGAGCTGATCTTTGACACAATGGGTGCTCAATTTTTAGATTAAATATTAAAATAACAAGCTAGCTGATTTCAGAAAATGAGGCTAATTAACAAGGACTTGCATTTAAGTATTCAGCAGTCAAAGGTAACTGAAATTAAGTGGAACAATGCCATAACAATTACTGAATCCTAGTATTACCCACTTAACCAAATTTAAAAACACATGGAGCAAAACAAGTTCTGTAAACACACGTTCAACCTGAATGCCCCCATTACTGGGTGTAATTATAACACAGACAGAAAAAGAACAAGCAGAGCAAATCTCAGAAGAGTTGCTTCTGCAGGGTGCAATTTTGCTACTCTTCACCAGTAGCTATAATTATATCCTCAGTTCCCAGTGTAGAGAAAAAATGGACAGAATTGAGAAGTGAAAGGTTAAAACCGACCATACCCCTCAAGATTCAAACCCACCAAAGAACAAACCACAGAAATAAGAAAATTGAATACTTGTGCTCCACGTGTATTTTATTTTCCCCAACATCCTTTATTACTACCTGATGTCTGCCTCCTGCTGCTTTGCACCCACTCCTGCTGTCAGGCAGCCAGTTCTCAGCACACCTCAAGCTTTGGATGTGAGCCCAACACAGGGGGAACACACTGGGGGTTGGGGAAGACCATGGTGCTGCCATGGCCTGGGGCTTCTCGCAGGACTGCGGCTGTTAATGCATGATAGAGCAGCTCTGAAGTCCCAGCATCACCTCTGAGGTGACACACAAGCAGGAGGACGCAGCAGGCTAGACAGCTCTGCACTGAACAAACTTTATCCCCCCCTGCATATCCTTCACCCGGTCTTCCACCTGTCTTGGCAAAGCGATTAACAGGGATACATTTGCCAGATTTATGCATTTAGGACTGAAGGCATTGTGTTTTAATTCCTCTCTAAACAAGGTGCAGCATTTGGTGTAACTTTTCATTAAAGGATATGCCAACATCCAAATCTGGCACGTTTTGAAGTTCATTCTTATTTTCAGCATCCATGTGTAGCAGAAGTGAAATAAATCCTCTGGCCATTCTTTCTACTGACAATGCTGCTTGGTTTGAAGGGAACAGACAACTACTGCACTCCTAAGCTGTCAAAAGAAGATGGTTTATTTACCTTTATAACACTAGGGAGGAACTACATTTATAACAAACAAGCAAAGCAAAAACAGGAAAGAAAACACATCTACAGATGATTTTTAACACACGCCACAACACAAAACAATAATCTTCTGACGCTTTTATATTCTACAATAAAAAATAAGTCAACTTAGCCATACGCGCTAAAAATTAGAACTGTTACCTCTAAAATTATACATCAGTTTCTGTCGTTGTCAGTGGCTGTCCTCAGGATCAGAGGGTTTCTCATTAGTATTTTTAGCAATGTATGACTTTGCTTTGACAGTCTACTGACTCCGGGAGGAAGATGATCGTAGCAAAGGACTTATCCTTGGTGCCCTTCCAGACAACCCAAAGCCTTCACTATCACTCCAAGTGTGTGCCCTTCACTGTCATTCCCTGGCATTTGCTCCAGCAAGTGCCTTTTGTGGCTTATAATTTTAAATAACCTATTTTAAAATGCCATGCACCACCAGAACTGTTGCAACAAGGGCACAAGAATGCTATCCTATGCACGTTACACAACGCCCAACTACAGAAAATGAAAGTGGGGTAACAGACTATTAACTTAAGGTCTGCTTCAGATGTTTAAAGCTCAGTCTGTATTCCTATAACACACATGCTCTCTCGTTTTCTTTTTTTTAGGGGATAAAAGTTTGTGCAGTCATATTCCTACATACACACCGTTAATAATTCAGCTTGGTTCTTTTAGCTTATTTTGTCAGATATGAAGAGATGTTCTTTCATACACTATCAGGAAACCTAATAGATGTTTATGACATAGGGGATAGTAAATAGTAAGCAGATAAGTGACCTGATCTGACATGCCAAAGGTCTGAAAACCATATATTTTCAAATATGATCACACCACCACAGATGACAAAATCAGTTGTCTGTTCCAAGGCAGGAAAAGTCAGACTTCGTGAAAGTAATATTTTTCTCCCGTTGAAGAGGATGGACAGTCAAAGTTTCTTTTACATACAATAGTTCTACCAAAATAATAATCATCCATTCTTTGCTGAAGCTATCTTTGTTCCAATATCCACTGTAAACAAGTCATGCAATAGGAATGATATTTCATCCACGACTTACCTTAATTCTTTTGCAGAATGCTGCATTAGAGAAACAGAAACAAAAGAAATGTTGATCACCTGGCCATTAAAACACATAGTTCAGTTCTAAGAAGCTCTGCTCATGCAGTATTACTGGCTATGCCTTTCTTTCACCTTTGTCTCCTACACTGTAAACACTGCATGTTTACTCTACAGTGCCATTTAGTCACCATTCTGTTTGGAAGCTGAAACAGGTAATAGAAGAGATATTCAGCTCAAACCTTGCTCTTTCAGTGCTTAGAGAAATGTATTCTGTTGTTTACTAATACCTGTGCACTTGCATGTAACTACAGCAGTGCAGCTGGCAATCCATAAATAATTCTTTTCCTTTTTCTTCTGAAGATATGCATGTTTCATGCAATTGCAAGCCCTGCATTAACAACAGATTTTTGACATTAAAACTTCATAGTATTAGTTGATAAACACAGCCAGTGGAGCACAGCCAACCTTTCTTTTCATCCACAGAAGAGAAAAAAAATCCTGTTTGTTCTTTTGCTGTGACATGGATATTGACACATTAGTGGTATGGGCAGATATCATGAGACAAGGTACGACATGAAACTGTAGCAAGCCAACAGCTTCACTGTACTGACCAAATATAAGCTTTTACCTCAAAGGCAATCCCAGCAGTCACAGGGAACAATTTTACTGAGTGCCTGCTATTTTCATGTCATCTTTTTTAAAGGAAAAAAAGAAAAAAAATGCGAATAATATCCTGAGATCTCTGTTAACTCTTTAACTGCAGTGCTGAAAGGAAAACACAGCGCCAGAACACTGATGACTAAGACCCTCCGAATGAACCAATGACATGACACTACTGTTGCAATTCAGCTGTTCACTCCGACAAATTCAGAACTTCACTGCACCATTCCAGCACTGGAACGTACATGGAAAACTCTGACTTCAGTTAAAAAGAAAGAAAATACTAATGAACGATAGCAGAAGTAATACTGATGGTACCCTTTTATCAAAGTATGACTGTTCCAAGTACTGAGTGAACTCTGGACCGTGGTATTCTACTGTCTTTTGGAATAAAGTGTACTCATTTTACTAGCAGGCATCTTACATCTTATAAGAATGCAATCACGGCTCAAGCAAAAATACTCCAAAGTCTGTATGTTTAAATAAAGTTCTAGGCAGCTAACATTTTTTGACAACCAAACTCAGCAGAAATGGTAAATATTCATTTAGGTATCAAGAGAAAAATGTTAGCATAAGGGTCTAATTGTCAGTGCATGGCACTGAGTTCCACTCAACAATCCTTGCGTTTATTTCAATATCTGGTGGCTGACCTATGGGTAATCTTAGAAAGATTTTCAATTTCAGTATAAACAATTTCAGGGGAGGGAGAAATCCCCACATCCCTTTGCAATCTCTTTGAACAATTAATAACCTCACGCTAGGCAGAGCTATTAACAAAGCCAACACATTTAAGCAGTCTTTCTGTGAACCAAAAAAAGCACTACGCAAATAACACAGGAGTAAAGAACGTGATCATGATCAATGATTCAGTGAAGTTAACAGATGGGGCTCAATATCCACAAATCAGTTGAATCAGTAGGTGTCATTTTTTGCACTGTCACTTTCTTCTGCACTTTAATCACATCTTAAATTCTTCCTGTCAGAAAACGGTGTATTCTCATTATGCTCACAACTAGATGACAGCATTTAAGAATTGTTTTTAGAAAAACATATAGAGCCCACCTAAATCACACCATTGATACCTCCAGCAGCTCTGAACAAGAGTTTTTTTGGTTTTTTTTCCAGGCATTGTCAGGTCTTTTCTAGAGGGTGACACACACACAGTTCATCTCTTCTCAAGAACAATGGAATGTTAGCACTACTACTAGTCCACACTTTCTTTTGGTGGCTGAAGGGTGGAGGCGAAGGATAAGGCTACTCAAATGCTTCTGGAAGATAAGTTTCTTAATACCTTATTGCTTCCACTGTCTTTGACCTTATCAGTAAACAATCCAGTAAACAAACAAAACACGATCTAATGTCGTCCCTCTGTGAGGTGCTGGATAATGCTGCATACTACCTCTCATGTCAGTGACTGCACAGAGACAACAATTTGAGTGCAAGTTTAAAGATAAGCAGAGGAGGGTGGCTGCTCTTTTAGAGGCTCTTCAGGGCTTTGCTGCACTGCTGCTGATCAATGCTTATCCAGAGAAAAATGCGCTGTTTCTCTTTCAGGAACTTTCTCGTTCAACAAAGTAACAAAGGGAAGACTGTGGGGAGACACGTTTCCTATGTGATTTTTTATGCCCACAAAAATGAGGGGTTTATTTTCCCTCCAAAAAAAGAACAGTACAGACCAAGTAACTAAAGTGAAAATGACAGTAAACCAAGACTGTCGTGACACTGTCTGGATGCAACGAAGTGGTGCTGGAATGCAGCTGAGCTTGATTTGCAGAGTGACTGAGTTACAACAGAAGTATTAAAAGTCAACATGGCATTTAAAATCAGGAAGGTATTTTATACATCTTCACTGGGCAGAAAGGTACATCTGTGTCCTCCTGATATGACAAGCAGCAGCTGTGTGACAGTTTTTCAGAGGAAGCAGATATTTGCTTCATCATCTCCAACTTCACTCTTTCTAAATGAGAGTACAGTAATGATATACATGAAGCTATAGTTTACATTTATTTCTAAGCCACTAATAACATTGAAAGTTGTCTTTTGTTAAAAAAGAGGATTCACAGTGTGCCAATGAAAACTGCTTATGAACCAGCGATGTTCAAAAGTGTCCTCCAGACTAAAAATCAGCCTGCTGGTTCTGATACAGAGAATTCTGTATGATTTCATAGTACAACAGCACGCAGCGTAAGCACTCTTTCCTGTCATCAGAAAAGCAATTTTAATCACATAAAATGTGCAACTCCAAAATACACTGTTTCTATTTTCAAGCTGACAACTAAAAATCAAAAAATTTCAGTGGTTTCTTTTTTTTTATTATTCAAATTTTTAAGAAATTCAGAAATCATTCTTTGCTTGCCGGAATACTCTCAAGGTGTCATCTGGAAGGTGCAGCTCATGGCAACGTTACCTGCTGTCACAACCTGTCATAGGATTCCTTTACAAATAGCATCCCCCCGTGTAAAGATTCTGACGGGAACCACATTTTGAAGTCTACCAATTCTAACTAAGCTCTACCAAAACCCTATATTGCTTTTGGCATAAAAATACCTTCGGAGTAAGCTAATAGGAGAACTCAAGGAACTGCAAGGAGGCCCCTTTGCAGCAACAACGTACCATGCCAAAAAAGCCTGGTCTGTCCTCAGGTACATGAAGCTCTGGGTACACATTCTCCAAGAACCACTTGAAGTCCTTACATTTCAGTTTCTCCCGAAGGAGTCTCCTCTCCGTCACATCTCCATATGGTTCCTGAAAAATAAATAAATAAATAAAAATCAAGATTAAAAACACAGAACAGATGCTCTCCTTTAAATTATCTGTTTACATTATTAGGAACCATATGCTGAAGTGATTAGTAGGACTTTTAACCAGGAAAAATTCCCATGTTTGGACACTGGACTTGGTTTTATTAGCCTTACATTTGTTAATCATTGACAAAAAAAAAAAAAAAAAAAAAAGATCAGAATGGCACACATAGAATTTTGAAATATCCTAGTAGACAGTCACTCTGAGAATACTCCAGAAAATCCACACGTGGGGACGTCCTTGAATACAATTTGCTGGAAACTGAGAAAGTGTAGTGGAAAATTTACTTCTTCCAGCTAGAGAACTGAAAATCTCAAAAGCAGTGAATGAATCTTGAGAATTTAAAATTACTCCATCATCCATTTGGAAATTTCTTATAAAGAGTTTCTTTTTTTTTTTTCATGTAACTGATGAAATCTGTAAAAGCTTCCTTTGAACTTCACAGTTTTGGGGATGGGGAGTATGAGGGTTATGAAATCTTAAATCTTCAGGGAAAAACTTTCAGTGCAGACCTTTTCCTGCCTACAAATGGGAGTGGAGTTCACATCTTTTCATGTCTGCCTCCAAAATCTATCTCTGTATTGACCGGGGACTTCAGGCACTCAGGCATGATGTACTGCTTTCAGTCCCCAGACTCTTGCAGGTCACCTGACACACTCTTTATCACTCCAAAAATATATTTGCTTTTCTGAAAATTGGAAATATAACTGAAAACACAAAATGGATGTAAAACAGAGGTGAAGATGCCTGCTTGAATAAACAAACAGCATGACACATTAGCTCCAAGGTCTGAACATTAATCTTTAAGCAAAACTTTACAGAACCAGATTCCGCAGCCTTAGCATCAATCATTTTTCCATTATGCTGCAGACCTGAACTGTTAGGTTAGATGAAGTAAAAGTTTCTAAACTCAGCTGCTGAAGCCAGTGATGCACAGAATATTATGGAAACCACAAGGCAGCAGCCTTGATACATGCAAAAAAATGCAAGAGTCTCAGCTTAAATCCGCTGTGCTACAAGCAAGCCAATAAGCAAAGCTTATGTTACTAGCATGCAAATAACCTCTAAAGTTCTGTCATTACAGGCATCAGCCACCCTGGGCTTCACAAGAAAATCTGCCAGCATGTATTGCTGTGTCCGCTTTGCATAAAACACAAGCAGAGTCATGCCATTGTTGCCTGTGAACTCACAATGTCTCCGGATACACAAAACCATACTTCTCTCAAAGTCAAGACTCCAACAGTAAAACCTAAATGGATTTTGCGTTAAAGTAAAACAATTATTACTAATATATGGACTATAAAAACCTGATTGCCTAGTGTAAGCCAAAGTAACACGAGGCAAAAGATAACAAAATTCAGTTTCCCCAGTCTCCTTCAGGGCTTCTTTGAACAACGTGGTCATTTGAAGAGTACTTCTTTTCCACAAGCACTTCTACTGCAATATGGGACATTTGCACAGAACAGGAACTCACTGTCTAGTCTCTTGGTTCTGGTCAGGTGTAGTCACAGGTGGGTGTCCAACAGCCCGTGCCCCACAGCATGTTACTTCCTTCCTTCCATTCTACAGACCCCTCCAAATTAATATAACCAAACTACCAATTTGCCATGCTCTTTCACTGTCCTGATCTACTCAAATTTTACAGTGAGTATCTTCTGAACTATTTTGCTAACAAATCATCTTATATTTTCGTCCTCATTAAAACTTTGAAAACAAACAAACAAACTGACACTTCAAACATGCTGGTAGGAACATTTTCATCCCATATTTTCATCAATTTAGTCTTTTCAATACTGATTTTTAATTTTTTTTTTTATTTACATCCTGCTGCATCTGGTAAATCAAAATTTGAAAAAGCAAATATGTCTTACATCAATACAAAGTTTTACAATTAAAAAAAGATGAGTGATCTTGCTAAAGATTATTACCAAGCTATCAAGTCACATAAAAATCTACTGTCCATTGAATTGCGCTGATTAAAATTCATTAACTATGCCTCTGTTCTGTAATTTTTTATTGATAGAACCCTCCATGGTTCTATGAAGTAGGTGATACACTTAGGGCTAAACAGTTCCTCCTTACTTGAGTTACAATGCTTAACTTTATTCTTTAATTCATTCATCTATTATTGTTACAAGTTTAGCCTTCTCCTCAACTGACAGAATTTCTGATTTTCCAAAGAACTTAAAAATTATATATACATTTATCTTCTGTGTGGGAAAATGTTTCAGAAGAAGTAAAAAAGAAACCTTTCACATTAAAACATTAATAAAATTAACAGCTAATTCATTGAAAACAAATTCAACTATAATTCCAAGAACAAGAGACTCAACTTACCAAGCGAGCGTGTGGGTTTCGATGGTAATAAAGTTCTTTATATTCATCCATCCACACTTCAGCTGCACGTACACTGTTTGCCAGAGCTTTAGACCGTGAGTAGGGAGCTTGTTTGGGAAAAACATGGCCCACGTGTGAGCAAGGGTGGATCTCAAGACTTCCTCCACACTGCCATATCTGAACAAAGAATTTCCATTGTGCACTGTTAATTTCTGTCTTCACAAGCAGAAGGGTACACATCTTTGCAAGAATAATGATTTCCTCAAGAATATCACAGTATATTACAATTAAAGCATGTAAAATAATTACTTGTGCTTCTATTTCTATATTCTCCATTTCAGAATAAGGGTGCTCAGTCATAAAACGTGACTAATCTTTAACAGGAGTTTGGAAAGAGGAACCCAAGACTCAACACATAAAAAAGTAAACAAACCAACCAATATTAGTAGGAAAAAAAATCCATCTATTTGTATCAGTGTTTCTACTTGCTGTTGAGAAAAGTACTTGAGCTTGCATGTGGAGCTGTGCCCTCATCCTCAGGCCTTTGAATGCCTAGGCCAGGAAATGCACGCCTGTGGAGGGAAAGCCCCCAGCAGGAGATGAGTCCCAGCACACACAATTCTGTAATCACAGTCCTCTCCTCTGAAAACCCTGGCCAGTATTGCTTAAGAGACCTTTTACAGTCCATCCCCACCACTCATTCCGACCCCAACCTTGGTGTAACGAATGCAGAGCACAGTCCAATGTTCACCATTTAACAGTTCATGAGCATGATGCGTCAGGCTCACTGTTTCAGAAGGGTGTCAGAAAACAAGGCTCCTGAAATTCAGTCAGGTGGGAGGAAAGGGAAGACATGTTATACTTGGACAATCAGTGGCTCTGACAGATTTTCCGAAGAAGCTTTTTTCAAGCTGGAAATCCAGGCAATTAATTCTCCTCACTTACTTAACCATCTGTATGTAGGTGGCTGCTCATTTTTCCTGAGTGAGGAGGTTGGAACCTGCTGATCCTTGAGGTCCCTTCCAACCCAAGCCATTCTATGATGAGGGAAATTGGCTAAGAGATGTTCAAGGAGTAGAGATGTTTGCTGGCTTTCTTTTGAGCAGAACATGATTAAAGGAGTTATGCAAGAAATCTACAATTCTATACTGCTCTCTTAAATAACTTGATTTTTTTCAGATATAACTATGCTACTGCCATTTCAAATGCCACTACGAAACCAACCATCCACTCTCATTATAGGGTTTCCCTCAGGGAGATTAATGTTTCAAAACAATAGCTGTCATATGTTATAGCTTCCATATCCAAGATTGTATTTTTTAAAGTTAAAATTTATCAGGCAAGTACTGTCAACAAATATTAAGGTCCATTAAATTTATTGAAGCCTATCAATTTCCATATCTGTTATATTCCATAGAAGCATCTTTCATTGATGATTACTGTTTTGATCAAAAAAATATTTTCAACAAAAAAGTATTTTCTTGCTGAAAATATGAGCAATGGACCATAAAGACAACTGAAGTAAAAACATACTGTTAAGCAAAATGCATTTTCTTGTACTGTTCCTTGATGAAGTCTGATTTAAATGGAGTAAAACATGGTGACTATATTTAATAAATTGCTGCCAAAAAGAAAATTCCACAGCATTTGAATTTTCAGCAACTATAACTCTGAATTTCTCTGAGAAAATAACCGTAGGCTGCTAGACAGTGCCCATTAAATTTGCTTCCCTCATTAAAAAGGTTTAAAATTCCTTGCCTTCCCATTACAAGAACTAGATATGTTTTAGCTACCCAGTTTTTCAGAAGACATTTTTTGTTTTGTTTTGAAGGAAAAAAAATATTTCAACTTCTATATAAAATCAGGTACAAATGAAGAGCTATAAAATAAAGCAAGGAATTCAACAGAGACACCAAAATTGATCATTAAATGTTAAATAAATGACTCTCTGGAAGTTTCTCCCCTGAAACCATATCCATGTCCTGTAACCAAGAAGCACATTAGATTTATTTATATTTTGCCTGCTCATGTGCATGCAAATATGTTTCTTTACTAGGTCTGGCAGCTCTCATTATAAGAGAACCTTCTCTTTCTTCCTATCAGAAGAAGAGAACAAGGTGACATTGGTTTTGCTTTCACTTTCATCTTGATGCACGCAGGTTATAAATATGTTTTCTTTGCTTTACAGGGATGAATGCTTGCATTAGGAAAGCTACAATAGCCATACAGCTCTTGCACTGATATCCCTGTCCCTGCCAGGCTCTGGAGAAGTGACCCAATTTCTGGGTCAACAAACACTAAATAAGAAAAGTAAGTTGGCTGTTAAGAAATTAGCTTCCTGTATGAACTGCTATCTCCATGGCAGTGTTTTAGGACTCTCTAGAAAGAAGAAGAAGAAGAAAAAAAAACATGCTACCCTCTAATCAAAGACAGGGGGCACAACCTGTTCCTAAACCCACCCAGGCTACTCTGGCTGCTGGAGAAATTTCCACATCAGGACAGGAAAAAACAGATCAGAAAGATTAGAGAAGAACCCAGGAAATCACAAGTGTAACAGCCAGGACTAGTGGTCAAGGAAATTTCAAGGAAAATTAAAGAATTAGCAGTAAGTAATTCTGCCTGTTTGAATACGTGCATTTTTCCCTCGTGCTGCAATGGTGAGTTAAAGGACAGACTGCAGATGTATCAAGCAGCATTCCCCAGAAGCAGACTTACAATGCAGTTGCCAACAGCAGGAAAATGCTGCAACCAGTTCGATGTACAGGAGACAGAAGATGAGAGAGCACTGCTTTGCATCCCTTAGGAAGGAGACTTTCAATACCCATTATGTCCATGAAGTGAAATTTTATCTAGCCAAATAGCATTAAGCAATCCCAAATCAAGGCGCATTGACTCAATTTTGCATTCAGCACGCAGTCTCAATCTCTCTTAGTCATAATGCTTTCAGCCAAAGCTTTGTCCTTGTTGCACCTCTTGAAACCACAGAGAATTTTGTCAGTTTAGAATAAACAAATAGGAGGCAAAGGAGGCTTGAAAACGTTGTCACTGGGACAGGCTGCATTCTCAGAGAGAAGAAGAATGAATTAATTTACAGTGAGTTTCAGTACTCCTGACCCCAATTTTTAGGTCTGACAGGTACAGAAACCACAGAGATGTGAATTAGCACTGATTTATCCCTCTTGACCTTCTTCAGAAATGCGAACAGCAGGAAGAACACACTAAAATGCCTTCCTAGTGCTCTGCTCCCTTCCACAAAATGCCTCACTGCAGGAGGCACATACCCAGAAGTAAAGCACATTGTCTGTGTTTGCAGTTTTGCTCCAAATGCCCAAATCTGCACTGGTGAAATTAGTGTGCCCAGGCACATGCAATGGCCCATGGAGCAGCTGCCACTGCTCAGTCCATCCTGCTGTACATTTTCTCCCAGAAGAGAGCTGCTACAGTCTGTGGAGAGCTGGACCAGCCCATGAAAAGAAAATCTTTCTCTAGGTCAAACAGGCAAAGCCACTGCTCACTCACACTTTTTCATCACATGGGCTCAAATACCGGAGTCATGAAAGTAGTAAGAGAGACACCTTCCAGTCTTTCTGCAAGGAGATAGTGCTGGCCTTCCATCTCCCTGGCCCCATAAACCATCTCAGAGACTTCCATCTGAGGTGGCACTACTCCCAACTCCTACTGGCCTATAGGGAACGTAACCACTGCAACTGAGTGATGACCCCAAAGAAAATAAATCTACCCTTGGAAAGATGAGACCAACATAATGTACACATCAAAGCAGACTGCAACTGAACCGGGGCCCGCTATGAGATTTCTGCTTCAGAAGCTCACAGACCTCATGAAGATGGGTAAGCTGCTTTGAGGAGCTGAAGCCCCCGAACTTGCTCACTGAGTCAGGTGAGTAGCATGTTTGGTGCCAGAAAAACTAATCTCTATGTGAGAAGGGAGGAAAAGAGGACTTCAGATCAAACAGTGATCCAAGATGAGAATTCTTTCTCCAGAAAGAAACCGTGTCGCTTCTGAGTCAGTGCTTATTAACCTCCCTACCCCTTTCCTTCCCTTATTCTTGAGCTCTCTTTGCTTGGATTTCTGCGCTACAGGCTGCAGGAGACAGGCACAGTGGTCATGAAGACTGCACACTTCTTCTGTCAGCTGGCAGAATTCTAAAGCGAGGCAGTCTGCTTTCTTTCTCATGAGAAGGTTTTGTAACATCAGAATACTATTTATTCCTGAAAGCTACTCTTAGTGGTAAAACAAACACACAAAAACAACAGAAAACCAACAATGCTTGCCCTCCCACAATCTGTCGACAGACAAAAATGCAAATATGACCATAAAATACATGTACGTAATGCCAAACAAAAAACAAACAAACAAACAAACAAACAAATAAACACAAACAAAGAGGGAGAGCATGAATATTAAATGATGGGCTCTCTGCAAGTCAAAAATGGCATTATGGGGTAACTTCTAAACCCCAAGCTAAGCAAGCTAAGAGGGATCCAGGGTGAATCATGTGCTCAGTGGGAATCAGCAACAGCACAGGTAACAGCATACACGAGCACGTTTGCTTTGCTCATCTGCCTGAATTGTCTCATATCTTCTTTCTTTTCTTTACTCTAAATCCTTTCCACTGCAGCATAGCAATCTGTCTGCTTCATGCCTAAGTCCACGTCCGACCTCTGGTGGGGTACCGCTCCACCGCTCTGGGAGATTTCCTCATTGCCTTTTATAACCTTTATATGACATTTTCCTGACATGAAACAGAAAAAAGCCTTACAGAAGCACAGGCTTGCTCACTCTGTCCCACTGATAACTTCCATCAGCTGACAGCTGTTCACTCTGCCAACTGCTACAGTGAGTTCCAGCACCACATGCAGGAACTAGTAATGTGTCTCCTAATATCTGCTTTAAGCCACAGAACATAAACTTCATACTCTCATGTCACACCACTGCTTACATTTTATGCTGATGCTCCAAATAAAGAAATATTTTAAAAATATGTCTTTTCAAATGGTTATTCTGAAGGAAAATACAGCAATAATGAAGTGTGAGAATGATGAAAAGATTAATGTAAACGTGTACTGAAATATTCTCTTTTTCTTCACAGTTGCTCACATCACATCTACCTCAATGAGATAAAAGGGCACAAAGAAAAAAATAAGAAACTTGTATTTATTCTCATGAAAAAAAAAGTCACTTACCCTAAATGAAAACTCAAGGTTTTCTCCTCCCCAGACTTCCATTCCTGTGTCATATGAACCAAGATAATCAAAATAGTTCTTACTCACAGAAAATAATCCACCTGCCATGGTGGGAGACCTGTAAAAGAGAACAGTAACTCTGGATTTAAAGAAAAAAAGAAAAGGGAATTAAAAAACCAACAGAATGAGTTAAAAATACAACATTTTCGCGGTCTACTTTCTCAGTAGTAAGAAGCAGTCAGTGATCAACTAAGTATTATATTGCGAGGCCATTTGAGTTTAATGTTTTGCTAACAAAACTGTATCAGAAATGAGTTTCAAAATCTATTAAAATAAACATATCAATGAAATGTGAGAAGATAAATGTTATGCAAGGATAAACTTTTACAACTGTAATGTATTTGAGACTGGCATTAAATGACTAGCCTCTTACCTTCAAATTACAGAACAAAATTATTGGTAGAATTATTTTAGTTCTGAAATTCTAAGTGCACTATACTTGTAAATTTTGCTAAAGTTGTAAGTAAACACAAACCCGTGCTTTAGTAATTAATAACAGTATTCCTGATTCCATTAATATCAAGTGGAAAAACTCAGAAATTAGCTGATGAGAATTAAGTAAACATAGCCCCAGAGAGATTTTTTCCTTTGAAGATGACCCACCCATTTGTGGGTTTTTTTTGTTTGTTTGTTTTTTATTATTTGTTTACTATGTTTGACCAAAAAATATGAAGCCAAAATTGGAGCCACACTGGCAGGGCAACGCTAAAAGGACACAAGACACCGATCAACAGCACAGTTAAAGGATGTGCTTTCTGTAGGGTGGTGTATGCATGTGTACATAAAATTGAATTTGTTTAATATTGCTCCTAATTGTTTACAGCCTCAGAAAATGACCCTCTTTAAAAGTGCCAACCACATTATGCTGGTTGGAACTTAATTCATCTGACAATGTGAATTGTACTAAACTGCAATTGATATAAGAATTAAAAGATGCTAGATCTGCCATCAGTTATTCTTAACATGTCAAAACTAATATTATTAGCCATCTTTTTGAATCAACACAGTCTTATACTGTCATATGTTGTCTCAAAGAACGGAAAGAGATGAGGTGAGACAGAGAAAAAGACTCCATAAACTGACAAGCTCTTCTGCCTCACCCCTTGTCTAGTCTTTCCAAACAGTCAGTGATATCACTCTCTCAGCACTGCTATATTCTCCAGATAACCACAACACTCAGCTCAGTCGCTGGTCCATCTTGAAGCTTAATCTCTCATCATTTTCCCAATGGCATTCCAAAGACAATTCCTTCTTGTTGGGAAGAAAAGCACTGTATTTAAGATAGAGGCACAAAAATTCTTACTCTACTTTGAAGCACTATTTTGGAGTCAGCATGCTAGTGTATACTGAAAGAGTCTGATTTACTGTCTCACTTTTACCATTAAAAAAGAAAAAAAGCCTGTTTTCTCACAGTTGAGGATAAATTCATTAATATTAGTGAAGCACTGGGTATTATTATCATGATAATGGACCTAGAAAAGACTGGGAAAAATCAATTATTCTGCATCTGTTGTAGGCTGTCAGATGACAAATTATAAACTAAGGCAAGGATGTGACGTTAAAAATGCTGGTGAGGTGCTTCATTTCTCACAATGCACTGCTGAAATACAGCAACTTCCATGTCAAGTATAGCAGACCCCGAGCTACCTGGATTTTGTCTAAAGTACCCATTTTCTAGAAGCACTCTTTGCATTTTTCTTACATAACCTAAAATACAGTACAGAGTGACAAATAACACCTATGGATTTCAAGTCTTGCAAACAGAATTAAGAGCCACCACACAGACATTCACATGATCTCCTATGAGCTAGTCCCTCCCTCAGAAACTATGAAGGGCAAAGCTAAACCACTTCAACCCAAATAGAGAATGTGAAAACTGGTTCACCTTTGAAAGCACAGCAAAGAGCCACCACTACTGTTACAGCAGAGATAAAGTGTTCAGCAAGACTTCTGCCCTCTTGCTGGTTGATGATTTTTTTCTTCTTTTCATTGCTGACCAAGGCACATTTTTTCACAATGTAGATCTCTTTGTTTAGCATAGAGGACATCCTTGAGTATTCAGAACTTACAACCTTTCCTTGTGCTGCTAAATGTCTATTGGGAGTGCATCTACAGAAGTAAGTGACTACTTGTGCAATAAGGATTCTGCACAACAGACTACAAGAATTTCAGCTTTTACAGCGGTACTTTTCCAGGAGCATGAAGAACAGAAGCTACTCCAAAAAATGGGGAACCATACAAAATACGTAATTTCAAACTAAGTGATAAGCACTCACTTACCATATATTTTTTAAGCATCTGACACTTCCAGCTGAAGTCAAAAGCACTTACAACATTCAGATGAGAACAGTATGCATAAAAATTCACCTGATCACATCAATCTTGGACTTCCTTCGTTTCTGTTCTCTCTCAGGGGTACTGTGCCACGTGAAGACCAATCTCCAGTCAAATCCACCGATCTGTGGCTCACCAGCATTACCCAAGTACTCAAACGTATTCCAGTCAATAACATCAATAACAGGGCAGACGACAGCTGATTCCTCTTCTGCAATCCTAACATGTTTTTAAAATAAGAAATAAACACATTAGGAGAGAACATATTACTTAGAGAAGCTTCTAATAGTTACTTCTACCAGAAGATTCTCTCAAAAGCTAGAGCTGCCAAGAAAAGAAAACAATGGTTAACACCTAAACCAAAATTTCGTCCCATCTCAACTCATATTACAATATAAATTAAAAGAAGGACTACAAGAATAATCCTTTTTTTTTTCTTCTTTTTTATTTTTTTATTTTTGGCAGATGTCTTAGAATGGATTCAAGCATCTGGCAAGCACCATTCTTCCTGGACATTGGAAGAGTGGTATGCCAGATGGCTTGTGATTACATATTCAGCACCTGGCTCAGCTGCCATATCCAACATCACAATCTTAACAAAAATGTCTGTTTTTTACAGGTAGCTGCTTCTGAGATATTGAAGAGAAAAGAAGAATGAAGTGGGATTTCTGAGTCATATCAGAGCTGAAAATGTGTAATCTTTTGGCATGACCATTATTCTTCTCCGGGGACAAAAAAGATAGCTCTGTAGCCCTCAAAATCATAGTTTTTCTTATAAACATGATCATCTGCAAAAAGTTAGAGGTTACACTAAACATTATCACAGTAATTTAAAAAGATACTGTGAATTCAAAACAAAACATAAAAAATGAAATTAGATCTCTAGTAGTGAAAATATCATGAAGATGGCCTCAAAAAACCCTAACACTACCAGACAGTTAAAAGGACAAAAAAGAGTTCTGCAGAATGACATCACTATCAGCAAGTCTGATCTAAAGATAGTTAAGATCTCTATCACTACCAGGAACATATCACAGCTGAGGACACTCCTTGCAAACAGGCTTTCGCAAGAAGACAAACTTCCTCCCATTTCTCAATATCATTCAGGGTTTTATGAATTCCTTTCCAAAAGTATCTGCCCTTAGAAAAGGTAAGGAGATTCTTTGGCTTTGCCTCAAATTCTGGAAAGGACTCTTTAACTACTACAAGAGATCACTTCAAGCATGCAAACTCAAGCTAAGGCTTTTCTCTTTAATCATTCTTTATCAGTCTTCTCTACACTACTCTTGGACACCTCTGGTTAGTTCAAACACAAAGTGGCTCACTTTGAGTCTTGTTTTAGCCCTGCATCTTCTGATTTACACATTCCACATAAAAAGAAAAACTGAACACACCAGATGGTCAGACAAAACCTGATGTATCCATCATTCAAGGACAGTTCACTTCTCATGGGAATGTGAAGCTTAAGATCTGCAGGCTGAACAAGGGGCTCTGACTCTGTTACGCTCAGCTCTTTGAAATTAGAGCAGTTTGTGGTGGTCAAATACCAGCAGGTGATGTAAGTGGCTCCAGAAGGGTCTTGTCTGAGCTGAGAAAGATTGCCTTAAGCAAGAAACAGTCCCTTCTCATTGCCGCTGGGGAAATACAACACAGATGTTTTCTTCTTAAAAATCACCCACTGAAGTGCTACTTGGCAAAGTGCACAAAAGGGTTTGCACAAACATTGTTATCTTCACTCTCACTTGCATAAAAGTTACGTACAAAACAATGCGAAGGACATAAACACAGAAAAAACTCCCAATCAAAAGTTTCGTTGTTCTAGAAGAGGAGAGAAAAATATGTATTTGGTACCTGATTGCAGTTACAAAAGGAATCAGATAACTGAAAAGCCACACTGACATACTGCTTCATATTTGAGCCTGAGCCACGCAAACAACCGCTCAGAGATGGACATCTGAAGCTAGAGCAAAAAGGGCACATGATCCAAGACACATCCAGAGCTAACTTTTTACAGAAGGCAATGTATTCCACTCACAGTCACATAAACTCTTTCTCAAGACTACCATCTAGTGGTTTGCCAAAAACAGTGAAGGTGTTACAGAAGTGACTCAGTAGCTGTGTGCTGCTTTTCAAGAGGGCAGTCATTAAAACCATGCTTATTCTTTGATTTTCTTTACATTTTTGTCTTTCTTCATGCTACCTGTGCTTTTCAGTCAACCGAAATTTATCTGAACTGTACCTGTCTTGAAAATTAGAAAAAAAAAAAGAATAAATATGACAATATTAAGAAGAAGAAAATAGTTAGTCCAGATATGATTTCAAATGGACGGTGGATGCTTGACAATCTCTCCCTGATCTCGTGTAGTGCTAGATTTTCTAGCCTTTCTCTGAGGTCAAAGATATCTGAGAAGGCACCCTTACAGAATGCAAACCATACCACTGACCTTGGGAAAGGATCTTTTATTTATTTATTTTTAAATGCATTTGAGAGAGCTGATTTCCTATATGCTATACATAAGCCATCTGATTGAGGTACTGAAACCATCTGATAGTGATGGGGTGGTAGGTTGATGCAGCGAAGTACTCCATTGGCTGAATATGCAGTAGGAAAAGTACTCTTCAAGGAGTTTTTTTGGCTACTGACCATATGGATAAAGCATAATGTAAATATTTGTACCATTCAACTAGTGTTCTGTGTTCTTGGTTTTGTGGAGTTTGGGTTTTTTTTTGCCATTTTTCCCCCCACACTTCTTTATTATTAATGAAGTTTCGGAAACGATGCAGATCTGATAGATGAGAAACAACAGAAGTTCAAATTGCAGTATCCCAGCACGGTTGGTGTGCTGACATAACATTAATTTCTCTCTACCCTACCTACTCCGTGATGCTTTGTATCACAGTTTGGAAAGATGGCCTAGCTCATCTTTAAACAAGGAAGACAGAGTTTATTGACTTTTTTCCTCCAATCTGCTTCTGCATACCTTCTCCTGAAAGAAAAGATGACACAGGGCCCGCAGCTTTAGAAATGATCTTATCCACCACCCAGGCTGATATCCACACTTCTTAAGGCAATTTCACAGCTAGGGGTGGCCTCTCCTCCTGAAGACAAGGTTTTTCTCCTTTGAAGAAAAAAAGCTACCTGGCCCACACAGAAAACAAACAAACAAACAACTCTTCATGCTCCAGATTTCTATTTTCTAGCTCTCTGCCAGGAGAAAAATACTACAATTGCCTGAGGCACCAGACTGTGATAACCTCAGACAAAAGTCTTTGAAGAGTGATTTTTCCCTTGCAAAGCACAGGAATGTGCTAAAATGACTTTTTTCCTACTGCCCCAGGACAAAGTCCGGATAGTGAGTAACTACCTTTCTAGAAGTGGTTCCAGCCAGCCCTCATGGCATTCACAGTGGCAGTCCAGGAAGGTCAGGATGTCCCCTTTGGCTATAGAAGCCCCCAGCAGTCGAGCTCGAACCAGTCCTTCCCTCTTGTTGGCACGGATAAGACGCACCTTGCGTAAGCCAGCAACGTAATTTTCCAAAGGCTCCTTTAAATGATCTGTAATGACAGCAGAAAAACACATAAACAGTTCTGTAATGACAGGTTTGTGGTATGTTAAAGAATGCTGTTTTTTAAGCATTATGTAATATAGTTGGTGCTTTAGAGATGCTTGCATTTGGAACTTTGATTCTAACACTGTCTACGTAAAGAAAGGATACGGATAGACAAAAACTCGTTAGTTTTAAGAAACTAAATGCTTCATATTTGCTCTGTTTCTCACTTCCAAATTGTTAATTTTGTCTCAAATGTGAAGGTTTTGCCATATAAAAATTTTAATCTTAACAGAATTCACCTGTGATAGAAAATGACAGCACTGTTACATGTTCCACAATTCACACAAAACCACACAATTTAGATGATCCTTACTATAACTGACACCAACACAACCTTGGACCAATTGAAACGTCCTCAAACGAGCACAGGTGAAATGCTCCAACAAGGATTCAGTTATGCATGTGTGGAAGCACTCACACTGCAACAAAGCAAACTTGCCCAATTCAAAATTCAATTTGGTCCAGGACTTGAAATTTTCACTGGCTTCCAAAAGACAAAGCATTTTCTAGTCAGATACCTCTGTCACAGAATTTCATGGTGTGCTACCAGATGAGCAGATCTTTTTCTCCCATGGACTAGATGACAACAATAAATAAATAAATAAAAATATAGGACAAGACATAATCAACATTATTTAAAATTATTCTTTGTACCTTTGTCACTGTAATCATCCACAAGGATAACTTCTTCTAAAAGTATATCTGGAGATGTCTCAAGAACACTATGAACAGTTCGCAGAAGTGTTGACCAAGCCTCATTATAGAAAGCTATTACAACTGAGGTTTTGGGCAGGCTATAGTAGTCATACTTCTTCTCTTTGCACCTGTAAGCGAGGGGACAATATTTAGCACAAGTGCACAAACACTTGCCAATGTTCAGAAAACTACTCCCAGATGAATAGTTCATATCTGCACAAAAAGAATATACACAGGAACTTAACACAACTGTGAGTACACGGAGTAGTCATGCAAATACTTTTAGAAAAGGAGAATTAAAAATATGAAGTATGGTAAAAACAGCATAAACTATGGATAACCTGTATTTTGGAAAATAAAACATGTGCCAGACAGTAAAAATGTAACTGTGAAGAAATAGTAACATATAAAGGGAGAAAAAAAACACACCAGTCATGTAACTATGAAATATGCACTCCAAAGCATAATTTAGGAAGACCACAGAACTGCCAAGATATAATAGTGAAGTCATAAAAACACGGTTATAAAAATGCACGGTTTTGGCTCTGCGGAGAGCCAGCATGTTTGCAAACCTTAGGGACTAAGTTCCAGAATGGATTTCCTATAAATGTATACATATATATATGAACTTCTCCAAATGAACATAAGGATGCTAAGGGAATTTCAGATGAGCCAAGCATATAAGGATTCCCCTAGTCTGAAAGAATTTTAAATTAATGACAGTTTTTAGCACGGTTGCTCCCCCTTCCCTCAAGCACCATACAAAGTTTTACTACCCTGCAACAGAAGTGGTTTAGAGATCTAAGAGGCTCCCTGTGCCTCCAGCTTACTGCCTGGAAGATGAGAGGGGCAGAAGGACACACTTCTGCACATCACCGGGTACCAACAGGTACCACAGCATGTAGGGCATCCCTCACATCAAGACAGGTTATCAGTAAGTCGTTCAAAATCCAATGAAGGGAGAAAGCAGAACTGACCAGGAGCAAGTGTGACAGCAAAATCCATAAGTCCCATTTAGGAGAGGAAAAATGTCCCAAAACACACAGACAATGATATGAAAACTGCTTACCCAGAGTGCAGTAAGACTACAATTACTGACTGCAGTGCTGCTGTGATAGCACTTAAAAGAGACTTCTTATAGATTCATATAAAGATAGATAGTATTTATTAAGATTTGGGGTGTAGTAAGAGGCGTAAATACATCTAAAATTACAATTCTTAAGAGAAAAAAAAAAGTAGAAGTATGTATTTTCGTAATAAATACTTGAAAATGAGGAAGCAAAGAGGAAAAATGATAACTGGGCGGAGGAGGAACACAGATGTGTGCTTCTCAAACATGACAGGAATGCTATGTAACAGCATTCATTTTATATGAGATACACATGTATACACACAAACATGCACACACACACACTGAAGAACAAAAGTGCACATCCCTCCAGGCCACAGCAGCGCTAAGACACATTGCATAAAGACAGCTGCCTCACACTTGAGGCTCGTGACACAAGTCATTTATTTTGCCAAATATTTGCAAAAGTAATATTTTATTTTATTTTTTTCTTTAAGAGCAATACAGAAAAAACAACCACACGAATCCAGATTTAGAAATACATATTTTCTTTAGCCTGCTGTAATGTAATTATGCTCATTACTGCCAGGAAAAAAATCCTGTCATACATCACAATCACTTGTGCTAGGTAATTTCAGTTCATTTCTTGATGGAAACAGGATCATTACCTGCCCATTTTAAAAAAAGTACGGAAAGAAATAATAAATATGAGAAAATCTCCAGGGAAGTTCTCTCTGGAAAAGGTCTCAAAAAGATTCATGGAATATTAAAGTTGCATTCCCTTATGCAAAAAGGGAAAAGAAATCCAAAAGGTCCAAAGAAGCTTATAAGCCTAATTATAGATTAAAGACTTCAATGAATTTGCCTGAAAATCACATGCTGGAAATGGGAAACATAATTTGGCAAAGAACAAAGCAGTCCCCAAACTGCTCCTGATTCATCGTGCGTTGCTGCCTCCTCCATCAAGTGCTACCGAGGCTGTGGAAAAAAGTCAGACCCTTATGGAACAGACCAGAGCCCACACTCCTTTGGTTTCTGAAGTCAAGAAAGAGGCTAAAAGGAAAAGCACTGTGTCATGAAGAACAATTTGCTATCAGTACTGTGAGGAGGAAGGCTGTCTGTGCCTCCTCTCTGTACCCCTAACAGGAATGTCTTCATAACCTGTTGGCATATTCCAACATGCAGAGCACTACCAAGTTCATCTTTTTAGTGCATTATGTTTATTTGTGGGAAGAAACAATCACCACATATGCAGTAACTAACATTTTGCAATTTAAAAAATAAAAAATAAAAAAAAATCATCATTCAGCTACTAAGCAAATCTGCACATTCACCTTTTCTCTCATTAAAGAGGATACGTATCCACACTAAACGCTGACACCTAAAAAGAAGCTTAAAAAGAAAAGACCACAGATAGGAAACCCAACATCAAAACTAGTGGTCATTTCTCTTTTCCAAAGCCTACTTACAGCAGAACCATCTTCACAGTGCATCTTCTGTATTCATCCTTGAAAGCTTCCAGATTTTTATTCCCCGTGTGTCACCCAAGTACCCAAGAATCTGTTTTCTATGTGAATCATTTCACTCCTACTTTGGGTTATTGAGAAAAACAAACCCAAGTCAGTTACAATATGTCATTAAAATGACAGAGAAGATATAAGCTAGTGACAGTAGTCCAAAAATATGTTTTTGCAGCTAGAGAACGTATATTTATACGATCTACACTGCAAGCTGCTTTCAGTTCCTGACTAAAGCCTGTGTTAGTGACACTCCTGAATGCCCAGCACTGAACTGGCCCAGGACAGGTGCCGTGATAGGAGCAGATTAACCATGCCTCATGGCAGCCAACTGGAGACCCAGTGCTATCCTTTAGCCAGCTCTGTGTGTCCGTGAAGTCAATCCCTCTCACCCTTCTCAGGATATTTATCCAGGATAGACAAACAGGCCTTTGTAGGCCCACATCTCTCCCCTGTCAATAGAGGTTTAATTGTAGAGCAGATGCTTCACTTTCCATTGCTAAAGTTAAGTGAAAGTACCCACAGTTCCTACTGCTGGCTGGTGCACCACCCAGAATCTTGTCATCACAACCACCAAGCAGTTCATAGAAACGCCTTGTAAGCATAAAGAAATGAGGTGCTTGCAAATTTGACATTTCAAAGCATGGAAAATGAACACAATAGCTCTGCCAAGCGAATTCCAATACATTACACAAATACTCTCATTACCTTATTCAACTACAGGAATTTGATTTTGCTTATACTTACAAGCACTATATATATTTAAAAACCCAATGAAGTTTAAAAAGTACGTATGGGAGAGAGTTCACTTGCTTCAGGAAAGTAAATGTCTCTTAGTCCAGCTGATTTTGAAAAGAAAATTGTAAGACACCAGGATGAGAAAAAAGGATGTAAATTCTAATGGTATTTAGTCAAGAATTTTTATATTCCTGGACGGGAAGAGAGAGAGGATAATGCTGGTACACATCTTTCTTTCAGTGAGAACAAACTTAAAACCACATTCACTGTCTTCCGCCTCTCCTGGATCTTTTCCTACTGCATCTACTCAAACATCTAACTTCCCCAAATGAAACCAAGAACAATGCTACTAAAGATGCATCACCATACATCAAAGGTCTCTTGAGGTTTCGGATTTATCCTTCTACACTGCATCTGCAATGTACTGTCTAACTGAGACTGTGAGACTGACGGGTTTAATAATTTAACCTTGGCATCTACTACGCTACAAAATTTTCTGTTAGTAAGCACTGCAATAGGTTATTTATTAGAAACTAAAGAGACATCAGGCAGGAAATGCCTAAACAAAATTCAATGGGCTATTCTGGAGAACATTTGTGTCAATTAATGTAATTACTCAATTTATTTCAGCGTAAGGAGCTGTTCTCAGAGATGTGTATCTATAAGCAGGGACAGAAAGCGTGAATGTGTGTAGAGCAGGCATGCTGCCATGACTTAAGTGGGGTTGCTGACACGCTTCAGTGCGAGACATTTCCAAATTGTACGTTCTACATGCCCAGCTACTTGTATTTTAAGAAAGAAAAAATAAGTACCTGAAAGTTTTCAGAAATTTGTTAGGAATACAGCCTGCTCACAAATTGTTTAAGATTTTGTAAAGATATACTTCTCTTTTAGAATTAACAGGCTTGAACATTTTTAAATGGAAAAAAAAGTTATGTGGTGGAAATCAAGATGTTGCAATTATTGTCTGCTCTCTGCATCAGTACATCCCCTCCAGACTGCTGACATTTAAATTTGTTCTCTACATTTTTAATATGAATTCCCAAAACCATAGGGAAGCTCAAGATTCTTCAGCTGTTCTCAACAACTTCCTAATTTGAACATGGTTAAGGAGTGGAATTAAAGGTGATGTCCACTTAGTCAGAGGTGTGCTCAACAGCAGCACTCTGTGGGCTCTGAGAAAATACAGTTGATCTGCACCTACGGCAACAGCTGTGGGCATCCAAATCCACTTCTTCACTTCCACTCCATAAACTGCAGAGGTACTGATGTGAGAGCCTGGTAAGACAAAACGTCTCCCAAAGGTAGAGGATTAAACCGTGCTGGGGCACTGCTCCCCCTCTCCCTCTCCTTCCCCTCCAGCCATGAGCACCTTCTCAGCACAACACGCAGTGCAGCTCAGCTTTCTGAGCCAACCTGCACTGCTACCGAGGCTGTAACCTCCTCCAGGATGAACCTGAGCTTGAGTGGCCCTTCCTTGCTTCTCCTTAGGTGAGTGGATAAAATCTGTAAGTCAAAAGCCACACAGCTCTATTAAATCCAAATCCTAGATGTGTAAGCGCATGTTTTCAACGCAATTAAAGGTTATAAATCAGGTTACTCTTGTCTTCTTCAAACATCACCCAACATTTCACCCTAATACATTTTCTCAGATGAAAGTACCTCGAAGGAAGTGTCAGTTCTGCTTAAAAATTAAGAAGCCTCGAGGCCTTATCCAAGCAAGGAATGCAAAGACTGCACTTGCTTCTGCACACCTCCGCACACATTATGGAAGGTGTGTCTTGCTCTGCTTAGCAAACCAGAGAGCCGCAAGCTGCTGATACCTGCCAGGATGGCCAAACTGGGCAAGGCTGAAATGAGTCAACAGGGAAAGTCAGAGATAGGGCCAGGCCCCTCATCACCTGCTCCCCTCTGGAATAAACCATGATGCAAAGTTCTCACCCCTTCCCCCAGAATACAGCACAGTCTGTGAGGCTGTAATACAATCAGGCGCTAAAATCCACAAATTTAAAAATATCCACAGATTATTCTGTCCAGCTTGTATTCTTTATAGTCTTCTAAGAAGCCTGTAGAAGTTCTGGCCCAGATTTTGGATGTAGGTAAGAAGGCATTTCTGCATGGGTACATGAGAATTTATTTTTTTAATTTTGCTGATTTGAAACTATGTTACACTTCGTTCAGATGGTTACCTGCGCTTGTAATCTTCTTCCTAAAACTGTGAGAAACACTTAACGTTTGTACTGAGCTGTAAAATTTCACACACCTACATTCAAAAACTTAAGTGTAGGTGAAAACTGTATGATTTTACACAGCTAAATTGAAAACAAATATATACTTTTAGGTGAGTAATTCGATTTGAGACAAGAAAAACAATTTGCAAGGTAATACAGTAGCTGAAAGTCATTGTAACCATCACTGGCAGCAGGGTGCGGATGCACCTGGACTTTTGAGACATAGCATGTATTGAAATCACAGTGCTGGGGGAAAAAAAAAATGAGAGAGAAGAAAAAAACATGCTTTGTGCTTAACTGTCACTAATCTGGAAACTGTGTCATATTAAAATGAAACCAATCAAGCAGTCATCTAGAGGTCAGAGGAAGCTGAGGAACTCTGTAAGAAGCTGCAAAGGAAAGTGGACAAGAAATAACACTGTCAGATCTACTGGAAAATGTGGGAGGGTGACTATTAAATAAAAGCAAAATGATAAAGAGTCCCTTCCAACCCAAACCACTGTATGATTCTATAAAGAAAACTGACACACTTTTAGGGAAGATAGGAAACAGTATCTCAAAAACAGTAAGATATACAAAAATACCAAAGCATGTGTAAACTAAAATACCAAAGCACGCATGGAAGCATTGCTGTGTTCTGTGCTGCTGCAAAACACAAGTCCGCTGATTT
Source organism: Oreortyx pictus (assembly GCA_036925125.1). Lineage (NCBI taxonomy): Eukaryota > Metazoa > Chordata > Aves > Galliformes > Odontophoridae > Oreortyx > Oreortyx pictus. The sequence continues at coordinate 58,763,023 of JAUPFR010000003.1, forward strand.
AAACCAACCAACCAAACAAAACAGTAATGCTGCAGATGTATTACTCCTCCACATAACCACAGGAGGAAGGAACAAGAAACCCCAGTCACACGCTGCTGTGTAGGTCCAAAGCCTATTTACAAATGTGAAGAATCCTGCAAACTAATGATAAAGTAACAACTAGAAGGCACTATGACCAACGTAGTTAAATGGCAATATAATTTATTTAGTTACTTATACCCAATTATCTCTTCCAAAAAAACTCAGAGGAAGAAAAACAAACAAACAAACAAAAAAACCCACAAACACCAAAATAACAGCAGTAGTGTTATGAAGATAGCAAAAGCATATACAGCTACAAGTGTTTTATGCAAAACATTTGTCTGTATGTAGAAATATTGTCTGTTTGGACTCTGCTCAGCTGTAAAGCATGGACATACCTACAGCAAATGAAGCCTGCGTGCAAATACTGCATGCGTAGGGAAGGAGTGTGCCTGGCAGCTCAAGCTTCTGCAGATAAGCATGCCATAGAGTCCACTTTCAGTGCTGTAAAATGTGATTGCTGTTTTTTATCTGTCATCTAAAGAGACTGGAAAATGTGGGACGCTTATGGAAGCAGCCAGGGTTCTGGAGAGGAAAGCCCTAGCTGCTACTGCAGCAGGTGAGGCTCCTGGAAACAGCAGCTTGCCCATCACACCCAGATGCTGTCACTTCATAGAGTCACTAAGGTTTGAAAAGACCTCCAGAATCACCTAGCCCAACCATCAACCCACCACCACAACACCCACTAAAGCATGTACCTCAGTGCCACACCTACCCAAAGCAGAAGACGGAGAACAGCCAGTCTCAAGGACTGCTCTGTGAATTTGCAAGATACTACTAGACAGGCAGCCTATGGAAATGGGTATGCACAGCACAGTAAACAAAACAAAGCACAGTACCAAGACAAGTTGTGTGAGACTCAAATCCAAGAATAGGAAAAACTTCATCCAAAACTGTTGCTTTAAACTCAGGGATAACATAGAAACATGGAATCATAGAATGGTTTGGGTTGGAAGGGACCTTTACAATCACCTAGTTCCAACCCCCAGCTATAGGCAGAGACACCTCCCTCTAGATCAGGTTGCTCAAAGCCCCATCCAGCCTGTCTTTCAACAGTTCCAAAGAGGGGGCATTCACACCTGTTCCAGTGCCTTACAATCCTCACAGCAAGCATTTCTTCCTAGTATCTAGTCTAAATCTACCCTCTTCCAGTTTAAAACCACTTCCCTTTATCCCATTGCTACCTGCCTTTATGAAACACTTCTCCCCAGCTTTCCTGCAGGCCCCCTTCACATACTGGAAGGCTGCTCTAAGGTCCCTCCAGAGCCTTCTTCCAGGCTGAAGAGCCCCAGCTCTCTCAGCCTGTCCTCATAGAGGAGGTGCTCCAGCCCCCTGATCATCTTCATGGCCCCTTCTAGACCTACTCCAACAGCTCCATATCCTACAGGCACAAAGAGCAATGGTGATAGAGAAAACTATCTGCATATTTAAACACTAACATAAATATACTTAAAACAAGCCTTCTCTCCACAACACAGAATCTCAAATTAAAAAACAAACTTCTAAACATTTTTATAGCTGACAATTACTATGCAGACCATTTCCAATGTTTTGGGGGGGTTCCGTGGTGACTCAAAATCATTTGTCAGGTAGACAAAGATGAGAAAGGCAACTCCATCAGCTTGTGAGGACAGGAGGAATGAGGCCCAAGGGCTTATTCAGGCTTCCACCATGAATGACAGCACGAAGTGCCAAGTATGTGGAAAATGCTGAGTCAGCACAAAAGTGCCTCTCCCTCCCTTCCTCCTTTTGTAACTAGTCAGACAAAAGAAGGCTGGTGTGATTACATGGAAACCATCTCCAAAATGAATGTGCAAAGTGCTCCGATCACGAGAAATACAGCCTTCCTCCTCCCAGAAAGGCAGAGTGTCTAAAACCATGAACAACCCTTGAGAACAGTACTGAATTTAAAAGAAGCCCTGCAGAAAAACTGGAAATGCATTTTTCATTCATTGAGTGAGTTTGCCCAAGTGAACGACAGATGTTTGGAAGAAAATCTGTCTCATCTAGATAATAAGATGACTGGGGAAAAAAAAAAAAAATCACCATGGCCCTGAAGAGGTGCCCAGTGAGGCTGCTGAGGACTCAGCCTTGAGCACCTTCCAAATTGGACCTAACAAGGAAGACATGCAGCAACACACTCTGACACTGAAGAGCCACTGAAGAATTTGACCCAACCTGTTACTCCACGGTTCTATGAAGTATTTTGCTCCTCGCCTTTTACAAACTGTATCACTGTTTCATGATTTCCTGGCAAATTGCACATCCTTATTTACCATACTTTAACCAAAAGAGTACTTCTTCACAGGTTGATTTTTATGTATATGCATATACTCATAGTTCTAGCTGTCAATAGAACTAAGAAGCTTATGTGTGACAAAACACAGTATTATTAGATGCTGATGATAAGCCAAGACAGTTAAAGGAAGCAGCAACTGCCCAAAAGAAATGACAGAAGCTGTCACCCTCTCCAGCTCTCTAATTCAAGAGAAAAAGGATCAGTTCTCAGAATAACATGTTACGGTAGTCTGTGAGAACAACAAGGAATAAAGGTCTGAACACTTACATTGGGAAGAATGTATTAGCAGGAAAAGCATCTCATGCTGAAGAAACTTTATAATAAAGTACATACCATCTGATAGATTTCATAATCAAATATGACATAATTTTGAGGGCTGAACTCAGACCATATTCCCTTTCCTGCTAGTGACTGCTGGACAACAGTGAACACCTTCACAGCTCCCTTTCACCTTTTATCAGTAACTACTGCCACACTTCTGGTTCGACAACATACAGCAGTGGGAAAAAGTCTGTGTCATCTATTTCTGATAAAGCAACACCTTGTATCCATAATTTTGCAGAGCAGGTTAAAGGCTTATTAGTTTAGATATTCTGAGTCTTACTAGCCAGAATTCTGTTTGGTAGCACCCTCAAAGTGGGTCACTGATGAACGTGGAAGGACAGTGAAGTTAAAACAAGCAGAGGGGCATCCAAAGGTTTCTGCCTGTCTTTACTCCCATTTCTTTTTAATCTCCCATTTTCCTTGGACCTAAAATTCAAGACTTGCCTCACACATGTAAAAACGTGCTGAAACAGACCAAAAGCCCACAGTGCAGTATTTGTTAATATTGATTTGAACGTTATAGCAGATGGACTTCCATATATCTCACAGCACGTGGATTCACAGAGCAAGGTGGTGGCTCAAGGTGCTTCATCCTCCGTATGTATCCAGCTAATTTCTTACACTTCACATTTCAATCCATATAGCCTCTAACACTGCACTGAAATGCAATGAATTTTCTGGTGGTACAGGCTTACGGATACCTTCCTTAATACTTTTGGGTTTATTTTGGACCTGGATCTCTTCCCTCTTAACAAAGATAGTAACAACTTTATTGCAAAATTGTCTTTGGGGAAATTTTTTACATTTGCTGTGTGAGTCGGATAAATGTTCTGTTATACTTCTGCAGTAATTTACATTTAACTGTGTGGAAATACATGAACAACTTAGTGCACCAGCAGATTATAGATAGATACTAAAACAGTACAACACAGCCTTATCTTCAGAAAACAATTATGTCCAAGATTATGTCATTAACCCCTTGCAATCCTTTGGCTTAGACATTTTATCATTTCAACATCTAAGTACTAAAATAAAAAACAGCATGTCACCATAGCAAGATCCAACTGCCTTCTTACATTATTCCATGAATTTGCCCCCTCTATCTACATCACCGCTCACTTAGCAACTGCGATCTTCCATTTCCTCCAGGAGGTCTGGAAGAAATTGCAGAAGTCCTAAATAATTTGTTAAAATTACTTAAACTCTTCCTGAAGGAAAACAACTAAAGCCTCTGTAGACGCTACAGTCCAGTCTTTAGACTGCTTCAGAGGGGGCAGTGTGAGTTTTGTAAGCTAAAGAAGCCTTCTGTCAGGCTTACATTTACTGTAAAGAGGCCTTGCATTCACACTGCAATTTTTTGTCACTGTCAGGTTCACGGTTTAGACTGAACACTTGTCAGAAGAACTGGGTGAACAGCTGGCCAGGACACACAAACAAGAAGGGAATTTATGTCGGAGACAGGACTGCCCTTTCCCCAGTTTCCTGTGACCACATGAACCTGCTGCAATGAAACCAACTGGCTGAGGCTGAAGTGGAAGGGTCTTGAGCTGGTATTAACTGCAGCCTCGGCCCCTTTGGCTGAAGGGACATACCCTAGCTGGCCCGCTCTTCTCTCGGTTTAAGGCCATCCTTCTCAGCAGCTGGCTACTTGCATACAGGACAGGCCATGTCGAAGATGAACCTCTGACCCAAACACAGCATTTGCACTAGGCCAGAACCAACCATATTGCCAAACCTGCTGCGCAGCACCACCTTCATGGCTGCACCGAACTGTGGTCTGTCAACTCAAACCATCAGCTGGTATCTAATGCTTACATCAAAGGGTGGAGCCATTATCTCTGGTGAACTGCCGCAGCAACAGGCTGTCCAGGAACAAAGTAAGTGCCAAGTTAGATGGACTTTCAGCATCTCAGTGGACGCTTCTATGTCACGAAACAGCAGCACAATCCCAGTAAATATTCACCTGAATCTTCTTTGCGACAGAACTGCCCGATTCACACTGTGCGGCGTGAGGCACTTGAGCGCAGTGCGAAGCTGAATTCTGGGAAATACAATATTTGTAGAGCTGGGAGTGGTTGGAAAAGTACACAGCCGGCAGTGACCTACCCGGGGGAGAACCGGGACCGGCACGGTGCCATGGGGAAAGGCTGACACCACTCTGCAGAGGAAATCAGCCCCTCCTGGGCTGCGCCACGGCCGTGCCCTCTTCTGCCTTTGGGAAGCGAGCAGTCTATGAGCGATGCGATGCTTTTAAAGCGGTCTGCGGGGAAAAGCGATACTGCACCAACTGCCCTCGCGTTTCCGAGTGGAGCTGAGGGCTGTGCCCCGCTGACTGCAGCCACCGGGCACCTGTCGGCCCGGGGCAGCCGCCGCACCGAGCCGAGCCGAGCCGTGCCGTGCCGTGCCGGGCTGGCTGGGCTCGGCTCCTCGCCCCGCCCCGCAGCCGCCTCTCGGCTCCCGGCGGTACTCACAGCGGGTGCCAGCGCTCGGGCAGGCGGCGGTGCAGAGAGATGCGGTCGCTCAGGTAGATATTGATCTGGTGCCGTCGGATGCTCTCCTCCTGGCGGCGCTTCTCGGCCGGGCTCAGCTCCAGCCGCACCGCCCGGCCCAGCTCGCCCAGCGCTCCCGGCTGCGGGTCGGGCTTCGCGTACACCGGCTTCCGCAGCAGCTCGGCGTCGGCGGGCGGCGGGGGCGGCGGCGGGGCTCCGCGGGCGGCGCGGCGGGGCGAGGGGCCGTGCCGCCAGGCGAGGAAGCCGAGGGCGGCCAGCAGCCCCAGCGCCAGCAGCGCGCCCCCGCCGCGGGAGCCCCGGCCCCGCTTGCCCCTGCACATCCCGCGGCCGACGAGGCCGGCCATGCCGAGCGGGCTTTTGCGGGGGAGCCGGGCGAGGCCGGCGGGGACGTCTGCCGGACGCGGGCGCAGACACGCCTTCGGCCCGGGAGAACTCGGCCAAGTTTTCGCGAACCTGCACAAGCCACGCAACTCAGCCGGCGCCAATTCCCCGCCTCGCCAGGAAACCCGCCCGGCTCCGCCGCCCGCGGCTCCTCCCTTCTCTCCTCCCCGCCCGCCGCCGGCCGCCCCGCGGGGCAGGGAAACGTGGCGGCCGAGGGCTGCCGGGCCGGGCGGAGAGGTTGGCGGGGTAGGAGCTGGCGTCGAGCCGTGCTCGGTCGGGCGAGTGAAGTCCCAGATGTCTTGTCCCCATGTCACTTGACACAACTGCACGGGGCAAAAGGATCTGGAGATGTTAGCTGACAGCCAGCAGTGTTGCCTAATGTGGCCAAGAAGGCCAATGGCATCCTGGCTTGTGTCAGAAATACTGCAGCCAGCAGGGGCAGGGAGGTGGTCATCCCCACTCTGGTGAGTGCTGTGTGCAGTTTTGGGCCCCTCACTACAAGGGAGATATCGAGGCCCTGGAGCGTGTCCAGAGAAGGGCAGAATAGCAGTGCAGTTCCTGGAGCACAGGTCTTACGGGGAATGGCTGAGAGAACTGCGATTGTTCAGTCTAGAGAAGAGCGAGTAGTGGTGAGGCAGTGGCACTGTCCCTGAAGGTGTTCATGGAACGTGGATGTGGCACTGGGGGACAACGGTAAGTGATGAATTTCCTCTCTGGAGAGTAGCAGGAAGCTGAAACGTAGGTTATGAAGTACCACAAAGAGGTGGCTGGCCTCAGCTTGTGGAGTCTGGTGGACATCAGCCACGCCAGGACCAGTCGTACCCAGGGGAACAGAGTCTAGCCAGCGCTGTGAGGTGTGATCACCAGAACTGCAGATTTCTGTGTGGTGCTTGGAGAAGTGAAAACCTGGCCGCCACTAGGCAGGGTGACAGCGTGCTGTTTTGAACTGTTTTGGATTTTAGAAACTAATAAATATTACATGTGACAACAAACACTGATTTGTCAAGTACTGTTGGAGGCCTTGCTCTGGTCAGGAGGATGCTGAATAACAATGAGTCATCCTGATGCTGGCAAGCTACCATAAACCAAGGAGCTAAGGTGGAGTTGCAGACGAGTATGTGTGTATATAGATATAATGTTTTCTTATTCAGCACTGCAGTTAATCTATTACAGATACACATAAAAATATATGTTTCAAAACATGTACATGTTGGACTAACTTAATGGTAGTGATCTAGATGTGTGTAAAAATTCGTTCTATCCAACTATGAACTACCAACGTGCTGTACATTGGAGCATGTGTTGTCAAGAAAGGAAGACATTGCAAGACAGTTGAGTGGCACCAACGACTGCATGCCTAGGAATTGTGCTTTCTTGCTGCCTGCCAGCCTTTCTGAGCAAAGACAGTTTTGGTATTGATGTTATAGCAGGGATTCCTTAGTTTCTTGGTGGTGGAGGTATAAACCCTAAAGATGCAGCCCACGTTTCTAAATTGGGAAGATGGGGATTTGAAGGCTAGGCTATTTAGTGGAGAAGAAATTAGTTGGATGTTCACAACCAGAGGGCTGCCTGTTCCACAGGGGCCAATTTGGGGATCAGTGTTCTTCAACATTTTTATCAGTGACACAGACAGTGGAATCAAGTGTGCTGTCAGTAAGTTTGCTGATGCAAAGCTGGGTGGTACAGCTGATACAATAGAAGGAAGAGTGGACCAATATGGGCCTAATGAGGCTCAATAAGGCCAAGTGCAATCCCACGTATGTGTAAGAGAAGAACTCCTTGAGAGCAGTCCAATGAAGGACTTTGATGAGGGTCCTGGTGAATAAGAAACTTGACATGAGCCAACAGTGTGCTCTTGCTGCCCAAAAGGCCAATTGTATCGTGGGTGGCATCAAAAGAGGGGTGGCCTATGGGGCAAGGAACGTGATCTCTGCCTTCATGAGACCCTCTGTGGAGTACTCTATTCAGGTGTGGAGTTCCCAGCACAGGAAAGATGTGGAGCTGTTGCAGAATGTACAGAGGAGGGCTGAGGGAGCTGGGTTTGTTCAGCTTAGAGAAGGCTCCAGGGAGACCTCATTGTAGCCTTCTAGTACTTGAAGGGGACTTACAACCAGAAAGGAGACCAACTTTTTACACCATCTGGTAGTGATATGGCAAGAGGGAACAGTTTTAAACTGAAAAAGAGGAGATTTGTATTAGACATCAGAAGGAAAATTTTTACTCAGAGTAGTGAGGCGCTGGCACAGGCTGCACAGAGAAGCTGTGGGTGCCCCATCCACGCGTGTGCTCAATGCCTGGTTGGATGGGGCCCTGAGCTGGTGGGGTGCAGCCCTGCCCACGGCAGGGGGCTGGGCTGGGTAGACTTTGAAGTCCCTTCCAACCCAAACCATTCTGAGCTTCTGTGATTTTGAGATTGTATGATTCTGTGATTCTATGATTTCTAGTGTATGCTGTGGGTTGTTTGGCTGTCTGAAACAAATAGGCCTGTTTTTTTTCCCTTTGTTGGATGCTGCATATTACTTAGAAGAGAGTGACAGAAGTATTAAGCATGAGGAGTCAAACAAGGCCTTCTTGGAATGAGTCAAAGGTGAAGGAGTTCCTCTTGGACCATGGAAAGGAATTATTGAGGGGATGTGAAATATGTCGAGCAAAATTCATGGCTGTTTTCATTAAGAGGAGTGAGAAAGAAAACAGGATGGTTCTGCTGCAGGAGTTAATGTTAAGCACTAGGACAATTCAGAAGGAATGTGAGAGTATGACCATGTGACTAAAACAAGTTTGGAGATGAAAAATAAGAAACTGAAAACAGAATGTGAAAAGAAGGCATCCTGTAACTAGCAGCATACCACCTTCCATGAGATTTTGAAAAGGTCAAAAAGACTAGATGCAAAGTTCAAGAACATCAGTGTGCTTTCACATAGGTAGGAAAGCTTATAGCAGGTAGAACATCAGGTCAGCTCTCAGTAGTAATAACGTCATCAGGGCATATAGCTGGGAAGGCTTTCTATGATCATTACTGCTATGAGGAATGAACATAAGGCTTTCAGATGGTAGTTTCCCAGGAGACAATGCCCAAGCACATAAATCTGAGGAAAGTCAGCAAGACAAAGTGCAGTATTGCTGTTAGTGCAAAAAATAATTTAGGATAAATCATTTGCATTCAAAAAAAGGTTTGGACAAGATGTAAAATATGTGTCGTCAAGGTTCTTAAGCCCATGTTAGAGCTTGTGCAGTTTAATCAAGAAGGGATGACTAAACTTTCTGAGCTGAAATGCCTAAGGAAAAAAGGCACAGGAAAACCTCTGCTCTTAGTGTGAAAAAAAGCCTCAGGAAAAAAAAAAAAAAAAAGAGCATTAATAAGGTAAATTACTGTCCTACTATCCATAAAGCTTGCATCAACATTTTAATAGAGAAATCACTTTTCAGAAATTCTGAAAATTTAATGGAATTAAATAGGTTTAATAATGAAATTAAAAAAATGGATTGTGAGGTTTTGTTTAAGATTAGTAAGAATATTTAGTGAGTTATAAATTGTTTTGAGAGTTTCAGTTAGGAAGACGTAGTGTAACCATACGAGTAATATGAAGTCTATAATTACTTTTTTAGGAAGATCTAACATGCCCTCCATTATCAAAATTAAAACAGAAAATTGATGGAATAATTAATACATTTGAAAAGTTTATTTTTAAAAAGTAAATGTTTTTGTTTCTTTTTGTAAAGAAAGGAAACAAAGTATTAACTAAACCTTTTGAAAAGCAGTAAAAGAAACATCTAAAACAGTTGGCTGTAATATGTAATTGTCCATAGGAATTTATATTAATAGTGAGCATAATAGCTAGAATAAGGGAGTATCTGTTGCTCAATGAAACATGTTGAGGCAGTTTTTTAGTTAACCTAAATTACTTGAGCTTTTTGAAGAAAAATCACTAAGTTGAATTATTTTTCATGTTTACTGTTATTAAAAGTTATTCTTCCCTTATAATGATGACATGCATCACAGGAAAGAAAAATAGAAGTAATACGTTTTGCAAAAGCTTTAAAATATTTTATTTTCACATTTTGTTTGTTTGTTTGTTTTTATCAGATCTGTACTTTTATTCAAAATAAAACAAAATTAAAGACTGGAAATGGAATGTAGGAAAGTACGAGCAAACAGGGAGCTTTGAATAAACTCTGTGCTCAAATAACTTTCTAAATTCATGCTTTATAGGGAAAAGAAAGTCCCAAAGAATGTCTTTCAGAAGAATGTTCCTTGGTTCAGTAACAACCAATGCCTGGGTGTTCTCAAATAAAATAAAATAAAATTTAAAAAAGGCAGAAGAATAGTGTTCTTCTGCATTGCAGGTGGATAGAAAACTTGTTCAGGGAGTTTGGGGCGCGTGACTTGATCCGTAGAGGTCCCTTCCAAAGCCTACAATTCTGTGATTCTGTGAGATTTAGCCAAATTATCAAGCATACCTTGAAGATAGCTGTGGGCTGATGATGGGTCATTATTCAGTTCTAACCAGTTGTAGAACAACACTGCCCGGCAAACTCTCATGACTCCCACCCTGGTTGCTTATTGTCTCCAATACCAGCACAGTATGCCTGTCTCTTTTAAAGTAGTATTAATCATACCTCTTTTTTGATCAGTAACAGGGATATTTTTTTCTTACACATATATTTGTCTGGAAAATGTCATCATTTGGCGCAGTTGCATAATGCAAGTGAAACATGAAAGGAAGCAGGTGCTGCTTTCCCCACTGTGGGTCTTTGTGGAAGGTGGGTGCTCAGCCCCTCTGTGCTTCTGTGGGGACCCCAGTTTTACAGGGCGGCCACTGTGCTAGGAGGGAGTCCAACTGAACTGCAAGGAAGCATAGCACATCAGGAATTTAAAAGGAAGAACAGTGGTTCTGGAGGTCTAAAAATAAAATGGGTTAAAAACACAGACTTTGGTGAGTGAGATAGAAACCGTGAGCTATTTCAGGCATCTTGTAGCAGACTGAAGAATGAATGCTGCGTAATTCTGATACTGACATGCCAATAAAAACAGGCTGATCTGGGGAGTGCTGCTGATACAAGACCTCACCTGTACTGATTTGCAGAATACAGCATGTGCATATGTACATTTATATGTCTACGTGTATATACATAAACATATACAAAACACCTTATTCAAATAACCACGAGCTGGGATAGCTTAAAGATAGTAAGGATGCATCAGTCAGTGTATTACTTCCTGTGGGCATTAGTTGATGGATATATAAATGTTCTTTTCAGGTAAATAGAAAGCATGAACAGCAGACATTAGATGAGACCCTGTATATGAAGTCATGGCTAGCAAGTCTGAGCGCCTGAAACTATTGGAACAAAACTGCATTTCTGTGCACAGAATATGGTGTAACAGGACTTGTTGCTGAAGGAGACTGACCAAGGTCTATTGCTTTCTAAATCTGCTATCTTGTACATTTTTGTGTGCCACTGTATTCTGCGTGGGGGAATTCAGTGACGCTTCTGCTTCATCTGCACTTCCGTGTCAGACACCATTCTGTCATACTGCCCCTCTGCTGCCACCTGTTGCACAACAACAAAATGTACTGGAATATTGGCGGGGAGGTTCAACCTCTACTGCCATACCACCATCATCTGCCTGTGACATCATGAACCCACATAACAAAATAGGAGGCATTGCCTTTGAAGCTGACAACATACATGCCATGATTAAACAACTGGTCCAGGAACTCAAGGTGATACTGAGTTAACCACAGTCATCCCATGCTTACCAGGGTTATTTCTGCTTCCGTGTCTGAAGAAACCAAAGTTTAACTTTTATGAGCCTTATGATACTGGAGAAGTATCTTTTCTCTGATCACACTTGTAATATACGAGTCTACCTTTTTCAGATAAAAGGCTTCGTCGAAAACATGAGCTATAAGTTTCAGTTCTCTTTTTCTCAGAATCACGATTTTCTTGTGAAAATCACATGAGTAGGGCCTTTCAGTAGAAAATAAGCCTGTATTCTTTCAATTGCCATGAAATAGTGCCATGAAATAATGGGGATTTCAGATGCCATCATCCCCTGATTCTCATAATGAAGATTATGACTGAGTCAGCTATCTCCACGTTTCTGGTTTTCTTAGGAACAGATTTCTTGACTACTTGCATTTGCTCTTTTCTGATATATATATATATAGTACTTCTACAGTCTTTGATGTTATGTGAACCTGAATAATATATGCGATAGAAATTTGCTCAGGTATCATAGTATGAGAATATGCCCACTTTGATTGTCCTCTATTGCTCCTCTAAAGGCCAATTTTTTTTGTCACATTATCCAGCCAATTTGTAGTTCTACATTGCTGCACATTTGCCACATTATAGTTATTTTACTAGCTCCATAGGTACACTGCATACCCTAGTGGATTCCTGGGTTTTGTTTTGCAAATAAAGAGCTCAATCTCTAGGAGAACAAGGCTCCAAGTTTATCTCCTGTGTGTTGCATTGCATTCTAAATAGCTTTACTGAAACTTACAGTGATCCACTTATCTCCCTGCTGGTGTTTAGGTATCACTTGCAGTGGAGACTTCTGTTGGAAAAGGTTCGCAAATGTTTGCCTCACATATTTGTTCTTGCCTCATATACTCTGCTGTCTTGGTGTGCCTTGCATTTTTCTCATTTCCTTTAGTCTAACGTTATACTTTTATTCTTCGGGTTTTTCATTGTCATTGCAAATTATTTTAACTTTGGTGCAATCCAACACTGACTTATCTGAATTACTACCTTGGCATCATGAAGGAATTCCATGTCTAAAGCAACGTGTTCTACACAGACTGGACAAACCAGGTGCAGATGCCTTCCAAATGTCCAGTGTCACTCTGCACTTCAGAATCTTGGTTTTGTTTTCTCCCATGTTCTATTCCAAGCCTTCTTTATTCTTTTACTCTAATGACTCTAATGAAAGACTTAAGTTGTTCTTTCATTGCTGAGGAAATCAAGTCATGTATTTCCTAGAGGAGCTGGTACTACATCACCATAAGAGTGTTCTGTAACATTTAATTCCTTGCAGTAGAGATCTGGTTATTATCTGATTCTCCGTCAGTAACAGAAATCACTGAGTGATCGTATCTGTGGAAATGCCTTGCATGCTGATTGAAGATAGCAATGATCATAATTTAACAATCAAGTTTAGCATAAATAATTTCCTCTTTCATTTCTTAAGAATTTCCTATTGCTTATGAGTTTCTTAAAAGAAGAGTTGCATCTTTTTGCTGCTAGGTGGTTTCTAATTTTATTCATTATATGTTTGTCTGGAGTTTCAAACCATTAGGAGAATTTGATAGCGTAATCATCAGCTGCATAACACAAATATCAACACGTTCTGCAACTTATCTCAAAGATAAACTGGAGTGATTCTGTCACTAATTTGACTGTATCCAAGCATGCACTTTGATACAATGCATGACCCACTTTTCTTAAATCCTGAATAATGTATTGCATTAATCACTCTTGCCATTCCTGTTTTCAAACTATTAAATCTTACATAAAATTTATTGCACTGGTTTTGCTCATCATGGCGAGCTTCTCACACTGTTGCACTGTAAGAATGGTTGTAATGGCTAGACCAAAAGTTTGATGATGGCCAGTATCAGCATCTTGAAGCTTAACATAAATGCTTACATATTTTATACTAATTAATGGAGGAATCATCACTGAATATTTACCACATCTAGGAATTAGTGCTATTCTTTCTGTGAGGATAAATTCACAGAGGTGCATTTTTTCTTTGCTGTGAGCAGTAGTCTCCCAGTGCCCATAAGCAGTCCGTACTCATTTGCTGCGGTCTTTTTCAAAGTACAACTTGTTGGACCCGTTGCAACGACAGCCTTGTGATCTGGGTTTGCTAGTGGATCAGAGGAGGAAGGCCACGTAACATGGAAGGTACGGGTGCATCTGACTGAAACCACTGTGTCCTTCTAGTGACATCTAGTGTTTCACTGCGCTCCCTGCAATATTTCCTAGTCCTCTCTTCGCCAAACCCTCCACCGCAGTAATTAGTGCCATGTTCTGACGTCGAAGTCGCAGATTTTTAGAGAACAACCTGCTGGAAGCTGTAGGTATGCATCAAGCATGGCATTGCTAGCAAGTCAAGGGATGTGACTGTCCCACTCTCAATTGGTGCATCCTCACCTTGAGTTCTGTGTGCAGTTTTGCATGCCAAAGGATTAAGTAAATAAATAAATAAAAATCAAAATAAAGAAAAAATAGAACTATGGGAGAGTGTTCAAATGAGAGCTACAAAGGTGGTGAAAGGTCTAGTGGGCAAGGTGTGTGAGAAGCAGCTGAGGTCCCTAGGTTGGCTCCGCGCAGAGCAGAGGAGCCGAGGGGAGTCCTGCGGCTCTCACAGGGAGCAGAAGGGCAGCTCTGATCTCTGCTCTGTGTGACAGCGACAGGGCCCGAGGGAACGGCATGGAGCTGTGTCAGGGGAGGGGCGGCTGGGGGATAGGGACAGCTCTGCACCACAGGGCGGTGGGCATGGAATAGGTCTTGCCAGGGTTCAAGGAGGGTTTGGACACCTGATCTCAAACATAGGGTATGAATTTTGGATGGTCTTGTGATGGGCCAGGAGTTGGACTCAGAGATCATTATGAATTCTTTCCATGTCAGGATATTCTATGATTCTCTAGGGGAAACTGTAGGGGCACAATACCATATTCTTAAGCGAGAAGTCGACTGTAGTTTAAGTTATTTCACCAGAGCTTCATTCATTTCTTGCTTTAGCTGTTGTATGTCAGTATAACCTGGAAAAGTTAACTTGGAGGCTTCGAGTAGAGAGAGGGAAGAGGCTTAAAAATGCCACAAGAAATCAGCTTTACATTCAAAAGCTTTAAACTAACAGACCAGCCAGTGGGTACTACTGAGATGTTGCAGAGATGTTTGTTGGATGATAACGACCAAATCCTTTATTGCAGGAAGGGGGACAGGCTGGAAGAGAGGGGAAAACTAAGCAGGAAGATGCGGGTATAATGCAGCTAGAGTTGGGCTGGCAGAGAGCAGCTGGGCTGTGGAAGTCACGCTACAGAGCAGCAGAAAGGGATTCTTTTCTGGGGCGAAAAGTTCTGTAACGGCACCTTGCTGGGACGGCTGGAGGCAGTAACGCGGGTACTAGGGAGTACCCTAGAGGAGCGCGGCTAACACAGCTTCCCTTCCCCAGCCTGGGCCTGCCTCCTCCCGCCGCCGGAGTCCCCTCCTCCCCGCCGCCGCCTTCCCAGCCGCCGCCGGAGGCGGGCGGGCGCGGGCGGCCGAGCTGGTCGGGCCCTGCCGGCGCTGCCCATGGGGGAGTGCGGGGTGCCCGCCCAGGTCCAGCTCTTCCTCCGTGCCTGCGAGCAGGGCGACTGCGAGACCGCCCGGCGCCTGCTGGGGCTGCCAGGCGGCACCGCCGGATCGGCGGCCGCCTCCGCCTGCGGCACCGAGGAAGCGGCGGAGCCCCGCGGAGAGGCGGCGGCCCCTACCCCCGCCGTCGCCGTGGACTGCACCGACGAGGCCGGCAACACGGGGCTGCAGTTCGCCGCGGCGGGCGGCCACGAGCAGCTGGTGCGGTTCCTGCTGCGGAAGGGGGCCTCGGTGCAGAGCACGAACCACTACGGCTGGAGCCCGCTGATGCAGGCGGCCAGGTAGGGCCGCCCGCTTCCCTCTCGCTCCTGCCGCCCCTCACCGTGCGGGGATGGCGGACCCCGACCCCTGGGGCGGAGCGAGCGAGGCAGGGACCCGAAGGGGCTAGGCCGCGGGAAGCCGTGACCTGTCCGTCACCTGTCGGCTCGGCAGAAGATGCCCCCGTGGGCCGGGAGCGTGGGTTGGGATGGGTGTTCGGGTCAAGTGCTTGGGTTTCCTTTTTCCTCCCCTTCCCGCGGCCGCGCGGGGTATGCGGGGGACATGATGGGGTGCCAGGCGCGTTGCGTTTGCGGCTTGCACAAACCCAGCGCGGATCCAGGGCTCCCCAGAGCCTTCACCTGACCCACCTCGCCCTCGTCCGTTCACCCTTGCTTCATTTTCTGTTTGCACATCTACCTGTTGACAAATCGTCTCAAAGTGAACGGAAATAATTGATTTCTCGTGGCTTTTCCTTCCTTTACTAAATGGAGGAAGATATGCTTATCGGTGGAAGATACACAAAGTGATTACTTTGGATGTTAATGACAGCACCGGATCTCTTTGTGCATCATATCACTTGTATCGTTCACTACAGAGCTGCAGAAGGCTCTGGTATTGCTGCTGCTTCTGTTTGTGTTTATCTTCACATACAAGAATACTCTGTGGAATTACGTATTTTGCAAGATTTGAGGGCAACGTGAATTAAATGTTTGATTGAGAGGTTTTTTGTCTTTTTTTTTTTTTCTTTCATAACATTAAAATTCTTGGAAGAAAAGGATCTGAAAGTCAACATTCTTCTTTCAGTTAAAGCCCACAGAAAGTTCCCAAAGAATGAGTCACACAGCTGGTTTTCCAGTAAGAACGAGGAAGACAAGGTTCAACAGTTCTGTTATTTCGTGAAGGTTAAAAAAAAAACAAAACAAAAAACGTTTTTAGATTTTTTTTTCCTCAATGAAAACCTTACGCTCGTTCTCTGGAGACAGTAAACCAAATCACCGTAGGCTGCTAATTGTTTTAAAGAAATTGTTACTGTTTGAGAAGTACTATAGATACAGAGATCTGCAGAAAAAGCTTAAAATGGAAGAACTTCTTTTTTTTTTTTTTTTTTAATGGATAGCCAGAAAGCAAATGTAGTAATCCTACCGACGTACTTTTCAAACTATGCATGTGTTGAATTTTTGGCCGTGTTTAGTCCTCTTGAAATTGGCGAGATGGCATATGTGTATAAAAGTAACCATGTCTCCAGTGACTTTGAGATCTGCTGTAGTAACACAGTTAAAGTGACAGGGTTGCACCCTAAGTGCTGGACAGCCCTTGGAGGTTTTCTTCTGCAACTATGTGCTTTCTTCAAAGACACTGGGGCGTTTGTGTCCCATGCCTGCTCTTAGTGGTTTGTAGCATTCTTGGGGATTTCCTCAAATAATGTTTGATTTTCTTTAGCGTGTAAAAGGAGCTTTCAGGATCAAAACTGGTCTGTGTTTAACACTGTGCAAGCATATAGTAATGCGTGGTAGCTGCAATGAGCAGCGCAGAAGTACAAATCCTGTAAATGTATTGTGCTTAGTGAAATGTGAGAGTACTTCCTCAGCTGCGGAGGGGTAAAAGGTTCCCATTTCCTCACTGCAAGTTAGCTGATGTGAGGGGTGGCTTGCATTATTGCCTTTTGCTTACTGACAGATTACCAGAGCTTCTGACATCCAAGGTGTATTGAAGCTGTGCTTTCGGTGAAACCGGTGTTGGAATCCAAGCTCCAAATGTTTCACACAAGGAGTCTTTCTCTGTTCCCCTGGTGCAGAGATAAGTTTGGTTTCCCTTATGATAGCAGTGGCCACTTGCTGTATTCTTTTCTGAGCTTTATGAGCACGTCACACTTGCCTTGAGCTTTCTTTCATTATGGGAGTTGGTTCATTTTTTCCAACTGCAAAACAGGGGATGATGCTATTACAAAAGATGGACAAACTATTTCATATAATGGCCCGAGGGTAGCACATTGTTGCTTTGGCCAGAGCATGCTCTTAAATTGATGTCTCCATTATGGGCATGGTCTCCTGATGTATGTGAAACATTTTAGGAGGGTACAGTCCTCAGTGTTGGTTGTTCCCTCCAGTAGAGTGATCACAGTCCCATTCAGTAACTTGTGCATAGAATCATAGAATCCTTAGAGTCTGAAGGGATCTTTAAAGGTTATCTAGTCCAGTTCCTCTGCAATGAACAGGGGCACCCGCAGCTAGGTCAGGCAGCTTAAAGCCTGATCCAGCCTGGCCTTGAAGGCATCCAGGGATGGGGCTTCTGCCATATCTCTGGGCAGCCTGTTTCCATGCCTCACCACCCTCACCATAGAAGATTTCTTTCTTATTTCTAACCCGAATTTACCATCTTTAAGTTTGAATCTACCCTCTTCAAGTTTGAACTGTGCATGATCCCATAGTCGCCCAGTCCTGTCCATTAGTCTGTAAGGCCAATTTGGTAATTAAATTTTCTGTGTTTGGAGTATGTCAGTTTTCAGAGTATGTCAGAAGCCTCTACTATCCATTCTCACCTTTTTCATACCTCTTTCTTTCTCTCAAGGTTTGGACACCTAAGCGTGGCTCACATCTTGTTGGAAAATGGTGCTGATCTCAACGCGCAGAACAAATTAGGAGCCAGTGTCCTCACGATGGCCTGCAGAGGTGGCCACGTCAGCATGGTAAAATTGTTGCTGGAATCTGGAGCTTATGTAGACAATTATGACCATTTTAGCACAAATGTGCTTAACAGCAGCAGAGACGACCTTCCTGACATCACTCCACTAATGGCAGCTGCGCAACATGGACATGAGGCAGTGGTACATCTGTTACTAGACTGGGGAGCTGATTGTAATTACACTGTGAAGACTATGGGCTGGAGTCCTTTAATGCTGGCAGCTGTCAGTGGTAAGGTGAGCTTAGCACAGCAGCTCATGGAAAAAGGTGCCAATCCTGATCACCTCAATGTGCTGCATAAAACACCTTTTGAAATCTCTGTGGGCTTCAAGCACAAAGACATGAAGGACTACCTGGAATCTCTCACAACGGTTAGACTTCAGACAGGTATGGAACATCGTTTTTTTTTTCTTTCGCTTTCTCAAAGTTTTGATCCTATATTTGGAAATCAAAGGGATTCATTTCTGTGTACACTTGTGTTCTTTAAAATTTTAACTGGACTTCTGAAAGTGTTGAAGCAGTTGTACCTACCGTGGGTGAGGCAGGAATGCTTGCCTCAGCAGATTTCCTCCACACTAGCCCAGCAAAATTCCTGTCCTGCAATAAAGATATTCAGAATATTTTAAATTTCTATAATGTTTTAAACTTTTGTTGTTGTTTTGTTTTGTTTTACCTTTAAAAACACATGACATACATGGTCATTTAGGAAGAAAATATATAGACATCTACTTAATAGGGGTCTAAAGAATGAGCGTCATAAACAGAGTAAGGTACCAAAGAAGGGATGTTACAAACTGAATTAAAACTTAAAAATATAAAATCTGGAATACCTGCATTGTAGTGGGGGATTAAAGAGGTTCCATTTGTCTAGTTCCCTGAAATGATTAAGAGAAGTCATTAATAAAGCGTCCACATTAAGGACAAGAACTCCAATTCTGAGGGGCCTTTTTGACTGGTAGCCAAAGAAAAAAGAACTTGAAAGCTTAAAGGTAGAAGTGTTTAAATAAGGCATTGTGTTTGGTGGTGAAGTTTAGATTTGAAGTGACTTAGAATGGGTGTAGAAACCTTAACAGTTTCAGTTAAGGTTCAGTGCCTTTCTAAAACTTATCAACAGATTTCTTTCACCGTGTGTCACGTAGAAGTCATCATGTTCCCTACATTTTTGATCCTTGAAGAAGAGGGGAATGCTTAAATAATTTTAGGACTTGGTAAAATTTATAAGCAATCTTCTCCCCTCAAACTTCAATATGTCTGCTTGTGCGCACACACACTATGCTAACATATAAAATTGTTGAGAAAAAGTTTATTTCAATGCAGATCTCAAGAAAGGTGTCGTTCAGAAATGTTGCTTTTGTGGCAGTTTTAATTCTGCATTTTAAGGCGTACATTATGCTCTGAGTAAGATAAAGGAACTGATAAAGAAGCAGTCTGTGACTGTGCTGTTAATGAATATGTGATAGTAGCTTTAGCCAGGAGAATTTAAGGATATAAGAAATGCAGGATTTTGAAGAGAAGTAAAATCTTGGACCGGATGATCTGAAGGCTAAGGAAGGTGGGAGCAAACTTGGACTGCAACATTTTTTTGTCCAGATTTCAACATTATGTCCACTTCCACACAATCAAACAGAAGGGCAGAACAGTATAATGTTCATTGCTAGCAGTTATTTTCTTTTTGAATTACTAAGTACATTTGTGTTCTGTTGACAGGATATTATTCTGTATGCAGTTTCCTACGTTTTTACTGAAGGTAAAGGCTGAGCCTATTTGTTGTCAGCTGTCAGTTTGAAATGTTACGCATATCTTACCCTAGTTTTGCTAAAACATTATGGATTTCCCTTCTCCAGAAGTTTCTTTATGCTGGCAGCAATGCACTAAATTGCTCATGAAACCAGTTTGGTCTGGATGTTGTGTCGGACATTAGAACATCAACAAGTCATTTCAAAGATTGAGGCCTTATTCTGTACGTGGTCATTTTTCAAGATATTTGTGCTTTATGATGCAACCTGATTCTGGAAGATGCTTAACAACAGGATTTGTAAAAGCTGCAAGGCAGGATAGGCTTCTGGTTTTCTAGCACTAGAATTTCTACCATGAAAGTTAAGGCTAGGACTGTCCCTAAAAAGAACCTTTCCTATGTGCTTCCCCCCATTCAGCCATGTGGCAGAAGGCCTTCAGAGTGTGTTAGTCCACTCTAAGCAATCTGTGGCTTGTGTTACCCAGAGAGGTTTATTTAAATCTTAGCTAATTATTTCTCTGTTACACTGCAGGGTAGATATACCCACAATCCCAGTCACCTGCTTAAAGCTTGTTAATTTTTACTTAAATTGATTCCTGCAGGTCAAGCCTCCCTTGTACTTTAAGAAGGAAGGACAGAAATCTGACATTTCCTTCTGCTTTGGAGGAAGTTTGAACTCAGTCAGATGCTGACTTGTAGGTGAAATTTGGAGCAAGAGCTTTCACACAGCCGGGCTACCAGGCAGAACTGGCTGACTGCCGACGTTTGCTCATAACCAGCCTCTGAGAAAAAGACCTTGTTTGGTTACATTACACAGAATCAGGCACCTGTGTGGGATTTGCTAGTGCAGTGCTTTTCTGTCTTGCCTGTGATCTTGCATGTAAGTTCTGTGCATGCACAGTTAGCCTGATGAGTCTTGAAGGTGTTCTGTAATCATCCAACTTAAAGAGTGGAAAAAGTCTGTTTAAGCTAGAAGAGTGGACTTGCATTAAAGCAGATGAGTGCTTGTGCTACCTCTGCTGAGTTGGAGTTTCAATTAGCAGAATGGCAACTAATTGGCATGGCGGGGAGGTTAAAAATATAAAACATCTGCATAAATTTCCATACTGATGTTTGTCTGTGGCTTTAGTCTACTCTAGCACTGTAGTCTGGTATATCCTTTGGAAGGCAACAAAAAAAAAAAAAAAAAGAATTCGTATTCTGAGCTACTGCTATCTACAGGGCAAATTGCATCCCAGATGAAAGCACCTCTCTTCTCTGGTATGTTTTCAGTAGCAAAATCAGTACTGCCCGTGAAGGCCTGGGCATTGTGTACAGTCCCTGTCCTTGCTTCAGTGTACACGAGTGGCAGTCCTTCCTTCTGGCACCTCCTTGTGGTCCCCTGCTCCATGAGGCTGCCTCTCTTCCAGACTTTGCACATGCCAAGTACAAAGTCTGGTCCTTTCCTCAACTAATCTATTGAAATGTTTTCTAACAGTGAGCTCATATACGATTCCTCCTGTTAGCAGTTTCTTAATCAGAAGAAAACATAAGAACCCACAGAGTTTCTCCTGTTATTTCAGACTTTCCAGCCATTGCCTTTATAAAGCATTTTCAAATGACTGTTGTAGTCAAGCCATGACCATTAACCTTTTCTTTTTTTATCATTAACATGTAAGAATCAGTCTCGGGAGTCCTCTCAACATCTTGTTTTCTTTAAAGTCTTCATGTCCCATTGGCTCTGGTGTCAGTAATGCTTTGGAAGACAGAAGGAAATTTATATTTTCTGATTCAAGTGGAAGGTGCAGAATTTGTCACTATTTTCCCCTCATCTGATGCAGTGTCAGTGGTTTCAAAACACTGGGAAGGCACACAGAAAGAAAGAGCCTTCACTCTAAGTATTAGAACTGTAGTAATTACAGTTGTTTCTAAGATCGTGATCAACTAGGAGGGCTGGATTTCTATTAATGCACAAATAGCAAGCTGTGTATTTCATCATTGCTATTATTTATATGACCTTCATAAGTTAACCTGTTAACTTGAGATATAGTAAAAAAATAGGCCACCTTACAAAAGTCCTTTTCATTCACTTTCCAAAACAATCCTGTCGAATTTGTGCACTGACTGTTGTACAGAGGGTCTCACCAGACCGAGGCTGCCAGCAAGGAAATACAGAAATTTCCTAATACATCTTCCTGATGCAGAATGGAAGTTGAAAGGCAAAAAGCCAGTGCCAGTGCTATGGCACTACAGTGTGTAGCCTCATCCCTGCACAGAGAACCATACAGGTAAGCCATTCTTACCAAAGGGAATAAAAGTTACCTGTGCTTTCATCATTCTTATAAAATGTGTGTGCACCTATTTGTTTGATTATGCACGGTTCATTTTTTAACAGTTTTTGCTGTAAAATTTTACAGGAATTAATTATTGTTAATAGAAATATTTATGCTTTTCAGATACAGAGAAGAGGCAACCTGATGTCTTTCATGCTTTGAAACTGGGTAAGCTGACAGGACTTCTCTACTGTATCTGGTTCCTTTAACCACTCAACATGCTTGATTGCTGACATGGGAAACTGAAATGTGTTCTGTTTTCACTATTGCTTTCATCTTTTTCATTTTTAAAAATACATTTATTTCTGTGTTTTCTATTTATTTTTCTTCACATTCCAATGTGAGAAAATATTTATGAGGTCCTGGTGATGCCCTTCATGCCACAATGTTTTGATTCAGTGTTGTCCAAGACTGTGCTACCTTTAGCATGACATTTTTTTCTCATAAATGTGAAATATGAAAAATAAATTTGCTAATTTTTTGTTTTTGGCAAAAAGTATGCTGGATTCGATATGATCATTGTAATTGCTATTTGCAGTTGCTTCAAGAAGAAAGTGTTTCAGTTCTCATCTGTTCCCTCATGGCAAAGAGTGATTTTTATGAGCATATCGTTGATGAATCCATTTGTGGCAAATGGAAAAAGCCAGAGCCATCCTGTTGGTTTAAATTTGATCCAGGCTGTGACAGGTTGTGCTCCTGCTGACTGGCTAACTGCTTTCTAGTTACCTATTTGTCTTCTCAAATTTGGGAAGAATATTACATCTTATGAAATTAAATCTTACATCCAATGAAAATGAGGAGAGTCTCATGAGACCTGTGATAATCTCAGGAGGGGTTTGCTCTTTCTTCTATCATCCTTCCTTTACTTGGACTAAGATGCCCTCCAGACAGTGAGGCTAGTACAGTCCTGGTATGCATTGGGCCTAGTAATCCTGTCTGGAGCTGTGTTTTCTCCATTCTCTGGCATAGATCTGATCCACAGAGCACTGAAAGCTGCCTGTATCCCTGCTGACTGTGATATGTGCATGTAATTAGTAAGCTTCAGCACAGCATTGAGTCTGCTGGATTTCAATTCAGCTGCCCTTCTCATGCTTGGGAGACTTTTAGTTCAAGGTCTGAAAATGTTAGTGCTGGGTCAGAAGTAGTTTTAGGGGAGCCAAGTGAATATTAGTCAGAGCATTGTTTGTTTGTTTGTTTTCTAAATTATTTGGTTACAAAAAAGCTTTGCTAGGTTGAGAAGTGGCAGGACCAGAGTTCAAAGTCAATTCTGGAGTTCCTGTGGGTTGCAGGGTTTCTGTTTAACAAAGTCTGTGATGTACTTCTACGTTAAAAAATGTCACTTGTTGTCTTCTACTGGTAGAAGTGAGATATGAAAAATCAGTTCTGTGCTTTCCACTTCCAGTAAATTAGATTATTATTGTGGGTGGCATGCTATCAGGTGCCTGCAGGGTTTATCTGGAGTTCTGATGATCTTCCCCAGGAAAGTATTGACATCAGTGATTCTGTTGAGGGAAATCCATGCCCTGAAGCAGTATATTGCTTTAAGGTTTTGGGTTTTTTTTTTTTTTTATATGAAAATATTTCCATTTGCACAGCAGTTGAGGATTTGTTTCTTTTTGCCTGTGTTCCTGCAGTGGTACATATTCAATCAGAGACCTTTTTTTCTTCTTAGCTTCTTTCATCCTTTTGTCTGGAGCACAATATCAAAAAAGTATGGGAGCTGGGTGAATTTAAACTTTCTTCAGAAGGTGACCCTGACTACTTCATACATTTTTTAAAAAATGCTTGTTCTTCTCTTTAATAAGATTTAGACCAAAAAAAAAAAAATATTACCCATATTTTGCATAGTTTTTTTTTGTAATCTTGGCGACTACCAGCCTCTTTAATGTGGAAACGTGAACATTAGGTTTACTTTTAAAAAAGATAACAGGAATAATGCATTACTCTTGAGGAAGGAATAGTGAAGACTGAAAATTTAATTTAAATATCAGAACCAGAGTTTAAAAAAAAAAGACTCCCTTCTGAATATGAGAAAGTTGAACACTGTTATAAACCCTTTCCCTGAGAGGCTGTGGCATTTCATCAGCAGTGGTTTTTAGAAACAGAGAACCACCTTTGTGGGGGGAGTCGTGGGTCAGAATGGCACTGGAAGTTGTTCTTCCTGCTCCAGGTAAGGTTGACCTCCATCACCTTTCAGAGTGCCTTTGTACTCACCTTCTGTGACCGTAGAATTGTGGTTGTGATTTCTGTTTATGGAAATGGACCGGCGATCTTAGTGCTGATGAACGACTGTGTCTCTGAATGAGAAGTTATTTACTGTTGATGTGTAGATTATTTTTTATCACTGTTTTGCAGGCAATTTTCAGCTGGTGAAAGAGATAGTTGATGAAGACTCAAGTCAGGTCAATATTACCAATGTTGATGGCGCATCTCCATTAATGATTGCGGCTGTAACTGGACAGCTGCCCCTTGTCCAGCTCCTTGTTGAGAGAAATGCTGATGTTGACAAACAGGATAATGTTCATGGTTGGACAGCACTAATGCAGGCCACGTATCATGGGTAAGTTATATGCTGTCAGGGTCTAAAGGAAAAGAAATTTCCATCCTCTTACATTCAGATAGAAAAAAAAAAAATCTTTTTGGTATTGGTTCTGGAAACAGAGAGCTCTTTCCAGAGTTTTAGAGGCTTGCAGCTTCAGCTTTCTAAGACCCCTAGGGTTCCCTAAGCTTTTCAGAACAGACCTGAATGTGTTAAGATTTAAGAAATGAATGACACATTTGTAATCTTCCTCTGTAAGTACTGGGAACACAGTCCTCCAGGCAGGCACTGGGAGCTTTGGTGGAGATTTCAACTTCCAGCCTTTGGCTTTTGTTAACGTTATAAAACCTTTACATGGGACTGTAAGCCTACACCAAGTTGTGAAACTCAGGGCAGTCACCTTTGTCTGTGCCCTCTTTTGCAGTCCTAAATCCATTTATATGATGCCCCTCTTCAGAAGTTTTCATTGACTTTTCCAAAATGTGTCCACTGGAAAACTTGCTTGTCTTCTCTAAAGCTGTTTTGTAAATAGAGTGAAATCCCAGAAGTCAGCATGGATTACATCACATGTAATCTTGGTACTGCAGTTGTCAGGATCTGAACGCAGGAGGCTCCTGTGTTCAGGTACTCCTCTTGTCTGTGAAAACAAGGGCTGAAAATCCTTATACTCAAAAGAATCTCTGCTACCCCTTGTTAGGAGCAGCAGTAGTTGCAGTAATCTCTGCAAGCAAGGTCTGTGCGAGACTCTGAAGGATTGAGTCACCTTGTATGCTCTGAAGGTGCAGAATGGCAAAACAGGATGGGGAACACATTTTTTAAGGAATAGAGGAAAAGAAAGGGAGGAATGCTGAGGAGGTACAGTGAGCATAACCAGAGTTTTTGTTAGAAGATAGGAAGAGCATTTGTTCTTCATTTTAGGTTGATTTTATTTGGTGTGTCTTCAGATAGAAGTAATGCTCTTAAGTGGAGATGCTGAGATCTGTTTGTCAGCTTTTGTGGTAGAGGTGGTGGTCAACTATTGCTGCTTAACAGCGTTCTTCTGAATTGCGTATGTGTGACTGTTTTTATACAAGGCCAGTTTCGAGGAATTTTGTATTGAATATATTTTCCATAGTTTTGCTGTCTGTTTACTTATTTTGTAGGCTGCAGCACAGTATTGGTTTTAATTTGCAAGGCAAGCCCTGCTTATTTTTTCAGGAATATGAGAAAGGAGAGGGGTTGATGGGAATTGGATGGTGAGTCCTGTTATGCAACTTGCTTTTATGGGCTTTTGCTGGAAGGTGTTTGTATTATTACTCACTGCCGATTTGTTTGTGCATTCTAGACACTTCAAGGGAATATCCATCTCTAAGTGAAGACTGTCTGGAGTTCAAAATTATTTTTAGTCATTTTGACTTCCAATATGCAGTTTCTTTTGTATAGTGACTTCTGGACTGAGCTTTGTATTCCCACCAGCTTTTTGCCCTAAATTTCATTGGGAAATTGGCAGGAAGTTTCAGGATAATTTCCAAAGGGCAGTTTAAGAAACTGACTATTTAAATTAGTTTTTTTATGGCAAACTTTCTGCATGCCAATTACAGTAGTTTATAGTAAGTGAACAGTGTGTGACAGAGGAACTGTGGGAGCTCCTGACTAAATTGTGGACAACTTTTATGGTTGGTTAGATAGTGCAAAGGCAAAACTGATCTGCAATTGAGAAGAAATGGTGTAAAAAGGATAGAAATTAAGCACTGGTCTTCTCTCTCTATCTCTTTCTCTCACACAAGCCAAGCAGTGCATTTTTTTTTTTTTCTTTCTCTCCCTTGAAGAAACAAAGAAGTTGTGAAGTACTTATTAAACCAAGGAGCTGATGTCAATCTTCGTGCAAAAAATGGATACACTGCTTTTGACTTGATAATGCTACTGAATGACCCAGGTATGTTATTTCAGAGAGCAGCGAGGAAGTGTTTGTAATTGCAGCATAAACAGATTAGCTCGTTCAATCTGGAAATTGCACTGAAGTTCCTACAGATTATTGTCTGAGGTCCATGCTAGCCTAGACCAAGTAAGGATACTGTCTGATAAACACGTTTCCTGAATTAATTATTCAGATGGATATAGACACATACGGGTTCATTGTGTTGTTCCTCTTGACTTCATTTTTGAAAATGTCCCAGCACATGGCGTCATCAGAGCCTGTTCAGTGTTATTTAGTTGTTGTGGCCCAGGTGTTCTGTAGTGTCTTTAGCACTGAACTAGGAACTGGAGCTACAAGTTTTCACTGAGTAAGCAGTAGTATGGGGACAGGACAAAGAGAGCACAATCAGGAAAAGACTAAGGAACTGGCTGAAGCTCCCACTAGATCTCTAAAAGCTAAGAAAAATCACATGTTAGTCTTCAAATTGTTAGCCACAGGAGCGCTTTAGAAAAGGACTGCATGCTCTGAGGAGACCTCAATTACTTTTAGATTTTATTGTGGATTTTTTAGCCCAGCTAATTCCTGGATTGCCTTCTCCAAAGTTGAATATCCATACTGCTACTGAAATTAGTGCATTTTCTCTGTGTTTACTCATGATGGTATTTTTGGTCACTAGCATGTATATTTGCTTTGTCTAAAGTTGATAATTAATAGTATGACATTTTAGAGAATTAATACAGTGAATATATTTTTCATATAACTAACTACTTGTAGGACCAAATAGTTCATCTTGTTACCTGTTCAGAACTGTCAGTTCTGTCTGCCCTTCTGAAAATCTTTCCTTATTTCTGTGCAAAATACAGTTTTACAGAATATTTTTTTTTCTTTCCTGTCCTCATCTCATATTTGTTCTTTTTTCTACCTCTTCCTTTTCTTTTGTCTTACTTTTTTTTTTTTTTTTTTTCTCCATATGTTTTTCTTACTATGTCTTTTCAGTCCCTTCATTGTCCAGGCTGAACATCTCCTTTCTCTTTGGGATTTAATTTCAAGCTTCTTTTCTGCAACCTGCACTTGAAGAAAGAATACTCATTTTTCTCTGCTCTCTTCTATGTCAGGTGAGAAAAGGGAGCACCACAGGGCTGTTCTTGTGCAGAGTACGAGAGCAGGCAGTTCACTTGGTCACACCACTGATTCTAACTGAATCATATGCTTGTTTATACTGCTAAATATCTTTAGAGAGGTGATGGTAAGACTGCATCCCATTATGTGGGGAGAAGGGGTGGGAAACACAGGGCAAGAAACAAAGATGTGGGTATTCATCTGCTTTGTTTGAGAGTTTTAGATTTATTATTATACTTAGGGGAATTACAGGAAAATCATCAGCATATCAGTTGTGACTTGGCAAAACAAAACCAAATAAAAAGTATCTTAATTTATTTCTTTTAGACACAGAACTTGTACGGTTACTCGCATCGGCATGCATGCAAGTAGACAAAGACAAGAGTAAACTGAACAACAGATCATCTTTACCTTGTTCCAGAAGTAGGCAATCCTTAAATGTCCCAATGCTGCCAGATGACAAAGGAGGTCTAAAGGTAAATGCCTTTATTCATCCTTCATTTATGAAGCAAAGAAGATCATTGCTGACAAGTAGTTTGTAACTGATATGTATTTAGTTGTGGGAGTCTTTGGCTTTCTGAATTCAGTCATAATTAAATAATGGAAGGTACTAAGATCATGAGTTTGGAGCTGAATTTCCAGTATGATCCTAGTTTTAAATCATCCAAATGTAATCTAATTTTCATAGACTCATGCTGTACTCACAACTAATCTTTTCTTTGAAATGGGAGTGGATGTGTTAGTGGACTTTTTTTCTATCTCCTAAGATACCGAGAAGCTGCTCACGTATGTATTTGTTCTATATAGAAATTGCAAGAGTAGCTATTTCTATTTTGCTGAATTTTCACATTTCCTTGTTTGGAGGCTGTGTTTCCTAAACTTCTTATTATTTCTCAAATGTCTTTATCTGTCTTAAGGTGAGGTACCCAAAACAAGTCATGAAATTCTAACTGGGGTCCTAGTTGTGTATCTCACTGAATGGCTGGAAATTTACCTTTTGTCCAGCACTAGGATGCTGTAGATTTATACTTACAGGAGCTATACTTAGTGGGATCATGCAACTCTGATTTTGTTTCTTCTTGAGTACAGCTGCTTTGTTACTTATTCCTTCTTACGTGTTTGTACACTTGATTTTTCCTTCTTACGTATCACCTTGAATCCTACTAAAAATGTCAATTTATCAGTGTCATTTAGAGCATCTGTCTAGATGTCTTAAACAAACTATACAAAATAAATTGTTTCATCATTGCTTTCATTAACGAATATTTCCAAACTTATGTTTCATTTGGCTCAATATTTCCTCCCAGTTTGAGAGTAAATTGTTGCCAGTTTGTTCCTTAGCACATCTTTTGGTCTCATTACTTTCCCTATATTATTTTCTCTGGAAGCAATTTTTCCTCATTCATTTAGAGAATGGTACGTGGAATAGTGATGAGCTTTATTAAAGTCAAGCTATGTCAGATCTTCTCCTCTCTTCAATCCACTTTGACCAGTTATCCCAACAAAGAGAAAGGTTGATTTGGTGTGATTTATTTCTAACAAACCCATGCTAACTTTCTAATATTGTTATAAATATCTAAGGTATTTCTCAAGTGGCAACACCATTTTCTTTTCTTAGATACCATTGTGTTCTCTCATTGCTACTAGGTCTTTGCCTTTTGACAGACACTATTTTTAACTGTCAACACACTTTTGTTACTTGGCTTTTTTTCAGCCTAGTTTAAAACCCTTTATTCCAGCTTCTTTATGTCTGTGGGGTAAAAGGTTTGTGGATAGGCCACAACCTTCAGCAGCACACTGGATACTCTAGGGCCAGATGAGTGTCCTCTTAAACCCCAGAAGAGAAATTAACCTCTGTGCTGGAATTCCTTTCTTACCAGAGAGTAGTGCAGGTGTATTGTACTGTAATATAGTGGCTGCACTTACTTCATTTCAGGCGATTTCATGGTGAAAGCATATATAAAGAAATCGAAAGCACTGTAAAGGGTAGCAACTATGAGAGGAACTTACAAGTGATCTTTTTGCTCAGTGAGGCTAGCTTGATCCTGTTACAAGCCAACCACACTGTCTAAGCAGTCCCTTTTGTAAGCTCATTGTCCTCTATTTTAAAACTAGAGGGATTTTTTTCCACCCTTGGAAGTCCTTTTGACAGGGGAATAAATGCTGAACCGTGTGGTTTTCATTTCTTTCTCAGAACCATTTGTCTCTATTGCCTTTTTTCCCTCAGGTCTTTGTTGCTGAAAGTAATGTAAATCTTTATTAGTTATGGCTCCAAAGCGATACACAGGTCTGAAGACTCTACCCATTACTAATACTCTGTGCAGATTTTAAAATCTTTTTAATGTTCATCCACTGGAGGAATTGATTTATGGGCAATAAGTTTACAGCTTATACTGCTTAGTTCTATTCTATGACAGTTGAAAAGAGTTATATCAATAAGCAGCTGAAAATTATTAAATGCCGGGGAGAGAGAGGAATACGTAATGGCAAAGAATAAAGTACAAAAGTGCATATCTGGACTGGACATCATATAATGCAGTCTTGATGAAGTATAATAATTTTTAAATGTCTAAATTTTTAAATGTTCCAGAAGGCAAAGAAGAGACTGTACCAAGAACTAATCAGATCATCTTTAGAATCTTGACTTATTTGCCTCCAAGCCACGTAACGCTTAATACCGACTGCATGGGTCTTCTTAATATAGACTGTATCCAACCTTAATACTGGAAGCATCTTGCATCATCCATCTACAGAGATACAGAAATCTGTTATCTATTTGGATAAGTTCTGTTTTGTGAAAAGTTCAGACAGTATCCATGTATATGACAGCTATATAGGTACAGGCTGCAGGCTCAGTAGTCCTTAGGCAGTATTGTTTGTAGTTTATATTTCCTTGCCTTGCTCTTTTGCAGACTATAGTCTCTCTTCAGACGGGGTGTGCTAAAGTTACCTGTACAGCAGCACTATATGTATTGTGAAGCTTGATTTTGACAGTAATACTGTCAGAACTCTTCTGGTTTGTCACTAATTTTCAAAATCTGATGGAGAACCTTTCATGCAGCTCCAGTAATTTCTATGTATGCCTCTAAAAAGAAGAAAACATGCATTCCAGTTCATTGATGCCATAGAGTGGAGGATTGGGTGGTAAAGTTGGAAGTTTATTCTGAAGTTTTTACCATGTAGCTGTAAAATTTTCTGGCTTAAGTTCACCTAATGCTGTTGTCTACTTCATCTTTCCAGTTAGAGTGGGAAATTAATGTAAGCTATTTTCCAAATGAAGAATAAGGACAAAGATTAATTTTATCTATGCCTGATGAGGAAGGATTCTGTTGATATTTGCAAATCATTTTAGCATTGCTTTTGTGGTTTCTCTCTCGAGCTTCTTTATCACTGCAGTAAATATAACCAAACTGTACATTTCCTATCCTCGTGTTTCTATTTTAGTTAGAAATAAATTGTTCTTTTTCCTTCTCAATCTAGTCTTGGTGGAGCAGGATGTCCAATCGGTTCCGCAAGCTGAAGCTGACTCAGACGTTACGTCATGGATTTTCTTCCAATCAGTTTGGGCCTTTTCCTGATGAGCCTGAATCTTCACTGAATTCCACCATGAAAGCAGTTCCACAGGGTGACACAGACCCCCCTGGAACTACTGAAGCTCCTTTGGCCTGGGTCACAAATAACACAGGTAATGATAAAGCTGGAGTTTTCTTATAGGAAGTCAGCTCTTCTGGGATAGCTAAGATGATAATATTTCTAGCATTTTCATTTACTTCTCCTTTAGTTTGGTGTAGCTGTGAAAAGTCACAAATTCTGTCTGTATGGTATAAAAAGAGATAGATTTGTATTCCTGGCTGTTGATGGTGCTGAACGTTGAGGGCAGCGTCATTTCAGCAGGGAAATGCAACTGTAACAATGTTACTGCTTTGCAGCAGGAACCCTCAGATTTGTCAGGATTAAGCACCTCACTCAAGAATAGCTAGTATCCTCAATAAAATAATTTATGTAGTGAAAATCAGTTTGTTAAAAGAAATCTGAGGAAAAAAAATTTCAGAAAAGCCCAAATTATAAAGAGCACTTACTGAAACTGTTCAGCTCTCTGTGCTAGAGTAGTTTGTAATGTGAGTAAAGACTATTGATTTAACTTTAATTTATGGGGCAGCAGTGGAAAATGTGATTCTCTGTGTTTACTGAGGTTACAGCTGTCGAATGTTTCAGAACAGTTAGACTGGATGATCTTAGAATTCTTTTTGAACCACACGATTCTATGGTTCTGTGCAAATAAAAGCTATCTTCAAGAATAAAAAGCAGGGTCATGTTGACAGTAGAACTTCATTTATGTATTTTTCAGGTGTAAACACTGCAAAAGGAGGGAAGGATGAGGAATTACTGACAACCATGGTACGCTGAGCATTCTTGGCATGTTCAGAAGATAATGCAGTTACAGTGTTCTTTGTGTTTTTTCTCTGTTTGTTTGTTTTGCATTTTTTTCCTTCTTTTTTTTTAAGCTGCTATCCAAGTCACCATTAAAAAGAAAACTGTCACTGGGTGGTAGTCACTACAGCAGGACTGACAAGCTGTGATACATACGTTGTTCTATAGACTAGGAAGTACTACAAGCAGTACAGGATGACATTGATGAATGCTGGCTTCTTTCATGAGTTATCCTTACTTTTGTATGATCAGCAATGAAATAGTAAAAGAGATTGACTGAATGGGTGATTACTCACTGACAAGGAGTGTGCTGTGAGGAAGGCATGAAACACTGCGATCTGAAAGTGAGAAATAAAGTAAACCGTGAAATAGCTTGGGATGTATATTTATATTATTCTGTTTCTTCTTTTGTTGTGCTTTATCTTTAAGTTCTCCTACAGCTTACTCCTTGGAGATGTCATTAAATTTGGTTGGTGATCTTTTATTTTCTCTTTTAAGAAGATTGAGCAGATTTTGATAAGACTCACTGACAGAACTCCAGGGAGCCAGTCACTTGTGCTGTTCTTTTCTTCTTTTCTGGAGAATGCATATAGAGCAGGAATAAACAGTTGTTCAGTATTTCCAGGTGTCTTACATGGGAATTCAGAGAGGACAGCCTTATCAAGCATCCTGTTTGTAATTTCTTTGGAAGTTACTTGTTAACATTTCTGTTAAAACTGATGAAGAAAGGGACAGTTTGTATCACTTCATGAACAGTATTCTTTATATTGAGAACTTACTTGTGCCAATATATACCTTGGATTCTGTCCATTATTACGTGCTGCACATCTTCAGAGATGCTACTTTTATGTCTCATTTCCATTTAATTTTGTTAAAAAGTGCATTTGTCTCCATCTTTTTATTTAACTTTGAATCTGCATCATTAGCTCCCAATAATCGTTCTAAGAAGGATCTCATTTCTGTTTTCCTTTCTTTCTTTCCCTCTCTCAGTTGAGAAGTAGTGCTCCATTTACCAGGCTGCCTAGTGATAAATTGAAAGCAGTGATACCCCCTTTCTTACCACCCTCAAGTTTTGAGCTTTGGAATTCTGATCGAACGCGAATCAACAAAGATGGCAAAGCTGAACAGATGAGAACTGCCTGGCCACAGAGAGCAATCAAGCATGATTTTAACAGTAGTGGGAACTCAGATGTGGTAAGCAAATGAAATATGTAAAAATAATACTATGTGTTTTTATGTCCAGGGCATGCTGGCTGGTGAGCTACATCAGTTCTGTTTTTAGAAATGATTTTGAAATAATTGTCTTAGTAGTGGTTTGTCCTTTTAAGATCTGCTTTTTAGGAAGAATACAACCTCTGTGGGAGGAACGTAAATGGAGTGAAAGCTTTCTGTGAAATGTCTCATTTGATGATCACTGGAACAAAGGCTAGACACAAGGAATTTGCTGCAAACTGCTGAAGTGACTGTTGGTTTCACCCTTATGTTTTAAATGACAAAGTGGGCACAGTCATTGTAGTGTATCAGAAACTACTCTAGTTTTGAAGGCAGCCCGTGGGAGAAGAAAGCGGTTTCTGAATTTTTTAGGAACTAGGGGGAAGGGAAGACAAGCTGTTGAGATACATTGTATGCAAAAATATCTTGACATAATATGCTGAGGTTACCAAGTGATAAAATTTTAGCAATTAGTGATCATCTGGGCTTCACAATCTTGACAGCCTTTGCTCTCCTAGTTGCTCACAGAGAAGGTCTACTTGCCTGAAAATAGACTCTACTTTCCTAGTAAAGTTGCTTTTACTAGACCAGAAGTGTACTTCCTGACAGTTCTAGAAATGAGACAATAAAGACATTGTAGAATGATTTTTTTCTGTCTATTTTAGGTGGAAGTTATCTTAGTATCACCAATTCACCAATAAAGGAGGTTTAGGTGGAATGTGATGCAGTAGGCCAGGCTGAATGGGGCTTTGAGCAACCTGGTCTAGAGGAGGGTATCCCTGCCCCTAGCAGGCAGTTGGTACTACATGAGTAAAATAGCAGTTGAAGTTTAATTTTTGTTTTGCTTAAAGAAGAAAGATTTTTTTTTCTTTTCCAGACATCTGTTAGCAAAGGTACGAGACCAGTCAAATTACCAGCATTTGCAAGAAGGCCTGCATCTCCTTCAAATTCTATCAACTTCAACCATTCTCCTCATTCTTCTGGTGGATCTAACAACATTGCAGGAATTAATAGGCACGGGGGAGAACTGCACAACAGATCAGGTACCATACTGCTATTGTTTTTAATACAGAAGTCACTTGAACCTGATTCAGCCAAAAAACCTGAACTATTTCTGATGGTGCTGGGAGATAGTAAACCTATTCTGAAGTCTCCTCTTGCTTCATAATCAATGTTTCTATTAACTCGACTGAACTTTGGACACCTACATAAGGGAGCAAAAGCCTTACATCTGTTGCAGAAGTCTCGTAGATTAATTCCTGTATCAGAAAAACTTTATTTTTCTGAGTCCCCTCATGGTGGATCAGATGCACACTTGTCCATTTCAGCATGTATTTCTTGGAGCTTACATGCGTGGCTTGAATTATATCCGCCAACTGTAAAGAAAATACAGTGAAGCAAGTCAGGACACATAGCCAAAGAGGAAGAAAATTATTTATGTGTGTGTGTGTGTGTGTGTGTATGTATGTAAACAGAGTTGGCTCCTCTCCTCTCGCATCTGGTTTTTGGCTCCCTTGTTGAAAAGTTTCTGAACAGGTCTGAACCATACAGTTGTCTCTTACACGTTCATTTCTGAACTGGGGCTGAACGATGAAGAGAGGTAAATCGAATATTAACAGACTTTTTAAAATTATGGTCTCCTTGACTCTGTGTGTTTGGATTTTTTTGTCTGTTTTTTTTTGGTTTTTTTTTTTTTTTTCCTTAGGTGGCAGTGCAGACAACGTTTTATCACAGATTGCAGCCCAAAGAAGAAAAGCAGCAGGCTTGCCTGAACAGAAGCCCAGCCAACACAGTAGTCCAGTCCAGGCAACTCCTTCATCCACCCTGTCTGATACACACTGTGCTCAAACAGTTGGCAATGGACACGTAATAAAGGTACAAATGAGTGTAAGTTTTTCTGCTTCTAAATTGACTTATTTTAATAGGTTACGTGTCAGTCATGAGTGATTGATAAATACAGCCGCGTGACACTGCACAGCCTAAAATTAATTAATTAACTGCTGCAGTAGTGGAAACTTTTCGGTTTTACAAACCTTTCTTTTAATTACAAATACTCAAAGGATCAGACCTAATAATAAAATACAGTTTTGCTTTATTATTAATTTCACTTTCTTTTAGAAGCAGTAAATGTTATATTTGATTTTGAGCTATATATGTTCTATTATTTTGAAGTCACATTTCTTATAACTTCTTTCTGAGACTCCAATTGAGTCTGGTGTTTTGCATGTTAGTTACTCCTAAGCTTTCCTCTGAAGCTGAGGAAAGCTCCCCTCTAAATGCACAACCTGAAGGAATATTAGGTAATGGGTGCAAGGATCTGCCCATCCCAATAGTATGCAGGCACTGGTCCACAAGGTGTTGTTTTTAAACAGTATAAACATCAAGGT
The DNA here is from genome assembly GCA_036925125.1 of Oreortyx pictus. NCBI lineage: Eukaryota > Metazoa > Chordata > Aves > Galliformes > Odontophoridae > Oreortyx > Oreortyx pictus. Next base: position 58,798,558 of record JAUPFR010000003.1, read on the forward strand.
GTCATTACTAAATGTTTTTGTGTGTGTTCTTTGAAGCTAACAGCTGTGTAGAGCAAAATTTTTAAGGATGAAGACTTAAAATCTTCAAACTCTGTGCAGAGGCATGTTAGAAAGCAGCATCCTTGCAGAAGATGTTATGAAATACACGTTTGTTCACACAGGAAAAGTTTAAATTTCAGACATCAAGAGAAAGAAAGCACAGTTTGGAGTTCTAGTTCTGAAGTCCTTTATTCTGCAACCATTAGTGCATATGACCAAGAGAAAAACTTCTCAACTTTTTCCTGTGCAATCTCCAAACAACTCCTTGTTTTTTGTTTTGTTTTCTTCATATGTTCATAATATTCTTCTTAGAGTTTTGCCAGAAGAAACAAAAGTAACTGTAATGTAAAATTATCGCATTTGCTGTCTCATTCTGTGATGCCTTATATGGGAACAGTAAGGAATAGGCATATTTAATAATTGAAACGTTGATGTTAAAGGAGGTCCAGTGTTCTTTATTGATTTAATAGGCAAAATTTCCGGAGGGCTACAGTCAGAAAAAGAAAAATGTGCAACTACCAATGCCAAAATAGTTTCCATGAACAGTCGCTGTGTGATCTGTCAGCCTTGATTCTGAAGGGGCTACCAGTCATGTTATTAAATTGAGATTAAGAGCTAAAAATCTATAACTCTGCTGGACTCCAAAAGCTATGGACTCATAATCTTTCCTTCCTTTCTACTCCACGTAACTGCTCCGCAGGTTATAAATGATCTGTCTCCTTCTTTCTGGTAGACAAAGTCACTTTATTATCCTCTTCCCTCCTTAAAGTCTCCCCTGCTGAACAGGTAGCAAATGCTTTTTTCTTTCAGACCAATATATTTCTAATTAAACTCTCAGCAGTTGCTCTCAGCTTGTTTTTGTCTTGGAAATAATTTCAGAACTGCTTATACACCCCAAAAAATCATAACTTTTTTTACTAGTTCCATTAGTTAGCCTATTAAGATACAATATCTGTTCCTGTAAGCTTTGACCTGCTGATCTTAAGGCCGGTCATTGCAACGCCGCTGCCAGTAAGAAGTTTAATTATTGTTCACACTCACAGTGGAAGATGTTAGGGGATAAATAAGTAGTGAGTAATGATGCACTGTAAATCATCTTCTGGAAATGCAGTTCATAATTCTATTGAAAAGATTTTTAAATAGAAAGGATGCTAGTGTGTTAGAAAGGCAACAACTCTTTAGCGCTCTTTGCTCAGATGTCTAGATGAAGTTATGTTTACCCATCAATAATAAAACCTGTAATTAGTGTGGATCTCACTGTAGATGTTCATGTATCACCTCCAAGATGATTTTCTGCATAGCGGTGTCTGCTGGGAATGCACAGTTACATAGGGATCCATGCGGGCTGCAAGACCTTAAGCAGCCTACTTTGTTGTGATAAGCAGCAGTTAAGTGCTGAAAATGTTCTGTCTGTAACCATTATGGAAACTCTCATGTCCTCCGATTACAATTATGTTGTCTAAATTTGGAACTGATCTAAAAAGTGCCACGATGTTACACTGATCAATTTGCAAATGCTGTCCATGAGAGGAGAGACTGTACAAGCCTCGAAGAAACAAAAAAAAACCCTGAATAATAATTGACAGGGTGATGTAATTTATGAATTGCAGATAATACACCAAGAGTATTCTACAAGTATCGAATTAATAGAATAGAGAAAGGGAAACTTAAGGTTAGTTAAAAATCAAGTTTGAGGATTGACTGCAAACTTCCTTTCCAGTGAAGCAAGGGGTTTCAGTGCACCTGCAACTTGATTTACATTTGCTGCTTAGCTTGGGTTAAACTAACATGAAATGTTACTTTAAAATAACATCTGATACACTCTGAGAACCTTTAATTAAGGATTTATTAATTAAAACCCAGAATAAAAAAGACCTGTGTTATGTTGACCTGAGTCAAAATAATTTTTGCCTTTTATAAGCAGACTAGTTGCAATGCTTATGTAGAGAATTGCTTTATTGAAAAGTTTTCCTGGTCCAAAATTGCAGCCTTGGTACATGTATTTTCCTTAGTGAATTTGAGAGAACAGATTCTCACCTGGGAATAATCAGTATTACTCAAATTATTGCAGTATGACTCAAACAGATACATCTGTGGTTGTGACTACATGCTCTGCAGAAATGATTCTATGAATTGTTAATAATATTGAAGCATCTTATATAGGTAAACACCTTTTTTCTTTTTCCTCTGAAATAATTATCTTATTAACTATAGCAAAAAACAGAGATGAACAAAAGACCTCCATCTGGGACTTCATCTACATCCAAAAGTACATCACCAACTCTCACACCTTCCCCATCACCCTCCCCGTCTCCTAAGGTTCACAACGTGGAGTCCTCTCTCTCTTCTTCTCACAGACAGGCCAAGAGCAATGGTTCGAGCAGTGGTACAATTACAGAAGATGGTGAGTACGCCACTGCTATTACAGGTGATTCATTTATCAAGATTAAACAGTGTTTAAAACTATAATTGTACTGTACTACTGTGTATCTGCATGAGACTGAGAACATTTTCTCATTTAGAAAAAATATTTTAGTGCTTTCTGCTATGAGATCTGCATTCCAGCAGTAATGATGGGTGTTCATTGTCCAAAAATATGATCTCTTCCATTTTGAGGGAGACAGTTACCATCCTAAGGCTATTATACAGTATGTGTGTAGGTAGGCCACTCTTATGGCATATCTTTTCTTCCCCTGTTTTCTGGCTTAAATGTCTCTGTCACTAAGGGTGGAAAATGTACTTTCTCCAAATTTCAAATGAAAATACATTTTTAATAAATTCAGTGAAGCACGTCATTACCGAAAGACAATTTTGATTCCCAGCAATTGATACTTTTTCAGTGAGATTATTTACTATTAACTTGATTTTTTGGGTCTACACTTTTATTTTTAAATGTCCTCTTGCTGCGGGATATTTGGAAATAGAATATCAATTACTTAATTTTTTTTTTTCTTCTGTAAACATCTTAAAAAAATCAAGGAAAATTAACATGACTCAGAATTGAATAAGAGATTATTAATCAATGTTAGTATTGAATAAGAGATGTGGATGCTTTTATCTAGTTTCTGCAAGAGGCAGATGTCTTGTATGTCACGTGGGTGGTTGGTTGATTGATTGGTTGATTTATTTATTTTGTGTCTGTTTGTTTGGAAAGTGTCAGGATTGATTTTTATTTTCATTTACGCTGTGTACTGACACTGTACTTCCCTATTTACCCTGAAGGGAGGTGTTACTTGACCCACTTTCTGTCCTTTTATCATGGCCTAGCTGTAACATACTCTACTGACTACTGGAGAAAATCCTTTCACGCTTCAGTTAGTGCTGTTTTGTAATAACGACTTGATAACAAAAAAGTTGTCAGGTTGGAAATATATAGAGAGGAAAATAACTGATTCTTGGAAAAGAAAAGGAATTCCCCAAACTATCAGCTGTTGTAATCTCACCTTGGGAAGCAAGGCTTTATGACAGCACCACCAGTGGTATGATGCAGCAAGTTTTTTCTGTAGCAGAAGTACAGGTTGTCAGGAGTTGAAGTAGTTCTGGGTTCACTGTGCTTGTGAGCTATCATACTTGAGTGGTCCCTTCATCCAAGATCTTCCCTTATTTTGAGTTAATTCATCAGTAGGAGCTCAGGGGCCCAGCAGTAATCAGAAGAGTAAGTTATTCAGTATTAACTATTTCTTATTTCAAGGAAACTGAAATGAATTTTCTAATTCATTTTCTTTGGCCGTTGCTTGAAGGACCAGTAGGCACCATGATTCAGAAGTGTGCATGGTTTTTTCTCAGGTAACCACTTGGTGGAACATCAACAGCTTGTTCCTATTCTGAGAACCAGTGACGTAGAGAATCATGAAAGAAGAAATCATATGAGAGTAAAAGGAGGAGGTGAAAACTTGGAGAAAGGTAACCTTACCCTACTCCTATAGAACAGTACTGGAGAGGTGCTAAATGTGGCAGAGCTCAGAGAGCCTTTGCTTTGTCCAGGGATGCAGATAATGAGACTAGATGGGGGTATAAGTAAAACAAAACTTAGTGAGAAAGCAAAGGAAAAACAACGTACAATGAAGGAATTACAAAATTAAGAAGTTTCTGGTTTTGTTTGAACTTAATGTATTATACAGGAACCGGAAGAGGGAAAGAGGAAAAGAAAACTTGAAAATAATTGTCTAAGTTTGTGAAAAGCATTAGTTGTTAAAGTTGTCTATGACAGAAAAGCTCTTAGATTTGGAGATGCTGAAAGTTTCTTCCAGAACATAGCCTATAATTAAAGCACACCAGTGGGCTGAAAAAATAGAAAGCTAGCCAACAACCTAAAAAGAAAAAAACGGTTAGTATTATATCTGAGGGCTCTGAATGTAAGCTCTGTTTTATTTCTTTAAGATGATATTTTTCATCAAACTGTGTGAAGAAGTTCTCATGTTTTTAAAACCAGATACTTTTTCACACGGGTTAATCTCACTTAGGGAACTGAAGCTTTTATCGTGGCACCATGCCAGCCTTTACTAGTTAAGCATATCAAACAAATTGTCAAAAATAAGACTCAACTGCAATTGTCACTTCATTCACCCATGGGCTTTTCTATGTAAATAAAGGACTTCCAGAATGGTGAACAGAAATATCTTTGCATTTCAAGATACCTAATGTCTTTTGAGAAGCTTAGAGAGTGAAATTCTCTGTCTTGTTTTTAAAGACATGGAAAGAAATAAAAGAAAACCAAAATACATTTGAGAATGGAATGGTGACGTCTTTGCAATGAAAGCAAGTTTATGTAGGGTATATTATGATAAATATAGTTTTGTTGTATAATGTTTTCACTCATGTTCTTCATTTTATATTGACTTTTTAGTTCAGATGATCATTTTGGTAATACATTAGTTGTTTGTGACACCATAACTGCAAAAGTAAACAGAATCCTGAGTTCAGAGAAATACTGTGTACTCAAGAGAGGTTATGGTGAGCTTTTCTAAAACTGCAGTTGTTTAGTAGGTAATCACATTTCAAAAGTGTCTTAAGAGTTGCTATTAGGTCATCCAGCTTTTAAGTTGCTTAGACTCTGAGCAGAAACCCAATATCCAGACCTATTATCCTGGAAGGTAAGCTTATGAAACTTAAGTTCTGCCCAAGTTTCACCTTAGTTGTACTTCAGCTATGTGTGTTCAAGCCTGGATGTCAGGTACTTGAGCAGAAGAGATATGGATATACCCTCGTTGTATCATTGTTTTAAACAAGTGAGCATGTATGTGCTTGCTCTGCATTTTGCCTTCTTGAGTCATGCTACAGAAACTCCTCATTCAGTTCATTGCCTGCCTGAAGAGTTATGATGTATAGACAGCCTGATCTGATTCAGCCATCCAGGGCCAAGCACCTGCATTTCAGGCATTAAAGTTGTCCTCAAAGGTTTGTTTATTTAAGATTGTTTTTTTATCTGATAATATATCCTCAGCAGTTAACACTGTAGAGATCAATACAATTGATCTTTTCTGACCCTTTTTTTTTTTTTTTTCTTCTGATATTATAGATGAGCTGACTGGCATACTTAAAAAATTGTCACTTGAGAAATATCAGCCTATTTTTGAGGAACAAGAGGTAAGTCTCTTTTAAAAGGTGGGGTTTTTCTTACTGTTTTAGAAAAAGTATAGTATGACACACATTGCATTAAAATTACTTTCCCAAATCTCAACCTGAAAATTAAAGTTTTACAACCATTTCTGTTTGCAGAGAGGATCTTCAAATACAGACCGAAGTTATATTCCTGGAATTCTCCAGGAATGTGTCAGTGCTTTTTACACTGAATCTACAATTTTGTTACAGATAGATGCCTCAGATATTTTTTTGTTTCCATTTTTACATCCTGCTTTCTCTGTGTGTGTCCATATAATGGGGTTGAACAGTTTATATGACATTCTGTATCATTTCTGGAATCACAGCTGGAACCTCACTTTCAGCTGGAGAACAGCAGGCTGTAAGACTCTGAGATGGTTGCTTTCCCTACTTTATCCACTATGAATAATCAGAAAGTGACTTTAAACTGGAGAACTTGAGTGTTGTTGTAGATTAGACCTGTGACAGTGAGTTACCTGAAGGATGGAATTTAAAAAAAAAATTGTAAGTGAAAATAAAAATAGTTCACTTAAATGTTTAATACATTAACAAATGCAAGCAATTATTGCATGTTTATTTATTTACATTGCAAGGCAGAGGGCGGTGAATGGACACGTGATTAATTGCCATTTCTGTGGAGTTCAAGATTCAGCACCACATACACTGGGCTTATTATTGTTCCCTGAAGTGATAGGGAAAGAAACGTTTTGTAGGAATCCTTTTGTCTGCAAAGTTTCTCTCAGTATGAAGCTGTAGATGTTTGTTTTTATTACAGCTTTATGGATGTTTTGATGCAGTATAATTGATATATGAGCAAACCCTAAATCTTCCTTTGGAGACGGTGAAAAAGTACACACAGTATTCTGAAAATGCAGTACTTTTAAAAGAGAGAAAAGCCTTTGTTTATCCAACTAACAGTTACAGTAGGGAAAGGACTGTGCTTTTCTGAAGACCAGTAAAACTCAGGAACATTTAAACTATATAATAGTAAACAGCTGAAGTATTAACAGCAGATTTAAAATTCAACAGCAGAGTGGAAAAGTGGGTACCATTTGAAGCTGTCAATTCATTAAAATTTTTTGCATGCACAGGATGGAATGTATTTCCAGTAAGTTTATACAACCAAGAAAAAAAAAAAAAAAGAATTCTGTCCTTCAGTAGTGAATCTTACCTCGGTCAACACTTCTTTTTCCTTTTTCACACGCAGGTGGATATGGAAGCCTTCCTTACTCTTACTGATGGTGATCTGAAAGAGCTGGGTATTAAAACTGACGGTTCGAGGCAGCAAATTCTGGCAGCTATTTCTGAACTGAATGCAGGAAAGGTACATTTCGAAGTATGGTACTTAATAAACTAATTCCAGGTTTGCTTGTATTGTTAATCGAATATATATTTGGAAATTCAGTTGCAGATGTTAGCTAGAAAAGCTAAAGGAATGTTTTCCTAAGAAGACATATAACATGCTTATTGAAGAATACCTTCTTTTCTGGTACCACCTGTTCTACTTCATAAACTTTTCCTTAGTTCAGTAACTGTACTGTTTTTTCACAGAGTTATTCGAGGGCAAATATTAAATACTAACACTAACACAAATGTTGGTCATGTTACAGTTAGTGAACATTGATTTCAGTGACACTAAGTTGAACATGATTTAAAATGTCTCCTATGTTTATTCTACCAATTCTTATTCTTTGTGACAACATAAACATCACTTTTCTCATTTCTGACTTTTTTTTTTCTGCCTTGACACATATACTAGTGGTCTAGAGATGGTGTACAAGAAGCTGCATTCATGTCAGAGAGATTGTGGACTGGAGCACCTCTTTAATTTGAACTGCTGAACTACGTAGCTGCTTTTTGAAGTTTCAGGGTTCATTCTCTAATATTCTCTGATATTAGAAGCTCACATAAACAAAACATAAATATAATTCCCTAAGGTGAGATCAAAAGCAGCAGAGACAAAGCTACAAATGTGAAGAGGAAGATGATGCTCCGTGCTGTATAGCCATGAAGGAAATCCTGAAAATGCTTTTACTGCTGTCTGACAGTTTCAGGAGACTGTGAGATTTTCTATGTACCTGAAAGAAAAAGATTTAATATTATTCCCCATAATGCAATGTGACTCTCTGGGCATAGAAATACATATTTTCCATGTTTTGTGAACTCATAATATTTTTTTTCTTGAAACAGAAATACTTAATTTATTTTTCTTTCACAGGGTCGAGAAAGACAGATTTTACAAGAAACTATACACAACTTCCACTCTTCCTTTGAGAGCAGCGTTAGTAACACGCGACCTCCTGGTCATTCCCAGAGTAAGTATCACCTGACATTAACTGAACAATGTATTATTTCTAATTAGTGCTAGTTCAAGGACAGAATGGGGAAAATAAGCTAGTTAACTGCTTTCTGTGTTTGATGCATATCTGTGTCTTTTACTGAGATTATAGAGAAGATTTCAAGGTAAAAAAGAAGAGATATTTATAAGATCTTTGCACGCATTTCAACATTACTTGAAATTAGCATAAGATTTTTGTTATGCGTTTATTATTAATGAACACAGAAAATGGATATAAGTATAGCAAACTGAAGTATATGATGAAGAGCAGCACTAAGAGGTGAGTTTCTGTATAATACAGGGTTTTTTGTTTTCTTTTCTTTTTTGTCATAATATTTCTATGAGGCAATTTCCTTTACTGTGCTCAAGTAGATCCAATATACTTGAGGTTTGCAATTTAGTATACTGGCTTGAACCATAAAATCATGTAATGGCCTGGGTTGAAAAGGACCTCAAAGGTCATCTAGTTTCAACCCCTCTGCCATGGGCAGGGTCACCAACCACTAGACCAAGCTGCCCAGAGCCACATCCAGCCTTGAGCAGCTATTTTAACTATATACTTACGTATGTATGCATATATTTTTTATAGGTAGTATTTTTATATGACTGTCTGTAGTTGCTTTATTTAGAATACACCCATTCCAACTACCAATGTTAAGTGCTAGCCACTGTCGGAGAAACTGCATTTTATATTTCAGATCTATAATCAAAATGTATGGAAAGGTGTTCTTGACCCCCAGTAGTTAAATACATTCAGTGCAGTCACACTTAGATATTATAGCTTTAAGTCTCCACCCTGCTAACAAACCAAGCCAAAAACAGTCATCTGTTAATCAAGATCAAGGAATAGGATGAAACTTATTCCTGTGTATATTTCTGGGCCCATCTTTTAGCAAGAACATGAAAGCCATTGAATTGCCTTAAGAAATTTATCTTTGAAAGTACCTCTTACTTTCCTTCAGTTGCTTATTTCCCTCCTTGCATCCACTCTAAAAATTACAACACTTGTTTAGTGGTTATGCTAAATATTTCAGATACTGTGTGATTTGGCAGGCCTATGTAATGACTGAGTCCCAGTTGTTTGTTGTCTCAGTCAGCTGAATATCAATAGATATGTGAAAAGTTAGAACTGTAGGTGCATTGCTGTCTTGGTGAAAACTGGGCATTACTGAGGTAGTTAGTCGATGTGGGCTACTTCCTGGATTCTCTATAGTCAGCATGACTGAAAGCTAATGTCAGGTATCACTGAATGCACTGTGCAGCTTACTTCCTATTCTCAGAATAGTCAACGTGTGTGGGAACATCTGGATGTCTCTTGATAACATCCCAGACTTGAAGAGCCTCTTCTGTAGGTACCTACTAGGTGAGCAGAAGCCAATACTTGGGATTGGATAAAATGATGCAGTGAACTGGAATTTCTCAAGAACTGAAGAAACGTCCAGATAGATGTAAATGGTCCTCAAGCAACTTGTTGGTGTCCTGAAGATGGCAAAAAAAGTAATGATGGCACAGAGCTGGGGAGAATGTTGTTTTGTAAGAATGAGGCCAAGTTGATCCTGCTCATCAGAGATCTCGCTTTTGGATTATTGTGTGTGATAGCTCCATGAAGTAGATTTGGCTGAGATACAGCAATGGAAGCAAATAGCAGAGGAAGTGAACATGTAGGTAAAAGAAGTTTCCACGCCAAGTAAGCTGCTTTTTATTTTAAAAAGTAGCAGTTGGACCTTTACGCATTCTGTGGAACTTGAAGTGATTTCTAGGAAGGTGTAATGTTTTAGAACACAACTTCATCTGTACTGAGTCAGGTCCAAGATTCACACAGTCGCATACATCTGGTCTCATCTGACATTTGTGTAAAGAGTTACTTGCTTTCATACCTTTCATTTGTTGTGAACCTACCACGTCCTCTGTCCATTTCCTATTGTCCTACCAAATCAGAAGGTACAGTGGATGATTTGTTCCTTGTTCGCTGTCTCCATGTCAAAGATGATTTTACAGATAGCTGTGATATTCTTCCTTAGCTGTTTCTTTTTCCAGATGGAAATCTTAGAGGCTTCTTATACATTCCCTCTACCACAGTTTTTCTGTCTTCATTTCTTTTTTCCACTATATCCTTTCGGACTTGAAGATACCAGCCTGATGTATGGTGTAGGCATACGGTTGATTTACACTTGATACATCTATTGCTTCTCATTTATCTTCTCTATTTTCATTTCTCTTACCTTTTCCTAGTTACTTCTAGTACTTCACTTTTTTAACTACAGTGGAAGACTGAATTGGTACTCATTGGAGCTGTGTGTTACAGCCCAGATCATCTACTGAGTGTGAACTAAGAGCTTAGCACTTCATATAACCATTCACATGTTTTTTTCTGTATGCCTTGTTTCATATTAGCTCATTTTTATCTTCATCTAATATCATCTTCCTTGATATTGTCTGGTAACTAAAGTCTCACAAAGTTCTTTTTCCACTTTTCTGTTTGCCTTTGTTTTTATGTGGATAACATAGGAAAATTTGTCTTTTGACTCTATGTGCCCTTTTCCAAATCATGTGTTGAATATCCTGGGTCCTCTGTGAAATGCTACTGGTGAGTCTCTGCACTGTGGAAAATCACTGTTTGCTCTGACTGTCTGTCTTCTGCCTTCTAATCTATTCTTTATCCTCACAAGAAGTGTTTTTACTCTCTGGATTCCTTCTCTTAAGTGCCAGCCTTGGAACTTATGAAATACCTCTTAAAAATCCAGGCATCAGGTGGATCTCTTCTGTGTACAATATTGTTGGCACCTTCAAGAAATTCCAGTAGGTCGATGAGACAAGGCATTCCGTTCTCTTTTTTGATTCTTTTCTACAGCATTTCAGAGGCTCATTAATTCAATTCTTTGCTCATGCTAATTTTCCTCCCACTACCTGTCTTCTCTGTGGTCTGTGTTTCCCTGGATCTCCGCTGGAATCCTTGAAATGACGAGCATCATTTATTATCAGTTCTCTGTTACCTAGCAATTTAAACAAAAATCTGCTCTCTCTTCTCAGAAGTTCAGCTGCTTAATGATTGACTTCCTCTAGAACTTCTAGCTTAGTTTATTGTTTGCTTTGTGTACTTCTTTCCTAACCTTTTTTAGCAGTATTTCAAGTTAAGATACCTTGGAATCTCACATAAAAAACGCTCCTTTATATGAAATAGGAACTTTCACAAGCTTCTCCATAGTAAATACATTTAGTTTTTCCGTTTTAGTTCTGTAGCTCTTATTACCTTTTAATAGTTGGATGGCATGGCATCTGAAACAGGTTACTTCCTCAGAAATGTTTGAAAAATGTTATACGAAATGCTTATGCGTGGTCCACAGCCACTGCTTTCACTAGAACTCTTTCTAGACACATTGTTGGAGCAGTATTAGTAGAACAACCTCTTGATGATTCTCCCTTTTCAGAAAGTGGGTTAATAGTAATATCCTGCTCTTTCAGCTGTGTCAGTGTCACTGTTTCATACTTATCACTGTGATTTCCTAAGTATTTTGAGTAATTTTAAAAGCTTAGCACCTAAAATGGAGTGGCTGCAAGTGTCGCTCTGCTTTTATGAAGTTTCTAGCCTTTAGGAATGTAAAGAAGACAACGTAATGAGATCTGAACGTATCCCTAAGGCTCAAAAATGAAAAAGCAGGGGAGCCAAAACTAACTTCTCACTTCCTGAGAAAGTAGCTTATAACTATGGGAGGACTGTAGACCAACTACCATCACCAAACCTGTGACTCTCTACAACTGCGGCACATTTCCCACACAGCTTCAGTTCTCCTGAAAACGCCCCGTTCCCAGCTGTCCAGGCTCAACCCCTCTTCTACTGCCACTAGTGTAGGAACTGTTGGTGCTTTTCCAGCCTGGTTCAACATAACACGCAATAGAAACAGAAAAACATGTATATGAATGTTTCAAGAGTGGAAGAGAACAGCAGTAATTGTGTTTACACTCCTAAGAAATGCAGTAGAAGGAAAAAAAAACAATAGTCAGAAAAGGTAAAAGCAGTGCCATCAGAAATAAAGGATTGATTGCATAACTAATTTCATGCAACAGGCTTGGTTAGAGAAGATACTGCAGTTTCTTCTTGATGGAATCTTGGCAGTTCAAACTCAATTGCTAGCTTTTGTAACCTCAGCTACCTTCTGATTGAGCACCTCCTGCTGAGGTCTCTGCTTCACAGCTCTCTGTGATATTCACTACGAGAAAGTAGAAAAGTTGTCAAGTGTATATTGGGTTTTGGCAGCTGAGCTGTTTCAATTATAGTAAAGTTCACCACTGGGAGAGAGATTACTTTGTGCATCAGGTTCTGTGTTACCCCTGGGGCTAGCACTGAGATGTTTCTTCTTTGCAGAAAACAATAGGCTGTAACATGTAATCGTTTTCTGTCAGAATGGTATTGAGACCTTCCTTCTTGGCCCCTGCCAATGATACCAGAGTAGGCTGAATGTCCAGGCTGCAAGAGCTCCACATTTAAATCCATGCCTGAACTGTATGAGGTAAATGATTACTGTGGACATACATAATGCAGTGGCTTCTGGACATGTAAGCCAGTAGGATTTAGGGAACCGCGGTTCTTATCCCTGTTCTGAACAGGCAAACAGCAGTTGCAGCAGTACAAAGTCTGAATTTCTTAGGAAACTCTGGATTGAAGAAATTGAAGTGTCTCAGCAAGTGTTTGTGTTTGTATGTTGAAGCAATGTTTTTACTTACATGATTGTAGTAAAGGAGCAAGTCAGGACTTCTTGAATACCCAGTTGCCAGGACTAATGTGGGGGGGGATTTTTGTTGGTCAAGATCCTCTCATTCATCAAAGGGTTGAACATAGCTGACACTGATCCGCAGGTTCATAGAGATAAATGACGTGAAAGGAGGGAAAGCTGAATCTCAATACAGACATGCCAAATCAGAAATAAAATGATGAAGAAAAGCTCATATGGATTAAATGAGAGTATATGAAAAAAGGAAAAAAACTGAAAATAAAATAATTTATTCCTGAAAAGCAGAAATTGATTCCATGTGCAAAATACAAAATTGATATAAGGATGTGTTAAGTTTCAGCCCTGGGATGAAAAAATTGAAGTATTTCACAGAGTTCTCTTCTCCAAGTCTTAAACTTCCAACAGAATTTGCCACTGCAAAAATGACATGAAAAAGCAGGAGAGCATCCAAGGACAGTACACTGAAGGACGTAGTCTTTTCTTCCTAGGGCATTCTTTTTATCCTAATTGTGAAAATATAAATAAGGGTTTACTGGAGGCAATGCTAACTGCCAAATAGTTTAGTTTGCCTTCTGATATCAAATTTATTGAAATACGTGAAAGAAAAAATTAACCTTATTATCTGTTGTAGACATCCAGCTGCCCTTTGCCACATACAAATAGCACTTCTGTTGTAGCAGCTGAGGGAAAAAGGGAACACCATGACATCAAGCAGTTACACTGAACAAAAGAATTCATTGACTATTCTAGAGATAGTTAAATGAACTATAACTGCCTATGAAATATGATCCCATTCAAACTGTGATAAATACTGTTGTTTTTTTTTTCAGTAACTCTCTTCTTCTGGTTTCTCCTTCACATAATACTACTGTATGTTGTGTATTGATACATATTCACATGTATATATCTACAGGTACTCACAAAGGCATTTAAAAATGGGCTGTAATAAAGTGGAAGAGAGCAGGGAGCAGTTTGTGTAGTGGCTTTCCACTTCTGGATTCAGAGTCAAAAATGTAAAATGGAAATTATCCATAGGATGGAGTTAGAAACATTACAGTGTAAGATATAAAAATAAGAGCTAAACTGAATGGATTTGTAAATGGAAAGATGCACATTAGGAAAATAGAAATACTGGAAAGATTTGTGGCAGCACATGGCTTTTCATACATTCTCCGTACAGGAGTGGGCTTGAGATGAGTAAAATGAATTACAGGGTCAAGCTGTTAGGGTCAGGTGTAACAGTGAGACTGGGAAATGTGAGCCCGTTTGTGGTAACTGTGGAATTTGTCTGTCGTCTTTAGAATAAAGCTTTGAGTCTCACTGGTTGCAAGTTGTCAGATTTATTTATTTATTCTTTTACAGCACCTGGCTGCTCCATAAAACCACAAGAAGCTGTTGCTCCTAAGAGGTAGCTACTGGAATAAAAAGAGATTTTGATCTTACAGTGATGTCTGGGATCCAGCTGAGTAAATCCAAGCATACAAATGAAAATTGGAAACTTTAGTCCTCAGTACACCTGTATAAAGCTTTATGAATTCATGTTAATGATTCCAGTCCTACAAAGCTTCAAAGGAAGTAATGAAAAGATTGCTTTTGTATTTCAACCTAGGAGTTGAATTGTTCAAAGCTCCCACAGTTTGGATTTTAGAGGAAGAAAGGAAAGCAGGAAGAACGAAGATGTATGTTTTCTTTCTAGTCTTCAGTGCCCAGAGATGAAGAACCCATAGGAGGCCCCTGTGGGCACAGTGAAGAGCAATAAAAACATGGAAGAAGGCACATACGTCACCAAGTAGAAAGTGTGATGGTTTCATGAGAAGGAATCTGAAGGAAGAGCAGTGCTGCATTCTTCGTTAACTGAATACACTTTATCTACTCAATATTTAGAGATTAGAACAGTAAAAGTAAACACAAAATACCTGTTTGTAAAAATAGCACTTTATTTAAGAAAATGTATTATCTATCATGGATATTTAAATATAAATATTTTATATTGCCAATCTGTTGTTTTGAGAATAAAACCATTTAACTGATGTTGGCCGTTTTTCTTGAACACGAACACCAGCAGATCCTCAAAATGTTTTGAGAACTTTTGGTTAATATGAAAAGATTTGTACAGAAATTATGAGTGGAAATAATTTTCTGTTTGGTAAATACATTTTTTGTTGATTGACTAATGTGCAAGTAATCTGAAAACTCAAATGTTTTCCTTGGCCACTGTTTGAAATCAGTGTGCATCCGGTGGTACTAATGCAGGTAAAGTCAAGAGCATCCTATGCAGACTGATCTCAGTTCCCTGTGCAGAATCACAGGGGTTGGAAGGGACCTCTAGAGATCATCAGGTCCAACCCCCGCCAAAGCAGCTCCCTAGCCCGGGTTGCTCCAGGTTGGGCAGCTGATTCTGTGATGGCTTCATCGATTTGGCCACCTGGGGTACTGTGCCAAAGTGCCAAGAGCAAACAGCAGAGCAGCTCAGCTGTGCCAGGGAAAAGCAAGTGAAGAGTGCTGATGTGGCTCTTTTCTTACTTTGAGTTTTACTTACATTAAAAATGTCAAAACACAATAAATTTCAGACATTAAACCCTTTTAAAAATACACGTTTGACTGTCAAATGAGTGAGCGAGGGAGGGAAACATTTTTATTAAGGAGAAACAGTATTACTAGCAGCTTAGAGGAAAATTGGGTGAAAAGTGTGACACAGTGACTTTATCAAAGAATAAATAGCAAAGAATGAAGGTGGAAGGAAAAAGAAAAGGAAGAAAAGTCTTTTGGTAAAGTACGTCAGCTGTGCTTGTACGTGTCTATATGAAAATGTGAACTGCCTTTGAAAACAAATAGGGAACAGATGAATTCTGAAACATAAGTCTTCCCATTGGTTGTGTGCTGCCAGTCCTGTTATGTCAGTCTTTGGCATTGATTTGTGTCTTGCTAAAGGTTTATTCTTTGCAAAATGTTATGCTACTGCTTCAGTCCACATTCACAAGTGCTAATTCTGGCTGTGTCTGCTGTCACGCATCAGTGGGGTAGAGAGGTCTCCCTGTCTGTGACAGGGCAGCTTTTGAGTCCTGTGTGCAGTCCTGACCCTGATTTTTATCCACAAAGAGCGCTGCAAAACAAAGGTTATGATCAATTTGTTCATTGCAAGCACTTGCTTGGACAAAAAGACAACTGAGAGACTGAGATCATCATTTCACTGACCTGTCCTGATTTGTCGGAAGTGAAAGGCTGTTTCCCACTTGCTGTTCATTTACTGTGTCTTCCTTCTCAGTTTAAATGAAAATCTCAGTTAGCAAAGCTTGTATTCCCGATAATGAAAAATCTTCTGAGATTTGTAGAATAATTGAATGGGAGAAGAAACAGTACTTGTTCTGGTTAGCCTAGGATTATGAACTTGACTAATCTGCAGTTGACAATCCTAGGATGTCTTACTTTAGAGGAGGGCTTTCTTTTTGCAGAAAGCTCTTATAAGGTACCTGGAATTTCATTTCCATTTTTTTCTACACTTTGAGCATTAATCAAGATCAAATTTTAAATAGAAGATATTTCATTATCTGGAAATGATTCAAGCAGTCATCTGTAGTATTTTTCATGCTTCAGCTAATGCCTCAGAAGCAAGGTAGCTTCTCAAGGGAACAGCTGTGGTTTCCAGAGTGAAGGGTAACATACAAGTTCTTACAAACAGATATCTTTAATACCAAGATCATCTTAGTTTAGAATTGCTTGGCTTGTCTGCCTCTGACACTAATAGCCCCAAACTTGCCACTTCTAGATTTTATTTTATTGCAAAGCCCTCTTGGCAGTACAAGAGTACACTTAGTAGGAACAGGCTTTGTCCATTAAACTCGAAACAGCTTCTGCTATATTTAAAGCTCATTTGGAATACTTAATTTCCAGTCTTTCAGAAGTTTGTATTATTGAAATAAACTGTTAATGCGGTGTCCTCCTTAAAGTGTACGTACAGCTCTCTCAAAATAGGTCTGCCTGGTCTTGAGAGTGCCAGATCATGTCTTTTAGAGTGAACTGGGGCATGGTTCTTGAATGTGATAAACAGGTAAAGGTGAATGTAGGAAAACGGCCGTTCAAGATGCTTCCTTATATGTGGTCTAAAAATATTCTGTGTTCATGCATTTACCTGATATGTGTCTATATGCTCTTGTTTTTATTAAGCCTAAGCTATTTGTAGCACCACAGAATCAGTGGCTGACAATTAGATGGAGCAGAGTTTTCCATTTTGCTGAACTCCTGAACGAAGTCACTTTGCACACAGCAGCTGGCTAAATCCTATGGATTTGATCACTATGGACTTGTTTTTAATTCCTCATCACCAAGAGGAATCATGTATGAATTCTGTATGTAAATTCTTTGTGTATATTCTTTTTCAAGTAACTCTCTGCTGCCAGTTTGTTCTCAGAAAGGGAAGATGGAATAAAAGGAACAAAATGATAGACCAGTCAGCACCATCAGTACTTGGTGCAACCCATCAGGTCCCACGGATTTGTGTATGTCACACTATATCTCTTGGATCACCATGTAGGGATATTTTGTGGTCTGCGTGTCCGTGGGTTTTCCATACCTCTCTGCTAGCCCTTCTATGATTGATAGACAACATCTTCATAGATGCACTTCACAGCAGTTTAACAGCTGCTTTCCAAGCTTCCCATCATTTCAGTTGCGCTGCTATTCTATTTGCGGTTTTCATTCTTAGAGCTTAATAAGTTACTTTTTAGACTACACAACAATCAGTCAACTTTGGGGACTTCTTCCCATTTCCTTGGACAAAATGGGTGAATAAATTCCAGCTAAACTTTGCCAACAATTTTTGGGGGGAATGTTATTAACATTCAAGCAAGCCCAACATCATAGAATTATCATAGAATCATATAATGGTTTGAGTTGGAAGGGTCCCCAAGAATCATCAAGTTCCAACTCCTTTACACAGGAAGGGTCAACAGCCTCCAGATCTGATACTAGAACAGGTTGCCCGAGGCCCCATCCAACCTGGTCTTGAACACAAGCATTGTCATGAAGTGTGTGAGGGTCTATTTTAAAATGCCAGGACTTTGTTGAGCTCTGAATACTCTGAGAATAAGCGCAATACAAACTGAAAACTGCAGTACCCCATTACTCCCATTATCATTCTTGATGCCACTCTGAGAAGTACAATAAAAATAAATTCATTCAAATGAATTCAGAGTTAGAAAAGAGTTATATGATCTAGAAACAGATAGCACAGCCTGAAACAACAGAATGTCTTTTCCTAGTTTAGCCACGGGTGTTTTCAGATAACAGACCGTGAAGTTAGGCTGACTAGTGGACCTGGATCCAATTCTCAAGCAAGCCAATGACTCCAGGTGCTGTTTTCCACATAGCAATAACTACTTGCAGCCAAGCTCTTTCTTATTTCCTCCCCCTGAGGAGAGATGCAGCTTCTGAAGTATCCTGAAATTTTAACCTTGCTAGCCAAGGTTAACATCTTAACATTCTTATTGTGCCTTTGTTCTTCAGATTTAGAGGACAGGGAGGTTCTCAGATAATGCAGTGCCCCTGTGACAGCTTCTGAATGTGCTGGGCTTTGTGATAGCACTGCTTAAACCTAGTAATAGTTTGCTACTTTAGGAAAAATGCTTACTAAGCGGTTCTAATGAAAATAAAATGTTTTTATACTTAGCACTAAATAATTGATGAAGTCGAGAGCCGTATACTGGCTTAACTTGTACTGGCGTTATTCCATCAACTTCAAGCCTCTGTGGGATTTAGTGCATAGAATGGTGACAGAATCTGGGCTCGGATAACTCAGAAATAGCCACCTATTAGTTTGGATTGCATCATTTCTGTGTAACACAAGGTATAGATGAGGAGACTGCAGGTGTGTTTTGAGTCAAGCAGCTGAAGGAGTTGCCTGTTGTGTTCCTTCAGATATCACTTAAATTTGCTGGAGCACATCTTGCTGTTGGCATTCACTCTATTGTCGTTGAGCATCTTGGAAGGCCCTGATGCTCTCTGATCTGATAAGTAGCCGTCTGGTAAAAATAAAAGGATTACAGATGTTAATAGCTGGCTTGTTTTCCATTGGCTTTCATTTATATCAGATCAGAGAATCACAAAGAGCAATTCATATATAAAAATGGGAGAATGATGAGAACAAAAGAAAACTAAGAAAAAGCCACAGACAATCTAGCCTCTGGCTTGGTTAGATATAGCAACAAAACTAAGCAACCGATTCTGCCTGTTCGTTTTGCAGGAATTTACAAAACCTTTGCCCTGTATTGGCCATGATACTTGTGTTTTTATTTTACATTGATTTGTGAATTCTCTGTGTAAACACCATATTACTAACACCTATTTCCAGCCCTTAAAACAATGTATAATTGTAGGCACCCCTGTTTCACAAAACCATTCCTAGCTTTACAACTATTTGCTTCTTCCTCACAGGCAGAAAAAGCCAAAGAATAAGCAAAAACAAAAGCCAGAGTTGATAGTTGTTAGGATAGAAAATCCATGTTATGCCTTTTTCAGCTACTGCGTATGGTTTCCCACGTTACGCTGAATTCCTTCAAGTGTACTTCCAAACAGATGCACGAAAAAAAACAACCCTGAACGCTCAATTTCAATTTAAGGAGATCTCTGACAAAGGCACAGCAGTGATTCCTTAGTTGGAGAAAGCATGATGGAGGAAAAAAAAGGGAAAAAAACAACACGCTCACCTGTGTTTTTCCCATTTTAAAATGAAAAACTGTGCATAAAGTTTTAAAATATGAATGAAAGCTCTACATTTCTAATTAAAATATATATATATATAGAAATTTTGCATGAAAATACCAAATAAGACATTTGTACTTACAATTTCGAACAGAAATCTTTTCACCAGCTTTGTTGTTCTCATTTCATGTACCTGCTTTATTCAGTCTGTCATCCTTGTTTTTTTTTAACATTCCCTAATGAGCTCCTGTTCCCCATTACGGGCTTATTATCAGAGCCAAGTGCATGTTGCAATCTGAATAATTCACTTCACCATTGTGTTTCTTTTTTGTTTGTAAATTAGACATGTATATTTATAATGCAATGAGGCCTCACGCGGAGGTCACTGAATGGAAGAAGTATTTGTTTGTCTCACCAGGTCTGAATGGAAGAGTATGTTCTTGGCAGTAGCTGTCATATGATGAATCTGGGAATGAATATGTGGCCAGGAGGGAGTGGTACATCCTGAGTTCTGCTCCTGTCTTGACGATGGATGCGCTGCATTGTTTTGAGCACAATTTTTTTATCGTTATTGTTGGGTCTCCCTTCATAGACAGACAGCTAGTAATGCTGTATCCTTAGCTAGTTAGCGAAGACCATCACTGACAATAGAAAGCTCCAGGAAGAATTAACATGATGGTAAACTGCTCTTTGACTCACTCAATATTTTCAGGGTGTTCAAATGAGAGAGCAGAAACACATGCAAATGTATTGACTAGAGAGGAACATTGTGATCCCTCATGCTTTGGATCCTGCTCCTTTCCAAGGCTCATGTTGAAAGCTGAGAGAAGAAGGTGTTTGGGAGTAGTTTGCCTGATCAACCTGATCTATCTTGATTACTTCTCTGGTAAAATGTCTCAATTTGTGGATGGAAGGACAGCAGCTTGACATCAGTAAGAATTTTGACATAATCTCTTACTGTAACTCTTATATCCACAGTAGGACGCTTCAGTTTGATTAGGTGGACAACTAGACAAGTAAAAAATGTATTGGTTAATCAAGCTCAGATGGCAGTAGTGGATGTTTTTGTGGTGGTTTTACACCAATGGATAACTAAACTCCACCACTCCACTTTTTCATTCCCCTTCGTCAAAGAAACAGTGCAAGAAGATAAGATGGAAAAGAACTAAAAGGTCCAGATAACAACAGGGAAATTGCTCTAACATGGGGCAGCTTCTGGTCTTTTCTCACAGAAGCCGACTCTGCAGCTCCCTGCACTCCCAAAATCTTGCCACGTAAGCCCAATACAGGTTCATTCTTATCCTGATGGCTGGCAGTAAGAGAAATGCCTCAGCAATCTGTCCTGGGAACTGACTGTCCTAAGTTTTTTATCAGTGCCCTGGAGCAGTTTATGCATATCTCGCTCCTCAGATTTGGAGGTGACACCAAACTGAGGTACCATTTGATGTACTCAGGCTCTAAATGGATGCCATCCAGCTAGGCCTGCGCAGAGTGCAGGAATGGGCCAACAGAAACCCTGGGAGAAATGCACTTGGGAAGAAAGAACCCTATGCAACAATACAGGTAGAGTGATGGGAAAGCAGTGTTGTGGAAAAGGACTTGGGAGCCCTGGTGGACATAAGCTAGCAGTGTGCTCTGCTGGAGGAAAAGGTCAACAACAATCTCGACAGCTGCCTGTGGGGAGTGTTACTACTCCTCCACTCAGCACTTACTAGATCTAGTTTTGGGATCCTCATTGTCGAAGAGACATGGATAAACTAAAGTGAGTTCAGAAAAGGGCGTGGAAATTGTTGGGGACTACAGCTGTTGCTCTGTGAGGAGGATGCACTGAGGGAATGGGGCTCATTTGGCCCAGGGAAAAAGGGCTCTATTGGACCTTCTGATAGCTATATGTCCAGTGAAGGCAGAAGCCTTCTGATATCTACAGGGAAGTAAGTCACTGAGTAGATGGTTCAGGTTCTTCTCTGTGGTGCATGGCTCGAGGACAAAAGATCATAGGCATAAACTGAAACATGTCTGCAATGCTTTCTTTCACCGTGAAGGTAGTCAGGCAGTGCAGACAGTCTCCATTCCTGCTGAATTTCAAGCCTTGACTCAGTAAAGCTCAGGACAGCCAGGTGTGGAGCCCTTGAGTACAGGCTAGGATAGAGTGGCACACTTTCCGAGGTCCCTTGATAGCACAAGGGACATTGTACCAAGTGGCATGTCACCTCTCCCTCCCACTTCGTGCCAGCTCCACGCAGCAGCTTGATGTTTTGTGCAGAAAACTTGCACCACGCAGCCCTCCAGAAGCCTCACGCACTGCGCAGAGGGACCGCAGCCTGCCCTGTGCTGCAGCCTCCTCCTGTCTGCGAGCTGCCACAGCGCACCTCGTCTCAGGCCCGGGGGTCTGCTGGCAGAAGCCTGTACCACAGGGAAGGAGGTTCGTTGGTAAGCATTTGGGGATTTTTCTCCGCTGCAAACTGGCACACGAGAGCGGCGAGTTGCAGCCAAATCACGCACCCGAGACCAGGTTTAACAGATGCCCCCCCCCCCACTTTCTCAAAGTTCGAGCCTCCCTTGATCCTTCGATACCCTTATCGCGGGCACCTCAGCCTCCGCTAGAGCAGCCTGAATTATTCATGCTATTGACGGCGAGGGAAATTAACGTTTCCCCCCCCCCCCCCCGCAGAAACTCCGAGGGACCCTCAGCGAGACAGCAGCGACCGCGGGCGAGGTGAGGGCGGTACCACCCATCGCCCGCCAGGGGGCGCTGCCGACTCGGCGTTGCGCCCGGCTCGGGGCCGCCGCCTCCCGCTGCCGCCGCTCCTCGGAAGGGGACGGCCGGTGGCGGTTAACCCTGAGGGAGCGGCGAGGGCGCGAAGCGACGCCTCTGTGCGGCGGGCGGCTGTGCCGCGCCGAAGTCCTCAAAGCGCCCCGACGTTGTTCTGCCTCGATGTGGTTTTAACTCATCAGACCCCTCCCGTGTTAGGTGAATGGTAGCTTAAGGCAAATGAATCAACAATTTAAAAAAAAAAAAAAAATTTTTAGGGTACTGGAAGTCTCTGATCTACTTAACTTCCTCCAGATTTAGAGGTTTGAGGTCGAATCATCGTTATTTCCTGTCAAATGGTGCTGTGAAGTCACCTAAAATAATGAGATGTCACTTGCCTGGGTACATTAATAATTAGGAGGATTTCTAGCAGCAGGCATCATGGGAAAGTTATGCTTTCCCATTAGATGTCCTTAATTAGAAAAGAATGTGTCAGATTTCAGATCAACGTGGGGGAACTACAACTATCCATTAAAAAGAGAAGGACAAATAACACAAGTGACAGCTCTCGCAGAAGTACAAAGATTTAAATACTTTATAAATTAAGGGGATTGAAGGTGCTCGTTTTCATCACTAAAGCTCTTTGACCTGTCTTCATCATCAGAAGGGCGCAGTCTCCGAGCTGAATTAAACAACATAAAGAGCAAATGCTCCATATAATTCTGACAATAGACCATCTCTGCCATCCGTTATACATGTATTTATATATTTCAGCAACATCTCCTTAGGGTGGGCCAGACTGCTTTGGAAATTGTTCGTCTGTGCTAATAGGAAAGTTTGATGGTGATAATGACATCTCTCGAACCACACAAGAGCCATAGCTAGTACATTTGTTCAGCCAGTGGCACCATGCGGTACAGAGAAACGATTTGACAGTCTTCAGATAAAAATTGGAGGTAATTTTAGTGTATGGGGATCATTACCGTAAATCAAAGCAGAATGAGGTACCCAACTACTTGGCATGTGTAAGGGGTTAATTTAAGTAGCTGACCTTCGTGGCTTCTTTTGGCTGTGGTTAATTCCTCACAGCTCTAAGCCAAGGGTACTTGGGTGGCACACAGAAGCTAGAAAGCAAGTCTTACAATGCTTACGTTTACTTTGAGCCAAGAGCAGAAGCACGTTACACTCATATTTCTGCCTAGTTCTTGGTTAACAGCCAGATGTGCATTTTATTTATGCAGCCTTAAAATCATACTATGAATGACATCAAGACTCATTTAAAGAAAGGATAGCCCATGATTTATTTCGGCTTGCGAGGAGATGTTGCTCCAAGGTGGGAAGACTAAAATTTTGCAGCATAAACCAACTGCCTCTGGACCATTGAATCTATTCAGCCCATATCAGGTTATATTTGAAAGTTTCTATGAGCTAATGCATTTTTCAGAGGCCTACATGAAACCAGTCAGAAACATTGGACCAGTGCCTAGATGACAGGTGGCCACATTACCAAGTTATCAGCTCATTTGCTACTCTTGATAAGTGTTTCATTAGGGCTGGTTTTGGTAAGAAGGTTGAATTCTTTTCTTATGGGGAAAGGAAGTCCTTTAGCAATGAGGCTGAGCCACACAAACAGGGTTTTTCAGTTTGAGTGATTGTTTTGTTTTTGAATTATTATTATTTTTTTTTTTATGACTGTTTACCTGCGGCTTAATTTTGAGCACTAGTTTTGGATTTAGTGTAAGGTTTGACCTTGTTTATCAGAGAAGCAGATGGAGATAAGTGCTTAAAACTTGTGCATTCAGTGGGATTGAAAAATGTGTGTATATTTAACTAGAAAATTAATTAAAGCATAAACTGTAGGTAGAACTTCAGAGGCATCATAAATGTCCTTTTGAAGCGGTGGGTGGAAGCCCTTTTTATTGTTAATTTAGTCTTCTCTTTTCTAAACTGAACCTTTCATCGTATATTAAATCCTAAGAGGGCTAGGGAACGTGGGGTGTGTTCCAAGAGGATACATAAAAATTACCTTACTACCAGGAGTTATTAGCATTCAGCATTTTTGCTTCTAATGAGCTCAAATGAGAAATCTTGTAAGCAAATTTGAACAAACTGCAGTGTCGTACTCACAGCAAGATACCTCAGACATCA
Source organism: Oreortyx pictus (assembly GCA_036925125.1). Classification (NCBI taxonomy): domain Eukaryota; kingdom Metazoa; phylum Chordata; class Aves; order Galliformes; family Odontophoridae; genus Oreortyx; species Oreortyx pictus. The sequence goes on from JAUPFR010000003.1 coordinate 58,822,862, forward strand.
ATCAGCTCCTGAAAGTTTCTTCATGAGGTACTTCTGTAAGAATCTTTCATCCTAAAAGTGACACTTGAAAACTCTGCAGCAGATCTTGACAGGATTCACATGTGAATACCCAAGATCTGTGATGTACTGTTTTACTGTGGAAAGGGGTATATATATTTCACTTCTAAAGGTAGCCCTCATGTGCTCATTAAAATGTAATGTAATCTGACAATTGCACACATTTTTTTGTAAAGGAGAATTCATAAAACCCACTGTTGTTTTCAAACTTTCTCTGAGAAACTTCTAAGAATAAGTGAAGTTTAGTATGAAAAAGAGAACATTTTATTCAGCTTTAAGGACTGGAATGCTAGCCTCGGAAAAGTGTTATGTAGGATGGCTACATGCCAAGCCATCAGTGGATTTGTCTTCTATCAGTAATATAATTTTTAGTTCTAAATTAAAGTCTGCCTGAAGCCACAGATGAGTTTCTCAGCTCAGTGTTCTTTGAATAAGGATGCAAATCAAAACTGGCACTTCCCTGGTAAAGCTGCTTTGAAGGTTAGCTGTCCACTTGAACTGAATGAAGTACCTTTGACTTCAGGAAGATTGCTGTGCTGCAGGTGCTTGCAGGCCTTCTGTGTCTTCAACCACTTCAGAGTAGGTGGATTCGGCTGTATTATACAGTGACTGTTCAGTGCTTTAGAGTACAGGACAAGTTACACTAGAGAAAGCTAAAAGATTGGCTATTTGTATATTTGTTGGCATGAAAGGGTCTTCACATGTGAGCAGAATAAGTTTAGGTTTTATGCTTTTTAAGAATTTCTGTCACAACAATTCTAATTGATGAACCACTACATCGGTTTGACTAATCCCTACTTAATTTTGCCCTTAAAGGCAAGATGTTAAACAGATTATTTGCTGTGGGCACCTTTTTCTTTGTATAAATCAAGTAATGATGTCTTAAAAATTGGAAAAATCAGTCATTCAGACCACTTAAGGTATCAAACTTTACAGCCAGATGTTTTGGGAGATTACAAAATATACTTGATGCCCCATGAAATCAAATCAGGGATGCTGAGTCAATCTCTCCAGAATAAATATAAATGACGTTTTTTGATGGCAATCCAGGAGCCTCCTAGCAAATATGGATGACAACTTCCCAACCCAAATGACAGAGGAGCCAATGAGAAGTGCTCTGCTGGACCTCATAATTGCTAACAAGGAAGGTCTGGTTGCAGCTGTGGGTGTTGAAGGCTACAGTAGCCTTGGCTACAGTCTCCATGAGATGATGGAGTTCAGGATCCCAACAGGAGAGGGCAGGGCAAAAAGCAAGGTCACAACAGCTGTGGGCATCAGGAAAACAGACTTTTACTCTTCAGTGACCTGGATGAGGCCTTGAGGGAAGAGAGGCATAAGCAAGCTGGTTGATATTCAAAGACCACCTCCTCCAAGCTCAAGAGCCATCCACTGCACATAGTAGGAAGTCAGAAAAAAATTTGAGGAGGGTTGTGTGAATAAACAAGACTCTTCTGGTAAAACTCAAAAAAAAAAAAAAAAAAAAAAGGGACTGAGCATCCAGATAATGCAGTTAGGAAAGCCTGGAATGTGATGGAGCAAAGAATTCTGGAAACCACTACTAAAAGCAGTTGACATGGATTCACCCAGAGAAAGTTGTGCTTGGTCAACTTGATAACCTTCTTCAGTGAAATGACTGGTGCGGTAGGTGAGGGGTGTGCACTGGTTATTGTCCACTTTCAGTAAGGCTTTCAACACTATCTCCCATTATTTTCCTAGAGAAGGTAACAAAATGAATTTTAGTCCGTTTTCACAATGAAGATGAAGTCTGCAAACTGGTGCCAGAAGAAGGTTCATGTAGTCATTCTAATAAAGAAGTACTTGAACTACATATGTTTGCAGTCTTCCTTAAAGAGGGCTTCAGACTGTAGGCCAGATGAAGTGGTTAGGTGCAGATGGGGGTTGATTTGAATCCTGTGAGAAGTGATTTTAAACATCTGTCTCAATCATGTAGGGCAAAGGATGTAGAAATGAGCTTCCCAAAACACTGTGTGACAAAAAAGGGGGAACATGAAAAGGGCTTTGCAAAGACCCTGTGTTCCTCTGTGCCGCTCTGGGAAGTCAATAGCTCCTTGCTCCTCAATGTGCTGGCCAAACGTGTTCTCCATTTCGAGGTGGTGGAAGTTGATGGAAACAGTTAAAATGTACCCAAGCGCTTTTTATCTGCCTGACTATAAACATCCGTGGATATTAGCACAGTTTGTGTATATTTTTCCAATTACCATGGAAGTGAACATTGCTGCAGTGTAAGCATTTTTGTCCATTTGTCTTTTGAGTAAAACCAAGAAAAATAACCAACACCAGAACATTGAAAACATTGCAGAATCGCTGAGTGTTCGTTACAGATGTCCACTTCGACCTCTTGTAATACTGTGAGTAAGGTTCTCAGTATTTTGGCAGCTTTCATTTACCTGGTTTCATTATCATTTTAATCAAATGAAATTTCAGCTGTTTATATTTTTAGTATTATTATTTTTATTTTTTAACATGCAATATGAATGTGATTGGAAGGATTGCAGCTTTTTGGTGCATCCAGCAAATGGGGTTGGAATTGTCTTTACACATGAAACAGCCCAAATATGATTACAAATATGAACAAAATCACCAAAGCATTTCCTATTCCATGTGATCGACAGGACTGAATTGGCTATCACTGCGCTTGATGACTGAAGCTTCTGCTTTGCATCCCACATTTTTTCAAAGCATAATGCAGTTTCTATTTCCCTGTTGTTATGATTGTGTGAGACAATTCCTAGCTTTAGAAAAGGCAGCAGCAAGTCAGGGCATTAAAATTAAAGGGGAAAAAATCTACACAAACCACTTAAGCACACTCATTATTATGGCCCTTGCTACCTCGGGCCACTGGAGAACTTATAATTTAGTCAGCATTATGCAGTTTGAAGTGTTTTATGTTCTGCATGGGAGCAGGCTGCAATTCAAATATCAGTGGCCATGAAAAATATGCACATACGTTTAGTATGAAAATCTCCAAGGGCATAACAGAAGAGACGGGCACATGTCGCTGCAGTGTGATGGAGAATTTCTGTGAATTAATCATTTGGACATAGTTTATCACCATTTTATATTTTGCCAGAGACACTTCCTTGCCATTTGTTGGGAAAACTTATTATACATGCACATCTTAGAAAGATAATAAGGCCAAAGCCTTTGATGCTTAAAGGCAACAGGCTTTGTTAGGTTCTGTTATGACACAGACAACTTCTCTACTGACAGAGCCATTCAGATAACAAGAGTAATTGCTTATTTTATCGAGTTTAGGGAATTGTGCTCCATTCTCCCTCCTTGCCTATTACATCTGCTATTATGACCCATCTTCTATCATAATTTAAGGGGAGTGGAGTATGTGCATTTTGAAAGCATTTCTTGAAAGAATAGAGTGCTGTATTTACATGTTTCCATCATTATCTCAAGGTGCAAATACTTTAATGTATTATTCCTTCCAAGGAAATAGATTGGCATGCACGTGCATGCCTGCACCCATTTATGTGCGTGGATGTTTACTATCTACAGTGGCTAGGGGAAGAAAAAAAACTGCATTTAGTTCTTTCCTTATACCCTCTTCTGACTGGAGCCAGTACCGTTGTGATTGGTATTAGCAAAACCACAAACAGAGCAATGCTTCTGACACTTTACAACTCCATTGACGTCCCCAAGCGTGGGGGGAATTTTCCAGTAAAAGTTTTCCACCTGTAAAACTTAATGTGATCGAAGCTCTGATTGAAGATCCAGATTACTGAAAATGAGGCTACAGACCTGATTTCAGCTCTTGCAAAAAAAAAAAAAAGCCTTCAGATTGATTCAATCTAATCCTTGCAAAACTGTAAGAAAACCAGCAGTGCAATTAAAAAATAGATTCCTTCGCATTTTACATGTCATCCAAAGATTTTAAAAGGTACAAAACCAGTATTTCAGTATCATGAAGTACTCCTGTGTTGTCCAGTTTTATTACGTAGGGTAAACAGTTTTCCTCACTTCTGAAGTGCTGTGATACCACCAACATGCAAAATCACAGAATGCTCAGAGTTCATCTTCTGCAGTAGTAGAAAGCAATACGGATGTGAACAAAAGGGCAACTTTCAAATGAGATTTGAGAGTTATATGGAAACCAAAGTGAGTTACAGCCCTTATACTATATGACAATCCAATCGTTTTCCACAAGAGTAACCAAATACAGTGGCCATTTCTGAGCGAATTGTCAGCTATTTTATGAAACAAAAGTTGGTGTTTTTTCCCCAAGCACAGTGGTGCACTTTTGCACTGCACAAGCACCAGCTGAGAAGCTGTGATTCACAAGCTAGAACTTAGCATTCTCCAACATTTGTTTTCCAGGCTCATGTGAATGCCCTGACAGTATCTGAACTCACTCACCCAACATCACCGCTATCTGCTGGGTGTACTGGATGCCAGCTCCATTTCCCTGATGCTTGTTCTGCTTTTGTCTCTCTGAAAAGGTCTTGTTAATACATCCACCTTTGTGTTTGTCATATTGAAACGTGCAGCCAGATTCTTAGCTTTGCAAGGATCTTTTTGTCATCTTTTGAAGACGCTTTGAGATTGGTAACAAATGAGAACTTGGCAACTACAGAATGAGTATTAACAGTGAATTTTCCGCAGCAGATATTCAAGTGTTTGTCTTGCTGCTGGTGGAGAGGGCAGAACAAGGTTCTACATCTCCGTGGAGCAGTTGTCAGAACAGGCAGACTGTCTGGATTAATGTGCTCTGCTCTAATTCTATCTGTAAAGAAGAAATTGGCCAAGGCAGAGGGCTGTGCTATGGTAATAAAACTACACTCTTTCTTTCTTGGGATAATCTCTTTGCAGAGCAGTGGTTTCTAAATGAGGACCACCTCATCTGGGCCAGCTTATTTAAAACTAAGCTGGCAAAGTTTTTCACTAAAGGCTGGTGAGGTGCTGGAACGGGCTGCCCACAGGAGTCGTGGATGCTCTGTCCCTGGAGGTGCCAGGCAGGATGGGGTCCTGGAAGCCTGATCTAGCACTTGATCTAGCAGTTGGTGACTCTGGCCATGGCAAGGGGGTTGGAGCTAGATGATCTTTGAGGCTCCTTCCAACCCAAACCTTCCTATGAAACTGTGCACCATTGTACTTGCTACTTTGTCATTTTCAACTGTGGAGCCAAGAGTGAGGTAACATTTCTGTAGACATTCAGTCCTTAGCAAAGCAAATGGGATTTATTTAGCCATCATGTAGTAAAGCAGTTTCATGAAACTGAGGGAAAGAAGGTAACAATTTTGTATTTCCTTTCACAGATAGCCCATCTCTGTTTTTCTCTATAGGAAGTCTCTTCAGTTTGTTTATTTGCATGGCAGCTATTACCTTTTTCGCCTCCATGGCCGTTTTGGCTGCAAGGCTGTTGAGTCAGGAATGTGTTGAAATTCACAGGTGAGTTAGCACTGTCTTCAAAGGTCTGTCATTCTCTACTCTCTGCTGTACATATGTGCAGTCAATAAGCCTACAAATTCCCTCTCACCTGGCTGTATAGGAGCTAGGACTTCACTTGCCCTGCAGCTTAGCATCCAGCTATGTGCGTGCACAGTACACGCTGCATCTGCAGTGACTCTGACACAGCAGTCACATCAGGTTCACCACGCACACTGGCTTTGGGTGTGCGGCAAATCTGACACATTGTGGATTCACTGAGTTTGCAGTGTGTGTGCCCAGAATCTCTTTGCAGTCTCATAGTGAATCCAGATTGTATTTTGCATGTGTACAGTTGTCATTTGTGAAGGAGTTGAGGGCACCAGGTAAGGAGTCAAAGCTACTGCCTCTGCACTGACTCAGCTGTACTCTTTTTGTCTGCGTCACATTCTGCATTATAGTGCTGGCTGCCATGATTTATCTCCAAGGGGGTCCAGCAGCTTTATGATAGTAGTCTATGCAGAAATACCATCGCTTTTTACAGCAGAGCTGTTTCAAGATTGTCTGAAGCGTTGGTGATGCTTTTCTGCAGCTACCATTGATTTACCTGAAGTCATTTGGAGCACATGCTTCACTGCCCAATCTTCTCCTCCACTTCTGACTCATCTGTACCCCCTCCTCCTCCTCATTTTTTTGCACCTTTCAATCCACACTACTGCCTCTTTGTGCTTCTTTCTGGCCATGATAATAAGGAAACAGTAGTAATTGAAAATTCATTCATGTTTTAAGCAGTGTTGGACCTGTCAGGGCTGCCCTTCTTTGGGTTCCCAGGACCACAGGGGAACAGAGTGGAGGTTTTGATGGAGAGCCCAGGACAGTATTTCCCTTCACAGTGCCTCTGCAGCACAGGTCTCTGTTTCAGGGCACTTTGCAGCCCATGAGCTTTCCCTTTTGGACTTAGACTTTTCTCTTTTTAGAAGCATCAGTCAGTGAGTGTATTTTGAACAGGAGCTCTGACAGTTTATTAAATAGTTTTCTCTCTATTGTCATATAGTTTCCAGTTTGCGTCACTATAGCCTCCCTGTTGGGTGCACAGTTCCTCTCTTTCAGGTTATTTGTTCTTTGCTGCCCTGCTTCTCAGTGTTAATTTAATCTCTGCTGGTTCAGACAGAATTCTAAACACATTTTTTATGTCTCGTGGTTAAGATTTAGGCATTACAGGTTGTTCTTTTTTTTCTCTTCAGATTAACTAACTGCTTCTTTATAGACATTCTGAAGGATGGAAAAATCCAGGTCACTTCTATAACCTAAGCATAAAGACTGTGGGCTAACAGAGCATAAAGCCTGTGGCCTAACACTGTTGCTTAATCGAAGTTATATACATTAATAACAGAAACTGCAAAGATAGCAGAAATTGCAAGTAGGGACAGATGAGCAGGGCTCTGGGAAAAGTTATTTTAGACAGGTAGGGGTAGGGTTGTTTTTTTTTTTTTTATTTCCTGGGACAAAGTATGAACGCAAGCTAAAATTGCAACAGCAAATAACCCCAGAGCATGGCAAGTTATACTTAGCTAGCATTAAGGTAATGTCATGTAGAAGCAGAATATTTGTGGTTAGCTAAAGTGACAAAAATACAGCTGCACTGATATTAATCCTGTGTTAATCTTGTAAAGAGATGGGATTTTGAGAAATAGAGGTCTTTAGGAAGGATCTACCTGCTTCTTCTGCATAGACCAGTTTTCTCCTATTAGGCATTAACTGAACTTGTTATTCTGATTTTCTTGTTGATAACCTGGTTAAGCAGGGAGCTAAGCTTTATTACTTACTTATCTGTGAGTTTTATGAGTTTATTTGAAATCCTTGTAATAGCCCTTACATTCTACTGATAACGGTTGCAGTTTGGGAATTTCACTGATGTTTTAATAAGTAGCCAGTAATTCAAGCCATGTTTTTAAAGATGCAGCTACTGTCTAAATACTTTTCCATTGCCATGTGAAAATCTGCATGGGTATAATGCGATTTCAAAAACCACAGTCCTATCTTGGGAAGGGATAAATTGTATATTTACTTTGAGAGGACAAGGTATAATGGTTTCAAACTAAAAAAGGGTAGGTTTAGATTAGATATAAGGAAAAAATTATTCACTCAGAGGATGGTGAGGCACTGGGACAGCTTGCCCAGAGAAGCTCCGGCTGCCTCATCTCTGGAGGTGTTCAAGGCCAGGCGCAATGGGGCTTTGAGTAACCTGGTCTAGGGGAAGGTGTCCCTGCTCATGGGACATGGCCTTGCCCAGGGGCTTGGAACTGAGTGGTCTTTAACGTTCCTTCCAACCCAAGCTATTCTATGATTCTGTCACTATGTGAGTTCACAGAATCATAGAATCTTCTGAGTTGGAAGGTGTATGGGAACTGTTGAATCACGGCCTGAACTACTGATTGATCACCTGAGGCGAGCACTGGGTCAGCCGCAGGGGCACAAGTGAGTGTGATTGGAAGGGGTGGAGTTTGACTCCACCTCTCCCAAGACCCCATTTAAGGGCTGACCACCACCAGGGAAGGATCTCTGGTTGGAGATCCCTCCCTAGTGGAGTTTTTGGTGAGCCTCAACCATCTTTGGAGGTGAGCCACTCTTTTCTTATTAATTTTCTTATTAACTATTTGTACACCATCTACTTAAGCCTATCAAAAATATACCAGCTTTGGCACTATTTCTTTTGGGTGCTATTTTTGGGGGTTATTTGCCCTACAGAAGGGACCCATAAAGGTCATCTGTTTTAACTCCCCTGCCATGAGCAAGGACATCTACAGATATTTTGAATGTCTCTGAGGATGGGTCTTTCACCCCCTCTCTGGGCATCTTGTTCCAGTGCCTCATCACCCTTACTGTAAAAAACTGTGTATCCAATCTAACTCTCCCCTCCTTTAGTTTCAAACCATTTTCCCTTGTCCTTTTGCAGCAGACCCTGCTAAAGGGTCTGTCCCCTTTCTTCTTGCAGTCCCATCAAGATGCTGAAAGGCCTCTATCAGGTCACCTCAGAGCCTTCTCTTCTTCAGGCTGAACAGCCCCAGCTCTCTCAGCCTGTCTTTGTAAGCAAAGTGTTCTATCTCTTGGGTCGTTTTTGTAGCCCTCCTCTTGGTGTTCTCTAACAAATCCACATCTCTCCTGTACTGAGGGCTCCACATCTGGATATAGTACTTCAGGTGAGGTCTCATCAGCGCAGAGTAGAGGAGCAGGATTATGGCCGTCAACCTGCTGATCACACTCCTTTTGATGCAGCTCAGGATACATTTGACTTTCTAGACTACAAGGGTGCAGTGCTAACTCATGTCCAGCTTCCCATCCACCAGTACCCCCAAATCCCTTTCAGCAGGGCTATGCTCCATCCTTACATCCTCCAGCTTGTACTGGTAGTGTTGGTTGCCACGACTCACATGCAAGACCTTGTACTTGACTTCGTTGTGCCTCATGAGGTTCACCTGGGCCCACTGCTTTAGCCTGTCTAGGTCTCTCTGAATGGCATCCTGTTCGTATACGGAAGTTCAAATCTTTTAAATCTATTGCATGTATTTTAAAAACATACCGTGGCTTGAAAGAGAGTATGACAAGGTGGCATAATTCTGTTCAGTAGAAAGCAATAGTATAGATACATGTATATAATGCTTTAAGATGAACCATATTAGTATATCTATATTTTATTATTCTTTTTGTGAGATGTAAACAGGAATATTTTAATACTTTAAGCTCTTTTCTGTAGAAATAGGCTAAATTGAATGTGTGAATATAGACCCCACAATTTTGAAATGCTGTAATGTGGTACACAAGTTAAATTAGAACTGTAGGGTATTTGCAAGTACTAGTTGTTCTTTTGCTGGTACAGGAGATGTGTAATAAACTGACATTGTGAAGGGGCCTTGTATATTTTAAATGAGAATAAAAAGTAGTATGTTTTTACCCTTCACAAAAGGGTTAATAGGATCCAATCCTGTTGTCATCCCTTGGAGTTTATTTTAATTCTTCACTTCCCCAGTAATTGCTGAGGTGAGAAACACTGGCAGTGAAATGGAGACAGCTTGGGTAAATCTAGAAACCCCTGAGCTTACATTGCTGGACATCAGCATTTCAAACTAAATAACTACTGAGCAGCATTTGCACTCGGTGGAATTTTTTCCAGTGGTGAAGGGGGAAGCATTTTGGTCTTCAAGGTGTTCATACCTTTGGTCATTCTTTTTTCCTGTTCCAGTTTCCACTCACATCACTGTGCCTTTGGATCTTTTCTCCTCCTAGACGAATGCATTGCAGTGTTTAAAATATGCCTGTACCACAGTTTTTTGAAAAGCTGGTCACTGTTTGCCTCAGATTTTGTTTTCTGTTATTACTGGGTTCATGGTTACTGTGTTGCTGGATTACTAAAACAGTCTGGTGGTAAATATGGGGATGTTCATGACTTTTTCTCCCAGGAAAATGCAGTGCTAAAATGTGATTTTCTTTTAGAAAAGCAAATGTTGCAGGTATCTGTTAAGTTTCCGAAAGAAAGCAAATTTGGGACTTCCTATGTCTACAGCGTCATTTTAAAAATTACAGCATGGATATCCAACACAGATGCTGACATTTTATCTCGGGTATTAGTCCTGGAGGAATTAAAGTATTGCAGAGGAAAATGCTGATTTGGAGTATATGGCTTAGATTGTCTTGTCTATAGTTTAACTGCAGTAATTGTTGGGAGGATATTGCACATGGCTTCCCTCACAGTCTCAGCTGCAGAGGGGGGAAACAGAGCTTGAGGTGGGGGGATTTTCAAGATGATTCATGTGTTAACATGATTAGAACATATTTTATACAGTTGTGCAAAAGAAAAATATACAGGATATTTTGAAGGTGCTGGTGCTGTTATGGCCGCTTTCTGACCAAATAAGGATAATAATATTTACTCAAGTGGAAGCTTTCTTCTAATAGTCTAATTGATTTCTCAGTTAGTTTATTGGCTATTCAAATGTCGATAGCATTTACTTCAGTAAAAAAAAAATAAAATAATCCTATAATCTCCACCCTCCCTTGATTTTCACAAATCATAGAATAATAGAATGTCCCAAGGTGGAAGGGATCCACAAGGATGATTGAGTCAAACTCCTGGCTGCACACAGAACCACACGGTATTCTCTTACACCATCTAGCACAGAGAATACCTATTCCAGTTTGTTTCTGTTTTGGCTTCTTTCTGTTAAACAATAGGCAAAATCTGCTTGGTACAGCACTATGTCTCTACCACTTATTCTCAATTAGATTTTTTTTAAAACTGAAGGATAAACTGTTTTATTGCAAATAGCTTGAAGAAATACTTCATGAACTTCAGATATCATAGGAGAAGCAACGATTCTTTGGTAAAATAAGAATATGCACAATTATATTGGGCTGCTCTTCTCCTCTATTTGATGCTTTTTGTGGTATCTGGATGCTAGTCACTTGCTCCTCCACAAAACAAGGGAGGACATTACCCTATTGCCTGTGTAAGCCACGGAGACGGCGGAAGAGGCTGTTCAGTAGGTCTTAGTCTTGGAGAGCTGATAAATCAAAAGGATCCTTCTCATAGAGCTATTCTGAGTTGATCAGGATAGAAGGAGAGGTACTAAGGGTTAACAAATAAGTATGCAGATGAGTGAGTCTTCTGGAGAGACATCCGTCTTGAGGATTGAAGAAATCATTCATGTTCCTTGTCCTCAGTGTGACCACAGGATAACTGGATCAGTGTGACACCAGTGCTGGTCTTGCAAAAGAAACACTTGAAAACTGAAGGAAGTATCTTCATATTTATGGGGGTAGTGAGCAATGAGATTGTTGTGTTTTTTTTTTTTCCCCCCAGTGTTGGTCAGACTAAAATAGATTTATATTACACATTTAAAATATTCATGAAAAAAGGAATTTGAAAATTGGATCTTAATGCCAGCTGATATTATAAATAAATAAAAGGAATCAAACATTTGATGTTACTTTGCTTTTTCTGTGGATCAGTATCCCAAGATGATGAACAATATGATGATACAGTATAACGTAATAATGAGATATAGTGCATTATCACTAATATCGCACAGAGCGCGCCTTTCCTTTAGTGTTGCAGTGTTTTCAGTTGTGAAAATCACAGTAAATTGCAAGGAAATTAAGCAGAGTATCAGTAAGTACTGTTAACAAACAAGATGTGGCAGCTTTAGAGCGGACGGTTTCCTTGGATGCCCAAATTGCACAGTGGTTAAAGTTTTCTTGTTCATGGCAGATTACTACTTTCTTTGTGCTTAGTAGTGCTGATTTATGCTTTTTCTAAAATGTAGTATGTATCAGGGTGAGTGAGTGGGGGAAGTCTGATACATTGCAGGCGCTGACTACATGCCAGACACTGGAGGCTGCAAGCAGCGTAATCCTCTTGCAGCCATCTCATTATTGGAGTTTTTATGTGAGAGTGAAGCTGAGCACGTAAGCCAGAAAAATTTCTATTGAGTTCAGAGGATATTGGCTTCTGTACTGAGATGTTCACTTAATAAACAGAGTCAATAAGAGAGAAGACAACAGAGAAAAACCTGGGAATTACACTTTACCATAGCTTTCATGACTCCAGACCACGTACAGGGTGAGTGGAAAGCTCTGTATGAACTATCTGAGTTTGATGTAAAAGCCTTAAAACTGTGGTCCAACCTATACTGGCTCTGTAGCTAAAAAGAGATGTGCTTTTCTCAGAGCTGTCAAACTGGTGCCATTCATAAGCAGTACATTCATACAAATTAATTTTAAGAGATGGAAAAAAGTTGAGTTTGCTCGCAGGTAATACATTTGGACTTCAACAATGTGAAAAATTTAAGAGCAAGTGGAAAAAAAAGAGAGAGAGCCATATTTTTTCCTTATATTTAATGAAGCACTACGAATTTCTGGCTCTTTGGGAAAGGTGTATTACTAAGAGTCATTAATGGAACCTGGGCTTAAAATACACTCAGCTGAATTGCTGACTGAAGAAATGTCTGTGTAAAACTTAATGTTTTCCTTTTTGTGAATATTTTAGAATCTTTAAATTTTTTTAAGAAGAAAAAAATCAGTGTTACACTCTTTACCATTTGCTTTAAAAAGGATTTTCCACTTGCTCATTTCCAGAAGGTCATCTCTGAGATGTACAAGCTAGCCCTTCATTTAGGTCTCCTCTTACATTCATATTTAACTTTCTTTCATTCTGTGGCCTTTATTAGCTGAGCTCAAGGAGCTTGTAGCACATTTTAAACAGCAACACTGGGAGGATGTAAATGCAGAATAATGTATCAGGACTCAAATTTGCATGGTCAAATGTCAAAAAAATTAGGCCTTCCCCAGAACCATGTCAAGAGAAATAACATAAGTGGCCAGCTCAACAGCAGGCATGCCATTATCAGTTAGTTCAACCTGTCATCACTGACTGGGAGTGGAAGCAGTGGTCATTAGCTTTAACTCTGCCGGGGAAGGTTGCGCTTCCTTTATTTTATTATATATATTTTACGCCATCTGACAGTATTTCACAGAGCACCACAACGTTATGGTTTCCTCCTTGACAGGGAAGGGGGAGGTGCAGGGGAGGGAGTGGAGAGCAGTCATCTATTGTCAGCTGGAGGGGGCAGGAATTGCATTGCCTATCGGATAAATACTCATTTAGAGTAATCACTTTATTTCAGCTCTGTAATGACATTAACAAGCTTGGAATACAGGGAATTACATGAGTCAGAACAAATAATTGAATATTCCACTGCTGGGGAATGCAGCACAAGTCTGACTTAATGTCATGCCATCTCTGAAGCCAGCACTAGCATGCAATTAGATAATAGGTTAAACAGCATATAATTGGTGCTACTAGTGTGAAAAACATACAATTAATTGTTAAGTTCTCACCTGCTTGTAACTTTCATGAAACAAAAGTATCTTGCATGTCTTTTTAAAACAAAGATATCCAGAGGAAACATTTCATTTAAAAAAAAAAAAAAAGACGGCAAGAGTTGGAGCCCAGGATCTGGTAGGACTGATTTCAACAAGAAAACTTAGAAATTTGGGTATTTTCTTGAAAATAATTAGATTGAAAAAAGAAGGAGAAATATTTAGTATATTAAACCCTATCAGATTTCACATCCAAAGAAAAAGGTCTCTATTTGTCTTTTTTTTTTTCTTTATCATATTTGGTCAATTCACTTTTTTCTGTTCACAAATATTGTTGTCCCGCAAACCTGTGTTCTCACAACAGAGCCTTTTTTGTCAGACACTCTTTGCTCTTGGGATATGATTAATAATTCAAAGGCCTTTTTATAGAAATACGCCAAAGTATTTAACACTGTTCTGGGCACTGACAGATAAGGAGGTGGAGGAATCTTGAGGTGAATAATTAACACAATGGACTGTTAGATGGATTAAGAACTGGTTGGATGGTCACAGCCAAAGGGTTGTGATCAATGGTTCTATGTCTGGGTGGATGCCGGTGACGAGTGGTATCCCAGAAGGGTCAGTCTTGGGACCACTGCTCTTCAACATCTTCATCAGTGACATAGATGATGGATTCGTGTGCACCCTCAGCAAGCTGAGCAGTGCAATTGATACACTGGAGGGAAGGGAAGCCATTCAGAGGGACCTGGACAGGCTGGAGAAATGGGCTCATGTGAATCTAATGAGGTTAAATAAGGCCAAGTGCAAGATGCTGCACCTGGGTTGGGGCAATTCCAGGTATTCATACTCCTGGAGAGCAGCCCTACAGAGAAGGACTTGGGGGTCCTGGTGGATAAGAAGCTGGACATGAATCAGCAGTGTGTGCTTACAGTTTGGAGGGCCAACTGTATCCTGGGCTGCATCAAAAAAAGGGGTGGCCCACCTCCAGAGGGAGGTGATTGTCCCCTTCTACTCAGCTCTTGTGAGGCCCCATCTGGAGTACTGCATCCAGGCCTGGGACCCCCAGCACAAGAAAGATGCAGAGCTCTTAGAACATGTCCAGAGGAGGGCCACTAAAATGATCAGAGGGCTGGAGCACCTCTCCTATGGAGGAAAGGTTGAGAGAACTGGGCTTGTTTAGCTTGGAGAAGAGAAGGCACTGGGGAGACCTTATTGTGGCCTTCCAACACTTGAAGGGAACATATGAATAGGAGGGGGTGAGACAGTTTACACAGGTTGATAGTGATGAGATGAGGGGCAATGGATTTAAACTAAGATGGGAGATTTAGGTTGGATGTTAGGAGGAAGTTTTTCACTCAGAGGGTGGTGACACACTGAAACAGGTTGCCCAGAGAGGTTGTGGATACCTCATTCCTGGAGGCATTTAAGGCCAGGCTGGATGTTGCTCTGGGCAGCCTGGGCTAGTGGTTGACAACACTGCCTATGGCATGGGGGTTGAAACTAGACGATCTTTGAGATCATTTTCAACCCAGGCTGTTCTATGATTCAGCGCCTCATAATCTATCATCATTTTGCCCAGAGAGGCTGTGAATGCCCTTCAAACACACGAAGGTGTTGAAGACCACATTTTGGACATTCTTAAAACAACCCAAGTGGATGTAATTTGGCAAGTTCCATCATTTTAAGCATCAGATAACCTGAATTCATTGGAATATACATTATATGGTAGACTTAAGAAGAATCAGTTGCACATTGCATACACCTAATGCTTTGATAGCAGTTATCACATGTAGAATAATTCCTCGGATGTGTGCCATTTGGGAAAAGTCTAATGTTGGACAGAAAGAGCATCAAAACTGAAGCAGCATCTTTTCTATCCCATACTTAGGTAAGACTTGAAAAATTGTCTAAGACAATGTTAGATAATATTTCAACACATGAATCTAACATGGCAGAGAACTTTCCAAATTTTTTATAGAAACGATCTTAAAAATTGTGGGTCCTGATAAGTGAAACTTTGCATGGTTAGCCTAGTCTCAGAGACTTGTGTCTTGTCTGTTGAAGACTTATTTCAGTTTTCTTAATACAATAAAACAATACTGCCCCTTGCTTTCCCAAGATAAAGCATTATGGGTAATCATACTGTAGATTATCACTGTCATTAATTTAGAATGTGTGTCTTATGTATTTGACAGGTTGACTTGAATAAAAGCTGGCTGTAAAGTAGCAAGTACAAGCTTTAGATTGGAAGGTTAGGTGAATATCTGCTATAGAGAGCTTTAGCTGATCTTCGAATGGGAACGTAGCTTTGAAGCTTTTTTTTTTTTAAGTAAAAATTTAATGCATTTCCACTAATTGGTAATAAAATTTTGTTCATATTTATCATTTTTACTCCATAGCACAACTTCAACTAATTCTACTTATTCTATCATATCTACCTATCATTCTATCTATCATTCTATCATATCTACCTGCAAACCTCATCCCTCAATTTTTACAATACAGCAATTAGATAATTGATTAGTAACTGAGCTATTTAAGAAAACCTGACTAAAATATTATTAATATTTATGAAAAATTGTAATTACTATTAGCAATTCAAACAGTCATACTCATTTGCTATAATTTTCTACCTGTTTGTAGGTTTATTCATTCCAAGAAGGCAAGTTTTTTAGTTGATTAGTATCCACGTGTGTGCCAGGATTTCATATTGTGTTAGATTGGTTGTTTTATATTGGAACTGTAGTAGCATCTTTGAAGAGGCAACTGAAAATTAACGTTAAAGTACATCACAGTAGGAATTTGCTGAAAATATTTATAAACAGCACAAAACATACTAAGGGGTACCTAATGAAGAAAGGTAAATGAATGGAACCCTGATTTCCATGTCATTTCCTAAGGATTTGTCGGATCTCTGAGTGCACCTACTCCTTTATAGCTAATCTGGTACAACTGCATGATTTTATGCCTGGCTGCTGTGAGTGAAGGTGTGAGAGGTCTTGGTGGGGTTTGTCCTCATTTTGCTTGAGAGATTTATTTATGATCAGCCCCTCGCTTGTTGCTGTCTGACCTTTACTGAAGCTGTGTCAGTGCCTAGATGTGTGCTTCACTGAGGTAGATGCTGATTTCTGGATATTTAAAGCCTTGTTGTGGACTTGTCTCTGTGCAAAAGGCTTGTCTGGGAATCTGGACTCTTGTTTAATGTGTTTGCTGCTACTAGACCTGTTAGTCTTCTTTTTTAGGTACTGTGGGTTTGTGCCCTTGCTAATGAAGCTTCTTGCTGTTACTCTCCTCTTCCTGCATCCCTGCCCCTAAGGAGTTGCCCTGCCTCAATGCTCCTTATTGTTTGTTTTGGACCTTTCTGAGCTAAGTACTACACAGCCTGGCCACTGGGCTCTGCAAAACGTTTCCCCATCCTTGCAGTCTGCACTAAGGTTCCTGAGAGTATTTCCTATTTCGCTTGCAAAGCAGATAATTTTCTTAGCAATGCAGGATTGGGAATGACTTCAAAAGGCCAGATTGCACTTTTCTATTCATCTTTGTATGATAAATATGCCTTGCCTGTCCCTCATAGTCATTTGTTTGAGAAACTGTGCCTCTCAGGCAATCTTGTTCATATAGTAACAGTTCTTAATGTTTTGCCTTCTGCTGTCATTGAAGCCGGTTACTTTTTGTGTCTCTCTTACTATGTATGTTAGAGTATTGGTCATAATGTCTTAAATATCTATGGAGATTCTCCTCAGTATTTTTTTTTTAAATAAAGTTGAGCAAAGTGTAATTCCTTCCACCTCTCCTCACAGGCCACACTGCTCAAATCTCTCATCTTTGTTCTCCTTAGCACTTTCTATCATTTCCTTCCTTTTAGGTACTGTCTTTGTTTTTGCTGTTCTGACAGTCTCTCAAAGTTCTCAAAAATAAATCATTTAAAGGTGAATTTCCTAAATGTTGTGGAGTACTAGTTCCTCAGTAGGAAAGCCAGTGTCTCACCTTGTGAGATGGTATTGGATAAGGTACTATTCCTGTGATAGAGAAGGTACAGTGGACGTGCTGAGGCAGCATGGAAGAAGAGCTAAGGATCTCTCCGTGTGGATGACCAACCTGATCTCCTATGATCGAGTGGCCTGCCAGTGGATGAGGAAAAGACTATCACCACAGAATACCTAGGCTTCAGCAAAGCCTTTGATACTGCCTCCCACAGTATTCTCCTGCAGAAGGTGGCAGTCTGAGGCTTGGGCAGGTATGTTCTTTTTTGGTTAAAGAACTGGTTGGAGGGCTGGGCCCAGAGAGTGGTGGTGAATGGAGTTAAATCCAGCTGGTGACTGATAAAAAGTGCTGTTACCCAGAGTTTGGTACTGAGGCCTGTCCTGTTTAATATCTTTATTGATGATGTGGATGAGAGGATTGGGTGCACTCTCAGTAAGTTTGCAGATGACATCAAGTTGGGTGGAAGTGTCAATCTGCCTGGGGGTAGCAAGGCCCTACGGATGGATTTGGACAGGCTGGATTGCTGGGCTGAGGCCAGTGGGGTGAAGTTCAGCAAGACCACACGCTGGGTCCTTGGCCACAACAACCCCAGGCAATGTCACAAGTTGGAGCAGAGTGGCTGGAAGACTGGAAAAAATGGACGTGAGGGTGTTGGTCACCACTCAGCTGAACATGAGCCAGCAGTGTGCCCAGGTAGCCAAGAAGGCCAATGGCATCCTGGCTTGTATCAAAATTAGTGCAGCCAGAAGGAGCAGGGAAGTAATCATCCTCCTATACTCTTCTCTGATGTGGATATTCTTCAAGTATTGTGCTCAGTTTTGGGCCCCTCACTACAAGAAAGACATCGAAGTCCTGGAGTTTGTCCAGAGAAGGACAAGGAAACTGTGAGGAGTCTGAAGCACAGGCTTTATGAAGAGCAGCTGAGGGAACTGGGATTGTTTAGTCTGGAGAAGAGGAGGCTCAGGGGACACGTTATAGACTACAACTGCCTGAAAGAAGGTTGTGGCAACGTGGGGGTTGGCCTCTTCCTTCCTGTAACTAGCAATTGGTCTAGAGGAAATGGCCTCAAGCTGCACCAGGAGAGGTTCAGTTTAGATATTAGGAAAAATTTCTTCCCCAGAAGAGTGGTCAGGTGCTGTAACGGGCTGCCCAGGGAGCTGGTAGAATCACAGCCTATGGAGGTGGTCAAGAAATGTTTAGATGCTGTACAAAGGGACATGGTTTAGTGGGAGGAATATGGTGGTAAGTGAATGGTTGGATGAACTTGGTCTCTTTCAACCTTGGTGATTCTATGATTCTAAGAGCAGACTGCTGCTAAGTTTCTCAAATATGGCTATAGTACAGAAAGGTTGGCAGTCTCTTCTCAAATGATTTCTGCTGTTCTTCATAGACTTCAGTATTTGTAATATATTCTTCTCACAGTTTTCTATTTGTGGATTTGATGTTCTTTGATAATAATTAATTTTATGTAAGTTCTGGAAATGACTGATGTTATTATGAAGAGGTAAACTATGCTTCCATTAAGAAAACTAACAGAAGAAGATATTTCCAGGGAGGGAAAGTAATATTTCTTCATCCTTTTGACTGTTTTAGAGGAGAAATCACTTATGTATGCAGTTGTTGAATGTTCTGATTTCCTGCTACTTCTCCACTTCTCACTTGCAGTACGCAACCACAGCAGGTTTGCTCTGCTGCTAATTCAGCATTCAGTGGACTAGTAGTATGTGTAATATTGAGAAAGTCCGGAACAGAAAGTCTGCTTGCTGAAAGCAAAAATTAACTTTAGCTTGGAACTTATAAACAGATGTATAGAGCAGCTGGATCTGAAAGAGGATTTGAAGTACTCAGCATTCGAGTGCTGCATCCATATATGGTTTTCATGTCTTGACAAGCAGCATTTTGTGTTATCAGATACTTCATAACATTTGGTGCTTAGCTGTGAGAAAGCACTGGTGCCAGAAAATATTTCAGCATCAAAACTAGGTACATTTCTGTGTAGGTTTAAGTAAGACCCAAGGGGTCAAAACCATCAGATTCTTATGTTTACTCTGCAACTTGTGGAATAAGGGGAAAAAAAATATCAAAGCAGGACAAATAAATTTTAAATTTACAGACTGAACATTCCTTTTATTTGGAGTGATCTGTACTGTGAAGTATCAGGCATGATTCAGGATAACTCTTTTCTGTTGTTTGCTTGTTTATTATTGTAGATTACTTAAAGCTTCTTTACCATTTCATTACGACTCATCAGGTTATTGTGTTTAGGGATTTTTTAATTTTCTTTTTCTTTTTTTTTTCATTAGCTAGCCTTGCCCATCACCACAGTGAAGGAAAAGCAATGGGATCACAGACCTGCTTTCCTTTGCAGCTTTCTGGAGTATCATTAGAGTGGGGAGCTGTGAAGTGATTACCCATGTCTGTGTTCCCATCCAGTAAGCTGGCTGGTCAGGGGATGTGCCAACACTCACTGGTATTTGCAGATGTGCAGCAGTTGACTTACCCTGTCAAGGATATTTAAATTCTGCTGTGAACCTATGAGGATTAGAAGAATAAAAAGATTATTTTTTTAAGAGGTTGAGGACAATCTAAATCATATGAAATCTTGACTAAAGAGATTTGAGTGATTCCTGAATGAAAACAAAGCTGCCATAGGACTCACAGGAAAAGTAATACCTACTATCTTCAATAATGATTCACTCAGTGAATGGTTTTCTTGCTGATAATCATAGAAAATATTCCCAATCAAATTTGGTTTCTAGCTGAGAAAGAGGAATAATACATCCATACATGTACAGTATGTCAGCAAAAAAGCCTATCAAATTAAAACAAAATAGTAGTCCAGTTACATGACACAAACAACATGCATATGATGAATAGGGAGCTCTCTGTGCTCAGAGGGACTTTGGATTCAGCTCTGAATAAGGGCTGACATTTTCACAGAAATGGCAATTTCCAGACTGGTAAAGGGCTGGTGAGACAAAAAAAAAAAAAAAAAAAAAAAGCCTTCTTATGTGTTTGCCCAGATAGATGTTTCAGAAGATGATGTTATGAAGACATCTGCATTTCTATGGCATTTTGAGGGTGTGCTGGTTCATGGCTATTCTTTTTTGCTGGTTTGACTTACCAGATCTTATATATTTTTTTCTCCCCAACTAGTTTATTTTTAAAGTTTTTCTTGACCTTGAGAAAATTAAGAAGGGATTTTAAATGCTGTAGGTCTTATTCTATCTGTTTGAGTGACTGTAGTAGAAATGCTAAGCCAATGCCTGAAGCAGTGATTGAACACCTGGTGGGAAGGCAGAGCCAACCCAGGGGAGCTCAGGTGTATGCAATGAGACTGGGTGACCACAAGGGGTGGAACCAGGATCCACCCTTTCTCAGGCCTAATTTAAGGGTTGGCAGTAGAGAGAAAGGTATCTTGCTAGAGATCTCTGAGTACCTGTGTCCTTCTAAAGGTAAGCAGCTTCTTTTCTTATTTCTGTGTCTACAACTGTTGCATTTGGGCAAATCCTCCCTTGTTGAAGCACCTAGGACCTTGCTGCTTTGTTGTCGCTGTTGTGCTTTCCACCGTGTTTCAGTAACCCAGTGTGTATCTCTGCAAATATCTCTGATCGGTCATTCTTTAAAATCCTGTTTATAAATGTATTTCATACGTCTATATGTTAACATAGGCAACTGCTTCTTCCACTTTGCAGATTTATGTAAAAGCATATGCCAATAGTCTTCTCATTTCCTATAAGCATAAGTTTTTGTAATATATGGTAATAGAAAAAAAAACCCTTCCTGTATTTTCTGAAGAAATAGTGTTTTTTTTTTTTCATGGAGGACATTTTAATCTTCTTTTCTGGCACGAGCGTATGGAACATCAAATCTGCTAGCATGTAAGTTGTGCTCTGTTTTGTATAATTTATCCTTGGTATTAAGAACTTCATCCTGTGGTAGTTTTAACTGTCTGTCCCAGGTTTTTTAAGGATTTGAAGCGGGGTTCCCTGCTGAGTGGCTTTAACTTACCTCTGTGAAGTTTAGGGGGGAAGCAGTTCAGACCAAGTGATTTTATTTATTCTTGAAATCCAGGCTGTTATTAAAATGTGACTGATATTCAACAGACTATTTTGGCTTTTCACTCCTGCTGATTTCACTGTCTTCATGTAATATTTTGTCCCCTTGGAGAGCCTCATCTGTTAAACTCGAAGCCATATTTACTTCGTGTTCTATGGGTCTGAGAAATCACTTTACAGTATGCTAACTTTAATGAGTCCATCTAAAACTGAACTAATAAGAGGTAAGAATTTGGGGCTAAATTGTGTGTTGTTTAGGGGCTGCTTTTGAACAAATCATAGATACAGTGGTCACAGTGTGAGTAAACCTCAACGAAGGTTGTGCAGCCTGCAGTGATTGTTTAAAAAACAGGTATTTTTCCATTTGATTCCTATATGTTCTGATATAAAAATGCTGTTTGGGAACATCTCTAGTAGCTGTAGGTTCATTGGATTAATAGATTAGGGTGAGCTTATACGAAGGTCCACCAAGAATATATGGCACTGTGCATCTAACGCTCATGGTTGTTCAGTGATGTCTACCAACTTAACAAAATTGGATGTTAATATGGAGATTTGTCTTTCCTCCACTGCCCTTCCTGCTCTAAAGGGAAGTAATACATTTTTCAAACCTTGCTGGAACGCTATGAATAATTTTATATTAATAAATACAGCAAAGCCATAGCCCTCATAGTTTTAAGTTGTATTCTGTTCACATTTTATTGCTACAAAATGACTCCTGGCCTAACTGCCCTTAAAAAAAAACAAAACAAAAAAAAAAAAAACACCTCCACGAATTTCTATTAGTGTTTTAGTTTTTAGTTGAAAACTTGTATGCACACAAAAGAAAAACCCACACTACTACCACCACCCGTAGTAACTGGAACCTGCTTAGCATTGGTAACTTGAAAGTGTTGTTGTTGTTGAGACCCTATAGACAACTGAAACCTTGAGTGAAGTGGTAATGGTATATATCTATTTTTTTTTTAATTGATTCTGAAAGCACACAAAGCACGTTTGTGTTTTTTTTTTTTTTTTTTTTTTACCATTTAAAGTGTAGTCTTTAAGGGTTACAGCCTTGTATGTAGCCATTGTGGTTGCTTTTGGTACAGAGTTTGAGAAATTCCAGCTTCCTTTACTAGAAGTCAGTTTTTCTCATTAGAATGTGAAATGTTTTCAGGCCATTATACCGAAGAAATTCAGAGTTTTACCCATGAGTAGTTTTAGAATGATGTCCAGTTTTTCAGAAATTTGTTTCTCATCAACTTTATTAATTATTAATTATTTCACAGCTGTATCTTTCCAAGTTAACATTAAAATGATCCTTACGTTGTCTTTGCACAGTTTTGTTCAGCTGATTAACTCTAACTGGTTTATTACTATGCCGGCCATTTAAATTAACAGTCTGCTAAGAAAGCAGATAAAATGCTTCGCATGTCCCATTACTGAAGTAGTAATAGTTACTTAATTAGGCACAGCTACTTCAGCTTCCAGTCTGTTCTTTAAGGATCAACACGAGACATTAATTTAAAATATTATGAACCAACAAATCTATTTAAAGAGATACACTTAAGCAGACAAAAACAATGCTAATGATGAGTAAAACATGCTGTTTTACTTACTAAGCATGTGTGCTACAATTGGTCTCCTTTCTAAGCAGCAGTGCTACAGACTTCCTAATTGTGATCTCTAGTAGCAAGAGTACAGCCTGATCAATTGTCTATTGACTTTTGCAGGTAATGAACTAAGAACATTTCTCAGTACTTTTTCACCTTATGTGAATTTGGGGAGGAGGAAGGTGAGGGTATGGAAGACCACACAGTTTTTACCTTGCTATAAAGTTTATCTAGCATTTTATACATTCTGGGATCCCCAGTGAAGTAGTGATTAATCATTAACCGTTATTTAAATGGCTGCTGTTTTTGGAGTCCAATAACAAAGTTGGTCATAGGGAATGCAGCTCAGAACAGGGAACAATAGAAGGACAATTTGTTAACATATGACAAGTCTTGTTCTTAAGCATTAACATTTTTTCACACTGAAGAAAAGTAAAATGGAACTTACTGAAAAACTTTAGCAGTCCTTCTGCCTCAGGAGCGCTGCAATTAGACCCTAATTTTCTTCTGGTGTGTTCTGGGTTGTGTTACCAAAATGGCAGGTCCGACTTGGAGAAATTGCAGCGTGTTCTGTCTCTAGATTGTGAAAAGCTTGGCTCATTAATAGGTTTAACATTTGAAGTGGAATTAACTAATTTTTACCATCCTGTTGATGCTGCAAGTTTAGGAAATTGTCTGTGTTGAGACCTCCTACATACATGATTCTATCTTACTGAAGCTAAGTGGTTCTATGAACATTGAT
The DNA here is from genome assembly GCA_036925125.1 of Oreortyx pictus. Classification (NCBI taxonomy): domain Eukaryota; kingdom Metazoa; phylum Chordata; class Aves; order Galliformes; family Odontophoridae; genus Oreortyx; species Oreortyx pictus. The sequence goes on from JAUPFR010000003.1 coordinate 58,846,567, forward strand.
TAAACATCATGCTAATTCTGCATCATCATCATTTCACACAGTTTTTATAGGTGGCTAAGCCAAAGCATGGAGAATCTGCTTTGCTCAAGATTACACAAGTAAGTTAGTACCCTTGAAAACACCAGAAAAAGAGTAAAGTAAGGAAAAAGTATTTGGAAGCATGAAATTTAAACAAAATAGTTACCTCAGCAACTGATAACTGGAAACACACTTTGTGGGTTACTGAAGCTAGAGCTGATAATGAAATTTTGTCGTAAAATAAAAGAAGTTAAAGCTCCTTTTGAAAATATAGATAATTTTGATCCAACAATACTTTTGAACTCATCTCTATTAGAGAGAGTTGTAACCTTGCAGATATATTTTCACAGTAAGTTCTTTTTCTAAAACATCCCATAATACTTTAAAATGGTTGGTAGTGTTATTATTCACAGTTAAAACAAAACGGTGCTTGTCAAAGTAAATGAACAAAGAACACCGCGATGCAGTATCCTTGACTTTTTTTAATCCTATTTATTTATTTGCACGCTAATTGCAAAAATTGATAATCCTTATGAGGTCACCTAAGTCCATGCAAATGAGTTTTTACTGTATGTTTTCATACTGTAAATATTTATATAGCTGTCCAAGTTATTGGAACTAATCGCTGTATTTTTCCAGTGAAGGGTGGGTTTCTCTGTGAGAGTTTCCTGAAGGGGAGAAGATTGTAATAGAGTTGTTTGTAGCACATTTCTTTTTACTGTTTATATGTAGTTTCACATGCATTTTGTGTAGTTATATAACTGTATAATGATGTAGTTGTATATTATTATCTGCATATACTGTGATATAATGCATCATGACACAACTCGACGTGTTTGCTATATTTAAGCTGTGGATTCACAACCCTGAACCAAATTGCAATCTCCTTGAGGGTGCTTGTGTACTACGGGAAATATATTTCAACATATTTCTATGCTTCTCACAGTCTCATGTATTAGATGTTACAAGACCATTTTTAAAGTGGATGAAGGTAGAGAAAACATCAAATTCGGAGAGATGTTACCTTTTTCATGCAGCCTTGTATGTATTTGATGATTGTACGTTATTTTCAGGGTTTTTTTTTTTGTGAATGAGTTAGGAAAAATCATCAAAGTTTGTAATTCTTTTTGTCCACATGTATCAGCTGGACCAAAGCTTCCTTAACCTATCTGTTAATTTGGCTAAACATTTCCGTTATGATCATACAGTGTACAAGGTAAATCATACTGTGCAGTAAATATTAAAATCTATTTATAACTGTAAGATTCTTACTTTCTGAAATATTTCCAACTCTGTGTTGGATTGAGTATGCTTGGACTTATGCCTATCTCTATGTACAGTCATAAGCAAATCTGTGAATCTATGAAAATGAAATGAAAATCTTTAGTGAAAAAATAAGCATTGTATCTTCTTCCATGCAGGTGATGCTTTCAGACAGTTTCAGTCTCTGATTACTACAGCCCAAGTGAAGCTGCGCAAGCAGTTCAGACAATAGGATGTTTGGTAATTGTGCTGAATAAAAAGGGAGGCATGACGGTAGAAATGTACTCACTCTGTTGCTCTGTGGCAAAATTGCAGATTCTGCATCTGCAACTTTGTTGTAAAATGCAGGTATAAACAATTGTATGATACTGCAGGAGAAAACTGCAGATATTTAAACAAGCTGAGAATACAGAGCATAGCAGTTAACTTGTAGTGTCTCAAAGTCAATTCTACATGCAAATGTTTTAATGTAGTGTTTTTAAGTTATTTTTAAGACTGTTTATAAAGAAGTTTTAAATGTAGATGCAATGAAGTATTTCATTTGCATGTTCATACAGAGACTGTCATACACGGTAGTAGCTCTCATTCTGCAAAGCAATGTTTTGAAATCTTTAAGTGCTGAAGAGACCAGGTATGTGAGCTTAGATTTGCCTAATGGTAGGCGCATAAACAATTAGTTAAAGAACACGTTGGCAGGTGTTAGTATTTAAACTCTAAATATTTCAGTATTATTTGTAGCAATTCATTTCTTCCCCTTGACCTCTGAAACGTATTGTGAGGACCACATAGGCATGATGTTCCTGTTGTTACATCTTTAAAATGTCAGGTGAGATGCTCTTGATGTTTTAAATTCCATATGCACTTTCCTGTTGGCATGCATTGCAATTAAGCGCCTGTCTAACAAAATAACTTCCTTTCTTAACGCTTTTTATGTGGCTTTTGATCCACAAATGGACAAAGCCTTTCAATCATTCTCATTGCTGGCCATGTATTACTCCTGAAAGGGCATGGGGTCTGTGCTGCCAGAAGTTATGTCATGCTTTTTGATGCTGCAAACTTATGTAAAGGAACATGATATGCCATATGAATGTCACTGTAAGCTTGACACATAAATAAGAAAGCCACCTCCTTCTTGTTCCTCCTCTGAGAGGGCTGGGGAGTTCAAAGGAGAGAAGCTTTCTGCTAAAATCTGCTGGTGAGAGGGGAAAGAAATGAGTAAACAGGCATCACGAGCATGTTGAGGCACTGTTGCATCACAGAGGGAGTAAAGCCAGCAGCTTACATTTTATTTCTGCTTGTTTTGTTGCCTCTCCTGAGGAAGACTTTAATTTTTCTTTTTGGCTTTTTTTTTTTCCCAAGTGCCATAGATTATGCTTGTGGGTTTGAGACTGTAGACGCTTTTTTCACCATCTTGGTAATATTGTGGTTTGTTGACTTCACTTTCTTCCTTGTTGAAGGCACCTGGCAAGCTGGAGGTGTGATGTTTGTGTTGATCTTTGGGGATTTTTGTGCCCCACTTGACCAGACATGAGCTTTGCTGACTGCCTTAACTGCTGATTGTTTCCTTTGCATAGACAGCAAGTTTCTTGAGAATAATCTTGGATTTATATGTTGACCATTTTCTCTCTCAATCCTGATACAGCAACCATGGCAGCCTGTCTAAAACTTCTAGGTGAAATAATAGGAAATGGGTAGTGTACATGTGCTACAAATCCCCATCTCCACTGTTTCATTATTTCTCAATATCTTAGCTCTGATGTCGACTTTTGTTCCTTGTGTCTGAACAGCTCTGGTCTTCATACTAATTTCTAATGTGTAATTCATTCCATGAATTCTGTTTGCAAACTGTTGTGAGTGCAAGTTGATTGTTTACAGATGTGCTTTATTAAATGGGCAATTTTACAAGAATAATCTTTGAGTGATTTATTGAACTATTTGCTTCAGCTGTTCACTCTCTGGTGTTCATTCTTCATGCTGAGTGAGTGACCACTGCAGCTGCTGAGGACTGCGCTTGTTTCCTGACTGAAACTTTCAAAATGGAATTGGAAATGAATAATATATGACAAATGTACATGTTCATACATGGATAGCCTGGTTTGCATGCAAATATCAAAATTCAGATTGTTCTTGGTGTTTTAGAGTGTCTCTAGGAATGGCTTGATAACAGGCACTCTCTCACTGTATTAAGCATTCAGGCTACATCACCGCTAAGCATATGTATGCTCTCCCATCGTGAGATCTTTCATGGTTGTGCAGGTTTTACTGAGCTTTTTTGTTGTTGTTGTCACTGAGGATCTGTGTCCTCCATCCCTCAACCCACTTAGTTAAAATGGCCTTCTATTTTCTTTCATACTAGAAGGTGGTAGTGTTGCTCCATCATTACCTGAATATGCAGGAGTACTGGCAACACCAGAGATCACATGGCATTGACTGGTGAGCTTAAAGTGTTGTATTGCTTTGTTTTCTATCAAAGAGCTCTTTTGCATGGCCTCAGAGGAGAAACTTGTTAACATGAGTTGATAAAATTCCAATAGTTAATTGAATCTGATTATACCTTAAAAAAAGTTTATATCAGAAAACATACCCAGATGTAAAACCACATGTGTACTCTTGTATGTGTGTATTTATATGTACATAGCATGGTGGAGAAAACTAAGATGCAGCTACTGTCGTATGTAGAGCTACAGCTTTTATAAGTAATTTAGAATCCTTTGTTCTTTCTGTAAACATCTAACAGCATTCTCATTATATAGTGTTTCTTCCCTGTGTGTCATCCCTGATGGTCATTGTAAGAGGCTGCTGAGATGATGGAACTAGTAAGGTATGTCAATGAAATTATTCCATGCCTTCCCCAAGGCTGCTGCTGTGTGAAGATTACTGGCTGGTATTTTAGAGATCTGAGCTGAACTTCAAGATGCTATGTTGTGGAAATGTTTTATCCACTGCAACTTTGCAGTTGTGCTGTCTTAGAAGGAATTTTTCTGGCTCATCTCTAAGCCTTAAATCTGTAGGTGAAGCTTGTAGAATTCAGAATTCTAAAATTCTTAGCCTGTCTGTATGTGCTCAGGTTATGCAAGAAGTCTGGTTTGAGAAAATGAGAGAAAGGCATGGTAAGAAGACCATTCCCTCTGCCTCTTAGAGAAGAGCAGCTACTAAGTGTTGTAGAGAAGAGAGTGGGAATTTTCAAAGTCCTGTCTCAGCAGAGTAGCCTTTGCATCCAGAAGCTGGGTGTAATAATGTCTATGGAACCTCCTTCATCTTTTATAAAGGAGGCTTCACCCTCTCAGTTAAATCCTGCATGTTTCACATTTTTTGACATCGAGATATTTTAAGTTGAAGACAGTATTGAGGCTACTCAGAACATCTGCATGCCACTTGGGAATCCTGTAGTCTTACCACTTCTCTTTACTGAAGAAGTCTACGTGGTGCTTTGCATTATTTGGCAAATGTGTATAATGTCTTATAATTATACCAGCAGAAAGTGGATTACAACAGCTATGAAGCATCAAAAGTTTTAGTATCGTGTGCATTCCTATCACAGCTATCTGTTGAATTCTCGGCCTGTTTTTTCTTAGTACAGTGTATCTATATTCCGTATGCAAATTCCACTGTGAGTGATTTGCCTGTTTTGTAAGCTAGACTGCACCTGTAACATGTGGGATTGAGTTAAAAATGACAAGCAGACAAGCACAAGGCACATTATCTTGACAAACTCAGCCTCCGAAAATTAGCCTCTGCCTGAATTATTAAAATAACAAGGAATATTTCACTCAGCTGTGGAGAAATGCTCCTAATTGTCCACTTTATCCAACTTCTTTCAGACTTCACGATCGGTCAATTTACGGTAGAGGCTTGCAAATTCCTGAACTCCCATTAGAGAGAAGTGCAACAGCAGTCCAACACACCCTCATTTATTTTAATAACCTGCCAAGCAGACATGAAAATGTTAAAGTTGGAAGGCTATAACATGACAGGAACCTGACTTGTCACAGCCACATTATAATCTAGTTAAACTACTTTCTCTCTGCCTTTCATGTCTTTTCAGGTAAGTGGAAAACTAATTGTCAAATTACTAATTTTGTTGGCATTAATATCAATACTAGGGCTAGAGAAGCATGAGCAGATAGGCCTGTGGTTTTTCTTCATATTCTACTTGCATGTTGGGAAGTGTCCTGAAAATATAGGAGGATAAATCAGAGCCCAGTCTTTCTATCAACACTGACCTATTTATTTTAAGAGGCATTGAAGCTCTAAAAAGGCTAGTTAAAGTCTCTGATTCTTTTTATTATTATTTAATGCCTGGAAATCTTGTTTACTTCAATCTTGTTTCCTTTGTGCATAATAGTGTACCTGACGTAACAGGGCCAGTATTCACATCTGAAGTATTAATGGCAGAGTCTGATCTTGTAGGAGAATACAAGGAACTGCACTTCTGAGAGAAAATCTTCAACCATGTCAGGGTCACACTGTCTTTCAGATTTGAGTGTAAGTAGGTCATGCTTCAACTGTGGGCAAACTCAAGAACATTATTGCAGAAAGCGCTTGAGATGGCTGAGGAGCATGTTGAGAAAGTCAGTGACAGCTCAGGTGACTGGAAGGAGGATCTGAGTGTGGTGAATATGGAGACATGAATCCAGTAAAAGTCTGGATGTCACTGACTGGATTAATAAGGCTGTGATCGCATTTGAGTGATTCCTAATAACTTGGTATGTATAATCTTGTGGAGAGCATTAATATGGGCAAAACCATAATAATACCGAGTGGTGGTAGTCCTGTATGAGACTGAAAAGTGGGACTTTGAAATATTGCTTATGCCCTAGTCTTCATGTTTTCTCACTGTTTTCACCGTGGGAAAAAATGGTTTAGCTAGGTTTAGTCTGTGATATGGGCTAGGCCTCCCTGTCCAATGTGGTATTCTTGCAGTGAGGAGAGTGAAGAAGGTCAGACTGCAGAAGCATAAGTAGAGTAGGGCAAGGAACAGGGAGTGGCACGGGGAGCTTTTCAGTTCCCAGAGGATAATATGGGAGGGATGGGCTGGGCCGATGAGAAGCAGAAGAAGAACTTGGAAAGCTGGATGAACAGAAATGGGAAGACTGACTGGCAGAGATCATGTGCAAGCTTGGGGTGGTAAATGAGGCAGGTAAAGGTGGTATAAGAGCAGTCAAGCAGCACTGAGATTGAGTCTTACAGAGCTGATTTTCTGGTGTTTCTGGCACTGTAGTGAAAGTTTCTGTAGTCCCCTGAGAACTGAATCATCTGGGAGCAGCTGTTACTGGGTTTCAGCCAGAGAAAAATGAAGCTGCTTTATGACACATTACGCTGGTTATTTTGTATTGATTCACAGAGGCTGGTCATCTAGGTTAGCTGGAATTTTTTGCTAGGCTATTTCTCTGCCTAACTTAAAGTTTTGAATAACTATAAATTAATAGCAATGCAATGATTTGGTGTTAGTGACATTGCCTTTGTGTTCATGTATGTGTGACATGCTTTTATGTACCTGGTTCTTCCTGTCAGTAACCTGCAAAGAATTTATGAATGTGCTTTTTACTTTTCCTATTGTCTGTTTTGAAAAAGTCTCCATTCTGGGAGACAAGACATCTGAGCATGTTTAACCTGCCATTAGCATCTATATTTTATATTTGAAACATTTAAAAGCTTCTGTTTCAAAGGAGGATAAACACATCCCCAAACAGCTGTGCAGTGCATGACTCAGAACAATTGGGTAAGCATCAAAATGCTTAATAGATAAAACAGACCTGGATGTGGTAGAATAAACAGGTCTTAATCCCTTTATAACTTCAGTAAATAAATACAGCTTTAATTCAGATACAGTTTTGCCTTTAGGTTGCTCTGTTCTGTTAACACCTATCTGTCAGCCATAATACCATGTAAATGAGCCACTCTGAGCCTTTCCCCTTACATCTTGTTTAATCCTCTTCCATTCTTCTAATCATCCTACACACAGAGTCCAATATCTATTTTCATCTGGCCAGATAGGATCTCCTAAGGAATTAAACACGGTTTCCACTTAGCTCCACAGTAGGCAGAGGCTGGGCTGTGATCTAGGGCTTTAGGGACTTCTCATAATGTGCTGGTGCTTGCTAGATCGAAGAATTGAGTTCTGGCTACTGGATTTTTAATCCTCCTGTGGCTGATGTTGGGAGCTCCAGTGATTTAAGATCTTTGATTACTCTGAGCTTGGCCCTTTGATTGAGTGAACTTCTGAAGACAGCGTGTGACTGTGATTTCAAGTTAGTGGTTTTAAGTAACTACTGGAAAAAATAGATAGGAAAAGCCCTGTGATTAAGATGCACTGTCTCTCTTTTTAATTGACTTTCTGAAGCTATCTGATGCTTTACTCTCTACACACAAAAGAGAAACTGTCTGGATCAGTATTTCTTCTAATGAAGAACTCAGGTGCCATGATATTTGTCTGTAATTGTTGTCGGTGACATGTCTCTTAAAATAGAACATTTTCAAAACATATTTCTAACAGTATAATATTAAAAGTAGCAGCTACACAGTTAAGTAGTTGATATTGCTTTAGTTTACAGTATGTTTGCAAATGCTATATATTTGCCAGCAGTACTGTGTGTACGTAGAGGCAGACGGGTCACAGAAAGCTGCTGGTGTCGGCATTTTTAAGTATTAGCAGCTCTTACAGTACCTGTTTGTGAAACTGAGTATAGTGTTGTGATGCATCTAATTATATATCTGCAAAAATGTTTAAGAGCAGTCATTCTGAAGGAGACAGAACATCCCTGCCAAGACTTGTTATTGTTAACATTTGCCTTTTATTATTATTATTTTTTTTAAATAATCATTTTCACTAAATACGATCTTAATGCAGTGACCTTGTTTTAGCATGGTTCTTGAGAAAAAGGAGTTCAGACTCAGGTTATGTATGTCTTAGGTGAATGTTAAAAACAATTATTCAAAAGGTGAGATAAAATGCAGGCTCCTGAAATGCTCTCAGTGAAACTGTACGATTGTTTCTCTTTCTTGAATGTCTAGTATCTCTGCCTTGGCAAGTGTGGATAACAAAATGGGGGGGGAAAAAGAGGGAAGATGCAGTAGCTAGTTTGGCTTGTCCATTCGTCTTGTGGATGAGCTGTAGAACTATTAAGAGGTATAATGAGCCATGGAGAAGTTCTAGATTGTTGTTCTTGTACTCTGTAAGATTTTAAAGTATGAAGTGAAGCCATTTTCTTGTATCAGCATTGTAGAATAGCATTTTTGTTCATATTTAAGCCTCTAGGAGAAGAAATGGAAACAGCTGGGAAGGACATTTCCTTCCTAGTGGAGTGTTAGGTTATGAGAGAACATGGAGAGCTCACAGGCTTCTTTAGGGTACTGTACATCTTTTTTTTTCCTCCAGAGTAGCACTCCATGAATACTCTCTTGTGTTCAAAAGCAGCTCATCTGAGTCTATGGTACAAAATTTTACTATATAAATCTTGCCTTTGTCAATGGCTTTTTTTTTTTTTTTTTTTTTTTTGAAGACATTTGGGTTATGCCCTTTGGAACAGCCTTATGTGTTTTGTTAGCCATAAAGCAAGAGCTTCTGAAGTGTGGCGGTGGCTAGGAACTGAACCCATTTTGATAGCTAACTGAGATGAGTTTTTAATGTCTTGTTTTACTTGTCACTTTGAGGTAAAAGTTCACAAAGCATTACAAGAAAGATTCTGAATGGAGGAGATGATATATCGACTTGTTTGTGCGAGCTATAAGGCCTAGCTTAAACAGGTAACTTTAGGAAAGAACACAAACTGTAGAAATGTGAGCTTTGTTGAAGATAAGTGAAGTCAGGTGCAATTCTGTGGGGTGTGGAGATGGAGGGGAGGAAAATCCTGTGGAGATAAGGAGGCGGAGTTGACAGTGCAATGAAGGGTACGTTTGATGTTTAAATCACAATGGAGGGTCCAGTGAAGATATGTGGAGTTGCTGTTTGCAATTCAATGGGGGAGGGGGGGAAGTTCTGTGAAGATAAGGAGCCAGTGTTGCTGTTGTGATACAACACAAGACAATGCAACCCCCTAAAGGTTTTGCTTCATCCAGCGACCACCGGATGGTCCTGTTGATCCTCCCCACATTCTAAAATGCAAGCTCAGAAATGAGAGGGCATCCAATATGTCCATATGTGCCACCAATTTCTTGGAAATGTGATGAATATGTATACTCTATGCCTAGAAATGTATGGTTTGTGTGTGTGTATTTTGGTAGAGCGTTCTCCCATGCACTCAGCACTGTACTTAATGGAATACATACCTGACATAACATACCTGACATAACTCACTGGCATGTCAAGTTACTTTGAGTTTCTCAGCTTCAATGCCTCTTTTTCTTAGAGTCAGACATAGAGAATTAGCCACAATTTAAGACAGACACAGCAATTTTAAGTATAATTGCTATGCTCTGGGTCTATAATATCATTCTGTTGATAGACTTCTGCACAGATGGCAGCATCAGGACCTTTACCTTAAAGCAAAGACAGATGTTTCAGGTATGTGCCTTCAACAGCTGGTTGCCTGAAAAAAATATGACACTGCATTTGCTCACTGGCCTTGCAGATGAAGAGTTTGTCTATTTTTATATGGAAAATTGTATTTTTGCATGTATTTCTAGTTATAAACTGTGCATGTTCCCTGACTCTCATACATTTATATATAAGAATGTGGTAGCCTCAGGAAGTAGTATGACAATGCTTGACGATGCCTGCTTTAGTGAAATAAAGTCCTGCTTGCCTTCCAAAGTTTGGACTTCTGGTGTATTCCTTTCACCCATCTGAGGAACACAGTGACAGGCTTTTCTCCCTGTTTCTATCTCTTTGGTTTTTTGGTTTTTTTGGTTTGTTTTTTTTTTTAATTTTTATTTGTGCAACCTGTGAGCTTAGTGTTTTGGTTGCCTGTTTCACAGTTTTGTTTTTTTTTTTAATCTTCTCGTTCCCACAATTCTCATTCACAAGCTAACATTTTGAGTCCTAGATTTCAGATTTTGCATATGAGAGTAGAAATGTTTGATGCTGATACACTTTTGTTCTATGTGAACATCCTCTGTAATCTTCTTGAGCAGACTTTAGGGAATACGCAACTTTGCATTTGCACTTGAAATTGGGCTATGTGAATATGTTAATTAACTGTACATAGGAGTTTTGGGATCCCATTTGTATAGTGTAGACTGTTCTGCTTTATTTCTGATGGGCACATGCTTGGTCATTTGACGTGCTTTTATGTGTGCACATGGAGCGGCAATCTGCATAACCAAACATTGAACACTCCCTGTATAATCATTCATTAACTTTATTAAAGGTGGTCTGGGACTGTATTGGGGATTAATTAGAAAAAGTAAAAAGCATAATTAGTAGCACACTTTTCCTCTCACAGTTTTCTTTTTCTCTGGCTTCTTTTTCTTCGTGCCCTAATTATTTCCCATCTCTTAAAATTCACTTTAATTTCAATTTAACTCTCCCTGGGCATGCAAACTTGACAAGTGATTTTTTTCTTTCTGGAGATTGATTGACAGCAGTTTCAAAACTGTCACAGTGCTAATTAAAACCTTGAATATGTGTCCTTATGAAGGCCGAAACATTGAGCACTGCTGCAGAATCCTGGATCTCATGTTTTGAGTGAGGTTTTTAACAGCTAATATGGAGTCATTATAACTTGCCTTTCCTCAGGCTTCATATCCAGGACTCTCCTTCTCACTTTATTTATCAAAAATTTAGAACTTATGTTGACAGCGTGAGAGAGAGATGCCCTCCCATGCAGTGGTATACTTGTTCTGTCCAACCAATGTCATTTTATGCTTTGTCTTTTCTGCCTGGTAGAGCTGGCTGGAGTTGACCATTATAAACACGCAACACAGTTTGACTCGTGGTCCTGAGGGGTACCTGGGTAGTTCACATTAGTGGTATGGTGGTCATTCTTTAACACCTCAAGACCCATTGCAGGTCAGGAATCTTCTGTTTTACGTTTAAAAACCAGAATATAGGTTGTGGAATGTGTTGACTGCTGAGTGTTCAGGACTTCAAGACTGCTGACTTTCTCAAGGCAGGAGTATTCCCAGAATATTAAGGAAGACACAGCTGGAGGGTAATGCAGGTACCTGCCACTCAGCCACAATAGCAAAGACAAAGTAGAATTGCAGTCCTTGTATTCAGTAGGAATAGTGTCGTCTTCCTCTCTAAGAAAGACTTTGTTAGGATTTTTTCCAGAAAGCAGAGCGAGTTCTATGGAGGCTGTTAATTGTTTGCATCCCTCCTTTATAGGAACCAGTGGAAATGACTAACTGTGCAAAGCCATGTGAGATGTACTGCAGCAGACACACTACCAGACTTGGGCAGACAGATCACAGCAGTTTTTTTATGCTTCTGATCACAGTAACGGTGTGATAATTCTACCGAAGTACAAGTTGTTTCATTCGACCTTGTTTACTATAACAGTATTGTTAAATGAATGAGCCAAATGTAACTGGCCTGACTACTTCATACTTTGAGGAAGAATCTACTTAAATTGCACAGAGATATTGCACTAAGTAATCTCTGTTATTAGCTGATACTGCTACCAGTGATAATTCTTAATGAAGCAAAATCAAAAATTTAACAGTAGGGCTAGAAGTTCTTTCCTCTCTCAGATGCTCAATTTTTGTTTCCATAGCTTTAGCAGCTTTGTTGAACTTGTTATTTGCCCAAATGCTACCTACATCCCAATTTCCCTCTTCTACACGTACAGAAGGATCATCGGAATCATCTGCTGGAGAAGGTGCTGGCTTCTAAGTGCCTGAGCTCTCTCTGAGCATGATGCATTTCAAACTCAGCCATCACATCCCTGAGCTGGAATATTCAATGTAAGTCTGTTTGTGTGAGTGCTTGCACGTGTTTCTGATTTCAGTGGTGCTTTTTGTCATCATCCACTACATCGAGGTCATCCTACCTGTCCATAGGGAAGGAAGGAACGACATCGTAGTGCAAAATATTTGCAGAGTTCAGTATGACTTGATTGGTGAAGAATGACTTAAAAAAAAAAAAAATCTTGATTGCACTGAAGTGCACTTCTATAAAATGAGCATCTCCTCCAGCTGATGATTGGGATGATCTGACTCTTGTCTCTTCATCTCTGCCCCATGTGCATTCTCCATATATATTTAAAATGTGCATGTTCCTTAAATCTCTGCTCCCATCACCCCTCTGTCACAGTAATTTTCATGGGAGACACTGCTCTCCATTAATTTGTGAACCTGTGGACCTTTTAGGAATACATCACAAGCAGATCAGGGTATAGAGGAGAGAGAGAAAAACGCATTGAACAGTGGAGGGCAAAAGGGATATGGAAAATAGTTCCAGCAAAATTGTTACAAGGAACTAACACAGTTATTCTTGAGTAACTGTTTTTACCACTTAGCCACTTTTTTCAAGACTGAGTATATTGCTTACGCTTCTGATTTTAATAATGAAACTGGTACAATAACTTGTATATTGATGTCTGGTGATAGTAACTGCCTGTTGTGGCAGTTATTGTATCTAACTGAAGAAGAGATATATTCATAGGTTCATTGTAGAAGAGGAGGGGATTATCAGGTTTTGATTCCTTTTTGCCTCCAAAGAACCTGTGTTAGTTACTGAACACTCTGCATCATTTCAGATTGAAAATAATGCAAGTGTTTAAATACAAAAAATTAAAAATAGAACTTAAAAATGAGGAAAAAAATGTATGAAGAGTACTTTCAATAGAAGTGCCATGGTTAACATGTAGAAAAATACTCTTGTCTACAAATGCTTAAAAGATTAATATTATGGTGAGCACAATAGAATACAATCATTGAAATACAGGAGAGGAAGATGTTAGGACAGTGCAATGATCTTGTTTTGCATAACGTGGGATAATCTTAGTTGATCGTCCTTGGGGACAGATTATAGTGGTTGTTTTATATCTTTTTAAATGCTGTGTCAAGAAAGAAGTGTTTGTTTTTGTTTTTTTTTTTTTTTTTTTTTTTTTTTTTTTTGAGCAGGGTCTTCTTATCAGTGTGCAGACTCTGGAAGTTCCTTTCTCTTCTTGATGGGTATCAGAGTGCAAAAGGTCTAGCTGATAAAATTCTTTAATGATCTAATGGTAACTTTGGGAAGTAAAGGATATCAGATACTGGAGGATGAGTGAACTATGTCTCTCTGTATAGTAGCAGTGGATTATCTTTCGTAGAGTGAAATAAGTGAGCAAAGTTTGAAGCAGAATGTGTGTTTATTCGGCTTTGTAAATCTGAATTTGAACATTGCGTGCAGTGGAGAGGACTGAGTAATAGGAACTCTACTTTTCATCCTTTCTCCATTATTATTATTTTAATTTTAGTGGTTCTGAACCAAGAAATTAGTACTTCTGTTTATTTTTGTCGTAGTTAAGGGTCAGCCAAGAATTAATTCCTGTTTTGCTAGGCTCTGTTTATGTGCAGAGCTGACAATCTAAATAGACAAGTTGCAAAGAATGTAGAGCATAACCACAGGGAGGAACCATACTGTCAATTTTGCAGTTAATGTTAGAAGGAGATTAATCATTCATAAGCAGAAGCAAATGGAATTTGGTTTTGGAGCAATAGAAATGCAGTAAAAGGAAAATACTAACCATGCATCAGTTGAGGAATAGCCTCTGGTCATCATAGTAGTGCCACAGCTTCTTCCTGTAGCCCACTACTTGGGAACCCTCTGTCTAAGCAGACCTGCATGATGTGGCACCCTGCATTGTATACAGCTGGAAGGAGAGGAAATCCTTAATGTTCCAGAGGTTGTCAGACATCTCTCATACCTTGCACTGTTTTTGTAGTACTGTGACTATTAGTATGCTGAAACAGTTTGCCTGGACAGGTTGTGAAACGCTCATCCTTGGAAAGCTTCAAAAAGGCCCTAAGCAACCTGGTGTAGTTTTGATATTAAATGTGCCTTAAGCCATATGTCTGACTGGATAACCTCCCATGGCTACTTCATACCTAAATTACTCTATGATAACCTATATTATTCCATCACTGGATGAGTAAAAGCTCTTTGACCAAGGATTTTAAATGTTATTATCTCATAAATATTTGAGGAGGCATGGAAAAGATGAGGCCCAGATTCAGTCTAAGTGATAGCACAGATCTTCCAGTGTTGTATTTGAAGCAATTGTGAGTACTCCAAAATGCACCAATATACTAGTGTTTCTAATTTCAGAGGTGATTTTGATTTTGTTTTCTTTGTGGATTTACCTTCACTTGTTGCACAGTTGGTGCACAATTCATTGCAGGTGTTCTACTTAAATAGAATTTTGGTGTATTAAATGAGTTTCCAACAAATCCTAAGTTTCATGGTCTGTTTCACAGAAGATTTGCTAACTGCTTCTGTATGCCTCTTTTGCAGTTTCAAGAAAGATGTTTTGGTTTTCACAGTTCTAACTTCTAGCTTCTACCAGCAGCCTGAAAGTAGTCTTTTGGCACAAAACCAACAGATCATCTGGCAATGTGTGTATATAATTAAAAAAACAACTATGTTATTCCCTGAAAAAAACCAGAAGAACCTTTTGTGCTTTTTAGCTGAAATAGCTTTAGGTTTTCACAGTACATCAAAATTTGCTCTTTTAATCAGAAGTCTTCTCAATATTAACCACTTTGTGTTTTTGAAGCCTGGCTTCTTGGTGTGCTTATAAAATACTAGAGAAAGTATTTTATGCATGCAAATTACTAGCTTTTTTTTTTTTTTCCTCACAATGTTGTTGACCATAAGGAAACATAGGCTGCATACAGCATTCCATTGCTAGTATCCTTACTCAGGCAGGAAGGAACAAAAGGGGTTAATCATTGGTTACATAAATACAATTATACATGTATATATATTTAGGTACATAGTATTTATGCATCTCCATGTATATCCTATCTTTTTCTTAGTTTACTATTTTCATGCTGACTGAAACAGTAATTTCTTTGAGAAGTACTTGTTTTTCTACTTTTTATCTAATATTTAAACAGCGCAATCAGATTCAAATTCCACTGAGTTCAGTGAAGCAATTTGGCCAGCTTCACTTGTCCTTCATTATAGGTTCTGTTGATATATCGACAATAATGTTTTTAAATACTTGCTTCCTATTCAGTGATGTTAATTGTTTATGGAACAGGTGCCCTCTTATATTGAGTGGCTGCTCCTAGATGGAGCTGTGTGAAATCTAAGTGTAATGCTGGACTTCAGTGCATGCTTGATCACTTAAGGGTAACACTACTGTACTTTATCTATTATACTGTCAGATAAATTGCTTCTGGCTCTAACACGTTTAAATGCAGCAGCAACTATGTGTTCCAGTTCTTGATGATTACCTTGTACCAGTACTATTCCCTGTTCTGTGTCCTCTGAACAGGTTTTACATTAGCTTGCATGTTAATTTAAAAATGATAGCATTGACTCTCAAAGCACGTAAAGGTGAAATCACTATTGCTGATCAACAGTCTTTTTTTAAAACCTTTATAGCTGTGGACAGATTTGCAAAGATTTTATTGTACAGGTGGCAGGGCACGGGCACAGGCTGCCCAGAGAGGCTAAAATTCTATTTCTTGAAGATCTTTAGAAGATGCATGGGTTTAGGCCTGAGTGCCCTACTTGGGCAGGGGTTGATCCAGATGAACCAAGAGGGTACTGCCAAACTTAGTTGTTTTGGGATTCTATGACATTGAAATGACATGGTGAGGAGGGGTGGTTGGGCTCAGAGGACAGTGGCTAATTGAACTGACAGCAAAGAAAGCTGGGCTAATGATTATTCTCACCTGTTCAGCATTCATAATCTCATCTAGATATATCATCTAGAGTAATATATCCAGTTCTGGGGCTCCCAAACAAGAAAGATGTTGATAAACTCAATCAAGTTGAATAGAGGCATACCGTGATTGGTTGAGACTGACTCCTGCAAGGAGATGCTGCAGGAGTGGGCCTTTTTCTCACTGGAGAAGGGAAGGCTTCAGAGGTGCCTAAGAGTAGCCTTCTAATATCTATGCGGAAGCCATCATGAAAATGGAAAAGAGCTCTTAACTTGGGGCATGGTGTCAAGACAAGTAACAATGGGCATAAGCTGAAACAAAAGAATGTCTGACTGGAAATAAGAAGAAATGTTTTTAGCATGAGGACAACCAATTCATGGAGCCAGTTTCCCAGAGACTGTGTCGTGTTTTTCTTTGACTGTTTTCAAGACAAGGCACAGTAAAAGGCCTGAGCAACCTTGTCTGATCTTACAGCTGACCCTGCTATGAATAGAAGGTTGAAAGAGAGACCTCTTGAGGTCCCTTCTAACATGAATTTTCCAAGGAGCCTGTGCTCTTACCCTTAGAATCCTTTTCACTGTAGACAACACCAGTTATGCAAAATCCATGTGAATGGGTGTATATGATGTGTTCACCTAAAATTTCATATAGAACTAATGATGATATGAGCTTACTGGGCTTGACTGAATTTTTGTCTTGCGATTTTTGAATCTGAATGCTCTTGCTATATATGTCTTTTCTTCCTAGGAGGGGAAAAAGTATTTTTGAAGCTTTCACGCTGGTAGATTTATTCTTATTCCTCTTATTTGACTCTGTGATCTTTCAGAGTTACTGAAGGAGGCCTGTGATTGATCTGCAGTTTTTGTTTCCAGTTGAATCCGGTTGAACTTTGTCTCTTTTGCCCCTCAGCCGTGTCATGCTATACAGCACTACAGAACCAGATAAAAATGTATAAGCAAAATGATTGAGGTATGAAGCAGATACTTTATTTTTTTTACTGTTTTTTTAGCAAGTGCATCTTCAGAACTCCTAATTTATTGGTACTTATTTATGCCAGGAAGATTGACAGAATGTAAAATTAATAATTAAAGTTAAAATGTTATGTCTCTAAAAATCGTATTACATGTAATTATGTATTTGACTGTAGAATTTAACTGTAAGGAGTTATGTGAAGATACACCCTAAAAAATGTAACCTGTTTGGCTAAGATTATTTTATTGAATAATGGGCTTAACGATCAAACAGCACTGAAAGTATCTACAAAAGAAAGAATGACAACCAAGACAAATGCTGTCTCTCTCATACTGTTGTGGTTCACATTACTTAGTATCAGCACTGATTAGTATAAAAGCTGAAATTTTATCTAAGCAAGGATGCAGAAGAGCTGTAATATTCTTCTTCAGGATCTCTCTCATTTTAGCTTTTTACACAAGATCACCCGATGGGTATGGTAAATATCATAGTATTTATTCTGTGGGCTAAACCTCAGTGAGGAAGGACAGTAGTAGGAATAAATGAGAATCAGAGTCATAGAATATCCCCAGTTGGAATGGACCCACAGGGATCATTGAGTCCAAGTCCTGACTCCCCACAGGACCACTCTCTAAAAGAAGGCCATGCGTCTGAGAGCTTTGTCCAGACACTGCTTGAAATCTGGTGAGTTCAGTGCTATCGCCACTTCCTTGTGGAGCCTGTTCCAGTGTACAACCATCTTCTCAGTGAAGAACTTTTTCCTAATGTACAAATCTGATCTTGGAATGATGTCTTGTACTTCTTTGTAGATCTACCAAGTTCCCAGACTTCTCTTTCCTGGTGGCAAACAAGTATATCTGAAGCCCAGTTCCACTAAGAGGTTCTACATTTTAAAATAGATAATTTTATTTCTTGTAATTATTTGAGGCACTAAGTTATTATACATAATTAATGCATGTCTTCAAAACTGCAATGCATGTCTTCAAAACTGCTCTTAATAGAGAAATAGAGAGAAGCCTCTGTATAGAAGCATATTTTGAAGAGAGCATCATTTTGCTCTTTTTACTGAACTAGAAATGAGTTCTGATTTTTGTTTTCTTGCCATGTCAGTACTCTGGCCCTGTAATAGGTTATTATATGTTTCAAGTTTCTGGGGTTTTGGAAATGCATGTGTCACTTGTGGAGTATACAGTAGCTAGTTTACTTTGAGAAAAGCCAATAATTCTTCTCCCTTTAAAATAATAGGTGACACAGTTTATTTATAAAAACACATCTAAGGCAAGGAGTTCAGCACTCAAATCTTTAAAATCCTTTAAGTGTCATTTTTTTCCCTAAAGGCTGTTATCAAAATAATCTAAATCACTTTCTTTATATTAATCAAAGAATTACAGCACTTAAATTTGTAGTTGTCACTCATGTAGTTTGTGCCTAAAGCATTTTGAAATTGTTTTGTGTGGTCTTTTCAATCCCTGTGTTATTTTTTTTTTCCTCAACATTGTCAACGTGCACAAAGAACGGAACCACAAATGTAATGAATTCCTTTCCTTTGGGACTCTGAAGGTAAGGTGTAACCTAATCTCCAAAAGTTTGAACAAAAATAGCTATTGTTTGAGGAGTTCTAGCATTCAGCACAATCAACTGCTCAGTTATGGAACATCTTTCCCCAAAAACTGAAAAACAGCAGAATTAGGCTTCCTACTTGGTGCAGTTAAGCCTAATGAAACCTGTGACAGAGCACGTTAGAGATGAATTTCTGCTTTTCATATTGGAGAGTTCTAGCAAGATATTTGCTACTTTGCTGGAATTTTGCTATAGCATAAAATACGCATCTTATTAAAGTTTTCTATTAGATTATTTATATTATTTTTTCATGTTGTATAAACTTGGAAAGACAGAGTATTAATTTATTTCAAGAAGTTCACATGTTCTCAAATATGTTTTCCTCAGCCTTTATTATGTAGACAAAATAGATGAATAGTTCAATAGGTGCATTTGATTATTGAATAGTCATGTGTAAAAATAAATGTGAAAGTAATATTTTTAATACAGTTCAGTAATTTTAAGTAGCCTCATCAATTAACTAGGCACTGAAGACTAACATACTTACCTTTGACTGTGTACTTTCTTAATCAGCTCATTCAACAAGCAAGATTAATCTAAAAACTTAAGAGATAAATAAGAACAAAATTTAACACAGCTATTTGGACATATAATTTCTAGGATAACAGAGTTTATTTTTTCACTGAGAGATTTGTGAATTAAACTAACACAAAACAGTAGAATATTAAGTATTAATGAAGTATTATTTCAAGTTCCTTTTATAATGTCTGTATAGCAGACCTATATAGTTATAGGTTATAACAGTTAATAGGGACATCATTTGTAGTAGAAATAGTGATTAGAAATATGAAATGTCATGTGGCATGTGTTGGTAGAGCAAAATAAATTACTCGTTGAAGTTGGCTACCACTTGTGTAGTCGCTCACATCCATAATATTCATCTGTGATATGCAGTCTACTTTAGTTGCACTGAGTTCATTTCAAAACTAGGCAACATAATAAACAGTAGGAAAAGGCCAAGAAGGAATTAAATTTGAATTCAGACAAGTACTCTGAAGAGGGAAGGAAAGAAAGTAACGTATTCTTCTAATTCATTTTATTCAAAGAATGGCCAGCACTCTGGCTGATTTTTTCCACCTTTTTGACAGCCCTGACAGAAGTGAATGTTTAGGTTTGATGTTTTTGTTATTGTTTTCTCCTGAAGTAGGACAGCAACTAGAAATTTCAGCCATGAGTGCAAAAGAATCAGAACAGGAGAAGAAAGATAAATTTCCTCGAGTTATTTTTTTATTAAGTTATTGGCAATTCTGCAAATGCCTTGAAATCTTTATTTAGTCTACATTATCAACAATACAGAAGGAAATTCTTAATCTGATTAAAACAGTGAAATATTTCCTACTTAATTGGGCATCAGTTTTAATTAAATTTATTAGAATATCCTATTTTAACTGACTCATTGTCACTGAGACACATTGTAGCTTCATGGAAATAATTAAAAAAAACATTTTAAAAGTATATATTTTTATTTTTTTGTACTTAACTTGAGTTTATTTAATGGGTAATTTTTTTTTTCCCCACACTTTTTTGTTTTGTTGCTGATGTCTTTTACTGCTGTAGCAGGATGAGAGAATGTGTTCCAGTGAATACATTAAGTGGGAAAGAGAACAGAATTTGGCAGTGTTGAATTAATTGCTTTCAGTAGGGGGTTTGCATTATATACTGTTATATATTACCCTTGCCCCACACACAACCTCCAAGTGTTCTAATCTATTTTGAGAGATATCTGAAACCACACAGAGAATGGAAAGTCCAAAAAACTTAGTTCCTCAAGCAGTAAAAATCAGTTTTGTAGTGTTTTTTTCCTAAACAATATTTATGGAATTACACTGTAATTATGGATGAATTTTGGTAGAAATTAACTGCGTATTTTCAGTCCCTTATGGATGTTGGTTTTTTTCCCAAAACAGACAATTTTGAATTCTATTCAATGGCATTTTGAAATAAAAATGGTATCACTAAGTACAGTTATCTATTTTATTAATGGATAGTTAGTTTTTTCCTATTATACATTTTCATATGTCGCATAGGATGTGTTTAATAAGATGAATGCATCTTCAGCATTTTTATGTAATTTTTCATCTGTTATTACATTACTTACTATGATTTGAAAGGCAGACCCTTCCTGTCACAAGCGGAACACAGGTTTGCCAAGGGGGGGCAATGATCACTTTGCTCTGTATTTTTTCAGTAACTTGAGTAAGCCTCCATAAAAACAGCAACAAAAGAGAGGGCATAATTGTATGAAGAGTCTGAATCTCAGATCTGTTGTAGTCAGTGAGACTATGTAGTGACCAGGATTCAGGAAAAAAAAAAAACTGCTGTGGGATTTGCATTGAGCAATACTTTCTAATTCCACCCTCTCTCCAGAAAAAACATGCAGAAAGATTAAACATAATTCCCTCACTATAAACATCTTGCTTATTTGCAAATGTGAGATCACAGATGCTAAGTGAGCAGGGTGGTTTGAACGATTCTGAATACACTCATGACAGGCATGTCAAAACCCAAATCAGTTGTAGGCTAACTTACAGTGGGCTGCATAGGAGACAAAGGTTCTAGTCCCAAGGCTGTATACATAAAAGGTTTGCTCAGCAGGTTTAAGAAGATGCTATCCTTCCTCCTAGGATTAGTTTGCAGAACAGCCCCATGAAAGGTAGCATAAAACATCTGTCCTGCCAGGAATTGGATGGAATAAATTCTTACCTCCATTCCATGCAAATGTTCTATCTACTGGGTACAAACTAGATACTGTGTGTACAGTTATTACTCACTGACCCTCAAGTTTTTGTGTGGATTCTCAGGATAAGAAAGTAACTTAACCTAGGGGTGAAACTGATACAGATGCATCCAGTTTAAAACTTCAGCTGAAGTGTGCACAATGCTTGGAGAGGGATGCACAATGCTTTGAGATGGGTAGCTCAAATTTAGAGAATAGCACTGTCATCACTGAAACCCCGAGGTTTTTTAATGTCTTCAGATTTGACAAAAAATAAATGGGAACAGGTAAAATATTTAAATTGTTGAGGATTGTATGGCACTGAGTACTGAAAACTAACTCCAGGCTAATGTAGTCAGAAAGGTTTCTCACTCCCATAGGGATAATGCTGCATGGACTATGCTAAATCCCACAGTAGCAGGGTAAGGGACCTGGATCTCCTCTTTAAGCTCAGTCTGTCTGCCCATCAAGAACACATTGCTGGTACAAGAGCCACAAAAAAGCTGTGGCCCTGTGTATGGATTACAGCTGGAATCTGGAGATTATTGGGAACTCTAATCCCTCTTTTCCTCCTGTCTAGTAAATCTAGTGCTGTTTTTAATCCTACAAACTTAAGTCTCTATGTCTTGATGGAAATAAATCACAATAGTGGATAAGCTTCATAGTCTTGAGCAAATGTTTGACATATCTAAAGTGGACAAATCTTAGCAGTCAAAGTTTTAAAAATCTTACTAGGTCTCTTGCTTATGTTTTTAGCAATAAATTAAACTCCAGAAAGATATTAACAGAATGAAGCCTTACATGTACCATTCCTTGGTGTTTATAAATTGAAGTGACCTACTCAAGCTAGCACATCAACAAAAAACAAAAGCCAAGCTTGCCTTTTTAAAAGTTGTTAAAAGAGTGGGACTTATTTTGATTGTAACAAAACCACCCATAAATCTATGCACATATATATTGATCTTTCTTTCATCTTAAAAATGACTCTGTCCCAGTAAGTTGGCATATTTCATAAACAAACCAACAAATTATTGATCTATCATATACTCTAAAAGTCCTGTGAAAAAAACAACCTAGATTCAAGTTCATGCTGTACCTAAGGGAATGAGAAACTCCCAAATGAAAAATAGATACTTTAAAAGAAGCACAAATAATAGAAGATATATGGCTGTTTTTGCTTCTGCTCAACCTTTCATTGTAATTCATTTTCTGTTCATCAAAACTATACTGCCTGAGCTAATAAGTTATCTTATCTGGTAATATGGTTCTTTGTGGTAGCTATTAGGTAATTAATTATATATCTCTGCAGGTACTTTATTGTTCCTTTTTGGCAAATGTGTGATCATACAGATTCTCTTAAGCATAAACTGTACAAATAGGAAACAGCCTAGCATCTTGTTGCTGAAAGCAACATCACATTAAGTTTGGACAAGAGATGGATTCCAGTTACACGTCAATTAGAAAAGGAAATAATGAAGTAGATTGCAGAAACATGCTAAAATGTGAACTGCGGATGTGCGTGCTACTAACTTAATGGGCAATGCCATGAACTGTTACAGCCAGGCAGCTTTTCAGTTACTCAACCTGTCTTCCCTATGCTGTTTTGAAGAGCTGACCTGATGGACAAAATCATCAGGAGCTTAACCATGAATGACCTCCCAGCAAGAATCTTAACTGCCATCTCTTTTCAGAAATAATGGCATTAGTTCAAAGGTAAAATAAGCCACTGTTAGTAGCAATTTATTCAGTCATTGATCCAATGACCAAAACATTGGATTTACCTTTTGTAAAGACAAAGTGTAATAATAGGGCTGTCCAGAAGTGATATACATGTGCTAGGACTAGTTTTGTGAAACATCTGCCTTGAAGTAGCTGAACTTTCTGTACATAGGCAATATTAGGAAAACAGAAGGTTGGATGCCATTGAAGAATTTTCAGCACTTGTTCTATCTCACCAGTTTTCCTATTTGACCTGAAAGTCTGTAGTACTTCTGCTCTTGTTCCTTCCCATTTCACACTTGCTCTCACCTGCTCAGACAGCTTCCTCTGATGGGTCACGAAACAGTAACTCTGCAAGCAGCACTTGAATTCCCTGTTCAATTTTTACCAGCAGGCAAGTTATAAGCTTGCCTATCCCTAGTCAGAGGATTGGGCACGAACCAGGGCACAAATTACTTGTTTCTACCTTCACAATGGCATGGCTTCTAGAAGGGAACCACATACAATTATTCTCTGTCCGCAACTCCCTTCATTTCACATCTGTATAAAGCAAGCAGTACCTTATTTTTAAGGTTTCTCTTCTATTTCATCTGTTCTGTGAATAAGGGGGAGGCTGAAATGATCAATCAAACTTTGAGAACAATGCAGGAATTGATTAAAGGGATTTTCAGCATTGAGCGTACAGAACCTTTAAGCAGCATAAAGGAGCCTTAAGCTCAAAAATTTAAGGAAAAAGACAGTACTGATTTAACAGTACACTGAATTAGAAACTTAAAATACAAATAATGGAGCTAGTTCATGAGATTTTACTTATTACCCCTTCTCCTCTTTCACAACATAGCAAGATAGGCCTATGCATGGAAGAAGCCTTTAGGAATTGCTAATGGACATAGATGTATTTTCTTTTTGTGTCCCTTCTCTTTTTTACTACAAAGAGAAAGTGAGCAGGGGGAAGCCCAGATGCTCTAACTGCATCTTTAAAGATATAGGGTCTTACCAGAGTTTTCTGAGTTCTCCTTTGACTTCACCAGCCTGTATATTAAAGGAAGTCTCCAGCCTTTGTGGATCTTCACTCTACCACACTACTGCTGAAGGAGTTCTGCAGAGCAGTCTCTGAGCTGTGATGTGGAACTGGGAAAATAGATTTGCTTTTTCTGAGCTTACCACAAGGCTCAGCTGAATTTTTCAGAGAACCGTAGAGCAAAACTTCCTTTAAGCTGAATGCAGACTCATTTACTGAGACAATATTAGAAGCATAGAGAATTCCCAGACATGCCTGAGTGAGGAAAAAAAACCCAAAAACTCAAAACAAAAAAGGAAATGGTATCATTAGCATTCAGTCAGAGATACTCCTAATCCACTTGATTTAAGGATCAAGTCTTTCCAAGTATCAGTACTTTATATGCATAGACTTAACATACTTTATCCTTACACAAAAATTTTTAATGAAAGTTCATAAGCCTAAAACCAAAGTTTGTGAAGGTATAAATAACACTGCCATTGAAATGCTGAAAGATACATTTGAAATGTATGTTAGAAGAGTTGTAGCTTGCTCTACATTTATCATGGGCTATAATTTCTATTTATTAAAGTAGTTTTATGGAGCGCAATACTTTTAACTACTAGTTCAATAAAACACACATCATAATGACATGAAGTTAAGGCTAAGTGTTATCTAGACATGTTTAATCAGTAGATAAGATGTGAATGTACACAAACTTTGGCAGTAACTGTAAAAAGAGTGTTGTCAAAACTTCCTTCAGAAATAGAAGAAAATTTGAAAAAAAGGAAAACTAGAGGCCTACCAATAACTCAAAATGCAGAACCATCAAGTGTATATGAAAATTGTTAGGAATGAAATAGAAAAAAAAAAATAACCAAGAAAAAATAGATTATTAAGAAGATAGCTATTTTCCAGAAAGGATGAGTGAAGTATTTATCACAGTAATAGCTGTCAATAGCTGCTTAATTGTTCATGAAAAGACAGTTTGATGAAAAAAAGCAAAATACATAAGCGATAAAAGTGATACTTGTGTTATTAAGAACACTAATGAAGCATTGTTGATACTAAGAAAACAATGAAAGGTGCTCTGCCAAAGTCACTCCCATAACTATGTGTGAGCATAGTTTAGAGAATCTTTAATTCTGTGCTAAAGGAGAAATTCTATATGGCATCAAAAACTACCTCACCCTTTTTCAGTGGAAGAAACAATAAATAATCTGGTTCAAATATGAACAGTTCTTAATTCCTACTAATACCTCAAAACAATGGAAATGTGTAATGTTTCCAACAATAAATAATCATAGAATCACAGAATATCCACACTTGGAAGGGACCCACAAGCATCATTGAGCCCAGCACCTGGCTCCACAAAGGATCACCCAGAATTCAAACCCTGTGTCTAAGGGTGTTGTTGAAACACTGCTTGAACTCCACCAGCTTGCAGCCATGACCTGAGAGCCTACACCCATGCATGACCACCCTTAATCCTAAGATTCTTATTTTACAGAAATGCAAACACATTAAAAATACTTGATACTGTATAAAGAAAATTAGTTTATAATAATTTCCCATTTAGTATCTACCACGCTTATGTTAATTTAGCAAAGAAAATGCTTCACTGTAAATACTGAAAAATAATTGCTGCTAGCTAAATATTAAGCTCATACAGTACATCACACAACAAAATGTATTGTAGATTAATCATCATTTGATCATGTAGAAAACAACAAATGTTTTCAGTTTTATCATGGTTTTATAGTCACTAGAAATATTTAGTTTTCCCAACATTAAATAGAGGATTGTGTTGAGGTGTATCACGCTAAGATTGTCTTCATGAAGCTGAAGGATTCTTGAACATGCCCAAGTTATTAAAATACGAATTAGAAAAAGTTGTGTAGAATGTCAGATGAGCATGGAATTCCTAAGATCTGAGAATGGAGAAATGGGGATGATGGATTCATACCCAGTACCTGAATACTAATTTTATATATATATTTTGAATGCGTTAGAAGATCAGTCAGGAAAGATGTAAACTGTCTCCATTTAACGATACACAATTGCTCTCAAATATCTGAGTTTGCTTTGGCAAATCAAACTACCTTACCTGATTCAGATACCTTCTGGAAAAAAAAAAAAAAAAAAAAAAGTCAAGCACTCTTAAAGGCTTTTTTATTCATAAGACGGGATAGAAAGTGTTTGTGAAGAATGTTGTAGTGAGATGCTTAGTAGAGCATACAGCTTCAGAAGGGCTGTGTTAGGAAGCAACATTTCATATCTTAATTACTTAAATCTTTTAGTATTTATGTTCATCCCAATGCAGCTGCAAGAATAATATTTTCTTGAGTAAACAGGCTTGCTAGGAATGCAGATATCTGATAGACATGGATTCGGTAGACTATTTCAAATTAAAATGTATTTCTCTAGTACATGACAGAAGTGTTGTGAATTGATTTACAGAGTCTATTTGCAAGGAACTGTATTAAGTAGGCATCATTTAAATTTTAAACCTCCAGTGCTGAATTGAATGTCTGAAGTCAAAGAAAACAAACGTGTGTATATGATGCTCACAGATACAAACCTATCACAACCGTATTTAAATAACTGGCATTCCCCTAAAACATTCCTTGAAACAAACTTTACTAGTAAAGTAATTCCTTCCCTCCTTGGAGTCTCTTGATCAGATATAATAGTGGATTCTTTTTTTGAAATCATTTTGAGTAACAGAGAGCTTAGAACTCATTCTACCACTTCTGTGTGTGTTGCAGTTGTGAGGTGAGGAGTCTTTGGCAGAAAACTTTTTGACAAGAATAGGAAAAGGGATACATAATGCCTAAGGTTTGGAAGGCAACTCCACAGCTCCATTTCTGAGTAGAGGTACACCATCTAAAACATCAGGCTATGACTTAGAAATATAACATTACACACAAGGAGAACCTTGAAGTTCATTGGAAGCACCAAGATGCTGAACTAGACTGAGACTTCTGGAAAAATCAGATTTTCACCTTGACCTTAAATGAAATTTAGTGACAATTCATTCCCAGAAATCATTGTGATACCTTTATGATACTCTCATAACTTCCTCCTACAAATCACTCGGTTTTATCTAAATATTGTGCCACTGAAAAGAAGTTGGTAAAGAAATTTATCTACTAGAAACACTAACCCTTTGCCAGATATGCCTCTTTAAAAATTTCCTGACTGTTTTTAAGAATGAATGTTGTCATACTCTGTTCAGTGTCCTGTAGTCCTGCATAATTAAAATACTCTGAGCAGATCTCCATAACTGTAATAATAATAAAAAAGAAATGTAATACAGAACATGATTGTTTGCAGCAGCATCTTGCTGCTTACATAGGAATTCCCAGCAGCACGCTGATATAGAAGACACAATGCCTACATTTTACCACTCCATGCAGTAGAAAGTCTTTCTAACACTGACTTCTGTCCATTACTGATGCCTACTTGACACGCCTCTTGAATGTTAGCCGACAATCCTTCATCCTGTTACTGCTGCCCCAACAACAGGACTTTTAAGACCAGAAATTGTCTTAAATCCCATAGTTTTTACCTCCCACTTCTCTTTTGTTTTAGTGGGCACTTTGTCTCCCTGAAGCATCCATTCAGGAATTTGATCTCCTAGTGGTTAATCTCATTACAGATAATCCCATGTACTGAAAATCCTTCCAACAGGATAATCTTGTGAACCACTTCCCTCTGCTGCCTTCTCACCATTCTTTTAGGGTTGAATCATTTTGATCTATTAACTAGATCTCACCTATATGTGTAGATTTTCTCTTATAATTAACAAGGTTTTACTGTCATACATATTTTGTGATTTGCATAATTTGTTAGGCAATAGAGAATGTTTTCATAGCTACTTACATATATGAAAGAATAATATAGAAAAATGCATTCATACTTGAGTACTTGTGACAAAAAGAGGCACAGGCTTCTGACAAAAACAATCCATATGTTGCTCTGAAAGTAATGCCTCCTATTTACTTTCACAGAAACTGCAACAGTGCTACTGCGCTCTTCAGATCTGTCTGATAGAATATATCCTCAGCTACAGAATACTATTTTTCAATAGATATGCATTTTTCCCCTGCAGTGAATGCAATGAAGAGCCTGCATTCCACGCTCTTAACAATCCATGTGAATGGAGGTGACCTACTGTGAGTGTTGCCACTGACAAAACGCACCACCCTCTACTTCACTGTTCTCCCATTTGCTATGTGTTCTCCAACTTTCAGCAAGCACCAATGAATGTCAATGGGTGCCATTTTTTTCCTGCATGGAGGAATTCCCTGAGATACCTTTGCTTCATCCACACTTCTGCATCAGACACCATTGTGTCAAACTGCCCCCTCTGCCGCTATCTGCCAGATGGCAGCAAAAAATAATAGACTATTAGCAATGAGGTTCAACCTCTATTGCCATATTCCCTCATCTGCCTCACAGTGTTGTGGGTCAACATGATAAAACTGGAGGCATTGCCTTTGTAGTAGCCCTCTAAATTTATCTATAGGGTGTGAAATACAAAGTGATACAAATGAGATGCAAATTACTATATACTGTAGGAATTCAGTAGTATAATAATTTATAGTAATATAACTGGAAATTATCTACATGTAAGCTTAAATGTTATGTCCCTGTGAGTGAATACAAGAATGTACATCTGTACTTGCACATATACACATACTACACAAAAATTTTTTAATATAAGAACTTGTACAATGTTACAGTTCCTTGTATAGGAAAGTCACAAAAAGACAATCACAGTAAAGAACTGTGTAAAAGCTTGATTACTGCTGACAGTACATTAAAATTAGGAGAAATAATATTTTGTGTATTGTAAGTTTTCTTCCAAAAGGCATGACTTAACTATAGTCTGACAGATACAGATATGGAAATATAAACAGCCTCTATGTATTTTGCTTTGTAAAATGTGTTTGAAGCAATTTGAGCTGAGTCTACATTCCTGAGTTACCTAAATTTTATCTAAGAACAGGAGAAATAGTCAAATGTCATCAAGCACTGTAGAGACTACAAAAAAAAAAAGCCAAGTTTTGTAAAGAGAATTCTGATTACTATACAAGCAAAGTCTTGAATTTTGTTGGTATTTAATGGACCTCATCAAACACTTGAGAAAATAGTCCTCAAATAAATTACTCAAATTAACATTACATTAATTCATTCAGTGAACAATATCCAACCAGATACAGAATTGGTCAAATGCTGCTAAAAGCTATTTGCTAAATAACAGTTTTGATAACTAACAGCTGTACTTCTTCAGTAATATGTTTAAGACTACCTGACCAATTCTACTTTGATTGCATTAGAGATTTCAAAGACTTCCAGCTGAGCAAATACAGCAACCCGAGGTTCACAAGATCCACTCAAAATCCATCTGTTTCAGTAGTTCTTGCTAATACAGTGAACTAATTAATAGTGCATATTTTGCAGTAGTTTACATACCACCTGTCTGTTCTGAAAAGTTATGGAACTGGTAATTTCACAGGAAAAGAAAAGTGATCTGTTACTTTCACCTATATAATGTAATACTCAGATTTCTCTTCTGTGGCCTTTTTTGGCCAACCCGACTACATCCTCCAGCAGGTTCTGGAGGAATTCACAGGGCAACATGCTCCACTTATCTGCTTCAAGAAGTCAGTGGAAGCTACTATGTCCAAAATGACTTGTGAAGAGCAAGAGTCTCTCTGGTTGTTTAGATTGAGACTTAAACACAGGATTGACTTCAAACTCTTAAAAATATCTTGACTAAAGCTATTTAGAGAAAGATGTCTAGAACCTGGAAGGGTTAGGATTTGCTTCATCCACCTGTTAAGTTCAGAAACAATGGAAAAAGACATCAATGAGATGCACAATCCCTCTAGTCAACTGTTTGCTAGATTTAGAGGTATAGGAACTGCGTGAATAAGCAGGATGATACTGGCCTTGTTGACAGGGGAGTGAGTACAGTCCAAGAAAACTTTTCCAAATGACAAAAGTGTTTGTGTGTGTGAAAAATAGAATTTAGTTGATACAGCCCTAGAACTTCAAGATTTGAGTGTTTCACTACAGTACTGAATGCATGTTAGGAGAAAGTTAATTTACTAAATAAGATATTGAAAATGCAAAATAGCAAAATATAATTAGAAAAAAAAAAATGACACCAAAGGCAAGATGGCTAGATGGCACACATACTGCTAGGATGACTCAAAAGGAAAAAGAGAGAGATCTCATGGCTTGCCAACAGTTTCTTTCCCTCCAAACAGAAAATGGAAAAATACAATGTAATGCAAAGTCCTCTTCTGAGACAGGTATACCCAGAACTATCAATGATCCACAGAACTGGACCATTAACTCTTTAACTCCCAGTGCACTACACGATGTTATGTGATAGGGAATACCAATAACAAGATGTCACGATATTTATTTGGCATGGTTTTATAAAACCCACCTGGGAAAGAAGGTTCTTAAATCTATACTTTTCTAGGCTCTGGCTGCCTG
The DNA here is from genome assembly GCA_036925125.1 of Oreortyx pictus. Taxonomy (NCBI): domain Eukaryota; kingdom Metazoa; phylum Chordata; class Aves; order Galliformes; family Odontophoridae; genus Oreortyx; species Oreortyx pictus. The sequence goes on from JAUPFR010000003.1 coordinate 58,877,151, forward strand.
GTCTGTCCTGTTGTTATACTTTATAATCTACTACTGAAGCCTTATGAATCTATTTATCATATAAATTAGGCACATCAAGATGGACTCTCATCAGAAGCTACACTCCTTCATGGGCCACATCAACATACACAAAGTTAGTCCAGACTAATAGGAGCATCCTGGTAGGGTTGAACACTCTAAAGACCATACTGCACATTTTGAGAGGTTTACTTTTGGCTAGTTCTATTCTGTTCCCACAGTCTGAATGTCTGATTTCATCTGATGTGCATTTAGGTGTGGTCTTGGACAGTATCTTTCAGTTAAATTTGCTCCAAGTAGACTTACCAAGACTTCTACACAGTAAAAGCAAAAACACAGTAACTTGAGTGCAATTGAGACATTTGGTTTGGAGGTGCATTCCTTAGCTGAACAGAACACTAATATAGACACACTTCTAATTGCTCATGGAAGCAGGTTGGCTGTATGTTAGATCTTAGTCAAGGAACCCAGTTGAAGTTTTATTTTACTTTCCCATTAGAAGAAAGCAGAGAAAAATCAAATGCAGCTTACTGAAGTCTACTTGTTAAATTCTTTTGAATAAGCTTGCACTGGTGGGGGGGATCAAACAGAAGGACTAAGATCCCACTAGGATTTGATAAATATATATATACATTAAATCTGAAACCACAAATGCATTAGTGTTTGTTAAAGCCCCAAAAGCATTGCATATACCACTAAAATGTACTAATATTAGCATCTCTTCTGAGCCATGAAGCAGTGTTATTAGGCTCAGCCACAGTGCTGCTGTATATATATGTGTATATAATTTTTATCCTCAGTTAAACAAATTTTAGTCTCTATTGTTCATTAGTAGTGAGACAATCCCAAATTATATGATGAGCAAAGACCTTTAAATATACACTCCCTCCATAGTATGACCGCTTCACCATCACTATGTCCATGAGTTAAAACTATCATGGGTCAAAAGCAGACTTGGGAAGCCCTTAAGTCTGACCTAGTTACCTGTAGTACTTTTCCACTTTCCTCCAGATATAATTCTATATCTGGAGGCTAATTAATTTTTATTCTACAAAAATATGCTTCACTGTATATATATATATCTTCTAATCACTTGGGAATGAAGAATACTATAATATTCCAGCATACTAAAAGAACATCATTGGCATTTATCATATCATTGCAGTAAAGTTTGCATCATAACCACTAACCACTACATGGACTTCACCAGAAACATAACACGTTATAGCCAGCATTTTAGACAAAATTTTGTGTGAGGAACACTGAAACCCCACAGTCTTCATCTCTAGTACATAAAATTTTATTCAGATGCTCTTTGCAATAGATCCCTGCTTTGCCCTCTGTGGTAACTTAGCATTCTTTATCTTTATAGCATAATAAATGCTTTCTTACTGCTCAGCCCATATTTCTTGCCTACTTGCACTTCAGTTTGGCATCTGTAATGCCGAGTTTGTAATGTGATGGAAAATACAATGATAACAACATGGTGGCTAAGTCTTAGATGCAGCAAACGAGGACAAGCCCAAATGCAACATCCTCAGACACAGAAGTGAAGGAAAGCAGCTACTCACCTTTAGAAGGCCTCAGGTAGGTAGGGATCTCCAACAAGAAGCCCTTTCTTCCACTGCCCTTAAATGGGGTCTGGGAAGAAGTGGATCCTGGCTTCACTCCTTCCAGTCATTCAGGTAATTTGTATACACCTGAGCTCCCCTGGGGTGGTCCTGCCTTTCCACCAGGTGCTCAGTCACTGATTTAAGCCGTGACTTAGCGTTTTGGCTACAGTATCATGCTTGTCAGTGTATTATTTTGCATATGTGAGTTATTTCTCTGCTATTTGAGATCTGGATTTTGACATTTCAACTTCTGAATACTTTTCAGAGAAGTTCTTGATATAGAATTCAAAAATAAAAAAGAATAATGAAAATTATACAACCTACTATGTATGGACCTGTAATCTCTCTATGTGGGAAAAGAACAGATCCCTGTATTCAAAAGCCTCAGAGAAGATGGCCGAGAATTAAGTCAAATGCTGCCTGAGAAGTCAAAGGTTAGAAGCATGTAGGTGTCAGCCCTGTACCTAGAAGGCTTTATTTCAGCCGATCAAAACTAGTGAAAAAACAGTAAAATTGACAACAGTTGAGGAAAAAAATGACCAATGTCATCCTGTCAGAGATTTGGTAAATTATCATTGAGATATAGTAGAGTGCCTGTTGTAAAAGCTGCAAGATGCCTGAAGCAGTGTGTAGGCAGAGCTGCCTAGGCTGGTACAGTGTTGTGTACTGTCTCCTCCTTCCTGAGAACAAGAAACTGAGTTGGCACCAGGTAAGTTCAGCTGAAAATTAAGGCAAACCTTTTAAATGATGAAACAAATGAAATTAATGGGCGATGTAGTCCAAGTCCTCAAATGAAGACTGGGTACATTTTTGAAAATAGCTTGTGGGCGAATGTTAGTTTTTTGACATTGCAGGTAATGTCTGAGTAAAATGTAATACTTTGCGCTAGGTTGAGACTTCTACTAATTCATTCTGGCCTTAAAATGTATAAATCTCTGTTTTGTACCTTTCTGGCTGTACAGGGTGTGGGTGCCCAGGAAGCAGTAGGCCTGCTGTAGAGGACAGCAGGTCTCAGTGGCCCCACCACAGGACATGGCTGGGCCCCACTGCCAGGATGGCAGCGCCTCAGGGAAACCCGTTTAAGAATGGGCAAAATGTCACACGAGAGGGGTAGGAGAGCAGGGGAACAAAAAGAGACGGAAACAGCTGAGGGAACACCGAGGGTAGAGGAACCTGAGGAAGTGCTATGTGGTGTTGGGGCTGACATCTGCGCTGCAGCCAGGGAAGGCCTGACGCTGGAGCAGATTTCCTCTACCTTTGAGTAGAAAATTTAGAAAGTTTCTATACTACCTACTAACTTAAGCAGGTTGAAAATGACATTGCAGTTTTAGATTCCAGGAGAAGTAGGCAGAGATCCTAACAGAAGACTGGTAATTCTGAAACTGGTGAGATGAGGTGAGATGACAAAAGAGAAGTTCTCCTGTCTGTATGATCCTTAGACCATTACCCAAGCTGGAACCTCTAAATATGCGTCTCTCCACTATCTTTTTGGAAGAAGTATTATAATAATTTGCTGTTGTATTTTATCCGGGTAGAACAAAAACAGCAATGCTACATGGGGAATGCAGATTAAAAAATCTTAACAGGAACACAGTGTAATTGGTAGAGCAGCAATCTGATGAGCTATCAGTAAAAAAGGGAAGGAAACCACATTTTGTTACTTAAGGTTAATTTTAATTGCTTTAATCTATACAGCCTCTCTGATAAGTGGCCACAAAAGTGGTTGTGACATGATGTGTTCTGTACTCTGTCCACCTCCTGGGTATTGCAAGCAGCTGAGGAAAACCTTGCCTGGGTATGCCTGGCAGCGTGTTAACCATACAAAGCTTTCCAGAGTCCTTAGGGAAAAAGGTTTCTACATGTTCTAGGGGCTGGCCTTCTGCTTTGCCTGGGGCTTCATGTCCTGGTTCGCTACCTATATAGGTGGTGAATCTGGGATTGAAAGGAGAACTCCTTTCAAGTGACAAACTATATGTACTCGTGGACACCAGACTTTTATCTGGCTAGGAAGAGACTGTGGATCTTAGCAGTTGTTCTGAACAATGAGCAGTATTGAGGATGTGATATTAAAGTTTATAGACCTAAAATGTGACATTTGTGTTCTGATAACAGCCATTCATTGTGTAGTATGTCTGCAAGATGTCTACTGCACTTAACAGCTGCTCAAAAAATGGAGTTTTCTGGCCCCCAAGAGATGACAGCAGTATATTAATCAATTAATATACACACACATACATATTGATACGGAGAAGCTGAAGCAAAAGTTATGTTGGAAAGAGCAGAAAAAATAGAAGATGAGATTTCAGATGATGGAAACAATATTATACATAACAAATCGTTGTGGACACATGGCAATTTTGACTTTAGAGATACATATCTATGACTTGCTTCTAGGAGATATGCTCAGTCTCCAACTTTCATGAGTGCTAAAATCCACCAAATTTTTAATATTACCTCTGTCAGACTTCAGTGGTCTTTGAGGAAGAAAAATCTTTTTAGTACTCTAGCTCTTAGAAAAAGGATAAAGGAGAAATGTTCAAACAGCTTTAAGTGTATATCTCAAGGGAGTCAAGCTTAAGACATCATTTAATCTCTGCTATGCTGAGACTAGAGGTATGGGAAGGAATTCTCATGTAAAGCAAAACTGATGAATTTGGACTTCTGTTCCTTTTCTGCAAGGACAGGATTATTCCATGCTTCCCATGGCATTGTGAAAAAATAATTCACATATTTTGAGACAAAAAGGATAAAATCAAGGTTTTTGCAGATAGGAAGTTTAGTTAAAATAGAACTGCCCTATTCTAGTAATACTAAAAGGAACGGTTTAAAAGGCAGTGCCTTGAGATTCAGGACTGCAAATGTAGTCTTCATGATTCTTGTCTTCATTAAAATAGATTTCATTTTCCCTCCTCCTTCAGAATAGTCTAGTTTTTTGTCTGCCACTTCCTCGGGTTTAAGTAGGTGACTTTCTGTAATGTAGATGACTGCAGCCAGGTTACCATTTTCTAAGAGTGGGAGTTATCACAAAAATGGATACTCCTCTGTTGGCTTTCTAAAGCACTGCAGAGTTGTTGCAGTGTGGTTATGCTGGTGTGTGCATTCATTTTCCCATGCTGATATGTCTGCACCAGTCACTGTATAATATACACAAATATGTATTTGTAACAAAAATGCTTGACTGTATTTTATGGAGGTAAAACACAGTCCCTGAATTGTCAGTTTTTTCTTCTAAACTCTTTGTGTGCTCTCTTATGATTGCAGGAGAGCGTTATTAAGGCACATACTGTGAAATTTTAATTCTAAGAGTTTATTGGAAAACTCTTTATAAGTGAAATATTCCTTGGCAGACTATTTCAGGGAATTTTTCTTAAGCAAATCTCTTTTTCTTTTTTTTTCTTCTTTTTTTTTTTCTTTTTCTTTTTTCACCAAAAAGCTTTTCAGGCTTTTCTAGTATATTCTTTTCTTTGATCTTCTTTTGTAATAACATGATAGTCTCACATTTCAATAGAGAAACTGGAACTAAAGTATACATGAAAAAGTCCATAACAGCTCTCTCGCTGTTTATTTTAACAATCTTAATTAAAGAAAAACCTAATCCTACAATAAACTTCTGATTTGCCTTTTCTTTGAAGCACAATTAGTTTTCATTCATATTCCTTGATGTCAGTGAGGGAAAACTATTGGTGGACGCACCAGTGCTGATGGGGCTCAATTAATACACTTTTTTTTTTTTTTTTTCCTGAAACGTATCTTACAATAAAACCCTGCACACAACACACGTACGCACACACACATTTGAAAGTAAGCTCTGCATTCACGCTGCCTGCAAAGCCATGTCTAAGTCTCTCTTGGCTGCTGGCCAAGGTCTCTAAAAACCCATTAAGGCTATTAGAGAAATTATTTCTCTTCCTTTGTGAGCTGGGTAAATTTCACAGTTATCATTGCAGGAGGAAATGAATTGGGAATATATCTGTCTAGGGATGGTTGGCCCTTCGGTGGGAATTAAGCCAACTCAATGTAAAACAGCAGCTGTGTGTCGATGCACGTACTTGCAGAAGAGAGTCAGTGGATGGCACTATAATATAACTATTGTGCCAAAAACATCTTGGAAAATTGTAAGTGCTCTCTGGCATTTGTGAGTAAATTTTTGTTTTCTTGCAATTACAGGCTTTATTGGAAATCAGCTTTTGCTTTAAAATTATATGTAAGCCAATATTTCCCATGTGGTGTTCTTTCCAGATGCAGGAGAACTAAGCAATTGATTCTCAAAACACTGCAGCAGCAGCAAGCACAGCATTGCATGGTGACCTTGTCAGACCACAATAGCAATATAAAAACATACTGTGAGAATTCAAGAGATTTACAGAACTGGCTAGATTTTGTAAATGTGCTCTGTTGTACTCTGTAGCTTTTGCTTTTGAAATGACCAATTCTGGGGCATTCTCAGTCAGAGTGGAATCTGGAACAGCAGAATTTCCTTTGACTGGTGTGCTTTGGTAAGTACAAGTTAAGCAGGCTGCCATGCAAAAGTTCACGAGAGAACCAAATTATTTTTCTTGTTTCTAAAACCCCACTTTTCGTATGTCACGAGCTGAAACTTTGAGTTTCTGGATCCCACATGTCAAATATGTGATAGTACAGTAACACAAGATAAACCTTTAACTTTGTACTCAAAGGATTTTTATTTATCAAGTGAAATAAGCAAGCTATGATTCCCAACTTCTTGCCAGTATTTGTACTAGTGATTTAGGAAAGGAACCATGTTTTCTTCCCCACATCAAGTACTTTGTCAGAGGTTTGTTTGTTTATCTTTTTAGTTGTTTCTTTTTTTTCCTCCTTTAAATTCTGGCCTACTTTCTTCATCTGTTTATCTTCCCAGCTGCTGATTACTTGCACTGGTCTGTGCAAAAATCTTACAGATTCACTTTTAGGTGCTGCAGGTAAGAGAATTATGCAGGTAGTCTCAAGTTATATTCTGTGCACCATCTAATCCTGTAAGATTTTTCACACCTGAAGCATGTTAATTTCTTACAGGGACTTTCACATTTCCAAGTGTTCTTTCATAGATCCACCCACAACTGCTAAAGATTCAAAGGAGTTAGGAGATAACTGAGGAGGGAAGCCTCACAGTTTATATTTAAAAGTGTAACTGCAAGTGAGTCTTTTCAAAGAGTGCATAAGTTTTTTGTAAGCTATGTTACAAAACTTCCTATTTCATTTAGGTATGAGAGTATAATACGTCTCCTGTTCTCCAGGAGGGTGGGTTTAACAGCTAAAGGATATGGAGTGAAATGTGTGCAGCACTAAAATAAAAAAAAAAGTAGTCGTAAGTATATTTTCTTCAATTACTGAGGTAATCCTTGGTATAAATTTTGCCCAGAATATCTTGTCATTTTTCTCTGTTTCTGTTCTGCCATTTTTTTCCCACTTCATTCCAAAAACATTTTCTTTACAATTCATGTATCCTTCCACAAAGAGTATTGGATAATTACTCATATTTTTCTCTTTGTGGTTGTCTGACTGGCAATCATACAGGCTTTCTTCAATTTACAATTTTGAAGAGGGCAGTAAAACAGTGATAATTTCAAAAGAAGTTGCCATGCCTGAATGGGATATATACAAAAGTTTTGAAGAAGTTTTAAGTATAAATGGGCTGAATTGCTAACAAACCAGCAAACATCTTGCTTAAAATAAAGCTAACTGTAAGCAATGCAGACAGTGCTTTTTAAAAGGGCTCTGGAGTGTGGCTACTTGCTGATAAACCTTACTGAGTACTTGGAGAACTGGCTTCAATAACATTAAAATACAAAAAGGAGTTGGAAGATAATGTACAGTTAATCATAAAGTTCTGCAGAGCAAATTTCGGCTGGCTGATGTCCTAAAATCTTTGAACATGTCAGCAAATGGACAGAGGAGACGCTAAGTATGTCTTTCAAAAGGCTTCTGACAGGGTCATAGGTGAGAGACTACTCAGCATTGCTAGCTCTTGGGGCTTTTTTTTTAAGCCTCATATCACCTGATTCTGTTTCTTTTAAATTCTTCATTATGGAAGTCAAGAAATGGAATGAGAAGTTTTTGCAAAAAAGATTTATAAAAAAAAAAAAAAAAGGAAAAGCAGCACAGAAGCTCAGGGATCAAAGCTCATGGTCATGAATCAGTCTAGCTCAGAAATCAGACATGAAGAGACACAGGACAGTTATTATGTCTTAATATGTCATGATTTGTAAGCTATCGTGTGATTCTGTGGGTAGTGATGCATGGTTTTTTGAAGGTTGGGGATTGATAATATCTCTGCTAAAAGAAACCAAGTAGCCGTGAGGCAATGTAATATCATGGATCAAAAAGTAGCTGAGAGGCAGGAGACAAAGCATGAGCAAATGGTCCATTTTCATCGTGGCAAAAGGTTAATAGCCACAAGTTTCTGTGCTAGGTCTGTTATTGTGTAATGTATTTATTAGTTATCTGGAAAGAGGAAGGAGAAATGAGGCAGCAGCACCTCTTCATAGGTCACTTGTTAATCAAGTCCTGAGAAGCTTTATTGTATTTTGCATGCATGCAGTTGAACTAGGTAACTGTGAGGTAAAATGCTGAGTTACCATTCTTTTTGAAGAATAAATTTCAAGAAATTGCACACACAGTCATCCAGCAGTGTGGTGTTACATCAGGTTTATGGGGCATTAATAGGAAGTCCATCTTGGAAAACATATTCTAGAATTGGACAGGTTCAGATAAAAGAAATCAGAAGGTTTAGTGACATAAAAATACCTGAGTGATTGTTTACCTGAGGAGTCAGATGAAAGTAGAATGATAAAATATGTGATTTAAAACAAACAAACAAAAAATGGTGCAGCAGAGAATGAAGGTCAGGAGACTGCAGATTTCCTGGCCTCCTAAGAATAAAGGAAGCACTTAGCAAATGGTGCCTATATAAACTGTGTAACTCATTGACTCTGGATGAAGATGAAAACTAAAGAGTTCTGCAAGCTTCAAAGAGGGAAGGGGCATTTGTATGGATAACAAGAATATCCAGAGTTATGATAGTAATACTAAAAAAAGAGTATTTGAAGGGATAAAACCCCTCATGCATCAGGATTTGAGGGAATCTATAACTAAAGGGATTAGGATGAGACCTTCAAGTGGAAGGAGATTATCCTGCATCTGTGGGGGTTTCTTGTATCTTTCTCCAAAGCATCTGGTGCTGGCTACTGCTGGAGTAGTGTGTTAGACTTGGGAGATGACAAGTTTGTGCCAGAATGACTGTCTGGTATTCAAATCTAAAAAAAGCCCACTTACTGTGTATTGTCTGTGTCATATTTCCACCAGAGTTTTCTCACTCACTAGAGTTCCACTGGAGTTTTCTCTTCAGTTTATTTCCATGTGCTACGTCACTCTCAGGTTTCTGATACTGCAATATATGTTTGAAATCATTGCACTGAAGGAGTTATGTGAGCTGGTGGACACCTTAACAGGTTCTGAGAAATCAGTAACATGGTACAAGTTGAGGGAGAGACACTCACTGTTAATCCCTATTTCTCCAGCTATAAAAAGGAAAACAGTAGTATTTACTTCGTTGAAATTACTGAAGGAACTACTTGTCAGTTATCATTTAGAAGGTATTTTGAACTGATATATAGCAGTGTTATGTCCTGACTTCTTTGCTAGGCTGCTTTCTGATTACATTAACTTATGGATGTACTGAGCAAAATATTGAAAGAACTAGAGAGAAAGATATGTGGATCTTTTTTCAATATCATGAGAACAAAATGTACAAGTGGAGATTCCTAGTTATACTTTTGGTGTCTATGACCAGCCCTGACACTTCAGAACAGTTTAGCTTTTGGTATCTTCCAGTGTTGTAATTTTTTCTCAGTGCCGCACAGGAATAAAAATAACGTTTCAAAACCTGAGAGCAAAAGAAAATTCTCCCATGGAAAATCTATCTCCAGATTTGATTAATATTTATTTATTTATTTATTGTCTACAAAATGTACATGTCCAAATTCAATGTACAAGTCCCTAACATCAAATTAATTAAGTTTTTATTGCTATTCATTTGTAGATCATTTATCCTTTTTCTTACAATGGGGAAGAAAGAAAAGATAATTCTTTTTTCCATCATTCTTGATATATGTATATATATGTATATATATTACCAATTCCCGTGTTTGATGTTTTTTACTTATATTAAGACTCCTCTGCTTCGCATGTTTCAGTTTAATCCAGATGTAAGTAAAACCTTACTTATGATTTTGGCTGGACTTAATAAGAAATTTTTGAAATTCCATATAAGATCTAAATAATACTGCAACCATTTGTTGCACCACACCTCTATGCAATTTTGCAACAAAGTAAGTTGCTATTGATCAGGTAAGTTCTCCACTTTCAGGATATCCTGAGGCTTTTTAGTGCTCACATCCACTACCTGCTTGTGAGTTAACTGTAAACATAACACGCCTAGTTGCACAAAATAATTACATTAATGAGGTTTTCATGAATTACAGATAGTATCTCATCCCTAGAATCTACAGATACAGTAGTGTTCTGTGAATTCTGAAGCAATGTTAATGCCTACATTTTTCAGTGTTATAATGTGGGATTTTTTTTGTCTCATATGCTTTAAAATTTCATGGCTCAAATAGTAAGAATTAAGCACTGTCAACTTGCATTGGATTTTATATTTGATTGCCTTCTACTCTATTCCAAAAGCTAGTGATTTCTGCTTTAAACATAAACATGCTGCCTTCATCTTGTTTCAGTAAAAATGAATAATTTGCATATCATTTTTTATAAATGTGTAATTTTTGCAGTTTATTTTGTAGATGAGTTTGTACAATTAATTGCTTTCTCTATGAAACAGTAGTGAAGTTTGGCAAATTGCTTCATGAATGTGTTACAAAGGATGAAGGATGTTCAGCTTCTGTGACATTTTTACGGTGACGAAATTAGTAAGATTGGAGTTTGCTTCACTTCTGAATTCCTTTTAGCTCAATGGTAAATTGAGGTATCACATTCTGTCTGGTGAAAATTGGAGCCTGAGAACAGTTTCATTGTGGTACATGACCTCTAAGCTTTAATAAAAATGTTCAACTCAGTTAACAGGGCTCCACTCAGCCAGTAGCTGGAAGTAAGATTTTTGGGTTGTAAAGGCTGATGTGCAGCCACTTGTTCTATGGTTCAAATATTAAGTATTGCTTATGTTATTGACATATACAGTCTTTGGAAATACTTGACTGCTTTTGAGAAAACCTGTTAAAACCTCTTCTCTTCCTAATTCTTTCATGCGTTTGATGAAGCCAGATAACATGTTAGTAGACTGTGTTGAAAGATGGCGGAACAATTTCTCCCAAATAGAAACAACTTCAAAATTTTTACCTTTAACATGATATAAATAGAACAACTTTTATCTTTAATCTTTTCTTCCATTTGTGGGAAACACTACAGACTCAGATGAAATGGCAACATCAAAATTATGCAGGCCTAACATGTTCTTTTCTCATCCTTATCTTTCTCCTTGCAATGAAATTGATAATATCAGTCTATTTCTTCTTTTTTTTTTTTTCTTACACTCCTCTGCAATTTCAGAGCCTCTTACAGTTTGAGGAAGTTGCAGAATAGCAATAAATAAACTGAGTAAAAATACCTATTTCTCAATTATTTTATTTTATTTCAAATGAAAAAAAGGGGGAATGGAAAAAATCAAAACACTTTTCTCCTGTCTGTGTGACATAATTCCAATTTTAACTTTTATTGGCAGATGGTTAGATTTTCTATTTGAAAAGATTTATTTTTTTTCTCCTCTAGTATTGCTAGAAAGAATTAAAGAGCTTTTTTACAGAGTAGCATTGAACTGTCTCATCAACAAGCTTCTTTGGCGGGCAGCTCTTGTGCAATGGGTGCACGTATCACATTTCTCCTTTGAAAATTCTCAGTCTTCATGACGTCTCCTATGTTATTTATGGCAGGTAGTATATTTCCCGTGTAATTCTTTTAAAAATATGCTCCTCTAGCAACAAAGTCATAATCAGTTCTTAGGGTAGTTCTTTGACTGCTGGCCCACAGCCTTGGAGTTGAAATGATTTTAATCTCTTTTTCTAGGAGCAAAGTGAAACAGCTTTCTTCCGAATGCTTTCATAATTATTCATCATGTACATAATACCCAAACTGATACTACTGAGAACTGAAGGGAAAAAAATATGGAAACAGTTTTGATTGGATTAGGAAAGACATCTGTGATCTCTTTTTACCTTAGAGTAAGTAAGAAAGTAGGGATGTATTGAATGGCATATGGTGTGTGAATATTCAGTGTCAAAATGTGTGTTTGGCAGTAAGCAGCAATTAGCTGCTATATCATGCAGTCACATCTTGGTTTCTAAAGTTGGGGTTTGAAGACACCCACAGCACAAACTCCATCATCATTATCCTTGCTGGAACAATGTTCTTATTCATGGAATAATCTCATGATACCAGGGGCTGGTTTACTTTAATAAAGATGTGCCTCTCAATATTCCCTCATAGAAACCACCTCACCTGTCATTTATGATAGTATCTGCTTCACTAAACACCAGTTTGGGATGTACCAGCAGCTTGGAAAAAGCACAGCAACTCAAAAAAATGCAGGTCAAAAATCCCCCCAGAGATGTCAATAGAATGTTATTTCCCTTGGCAGATGCTTTTCCTCACCCTCATGGAATCTAGGAGGTCTGGGTGTCCTGAAAGAACTAGAAGTCCTTTAACCGTAGTTCAAAGTGTTGTCACCTGCTATTACCATGCCCATTTATCCCATGCTGATTGATGATGATTTTTGTTACACACATACATACACATAGTAATTCTAATTACTATTCTACAGGTCAGTCTCATCCTCAGTTTTCCTGAAGTATATGCCAGTGCATCTTTGTGTCCCTTCACTGTAACTTATATAAGTTTCTTTTACTGATCCTCTTGGACTTTGGAAAAAGCAAAACCTCTATTATTGCATCCTTCTTCCTTGGGACTCTGTCATCCTATTTGTGACTGAATAGAATATTTCAGAATGTGCTCTGTTTAACCAGCACTGTGTGTTTAGGTTGATGATGGTCTGACTGAAGTTTTCCTGCTTTGGAATGCCATTAATGACTCGCAGCATAAAGAACAAACACAGACTTTGGTAACTTGGTGCTGTTAACAACTTAAACACCTCATTCTGAGCAGAACCAAGATTGTTTGGTACAGGATATGTAGCTCAGCGTTTGGCATATCTCTACTGCTGTCCTTGACAGGACTTGTTTATAGTTCCCTGCTCTAAAGAGAACCATCTTTTCAGCTGACTTAGTCTCCCCAGTCAGAGCCAACAAAAAGTTCTCCAAAGTCTCAGTGTAGTGCTATGATAAATTACCAAACTACTTTTATTGCGATGAGCAGTTTTAAATTGTGTCATGCCTTGTTACCCATTGCTGGTATCAGGGGAGCAGGCTGCAGAGCTGCCCTGTTAGTAGGACTAACCAGCTCGCTCACTGGGGCATGCTCATTCTTTTGTTGTGCTTGTGGGGCAGTGCTTTCTTTTACTGCACCAGATATGAACTAATGTGGGGTCTGCTCTGTGCTATTATATGCTCACTTGCACTGTGTAGTCATACTTTTCATAATCTTGGAAATGGTAGCCTTAAAGTGCTGTATCTCCTCTCCACCTACTTGAATATCTTTGCTGTTACTGCCGATGGCTTCTTTTGTTATGTGCAGAATTGTCCTGATTTGCCTGCGAAGTGGAAAGGACCTGTGATTTTTCTCGAGGTGTGGTACTCCAATTATAAAACCATAAACTAAATGAGAGCTTTAATTATAATGGAAAACAGATTAGAATATTGTCATTTGCCTTGCTGGGGAGCCAAGGGGAGATTAAAAAGCCAGTGGCCTAAATTTATGTTATTTGTATTTCTGTGAGTCAAACCTCAATCATGTAAAACAGCCAGTAGGCCTGTATTAATGGGAGAGGCCAAGAGAACTGAATCTCAAAGGACCGTTGCCCTTAGGGCATGGTACATTATGATAATGTGATGAGGAATAATTACCAAATGTGAAATATATATTGTCAAACATAGGAGCAAGCTATTTCTGACCGAAAATGAGGATGTGAGCAAGATAGTCAATGCCAGTTCAGCTATGGCTGGATTTCTAAAGGCATCTTCACTAAAACCAGCTGCTGTGGCACTGAGCCGGCCACCAGTTCTCACAGAGCTGGGGACAGCAGTGGAGTGGTGTTTAGTTTGTGTTGCTTGTATTTAAGCCTGATCTTAAATCTTCCTACAGAGATGTATATAGATTTATATTTATGGCAGAGATAATAATAGCATTCCCAACCACTGGTGTGATAAAGCACACTGAAAGGCAGTAATGACAAAAATGCAAGACTTTGCCAAATGGCATTAAAATATGATGCATTTACAAAATATATGCTATTAACATTGGTTATTTGTAATAAAATACGTGAGTGCTTCCTTCCTCCTCTTTCTAACCGTGGTAAGATATCTCTCAATAGCTATTTCATGGCCATTGTGCATGACATCGTCTATGTTAATATCATGTTTGTGACTTGCAGAGTTAGAAGCAGAGCATAAATGGTTCTCTGGTAGTTTTCCTCTTGTGGGCTTGTATGATATCAGGCTGCAGTGTAGTCTTCCTTTTACCCTGCCAATTTACCTCCAGGTAAAACATACAGTGTGTGCTGAAGTATTAGGTCTTGGTTCTTCCGTCATAATATTAGCCTTCTCTATGGCGTGCTGTAACTGGATTAAAGGAAAGGGCACCCATGGCTTCAGTTAGAGGGCACATACATAGGTGTAACTTGAAATAGAAGGTCAGCTGGACTGTGTTCAGTGACATTATTTTCACGGTTCAAGTTATGCATGAATTGAATATTATGCTATATGAAGCCCTTACTAGGAGTGTGTGTAAAAAACCCTCAGCCATATCTGCCTGTAAAAATTCAAGTGAAAGTATAGCTCAGAATAAAAGCATGTCCAGCTCAACTGATGTAGGGTTTCTGAATCAAAACCTACTTGTGGTAATGAGGCAAAACTCAGTTTTAATGTGTTTTTTTATCTTGGGGCAGAAGAATGATATTGGATTTGGCATTGGATATAACCAACTATAGTCTGATAATGTTAGCAGATTTGCCACATATATCTTACTTGTTCTGTTGCCGAGCAACTTCCCCTTAAGACATTATTTATGGTAAGGGCGACTGAGCACTGGAACAGGTTACTCAGAGAGGTTGTGGAATATTCTTCTATGAAGATTCAATTTGAGGCCCATCTGGATGCCTACCTGTGTGACCTACTGTAGGGTACCTGCTTCCTGGCAGGGGGGTTGAACTAGATAATCTCTTGAGGTCCATTCCAACCCCTATGATTCTGCAATTCCATGATTATTTTTTTTAGGTGTTATATTGTTGTATCCTCACAGCTATCAGAGCTGCTAGCTGTGGACCTCATGTTTTATAATATCTGTATATTCACAACAGTGCTGCATCATTGGGTGAAACTGTTGACTTTTTATATAAATGAATAACTAGTGTTGAAATTGGTTTGCCCAAGATCAAATAGGGAATTTCTGGCAGAGAAAACCATTGATCTCATACTTCAGAATAACATTCAAAGTACGGCTTTCTCTGCTTCTTTGTATATCTGGCAAATAAATGCCATCGATAAATCGCAAGAGAGTGTTTCTTTTTGTTATTAAACTGAATAGCTTTTCAGCTTCCTCTGACAAACAGTTCACATCTTGTAAAAGTGTTTGCACATCACTGAAGGAAATATTTTAATACTTTGGAAATCCTGCTTTTAAAGAAAAATGCACAAATGCATATCAGCATTTTTTAACTCTGACAGAAGCAGTTATCATAGAACAGCTAGGTGAAGTTATCTTAACATTTTCATTTAGAGCAAACTCATCCATTGGATATGCCCACTCTTAAAAAGCAGTCATCAATTTTGGATTGTCTATGCATGTGGATCACAGGTTAGATGCGAAAGAAGTGAGCAATCGAAGTAAATGAGCCCTTCTGAAGAATACTGTCTTTTCATAAGCAAGAACTAGAAATACTTATTGGGGAGAAATAGGGATATGCCTTAAATTTTGTATTTTACATGCTACAGGCCAAAACAGAATGTGCTAAAGGCTGTACTAAGTATGCATACCTTTTTTTCCCCACTCATTTGTTTACATTTCCTTTACAAATCATAGCTACGTGATTTGAAGTTAAAGGTTTAAAAATATACAGTTGAACACTTTCCTCTTTTCCCCTTGAATTTTTGTAACATAAAAATTTAAGTGTGTGGTAGAGGCAAATTGTTGACTCAATCCAGTCTTCTTGTGCTTCTGATGCTTCTGGTCCACTTTTAGAGTCATGCTATAGATGCAGTATTTCTTTTTTTTTTTCTCTTTTCTTTTTCTTCCAGAGTTGAAAATGAAATAAAGCTTTGCTGTTCCCAGTGCTACTATACAGCTGAGAGGCAGATAGTCAATAAAGACATCATGAATTTCTGTCTAGAAACCTCTTCCTCTGTGAGGAAGAGTGGTAAAGCAACAGCTGTGGTGCATGCTTTGGTCTGAAACCATCTCTGCCTCAATTTGCCCTTAGGCCAACGTTAATTGCTGAGAAGCCAAATGGCAGGAAAACGTTTTCAGAATACAGTACTGCTGAAGAATAAATGCAGTAAGAAAATAAGATAAATACCCACTGCTAAGAAATGATGATTCTTTAGATTTCCTCAGCCAAGCAATATTTATCAGGTGCATTGATTTGACTAGCGGCTATTGGCAGTTACAAATGGATGATGACAGGAAACAAAAAACCACCTTCATTTGCCATAAGGGGGCTTTTCATTTTAATGTAATGCCTCTTGGAATTACCAGTGTCCCGACTACATTTCAAAGATTAATGAACATCATCCTGTCAGGTCTAATATATCACACTTCTCATGTACACTTGGACAGGATACTGTTCCCATAGATTCCCAGAGTTTTCAGCAACACTTATGAGATTTATTTTTTTAAGACACAAGTTCTGAGAGGAACTAAATATTCAGGAGTTCAAAAGAGAGTTTTTAGTCCAATCTGTGTACACAGTAAATACTGTAAAATGAATTTAAGTCTGTGAAATACAGAAGCCTCTTAGAGTACTTCAGGATCATACAGAAATTTGCATGTAGCTGTATCCTGTTCTCCTGGAAGCAGTCAACAGACTCTCATTTGACAACGACATTAAGTCTCGTAGTTCTCCCTTATAAAAGTGAAATTGAGTCGGAAAAATTCATTCCTCCTTTCTTCTTCTCTTCTCTTCTCTTCTCTTCTCTTCTCTTCTCTTCTCTTCTCTTCTCTTCTCTTCTCTTCTCTTCTCTTCTCTTCTCTTCTCTTCTCTTCTCTTCTCTTCTCTTCTCTTCTCTTCTCTTCTCTTCTCTTCTCTTCTCTTCTCTTCCTTTTTTTTTCTCCTTTCCTTCTTTTATGTGAAGGGTAACACAGTAGATACCATTAATAAATGGATTCCAGTTGGAAGGCTGGTATTAGAAAGTTATCATGATCTAAGCTTAAAATTATTTTGGTTCGACAAATTTAGTTGATTGTCCTGTAAAACCAGAAAGCACACGTCCACAGTTTTCTAATGTAAACCACACTATTATGCTGATATGATGAAATAGTATCAAGTTTGCCTTCTTATGGAAGAGCTCTTTTTTTTCTTGAAGCTTTCTAGTCTAATTACCATTAACAATTACTTGAGTTTCTTAATATATATTCCAAAACATTTTAAAGGAAATAAGAAAATATTTGATATAGTTCACAAGAAAAGATTTTTCTTTCACTAGGAAACATCTTCAATTCTGATGTGAAATGGAGAGATGTTTCCTGCCTTGTTATGTCTCGCATGATTTGTTCATACTGAATAGAGAAAATTTGCTTTTACCAGTGGAGTACTTCACAGTGTACACAAAAGCTGATCATAGAAAAATAAATCCAAGTGGGTGGATAGTTATCTAGAACTGTAATAATAAATATAAAATTAGTTGTGTTACATGTGTGGTAATTCAATTCAGAAATAATTTAGATATTTCATATAGACATTCGGTTAGGTTCCTGTAAAATGTGAACAAAGTGTTGTTTGGTAAACAGGAAATGTGAGAAACATTGTATTGAAATTAATCTTCAAAATAATGTAAAGGTTTTGATTCAGGGGTGATTTTCACATCAAAGATGCACAGAACACCTCCTATACTCTCTTGCTTTAATTGTCAGAAATATTTACTTGTTGGGCTTCTGAAACAAGAGGACACAATTCTAGCAAAATCCTAAAAGTAGGAAGTCCAGTGCTTACAACTGGGGGAAACAACAGAAACGCTGCATACATTTTTAAGAAAAAAAAGTATTGGCAAATACTATCTATAAATATAGAATTTTTGTCTCTAAGTGGTTAAATTAAGGTCAGATGTCTTATTTAAAATGTCTTTCATCTAACCGCAAGTTTTTCACGCATACAGAAATGATTCTGTGTCATTGTGACACCTGCATTGTGTCTTCTATAGGAAGAATGGTGAATCCTGATCTTAAATCTCTAAACTGTTCCCACTGCTATGATTAGTAGAATATAACTGCCCAGATGGATGAATATTTTGCTACTCGGATTTTATTTTTTTTGTCAGTATTACTCGTGCCACCAGTAAAAGAAGTCTATGATCACAACATCTAATGCAGCTGAAACTAAACAGTCTGCCTTGCTTCACTTCAAAACAGCGAAACAGTTACTTTGTGACTAACAGTTCCTAAAAGTGTTTTGAAATTACTGAGGAAATGCTGGAGTTAACAAAAAAGCCTGGCACTAAATTACTGTCCTGGACAAGCTGTTTGTGAGCTGGATAAAGAAACAAGCTCTGTGTCCTTTGGCCACAGCACTCTGCTTTAAATAAACAAAATTACAAACTGTGATGAGGTGTGGAATGAGAGGGAAAAACCTCAAGTTGTGTCAGGGGAGGTTCAGGTTTGATATTAGGAAACATTTTTCTCATAAAGAGAAGTGAGGCAGTGGCACAGGCTGCACAGGGAGGTGATGGTGTCACCATCCCTCAAGGTGTTCAGGAAACGTATGGATGTGTCACTGAGAGAAGTGGTTGATGGGCATGTTGGGGGTGGGTTGGGCTTGGACTAGATGGTCCAAGATGGTTCTTTTCCAAGCTGAATGAATCTATGACTCTAAAAGATCCATAGGTGGGCTGGGTGACATCACACTGCTCACCTCTTTGCGGCTGAAAAGCACTTGTTCTCGCTCCTTATTTCTCTTTGCCAGTATTGAATTTTTATTTATTTATTTATTTATTTATTTTTGTACTTTTAGAATTTTCACAGTCTTCACATTGATTTCCACTCCTAGGTTAGCAGCTTGAAATTTAATAGAGAAAAATGGATGGAAAAGAGTAATCTGATAATAAGAACTGGAAAATTTGGTTTCTTTGGTTTCAGGAAAAAACTCATGTATCAAAATGTGATTTTATTTTTCTGTAGTAATTTTTTTGAAAAAAAACAAAAAACAAGCAAGCAAAAATAAATGTGCTAGCACAGCTTCTTATTAGACATACTGTTAGATTTGGAGTCATTATCTGAGTGGTTTAGAATCTTCAGAAATTTTTGGAAATCGCTTTAAAATGCTATTTATTGTTTCTGATTACTCTTCTGTCCTTCAAGGTGAAAATGCTCATTGTTTCTTCCAATCCAGCACTGTACAGAAGATTCTTCACAGAAGCTCTCTGTGCATATCATCTCTGGTCTTCCTCTCTAGCCATATCTCACTCACCTCCACTCTGCACGTAGAATGTAGTTAACTGTGGTACTAATTGTGCCACCCCTTCCTTGAGTCTCCTTTCTGTGCTGTGGTGCTGTGGTGTTTCTAAGTTCTATTCCACGGAGTCTCAGAAATCTGTGCACACTGTGAATGGGTGATACTGCCTTCTGGAGGTTTAAGGCCTGCTCTTAACTCTTCTTTCATTTTCCTGTATGACCACAGACAAATTTGATCTGCTTTCTCCAAGGCGTAAAAATGGGGTTAATTGCTAAATATCTGTAAACACACAAATGTAATCTGGCAAAACAAATTATGAAGTTGCCTCTTCCACTTGGTTCATCATTTTCTCCTCTCTTTTGCTAGCAGAAAAATGAGGTGCTCTACTCAGGTTTCTCAAGTGAACACTTAACAAATCACTTGAGTACAGAAGTGATTGTTTCTAAGTTCTATGCCTTGAGATACTGTACTTGCAGTTATTCTGATGTTCTCTGGAGATATTTACATCTTTACTCATTATAGCCAGTGATAGTGCATTCAGTTGTAGGAGACCTGAGTTTTTTCTACCAAACTTACTTCATTATGTTCCCTATTATTAAAAAAATCCAAACCTTGAAAAAGTTAAAATAGAGCATGTTTCGTTTTCTGGGAGTAGTTCTGAAGCTGTTATGCTCTTCTGCAGAGTTCTTTCAGATTTCAGTTTTAGTTTCAGTTTCAGTTATCCAGAATTTTGTTTGGGAGGCTTTTTGAAGCAGTATTGTGGACTGAGACATGCCCAATTTCAAATCCTTTTTTTTTTTTTTAATGATCATACTTTCTGTTTTGCCTTTTTCTGTAATGTGTTTTTTTTTTTGCAATGCTTACACTTTTTCTATGTAATTAAATTGTGTTCAGAACAAAAACAGTCACTGGAAGATAAAAGAGAGGCGCCATAGGACAAAAAGTTAACAAACATAACGTGAAATGTACGAAGGTCCAAGAAAAAATATTTTAAATCACAGGGACAATCAAAGACGGGGACAAGTTGCTTAGAGAAATTGGGCAATCTCCATCCCCGATGTTGTCAAGACCCAATGAGATAATGTCCTGAGTAACCTGCTCTGACCTCAGAGCTGGCCCTGCTGAACAGGAGTTTGAGTAGTGTCCTCCTGAGGTCTCTTCTGACATAAACGATTATCCACTTCATATGTAAATGCATTCATATGTGCAGTTCATACAGAAGTGGGAACTGCTAACAGTCCTTTAAGTTCTCATACTGTTTCAACATATAGTAATTAATTTAAACATTTAACTCCTCACTTTGAATTTCTATAAGGTTTGAAAATATACTAAGCAAAGTACCTTTTCCTCTATATTATTCCTTTATACTGAGAGCTATATTGAAAAACCAAACAGAGCTATATCATTACAGGAAATACTTTTGGTGGTTCTTGGCCCAAATAAGATAATGTTCACAGATTTAGCTCAGAATAGTCACCGGTATTTTTATGCAAGTTGAGACATTGCAGTGAATAAACTATGGTTAGTATGTAGGTTTCTCAGAAAGTAATGTTTCCTCTTTATTTCCACGGAAACTACAACAAAAAGTACAATAATGCTGTTTGACAGAGCAAATTCTCGTCTACAAAACACTATTTTTTAACATAGTCACCACCATTAGCTGGAAATATTCACGAGCAATGAACAAAAGCCTTCATGCAGTGCTTGTAGCTATCTGCACTAGTGGAGGTGACCCTCTGTCGCTGTCATCACTGCTGAAACGCACCACCCGCTGCCTCATTGTGCTCACATCAACTGTTTGGTCCCCATCAGTGTTCAGCAAGCATTGATGAGCGTCGGTGGATGCATTTTCTTCTGTATGGAGGAATTCAGTGACACACCTTTGATTCATATACACTTCTGTGTCAGATGCCATTGTGTCAGAATGCCCCTCTGCTGCCATCTTTTGCATGGCAACAACATGTAATGCAATATTGGTGGGAAGCTCCCACCTCTACTGCCGTACCACCAACAACCATTTCTGACATTGTGGGCCAACACAGTAAAATAGGAGGCATTAGTTACGGAGCAGCCCTTGTGTACCAATTACTTGTATCTACACTGTGCACATCACTATCTCCTTAATATGAACAGTGACTGGAGAGAATACACATGTGTATAAGTGAGTTTCCAACATAGGTCTAATTAATTTGGCGTATGTGACTGTGTCACTCTGATGAGGTGAGGCACTCGGTTGCTCTCTGCCTGTTCAATGAGCAGCCTCGTTTGCTCATGAAATTGACATTACGGCATTCTGCTTTCAGATGCATTATCCATCTCGAACAGAACATGAACAACATAAAAACGTAAGAAAATGATTCTTCCCTGAAAGATAATGCCACATAATTGAGTCTCTGTATAGGTTGTTTGGAGACAGTAACAAAGAAATGTAAAACAGGATCCCTGAAACTGGTACAGCTTGTAAAATCTTGTTAAGCCATGTTAAAAAAAATACATTAATGCCCCCATTAGAAGCTGCAGTTTATTTATTGCATCCTATTCTTTAGCCCTAGTAGGCATAGGCTTTTTTTAATCTTCCATCCGTCCTTCCCCCTCCGCTTTCAAAGTGCACTCATTGAACTCTTGGCAATTAGTGTAATTGAAATTTATTGACAATGCGGCCGTCTGCTGAAGCTTCATTGTTCCGAGTGCTTAGTGCACAGCGCTATTGAGCAATGCCATGGCAGTGTCAGACAGCTCATACCTTGCTCAATTATATCAATGGACCAGTGACTGCCAAAGGTTCCTTTGGGGGTACGAATGTTACTTAGTGATAAGAGCCTTTCGAAACAGAATCCCTGGGCCCCATCTCTAGTGGGAGATGGAAATGAAATATGTATTTCTCTGCTGTGGAAAATTAATGTAATTGGCTCCCTTAAAAAGCTTTGACAAGTTGACCTGTTTGAAATCTGAGGAGGGCTTATACTGCAGTATCATATTATCTCCAACATAAAACCCCTCCTTTGGTGGCAGTGACAGTGGGATAAAATGGAATTTGGATAGTAATATTAAACTTCAGCTCTATTGAACATGTTCACATATTTTTCCATTTATAGCTGCAAGATGAGGTCTTACAAAGATCCCACCTTTTTTGTATTGCTGTCTAATCTTGTTTTTGTTTTGATTTATATTAGTGCAGGAGAGAAAACAATGTGTGACTAAGATCTCTGCATTTAGATTTACTTCTAAAACGGTTATTAATGTAACTTTAAATCACAAAGTAAATGATAGGAGGAGATTTGATTCCAGGTAATTCTGAAATCATAGTTAAAATGTCAGACAAATTAATCAGTGTATACTTTACATGTGTAAATGTTGACACAGCAAAAATAAATTAGAGCTTGGCAAAACAGGCTAAAACCAAAGGTGAGTCCTCAAATATGCATTTTATCATGTGTTTGAACATAAACACATACAACATTTCTGTGACTTTTCAGAATTAAATTACCACTATAGAAACGGTAGTGATTTTCAATGGACTATATTCTGCACAGACTTAAACATCATGCTTTTCTACTACATTTACTGGAACAATGTGCTTGAAACTTAGGAATAGTTGAACTAGTGACTTTTTATTTCAGGTAATATAATTACTTTGACAATATTTACATTTGTTTTTAACAGAATATTAAAAAATAAAGGATTTCAAATGGGGAAACTTCACAAACAAGTCTAGTATTTTATAAAATCAGTATTTTTTTAGCATCCTATTTACCTTCTTTTCAAAATCGTTGTAAGATCTTATATCGGTAAGATAGGGTAGTTATTCACAGTGTTAATTTTTGCATTAGAATTGTCTTTGAGGTTCAGGAATTGGATAAAAGTGTGCTTCTCTGATTCATGGCAGTTCAAGGATTTCCAGTATGGGATTCTGGTTCTTGTGTGTCATTCTATTGTTTGTCACCTTTGCAAACAATGAGATAAGGTATCTCTGGAAGACTGGAGAACCTGCAGTGACACAATGCTGTGTGAGAAGAAGGTTTGATGGCAGGAAAGGAGGCATTTACTATATGTGAGGTAAAGATGAATTTGCAGGGGACAAAACAAACAAACAAACAAACAGAGATAAAGGTCATTGTTACTGTTCTTATGAACAAAGCAAAACAAAAACCAGGCAAAACAAAGTGAGCAATTCTCTTTTAAACTGTGCAAAGGTAGAGTCTGTTGATTACTTTGTGATTTGAATCTGAGTTCACCTCTGCTTCTTTGCTTACAATTGTCTCCTAAATTTGAAGAGACCTTTTCTTGGTTTCAGTTTAGATGCAGCCAAAATCTCTAGAGAGTATCTTTGAAGATGTAGAGTACTATTACATCAGAATTAAAACTGTAGATAGAATTTGGCCTCAGGCTTGGAATAACCTAAATGTCTTTTCTGCAGTGGTTGTTCAGAACTTTGGAAAATCTGAGCTTGATGATACATTTATAGAGCTAAAACCTATAGAAGGAATTCTAGACCTAAGTGTCCTTGCCATGGTTTTTATTGGTATTCCATATCATAACATCATGTCAAAGTGCCCTAAGAACTTAGATATAAAATGCTTCAACATATACACTTCACTGTTCAGAGTCAGCTACCTCATGGTTTTGGGAAAAATAATAGCAAAGGGATGTAAGGATTGAAGAATTAAAATATCAATATTTGAATCAAAATATCTTTTGGTAAATTACTTTAAATGAGGCAATAATAATTTAAAATAATGAATGTTTAGTTTTATTGATCTTGTTAGTGTTTAGTATTATTACAGAATTTGTTTGTACTTAATTACTTGGAAGTCTACCTTGATAAGATTATATAATTTTGCATAGAGTCTCTGAATCTTGCACTGAGTTATTTCCTTGTGTAGTTATCGTCCCTTAGTTACTGGATGGTGAACTTATTAGTAAAGGACTAAACCATTAACTCTGAAACACAAGACAGACAAAATACTCAATCACCAAACTTATCCTGCTACAGATCTTCCAACTGCAACCATCTTCGGTAGCTCTACAAAAGAATCATACGGAAAATAAGTATATATATGATATAGGATTAATAACTTAAAATAATTTCCTTCCATTGCATTAAACTTCAGTGAATGTTGTGCATTTGATGAGCTTTGAGTTTTCGTTGTAACTTCACAAAACTTCTCTCAGAATCTGGACTAAAGAGTGATCATTCAGAATTGCTATTAATTGATACAAGCATGAAATTATTTTAAATGTTCCTCTCATGGATTCTTTTAGTAAAGTGTTTTAAATTCACACATTAAAAATTAATGACAGTGTGACTATAACCTTCTCTGAACGTGGGCTGACTGCAATCATTACATAGAGAAAAATATTCATATATCTTTAATTAAAATATAGGATTGAGATGCTCACATTTCTGCTTAAAAAATTGCTCTTCTAAACTGCATAGTGTTGCCATATGTTGAAATATACTTTAACTTTCCAATCAATACATTACTTAATACATGTTTGAGTGGCCTGTACTAACTCTTAGGAATCTCTACCACTGGTTTCCTTACATGTCTTCTGCATACAGGCAGATAAAAAGATGAGGCAACTTGATAGGAGCTTTAGAGGATAACTATGGTCTGAAACAATATATGGTAAAGCTGAAAGCATTTTAAAGTACTATTAATTTTTTAAATTCCCTAGATCCCACTAACATCGTATATTATTTTAAGCATTTTGTGGATTAATTAAAATGTCCATGGCATTAGCAGCACAAGAAATGTATTTTTGTGTATGAGAGAGAGGGCAGAAGAGTGAGATGAAACTAAATCTAAAACTCTTGTACATGAGTACATGTACATCTGGAGGAAGAAAAGGATCCCCATAGCTCTAAACCTGGTTACATCTGTTCTAAAACCTCATAAATTTCTTCTTAGCAGTCCAGCTGGGCAGAATCTTAAAAGAACATCAAATAGATACTCATCTTGATAAAGCAATTATGTTGTCAGTTCCCTTGATCAGCATGAGCTTGACAAAGCATGCTCCAAACTTGTAATTTTAGCCTAGAGCTCACAGAACTTGAAGAGGTGATCCATGGAAAAGGATGAATTATCTGAAGATGAAGGCTTTTATGAATTGTTCTTTAAGCACCAAATCCTGGCCTGGAGTTATTCAAAAGTTAGGTGGTATCAGCCCTGGGGTTTTAGGGAGAGAAGAATATTTAGGCAGTGAACGTATTCTTGCTCCCAGCTGACAGCTCCACACCACAACTGTCATCTGTGACATCTCTCTTAAGAATATAGCAGTTTTCAATTTTTTTTATTTTTTTTTTTGTGTCATTCAACAACGAATGCACTGTATGAAATCCCAACCTTGGAGAGAAAATTCTAATTGCCCAGATTTCATGTCTTCCATATGGAGTGGGGGCAGGCTGCCCGTGCCTCATGCATTCCTGCAGTTGTATCTCAGTCCTGAAGGGTGAGTCAGTGACTGACCAAGATGGGTGGGGAAAACAGTTAAGTAGTTTCACAGTGAAGACCAGGGGAAATTTTTTATGACTCTTTGTGCATGGGCCACAGCTGAGCTGGGCATCTAAGCGTGCACACCGTAAGAGAAAGCTGAACTACAGGAAACACAGTGCGTGAATGTGCAACCTGTAATCATGAGATGTTTGTCTAAAAGAGAGGATCTGGGGGTGAGTAAATGGGCTATGTGTACTTATGCACTACTTAGGCTAAATTCTGTGTATGAGACAAAGTATGACAACAATCACTGGAGGTTTTATTATTATGTTGGCTTATCTTCTGCTTGAAATCACAAAATAAATTCCCAACAAATTTCAGTTAAAAATAACTATTTTTTTCTAAATCAAAATAATTGAAATGTGTAATTCTGATTTTTCTCCAGTCAAATGGAGTTAAAAATATTTATGGTGTCAAGGCACTATTCTTTGGATCTAGTGATGCATTGTGTTCTATTGAACCAATAAGGGATGGCAACTTGTCAGAGATACACGTATTAGATCAGAATAATACTGTGTGTTTTCCTTGAAGTTCTACTAGCTCACTGCCTGGTGCTTTTTTAGTTCGTGCTAGTACATAAATTTGACACATTGAAGTACTGAGTATTCAGCATCAGGTTTCTGATAGAGTAAATGCAGTCCCTTGGCTGTCCAAGAGTATGAGTGGTTTGAAACATGATCAGAACGCCTGGGAGAAATCTTTCTAATAGGCACCAGAGAGAGTAGACATTTTTAAAGGATAAAAGCATATGGTAGTCATACAAGAAGGTATTCCTCCGAGAAATAATTAACATGATATATTGATAGTAGTTCTTTCAGATTAACATTACTAGTCATTACTAGTTTTCTTTGCATTTACTTAATGCATTTCTTCCAAGGAAGTTACTGTCTTCACATCATCTTTTCAGACGATGTGACCAAGGGATGTGTGTAAAATTGCTCCGGCATGTTCTCTGAAAAGCAGGCTGAAAAGTCTGAAATACTATGTCCTGTTACAAAAGTACAGAAATAACTTACTGAAAGATTTAAAAGTCTGTAGAGTTTATTATAAAGGTATAATTTGGAAGCTACAAAGTAAAGCTGAATAGTGGAATTCATGAAAACTCATCTTTTGGCCTCTGTCACTGAAGTAGATTTCTCATATTAGCCTGTGTCTTTGCAACCTTCCTTGGACCACTCGAGTAGTCTTTGGCAGAAGAAAATGAGAGAAACTAATAGAATATATCACCTACTTTATGAGAAAATAAGTGTTTTGTTTAGTGAAAAGTAGGCAGTGTTTGCTAAGCAATAAGTTTTGCCTTCTGGAGCCTAGAACATTTGCTAATTTTACAGAACAGCATATCCTGAATTGGAAGGGACTCCTAAGGATCATAAGGTCCAGCTCCTGGCTCCACACATAGGACCACTCAAAAATTCAAACCATATGCCTGAGAGTGTTGTCCAAATAATTGTTTTAACTCCTGCAGGCTTGAGGCTATGGCCACTGCCCTGGGGAGCACGTGCCAGTGTCCAACCACCTTCTGGTGAAGAATCTTTTCCTAACACCCAAACTCATTTCTACACAGCTGCTCTCCAGCCTCTCATCCTGCAGTCTACACATATCTCTAAGGGTGCCCCATTACAGGTGCAGAATCTGGCACTTGCTGTTTAACTTTATCTTGTTGGTGATTACCCAGCCTTCCAATCTGTCAAAATCTCTCTGCAGTTTGTCGTTATGTATGTAGTCTCAAGACTGAAGCTGTGAGTCTCATTCATCTTCCAGCCCTGTTAAAACCTGGACTAAGTCATACTCAGCAGCGATGGTTGCTGTAATTTTAAAAAGAACATTAAGTGTTGTATGAAACCTTTGGCCTCACTGTTTCTCAGTGTGACCTTAGATTCAAAAAGAGAATTAAGCTCACATAATTCTGTTTTTGTCAGTTTAGCATTTGAGTTCTAAGTAACATAGCTCTGAAGTGATTAATCAAAAAATGTTCAGAACTTGTACGATAAAACCAGTTTCATATGTTTTTCTTGCAAATTATCTAATTAGCTAACTAGATTAATGATATTTAACTTGGGAATGCCTAATCAAGCTTCCACAAGACAGACTATTCATAATTTGAATATCAGTAAGATTTAGTAGATCTTTGCTTTATATTCAATCCTTATTCTTCCTACAGATATTTAAGATATCTTTGACTGAATTTGAGTAAATGATTCTATAGCCTCCTGTTAGTGGAAGCATTGTCATTTTGCCCATTTCTAGTTTGCTCATGCTACAAATCCCTTATAGGTTTGTAAGTTTATATGCTGCATTCTTCTGTTCGACCCTGTTTAGGGTCATCACTTTATATCTTCCTGCAGTAGTTTGTAGAAGTCTACATAGTGTATTGCTTGCCAGAATGAGAGTAATAAAAGACTGTATTTTTAAGAAGTTTATCTATATTTTTGTAACATATTTTACAAGTGAGATTGGCAGCTTAGGTAATATTACATGCTTTCTAGAATATCTGAGACAACTGATATTGTTTTTGAGTGCTTCTCTGATAGAAGAAAGACAAAAGTTTTGTGTTTGGAGTTCAATCATCCATGCAGGGATTTCTTTGTGTGTGTGGGTTGTTGGTTTTTGTTTGTTTGTTTGTTTGTTTGTTTTAAGGTTTTATAGGATATGTCAGAGGAAAGTGTACACTAGTTAGTCTCAAATGTTAAATTTAATTCAATTTAAAATGTTTTAGTCACAACGCTTATTGCTCTGAGGGGAACAGAAATAGTCCATTAAATTTCTTGTGTTTCTCCTCAGAATCACTAGAGAAATTTGAATAATTCTGAAAGAGGCAGGTGTATTTTGAAATCCCAAAGCGAATATTCATGGCCATTTCTTAGTGCACAGGATTTTTTGTAGGAATTAGTATGAACAGTGCTGACTTGGTGAGTTGTGGATTTCAGTAAAATCACTGATATTATTTATAAGCAGTCTCACTTATCTAGGAAAACAAATGCATATCGATTTGACTAACCTACTCTGAAATTCCTCCATGTCACTCTATGGGAACTATAAATATGAAGTAGAATGACGTTAACCTTATATATTTTTTTTCTTTTTTAATACCAAAGGCAGAAAGTGGAAAAATGTCATAAAATCAGATTTTGTATGACTGTCACAACTTGTCACCTACGTAATTTATGCTGTAAAAATATGAATACAGCAGGATGCTATACATGATTTATAAAGATATAAATAGTAAACAGTGCTTGAAATATATATTTTTTATTGCTTGCTATTCTCTAACCCCATTGTATAATGGTGAAAATTGAACTTGTTTCACATCTTTTAACTTTTTGTTTCCAGTTTCCACTAAAGGATAGGACATGCTGAACTTGCAGACAACTGTGAGACCAGCTTTGTTTCTGAAACCTAACAATCAGGAAAATTTAGTCATGTAAATACAGTCAGACTATTAGTAGGTGGCATTATTGTTGCATTTTAAACCATGTAAATCTAGAAATACTAGGGGCTTTTTGACAGGTGATATTTTGTCTGTAGAACTCTGTCTCTACTTTTAAACAGAAAGAATTTCCTTGGGAGAATGTAGAAAAATTGTGTTTCAAAGATGGATAGAGAAATAAGACCACAAATTTTTAGGGGTGCAAAGCTTTGACTGTCATCAGTGATTTAAGAATGTGCTTTACTTTTTGGATTCACATAGAGAATAACTGGTACATGTAATATTAAATAGTATCTCCATAGACTAATACAGAGAATGGTATTGAACATGAAACATTTTGTATCAAGGAGAAGTGAACATCTGAGTAAGAAGTGAACCATTCACATGGTTCCCCATGTCAAACCCATTACTGATTTCTACCCAAATTTTGTGCGGCTTTTTTAGCTATTAAGAGTGGATCTTGATCGTAGAGTTATACATAAACCATTTCGCTAACTATTGTTTCCGCACTTTTTAAGCACACTTCAACCACAATACTGCTACGCCTAAAGCCAGTCTGTACTATTAATGTTATTATTGTTTTTATTATTATTATTTTATTTTTTTTAGCAGCGATGGTATCAAATGTTATATGTTTTGGGGAATATTTTAATATCACATTATTTCCATCTCTGGGTCTGTCACTTTAAATACCCGTGACAAGTAAAGACTCCAAGTCCCTCAGACCAAAATTTTCATGCTTTTCTCCACTATAAATTAAGGCATATCAGGACTTACCTCCTCTTGCACTTTGTTTTTCATCCCATACTGGCTGATGATGACCTTCTGAACAGAACTTCCTCCTTGAAATACCTAATATTTAGTGTTTGCCTAATATGTGAAGGAAAAGAACGAGACTTGGATGATAGCCTTGTACTTGGAAGATGGCCTAAGAAAAGCTCTCTTTGCCTGTTCCATAACAACTTCTGAAGTCATAGATCTCTACACTGCTGCACTCTGTTGTCTGCTCGTTCCTTCCTAAGGAGAAATTCATAGATAGGCTTATTGAGAGGTGACAAGAAAGAGGTGATACTACTAAGAGGATTGTTTATCCGAATCGAGAACATTTGCTTTCTGAAAGGGATTCCATGGTCTTTCTTTTCAGTTACCAGTCTTGTTTTTCCATCTCATGTTAAGATAGTATGCAAATCACTAAGTTATGCTCAAGCTATTACTAGATAATCAGTGTCAGGTTCAATCAGTTATTGCAGCTTGGTGGAGGTATTAAAACTTTGTAGACAATGAATCTTGTGAACCTTTTTAAAGATGTTTGTAGAGGAGACATTTTGTGTCTCATCAGAACAAATCTGCAAAGTTCAAAACGGTGAAGAAAAAGATTTCCAAGGCTGCATGCCCCATCCTTCCTAGGCAGACTCTCTGTGCTTGCTAGCATAGCATTGCCCTTGCCTTGCAATAATCTGGCAGAGCTGATATTTTGCCTAACTTTGATTTTGGCTTCTGCTGGAGACACTGTCAGAGGAGAGAAAAACTAGCCTTCACGCCCTTGAAAAGATTGAGATTATCCTTTCTGTTTTTCTCATTAATGCCAAGCCATGCGTGTGCACGAATGAGTTTTGTTGCTGGGTGAATATCTTTCAAAGTTCAGGTACCATGTTTTTTTCAGCATAGTGCTGATTGTACAGCAACCATTTTCATACTGGTTTTACCAAGTCTGACTCTTTCATGGAAGTGTTCACAGGCTTGCATCCAAGTCCTTAGGGCTTCCATTATCAGGGAACAAATCAAGACAAATAAGGAGGTAATGTATTTGTATTTTCTCTAGAGAGTATTATAACATACTTCTATTGTCTGGACAGGTAGACATTACCTTCAAAAGCGTAGTTAGTGTCAAGAGTATGCTATCCATAGGGCAGGTTATTCGCCACTCTTTTCCAGATATTTCTCCAGATATTTTCAGTCTAGTCATAGGAAAGAGTTGATAAAATTTCCCTTTCTGAAAAACAATGAAACTGCTTTCTGACAGAGGCACAAACTAGATCTTGGAGCCATCATCTATAGGTGTACTAATGGGTCAAGGGGACATGCAAACATGACCACTGGAAGCAGCAGTAGCAGTCAGGACAAGGATGTCCTATATCAGCATGTTTCTGCTCCTCCACAGACCAGTTGTTCCCTTCACTGATGGGGCAGGTTAGGTTTGTACAGCAAGGAAGACAAAAGTAGTGGTTAGAAAAGAGCTGACAGAATGCCATTTTCTAGCTATCAGTAAAAAGGCTGGTTCTGTAGTATGTGATTTACCTGCAGAGGCCAGCTGGCTGGCTAAGCTAAAACTTGCCTCCATTTAGGCAAGTTGAAGACTGCTGTATTTACAACAGGAGAACAGGAGTACTATACAAACAAATGACAGGGACCATATTTTGCACGTTGCCTCTTTTAAGGCTTACACTATAGTCCAGTAATACCGTAATAAAAACCTGCTTTGTCTTCCATCATGGAAATGAACATGCAAAGCCATAAAAGTGCTCAGCATTCAGGATTTCTATGACTGTGGCTAACAAGTAGAGTGATTCTGTGGAACACAGCTACTGAGAACTCTATTTTCCATGTATATGCTTAGCTCATATTTTATCCAATCATTTAAACTGCATAATGCTTTAAAAACTGTTTAAAGTATATTAAGCATAGAAGAGTTTTTCAGATCTTCTGGAGTAAATATTTAAATATATGTTTAAATGATTCTTCTCCTAGATGTGTGTATGTTTTAGAGAGCTGATTCGCTATAGTAGGTAATTATATGTCAGTTTGAATTTTTCCCTTAGGAGGTTTAAAAATGCTAACACTTACTGAAACTGTATTAAGAACCATTGTCTTCATTGTCTGAATATTTTGTAATCTGTCTGAGACAATCTTCAACTGAGAGGTGGTTTATTTTGTACATATAACATCAAAAGAGGTTTCTTTCACAATATTTATAATATGTACTTTTCTTTTTCTTTTTTTCCTTTATTTTTTCCTACTGGCACAATGTTTTGTATGCAAAAATTATGTCAAGAGAAGATCTTTAAAAACTTACACTTGCACCTATGCCTGAAGTCAAGAAAACCATACTGTTTATTTCATTAGATCATGCAGTCAATTAATCAAGATTTCAATGAGGATCGAGATGTAGCCTTCATTCTGTCTGCTTATTAACTTTCATTATGTGTAAATTTAAGGTGTAATTGTTAACAGGATGGATTATGCTGTAAAGTTTTTTTCTTATAACCGCATTCCTTCACAGGTCCCCTTATTAAAGCATACCCAGGGTGATATATTATGTTAAGAAGGTTTAAAACATAAGGTGACAATGACCTTCCCTTTAATTAACTATGATGGAAATAAAGGTGAGAACAATGATGATGAAGCTCTGCTGGAGATCATAAATCATCTTCTGCACTGGTTAGACAGGGCACAGCTACAAAAATAACCTTGCAATTCACAGGTTAAATGGCTATTCCATTGTGCTTGCATTCACTATTTTTGATTTACTTACATACAAATATTTTTCTTTTTGTGGCAGTGAAGAAATGTATTTAATCAACCAGTGAGTTATTTTCTGAATATACTTGAAAATACATAAGTGATTTTTTTGTTAAAATGTTACTCAGTCTTCCAGCTTCTATATAGCAAAAGGGTATATGTACAGCAATGCTAATTTGGGAGACTTCTGTGTATTCCTCTAGAACCCTGAGCTGTAAAAGAGGGAAGGCAGAATAGCATTTTGTTATAATTCTTTTTTTCTTCTAATGATGCATTACTTTTGTCATACTATATGAGATTGCCAGTTATGTTTTACAGAATGTGTTAATGGTTTTTAATTGCTGTAATTATAAGAGCATATCTCAAATTCTTACCAATAAGACCACTTATTTTTCAAAATAATGCTCTGTATCTGGGAGTTATAGTCCTATATTACTTAGTATACCTTGCAGTATAATGGGAAGACTTAAATTAAACTTCAACAGAAGTCATAATTACATTGACAAGTGTCAACTGCTGAATAATAAGGTAAGCAAGACTTTCATCATCTTGATTATGGGCTTCTTGTTCAAACTGGTATGTGGTGGATAATCCTATAAAATCAGAATAGGTTCAGAAGCCTTCCTAATTAATTAAAAATAGTAAAAGTACTTGTGAATATTTTAGTCTTTATGTTTTGGATCTCTTAATTCTCCATAAAGATGTGCTTTAGGTCTTTGAAAATGGCAAAACTTGGAAAACAGTTAAGACTTAAGATTTTACAGTGTTTTTTAACAGGCATCTAGAAAGAGAATTTGGATATTTATTTGAATACTTTCAGAACAAAAATAAAAGATGTAGGTCTTGTAGAACATAAAACACCTGAAAGAAAGAAGTAGAACATCAGAAAGCCCAGTATGAACTGTTTGCTCATTTCTGTGTTGCAATGCCAGCAGGCATTGCTGGAGTAAGTTCTGAGTATAACTCTTTTAAATTCAAGATAGAAGAACAGAGTTTTATCTTAGGCTGTTTCCCAGTTTAGCACATTAGGATAAATGAGCAGAGCATCTTTGGTAGTTTGAAGTGCTGATGCACAACAGAAACATCACGGCCAGAAAACTAGTTATCTGAAAATGAGAAGGAGGACTTTCTAGAGCAGTGAAATTCATTGTATACAAGTAATGTTGGCATATTTGATTTGTTTAAACAGAGTGTGTAAGGAGGAAATAATTCTTATTACTTCAGCTGAACTTAAATTTTAATTTAAGTGCAATATAATTCCTCTTTAGTCCTTGCTCTGCCTTTGCATATGAGTGGCAATGTGCTTAGGTTTTGTGACACAAGAAACATTACTGAGCTTGAAATCCATTTTCTTTGTGTGTTGGGAAATGTGCAAGTAGTGCACAAAGCATTCTGGACTCCCCTGTTCATGGGTATCCAGTTCACATGAGTGGAAGCAATACTGTAAAACTGGTTTCCCCAGTCCTTCCTGCACTGCTTGACCTATGACTTGTTATAAGAAGAAGTCAAAAAGGTGTTTGTTTTGTTTAGCATCATTAATCCAGTGTAAAAGAGTGTACCTTCCAGCATCACTGAAGCACACTGAAATTAAGGCCAGAGGGGTTTTACATCATCCATTCTGTGTGCCTTGAATAGGCTCTAAGTGCTCAAAAAAATCCCTTGCATCAAACTTACAGTTTTTTATAGTAGATAGTGTGACCCTAGAAAAACATTTTGAGAAAGTAATAGGAGTGACTGAGACATAAATTATTCCAAATGCTTCAGAGATAGTAGGGGAGTGATTAGGCACCATTCCTCTAAACGATCCCAGTGTTACTCTGTATTTGGTGCTTGGCATAGAATGGCAAATGTTCAGAGTATCTTCTGGATGGGGAAGTAATAAAAGAGAATATACTTAGGCTAAGCAGAAAAGGCCTACTGTTACCTAGTCCCTAAGCTAGTCACATTCTTTGGACACTTGTTTGGTCCAGCCCACTGGAATTTTGTTGATCACCTTGAAGCACCTTTTTGAATAAGTTACTATAGTATGACATGAGAAGTGCTGAAGACTCAAGCATGTATATTCAGGTAAAGTAGACTCACAGAATTCATAACGAAATAAAGATGTTTTTCCTATTGTGGCTGTGGGGAAATGGCTATGGTTGTGCTCTGGCTTAAAAAATGCCAGAGCACAGAAGGCAAGAGGAATTAATTTCATAGCTTAAATTCTATATAGCATTGTAAGACAACTTCTAGGCAAATGATGATGCTTTGATACAGCTTTTCTTACATTGTACTTAAAAATTGTCAGCACTCGAATCAACAGAAGCTCCCTGTCCCCTTGAGCTGTATGAAATGGGATTGCATGTTGTAATGCTTTGCTTTGTTTCCACGCAAGGATGAGAAGATGGCTTTACTGACAGTTAATGAAATGGAAGCCTACTGACTGACCTTGGATCAATCTCAGATTTTGAAATCAGGAATTCTGGGGAGTGTTAATGAGACCTTCCTTCTTAAGGAAGTGGGAAAGTGAGAAAACAGAACTGACTATTAAATTTTAGGAAAAGGTCACCCCCAATGCAGATTTACTCTCAGAATTTCATCTAGTTTCCTGATTTGGGGATGAAGGATGTTGTTCTAGACCTACCCTCATGAACAATTTTCAAAAGCATTAAAGTGTTTTTTTTTTTTTTTTTTCCCCAGGTTTTGTTCAGAATAGTCTTACTAAGACTAATAGCTACCAGGCATAATGGCTGAATATTTTGCATTACCTGCACAATTTTTTTAAGTCATGGGCACTTGAAAAATAGGCTAAGTGGCTTAGAATGAGAGAAACCAAGGGTAGAATAACAGCATGATTAGAGACTCCAGTAAATCAAAGCCTCCCACCCAAATACTGAGTACAATTATCTGGACTAGAGTATTATTTGCTCTCATGGTGACAGTGTGATGGAAAGAAATTTTATTCTGAATCCTTCATTAAAAAATGGAAAAAACTGGAAGGAAAAGGAATTTGTAGTTGAGCAAGTGAAAGTCAAATCAATTTGACTGTGTCTTTTTAAAAAAAGAGTTTGCTTGGTTTGTTACCGTTTTCATTTTTTCCCATACTTGGAGCTAATCAGGCATGACAAATAGGCTCACCTTTGAGCACACTTTGCACTAATAATGTCATAAAGTAACTCCCTTTAATTGGTACCTCAGGCCACTGTCATCAAACAAGCTCATAAAAAGAAATTAGTGACAGCTTTCAGTTCTGCTGGATTTATGAGAGATTTCTCACCTATGCCCAGCCGCTTTTTGTTTACATTACTATTCTTGGTTTGACCTTTAATCAAAGAAGAAATACATTATGTTTTTCACAACAAGCCTTAATTCAGATGTGTATTCTTGCAGTGCGTGTTTATTGTGAAAACTCTGCTACAGCTAGTTTACAGGCAGGCTTCCATTTCACTCTAATGTAGTAAATATGTTTTAGAGCCAGGTATGTTTTCTTTTGGTTTTTTTTTTTTTTGAATTTGCAATTTATTCCACAATTTATATGTTTTTCCTTCACAAATTGTATAAGCGAAACTCTCATATGTGCTCATTATTCAAAACTGTTCACCCGATAACTTCTGTGAATAATTCTTGGTCTTGGTCTGTAGCTCATCCTCAAGGATCTCATTGTGAATATTTGATCATTGAAATTCCAGCTCAGTGACTCATCACCTAAATCATATGGTATGCTTCTGCCAGGATGGAGGAACATAGCCTTTAATTTTCTACTTAATGATTCAGAAAGCGGTGAGCACTTGTCCTCTGAAAGTCAAGGCCCTTTATCAAATATCCAGAACTTTAGGTCTTATCTTAGTCATAGGTTTTAGCAGATATTGGAAGTAATAGCTTATAAATACAGAATCTAAATTCTCTCTCTCTTTTTTTTTTTTTTTAATATTGATTTTTAAATTAGATGCTTTAATGAATGCTCCTGCTCTTATGTCCTTTTCTTCCTGCAAGTATTCCAGGCAACCAACAGACAAATGTGAAGATTTTCAAATTGCATTTTCGTAAAATATAGGATTTAAAGTAGCATAAATCACGGCTAATAGTAGCAGAAATTATTGCTAGTGTACTGTATTACATGCTCACAAATTGTAATTTGAAAATAAGAATTAATATCCAGATTTACAACATAATTTTTCTGTTTTTATTTGAGTCCACCACAGATTTTTTTCTTTTGATTGGTAGCAAATTTTCAAGAAGATTTTCATTTGAATTTCTGTGTTCTATGGCACACACATATGGATTTAATTGTAGTGATTTTAGAAAGCTAGAGAAAAAGGTCAATTTTGGCTAAGCTGTTGTTTTCCTTTGTAAAAAATAGTCATTCTTCTTCTAATGCTATGTTTTGTGAGATAAAATTTCTGGGAACTGTATTTTGCCTCTGTGTTTTATATTACTATTGGATATTGTTAAACTATAAGAAGAAAAAGAGGTTTAAATAAAGAAGGTTTATTTAGGCTGTATACAATGTCCTGGTGCTGGACCAATTTGACCTCTTTCAAACAACTTAACTCCAGAGATCTTCAACATAGTATGTAGAATAAACAAATTCAGCTATCAGTGATATGCTTTTTGTTTCATATAAATGTGCACTAAGATTTGACAGCGTGCTCAGATTATAGCTTTCCATTGATGCATAATTTCCTCTATAGCCAGGTGTCTATAGATGACTGCTATGTTTTAGGCCCTCAGGGTTGATGGGGACACAAGTAAGTACATTATGAGCCATATCAAGAAGAAATTATATTTCTCAAAATCCTAGTTATTCCCAATTTATGTTCTTGTTATAGCAAGGGGAAAGTTATTTCAATATTTTCCGATTTACCCATCTACCTGGACCTTTCCTGTACAGATCAGTTCAACTTTGCCAATAGGAAGGTTGTGACACTATTAACCTCTGCAAGAGAATATACTCACTGTCAAATGCATAAGTGTATAATCCAAATGACAGGTTGGATGTTGTACTGAATGTTGTTAATAGCACTTAATCCGCCATCACTATCTTCTATTTTATAAAATACGTGAAGCTGCTATATGTCCTTACTTACTCTATGGGTAAACTCTGTATCCATCAGACTTAGACCTAGCCTTAAGCACAATACACGTCTATCATAAAACTGCTGATGAATTAAAGCATTTTGGACATGTTTTGCCATCGTGTAAAAACATGTATCTCTGTTTTTATAGGGAATGTGTATATTTGAATAGATATACTGGGAACATTCTGTAGCCCACAGTATTCAGGGAGAATTTTGCTCTAATGTGGGATATTTCTAGTTAGATTTTAATGGTGTTTTGAGAAAAGGTGACACAGTGACTTTAAATGAATGTTGTAAAAATAGCTTGTAAGTTACTAGAAATTCAACATTAATATAAGTTTTATTATTCTTTTCTTTTTCCCTGTGGGTAAAACTTTTATGTAAAATGCTATCACTTGCGTAGTTTATGCCTTATAAAACTTTCAGGCAATACTTCTCTCTTTTTTGGGCTGTGCACAAAAATTTGTAAACCAGTCAGATACTGATACCAGATATGGCACCAGCCACAATTGGAAAAAAAAAAGCCTCTCAATAATGCCACTAAATACTATTTCCTAATGTGCTCTGAGGTTTCAAAATTCAGCCTTCCGAATATGAGAGAAGTCAGTATGGAATAGAAACATCTAGTTTTCACACTGAAAAATTCAAAATAAGTAGTTAAATAACCGTTGCCTTTAGCTAGATGAATTCATTTGAATAAGTTCTTCCACAGATCCAATAATTCCTGAGCTATTTTTTTGGTTGGTTTGATTTATGATAGATTTAGTGAGAAGTGTGAAATAGCTTAAGAAATAATATCTTCCTTATTGTAATAAATTTCCTTTTTCAGTGTTAGAAAAGTTCTACTCTTTTTTGTTGGTGGGCACTGTTTTCAAACATGGGAGCCTGTCTTCGTCCTCTAGCAAATAGAGAATAACCAATGTGGGAAGGATGATAGAAAGCTTCTGCTTTAGGTTGGGGGAGAGGAAAATTAAAATGAATAAT
The DNA here is from genome assembly GCA_036925125.1 of Oreortyx pictus. NCBI lineage: Eukaryota > Metazoa > Chordata > Aves > Galliformes > Odontophoridae > Oreortyx > Oreortyx pictus. Next base: position 58,916,069 of record JAUPFR010000003.1, read on the forward strand.
TAAAGTTTGAATCCTCATCACAGGAAGCAGTAACTGTACTTATCATTATAAAAGGCATATGACAAGCAGCTGAAAGATATCCTCAATGTCTCCCTCCTTGTACAAATTTAATTTTTATTTTTTTTTCAGGCATCTTTCTAGAGAGGGAGATGGGAAGGAATTGCCCAACATGATGAAAAAGGTGCTAACTTCCTGCAAGGTCACCAGTCTGCAAAACAGGTAATTTTACCTGAATCTATCTAAGCCAAATGGCATGAAAAGTTACTTTGTGCTTTTACATTCTCTTTCTCTAATTTATTCAGTTGGCATTGGAAATGTGATAAAGAAACCAGTCAAGGATGCCTTGCTTTGTAAACAGTGCAATAATAGCACCATTAAGATTTAGAATTATAAGGTAGTGCATTCGTTTCTTGTCTCAATTAACAGGCACAGTCCATGCAGTCAAGCTGCAGTCTTTATTAGATATCTGAAGAACAATATCCGTGTTAGTTTAGGGGATTTATCTGAATTGCTCGAGGTGAAAAGGGATGTTCTAAAGTTAATATATTAAAATGCCAGTTTTAAGACATAATTCATTGGAGATTTATCATGGATGCACTTTATTTGGTGTGGTAAGTTAAACCAAGGTAAAATCTCTCCCATTTCCTCCCCTTATTGAATCCTTCTAGAATCAGTGTTTCAGCTGGGGCAGATGGCTCCTTAACTGCAGGCAGCTTTGGGTCACAAGGGGAAAGATTTTTGGAAGAAAAAAACACCAAGCAGATGGTGTGCATTTTTTTTTAAATGTTTTCTAACATCCTGATGTGTCTGTAGGAGTGCAACAGCAAAAGGGGTAGCTATGCCTGGGACCATAGTAGAAGTAATCCTCAGAAGTTAATACAATGGCTTATGGATTTCAGTCCTTCCCTCTATTATGGTAGTATGCAAGTACAGGTGTGGCTTGTACAGCCTTAGTAGCTGCAAAAGCTACCTGAAGGAGAAATTCCTTTCTTCTAAAGCTAATGCAATCTACTTTTCAGGTGGTGTCCAGAAAAAGAATATTTGCCCTTTGATGTTTTTAATTACCCGTACTTACAGTAATGCTTTCAAACTCCTTAACTGTAAGAATTACTGCCCTAAGTACCTAAAAATTGTATGCCTTTGATGAATGCAAATATGATGAAACATTTAAAAGCATGCTACCATTCAGAACTACAAAACCTGCTTCAATGCTGTTTGCAGTGAGTATGGATATATTTTTTTAATATATTGAAATTCACAGTGCACTTTCTAAAAACGTGGTCTCAGAACAGTCTCTGAGTAACAGTTTAAGCACATTCTGCATCCCCACACTTGTTCATGCGAGTGACAGGATTTACATAAATAAAGCTGTTCATCCCAGTGCAGTACCCTGAGTATTCTATATCAAAACTACTACTTCATATCCATTATTTATAACCACATTTTTGCCATTTCTATATTAATGCAGCACCAGGAAGAAACTCAAAAGCCAGTGTTATATGCCAAAGTTAAACACTAAAAAAATTTCGTTGTTAATAAGAATGTTTAACTTTTCTTACAGTCCATCACACTAACGACAGGACTTTGGACTGTTTATCATGATTTCCACTTCTGGTTGGTTACTTATACTGAGGGAGTCTTAGTCCAAAATGTTTCTCTTTTCTTTGTGGATATTTCATATCTGTGAAAAAATATGTATTTAAAACAAAAAACAAAGTGTCTTCTTTAAGTCTGCAACTCCAGTAATCAATACTGAAGTAGTAAGTTTAAGTGAGTTCAGCATTTTCACTCAAATGTTGTGGAAATTATCGCCTTAATCTCTGCAAGTGTCAAAACATTAATTTGTGTCAAGAACATATGTTTTCAGTACTTAAAACAAGCTTGTTTTTGTGCCGTTGCTCTGCCTTGTTAGTTCTTACACTTCAATTGTCTAAAAAGGTTGCCCCTCTCTACTATACAAAAAACAAAACAAAACAAAACAAAAAATCCAAGAAGACAGGCAGGCATAATTTCACCTCTTATTGAATGAATGCAGTGAACAGTCATTCCTGGCTGAGAAAGGCTGGGGTTCCTGCCATTGTTCTCTTGACAAATAGTGAATGTCCTCTCTTTCCACTGTCTGACCTTGACTAATTGTGGAGAATTGGTGCAGCTGTCCCTGGCTCGTTTGGGGCTGCGAAACAAGGGCTTGTAAGAAACTTTAAGCTGCCATCATAAAACTCCAGTTTGAGGACTTCATCACAATGCATGGTGACCACTTTTCTGTTGCTGTTATTTAGCTTGTTGCTATTTACTTCCTCTGATAGCGTATTATTTAGTCATGCTGTTTTCATCTAACTTGCTTTTGTATATGTTTTGGAAATCTACAGATAGTAATGTGTTTCTGAAATGGATAAAGTCGCATGGAATAATACTTACATTATAAAACCATCAATTACATATATTATAGGAAATTAAGCTTATCTGGAAAGTAGTGGAAAAGCATGTTTGTTCTTTTATTTTTTGTTCTCAACAGCACAATATATTGTTGGGAAATTTTTGTTGAAAATGTCAGTATAGTTATTTGGAAAATGAAGAATGTAATTAGGATGAGAAGAACTTTGTACATATTAACACAGGAGTACAATTTCTGCTGCTTTTAAATATTAAGGGTAACTAGAGATTTTAATTGTTGTATGCACCAAAGCAGGCTTTCATGATTTTAACAAGAATTTTTTCATAATACAAATCATGGTTTAAATGCATACTAAGATAGTATGATATAGAACAGAAAATTCAACCTCGAGATTCTACTGGATAAAGCTTGAGAACTTTTATTATTTGTTTTGTACAATGTGTGTGAAAATTTGCATTATGAAAAGAAACAATTCAGTATGTCTACACCACTTTAAGTCACACCTAGCTATTAATGCTAGGGTTAAATGAGTCTCGGTTTGAGTGCCAAACAGGTCTTGTATTTGAGTAAATTCCATTTGTATAGAAAGAGCAATTGTCTCATTTTATTTAAGGCTGAACCTGGAGTTCCCTGAAGTTCTGTTTCTCACCTACTGTGTCTTTCATTTAGGCTCTTTCTCAATGACAAATACTTTCTGTAAAAGCATCATACAAAGTGAAAGACTTTGTCTGCCTCCACCTATATTGCAAGTCTTTCAAGAATAAAGAGAACTTCTGGGTTCTTGAATTGTGTTCATACCTACAGGATGACTGTTCAAGTCAAGCACATTAAATAAATTAAGAAAATCAAATAAAACCCCCACAAGAAGTAATCTGCAGATACACAAGTCTCAGATTTTCTGATTACTGAAGATATGTAAGAAGTAGATAAATTGTCAGAAGTAGTGAGTATCTGACAATATTGGCCTGGGAAGGTCTAAATCAGACTGGATTGGTCTATATAACACTTCAGTTCATGGACTGTTTTTCCTGAATATGCCTCAAAGACTGTGACTTCTGACAAACCTTGATCTTTCTCTAACTTCTTGTGTAATGAATAGAACAGTTTGGTATTACTTGACTACCAGTTTTATGATATCTGAAAATGATTACCTCTTCTTTGAAAATTGGAGTAGACCATATTAAAGAGTACACTGACAGTTACTGAAGGTTGTACATTTGTACTTTAAAGCTCAAAAATAGAAAACAAAAATTTCTTTAATTTGTTGAATGACAACGAAGTAAATTGCATATAAGTAGAATTTTTGTAAATGGTGTGGTTATTAGCATGGTACCCCTAAAGAGCAGTCATGACATGAGGATTTTGCTATTCCCATGCTTCTGATTCAACTAGAATACATGCATCCACAGTAGGAAGTGCAGCCCAAATTTTTGGACATCCATGTGGTTCCTTAATAGGCTGGAAAGCAAGAAGAAAATGCACAGTCAGTGGAAGCAGGGGTAGGAACTGGGAGAATTATAGGGATGCTGCTAGTCTTGTGTAGTGATGGGGCCTGGAAAGCAAGGCCTAACTGGAACTGGACTTGGCAAGGAGCTCAAAGAAGAATAAAAAAGACTTCTATATGTACATCATCCAGAAGGTGTAAATCCAGGAGGAAATATCCCTGCTAGGGGGCAATACAGGCAGGCTGGCAACAATGGACAAGGAGAAAGCTAAGGTACTCAACAACCTTTTTGCCTCAGTCTTCACTAGCAACTGCTCTACAAAGAACCCTTGAGTGAATGGTTCAGAAGGTGTGAAATGGAGGAGTGATGACTCTCCCACTGAATCTGAAGATCACGTTTGCAATCACCTGAGGAACCTGATTATCCATAAATCTATGGGTCCTGATGGGATGCATCCCAGAGAGAACCAACTGATGTAGTTGCCAAACCACTCTCATTGATATTTGAACAATTATAGCTGTCAGGTGAAGTTCCTGGTGACAGGAATAAAGGGCATGTCACGCTCATTTTTAAGAAGAATAGAGATGATGACTCAGGGAACTACCAACCTGTCAGCCTCACCTCTGTGCTGTAGAAGATGATGGAACAGATCTTCCTGGAAGCTATGTTAAGTTACACGGAAGTGAGAGAGGTTATAATGGGATAACCAGGTGGCTTCACCAAGGGCAAGTCATGCCTGACCAACCTTGTTGTTTTCTCTGATGGTGTAACTGTTTCTGTGGGCTAAGGAAGAGCCACTGATGTCATCTACTTGGACTTAAGTAAGACCTCTGACATGGCCCCCCATAACATCATTCTTTCCAAAGTGAAAATACATAGATTTGTTGGAAGGACTGTTTGATGAATAAGAATCTGACTGAGAGATTCTCTCCAGAGTGCAGTTGTCAATGGCTCCATGTCTGGATGGAGATCAGTGACAAGTGATGCACCTCAAGGGTCAGTACTGGGGCTGGTGCCTTTTAACATCTTTACCAATGGCATCAACAATTGGATTGAGTTCACCCTCATCAAGTTTGCAGATGATATCAAGCTGCTTGGTGTCGGAGAGATGGGATGCCATTTGGAGAGACCTAGACAGGTTTGAGCAGTGCACCCAGGTGAACCTTGTGAGGTTCAACAAATCCAAGTGCAAGGTCTTGCACCTGAGTCATGGTAATCCCCACTATAAGCTGGACATGAGCCAGAAATGGCTTTCACAGCCCAGAAAGCTAATTGTACCCTGGTCTGTATCAAAAGAAGTGCAGCCAGCAGGTTGAGGGAAGTTAGACAGCCCCTCTACTCTCTGCACTAGTGCGTCCTCACTTGGAGTACTGCATCCAGTTGTGGAGTGCTCAGTACAGGAGAGAGATAGACCTGATAGAAAACATCCAGAGGAGGGCTACAAAAATTATTGAAGGGATGGAATACCTGCCCTACAAGGACAGGCTGAACTGAGAGAGCTGAGGCTGTAAAGCCTGGAGATGGCTCTGAGGTGACCTGATAGCAGCCTTTCAGTGTCTAAAGGGGGGCTATAAGAAAGAAAAGGACAGATTCTGTAGGAGGGTATGCTCTGAAAAGACAAGAGGATATGGTTTCAAATGAAAAGACGGGAGATTTAGACTGGATATAAAGTTTTTTACAGTAAGAGTGGTGAGGCCCTGGAACAGTCAGCCCAGAGAGGTGGTGGATGCCTCATCCCTGGAGATATTCAAGGTCAAACTGGACAGGTTTCTGAGCAACCTGATGGAGTTATAGATGTCCCTGGTCATTGCAGGGGAGTTGAACAAGATGACTTTTAAGGGTCCCTTCCAACATAAAAGATTCTATAATTCTATGTACCTTGTGGCCAACACTGCCAATCTTGCAAAAAAGTCCTTCAGCAACAATGCCAGTTTGAGTCATACATGAATCTGCAGGTCTTTGTTTTTACATGATAGTGTGCTGCTGTCCAGTTTGTGCCAGCACAGATATAGCAGAGAGTGAACTGGCTGCAGGACCTATCGGAAACCAAGCAGTGAAACTTATGCTTCTTCTTTCCATCATTTTATGGTGAGTTAAACATGATAAGAAATTGGAATGTGCTCAGAAAGCAGGGATATTATGAACTCAGATCACACTGACAATATGGCAGATGCAAAGGCACTGCTGGGGCATGTTCTGTGTGTTACAAAGTGGATAGTAATTGTGAGATGCTTTGAAGAAGAAATCTTTAATCAGACATTGTTGCCAAGCACTCTGTACTATGTACTACTAACATTGCGCTTTCTTGGATGACTATAACAGCTGGTGTTTTAGATTTTCTGTTGTGTGTAGATTAGGATTTTATTAGTATGATACCACCCTCCTGCTGCCTGTCTTCTAGCATCCCCTGGCTATTGATTTCAGGCACAGAGAAACAAACTTATTCTCTGCAGTGAGTATGAAGAAGTGGAACAGAGCTTGCTGGTCTTCCGCCTTTTCTACTACTGACTGCTCAAGCAGCAAACTTAGGTGTTGGGGGAAACAAGGAAGCAGAGTTGATAGCCTCTCAGGGTTGTGTTTAGGTATGCCTTTGTAGAATCTCAACTGTGCCAGGCACTGCAGTGCAAACTGAGTAGTATCTGATTCAAGCTGTCCTGCTTTTTTTTCCCACAGTCTTAGAGACTTAAGCCGTCCAAGAGGGTCACTGGTATGTGGCTGGGAAAAAGGACTCCTTGAGATGCTTATGTCTTCCTTCTCTATAGTGCACATAGCATCTTAAGAGAATCAGGGTTGCTGAGATTGGAAAAGACCTTCAAGATCATTAAGTCCAGCCAGAAACTAGCCGTACTGCCCTAACTCTAACAATCCACTGCTAAATCATGGCCTTGAGCAGCATACAAGGATGTAGTACTTCCAAGGAACTTCAAGATCTAAAATAGGTGAACACAGAGGAAGAGACAGAGCAGTCATTATTCAAGATGAGTTAGAGATGGCTTTTGAACAGCTAGGATTCCTGTGCAGGTAGGACCTTTCTTTGTCCCTATTTTATCTTTTCATTAGCTCTCTTCATTCCTTTATTTTCTGATTTTCCCTCCCTGCCCCAGTCAGAGGGGTAAATGAATCCTTTTACAGCTTCTCTGATCTCTCCCTGTCTGTAGGAGGGAAGAGAGAACCACTAGAGACCTAAATCAGAGAAGCAGTGAACACAGGTTGAACACAGAGAAGCAGTGAAATAGTGAAACAATTACCACATTTTAATGCTTGTCAAAATGCATACAATAAAAACAAGCTCAATGCTTCATAAATATGAAGACTGATTTTAAAGAGTTTTTCTATGATATGACCAAGAGCTGCCCGTTTATTTTGCCAGTAACTCTCGCTTGCCTCTGATTTTGAGAACCTAATTTCAGTCCCCAGGACTCTGAAGCAGGGCTGCAGTCCTTGTGCAGAGGGTGTCCACAAATTCTCTAGTTATTTTTGGAAACATTTGTGGATAATATTCTGTGGATGAATTCTGACATCCTCGGTGGGTTGAATAACCCTCATGAATGCTGACTGTCTGCTGTACATATTCACGTCTTGTTTATGTTTGCGAGGAAACACAGCCAGAATAACTTTCAGAACGCAGCACAGAAGTTATACACATTATTATTTATTATTTAGTAACACTGGTATTAATTAGTTAGGCCCTGCAAAAAATAACAGGATTTGTGTGCTTGTTGTGCACCTTGACGTGTCTGTACTATCTGATCTGAAACAATTTAGAGCAGCTATGTTTATCAAGCAGAAGTAAAAATCAGAAAGATCCCATATTTTTATTATACTGTGTGCTGTATTTATGCCATCCTCTGCACAAGGATCTATATGCGTACAAATGTGTGGATAACACACAAAGGATTACAGGAGAGCTAGATAAACTGTTTGATTTTTATATGTACAGGCACATGGCAGGACATGATTTCAGCACAATTAATCTGTTTCTTAAAATTCAATTACCTAGAATTTCAAATAACAGCTTGCCTTTTCTTTCGAATAGGAGAGGAGTTGATTTAATGCTTTCGTTTCAGGAAAACAAAGTATCAGACAGGGTTGAAGCATTGAAGTGCAATTTTCTGAGTAGGAGGAGAGTGCTGCTCATAGGCAGAAGGCAAATTATTATGTGTCTGATTGCTGCAAATCTTGCTTCACAGGAATTGTATAGCCAAGCCAAGTGATGAGGAAGACATGCAAGGGTTAAGATGATTTCTATTCCAGCGAGTTTTGCTTGCCATTATTTTCTTTTTCTTTTCTCCCTTTTAACTGATTCATAGCATAAAATCTTCCTGGACACCTAATTATCAAGCCAGCTCACAGTCACAGCTGTCTGCTTGGAGAACCCATTAGATGCAGCAGTTGAAGCCTCCATAATTCCCCAAACTTCCCGGTTGTGAATATTAAGAAAAGATTTTTACATGTCATATGCAATTCGGAGGTGGTGTGAATGGCGTTGGAAATGACGAGCTCTGAATGCTTGTCCATCACTCCATTCACTGGTTACAGGTGGTCTCATTTTCCACTTTCAGATATCGGCTAGCTATGACAGCAGGCACTTAATTTGCATGTTCGACAGACAACAAACGGCCCTGTGCATGTCAAAATAGGTGGTGATGCGTGACAGTTCCTACACAATACTGTCTCCTCTTTGCTTGACCTTTGACCTCCCTGCATGTCTTCTCTCACAATCGGAAAAAAATGCACTTTTTGGCTTTGGAATAAATTTGATACCAAATTGATTATTTTCCTTTCTTCTTTTTACTCTTCTTTTTCCTCCTCCTTCACTTTTAAAGTATGCATGCATCCAGACTTTCATCTTAACAGCAACGAAACTCTGCCAGAAGAGTCTCATAAAATTTAAACATAGGTAAGGAGCCAGGGCAGGAAGCTGCCTTGTTAAAATTCATTGTAGTTAAATTGCTTGAAAGTTCTTTGTAAATGCAAATGTAACCTTTAAAAGAGACCTAAAGTTGGGTTAATATTTGTTAAAAATAAAATTAAGTTTAAAAAAATCACAGAAGTGCTTTATGTTCGTTTTTCCTCCAGGGGCCGTATGTCTATCTGTATATTTGCAAGTTGAGTAGTTCAATGCACATTTCACCAGAACATTCCTGCAGTGTTTTTTATGGATGCTGTGGCTTGTATTAATATTTAGTAACAAGAATCATGCTTTTTAACATCATCAGAAGAGCACGCTAAGTTTGCAGTTTTATTTAAGTCAAAATATTGAGAAGTTACTAAAGTGCAAGAATGTTCAAATGTTGGCAGCTCTGTGCAGTTTAGTGGGCTGTTCCATGTTTGGTTCCTGAGGATGACAGCTTTCTCTGTGTGCTGCTCCTTGGCTGAATCACATCAAAGGCAAAACTAAGATGAGCTGGTCTCAAGCACAGCTCAGCATTTCAGGATTCACCCAAGCACCTGAATTTTAGTTCCAAAGATACGTGTTCCTCTTTGTCTAATCAAGAGTGACCATAATACTCTCACAGATCTTATCTGAGCTGCAGCTCTTGTTTTAATTAAGAATTAAAGCATGACAGCAGATGATCACACCTCTGGGGTGTTACAAGATTTGAGATGTTGTTCTGTACCCAGTACCCAAGAGTGTGATTATTCCACAGTAAACACACCTTTGCAGAGTCATCCTGTCCAGGGTCACAGCTACGGACAAAACTGCAAAATTGTTACGGCTGACTTTGAAAATCGATCAGAACCAGCAGTACACAGTGGGCTGATCACATGCAATAGTGCATCAGCAATTTTTCTTTTTCTTTTTCTTTTTCTTTTTCTTTTTCTTTTTCTTTTTCTTTTTCTTTTTCTTTTTCTTTTTCTTTTTCTTTTTCTTTTTCTTTTTCTTTTTCTTTTTCTTTTTCTTTTTCTTTTTCTTTCTTTTTCTTTCTTTTTCTTTTCCTTTTCCTTTTCCTTTTCCTTTTCCTTTTCCTTTTCCTTTTCCTTTTCCTTTTCCTTTTCCCTTTCCCTTTCCCTTTCCCTTTCCCTTTCCCTTTCCCTTTCCTTTTTCCTTTTTCCTTTTTCCTTTTTCCTTTTCCTTTTCCTTTTCCTTTTCCTTTTCCTTTTCCTTTTCCTTTTCCTTTTCCTTTTCCTTTTCCTTTTTTCTTCCTCCCTTCCTTCCTTTCTCTCTCCCTTTTTCTTATATAATCTAGCTAATCTTTTCCTCTAGACTCAGAAAGTTGAAGGACTTTTTCCCCTAAAATAGTCTCTACTTAAAAGCACCTTGTGAAATGTGACTGATGTGTATCTACAGTTCTAATTTAAGACACAAGATGGTCTCTGTCGCTTAGCGAAAGCGTTTGCAGTGTTCTCCTGGTGTGCCTGTGATTTTCTTGCTGCTCTAGAGCACCTCGTTGTCATTTTGAACTGTGACTAATGTCAACTGACCAGATTTCCTCCTCCAGAGCAGAAAATCTTTGAACCGAATTGGCCATTGAAAAGCTCAGACTCAAAAAAGCAATTTACATACGAAGTTAGTTATAATATACAGCAAAAGAATTCTACCAACATGCATTCCTATTGCTAGCACCATCACTAAATTGACAGATGGACCACCAGAGAAATGTTTTAAGTATCTACCCACCAAAACTCTATATTTGTACAGGGTGGTGGGGAGAGGAACTGCTGCTGGCAGATGAGTCATTCCCAGTTTTAATTTCCAAATGATGCTGGAACAGAAATGCAGAAGTGTGGCCACTCTGTGATTTGGGCAGCTGGTTTCCTTCTGATGGGAAAGATGGTCAGGCAAAGCAAGGTGAAGGAGAAGGTAGGACAGTCATATCGCTTGCCAGTCAGATTCCTGAGAGCTCAGGAGGGCATTTAAATCTCTACCTTGCTTCTGTCAGTTGGCATTAGCAAAAACACCAGCTGAAGGAACAGATGCTTTTCTTCGAGAGAAACAGCTGTTTGTGGTGGGCCACTCGTCAGCAACACTACTACTCTTCAGCTGCTGACTGAACTGTTAGCTCTACACCAGTCCACTCAGACACTGTTTTTTGAGGGTAAATCTTAGACTTAGCAACCAGATGAGCAGTAGGGCTGCAGTGATTCATGATATAAGAAGGTTTGGGGAAGAATCAGGCTATTGTGCAGATATAGGCTGAGGCACCCAAAGCAGCTTGCTGTACCAATCACAGTTAGAACAGAAATGCTTGAATTATGGTAAAGTTGAAAGTAAACAATTGTGTACACTGAGGCAGAAAAGAGGTATTTGTGTGTGGCTGATGGCCAGAAGCCATTAGCCTCTCAGTGGAGCCTACCATCCCAGGTCCAGCACTCCACTAATAGCTGTCCAGATTCTGGATCCCATTTGCTTGAGCCACAGCAGCATGCTGTGTAGCAGTCCATCCATAGACGGTAGATAAAACAATGATATCCTTGGAGAGATCAAGGTGTGTTTACATAGGGAAGGGGAGAGGCATGCAGCTAGCCTTGTAACCATGATAGACTGGGTTTTTATTGATTTATTTTCCCCTGCAGGAACCCAGACAGAAGTGAATAAGATGGAGCCTCAGTGAAGAAGAAGTAAAAAAAACCCTACTGTGATATGCAGAGTAAGTTCTTCATCTGCTGTATTTTCATATTTACTTGCTTTGACATGCATCCTGAGGTGCTCAGAATGGCTAGTCTGCTTTCTCCATAGAAATCCACAGCTATAGTAAGTAATAATTCATTATAAAATGCCCAATCCTGAATGAAGTCCAAAACAATATGGGAACTGCTTTGCCAGAAATCCCTTCTTAACTGGTGCAACAACAAAATCCTTATGAAGTGTTATTATTTCCTTGAATTTTTGTGAATAAAGGAAACAGGCCCAGTACTCTGATATCCATCACTTATTTGAGTAATCATTTCTTGAACTTCTGTCTTTGCATACAATTTCCAAGCTTGTCATTTCTCAGCCTTGCTTGGCAACATGTCACTCACAACAGCCCATGTTTTTAAAGGTTTTTGGTGTTGTAGTAGTCGTGAGTTCTGCAAGACATTCTCATTGTCTGAGGCTGCAAGGCAAAGACTTTTTTTCCAAACTGTGAGGGACCTAGGTCTTATCACTTTCAGTGGAAACAAAGCTGGCAGACTTAGAGAAGATAAATTTAGTGGTGTTAATTCAATTAGTAGAAAGTAGAATGTGATACATTAAATCAATTGAAAACAGGATTAGCCTAGTTTATTTTCTCCTTAGATCTCAGGACTATGGGTATAAGGCTTAAGACATCTTTGTGATCTTTCTGTTTAAAACATCTTTATTGCAATACCATACTTGTGAACACCTAAGGCTCTGAAATATGTCCTTAGTGCATTTCATTGCTTCTGCTTATGTTTGTATGTGATTGTGCTTCACTGTGCAGTTTTGATGATCATTAGAAAAGAGTAAATTTTATAATATAATTGTCTACAAGTGTATATTTAAATGTAAAATTTCTGGATAAATAAAGAGGAAGGGAAAAGAGATGACAATTGCTTTTGGATCCATAGCTGACCTAATTCTATTTACCTTTATTCCTCCTGCCAGTTCAAGAACTATTCTAATAATTCTGATTTTAGTGCACTTTTCAGATTGTGTTTTCATGTAACTGATGGCTTTAGGAGAGCACGGAAAATGTCTTGAAGTTTCTGACAACCTTGATTAGGTTCTAGTATGTGGAAGTAGGTTGCCAGGGCTATTTGTTCCAAAAAAGTGATTACATTCCCCAATAAAAAAATAAATAAATGATTTAATCCTCTTCAGAATGTTTAAGAAGCACTTCACTTTCCATGTCCTCTGTAACACAATTACATCTCATTTCAAGTTAATGTATGTATTCCCTTTTATGAGATCTGAAATAGGCAGTGTTTGTCTAGTGTCCATCTCAATGGAGCCCGACATCTTGAATAACTTTCATCAACAAGCATAGTCTCAAAATTTCAACTTGACCTCAAAAACAGGCCTAAAGTATATTGCTTCATCAAAAGGAAAAGATTGTTTCCTTAAATTTCTCCTGTGTAGATGAGGTCTGTTATCACTTGCTAAAATAAGAACATTATCTCCACTTGTCATTATTTACATATATGCTGCGAATAAAGGAAGTATGTTTGTACCTCCTTCTCTTCTCACAGTATTTAACATAAAACTACTGTGTACAGGTGGGACTTATGTAATACATTTTAAGGTCTTGTGCTAAATTTAAATTGACTAAGATCCTTCTGTAATCAGGAGACAGAGTACAGTTTAAAGGGTCAAAGATACCTGAAATAAATCTACCATCATCTAGTGAAGGAGTATACTTCTGTCACCATTGTCTCAGACTAGATGTGAAACATTCAGATGGATTTTAGGTCATGTCTTGCACAAATTTATTTTCATTCTAAGTACTTGGTACTACTGTGTGACAACAGTAACAAAAAAATGTCCTGAACAGGGTATGTGAGAGTGTTTGCAGTTATTGAATCTGAACAATTTGTCAGACTCTTATGGCTCAATTTAGGGACTTATGTGAAGAGTGTGAGGTACAAGCACAGAATGATTAGTAAAGGTAGAACAGACTTATAAGTAGCATTATTTCAACTTATCTTAGAGGGTTTTTGTGATACCAGAAAATCTAATGATGTCCTTACTGTTATTCCCAAAGGAGATGGAGATAGAGGACTTCTTCCTCTTGGGGCATGCTCCTTCTTTCATAAAAGGAAATAGATGCAAGTTTTACAGGTTGCCTTTCCCAACTTGAGATATGAAATTTTTGCAGCTTACTCCAAAACTGTGGCTGACTAACCAAATTAAGAAAATATAACTTTAACAATATTTCACTGGGTCAATGGTTCATAGTCATGTATGCTAAAGTCAGCTCTCAGCTCAGCCCAGATCAACAGTCCACTTCTGAACCTTCACCTAAGAAGCACCATGTGTTTCACCACTGACCATGTTAGTTTAGCGTTCCTGATTGTTTGTTTGTTTATTTGTTTTCTTTATTATCCTTTGAATGTATCTCCACACATTTTGGTACTTAAATTACCACAATCCCACAGCCAGTCCAAACTTATTCACAAATATTCTGCTTTTCCTTAGTTCACTGTTTCTTGACTGTTGATGTTTCAGCTGTCAGCATGCACATGGCATGAATATATATATTTTAAAAATTTTTTGAAAAAGGAGACAGAAGCTTACTTCAGACTTAGTGAGTCTGGGTTTTGTTTTGGTTTGTTTTTGTCTTAAGTGTGATATGTGATGACAAGTAGATCATGTAAAAGTCAATCTGGTCAGCCACATCTAAAACTCAAGGCCTTACAGCATCGTGTTGCAGGAGACCATGATAATCCTCCTGAAATATTCTTTAAATGCATACAGTATGTAACTTAAAACACAACATTACATCATATTTTACATTTGCATTCATTCTTTGAATGACAAAAAAAATTTATCGCATATACATTTATGTATTGTTGCTACCTGCTTTTAATCCTTTTGCAAGACATGCAGCTAAAGGAACAGAAATTAGTTTAGCTGTGTTATACTGCTGTATGAAGTCTCAAGAGAGATTCAGCAAAGGGTCTTCGCCTACAATATTCCCCCTTTTTTTGTGTCTAGGACCATAGCTTGTAGTTGAGCCATAAAGACTGAAAAGACATCATGACACTTCTTTTTTACTTTCTTTGCCCCTTAATATCTCTTCGTAAGGGAAGTAGAAATCTGTTCCATAATATGTAAATTTTAATGACTATATTTTTATGAACTACACTACTGCTATTGCTATTGCAACTACTATAGAATACTGCATATAGCATACTAAATATACTAGTGAGAAGAGTACTAGTAACTTCGTATTCCTTAAATTTGGAATTTGAAATACCTTTTGAAATACCTATTTGAAATACTTTATATGGCAAATGAGAGTATGTGCTCTGTATGTTTATCATATTCAGTGCTGTAAGATGTACACTCGGAACTTTGAGCTACTTTCTTCAAAATCTTGTCCTTAATATCTTGCCTGATAAATTTTATTATGTTGCTTAATGTGTTTATTGGGTTTTTCATTTACGCTATCTAAAAAGAGAAGCTGATAAAGGAAATTTTTTAGTTGTAATTTGACAAATTATTTCCTATATTTCTAAAGCTACATATTTTTACAGTGGGAAAATGCACTCACACACATTCAGAAAACAACTGAGATATTTTCAGTTTTCCTTTTTTTCCTCCCCATTTATTAACTATTTTGAACAAACTATTGCCAGTCTTCCTATTGACACTCAAAGGGTCTCATTTTCAGCTGGCTCAGAATTAGTGAAAACAATCATGAGCAGCACAAAAAAACTTTAACCCCTGTCCCGGTCATGAAAATCATGAATGATTGGAGAGTTTTACAGAAATGTTATGTCTACACAAAATACACGTTGTTACTTGCAGACCTGATCTATTAGAACAAAGGAGCTGATGTGTGTTGTTTCAAAGATTGTTCCTTACTTCCCTCAGTGCTGGGTTCAGAAAGAAATCCAAGCGTTTTGAGTAAAGTTCTAGTTCAGTGATTTCAGGTAATGACTCAGTCTTTTAGCTTCATTTAGAAAGTTTCCCGTACTACAGTTTGTATTCCAGGGCCCTGATTTTATATGAGAGTTTTTATGAATAGAATCTCAAGATGCTGCTGTTGTGAGTTCTGATTTTGTACACTGAAGCCTCCGAGACGGTTAGACAGCCAATTCTCCTTTTTAGTAAGTAGGGCTATATGATTAACTTCCCCATAAGAAGTCAAGAAACCATAGCTAATCATAATGCAGTTCTTTCTCTGCTGAAAATTCTGTGTCAGTGTAAATTTTTCTGTAAATTAAAAATTCCCTGCTTACTTTTCTTTAATCATCTTATGAATTTATTTTTTTCCACAATGTCAGTCTTCGTGTGTATGACAGGCCAAAATTTGAGCATCTGAGATTAGATCTATACACAAACTATCTGTGGCACCGTGTCACCTCAGATTTAGGTCTTCTCTACTATGTGTCCACTTCTGTACAGCATGGAGTTCTTGACATTGCCAGTAAACTCTTACTGGCACAGATGGGACCTACACAAAATTCCTAAATCTCTGAGGTGACCATATGGCCAATGGAGAAAAAAGCGAAACCATTTATTCTTTAATGATCTTCTTCATGTTGGTTATCCAATAAGGGGGGAAAAGTCAAACAAACTCATTGTTTAAGGTAGTTAAAAAACAAACAAAAAAAATCCCGTAACTCTCCTTCAGAACTTCTAGTATGATTTATTGCAGATTTCCTAAGCAGTAACATTGTATTGCTGAAATTTCCATCTTCTTCTGCAATTCCAGCATTAATACTAGCCCACAGAAGCTATTGTGATAGAAAATGAATTTTTGTCTATTTTTTTTTTTTTAAAGACTAGGTTATTTCCAAGAAGAAAGTTAAAATCTCACAATACTGTGCACAGTGAGTGTGAAACAGATCTTGGAATGCACAAAGATATTTCAAACTGCTGGCAACTAAATCATGTATCATATTTGGAAGAAAAAGGAGCACTTTTGGTGAATTTCAGGTTTGACTGTTTTGTTTTCCTCTTATTTCCACCTCAAGTGCTCCTTTTCCTATCAGAAATTTATCATCTTGTCTTACAGAGGGAATGCATTAAAGAAATATCTTTTGTATCTCTCTCTCTCCCACCGCCTCTTGCCTAAAGGATTCATCTCTTATTGGAAAATATCAGTCAGTTGCAAATGCTGATATTAAAGTAATGAAGATAATTTCTGTTATTTCCACTGAAAATATTAATTAAATATCCAGAATCCCTAAGCAGGATGGTGGTGTTCAGGGCATTTTTAATAATTAATACATGTGATAACACAGAATGTAGTGATGCAGATACCTCCATGATCTCTGCTTATGAAAATGTTTGCTGTAGCAATGGTGAAACCTTCTAATGTTTAACTCTTGGAAGGACTGTGGAAATTTTTTTTATGTAGCAAGTGTAGAAAACTTTAAAGGCACCACAAGTATGGTCCAGTCCTGACTCCTGCCATTTATAAGACATTGTGTTCTGCAGCAGAAAAAGAGATAGAGTGCTGCTAAACTACCCAAAATACCCTGAAAATTAGTTCTAAATGCAAATTACATCTCTTATGCATCTTACAGAGTGAACTGCACTGTCATACTTTTAATTTCTGTTGGTACTATATGCTTCTAATATTTATCAGTCCAAGATAGGGCCTTTATGTCTCTCATCAGAAAAATTCACACTTTCACACCACAAAACTGGGGCTTGTTTTTCATTTTTTTTCTGTGATAGAAGTTCCTGATTTGTGTACAGTACCAGATAGAATCACCTCCTATCGTAAAAATGCCAAAATGTTATCAAGCACAAAGATCAACTCTTTTTTTTTTTTTTAGTCATTCTGTTCATGAAATTGTATTATTTGATTATATAAATAATATGCACAGTAAAAATAAATTTGGATGTGTTTTCTTTTTACTGGAAACTAAGCACTCAGAAGTTGTGAAGTACAAGAATTAAATAAAATTTAAAGTTATCATCATAGATCTCAACAGGTTAATCAAAATGTGCCTAAATATATGCATAATTACAACTTGGGAGGATTTACTTCAGTGTCATACAAAAAAAAAAGAATCACTTAACAAGTAGATTGATTTAGACTGTTTATTAAAATTATGAGAATTGGCATATTACAAATTTGATGATTTGCATGGCATAACAGGGCTGATACTATTGGGACCCTTGAACACTGAATTTTCACCCTTGCACAGCCCCTGCTTGTGATGCTGCTGCCTTGTAAATATAGTCTCCAGTCTCCAGGCTTCTTGTTCAAGATTTATTCTTCTGATCTTTGTTTCCCCAGTTAGAGCTTGATGCTTAGGACCTCAGATATCTTCCAATGTCAATTTCTGGTATCTTTAACCAGTTCACCTTGCTCTTCTACACCCTTTCTAATAGTGTTGCCATTCTCCTTACTGGATTGGTCTCATCTTTCTCATCAAGTTCCTTTCCAATTCAGCTAGTCATCATTTTTATGTGTTCTCATTTTGCCCAGCCAGTTTGATACTTAACCTCCACACATTCTGATCTTTCTCTGAGCTGTTTCTTGACACAGATGTTCATTAGCTGATGGAAGAGAAGTACCTTATGTTTTGAACTAATTGCCCTATTTGTTTAGGTACGTTCACTTATTTGTGTTTTTTAAATCCCTGATTCTGAATGTTAGTGGTACATGACTGTACCACCTCCAGCACTCAATGGTCATGTGACTTGATTTGCTAAATAGGCAAGAAAAAAATAAACAATATTAAATAAGTAGATGCTTTTGTGGTGTATTTTTGAACACCAGAAACTGACAAGTGCCCTATCACTTGGGGACTGTGGGTGTGTGTGAAAGGGAGACAAGATAGAACTGAGGTGGGTTTGAGTAGTTACAGCAAAATGAAAAGAAGTAGTTATCAAGTGTTTGCAACATTCACTCTGGCTGGTATTTCCAGACACCTGGTTGGAGCCTGTGTGATTTTAATTGTCTTTTTAGCTCCTGGAGTGAAAAGAGGTTGGTAAGTTCTGGAGGCCAAATAGTTCTCAGCAATTAAAATGTTGGCAGCTCCCATGTCTCAGGTGAAAACACCCTCAGGCTTACTTTCCATTTCTGTGTCTTGTTGCTACCTGTGTTTTGATTGTAGTAAACCATGACAAGGCTGAAATCTGAACTATCAGAAGATACAGCACATTAATTAGGGCTTTGCTCTTCACATCTTTTTATCAACAGATCTTTTTTTCATCCCCTGAACCACACCCTTGCAAGAGCTGGATGCCCTGTTGTTTCCCAGTGGTAGTTGTGGTTTACATTACCCTTTGTTGAATCTGTCAAAACTACATAAGCTTAATTTGTTTGTGCAGCTCACCTTTTAATATATCCTTTCATAAATCCAGTTAAACAAACATAATTTTAGTCTTTTGATCTTTTATCTTCTCTAATCCTAAACACTTTGTCTTTATATAAATTTGGCTACAAGTGGGAAGGGTTTCTTTCAGTGTCTTAGTCTTGAATATGCCACTCCTTTGGTGTTGCTCTTACCCACTGTGATTTATTTATTTAACTTTCTTAAAGGGTACTTCACTACCTCTCTGTACTTTTTTTTTTTTTTTCCTATTTGTAATTGTGTGTACACTAACATTCTATACTGGGTTTTGTACCACGTAGGAGTTTTCTTTTCACATGGTGATGCTTCTTCTTTGCTTGAAACTCTGCAGGGTGGCACCCTGAATGAGGATTGTTTTCTTGTCTACTCAGGTTCAGTGATACACTTTTTGCTTTGAAGGTGTATTATAATATAAGAAACACTTTTATTTCTTGTATCTTGTATGGGATTAGGTGGCAGATAGTAAATACGTACAGTATCTCTGATTTGCTTTGTAAAAAGCTTATTCCCTGCTTAAGTTACATGAATCAGTTAACTAGTTCTGAATGAATGGTGAAGTTAACACAGTACTAAATTGGTTATTAGAAATAATAGACACAGTCTTCTTAGGGTTCTAGCGCTTGTCACTTACTTGGCTATATTTGCTAGGATGCAAGTAGGAGAGTATAAATATTTTTTATATATTTACATATAAATATCTTCGGTATTATTAATTACAGGAAGCTTGGCTATGACTTTGTCCTCCCTGCCCCATATCCAGCTGTCAGAATTGCAGCACTGTTTCTGCTTTGGTGGGTATGTTATTTGGACGTGTTGTCCATTCAAGTTGTTTTTCCCACTCATCTGAGTCTATTCTGGCTGCACCTTGCCAGACCTTGGACACAGCCATATGTAAAGCTAGGCTCTCAAGGGAGGTAGAGCTGATTTATGATTTTTGGCTTGGCTGCACATTAACAAAGCAGTAGGGAAGAGGTGTACACAGCATACTGTTGCTGTAGCCTTGTAGGTTTTTTCACTGTGTGCTCGGTTTCTAGACTGACTCTTACATGCCAGCAGTGGCCAAAGGAGCCACTTCTTAATTTTGATTCAGACCTTTTTGTTCTGTAGAAAAGATGTGTCTAGGGCAAGACTTAAAAAATAAAATAAAATTGAAAGAGTCATTGCTTATGAATGTTTGTTATCAAAGGTGCTCAGTGAAGAAAGATTTTTGCTGCAAAGATAAGTCACAGGTTTTCTGTTGCCCCGCATTAATTTCAGTATGGCAGTACTCTGGTCTGATAACACTTTTGCTCACTGTCGTCTGGTATGAAAGGATCAGGCAATCAGGCAGCTGTTTTGAGATATCCTGCAGTACATGAATCCTGTATTACCACTTACCATAAGGGCAACGATGTTGCTGAAGAAACTCTAAAGAAATGCATGTTTGTAATGAGTTCAGTTCCTAATTTGATGAGTCTAAATCAAGTTTCTTTATATGTTCTATCTGCACTAACTCACAATTAAGTAGAGAGAGTGTGAAAACTAAAATAAAGTGGATAACAGTACAAGAATGCTTTAAAAAAACAGATGAGGTAATACTTGCTTTTCCAGGAGAACAGAGTTGTAAGAGAAAGAAAGGAAGGCATTGTAAAAAAAAAGATTTTGTGACAGCAATCCCTGCCATTATTGTTTCTGCAGATTGCAAGAGTTTTAGAAGGAATGTGTGGATTACTCGTGGTGTAGTTGGACTGGATTTGGAAGTAAAAATGTGAAGCATTCTTTTAATCTTTTTTTCAAGAAGATAATTATTTCAGATTCATTCAAGTTCATTGTGGCAGCCATATAAAATTTATATCAAATACAGCTGGCATAGTTCTGTGAAGATATTGAAATAGTGCAAGGATACATTACTAATGACTGTAATATTAGGAGGAAAAGAATAAACACCAGATGTTGATGAGTGCGAGTATCTTCTTTCCAACCGGGTGTGCCGAGAATGAATTTGAATGCAAGAAGAAATAAAGTTCTGTGATAAAACTGAGAATTTGTGAAATGTTACCACCCACCCAGCCACATTTTGGCTGAAGATGAGGTTTTGGTAGCAGCTTCCTTGTAGCTGTCAAATACCTTCTGTTGATCTGATTTTTTTAATATATTAATTCGTCAAATTTTACACTTTGCTAGTTGTAGTTCAGCTCAATAATTAACACTTGTGCATACAATACTTGAAAAGGTACTTTTGTGTTGATGTGTATTTTGTCTTTTCATTCTTTGATATTTTGTTGAACATCAGTCTTTATTTTATTGAGCTTTAGGTGTGACATTATGATTTAAAAAAAAATAAAATAAAACTCACCTCCTAATACTAGATTAATTTTCCATATTTTCAAATGTTTTTTTCCATATGTTTTTACTTCTAAAATATTTTGGAGATGACTCCAGAAATGTTCCTAGAAAGTGGTTTTAGTGCAGTATTACACAAATCAATTTATTTAACTGTGTCCACTTAACAAGCTTGTACATATATATAATTTGTGTGCTTTAAGGTTTGGCTGTTTATATTTCAAACCTGAAGACAGACTTATGTGCTTGGAAACCTCCCTCATATCTGATTTTTCAGCATCATCAACTGATGTAATAACAGGCATCAAAACAGAAACCATGATTACTGTACCCTTCACTGCTGCTGATAAAAAAATGGTGAATGCCATAGGATAGCTTGTTCAAAACCTACTGAAAGTACCTGTGGCTTATTTTAATAATGTGCAACAGTAAGAATAATGGAAAGGTCAGTATGATTTAGTGTAAAGCATCAGGAAGTGCTTCACGTGTCTAGTAATTGATAACAGAGTGTATTTAGAAACAGGTTGTGCAGGACATTTCAAAAATAAAGGCAGCTTGAGATTTCCTAACTTTCCTACCATTTAGAAATGGTTCCTTAAAAAATTTGAGACTGCCTTTTAAACTCTACCCATTTTACAGAGTGCTGTATCCTGCACTATCTGTACTGTTAACACATCTTATTTGTGCAATGACTGATTAATTACCATCTTTTTTGATTGATGCAGAAAATGAAACAGTAGTAAAAGTTCTTCTGAAAACAAAAGAATTCCTGTGGCAAGTATGGCTTTTCTTAGCAATATCTGTAAATATGGTGCAGACTGTATATCTCTTACAGCATGAAACTCTCTTCAACTAGATAGATTCATGTGTGCAATTTACATTAGGTGCAATTCAGAAGTAATGTAGTGCGGCAAGCATGGTGATTCAGCAACGTTGTTGAAAACAAAGTACCCAGAGCTTGTACATCCTCCAGGCAAGTGACTTCACTACCTCTATGCAGACAGCAGTCAGTAATGATCTTACTTGAAATTTCTTAGTGGTCTGAACAGACAAATAAGGAGTAAATAAACTTACATTCACTCTCAAAGAAAGATGTAGATTCTTCCTTGCGAGTACATACATTGGGTTACAGATGTCACAGAAAAACAGATTTTCTGCAGCTTCTAGTGTACAGAAGTCTGGATTTTTTTTTTTTTTTTTTTACATTGAACTGGGCCCTTAGCTAGTAAAGAAAAGCAGTTTAAAAGGTACTTTGGCAGCTTTAGTATGCTCAAAATGTACACTTATTGCCATATCGTATCAAACACATTTGTAGCCTCTTTCACGCTAAACTTTTCTTAATGTGCTTTACAGAAACATATCAACATATTAAAGGGACACTGTCAAGGTTGTTAGTCCTAAAAATTGACCTACTTCGACACTGGACCCATATTGAAGTTTTTTACCTCTGAAATTTGTTCTGTGTACTTCTTCCTTCATAATTCTTTTACACAAGTATTGTATATGAACATAGGCTCAAGTTAATTTTTCTATTGAAGGAGGGAGTTGAGTAAAGATAGCGTAATGGTCGAAGTTTAATTCTGGGATATTTAACAGTGGTTCTTCTTGAGGTTAAGGTGTAACTGCTGTTACCATTAGTGTGAGGTCTCTGAGGAGATCCAAGTGCAAACACAAGGTGTGACTCAGGGGGATGAACGTGAACGGTGGTAGGTTGATACATACGGAAATGATTGAAGTCAACTGAAGGGCTGTATGGAGTACGATGTCCACTCAGAAAAAAAAACAAAAACTGTTTTCTGGCTTCCTGAACTGACTTCTTCTGCCTTCCAAATTTGACTTGCTTGCATTTGCTTGGAGCAGATATGCTCTACTTTCCCAGAGATTAGGCAGTCTGTTAGAAATGAGGTACTAATTAACCACTTAAAGGCTTGGATCTGCCAGCAGTTTAGTTTATGGGTACTGATTCAGCAAAGCAATCATGCAGCTCATTGCTTGCCAGGCTGGGAAAAATGCTATTGCAGACTGCTGAATTTATTTACATGACTCTCCTGTTCAAATTCTAACATTTTGCCAATGCTTTATTATTATCTTGCAGCTTATTTATTAAATAAAAATAAAGTCTATACTCTCTGGAGACAAATAGCTATAAAGAAAATGAAATAGAGTCATACACCAGCAGTTCTGGCTTGAGTATGAATGCTAAGCTCATAGAGTTTGCTTTTTCCCTCCTAAGTTGTCAGAATGACAAGTATTCTGAAATACAGGCAGATATACTTTCAAATACAACATGTACTGATCCAAAGTGTGGAGGTTCATTTTTAAAACTGAAATTCTACACATTGCTGTTCTGGTCAATTGTGTTACAAAAATCCAGTTCTGGGTACATGGCTGCACACGACTGACATCTCATCCCCTCTCTATTTGTTTTGGCCAGTAATATTAAGAAAAGAAATTACTCACAGCTGATGTTTTCATGACAACAGACCTCATGGTTTTACAGGAAAGCTGACATTTGTGAAGTCCTGTGCCAAATCCCACGCCAAGTCCCACATTTCCCAGGAGGTGTGATCTGGCAGTAGTTTTGCTGGATCCATACCAAAGAGAGAATTTAGCATCCTCCTGCAAATAATTTGCAAGCCAATGCTACTGGAAAGCAAGTGAGAAGTACTTATTCATCTGCATAAACTAGCTTAATCTATGTAATAAGGAAACATATTATTTCGTTATTCAGACATACTGTTGGTCTGTCACACCTGTGTAGCTCTCAGAAAGACCCACACTGTTTCAAGAGTCTAGTTAAAAGAAGTAAAACAGCACTGCTATTTATACTGCTACTGTATTTCCTCCGTGGTTCAATATCTAATGTTTCATGGTACTAATATTTGGGGATTTGGCTGTCATCAGAAATGAACTGCCATGGAAGCACTTATTTTAACAGAGATGCTATGTTGAGAAGGGTATAGACTTGCATTTCATTTTGTAATGTCAGAAAAATTTGCTATGTTTGATTTCTTTTCCTTTGCTCTCTTCTTTGGGGAATTAATTTTTACAACAAATGGACATTAGAGTTGGATTTTAGAACTGATTCTGTGCAGTTTTCATGGATGCCTCTGGCTAGCTGAAGGCTGCCATCATATAACTGTTGCTTCCAGCTAGGCTACTTGGTTGGTCTCAACTCCCATTTTTTTCCCCCTTCCCCTCAGGAAAATTCACCGAAGTTTGTATCCCTCCTGGCTAACCCCGTGGCTGTCTTAATAACCTGAAGCCTGTCCCCAGGCTAGCTGTCTTGGTTTCTCATCCTCTGTCTTGCAAACCCAAATGTATTTAATGTGACTTCAGCAGAGGGTCAGGATTACTCTGGGCCCGCTGTCGGCTCTATTCTGCTCTCTTTTTAAGCTGCTTTGGGTCCTAACACAGGACTTCAGCAAAAGACATGAACTAATCTCTATTTCCAATTTCTGACAGCTCTTCTGTGTCCACCTGGGGTATATTTGCTTGCTTAGCACAGAGCAGTAGAGCAGTGATCAATAAAGGGTTTAGATGAAGATATGGCCCAAGTATATAATAAAACCCAACACTTCCTATGGAGTTTCTCTCAGTAAAAATGGAGTTGCAATGCTATATTTATGGCACAGATGTGATCAGCATGCTCTCATTGCCACTCCTTTGAAAACTCTCGTGAAAAATCACCATACTTTTGAGCACTTTATTTAAAGTGGTAACTGAAGGAACATGATTTACAACCCAAAGATAAATACACTGAAAGTCGTTTTTTTGAGAACTGTTTTCACTTTTTTTCTATTAATCTTCTTTAATTTTTGTCACTCAGTCCAAGTGTTATGCCCATTACTATTTCTACTGTCGGTTTTAAAATTCTAATTCCTTCAGGGTTTTGGTTTTTTTTTTTCAGTATTTGCCAGAGAAAACCTTTCTTCAGAGAGTTGTGCCTCAGAGTCTGGCAATTGTTCTGTAGCTACAGTGCTGTATACATGAACTTTCATGTGTCTCGTTTTTATTGTATTTATCAAAACATATCATAAAACTGTGGTAACGCAGTGGAAAACTGTATTAAAGCTACAGCTTCTGGATGTTGAGAATATCATTGCTGCCATCAGCCCTACAGCTGCAAGATCATTTAGACCTAGTTACATTAACTTCCCTCAATTACTAGTTCCCAAAATTGCTTGCCAGTGGTGAATCACAAGGTCTCTTATATGGTGAGGAGTTTTTATAGTTTCTAAAAAAAAAAAGACAACAGCAACACATGGTTGAATCATAGAATAGTTGAGGTTGGAAGGGAACCTTGGAAGCTGTCTGATCCTACTTCCTGCTCTGAACAGGTGTGACCTGAGAGTTAGGTCACTCTTCTGTTCTTATTTCTTGCATCTATACTGTTTATGTGTGTAGTGTTTTCATATGCATTATGTTCATTACCTAGATCCTTAGTCTAGAAAAAAAAATCAGAATTTAAAACGTTTAAAACATAGGCACATACACTGCCAAACCTTTCAAACTGCGATGCAGCCTGTAAGGCTACATGTCATAAAAGTAAATGATTTGTTTAGAAGGACTGTGAGAAATCAATATTAAAATAATCCTTGACATTACTGCTCTCACTACGACTTTTCAGCTTGTTCAGATTATTTACTTTCTGATTTTGTGGCCTCAATGGCTTTCACCTGTAAGAACTTCTGGTATGCAGGGAGCTGCATTTCACTACTTGCAATTATTTTTTCCTGATGCTTTCTGAAGTTCATTTGTTATTACTGATATTTCTTTCACATTCTGTACTAAATTCTTGTTTTAACATTTCATTGAATTCCAATTTGACTTGTGAACATACACCTGTCACTTGTGAAATTACAGCACTTGCCATCTTATTTCTGTCTGTTTTTCTTTGTCTATAGAGTGTTCAAGTTTCCTCTGAGTTCTTGCCTTAACGTAGGATACTTTACTAATTATTTTTCAGTGTATACTGTACTTAATTATCTACTGGCTTTAGTTTTAATGCCCCTCTTGCAGCCCGACTGGAATCTGAAGTGGTTAGTCCACAGTGTTGTGCCTCCAAAATATACAGAAGCATTCAAAGGAAAAGAGAAAGTATTCTCAGTGACAGAAGAAAAAGAAATGGCAATTATTTGCAGTGATTCTAGCTGAAGTACATTTACTTTTGTTCATGTATTTCTAATAGAGACAGTTTTTGTTTATGCTGCAAAGGAAAGAAGGAAAGTGTAGATGTTGTTCAAAGCATGCCATTTAAAGACAGATGTTTCTCAGTAAAAGAGGTCTGGTGGCTCTCTGTGACAGCAATGATACAAAAATACCATTTACTTGATTTTTAATGGAAGCATCAAGTATATATTTCATATCCACTCAAAGAGAAGAGCAGTCTTGATTTTTATGTCCTGTATATTCACAAGGAAATCCAACTGCATTGTTCTGAAGTCTGACTCTGCACTTTTGCCTAATCAGAGCAATTTTCCTGCTTGTCATGCATAACATTACTACAGCTTTAAGCAATTAATTGGATAGTTCTGTACTAAGATATCCCCAAACTGGAGACTTGTGGAGCATAATAGATGAGCTGTCTGCATCAGAACTGCAGCCTTAAAGATGACAACCTGCAATGTCCAGCAAAATTTCTTTCTTGAGTGGCAGTCCTTATTACTGACATACATTTGATGTATTCTAAGCACTATCTATTGCGTGTCAGTTTATAGACTTCTAATTCTGCAGACTTTTCAAATTTGTTTTGAAATTCTCAATATGAGGTTTAGGAGAAAGCCTCACGAACTGAGATCCTTCCCAGCTCTTCTTGACGATTACAACCTCATTATAAGCCTCATTTTGTGAAAAATAGAATTTGGGTATCTTTGACCAAGCTTCCTTCTCTTATCATGATGTACTAAGCAGTGACTGGCTGTCATTCTCTATCACAGAAGGAGCCGAGTATGTTTAATGCCCACCGTAATGGTTTTTGTAGAGGAGTGGTAATGGGTAGTAGATCACTAACGATGAGAAACGAACTGCAGTGCAATGGTTAATTTCTCCCATAGCTCAGAGTTACTGTGTACGCTGCTTATGACAAATAACTGTTTCTAAAATATTTTTTATTAAAACTTATTTTTTTTGTAAGTCAGCTAGTCATTAATTTCATGAGAAAAATACACAATTTGGAGATGGCAATGTAGTGTGATGACAGATTTGACTTTCAGGGGAGACCAGGGTTTTTTGAACTCTCCTTGTATGCATCACTGTCTTGATTTTCAGTAAATTTGATTATAACTAACATTTTTGTCATTATATCATGTCTTTATTATTTTATATGATAAGTACTGTACTTTCCTTAATTAATAAAGTGGTCCATTAGCATCCTTTAAATGTGCCAGTTACTTCAGTGCAGCCATAAGTAGAAAATAAGACTGATAGATAGCTATCAGTATGTTTTGGATCCACATACGAGGACTTTCCTCTTTAATTTTCAAACCCACATTGCGTCAGTTATAGATTACTGTGAACTTTCTGTCTGCATGGTCCACATGTTTGAGCTGAGTAGTGTTCAGGACAGACCACAGCAATGTAAGGAGCCACATGCACCTACAGTAGTTACCTCACTGTTTTCTCCTTTTCTGTCTAGTCTGGTTTTGGCATACTCTGGTTCTGATATTTCAGGATAAATGGGATTGTGTTGTGGCCAAGTAGATGCTGAGAGAGTCGAAAAGTCTCTGGCTTGGCTGCTGAAGTCCTACTCAGGGAATTTAAAGCTTGCCAATATCCTGCTGTAATTTCTGAGTCAGGTAATTTCCTTTCCAAAACAGCCATTTAGTAGCACACAATCGTTTGAAACTCTTGATTGAGGGCAGCCATTGTCACATGAAGTCAAGTTCCTCTCAGCAATTAACAAATTGAGTGGTGTCAGTAGAGCTCATTCCTGGCTTTGCAGTGCTTTTTTTAGGAATTACGATAGTGTTTGCTGTCAGCCAGGATTCATCCACGGTAAGAAGGGGAACAACAATCAGAAAGGATTAAGAAAAACTGCTTTATCTGGATTTTATGATTAGATGAGGGATTAGCTGAAATAATAATTTAAAAAAAAAGGTAAAAACAAAAAATAATACAAGATAAAACCTGAGAGTGTCACTTGCCTTGGAGTATAAATTCTATTGTTGCAGGGAAAATAAAAGAAAGCAACAGACACTGTTAGACTCAGTTAGGTGCTTTGATGGGAGACTCATCTTCAGGAGAGGCCAGGCAGCAGGTCAGCTATGAAAGCAGACTTTAAAAATAAAAATGAAATATTGGCAACCATTTCTATACTAACCCCAGTCAGAAATGCCCTTGGGCAGAGGCACTTACTGTTCTTACATGACTAGGGAGTGTTATTTTCTTGCAGGATATTTTTACTATAGGTCAGCTACTCAAGAGGTATTTTACTGTACTGCAAAGACAGTCTGGTATCTTCTTTATCCATCTATTTTCTCACCTCCTTCACAAATATTGCTAAATATATGATTATATCTACAATCATATATACGTAGATATACATTACTGGACCAATGTAACCACTAAACTGCATCAAAAAATGAAAAATACATAATAACTTCCTTATTGCAAGTTCTAATGAAAAAGAACAATGCTTCCATTTTATGTATATGTCATTTTCCTACAAGTTTCAGACTTTTGGTGACTGAAAGAAAACTTTCTTCCAGCAGGACACAGGATTAGGCCTGCATTACCATATTTATTATTTACAGATTTGTTCTCTGAAGTTGCTGGTTCTCTGTCAGGAGGGTTTAATGTGTAGGATCAATGTGTATCAGTTTTGTCCTGCCCACAAGTGCCAGTGGTGGCAGGAAATGAACAGGGACATTAACTTAGTGATTAGTTAATCTGGACATGAACGAACATGACTACTTATATTTAGTCCCTGTTCAGAATTGAAAGGAAAAATTTTAAGAGTCTAGAGATATGACATGTTAGTGATATTATCAAACATCTTCAGAACTAAACGAAAAATGTAACAGCATCATTTACAGCACACAAGAGATTGTGTGTAAATGTGGCACTTGATATTCAGTACCGCATATGCAATTTTAACATGATTCTGAATATTACTAAATTTAGTTAAAAATAAAAATGATGGTTATGAAGTATTTCAAAATAAGTATTGTAACATTTTTATTGTAATAATTATATCAATACATTTTAAAATTTGGAAGTTATTTGAAACAGCCTAAAAATTCAGATTGTCAATTGTCAAAGGCTTTTGCTATCAGATGTATTATTATGAGTTTATTATCTATCCTTTTTCCTTAACAAGCATAACTGTTTAAAGTGATGTGAAAGACTTCTTAGGTCTCTGAAGTGTTTAAGTGACACAGGCAGTTCAAAATCATTTAGACTATTTTCTGTATCATGTGGAAACCACACTTGCAGAAGCTTCATGATCCTATGAAGGGTCAGTCAACAAGTTGGCTAGTGAGTATACACAGTTTTGCAAAACCTGTTGGGCAGTATTGTAGAAGTTTTGTTTGGTATCACAGTCCAGAATCTGTATGCAAGCAATTATATACTGGCTTACTTAAGTAACCACTGATGTCTTAACGTATGTTTTAAAACAGAGAAAGAAAAGAAAGAAATGGAATAAAGTAAATTAGTTATAGTTTGACATAAAATATTAATGAAATCTGTTTCATATCTTCTTATAAATTAAAGCTTTTCTGAACAAGTTAGCTGTGATTAATCATATTTCCTTGTGACCATAAGTTTTGTCATTAACAGATATTATATTCAGGTAAAAAGGAATCAAGGGAAGTGTTCTCTTTGGTAAACAAAGTATTACAAATCCTTGCTACTTGCTTTTGATTTGTTGCATAAATCAATAAAAGAAGCATTGAAATTTACTGAGGCGCTGAAAAAAAATGTGATTTTTAACAGAATTCTCTAAATGAATGATGTGTTTCAGTGCTTTATACTAGAAATCATTAGAGACAAAGCAGAACTAAATTCTGCCTTTCATAAGAGTGTAAGTATCATACATAGTTCTGCTAGTGTTTGTTCAAAATACTCAGCAAAATTAACAATGTTTAATCTGTTAATGGTATTTATTAATAAAGAGTGAGCAAACATTCAGTTCTCAACACAACGAATTAAAATGTGTCACAATTACAAGATGGTTAACCATTTTTGAAACAGTATAGAAAACAACCTCTGCTCTCCCCAGTGAAAATTTTTGTAGGTGTAAGAATGGAGGATAGCCTGAATATTTAAGAGGATTTCTTGACACAGTTTAAGATAAAAACCCAAAAAAGAGTGAAAGAAACATGACAGGCTTTGCTAGTGTAATAATAAGCAACGTTTTTTGCCAGTACTGTAAATATCTGTAGCTAATATGATTATTGTAAAGCAGACGTGTCCAGTGTCAGTATCACATAATTGTAAAACTAATGCTTTTTTTTTCCCTCTGATGTAGAAAATAAAGAGTTTCGCTGTGGGAGTGACCTCACCCTTGCAGACACCCTCTACTTTTTCTACTATTATACATTGTTATAATTTGTATTTTACTCCACTTGTTTTACTCTGGTAGTAAATATTGCTGTTTATTATTTGTTCCCCTGCTTTGCAGAAACAGGAATTCTAGCAATTTGTTCTTTTTATTTATGTACATGGTTCTTGTCCAGCACCTCTGTATCACCTGACAATTGCATTTCCCCTTTGCTTTCTCTGTTTCTCTTTTATGAAGGATTGAGCTGTGTTGTATCCCCTAATCCTTTCAAAATGCTACCTACCTTTCTAAATGATGGCAACCTTCTGACATGGCAAGGCGGTGAGAAAGGTGAAAGCCACATCAGAAGGACTGCTAAGTCTGTTGTGACAAGAGGGGAGGAGTGCACTGAACGGTTCCATGTGGGTCTGAAGGCACTTCCTTGCCTCGTGTGTCTGATGGAGAGAGGCTGCGAATCAAGGATGCTTGTGGTTTTCTGTGCTGATGCTCTGTCAAGCATGCATCTCTCTCTTCCTTGGCTCTTTCCTGCATTGCTCTTTCCCTTCCCTTCCCTTCCTAACAGCCACAGAAAAGGTAGAATAGGACAAGGCTTTGCTAGGAATTATGCAGCTCATGTTGAAAATAAGCAAATTACCTTTCCCAATAGAAAAAGCAGAGTGAGTGAAAGGGGCTAATTTGTGATAGTGTGTGTCAGATGCACTGACTTCCTGGATTGCAGCCTGGATTGGTTGTTATTTCAGTCCTGAATTCACTTTAAGGAGAAAGCTATGTTCTTTCCTCTCTTTTGTGCTCAGTAAGGTCCTCATTTACATGAAGCTGTCAAATGTTATGACATTTAATGTTAATAATGCCACTTTCATTATCTTCATAAATGTTTCTGGTGGTATTGTCATAACTAGAGTCACTGAAGAAACCTCTGCTAAGATGCCTGTTACAGGCCCCTAAAGAAGGGCAGATGCCTTTCTTTCTATCATCTCCAACATTCCATTCTTGTGGGACAACACTTAGAGAGCTTACTCTTGCATTGCATAAATATTTTCTAATTCTCAAAATCATACTTTTGCCAACAGTGTGCCAATAACTATAGAAAATTAAGTTTAAATTGAAGTGCTCAGCCATTCTTTTGGTGCTCTTGTTGGGAAATAGGAGGGCAGTTTCAAACTAGAAGTCATAATGTCAAATATGTTGATCAATCTGAAAATTCATAACGAGATACAAGAATGACATTTTAAGGTACTAGAAATGATGAGCTGAATGGAATATATAAAATAAATACAAACCTAAATGCTGACTAATTTAAAAACAAGTTTTGCTGATGTTGTCATAATCAGAAAAGGCTTTTTTTGTGTTTGTATTCCTTTCAATGTTTAACTTTTTCTGCTCTAGCAGAAGTCTGGAACTTCTGAAGCTGAAAGTTAATAGGAAATAACAGCAATGATATGTTCATTCTGTAGAATAATGTATATACAATTTAATATGAATTTGAAGTCCCAAAAGCTGTCTTGTTTATGGAATGTA
Source organism: Oreortyx pictus (assembly GCA_036925125.1). Taxonomy (NCBI): domain Eukaryota; kingdom Metazoa; phylum Chordata; class Aves; order Galliformes; family Odontophoridae; genus Oreortyx; species Oreortyx pictus. Next base: position 58,948,182 of record JAUPFR010000003.1, read on the forward strand.
ATTTTATTTTTCCAACCTACAGAAAGAGAAGACGAGACTAGATGATATTCAGTAGAATTTTTAAAACAGTAGTAAATCCAGGACTATAAATCATATTCATATTCCTGTGTTCACTGCAGTATGTGAGCAGATCCACAAGAGAGTTACTGTCCTCATAAAATTCCAGCTCAGGTTTGAAAATCCAGGTGTCCCGGATAAGCATAAAATTTTGTGTGCTCCCTTCTAAGGGAAAGTTCAAAAGACTTAGATTTTTTGTGTAATTTGGATAAGCAACTAGAATTTCATGCTTATCCAAATAGTGCTAAACCTCTTAGTCTTTGAACTTTCCCTTAGAAGGGAGCATCAGAAGAAAATTAAAGGAGAGGAGTGTGTAGAAGGGTTCAAGCAAAGAGGAAGAACAGAAAAAGAGAAGGGATATCTGTGTGTGTGTGAATGTGGAAGGGCATTTTGCAGTGATACAGAAGATCTACTTTGAATGAATCAAATGATAAAATGTTCGTGGAAATACTGCACATGTATTTCAGCATTGTGTGTGAGCAAGCCTTCAGGTCCAAACTTTCCAAAGGGCTGAGTCTGTATTTAAACATTTGAGTATAGTTGGTAAATTTATCAAAGTCTTTGAAAATCAGTCCATGCACACAGTAGATTGAGACTAGAATTTGAATTCTGCTCTGAAAACTAAGATGACTACTATCATGTGGTAACCTACTTTTCTTCCTTACATTCAAAACACAGAAATAATTGTGGTAAGATGTGCTAGTAAAATAACTGCATTTAAGAGTTCCATGTCCTTTAACGTTTTTCTCACAAATGCCTAGTTTGCTTTGGTATTAGGGCTCAAATCATTAGTAAAAACAGATATTCTAATAAAATGACTATATATTCATATTTATAATGCATAAATGAATGGTTTTGAGACAAAATGTAGCAAGGAAAGATAAAACAAAGTGATAGAGTCAAAATCATTTTTAAAAGGCAAAAAAAATCTATATCACAAAGAATCATCGTTGCTTTACTGAGCCCTTAATCCAGTTTCTCTGTGAAACTGGAAGGTCTAATTGAAACTGAGTTAAATGTTGTCTGAATGAAGCAATGAATGCAAGTAATTCTTAATTTGAACCTATGATTTAACTGAATACCTGTTTAATTGAAACCAATTCAATTTAGTTGAAAACTGTTTTTCCTGGTAGAGCTTGTTCACGATTAACCGACTACTGACGTGTGTTAAATATTCACTGAGAAACAAATTTTGATTCCTTCCATGTCAATAACAATTTCTTACAGAAGTTAGTGATAAGAAACATGCATACCGTTAATGTTATAAATCCCAGAAATTAAACAGTTTGAAATCTGTACAAAATTTGCAGCTCATATTTTTGAGACGATATATAAAGTCTGCTAAGTGTTGTTAAGTCTAACTATGTAATGACCAGGTGAACTTTTAAGTTAAAACTCAGAAATGTAAGTTTATATCTTGAGAGTATGACACATCAATGTAACGTAGTAAATCACCCTCACTGGAAAAGCCTCTGTCTTCAACCTTCTCCAGTGGGGCTGCATAGACCAGGTTGCTCAAGCCCATGTCTGAGAGGCTTCTGGAGATGGTTGAGGATGAGAACCCACAGACTCTATGGGCAGCCTGGGAGAACATCCTGTGTTCTAGTTTGTGCCTGTTACCTCTTGTCTTGGACCTGGGCACCACTGTGAAGAACTTGCCTCCATCTTCCTTGACATTAATGGTAACAGTGCAGTGTTCCGTTTTCCTTAGGGTATCTTTTGTTTCTTCCTTTTTTTTTTTTTTTTCACCAAACAACTTAAATACTTTACTAAGTTGCTGCAGTGACTGGATTCCTATAGTGTGCAGCTGTATTAGCGGTGGTTTGTGCCCTTCAGCTGGCACCTCTCTGTGCTTCAGTATTGGCCTCTCCTCTCACAAGACAGCACTTGTACACTGAGTTGTTATGACACAGTTGCTGTGATAAAGATAACATATCAAAATAACATAGATCAGCCAGGGAAACTTCTACAGTTGATCTGCACATCTTCTAAATAAGAAAGCCACATCAAGTTGCACCATCTTGCTGAAAAAACAGCCAAAGAAAAAAAAAACCCACAACATAGAAATAGCAGCCCTTTGCGATACCCATTGAAAAAAAAACACTTATTTAATTGAATTTCATACTTCAGTGGGGTTTGCATCCAACAGTGTTAGTAGAAGTTTATTCATGATATAGAGAACTATAATGTGTAGGAAGGGAAACTTGATAGTCAGATTAGGACATTTAACTGTTGGTATGAATCTAGTCCATAGAGAAAAATAGATTTACTTTGCTATTAAGGCAAAGAAGATGCTCATACTTTTGTTTCACTTCTATTTTACTTATTTATTTGTTTATTTTCTGGATGTGTGAGGATACTTTCTGTTAGATAATAAAAAAAAGTTGATACATTGATCTCCTATCATTACTTGTCTTCTGTGAATTTTAACAGTCTTGGAGTTTTTCCCTCAATGAAATGGGACCGAATGACATTAGATGAAGGCTTACCATATGTACTAATAGAAGTAGATGCATCTATCAGGATGAGAAAGATATTCAAGTACAAAGATTGTCATTGCTAAAATAATACTAAACCATAAGAATATAGATATATATGCTGAATTTTGAATCCAGTGTTAGTATTTACTAATACCTAAAAAAATTGCGTGTGTTGAAAAACGTGCATATTCTGAACAGAGCATGAAGACACTGAAAAAAAAGGAAATTAAAAGCAACAGCTCTTAATGAACAGTATGCAAGTATGCAGTCTGGCTACATAATCTCTGCTCAGGAATCTCTAAATTTGTACCACTCCTTGACCTGGATCTCTGTGGGACTTGAGTTACAACTACTTGAGACGGTCAAAATTGCTCACTGTTTCCTGTCTCCTGCATATACATTCTGTCCACAGTATCTCAAGCACTTTAAAGCTTTTGGTGAAAGACATCATAAAATGAATCTACATAACTGTCTGTAAATCTAGGTACTGTATTAGCTTATCCAAATACTTGTCCTAATTATAAATGTTAACATTTTTTTTAATTTTATATGCAACAGATATCTAATACAATTTGCTTTATGCTTTTCATTACTATCAAGATTAATGTTTTCTGCTTTATTAATGTGAGATAGTTTTACTTTATTGCAAGGGTTTGCTTTCGGTTTCATAAATGAATGAATTCACAATTTCTTTTGCATGCATGAGAAATTTATAAATTTGTGTTTATCTTTTTTTATTTGGAATATATATACATATATATTGCCTTTGAATAAAACTTTCAATTTCTTAATGAGATTGAGTGGGATATTTATATGTATTTAAATGTATTTATAACCTTAGAAAGAAAAAAGTATTTAATTTGCTAGCATTGTTTAGAATAGATTCTGCAAGCAGGATTCTTGAATTCTCCTTCTCTTGTTTCAAATCCAAGAAACGTAGTAAGAAAAGAAAATACTTTGGTTACTCTGAAAGTAATGCCTCCTAATTATTTCCATGGAAGATGCAACAGATACAAAGAACACAATAACTGTTTGATAGAACAAATTCTCAGCTACAAAACACTATTTTTTTTAACAGACTCACCACCATTAGCTGTTCATAAGAAAGGGATGTCTGGACCTTGGGATTGGATTAGAAGGACCTAGCCTGTTATAGGCAGCTCAGCTGCAGGGACATTTCCCAAGAGGAACTGAAAGTTTGCCCTCTTATTAACACCTAATTTTTTCTTGTTTGTTTGATTATTTTTATTAGCTATTCCATCTCCTGGCTCACAAGTACAAAGCCTACAAGTTACTTGGCCTTACATGTTTATGCCTTTAAGATACCACTTCTGATAACAGAGATCTGCTATTATTTTCTAGCAGGCCTCACTTTCAGATTTTTAATAAAATCTAGCACCAAGCATTCAAAAATTCTTTGCTTCTGTTTTACTTTAGATTTGAATCTTCCATGAGAAGAGTTTTTTTATTGCTTGCTGCCATTGGCACATGAGCTAATATCCCTTCCAATCAAGCAAAGCACATAATTACTTACATGAAAAGCAAACTCTTTGGGAAAATTCTCAGCTAAACCCATCCCTTGAAGGAAAATAGGAAGGGCACTGGCAATTAGATAATCTGCACTTCAGACATGAACAAACACATTTACCAGATAATTAGTAGATACTTTTCTAAGTATTTCTGGCACTGAGATCCAAAAGCAGTGCTAAGGCAGGTAAGCTCATCTGATGAGAAAAGCCCTGTGGCTGCAACAGACTGCTAACTTGAGAGGGAGAAATGCCATGTATTGTAACTCCTTGCATGCTTCAGACACTCAGTGTTCTTTGTCTTGAGTCTTCAGCTGCTGTTATCTGTTCTTTCATGAGCTGGAAGGCAAGAAATGTCACATTCAGAGAAAGATCAGCCTCCTGTGAACTATCTACTTATTGCTGGAAAAAAAAAAACATGCTTTGAAGACCTTGAAACTGGTATCTTGGGCAGACTAAGGTGAAGGAGCACATACATTGAATAAAATTGTCCAGAAATAACTTCTGGTCTGTGTTATTGTGGGAAAAGGGGACCAGATATACTGTGCTATAAACAGATCCAACACTATCATTTGGGTAGTAGCTAGTCTGCCAGGGAATTCGATACTGAGATAGATGACTCCAGACAATAGACATCAATCTCTGGAGGCCTGTGGATTTTGGTCTGGACCACAAAGAATGTTAGGAAACAAATGCTTGTAACACCTTTGTGTCTCCAAAGTTAATGTGTGGTACTCCTAAAGAAGTTCTGACAGATGAAGTAGACAATGTTGGGATTATTCGTATCCTCTTTAGCTGTGATTAAAAGATTGAAAGTGAAGAGACAATGTAATTTCTGTGTTTGTGTATGTACATATGTGTACACATAGATGTATACAAATATACACAAGGAATATATATATTTAAATAATATGAATGAAAATTGTCTGGCACGCAACCTTCATTAGTAAGTGATCAAGAACAAAATTGAACAAATAATAGAGGGATCTTACAGTTTCATTGAAAATATAAAGCTTTCTAGGCTAACCAATACTGTGAACAAATCTCTTTTTTCAAAACACAAAGTGTCTGTGATACTTGAAACCAGAAGTTTACAAAACAGTCTTTGAAATGCTTGTTTCCTAGTGAGTTCTATGCTTGTAGAAAGTTACTGGAAACATTTCTCAGTGATCAAAATAATAAAAGACAATCACCTGAATGTATTCACACAGTCTCCAATGTTACTGGCTTTTTTCTCTTTATCTCTGTGAACATAAGTATGTGTTTGTATTCATCCACATTATATAATGCATAGAGGACATGCTTATCTAATAATATACAGTTATAAGTTATTTTTGATAACTGAAATGAAATGACCTTTTCTCATGAGTACACTACATGTACGGTACTTAAAAATGTATTTCAATAATATTTTTTATTTTTACTTTAGTACAGAGCAAACACTGTGTTCAAAAACTAAACATCTTAAAAGTAATAGCAATACATTTTTCCAGACTAGTCTTGTGGTACACACTCATAATACTACATGTAGTGTACTATGATTGAAAAGATGATATCTGTAATAAGTTGCAAGCTTTCCTCCAAAGTACGTTAGAAATACATTGCTTCATTTGGCAAGACTTTAAAGAATCTCAGCATGTCTAATTTTAATCTTATGTTATATGATAATTGCCAACCACAGGTTGTACAAAAATGAGAGACGGTTGTAATTCTGGCACTGTAGCCAAACACCACTTCCTCCAGAAGGCAGCTTTCAATTTTTTTTTTTTTCTGTTTTGTTTTATACTTGTGCTAATCGGGTGAATATTAAATGACACTTTGTATTTCTCAAGCATTAGAATCTGTCCCATGTGTGCTGTTGTAGTTTCAACAGCTATATAGGAAATACAGTGATACTGCTTTGCTGACAAGGAAGCAAAATTCTCTAATGTTTGTACGACATTCTGAGACCTACACACAGAAGCTGCTTTGTAAATGCCTATTTATAAAGTCACTAAATATTATTGTAGCTGTGTGGCGTTATAGATAACAACAGAAACGTTGTACTCTTAGTGGCCAAAGAAATACAAGTTGTCTAGCATGTTAAGGAAAACTTAATGCTATTAGGAGAGACCTATTACTTTATTTGCATGCATTTATATAGCAGTTTTAATACAGAACTTGTTTATTCTGTGTTTTTACTTTTATTTTGGAAATAATAATTTTTGGAAATAAGATCACAAGACTGTAAAACCTACCTCTACCTATTGAGAATGATTTTTTTTTAATGTTATCTGTCTGAAAGCTAGACATCTAAACACACTAGTCAGTTGTATTCTCTGTGATCACCATAGAAAAACACGCATCTCCTGAGGGCAGTTCTTCCTTGGTATGCATCTAAAGTAGGTGGGATGAAACACCCTCTGGAGATGTCTATCTGCATCCATTAACTATAGAGGGAGTCTATTTCAGATTAGCTTTAGCTACCTAGAAGTTAAAGATCTCATGGAGCTGAAGATCTCCCCTGCTGCTCTATTAGTGAAAGATGTTTCCAAACCTCACAGATCTTTAATAAAAAAGAATGAATGAAACCCTGACCCTACTAAACTCAGTGACTCCACAGACTTCAGGCCAGCACTGCTGCTGTCAGGTTTGGGTCTGTTTATGTGTCTGCAAAATATCCAACTTCAATCTAAGTTTTCTTCTTAAATAAAGGTTGTGATTGTGTGAAGCTGTTTTACAAGCACAGCAAGCTTTTGCAGCTGCAACTTATTGAAAACATAACTGAATTTAGGAAGAGATATAATCTATGTAATGTTTGTTCTTTACTGAAGCAAGCATTTATCTACTGCATTTAATTATTTGTTTATTCAGTTCAAGCAAACTCCTAAATATTTCCTGCCTTTATTCACTTACTTAAAACACTGACAGTCTAGGAGTTAAGGGGAAAGTAGAAATGGCAGACAGACAACTTTAAGCAGAGAAAGAAAGGCAGTATTCACATTGCTGCAATAAAATTGAATTTTGCCACCCCATACATGAAAACAAAGTAAATTACTTTTCCCTTATCTCAAAGGTGACAAATTGAATTTTGCCTATGCGACTAAGAAACTTTGATCAGGCCCTCAAATTGATGGTCCCCTTTCTGATTTCCCATAACTCCTGCTTTCTTTGCAGGGTGCTGATCATATAAGCAGAAGATACCATGTCTAACCTAGGCTGACAAGTCAGACTTGTAGCAAACAGACAGAAGGAGTTAATGTATATTTACAGTTACAACTTCCTATCTGATTACCAGAGAAATATTTATATCTTTACATATTCAGTTTCCACTCATCATTACTTATGTCATAGGATATCTCTAAAGCGGAAAAGATTCTTGAAACACAGAAGATGTAATGTCAGGAGAAACAAAATTCGCTAAAGTAAAAATTTGCTAGAGTAAGACTATTCATGAAAGGAACTGAGCAGACAATGAATATTAACCTCAACAGAATATATGCAACAAGAAAGGTACCCAGTATTTTGTGAAGATAGAAATCACCCAGTAATGTGCACTGATTTTAATAGTTTACTAAATGAGTAAGAGGTATCAAGACATACGTGATACTGAGCACAAGTAAGTACAGACATCCTTTACTTCCATGTTATACCATATAATAGAAAAAACTGGGCATTAAAATGCAGATAATAAGCTGTTGGTTATGGAGCCTGGCAGCAGTTTTGGTTCCTGGCTACTTATTTCATGTTCAGTCCCAGGACAGTCCAGTGAATATCTTTAGGAAATGTGTCTATCATATTGTAATATCCTTTATTCAAAGAATGGCTTGGGTTGAAAGAGATGTTATTAGATGTACTGTTATCCTATTCAGTGTTATGTTTCTTCAGTCAGTGCATTTGTTACTCAGTGTTTTAGAGGTGTCTTGAATGGGCTGCTTTGGTGAGTTTTTGAAGAGACTGCATGGCTCAGCATCAAGGCAAGCCCTAATAAATTGCAGGTAGCAATTTATTACTGGAAGCCTACCAGTTGGAGTTTCCATAGATCCCTTATTATTTATGAAAAATGACTACACAATCACATGTTATAATTTGAAACAGCTATGAAATATCAGGGAATTTATATATATATATATATATATTTTAACCTGAGTTTCCCCTTTTTTTTTCCCGAGATTGGATTTGTCTGCATTTCTTCACATTTTCTGCGATGTTATTTGCCTTCTGTTCTCTTACTAAGCTGAATGTTCTGAGAAATTCAGGGTACTTACAAGAGTCCCATTTTTCTTCCTTTTGTATTGACCTTGCAAGACTCTTTAATAGCTTGTGCTCCTCAGCTGAGATTGCATGGTGTCAGGAAGGTCAAGATGGTTTGTGAGCTCTTCCTTGTGCGACAAGTAAGTTTTAGCTGCATATACACCTAAATACTGTCTCACGCTCTGATGGCTTTCTGAAGTTGCTAAGCCTGCACACCCTTAAGAAGATGGATTGCTCATGATCTGTGTATGAGATGCTGTTGCTGTAGTCTGTCTTCAGCTCCATCTCACATATCTCACCTCTGGGCAACAGCACAGTGTAATTGATGTTCACTATGCCTCAAGGGGTTAAAGATTAATGCACCACAAAGGTATCATGCAAGCTGCAGTTTCAAGGAGCTCGACTGTGATCTGCAATATTAGGTTTCATTGAGAAGTTAAAAAAGAAGTTGCACCAGAATGTAAATTAGGTCAGCAGCTGTAAATAGTTGAATGGAGTCATAACTTTCTGAAACTTTTTGTTGCTTCAGTATATGACTTCACCATAAACACTGAATGGGTTTATTTTTGACAGCAATATTTTCTTGATTACAAGTAGTGAAGCAGTATGCAACAACAGTTATTTTAAAAATTTCAGAGCAATTTATGTAATTTTAAGAATTAAAAAAATGTAAATGAATCCAGAAGCCCTGATTTTCCTGCTTAGTTTATAACTTATGGCTTCAGTGAGAAGTCACAAGGAGCAGAATAAAAGTCCTCCATAGATGCACTCCAGGTATGTATATGCTTATAAATGAAGTTAAAAAATAAGCATATATTCATACCCTCTCACCTTTATTTTTGATTTTTTTTTTTCTGTAAAAGATTAGTTCTGTGAACATTCTGTCAAGGACACTCATAATAGGCAGATAAAGTGTTACTGTATAAAAAGCTGAGCAACATTAAACTTCGAATGTGAAGGGATTCTCTTCCAGTAACAAGCTTAGATTTCATATCTGATTTAGACTGAACAATAGCAGTATATGGCAAAAGAGAAAAAAAAAAAACCCTTTATGTATATTCTGTTTAAATTAAGTGTTCTATTTTTTAAATTAGATGTGTAGAAGTTATTTCACTGAAGCTCGAAATTAAGTTCACTGAAAGCATTTGGCAATTAGCATAAATATCATAGGGGATGATACCAAAAATGTTTAAAAATGGCATGACCTGAATATGCCATTAATATTAAAGCTGCGGTTTGGCAGATATTTAAACAATAGTGAACATTGCACTTCTGGCCTGTCTCACTAGAGTTGTCCTCAAAGAAAAGAAGCGTGTTTGGTTATCTCTGAAGCCAGGCTCAATTTTAACGGTTTATGTATAACAATAATGTGGTGTTATCTAGTGTCATTGGTTCAGCATTCTCAGGAAAAGTCATAAGGTTGGGTTAGTAAAGGTATCTCTGGTCTTCAGCCCAAGAAATTATACTAAAGAATACGTCACATGCTGTCATGAAAACCAAAGCTGATTAATTCCCATATTCCCCATTAGGTCTGTCTTTCTGTTGGTAATCTACATAGTCCCCTTGAAAAAGACATAAATGAGTTGAAAACAGTAACAGGCAACATAGGAAAGAAGGAGACTGGACAGGATGAGTTCTAAAAGCATTGTGACGCATGTAGTATTAAGCATATCTAGATGTGTAGAAATTTTCCTCAGATAGAAATTTCCACATCTAGAATTTCTTCAATTTTAAAAATGTACAGTTTACTCACAGAAATAAATATTCAAGTTAGTGGTTAGATATTGACACGATCCACTTACGTAAGGTGGTCCTCCTTGTGTTGACTCAACTGCCACTTCAGCCTGCCAGTTATGTCAGTCTAGTTTGTAAACTCTCCAGACACTGTAAATGCACAAGCCTTCAAACACCCTCTGGTTCGACCATATCAAAAGCAGCACGTGCTACTTTTGCTACCACGTGCTACTACACAGTGGGAATCATATAGAACATTACTGGGGTCAACAGTAGTCACACAGTAAGTTCATTATACAAGTATCAGAAGATAACCTGCCATGGTATTGTGAATAATCTCACCAATATAATGCAAAGGAATATCGCATTCTGGAGTCAAGTACTGTTAGCATTAAAAAAAGCATCAGAATACAGAAACACAGCATTAGAACAAACTGAGATCCTGCATGATCGCAAATCCTCTTTAAATACTGTCATACTGATTGCAAAACAGATTTTAAAGGCACCTTCTGCTTTGAATAACAATACAAATTACAGAGAAAACATAGAAGTGATTCTCGGTATTAGCTAATGATTAGTGCAAGTCTTTTTCAAGCTTTATGTAATATTTTTAAATTGTTTTTATTCAAAGAACTCTTCCTACTTTTCCCAAGGGATTCAGAACACAGACACTTAACTTTGTGATATAGTTTGATCGAAATGTTCAAAAGAAACGGATTGTTCTTCAGTTCATAACGTGCTGGTACTAAAACAAATAACAAGTATGATTCTATGAAGACTATAACCACACAAAGTTTTTGTAAAAAACAAACAGAAGCATTATATAAACTCTTGTCACTATCCACTCTACTTCAAGCTCATAGTATTACCTTAAAACTTCACTGTCTTTGCCAAAGATTTTTAACACACTTAGATGTGGCTTCAAGTGAAACAATCCACATCACAATCTTCACACTATCTGCTTCTTTTATCTTTGGTCTGATTGATCTAATGCAAACAACCGACAAACTGTGAATTCTTCACTGAAGGCTGTTCATTACTATGGGTAGTAGTCGGTGCCCAATCTTACCTGGGCCCTGTAGGCATGATTATGAGTAAATTCCATTAGCAAACACATAAATACAAATGTATAAATTTAAACTTTAGCCTGACATATTTTTGGATGATGGTTTTTTTAGGTGAGCTTGTTGAGAACTGCCAAAACTTTTACATCCATGATGTGTGAAAGAGGGGAAGAGTAATGGCTTTTGACAGAAGGATTTCTCTGGAGGCTGCGAATTATAGCAGCTACAGGTACCAGGACTGAGGAAAGTAGAACAGAAGATGCTGGAAGAGGTTAAAGGGAACTCAACCCAGGAAAGGAGGCAGCTCAAGGAGGAAAAGTATTACAGTGTTTTGTAGGAACATCAGGGAGGAAACTGGAAAATCTGGAAGAAGATGGAGGATGTTGAGTTTAAGTTGAGGAAGAAGAGACACTGAATCAGATTCTTACTGTGGTGAGGAGAACTTACTGACCTGTTAATTTTTACATCCACGAGGAATATGATGCTACTGCTGTCACTGCTACTTTTGGTAGTGACGTGACACAATAGTAATGGGAGCAAAAGTAGGTGTCAGACTTGAAACAAAACAAAGAACACAACAGCTTTCATTCATATCTCCAGAGTCTCCAGCAAGCACAACTATTTTGTTAATATTTTATTGTTATTAGTCATAAGTTCAGCAAGGGAGCTATTACAAGTGAAACACTAGAACAGACTGAGCTGACAGGAAGCTAAAACATGCCTAGGGCAACAAACTTTTTTCTAGTATTATGACTTTCTAGTTTCTGCTTGTGATGAATAATGTGTCAAAAGAATCCCTAAACTCCATTACTGATTACTAGGGTTGCTGAACAAATGATCTGGAAAATAATACAACTTTGAAGCAACTATTTGGAAGTCACCACTTTTCTTGTTAAAATATCAGTGTTAACCTGATCTTTTAGATTCATAATTCAGCTGCCTTATATTTTTCCAAAATACACTTGTTTTTCCAGATAATGCTGTACTGCTACCATGGAGGTACATTAGGAAACCTCAGTCCTGAGAATGTGAACAAAACTTTTTTTAATGTTTTTTAAATTCACTTTCTGCTGTACCATCAGTTGAGCAATGTTCAGATTCTGATTCCTAACAAAAAAAGAGTGACACTGACTGCTTTCCAGTTAAAGTTTTGGTGGAAGGTCCATGTAAGAACTTTGGTTACTTATGTTTATACAAATGCTAATCTGAGACTCATTCTGATGAGTGAAGGTCAGTGTCTGAAGCAAAAAAAAAAATTCAATTTATTTTCAGTGCTGCTCTTGAGGTTGTTGTGCATTTCAGCTCATGTATCCACATGAACTATAGGCTTTCTTTTCTCTTATGCTGTTCCTTTCATTTTTAGATCCTTAAGTAGATTGGAAATGGAATTACATGGGCTAACATGTTTGGAAACCAAGTGCTATAATATTTTGCATGACGAAGGACTTCAGGAATGTTTTGTATTTTCCAGCTATCCTGATTGACCTTAACAGATATTCCCTCTTATTATAGGCATTGTCTTACTGATTTCTGTTGACATTATATGTAGTTTTAAGCCTATTACATAAACTCCATGTAAGGCCTCATTTAATGTTCTTATTTTAACGTTTTGAGAATAGCACAAAACTTCTTGCTCTCCCGGTGTTTTTGCACCAGAGCCACTACAACTTTTCATGTCATTCAGCTTGAATATTTTGCTCTAATTAGCCCTCTTTGCTAAATGCTTCAACTGAGAAGAAAGAGCAGCCTGACATGAGTGAGGAAGGAAAATTTTTAAGTGAGCAGCACAGACAAAAGTCAATGGTAAAGATATGATGTTTTTTCCAGTTGGAGGAACTGTTGTTTTCAGTGAGAGCCATCACAATTTATGGCTTTTTAGAGAGGATGATACAGCATATTTTTTTTTCTTTTCACTGCTGTAAACATTCTACCCAGTAATAGAATTCTTATGGGGACTGTAAAGGGCTCTCTGGTCAGCACGAATCTTGCTTTCTACATGAGAAAGCAACAGGATTATAGAAAATATGAAATTATTCTTCAGATATGAAAGACGTAGAAGAATTTTGAAGTAGAAGAATTTTCTATGTGTCACAGCAAATATGATCTATTTTCATAAAATGAAATAAGAAAAACATAGTCATTAACTTAAAAGGAGATAAAAAAAAAAAAAAAAAGGAAAGAGGAAAGGCAAATGAAAAGGAATGCCAGTGAAAAAGGATTATCAAGTGAAGTAGCTTTTACTCAATCATTGTGGTTACTTCCATGTACAGAAGAATTTGCAATTGTAGAAGTGGGTCAGATTTTGTTGCCCATCTGAGCTGGAGGTGGAAGAGATGCATAAATCTCTAGTGAACAAACTCAGATAAGCACAGCAATCTTGAATCCATTTCTATGTGATTCATCAGAGAAAGAAGTAAAGGCAGCTGCTTTGTTCTTACCGGCATTCTCACAGTGATAGTAAACTCACAAATGAGTCAACAAATGAGCTGGTGTTTACCATTTAAAAGCATATTGCTCATCCTTCTGTTTTAGGAAAGGTTTGGTTACATTTAATCCTTCTAATCTCCTGATTGTACAGAATTATTCCAAAGCACGTTGCCTACCTCCCCACTGAACTCAGCCAACACAACACTATCTTGTTTTTCCTGTAATCAGAAGCTAATGGGGACTATACAAACTGCTCCCATTCCTCTACCCCATTCTTCTCCACCTCCCTCTGAGGCAGTCAAACTGTGTAATCATTGGAGAAGCTAATCGAGACAACAGGATTAAGATCCAGGAGCTTGCTGTAAACCTCCACTGAGTAGTTATCTCTAAATAAGCCAAGAATAGAAGCATGAAGAAGTCAGAAGTTCTCTAGGAAAATCACTGGACAAGTACAAAAGGATATAAACTTAATTTTGGGCAATTACATTAGCTTGTATGTAGAGCCATGACTAATATGCAGATACTAAGTGCATTCATTTTTTGAAAGACATCTGCTCTTTTAAAAATGTATCAGCATTCACATTTGGTCACTGTGGGTGCAGTGTTACTTAGCTATCTTACAGCTTTTGTTCTTATGGGGAATTCTTTTTGGATGTGAGTGTAGTGATGGCCAGGCAGTAAGTCTGTATGCATGTGAGTGCTTATTCAGCAGAAGATGACTCAGAACCGGAGGTATAAAGTGCATTAGAAATATTCAAAAGCTCTGTGACATGTACAAAACAATGTACATAAAACAGAACTTGAGCATAAAAGAAGAATCAGCTTTATAATCTTTGTATGTTTGAAATCGTGTGTCCGTGTAGGAATGATAAGCTTTCATTTAAATAATGTTTAAGCAAGAGGCAATGAGATTTGCAAAAGAGCGGAAGAAATAAAATGAAACAAAGGATCTTCAGAGGCTGAGGGAAAATAACTTTCAGCTGTTCACTGCTAAAGATATTAGAACAAAACAGCAGTTTAGATTGCCATAAAATCCTTACGAACCATTTTTTTTTAATATAGGAGAATGTATGTTTACAGTTGGCTATACTTCTAAAACAAAATATATGTATTTAAAAGAAGAGAGTCTAAAGATGCAGCATCAATCTTTAATTTTATTTTAATAGGCCATACTTGCATGCTTATATAAATACATGGAGATATATCAAGACAAAAAGTGTATTCAGGGTGTGTGTGTTGCTTTGTGTGAAAATATGAATACATGATATATGAATGAAAGATGAGCTGACTGTATATGCAGTAGTTGGAAAAAGGTAGTGATAAATGCACTAGCCAGATACTAATAAAAAACACAATGTTTTACTTTTGACAGTAATTAACTGGTGATTTATTTTACAAATGTGTCCTGGTAACCCAATAAATTTGCTAATTTAGTGTTAGGCTCTTTTATACGTAACTATCAAAGATTTTACTGTGCACATCTGTGTCGTAGAGGATTTTGCCAATATGCTATTATTTCCCTCATTTCAATAAATTTGTTACACAAATATCAAGAGGAAAGAGTGCCTGGGAAATTAGGAAACTATAGTTCCTGTACTAACATGCATAGACATGAGAGAGTGTTATAGGCTCTGCTGAGCATTCCTTAGAGGTGTTAATGACCTTAAGCCTGTCAAGAATGTCTCCAGCTTGTACAGCAAAGACAATTCAACAGTTTAATAAAAAGGTGTAACATTTCCTACAGGTGAGCTCAAGTGATCAAAGGGTATAATGGAGCTTTTGTTACTTCATTCAAAGAATGCATTCTGGAGTTTAACCTTTGTGTTTGATGTAATGTCATCTTTGAATGCTAACAGCCTTTTCTAGGAAGGATTAAGTTGTTTGAAGTGTTTTTTGGTCTTTATTTAGGGCCTGGCCTTGGAAACCAAAGAAAGTGTGGAGTAATGTGCTATAAATCACAGAAAAGCTTTAAATAGTAATATCTAAAAACAACTAAAAGCAATGAAAGGGAAAGGCATGAGTTTGGTTAAGTTTGATCATATGACTTTTATTTTTAAGGTAGATGTCTAGAGTTCAGTCATATTAAGGATCAGTAGTGCTTTTGGAGAACAAAAATATTTATGAAATCATGTGGGTCATTTTTGTGGGTACAGAGCATTGGCATTCCCACTAGAACTTTTATTGCAGGAACTACATAAACAACCAGCAGTAGATAATAACAAGAAAACGGGAACTATGCAGGCCAAATATCTTCTCCAATTGCCTGGAAGAAGTTGCTGTTCTTGTGGCAGACAAATACTGTCTTATGAAAGCCCCACTATTTTCACCCCAGCATCGATAGTAATACTACCAAGCCTATGAATGTGATTACAGGATATATATACAGACCGGGAGATTCTAGAGAGCAGCCCCCCTAAAAGAGATTTGGAGGTCATGGTTGACAGCAAGTTGGACATGAGTCAACAGTGTGCCCTGGCAGCCAGGAATAACAGTATCCAGGGGTGCATCAAGCATGGTGTTGTTAGCAGGTCAAGGAAAGTGATTATTCCCTCTACACTGCACTGATGTGTGCAGTTTTGGGCACCGCAAAATTTGAAAAAGGACATAAAAATTGTTAGAGATTGTCCAAGGGAGGGCTAAAAAGATGATGAAGGATCTTGAGGGCAAGAGATAGGAACAGCAGTTGAGGCCCCTTGCTTTGCTCAGTGCAGAGCAGAGGAGCTGAGGGGAGCCCTCATGGTGACTGCAGCTCTCACAGGGAACTGAAGGGCAAGGTTGAGCTCTTTGTGACAGTGATAGGGCCCGAGGGAATGGCATGGAGCTGTGTCAGGGGAGGGGCAGCTGGGGGTTGGGGACAGATTCTTCACCAGTGGGCATGGAACAGGCTCCTTAGGGCAACGGACACTGTACCAAGCTTGCCAGAGATCAAGAATTGTGTGGACACTGCTCTCAAACATATGGTCTCATTTCTGGGTGGTTCTGTGTCAAATCAGGAGATGAACTCTGTGATCTGAGGACAGTGAGGGTGGTGAGGGAATGCAACAGGTTGCTCAGAGAGGTGGTGGGTGTTCTGTCCCTGGAGACTTTCAAGGCTAGGCTGGCCCAGGCTCTGGACAAACTGATCTAGCTGTGGATGTTCCTGTTCATTGCAGAGGAGTTGAACTAAATGACCTTTTAAAGGTCCTTTCGAACTCTATGGATTCTATGATGCTATCCTTGTGGGTCCCTTCCAGCTCAGATTATTCCATGATTCTATACTGATTTTCTACACAAAAAAACCTTTCATTTAGGGTGGTGAAAGCAGCATAGATGGCAAGGAATAGTGACTTTTACCATATTATTTTAATCTTAAATCAAATGTCTAATAGAGTATACTGCCAATTAGAAAAGGTAGAACCTGTAGCTTTGATCGATCTGCCCAGTTTTTCTCTATTCCTAATCCACATTCTCACTTTCACTTTCCACTCAAGAGCATACAGCCCTAGATCAAAGCATCTTACTTCCTTAGGTGGTGCTGATGCATGGCAAAGCACAGATACTGAAAGGTAATATGGGACCTGACTTGTAACTAAATTCAGGTGTAACACTCTCTAAATTTAAGTGAAATGTACAGAAAAAATGGAAAGAAATGTCAGTAGCAGAGAGAGGTTCTTGTTTCTGAGTAATGAAGACTGATAGGCAAGGATGATTTCTTCTAGGAGTTATTTCCAGCAGATAGACTGTTTTAGGCTGAAGTATTAATATATTGTTATCCTTTGCCATAAAATAGTTTGTCTTTCAGAAGCAGCTGTCTGGACAAAGAAAGTAGAATGTTCTCAAGGGCTACAGAATGGTTTTAGGCAAGGGTGAAAATCCTGGGAAAATTCAGAAATAGTTCTCATGTTCTGAAGAAGCTCTTTGAGCCTTAACCATTAAATTGTCTTCAAAAGCTGAGATAGAATGACATGAGAATCTAGACGCAGACCCTATTGTGTCTTCCTGGAGCCTGGGGTCATGGACATTACTAGAAGATTCCCTAGTCTGGTTCATTGCTCTGGTTATTATCCCTTTCTGATAGTTCAGGCTGGCAGCAATGAGGTCACTGAGAACTATCCGAAGGACTTCAGGTGACTGGGATAGTTAGTGGATGGAGCAGGAGTACAGGTGCTTTTTCTTCTATCATTTCAGTGGATGGGAGGGATGCTGAGAGGACCAGGAAAACCCATATCATAAACACATATCTGAGGGGCTCATTCCACTGCAGGAATTTTAGCCTTCTCAGCCATACTTTGCACCTGGCTTGATGGCTATGGATGGGGTACACCTGATCAAAGGAGGAGAAGAAATTCTGGCCCAGGAGCTGTCTGGGCTCACTGACAGGGCTTCAAATTAGCTTTGAAGTGGGGAGGGATTGATAATGAGTCTGCCCATGACAAGGTGCCGTGTAGCATAGCTAAGTTAGAGGGACAAAGTGCTAGTGGGGTCTCTCAACCTTCTGTATCTTATGATGAATATACTAGGTAGCTCACTGGCAGGGGTCATCACTGGGGCTTTAAACTAGATTTGATGGTGGAAGAGAATGTACTTCTGAAGAACACAGAAGAGTCAGGGAACACAGTCACTTTAGGAAGTGGTGGGAGAAAAACTCAGATTTTCCCAGTTTTTTGAGAGGGCTCCTGCAAGAATGTAACATGGCCAGAAGCGCAGCTGAACTGCCTCTATATCAACACACACAGCAAGGGAAATAAGTAGGAGGAATTGGAAACCATGGTGCAATTGAAAAACTATGTTCTTACTGCCATCACTGATGTGGGATAACTTACAAACTGGGATACCGTGGTTCAAGGGCTGTGAACTTTCTAAAAGGGACAGGTGGGGGAGTTGCCCTCTATGTTAAGAAGACTTTGAGGTGACCTGATAGTGGCCTTTCAATATCTAAAGGGAAGCTACAGGAAAGAAGGGAACAGGCTCTAGAGCAGCGTCTGTGGTGATAGTACAAGGGGAAATGTCTTCAAGCTTAAAGAGGGTAGATTTAGGTTGGATCTAAGGAAAATGTCTTTTACAGTGAGAGTAGTGAGGCACTGGAGCAGGTTGCCTAGAAGTGTGGTTGATACCCTGTCCCTGGAAACTTTCAAGGCAAGGCTGTATCAAGCCCTGGGCAACATGATTTAGCTGTGTACATCCTTGTTTATTGCAGGGGGTTGGGGTTAGATGACCTTTAGGGATTCTATGACTCTATGATGTCTTGGTTGAATTTATGATCCTAAGGAATGTGGGCCTGGCAAAGAGCAGAATCAAGACCCTCAACTTCAGGAAAGTGGACTTCAGGCTGTTGGTTGAGATCCTCCGGGAAACTCTCTTTGGGCACAAAAGAACAGAACAGAGCTGACAGCACTTTAAGGATGCCTTTCTGAGAGAGCAAGAGCTCTCCATCTGCCAGAATAAGAAATCAGGCAGAAACGGCCAGGAAGCCAGCATGGCTGAGAAAGGACCTGTTGCTGGTCAGAATGTGGGAATTAAAAAAAGAAAAACAGTAGAAGTGGGGGCAGGTAGCCTGGGAAGAAAATTGAGTTGCTGTTTGTTGTGCGGGGATAGGGTCAGGATGACCAAGGTGCAGATGGAATTGAACTTGGTGAGGTACGTGAAAAACAACAAGAAGGGATTCTTCAGATTACTTGGTCAGAAGGGATGGGCAAAGGAGAGTGTGCCCCCATCTCTGGAGGCATTCAAGGTCAGGTTAGATGGGACCCTGGGCAGCACAGTTGGCAGCCCTGCCCATGGCATAAGCCGTTCTATGAGAACAGGTAGATGAACTATCTTTTGAGAAAGCCTCCATGTCTGAGTTTTGGATCTTGTCCCCCCAGTCACATGCCCCAGTTTTCCAACACTGAAAGCCTAGGAAGGCAATCACAAGAGACACATTTTAGATTGCCAGAAACAACTGCATTCTTGCAACTTCCAAAGTTTGGAGTTACATTCATTCTCTCAAGTCACTGCCTTCTGTGAGCATCTAATTTTGCTACAAATATCACCTTACAGTTGGCACTGGAACTTCAATTCAAACTAATGAGTCCCTGGTTGTACATTAATATCTATCCATTGCCACAGCTCTGAAGTGTTTCATAAATGAGCAATGGAATTTATTTGTGTCTTTGAAGTATTTGCACACAAATGGAACACAGATCTTAGACTCCACCACCACTGCTGGCTTGGGAATGTGCAGGCTGCTGAGTCAGGTCAGCAAGAAAATCTGCTGAAACACTACCCTGGGTGGAAGGTGCACCGCAGAGATGTTCTGAGTGAAGAACACAGGTAAAATGCACAGAAAACAGAAACCTTCATAAAAATGATTTTTTGTTTTTTGAAGACCTAAATTCCTTTATGATTTTTACCAACCCACACCTTTTCTGTGAGGAAAGGTCCAGTTTTTTATTTGAGATTGAGAAGTCTTTGACCTTCTGTAGAGTTGGATTGAATCTTCAGGCTTTGTGTTTGAACGTTTCAAGGGTATTTCAGATAGTCACATGCTAGAAACAAGTATCAAAAAGGACTAGAACAGGGAAGGGAGAATACTGTGTGACTCATCTGACTCTGGTATCATCATACAACAGATGAAGTAAAGGAATCCAAAGAAATTTTTGAGAACCCAGATATTGCTCTAAGTTTCATATCCTGTTTTCTCTGTATGATAGTAGGAAATCTTTTACTATAACCTTCCTTAAATCAGAACAAATATATTTTGAGTAATGTTTTAATAATTTTTTTATAGATGTTCAGAGAGTAAAAATTGTTCTCAGAGAATTAGATAATTTGAAACAACGGAAATTTTTATGAGTAATACAGTCATTTCCTGTCCTATTTAAATAACATATAAGTGTATAAATAATATAACAAACTGTTCAATAAATCCATAGGCAACAGATGTTATTTTTCTAGTACCTTTCACCTTCTTCACCTTACTTCTGTGAATTTTCATTTCTGTTTTCCTATAATTAGTTTGAAATTGGCCTTCCTCAGTTTAAGCACCAAATATGTCTTGGGTCCACCATGCAGACAAGATCAGTAGGATTTTAGGAAGGAGTTAAACGTTTAAGAATAAAATAATAACAATAATAAAAAGAAAAAAAACACTCCAATTTAGGGCATAAGTATAGGCAGATTTCAGTATGTGAAATAGATTATGTTGTAGTACCTCTTTACTTGGAAGTATAACTGTTTCATAACAATCAAAGAGTTGAAGGAAAATGTTATCTCTCCTGAAGCCAGTGGATCTGGAACTTTACTTTAGAAGCCTTCTCCATATTTTTTTTTTTTTTTTGTCAGTGCCAAGTGAATTGCTTGCCAATCCAGACATGATGAATACTGGAGAATAAATACAATAGATATGTATTGTTGTATGAATAATCAGAACATGCATATTCCCAAATTAGTGTCCCAAGGGAACAGAAATCCCACTTCTCATTCTCGTAATTTCTGGTATTCTATTCTAAGGCTTATAATGTATTATGGTATTCTGTTTAGGACGTTTGTTTTCTTTCATGAACACAATTTGTATTGCCCAAAATGTGTTGGTCAGCTTAACCAAATCTATTCAGTTGAATTTCTTGGCCTTTGAAAAATTTAGTATTTTCTTTTTTGACATTACTTCATTTCCATTTCCCTAACTGTTAGAGAAAACAGCCCTCTACAGGATTAGAAATAGATTAAAATTTATATTGCTGTTAGCTATGAATCTAGTTTTTGGGTAGTGTATACTTACATGTAAGCTTTAGGGCCACAGATTTAAACGTATTTATTTTCCTCTATGAATATTGACAAGCCCATATAAATAATGTCCCACTTATTAACCAACCTATATAGTGATTCATCTTTATGAACTGTGTGTGCTTCCTTACCAGTTTAATTTTTACCCATTTTATTAAAAGTTGAAGTTTTTTTTTTGTTTTTTTTTTTTTTTTATGAGAATAGAATCCTGATCCATTAAGCCTATTTGAAGGAATTAAATGAACACGTATACTGAGTGAATGTGTTCTTTATGAGTAAATCTACACTACAGTTTTGATTATAGAAGCATCAGTGATCTTAAAATGTGAACACTGCTTAGTGTCCTTTATGTCTTTACTGATAAACTATGAGAAAATTGGCTGATGTTTCTAACTAGACAGTGGAAGAGCCTGACAAAGTCAGGATAAAATCTGTGCTTGAGGTCCACTTGCTGAAATCACTATTTCCTCCTTTTACTACTGCTGATGACAGAAATGATGGTGTTTTATATCCATCTGTTTATTTAATATATGTATTATGAAAAGGCATTTTTACTGAAGTTTTCCTTAAGCCATGACAAAGGGATATTGTGTTTAGAAATCTGTACCCAGTGAAGCTAAGCTTCCTGTAGAAGGGCCAATTAACTGACTGGAATGTCCCTACTTGTACACCAAACAATCATTTTTATCTTACTTTATTTTTGTAAGTGGTGTTGTAATGAAATCTATTGGCAATTTTGTTGTTATTTTTATCTGACCTCATTTGCCTAATGCTAAATGACTCCATAATCTGACCAACCATTGTATGTGTGGTCCCTCTTTTGCTACAATTGCAGGGTTTAACTGACCTGTGTGAAATGCTGCAATCAAAAATAATTTTGAATGGCTAAATTCTATGATTTCTAAGCTATACTGCATGTAGGAAGGTAACTATATTTGGAACTTCTGCTACCCTTTCAAATTTAATTCAAATCAGACACAGGATTTAAAAATAAGGGGAGAAATGGTGAAAGCCCCAAAATCTTAGTTCTTTGCTTTCATAGGAAATTAAATTCAGGTGCAAGTGTGAAACAACTAGACTTCACTTTTTTTTTTTTTTTTTTTTCCCATAGCAATTAGAGAAAGCATATCTCTATGCATGTAGAAAGTTAGAAACTTTCTAACACCGTGTATTATTAGAGTGTGCAGGTTCAAATCTGAAGTATTTTGTCACTGGTGTAATTTCCATTTTCCATGAATATCTTAGCTAGATTGTTTTGAATCTGAAAAGAGAATATGAAGAACACACTAGGCTCGCCGTTGTCAGTAAGATATTGAAGTTCAGCCTGCTTACTGCTCTATGCACAGCAACCTATATATGTTTCCCCTGCAGGAAGAATTCCTTCTGTGTCTTACCTGTCCTTCCAGCTTAATATTTTATATAGGAAGTTTATCTCAGTTTTACAAAACCGTGTCCACTGGGATTATTTACAGATAATGAATGGAAAAAAAAGTCTTTGCATTGTGTTTGCTAGTTGATTTTGTAACTGAATTTAGTAATAAGCAAGATGTAGTGATCTGCTTTAGATAAAAAGAAATTACTCCTTTGGTATTGTGCAATACTGACATGGAACTTTAATACTTTTTTTTTCAGTGCAATGAGTAACAGTTACATATCTATTTCCAAACCTTTCTTTTTCATTAGAGCCAAACTTCTGTCAGTCTCTGCGTCGGTTACAGCCTGAGGTTTTGTGTCAAAAGAAATGTGACAAATGAAATATATGATGTTTACAGATGACGTTCTTGGACCTCTAATATTTCCTGACCAAGTGTTCAGAGAGTCAGAGCAGCATCATGTTCTTTTCTTTACTCCAGCTTTCTTCTCTGTGTTTTGAAGATTGTATGATTGTTTTTTGCCTTCCTATCCTTGTTTGTTGGCATGCAACATGCAACTGCTATGCTGGGTCT
Source organism: Oreortyx pictus (assembly GCA_036925125.1). Classification (NCBI taxonomy): domain Eukaryota; kingdom Metazoa; phylum Chordata; class Aves; order Galliformes; family Odontophoridae; genus Oreortyx; species Oreortyx pictus. Next base: position 58,971,392 of record JAUPFR010000003.1, read on the forward strand.
CACTCGTGTTTAATTTGCAGCAGGAAAAGTATTGCCTTTCTTGTAGCCATGTACTAATATAGTTGTATTTAGGAATGTAAACATTTATTCTTAGACGTTTTATAAAACAAACTCTAGGGAAAGAGTGGGATTTGGCACTTATATTGTAAATTACATATTCCCAGTTCACCTCTTCAGGAAGAAAACACCACAAATTAAAAGTACTTTTTAGGTGTCAGCTGGAAATTTCAAAGGTTTGGAGAAGGGACTGCAGGCTGACTGAGTGAACACATTAGGTTATCCTTTTCTTCCTACAGTTAGATTTCCAGGTGAAAATCAATAAGCCATCATAGAAGGTTCATACTTTCTCTGTCCAGGCTTGTACTCATGTTATCCAAATACTGTGGTTGAGTTTCAGTTTAGCTTTAATATTTCACACACCTTGGGTATGGAATAAGTTGTCTTCCTCATGGGCATTTTTGGAATTAAAGGTATTAGTGATTCAGTTTCTGCTAAATCAAGATCTTATCTCACTGTTTTTTCAGAAAAAAAAATGTAATTTCATTTCAGTTAAACTACACCACCGTATAAATAATCAGAAATTGGGGAGTCATAACAGATTTCTGCAAAGCAGTATGGAAGAAATGCACTATTGGAATGAAGCACGTGTGTTTGTACATGTACACTTGTATGTATGAGTGGGTATGTGTGCACATAATCGTGTATAGCAGAAAACTGAAAGAAGAAATATTAGGGCTGTTTTACTGAGATATCTTACAGGAAGATGATTTAGCCTAAAGAAATGAAATGGGAAATATTCTAACTGGAATAGGATAAAACTGTAACGTCACATAGTGTAGCAGTTTTTAGACACTAAGTATGCATCTAATTCTGAGGTTGCATATATGAATGCATAGACTTGGCCAATAAAGGTGAAAATAAGAATTACTTAGCGCCCAGGAACTCAGGTCCATTGCATTTTTTTGCCTGTTTGCCATGTTTTCCAAAACATAAATTTAAAGTAGAAACTGCTGCTAACATATTTGTTCACACTATTGTTATTAAACATATTTCTGCTGTCAGTTCTGCAAAGTCTTTGGCAGGTGAACATTTCAAGTTTCAAACAGACATAATGGTGCAACAGCTTTCAACACATTGCCAATTGCTAAAGGAAAAACAAGATATGCACAAGACTCTGATCTGTAGTATCATGAAGTGGAAGGAATACCACTGGGTTTTAAGGATAGACTATGCCAGACTTTCTTTCCTCTGTTACAACTTTGAAGTAGAGCTGACTGTTTTAATCATAAATGCAAGTAGTAACATTCAAAACATGATTAAAGAACGTTGGGTTACCTTTCTAGTCTTAAACAACTTAACTAAACTAAAAGGATGGGAACAGTAAACATAGGTATGTGATCAGATCAGATTGGAAAACAGCTACATCTGTTTTTTCTGTCTCAACATTCTTTTACACAAAGTATTCCAGAATAAAAGTCTTTGTTCATAGAAGCATAAGCCTTCATAAGGAAATAGATATTCTTATCTATGAGTTGTAGTTGAGGCCTCTTTCTATGTATGTAACTTATCTTCTTCTACCTGTATCCTGAGTTACAATTTACTGTTTGGTACTCAGTGTAATGTCGATATGGGGGCTCCAGCTGGTCAAGAATTGAAGCTGGTTTTCTTTTTTAGAATAATTACAAATCTGGAACAATCCCAGGTTTTCAGATGTGATAGAATTAACCTCAATTCTTCTGCGTGCATATTTGCTTTTTAAGAAAATGAAATAATTTCTAATATTTTAAACCAACTGAGGACCTGACTTCATGGCTGTTCTTTGGCTTTGCAGACCCTGAGCTTGCCGTGAGTCTGCAGAGTGTCAGGGTTCATTTGGAGTCTAAGAGCTGGAAGCCTGGAAAGCAGCAGAGAGAAAATCAGAGTTTTTCAAGTGAATAATGAAGTTTGTTGAAACACACATAAGTCCCCAAATATTTTGGATTTGAGCAAAGTTTTCTGTCAAGCCCTCCCCTTCCCCTCTCCCCCCCCTTCCTTTCAGAATGACAAACAAGCTGGATAATTTTGGATAAGCTGCAGACAGGCATTTTCCTTGTTTGCAAGTGCTCTTTACCCTTGAGGAGAAAGGGCATCATCTTACAATCCCCCCTGTCAGCAGCTGTTGAACTGGGTAAAAGCACAGTCTCAAGATAGCAAAGCACAGGATCACTTCAGATTTGATGAGAGGGCTTTGCTGAGTATAAGCCTCAGATAATGCATCTCTTTCTTTATGTGTGACAGTGAGTTTTACGGGAAATATAGAGTCTCAGGCCACGGTGCTTCCAGTACTGAAGCACAGGCTTCCCTGGAGCCACCTGTATGTCTTTAACATCAGCACAGGTTAGTATGCTTCTCTACTGGAAGTGGGAAGGCAGCAATGCTAAGGAATTCCTGTCTGTTTTCCACATATTATAGCCCTGAAGGGAGGTCAGCTTCTCATTTCTGTCCTTTTCTCAGTCATTCTGGACTCTGTGGTGCCAGCTAGTTTACAGAGATGAAAAGTTTTAAAGAATCATTTTATTACATACTGAATAACAAAGTAGAAACCTGTATTTGCCCTCTTGTCAGATAGATTTGCTAAGAAATTAAGAATTTAAAGTGAAGGTATTAAGTACTGTTGTGTGACACAGCTGCTGTCTTCTAATTCAAAGATAACATTGGAGATGCAGCTAGTGTTCATAATTCAAGAAGAAAATATACACCCTTTTGTAGTAAATACCAATGACTTTATGTTCAGGGCTTTATGTTCATTCCAGGTGATGAACAGCATATAGAGGCTAGCGTGAAGTTGCTTGTCCTATGACACAAGGTCTCCTCAAATACTGGCACAGAAACATTTTGAATAGAACTGCTGGATGTGCACAGTCTTGAGAAGCTTCAGATTTCAACAGACATAATATTCTGGCTTCAGTCCATTTTGGGTCATTGGAACTGTATGTAAAGAAAGCAGAATAACTGTCCTAAATTGCTGTGTAATGTTCCCTTACGTTGTTAAACAGCTGTTCCTCTGCAGGCTAATACTAGATGCTCTCCTTAAACAGCACACTACTTCTCCAACAGATGCTGCCAACCAAAATCCAACATTAATGACAAAAAGAGCTGATAAAATTTTGAGCATGCTTGGGACCTCCTTGGCTAAAAAGCAGAAACTGAAACTCAGTTTAAGCTGTAGTTCTGTTCCCAAAACATTTGGGGACTCTGTTTTACTTGCTTGGATTGAATATCTTTTTTCTAACCAGTGCTAGTGTACCTTTGGAAAGACATAATTTAAAAGTAGTTGCCTGAATACTGATTAATTTGTTCTCACGGAAATTGAAGTAGGATGTAATTCTTCTGGCTCTATTTTTCTAAGGAACTTTTCATCATATCTTCTCTTTGATAAAATGGGGCAATTCTGGGCAATGTGAGAGCATGAGGGGTGACAAAAGAGACTATAAAACAGGGGATTATTTCTCCCATAGATGAGTTAAAACCTATTTTCAGCTTCTGAGAATTTTTCTAATCTTGTATGTTCCCTTCAGCTATTTCAGCATGCAGGGCGTGTTTGTGAACAAGATAATATAGACAGGATCACCAGCTAGTTACTTGTGTTGCTCATAGGTCTGTGTGTAAGTAAGGATAAACAAAAGAGTTTATTTTTCTTGACAAGATTCAGTGTGTTTTAGTCAGGTGAAATAGGCTCAGTGTCATCTTAAACCAGCTCCAACAAACAAAACCTTTGCAGTGGATTAAAATCTTAACCTTTGAGTTCCCAACAATTAAAAAAAAAAAAAGTAGCCTTGAACACAGTCTTTGTTAGTGTATAGATACTTGAAGGAATGCTTATGTATTTTAAACCAAAATATATTATTGTATAAAAATTTAAGCCTAATGACTGAAAAAATTTATTAAGATGACTGAAAAGTAACTAGTAAAAGTTGGTAATAATTATTATCACACATGAGAATATTAATGCAGTCTTTATAATTAACATTTGCAAAAGAATATTAATTTAATACTTTTAAAAGGTTGAGAAGAGCTACTAACATCTTTTTCTTGTACCGACAGATGACTGACTCATCTTTTTTTCCCCAAATTTATCGTCACTGCTGCTTTTACAGTATTTTTAATAAATAGATTATATCCTAATGACATTTCTTCTTGTCAACTTTTTTCTTTTCGAGTAGGTGTTATGGCATTCTTCATGCTAGAAACTTTTATTGTTTTACGCTGAAGATTTCTCCTACAGGAGTTTGTCACAATGAATATCTTACGCAATTGTTTTAGGACACATTTTAAAAAGTTTCAGTCGTGTTACTAAATGTCCTTCCCTCTCAGAAAAAAATGAATTCTTCTTTGAGGCAAGTAAGATTTAACAAGTATCTATTCAGACGTGCAGTTAAAAGTTTGTTATACTAAGCCATCTACACTAAGCAAAGCTATTGTAGAAAATTTTTTGTTGTAAAGCAAATTGAGAGACTATAGGATTCCAGGAATTTTCAAGCAGGCCAAGACATGTACAACCAATTTCCCAACAAAGCAAGTGATAAAAATACCAAACCACAAAGATTGGCCATTTTTCTGTGTATCAGAAAACCCTGCTTGGTAAAGATAACTTAGTCCTGCTTAGATTTTAAACCTGTGTATGCTGGTTTCCCTGCACAAATCAAGTCAAACAGACTTGGCCCTTTTCTAATTCATCTGTTAGTCCCTTATTCTGATGTTTGAGAAATGAAAACCTCTCAGTCAGTCAGCAGTCTGGTATGTGATATGGCGTGGATTGTATGAGCAGCAAACAGCCTCAGAGATGGCATGTGAATAATTGCTGCTGAGCTGCTGGAGATGCCAATCTGGCACACAGGATGGTGCCTGCTGAAGAGTGCAGCCGGAAAAGTCGTAATTCCCTTCCTCGACTTTTCTGAGTGCTGGGTGGGAAGACTCCAGTACCCATTAGGCTTTTTGTTCACTATCACTATCACTCATAAGCAGCTGTCACATATCGTGTTTTCCATCCTTTCAAGCATCAGATGTGGTACTACTGAATAGCTGCAGCGCATTGATTCTGGAGCAGTGGTTACACTGGGTTGCTGAGTGACTATTAACTGTGGCAGGTCGACACAATTCTTCCCAGTATTACTCCTAAGGGGGTCCTCAGTAAAGAAGCAGAATGATTTTTGAAGTTTCTTTTTCTATCTTACTGCCAAGAGCTTCCAAATAAAACTCCTATTGCTCCTGCTATTAGAGTGGAGGCTGACGCTATGCACTTGTGGAGAGTTCGCTGAGCTCAGCGTGGATTCTGGCATTTCAAAGCTAGCACCGTTCGATGCGTAATTCAAGCAGAAAAACACTTACACCCATTGCCCTGCTGTGGGCCAAGCCAACTGCCCTGATGAATTTACAGCCTTTAGCATTTCATAGCTACTTAGCTTTAGGCATGACTCTTTCTGACCCCTGGCCCTCCCAGGCTGGAATAACAGGCCGTTCAGTACCTTACCTAATTGATAAGGCAAGATAATAATGAGAGTAAAAGAGACACGAAGACAGATCATGCCTAAATGAACACGGGGGAGCTTAACCAGCAGGAATAAGAATAACTAAGATCTTGTGTCTATTGTTTGCATAACATCCTGTTTTTATAAATGTGGCTTCCTATCAACGCTTCAGTCACACTTATGAGCACATAGAAAAGAATGAATGCAGATTCTTGTGACACAGTAGGGATGACTGCACAACACAAACTGAGTTCTGTATATCTTTTCAGAACAAGAAAAAAGTCCTGTACACTTCTTTTTTTTTTGCCAAAGGCCCAGTATCGAACTGTAGTATTTTAGAAATGGCCAATTTAGCGACACAAAGGAAATAAAAATTCATCTTTGTACATCTAAATTTATTTAAAACTGACTCTGTAGAACCAAGATCTCTATAAGTCTTGTAAAGGCATTATTCCAGCTTTTTTTTTGGATTCCTTAAAAGTGCTTATCAAGATGAATGAGAACAGTGGTGTGTAATTTCAAAAATGTAATTGCTTTTCTCTTCCAGCTTTCTCTAAGCATTTTCAAGGTCACCCATAAAAAGGGACAGATAAACCTATAATCCAAGTCTTCTCCTGGTGTTCCATGCCAGTGCACATTACTCCCCGAATAAAAGTCTTGCAACTTCTTGAATTATTCAGCTCCACATTTTCCTCTCAGTAAACAGAAACTGAAACTCCTACCATTTAGTGTATTGTGTCGTAACATTAAAGACTCTCATGACCACAAAGAAAAAGTATACTTCCAATTATTTTGAATAACAGTTGGAAAACAATGAGCAAAAGATATAACTGTGTTGTTCACAGCCTTCATAAATCCATTTTTTTCTTTTTCAGACTGATATCTTAGAAAAAGACCCTTAGAGAGGGGCTGTAAACCTTCAGCTTGTATCCCTTGGGTGCTATCTGCAGGTCTACTTGAGAAGGTGGTTGCTTTCCAGTGAGCTTGTTCTCTCTTCTCAGGCCAAAGCTTCTGCAGCTGTGATTTTCATTCTTACAACAGAATTCTTCTCTGGAGAGTCTCAGGAAAGGGGAACTCCACTGCTGCTCTGTTGTTATATGCACAGCTGAGAGGTCTCCCAGGACATGGTCCCACAGTGTGATGTTAACCCTTATGCCACACTGTGACAATGGAGATGGTATGCAGTAAGAAAGGGAAAATATAGTTGCTGAGTTATGCATACTTTATGTACATTGAAATTGTGGCTGTTCCATAAACATATAACTTCATGCCACTTCTTTACTGGGAGTTGTGGTTCTAGATTCTGCTTCATTTCAATAATCACTAAAGGAAAATGTGAAACTCCTTACAGAAAAATGCCAGCGATATGAAATTCTCATTTTCATGATGTTTTTCTTAAATCTTATGAGAGTTTCAGTATTAGTCCTATCATTCTTTGTCATCTACAATGATAATCCAAGTGGAACTTTGTTGACAAAAACTGCATGTGAGAACAGGCAACTGGTAGGAGTTCTGAAGAACTGCATGTTCCTAATTTAGTTTCTCACTCTGATCTACCAGAAGTCTAATTCATTAATCTTCTAGACGTATTGGAAAATCTCATCTATTTTAATAACCACAGGAGAATAGAAGTAGTTGAGGGTCTTGTGATTATGATTGATCTTTGTTAAGTAATCTATGGAAGACACTCTATTAGATTATGTTGATCGACTATATTTGAGTTTGTGATGTTCAGTTAATTTTTTAAGGGTTCCAAAGTCTGGATTGCTGTCGATTAGCATTGTTATAAATGGGCATAAATACGTTCCACTAACCATAGCCAATTGAACTTGGAGATCTTTGTTGCTGAAATTATTCCTAAATCAATTATTCATAAGTAGTTCAAATGATGATCAAGTTTAATGCAATGCCTAGTCAACAGAAGTAGGATAACCATTCAGAGACTCTTCTTTGATAGGACAGTTTACTTTGTTTCCCGGTAGTTCTAAATTGATTACCAGCCAAATTGCTCTGATTTTTCTATTATATCACATTGTATTTGCTTATGTACCTATATTTAATTTGCTGGCATAGATTACAGTAATGGATTTTCTGGAGTTTGGCAAGTGAAGCCCACATCATTCTCTACCATTGTGGCTGTAGATTTTTAAGGGATCCTTACAAACTGGATTGTCAATAATTTTTAGTATTGTTTTCCACTTCCCTGGAAAGGTATTGCTCTTTCTAAGTTGAAAAGGTTTAGAGATCCCACTAGATAAAACTTTCATGGCTTTCTATAAGAGTGGATGTGAGGCAATTACTTGGAAGTCAGCTACCCTCCGTAAAACCTTCTGTTATGGAGTATCAGACTCCATTTTGAATTTTGTAAAACAATTACTATTTCAGAGATCACAATGAGTTTTTTTTTTTTTTTGTCCATTGTGTGTTTCACAGCAAGTAGCATATTGACAAAATAATTCCAGACCATTTCTGGGGCAGATGACAGGAAGATCAGTAGTGTTGCAAGAAAAGAGGAAGGTATCATTGTGGGTATCATCTACTCTATGCCTGGTCATGTACAAGTGAGAACGTTATCTGCTTTGTCTAAACTCTTGCAGAAGGAATGGTTTTATATGAACAATGGGGTTTGCAGGGGATGTCTTCCTTGTCGAACTGTTTGCATTTCAGGTTTTTTAGAACATTCAAAGCTATTTCCAATGCATGGAAACTCTTTCCTTTGCTGAGTCAGAGAAAATTATAATTCACTACTCTGTTCAATCAGTTCAGCTGAAAAGGATCTTTTGTCTGAGGTGTTTCCCTTGTTAGCTTGCAGTAGTACATTTATCCCTAAAGAAAGAAGAGACCGTGATATTCTATCTCTTGGATATTGGTCTATCTCCAAAATCAGATGACACAGTGCACCTTCACAAGCCAAATTAATCAATTTAATTATGAGTATCTTGAGGGGTTTCTTTCTATTAGAAAGAGCCTGCTTACATCACGCTGTTTCAAAATAATCCTATCAGTGCATTTACTCAAGCAGATGAATCTTGAGCTGTCCTCTGGGCTTCAAAAAATATGTAATATCTTGCTGTAATAATATTAACAGAGAAGTGGAGAAAGGTTCAGTTACTAACACCACACAATCCACCTCAAACCTTGTTTTTTTAAAATGTTTTCTCAAATTAGAAGCGTAATTTAAGGATAAGACATTGTTAGCTGTTCTGCCTTGCTTGGGGCTTTGCTGCAGAGTGACAGGTCTTTTTTCCTTCATAGAGTGAGTGCTCTAATTACACCTACTGTAAGTCAGAGCTACATTACTACAGCATCAATGCAAATGTCAGATGTCTTTTCACTTTAAACTGTCTAATCTCTAATAACAGTGTCTCATTTTCAGGAAGACTTTTTAGGAAATTTCTTTATATTTAGATACCCTTTATTTGTCTCCTTTATCTTTATGTCACTAATTGTGTTCTATATCATATTTCTTTTCAGAGGTCTGAGTGTAATGCTTTGAAAGATTATATGTTAATTGGCAAGGTCAAAAGAAAGAGAAAACATGTTCTGATTGCTCAGTGACACATAACGTGATTAGAAAAATAAGTTTAATGGAGTGCCTTTAGTCTGTTAATAAAAAGTACTAATTTAGAAGTATTGAGTGACTGTATATTAGTTCAAACCCAGTCAGTATACTGCAGCAAGTTTTGAAATACTTTTTAATAACTATTTCCTCTATTTCTTTCCTTACCCTCTGACAGTATGGTGAAAACCTCACAAGCAATTTGGTCTGACTGTGCCAACCTTTGTTCTGAATAATCATCTTTATAATACTGCTCTTGCATATACTTGTAAAGTTGGATTCTTTGATATCTTCTTTTCTGCAGTTAAAAGCCCCTGTTTAAAGTGCAGGTATAGATACTCTTGCCATTTCTGTATCTCTGTCAAAGGTGACAACTATCTTTGGTCAAGAATAAGAGAACTCGGAATCGGCTTGATATCATTTCTAAGAACCTGATCCTGCCTCCACTGAAATCAATAGCGGTTTACAGTACCTGAAATGGAAGGAAGATCTGCGTTGCTAAGTAGCTTTTCTTTGCTTTGCACAGTACCTGAGCAAACTTAAAAACAATGCATTGAATCACAGTGCATTTTGCTAAATGGGTGAATATTTCAATCATAGCTAATTCTCCTCCATTTGGTACCTGCAAAACAACATAACTAATATATATATATATTTAACTCATTTGTGTTGATTTCCCAGAAAATAAATAAATAAATAAACCTCATTTTGTTTGGTACATAGCTATAACCCACAAGTTATAACCTTTCATGTACTGGAGATGACCAATTAAGTGCTACACTTTCAACTGGTTTTAACACTGTTTCTTTTTAATAGGCTGATCTCCAATCTTCTCAATAGGAATAATACGCTTCAGTTTAAATAAATATAATTCGAGCACTTTTCTTAAAATTCTTCCTGTTTTTCTTTGTGATAACTGTACCTGCAGACTGTTTCTTGTGTGTGTGTTAGAGCCTGTATCCGTTTCATTCCATGTTCATATCATCCAACATTAATTTACGAAAAATAAAACAGTTTTCTTTTCAACTGAAGATGTTTTTATTTCTAATCCTATATTTATCCTCATTAGAGCCATGGGACAATGCTATTCCACTTTTCCTTGTAATTTCCAGCTCATAGAAATATTACAGAAAACAGGAGCTTAATTGGTCTATGGTTGAAACTCAAGAGGAGTCAGCATATTCCAGCTTCCACATACTTTATGGAAGAGGAAATGAGGCTAATGTGTTCAAAAACAGATTAAATACCAAATGTGGGAGAAGAAGCAAAACTATGCCTTCTACTCAGACATCTAAAAATGCTTGGTGATTCATTCACACAGAATATTTCAGATCTGCAGTGTACATTTCCTCAGGAAAGAGTTATATTGACATTGTAGAAAAATACAGCTGCCTACTCACAGATCACTTAATAATAGCCTAGTTTATAAACTATTGTGTGAAAGTGGTATTACAGTGGTTATGACATAGCTATAAAATATTTCTATTTTCCAGGACTTAAAAAATGCAAATGCTCATTTTCTGTATTTCTCTCTACCTGCCACCACAAATTTCATCTGAAATGTCTGCTTACCTGTTAATGGAGTCCCTGGGCCTATTTATTTCATATTCATTCCACTGAAAAATATTGTTCTTTGGACAATTCGTTATACTGTGAGAAAGGGCTGCTTTCCCTTACCTTCTTCCCTTTGTTGTCTTTGCAAATAGAGAAAATAGTGTAGCCCCGCTTACAAGCTGAAGGCTGTGCTTTTTTGGTGGTTTTTTTTTGGAGGGGGGAAGGGGGTGGGGGGGAGAAGCAGGGGGAAGACTGCTTAAGAGCTTGCAGTGTATTTTCTTACTTTTGCTTACATTTGCTACTTTAAACAATGAAGAATTTTTGCCAAGTTAGAATGACATTATCTTTTTAACTTGAAGAAAGTCCCCTCAGAGATATTTTTATTATGTGTCCATTGCTGGACTTTCTCACATGCCACAGAAGCTACACTCATTTGATCAGAGAAGTAAAAGGATGTTCCTGGGCCAATTTACATCTTCTCTTGAAAAAAACACATCAACTTCAATACAAAATGATAAATTTCACATAACGATAATCCTGACAGCAACTCAGAATTCATGGTACCGAAGTTCTTTCTGGAAAATGAAACTGGGATGAAATCGAGCACTTCTTGTTTAGAAAAAAATTTTTTTACTCAGTTCCTCACATTTACGCTGTGCTTTATTAAAGAACCCTTTTACTGGTTGGCAATTCATTTGTGGACCACATTAAACCTAATGTCTGTGAGACATGTAGAGAAGATTATACTTGATCTTCCACTAATGTTTAATTATTTCCTTGCAAAAACCAGTAGATTAAAAGTTAGTGACTTGTTGTTGCAGTGAAGAGTTGCAGAACAATGCACAGATTAATTTTGTTCTTATGTTTCTGTGTTTAGAGATGGAAAATTGCATGAAAATTTACTACTGAGTGGGTTTTCATTGCTCTCAAGTTCCTTCTAATACCTCTTTGTATTTTGAACAGGCATAGACACAGCATATATATTCACTTTTGGTCTTGCAGATCAGTCTTATCTGAACAGGGAAGTATTCAGATCTGGATTTTTGGTCTGAGTCTCCTGTAAATCCTGAAAATCAGAGGCAAGGGAAATCACATGACTGGTAAAGCAGGTAAGATTTGTGCCAGCTCGTAGTGACTCAAGTATAGCTATTGACAGGTTTGTTACCTCAACAGAAAGAATTATATACACTTTCTTCAGCACTTTTGGATGTCACCATTGAATGGCATTTATATGCATATTTAAAATCATAGTAGTGCTGAAGCTGGACATATTAGCAGTAACAGGTTTTTTTGATGCTTGTTGTTCATTTAGTTTATTAACATGTTTTTAGAGTTTAGCAAATGGTTGGCAATATTTTACCCTAAAAAAAAATGAAAAAGTAAACTGCTTTACATAATCTGTGTTATCATATACATTTATAAACAATATTTAGTCCATGACTTCATAACAGCAGGTAAAGGTGATCTTTAAGTACTGGTATTTTTTTTGGCTGTGACTCTTAAGACATTTATATAAGTTGCAGGTATGCAACGTTCCTTTGTGGCAGCAGCATGCTGCCCAGAAGAGACTTTGTATGTAAGTGGAAACTGTGAGATCCATGAGTATGGGAAAGCATGCCTTTATGTTTCAAGTGGGCAGGCAGCTCAGGGAAGAAAGCAGGAGAGGAGATTCAGGATCATATCAGCTCATCTGAGTAAGAGCTGAGCTGTGTCATTCTCTGTCAGTTTAATTGTAGGTGAGTAATTTTTAAACAGTCACATCGTTATGCTATGTTTTTTAAAACGCACACCCTTAGGTAACTTAGCTAATCATCATGGCTTGTCCACTGCTGCAGCTGTTATCCTTAGTTTATCTGTCACATAATGATTAAACATAATGTAAGAAACATGGGGATTTAGGCCAAATAATTGCTGCAGGAGATTCTCCCAGGGCACACTTACTCTTGCTCTATATTGAACGTGATTTTCTCATAATGAAAATTCAGGTGCAGATTCCTTAATTAGGAAGGAAAAAAAACAAAACAAAACAAAAATTACACTGTTTTTGGGCTGATTCTTTGCAAGAGCTGCTAGTTTCATCCAAGGCCAGATGCTAGTGCTACTACCATGTACTTCCTCTGGGATCTGGCCATGGGGTGATCACAGTGATGGCTGGTGTTGGGATGGGGCAAACATTTGCACAGCTAAAAGGAGCATTCACTTGGCAATATGATCATGCGAAATGGAGTGTCTCCTGCAGCTCCTGGAAGTCAAAAGCACTCAGTGACTCAGTCATTGTTGCAACACAAGCAAGCACAATGATGGCGTGTGCAGCATATGAATGTTAAAGCTTTTACATACTTGTGTTAAAATGCAGAGAAGAGAGCTAAATGAAATCAGGATGCCATTGTCCTGAACAGTTGCTCACACACAATTACACAAAATCAGGATTTTGAAGGAAAAGAACAACTAATTCTTCCCAAAATACTGTGTGATATTTTTCAATAGCTATTTGAAAATGTGCACGTGCTTGTGTGTGTGAATGTAATGGAGAGAGGCAATATTCATTTAAGAACACAGCTACCAAGCTGATTTGGAGAGTTCAGCTGTAGATTGTCCTACCTGAACAATTCTTTGGAAGGCATTTTGCTTGAGATTCTTTGCAGCGAGACTGTAGGAGCATGAAAAGACATGCTTTGCCTCTTGCTGCCTCAGTGGCTCATGCAGCCTCTCTTGCTGTCCAGTCATGGTTCTTACTCATAGGAGCATTGAATATACTGTTGTAAGCGACCCAAAGGAATTGTAGAGTCCAACTCCTGGCATGGCCGCAAGCAGGCAGAATTTCTGTAGCAGAACTTTTGCCCTGCTGCACAGTTGTGCAGCTGGAGTAGATGCCAGAGTAGCTCATTTCTTAATTCAGCTCTTTTCTCTTTGATGCTAGAGTCTCGTGACTACACCTGAACAGAGAGCAGTCAGTAGCAAAGGAATAGGAAAGCTGTTGCAGTGTTGTATTTTCCCCCTCCACATTTTAGATTGAACCTGATGAATTGTCCAGAGAAAGCAGAAGTGGAATATCACAGTGAGAATATTTGTTCAGTATGATTAGGTTACGTTTATTTATGTATTTATTTATTCAAATCCTTTTATTAATCCTACTTCCCTGCATGTGTGCATTTGTATACATATTTACAGGTATTTGTGTGAATTTTATCGTTAACATTCATTGCTAGTATGGGGGTTTCATTAAGATATTGTGTTGTGGAAGCATTTTTATAAGAAAACAATATTTAATTGTCTGATAACTAAGCAGTAAGAGGCATATCCACAAGCAGCCACAGCTGTATAAATGATAGGAATTCTGTTTAGGAGAGAAGGCTCTATTTAACAAAGGCAAATAGTAGCCGGCTAAGATTTATGTTGCACAGTATTATGTAGCTTGCAATGTTATTGGTGATATTACAGCAGCAGGACTGCGGTTTCTTGGCTGAGAAGATGATGCTCAAGGAGACGATGAGAAATTTCCAAGTAAGTGCTATAATTGCAGTGAGTAGCTGGGAATTCCGCCAGGTGAGGAGGACAAAACCCAGCAGCTGCGGTGCCTGAGGGAGCAGTGTGGGCAGCGCAGCCCCAGCAGAGTGAGACGGCAGCAGGTGGCAGTATTGCCACAGCCTCAGGTCCCGCGGCTTCCTTCCCCGCAACTTCACCCGTGGAAAGTTCCTCGACCTTTCCCAAATGCCTTGTGGCCCTCGTTAAGTGGCACTCGTGCACGCAACCCGCCCCTCTGTCAGTGTTTGTCTGTGACCGGGTCCGGTAATTAGAGATTTCCAGCTCTCGTTCGTTCCACTCCTTGTTTTTGCTACGTGCCAGAACTGAAATTCTCCAGCCTGCGTTTGCATCGGTTCTCAACCTCATGCAGAGAAGATTGGGGTTGAAGCTGTGAGGATGGGGCTGTACGTGCGGGTCCAGGGGACGAGGTTGGGGCTTGCTAGTGGCCTTTGGTCACCAGAGCTGTTAAAGTTGGAAAATGCATGGGGAATGTTGAGAGCCGTTGTTCAGAGGGGTCCCTAAAACAACCAGAGGGTTTTGTTTGTGCTGGCACCTCTTGTGGGTAAATAAGCACAAGAGTTTGTTCAAGGTTACTGTATACCCATATTCTTGCAATGAGTGAACATTCCTAAACGAGGCATTGTTACCAGCTGCTTCCTTCTGATGTCAAATAGCTGCTTTTAAAGAAGTTTTTATTTTATTTTTATTTTTACTTTCCCAGGTGTAAAATACACACTCCGAGGAACAGTACTGCTTTTCAGGTTTTATCATACTCAGAAATCAAAGGTCAAACCCAAGAGGATGAACACCCCCCCAATTTTCAACTCATCAGTTCACAGCAAAGTTAGTTTATCTTCAACTACAGCTAATTAGACTTTCACCCCTGACATGCTGGTGAAGTGGTAGTGCATGTTTCTTTCTTTTGATTGTTTTTAATCAAACTGCTACTGTAGGCATGGAATTATTTGGTCTTGATTAAACATTTCTAATCTGTCTTGGCAAGCCAATCACAGGCACGTTTTCAGATATGTTTCTCACAGTAAATTAGTAACAATAGCTTACATGGTTAATAGTTCAGAAAATGAAGTTCTCCTTTCAGAGGTGTATTGTACTGCCATAATGTACACCCCAAATTGACACCACATAGTTGTGTATGCAGGTTCTACTTAAAATGATGGTAGACTGAAGCACCAGGATTCATTAAACTGAGCAGAGTTTCTCATTAAATGTGTAGATTGACAGTCAGAACTGACTGTCATTTGTTTTTCTTTGCAGCTCTCTCTTTTTTTTTTTTTTGTGCCATCAGTGCTTTATTTAGAGTGAAACTTTACCACCCCGTGGCTGAGAGGTAGCTGGTTTGTGGGGAAAAAAACAAGTAGAAAAATATTTTGCATTATTATTTTTCTGGAAAAGGGAAAAGACAAGTGGGAGCTTTTTAGATTTAAGTTCTTGATCTTCTCTTCCTCTTTTTTTTCCCTGTGTCTAATTTATACCCTGAACAATGTATGTTTCCTGGTTTGCAATGTGCAGTGTATACATGTACATTTGTTTTCTGAAGGGAACTCTGTTAGTCCTCATCTATTTTCTAATATAAACTCTTCTGCAGAGGTGTTAGCAAGTATATTTCATTTTAACTATGCCCTATAAATCCTTCATGGAAAATTCCAATTAATATGGCTATGCAGCAAGCTGGGCCAAAAAATTAACTGATCTGTTCTTGCTCAGCAAAGTGACTTGATGAATACAGGAATGGAACAGACTCAATACAAAAATGCTGTTTCTCTTCAAGGAGCTGGAGTCGCCAGGTGCCACTGTTTTGCATCTTAACATAAAAATCTATAAGACTGCACCTTCTGGTATTAACAGATAACACCAGAATGCTCTACCCTATGGCAATTTGCTGAGATGCAAGATATCAATGCCCCAAGACTCTCAAAAGATTTTTTTTTTTTTCCATAAACATGGGACCTCAATCACTGAAGTGCAGAACTTGAGGAAGACTTTCACTCCATGAATCAGCCTTCAGGGGGTATACTGACTTTAGGAGGAGAAATTATTCATCGGGGACATTCATGAGATGAGGAACAAGAAAGGGACATCCTTCTGAAATGAAGTGAAATTTTCAGAGAGCACAGACTCTTTGTTAAGGACATTAAAAATAGGAATTCTGTCGAACGCTAAGTGAGTGCATAACCTTGTTAGGAAAAGGCTTCAGTAGAGGGGGATTCAAGGACACACTGCCTCTCTTTCCCATTTATATATATGTATACACTTATATATAAAAATACATTTTAATGTAATGGCCTCCTGACCGAGTCCAAGAGAGACGCACAATGGCTGGCTTTTGTTAACTTTCCGTACTACTGACTTAGTACATATTTTGTAGAATCATAATTGTTGTGATTGACAGGGCCCTGTGTGTTTCTTCAGCACAACACCTGAAAAGATGCCCAGAGCAAGGTGCCCAGGACCATTTCCAGGGGGCTTTTATACATTTCTAAGGAGAGATATTCCATAACCTCTCTGGCACAGTGCTCTGTTGTCCTCACAGGCAGAAATTATGTGATCCAGTTTGTGTCCATTGTCTCTTGTCCCATTGCTGTGCACCACTGAGAGAGCCTGGCTCTTTTATCTTCATACATCTTCAGGTGTTTATATACATAAGGTTACCCCTGAGTCTTCTTCAATTTGAACAATTCCAGATCTCTCGAATTCTCCTTACAGGAGTAAAGCTCCAGCCCCTTTATCATAGAGGCCATTTTCTGGACCCTTTGCAATAGCTTTATCTCTTTTGTACATGCGGGCCTAGAACTGAACACACCAATTCAGCTGTGGCTTCACCAGAAGGATCACCTCTATTGGCCTGTCGACAACGGTACTCAATCAGCTTCACCAAATGATTTGCATAACGAAACTGACAGTTGGGCATTGAGTAGTGTGACTGAGGTACTACTTATGTTTCAAATGAAGCATTAGGAGCCTTTCATTTTTTTTCTCTGCTCTTATGCAGCTAATGGCCCTGAGCAATATTTTCCACCAAGCAGTACAAGACAAGCAAAGATAGCTTTCTTATGTAGAGTTGCTCAGAGCCCAGACAGAGGGAAGGGGCAGGAATCATGGATATACAGGTACCACAGACACAGGGAAGGGAGAGTATGAACTGCTTCTGCCATTTCCCTTCAGCACAGCTGAGGGCAAGAATCCTGATCTCCTTTCTAAGAGAACATCAAAATTTTTAGGATTCTCTATAATGATTATCTTTTAAATATTGTCTCACAGTGGCAGTATGGCACTTCTGCAGTGGACAAAATGTCCTCAGCCTATGTTCTCCAGCAAAGTAGCTAAAGTAATATGTGTTGAAATGAATAAAGTGCCTGCACCATGTTTTGGTGAAAAAGTGAGTTGAAATTTTGGTCATAACTGTTTTTCTTTGCCATTATTCATAATGTGTTTGTTTGTTTGTTTGTTTTTAAATAAAGACAGGTTAAAAAGTGTATGAGTAGCCAATATCCATGAGAAAATGGCCCTGTTTGAAAATAAATTTTGCTTTCTATCTCAATTCAGACTGGTTAGATTTCATAAGCACTCATAAGTTAGGATGAACTGGATTTCAAACGAGTGTTTGAAACTGTTCAATTCCTATTTGACATGCTTTCTTCTACCAAGTTTTAGATCTGTGCAAAACTTAATATAAACACTACTTAGTAGTTTGTAATATAATTCCACAAAAATAATAGCATACTAAAATATTATGCTGCATGAAGATAATGTGAGGCACTGAGAAAACATTTACAGAACATCAGAAATGCAGACGTTGGGAAGTGAATGTTTTTGATGGATACAGTTATTAGGAAAACAGAAAAAAAAAAAAAAAAGGGATTACTCAGCTCTGTAATGCTTTGAAATTAAGTAACACTTTTTAGGAGTAGATTTAGGTGCTTAGTTTTATTCTATACTGATCAGAGCTGTTTTACTTGTCCTGACCAAGATTTAACAAATCACTTAGCAGGACCAAAACGTGGCTGAGCCTGAATGGATTCAGTCTCACAGCTTTTGTGTCATACCTTCAGGCTCCATGAGGTGGCTGGAAAGTTTTGATTGTCCATTTTCTTGTTGACGCTTGGCCATGGAGCAGACATGATTGAAAAATTCTTGAGTTCAGAGAAAATAAAAACAAATGGGTGTATGACAATATCAGGGAGTCAGAGAGTGTTGTTCTGCTGTGTCGGCAGAAGGGAATTTATGAGATTCTTGCATTGAATACCCTAGTCTCATCTGCCTTCTGCCCAGGATGGGGAATGTTGTATGTATCACCATTTCTTACTGTCTAGTTTAAGTTCTTTCTTGTTCAGTTTCTAGGGTGTGTGAGCTCCTTTAAAAATGTTTAATATTTTGATATGTACACAGGGTATGTGACTCCTTTAATTTTGGGTGGTTCAGTTTTGATTTAATTTGCTGTAGGACTTTGCAAAAATAAATTTTAAATAACTCTGGAGCTCCCTTACTCTCCCCACAGGAAAATAAATTAAAAAGTAAATATGTACTGGAATCTTGGAAAGCCTTGATACTTGTAAGAGAAACAAATAATGTATTTCATTCTAGATAAAGTGTGTGGTGTGGAAACAAATCTAAGGCGGAATATGAATAACTGAATTATTACCACATTTCAACACTGAGTAAAAAAATACAGAATTATCTTTCTAAAGTGCTTTCAAAAATGGTGATGGTAATTTTTTGTAGCCTTTTAAGGTCCTAATTAATTAGAGCTAGTTACAGAGCAATTATCATGTCTTCATGTCTGGAAATGACATCTGTAAGATAAATTTGCAAACATATTACCACACACAGTTTTGTTCATCTGTGCAAATGTTTATATCTTCCAGTGGTTGGCCTACACAAGTTACTGTTTTGGGAATAAGAATGTTCCATTAGCATATTACAGGAGATAAAGTACTCTAGGCACTACTATCAATAATTAGCACTATTTTATGGACTCTTAGTATATAACCATGCAAACACCAATCATACATTATTTAGTTGTGAATATTCTGTTCCGAATCAGCTTACTGTAAACAAACAAACAAAAAAAAGACCTTTCTTTGTTTAAATTTTTATAACTATTTTAAAGTTCTCTTACCCTGTCTCCTTAGTAAAAGCTCCTTCTCTGAATACTTCATATTTATTGGTCTTTATATTACTGAAAGATTGATACTGGAAACTTACTATAATGTCAACAATCATTCAATATTTACTTAATGTTTTACTATCAGTTCTTTATTTAGGTAATTTTACTTTAAAACAGAAAATACAGCAATAAGATATATTTAGAGAAAGGTGATGGGTCACTGTCCAGTGGAGCAGGCAAGGGTCACAGTCTAACCTTCATCTATCAGAAGTGCAAATGTATGGCCAAATGGACATTACACCTAAAAAAATTCTGGCAAAAAATTGTGTTCACGTCCACAGCACTGAAACACATAAAGCTTAGAGGTCTCACAAACAGTTGTTCTTCAGCTATATCTGAATCTATGGCACTATTTTTTCTGGACTGCTGTAGTGGCCACTACCTCTTTTTTACTAAACCAATGTACATCCTGCACTAACACTGGACCCAGCACCATCCATGCGGGTGCTGGTTTCATGTTTTACAGACAAAACCAGCTGCAAAGGAAGAGATAGTATTTTTTTTTTTTCTTCTTCAGAATTAAGTAGGAATACATTGTCTTCAAAACTAGCATTGCTGGTTTAGTTTATTCTGGAGTCTTCTTACATCTTCAGGAATAAAGACCTCGTGAAATGTGTTTACTATTATCACGCTTTCCTTAAGGGTTATTTGGCTAGAAGGTATGAACAAAAAAACAATTTACAGCCTGTCAATATTACCGTATTGGTAAAGCATCCTGGAAGTCTGCCTTGCTTTCTAGGCCTTAGCACATCAGCACATCATCAGCTTGCCTCAGGATCCGGCTCCTTAAAGATTATTGTGCTGACTACAGCTTTAAGTAAATGATCTCACACTTACATTTCTGGATGTAAGCTCCAATTTTGTGATAAATCAAAGCAGTTCATGCTCTGCTTCCTGGAGGTCACAGCAAAGCTAAAGTGGATTTGCTTCATTTATGGTTACTGAGATATGTATTTTCTGAATCTCTGTGTTTTCCTCTTTCCCCTCAGTGCACCAGCACAATCAGTGGATGTATTACTCATAGACAACCCTTGCATGCAGGTATGCCAAGAGGGATCCCAGCTTGCAGTAAGTCACATTTTTATAAATGCTGTACTCTTCTAAGTTGCCTCTTTTTATATTTAAGAATATGAAATCAGCTCTTCGGTCATTTCCATGAACACACAGAGATTCTCTTGAGCTTTGGTAGGAAAACAGGAGAGAAGGGAAGTGCATGGCAGGAGTGGTATTTCATTCCCTATTTTCCTTTCATGACTCTTCTGTCCTGTCCAATGCCCAGAGAAAAAACAACACAATTTGAGAGGACAGGATTATACCCAAGTTTGCATTTTATTTATAACCAGGGCAAAAAGACTCAGACAGAAAAAAATCCAAATCTTTCATTTAACAGGGCAAGAATATATTTCCTCAACAGATACAGGCTATGTCTGAAATGCATAAATAGGTATTTCTTATTACTGAAGAATTTATACAAGGTACCTGAATGATTCTCTCCAAGGCTTTTTTTTTTTTCTTTCAGGGGTGAAATACTATAAGGCTTCTCTGAGGGAAAATTAATCTACAGTTTTCTATAGAGTACCTTGGGATAAAGTAAACAGTGCTTTAATATCTCTTCTAAAAGACACACTATAAAAATAAAAGTGACACATTTTTTACTTGTTTTGAGTGCACAATTTTTCACACCACGAGTAACTATGTAATTTATTGGAAATTACACTTTTACTTTATTCATTAGTACTTGTAAAAAAAATAATTGAATTACTTCTAGCCTATTCTAGTTTTATGGAAAATGAAGAATGACTTGATTCAAACATTATTAACTAAATTAAGTAATTCTTTATGAGGCATTTATTTCTAGACTGCCAGGACTTTCAGCTGCAAATAAGCTCCTTAGACCAGGGTAGAGATTAGTCAGAGAAAGTGTGCAGCTTCCCATTCACTTTATAACATTCATCTCATTAGATCATACAAGATTTGTCACTCCTAGAAACAGAGATCAAGAAGTAAAGAAAGAATGAGACTTACAGAAAGAGATAGAGAAGGAGGGAGGTTCCCTTTCTCTGTAAGAAATACATCAAACCAAAGACAGGAAACATGAATGTAAAAGAATGTGCTTTTACATTTAAAAAAAGAGGAACGTAGTTTTAATAGTTTGGTAATAGCTCACTTGGCTACTCTTCCTCTACCTTCTCAATAATCATGGATGTGCTGTAACACAAAGGCTACCAGGAAGGATGACAGCTTAGCACAAGGCAGAATGTTTTAGATTTCTGTAGAAAGACTGACTGTATTCACACAGATAACACAGTCCTGTGGCAGGGGGCAAAGAAATCAGGCAACAGTAGGGGAAGAGCTGGGGAAGAGAGCGATTCTACAGGTATTGCAAATCACAAGTCAGAGAATACAGGAGACACAGTAGGCATTTTCTCTTAGGCCTTGTGAAAGAACAGAAAATGGCAAAACAAGTCTTTAGCTATTAATAAGAAAAGGAGAAAGTAGAAAATATATGCTGGTTACAGTAGTTTCAGTTCTTAGAAAAAACAAACACCAAATAATCAAAGAATTTATGGATACCTGAGTAATAACAAAGAAGAATAAAAGCCCAGTGGAGAGATGAGGAAGAATGAATCATTTCAAAACATATGCAGGATTGGTGAAAGGGGTTGCAGAAAGCAACATTGGCAAGGCATGTTGCACTATGGTTTTTCAGGAAAGGTTGGCAAATGTGGTTTAGATTAAAGTATTAGCACAAAAAATCATAGTAAATAGTAAAATATCCTGTTGGTAGGTGTTGATGGTTCATTGCCAAGGTGAAAGACTAAAATGAGTAAGACTTCACAGGGATGTGTCCTGGTTTGAGTGTAACTAGAAAGGAGGGCAAAGGACTTGAGAGAATGCATAAGGAATCTGTAGATATGCTTAGGCTTTCAGTGCATTGTTGGGCATAATTAGAATTAAAAATAAATGTTTCTGGCAAATTGAAAAATATATAAAGGTAGATATTCTGAATTGTGTGAGCACTGTGCTTAGATAGGAATAAATATGTGCACAAAAACAAGCTTTCCAGTCAGGAGAAGATTTGGGTGGTTTTAATGGAACTCAGCCTGGGACAACAATGCCAGTCATGTTGCAAAAAGGCAGCCAGCACTGTGGGCTGTCAAGAACCAAAGACCTGTGACCTAACATTTAAACTCTATTCTGTATTGGAAAGTTCCCAGCTGGAGTACCATGTTCAGTTTGTTAATACTGGGCATTTAGAAAAAGGACAGTAAAATTAGTACACGAATGGGAGAATGGGAAAGATCTGAAATGCAAAAAATATGTTGCATAAGAAAATATTAGTTGTTATTTAGTTTAGAGAAGTGCCAATTGTCACGGATCCAATTGTCATAGCAGTATTCAGATTTCTAAGGTGTAATGGGTTAACCCCAGAATTTTTAAGCATTTAGGAATCAATATTAGCACAGCAAGATGTATTTTCCTAGTCTGGCTCAAGGCCAATACTTCTGTAGCTGTAGGTATCCAATGGTCTAGACCATGCCCAGACACCTATATAAACATTGCCTTTTTTGATCTTGATTCAACCGATGCCATCCCCAGGAATTGGACATGAGTCTGGCCTGTCCCATGTTGTGGCTGGGCTTGCAAGCAAGCAACTCTTTATAGATTTTCCAAGGGCAAAATGACTAACATTACATTATAATCGTGTCTATAACATTTTAATGACATCATAAAATTTCTTGTTCAGCACAAAGAAATACTTTATGATGAGCAGGAAGCACAATATTAAATAAAAATAATTACGCTTGCTATTTGGTATAAATACAGTTTTGACAGTATAATACATGTTCTAGTTGCCAAAGATTTTATTAAGTGATAACTACTGTAGAATTCCCAAATTCATCAAGCTTTCATCTTTGTTCATATTGTGGAAATCCAAAAAGATCTTGTGCCCGCTTTATGAGTCTATGTTAAATGCTTTAAGTTTATATGAAAAAGAACTGTACAGTCACCCTAAACCCCCACAGTTTCTTGTCTCAGGCATTAACATTTCACTGATAATACTCGTTTCATAAATCTTGACATTGCTGTTAAATTATTCATATGGTGTTATATGAAAACACATGACAATTTTTTAAAAATGTATTCGTCAAGCATCTTGCAATCAGTGAAGATGCCACTCTGCTGGTTATTTTTCTGAATCTTGCCATCTGAATACTCTGAATAAATTTTATTTTATTCAATAAGTTTCTCCCTTGTTTCCAAGCATTTCTTTTATGATTTCTACAGCTTCACTTATATTATATTACCCTTCTATTTTATTTTTTTTCTTGTCTTGATTTCCCTTTCTATCTGCTGTGTGCTCTATTTTACCATTCTTGCAATCTATCATTTTAGCTTTGAAAAAGATATTCCTTATTATCTGATCTTCCCTGGATGTACTTAACTTTGTGACATTCTTCTTCTCTGAGTGACCTTTGTAATATAAACTTCCATTGCTGCCTCCTGAAAGTGTATTCTGACAGTGAGGGCTGGCACACCTTTAATTCTTAAATGCAGAAGCTACACTTCTTGACACTCCCATATCCCTCACACTTCAGCAATACGACAATTACGTAGTGTTGCTAAGTTGCATTATACATTTCTGTTTTCCTTTTTTATGAATTGTCATACATTATTCCTTTGGTGTTGATCAGAATGTGAAGAAATACACAGTAGATATTTGACTTGAAAGATAATTCAAGGTGAATGAAGTTAACAGAAACAAAATTGAATAATAATATGAATCACTATTAATATAGGTTTAAATGCCAAATGCCTTTTGGTTGTTTCTAGCACAGATCACTTCATAGTTTATTGTCAGAATTATTCTCAAAAATCAGAAATTAAGCATGAAAATTACACAGCATAGTTTCACTTTGTAGAACATTCAGAGCATCATGAATATGTAGAGGAACAATTAAGAGAACTGTAACAATTTTAACCCTCCGCTCACCACTGTTTAATAACAACAGTGAAACTTCAGAAAACTCAATGGAGAATGCTTGTAGTGAATACCCAGTGGTGGTAGCAGGCCAATTCTGCTCCTCATCCTAATAAACTTCTACAAGATTGCATGAAGTTTGTTGTAGTTTTCACTTAATCTTGTGAGTATGGCTTTCTGGGTGATCTGAACTGTGTTCGAGTCCTCCTCTGTGTATTTTTTCCTAAGGTGGAAGCTGAGTTTTGGAATTTATAATCTTTCATAACGTTTGTAGGTTTAAAACATTATTTTATGTTAGGAAACATTTGGCTGAAGAGGATTATTTCAACATTTATTTAGATTTGTGTATAATTTTACATTAGTTTATCATTAAAAGTGGGTGTTTTCTTAGTAATTTTTGCCGAGGAGTGTTCATAACCATTCAAATTTGAGAGTGAATTCCTTACTGAATTCACTAACATTTGAATTGGGACACATATTGGTAAAAAGAAAAAACTTAAAATTAAGATAGTCTATAAAGATATTTACAAGTGTATGTTATTATATATATATATATATATTTTTTTTTTTCTGAAAGAATAGAAACTTCAGGTTAGATTTCCAGACTAACATAGAGATGTGACTAATTGGTCTGAAAATCACAGGTGGTGATCTTTGCTTCACAGATGCATATCTGTTCAGTATGAGACAGTAAGTATGTTCAGTATCTGTTCAGTAAGTGAGGCAAACAGGCTATCAAACAGGCTAAGTTGGAAAAAAAAACCTGAAAAAATAACTGTGATTAATTTATTATCCTAAGCTGAACCTTTTGTGAAACTTCTAATGAAAAATTCACTGGCTTTCTTTAAAAAGTAGTGAAAATTAAAAGAATATAAAAATCTGTTTTAAGGTTACTTTTCAGAAGATACTTTCATTATCAAATTCATCATATGATCAAGGATCCAAATTGTATAATATACTCAGAACTGAGCCGATGTCCATTATGCTTCTGGAAGATTTCTCTAGACTGACATGAGAACCCTAAGATATTCAAAATACCAAGTCCAATTAGAAATACCGACAGTGTGGGTATATGTTATTCCCTATTCATGTATTCATTTAATACAGCTGGAGTTTTCCCTTGGACTTTAGCTGACAAAAAGTTATGTATTATTTCTGCAAATCAGTCCAACAGATTACAAATGAAGAGCTGAAGCTCTGTAGAAGTTTGTTCTCTCTGTTTTAGACCTATTTATTTGTGACCTTATTATCAATTTTAAATTTGTTGCACTTCTTTATTCATATCATGTCATTCAATTCAGCATAGATACTTACCTCCACAGATCCACTGAATGTCATAGAAAATGTTACCTTTCTTTTTGTAAAAGTGTGATACTGGTTAAATATACAGCTTCAGTAGATATTTGTTAATCCTCAAGAACACTTCAAAAATTCTTAGAAGGAAGTCAGTGAAATTTTCAAGAAATGTTAAAGGAAGAAAAAAAGATCCATTTTAACTAAAACAAAGAAACAAAACCACTAAAACATTTGCTTCAATGAGAAGACTTTAGGGAAAGTTTTTTTTTTTTTTTTTTTTTTTTTTTTTTTTTTGAGTTAAAGCACTGCATTGTTTTATATTGAAATGAGGTTAATTGATGTGCAGATATTTTATTTTTCTTTACTAACCTCTTTAGAAAACAAAACATTAAAAAGAAAGTAAAAAATTCTGTTGATAAATAGATGAAAAAGGCCATGCCATTTTATTGAAATTTATGCTTCCTTACACTGTACCAGCTAGATGGTTTTTGAGAATGTAATGTAACAGAGCTTCAAAAATTTCACCCTAAAGATTTCAGGTCAGACATTATGACTCATCTTTCTTTGTTAGATAATTTTCTTATTAACTTTTCAAGGTGCACAAAATAAATTGAAGTACAAATTCAATTTTTATAATTGAATTACCATTAAAAGATTGCAACCGTATGCCACATTAAATATATACATATATATGTATATATATATTTGTTTTTCTAGGTTAAGTTACTAGTTTAAGAATCAAAACAAACTCTTTTAATGGAAAATAGCAATTCCTTCAATTTCAGAAACACCTTAGGAGAAAATGTTACTACCATATAGCAAAGGAAATTACTTTGGGCATACATATTGACTCTTTCTGGCCTTAAAATTTACAAATGTATTAAAAACGTCTTATAATCCAGATCATAACCTGACCCTTTTGCAAGTCTATGGCAAAACATGACTTAACAGCTTCCCCAGAAGCTCACAAATCCTGTTCTTGGCATCTGAGGAAAGCAGGGAAAGGCTAGAGCAAACACTCTGACAGCAGAACTTTCATTTTATTGCCTCAGAAGATAAGAACATAAAATCTCTGTATTAGGTCAGCCTGAATGACCATGTAACTCAGGACTGCGTCTTCACCCATGGCTAGTACAGGGCATTTAAGTTCTCAATTTAAACTTTGACCATCTGTTCACTTTATAGATTACATATCAAGGTTCATGCCTGTATTTGCTTTGAACAGAACAGTTTCTTGTTTTGTTTTTGGTTGCTATTATTTTTATGCTGCAAGGGTATAAAAAAATCTCCTCATATGCCTTATTTAATATCTCAAAAATGTCCTCAAGTTTAAAAACTTCCTCAGTTGTATATGACTAAACAGGATAACAATAACTTCTTGTGTAATATATAAGAAATATTTTTTATGATGAGGATGATTGCTATTTGTTGTGGATGTCTGATGCATTCAATTTAAACGTCTTTTCTACCATCTGTAGCATTTATTATCTTTATTCTTTTTCTTTTAATTTTATTTTATCCATCTCCCTTACTTTTAGAGAGCTGAAATTTTACTGCTGGCCTTAGCTGCAGCAGGGCAGAAAGCCTGATGTAAATGTACCTTAGACAATTTGACACTCTGATAAGTCGATATTAACACTTTGAAGTATCTTCATAAAATCTTTCTCCAGAAATTCCCACATTTGGCTATAACCAGAAAACTATTGGCAACACTGTGGTTTGCAAGACAGTAATATTCTTATTGTGTTATACACTAATAAGCAGACAACCTAATTTCACATTGGTTTCAGTTTCTCTTTGATCTCAGAATAAGGCCTAGGCAACCAATGAAAATATTCAAAGGAAGGAATCTTTACTTATTTGCTGATATCCTTTATTTAAAGATTATTTAGCTTAGGCCCTAGAATACTGGCAAAGGAATTCTGTTACGGACATTGACAATAGACTCCTTATCGTGGAAAGATGTGGTTAGGTCCTGGCTCTTATCCTTTTCTCCGAAGAGTATTCACCGTAAGAAATATAAAAAAGATTTGTGAGAATCAACCAGAAATGCTCAAGGAACTGTGCCCACTTCAGCAAGCTGAAGATCAGAAATTTTCCAACAATAATAATAGCTTTACGTGTCCATACATACTATGAGATATACCAAAATCTTTCAAGATCAATAAGAAAGTGTGTGTCTGTCCTTGTTTCAGGCCTCCCATTACACAGACTATTTCCAGTTAAAATCTTGAAAGGGTTCAGCTTGTTTGTTTAAAACTTGAGGGAAACACATTGTTGTGTCGAAGTAAAATAAAAAATAAAATAAGAAACTTAAATCTGCCTGGTTTTGACATTAAGAGCTAAGTATTTCTATAAGTTCATTTTTTGGATCCCCATGTCACACCTGAAACATTAATGCAGAAATAATCAGAACTAGCAAGTTGATCAATATAAAACATGACTGAGAACTCATATTTACTGACAGCTTCATTTAAGACTGTTTAAAGGGAAACTGTAAGGCTGGAGCTGCTGGGGCTCCTGGTAACTTCCCTTTCAATTTCTCAGTCAGTAGAATTTTGTTCTGCTTCATCGCATTGACGACTAACTGTTGTGGAAAATTTAATAGCGATGTCTTATGCAAATAGTGTGCTCTACAAGTAAAACAAATAAAAATGAGGAAATGTACACATTGTACCTTTGAAAGGTTGCAAGCACAGAAGACTTGGGTTACAATAACATCTGAAATGAGCCTGGGAGTGGGAACGTAGCAAGGCTTGTTTCAAAGGGGAACTAGTTCACTAAACACTAGAGTGATTTAATGCACCATCAATTATTTCCTGCTTGTCACTTAAACAGGCTGCATATATGCATGGCAGGTCCATGAGTGCAAAGAGGAGGTAGAAAGCATGATTTATTGGCTGGGGCAAACACCTGCGAATTAAGCAGCTCAGAAATTAGCCACAAGTAGCATATTAGTGCAGCTAATCAGGCACGGTTCAGTATTTCAGTTTCTTGATTCGCCCATAAATAAGGCTGTATGTGGCTGCCTTGGGGCATACCGGTGATTAACAGCCCTGACCTACAGTAAAGAGTGCAATCTAAACAATTTAGTGGGGTCTGCAGGTGTACACTGTAAGCTTGTTGCTTATAACGCTGGTACATCCAGTATGTAGAAAGCTCCAAGAATCTAGTTGTCTTGTTTATGTTTTATCACACCATTTAATGATCAATTTGCTTTTCATTCATTTACCAAAGCCTGGTAACTTTAATGAGTTTAAAACTATGAGGCACTGATGCACAACTGTGGAACCCAGTTGTCTTCTTTGTCTTACTTGGATGCCAGGAAAATGAGAACATCATTCTTTTCAGTGCACTTTCATATCACACCACAGTTGTTGACTTTCATCACAGTGGAAATGACAAGTTGATACTTTATCTGTGGTTGGCTAAGCCTAACTATTTATTGCTGATGTAAAAGAGCTGTGTGAAGGAGCCTACATACAGCAAGAAGTAATCTGCTGTTCTGGTTTTGCAGAGCATTGAAGCAAAGATAGAAATGTTTGTTGATTTCATTCTGACAACTTAAGCATGTATACTGCAGGAGGTGTGAAGCTCTCTTATAATACTACACGTGATCTCAAAAAGCTCAGCAGCAACCATACTGACTTCTAACTGTCAGAAAAAAAGGTACCATTTGGAAAGAAAAGGATAGACTTCCCCTGATAAGCTAGAGTAAGTCATACTGCTCACCCAGTAAGAGTCATTGTAGACTTTTAATTTTTCACCTTCAAAAGAACATCTGAGGACATGGACAAGTGT
This sequence comes from Oreortyx pictus, assembly GCA_036925125.1. Lineage (NCBI taxonomy): Eukaryota > Metazoa > Chordata > Aves > Galliformes > Odontophoridae > Oreortyx > Oreortyx pictus. The sequence goes on from JAUPFR010000003.1 coordinate 59,000,803, forward strand.
GAAAATGAATGACTAGTGGGAAAGACATGAGAGTTAACATTGCTTGTGAGGAAATTACACTGTACTTGCAACATTTTTTGTATTAAAAAAGGCTGAAACTTTAAAAAAAAAGAAGTACATAAGATGAAACAAAGGAGATCTGAATGAGAAGTAATTTGAACACTGCTATTTACCCTTTTTCCGAAAATAAGAGCAATATTCTAGTGCATCTTGGACCAAAAGGCAACAAATTGTTTTATACAATGATTCATTAGTTGCTTCAAGATCTCATTGAAATCAAGAAGCCAGAATTATTTGAGAAAGAAGTATTCAATATATAAAAAACGAGTAGGTATATTGTAAACACTGAGAGTGCATAATTATTTTTTGTAAGAGAAAACCTACTAGGGATATGCCATCTCCTCTTTCATACTTAAATATTAAGTGCAGAGACTAGACAATAATCATATAGTTTTTGTATTTATTGCATGCTTGTTTATTGCTGCATCACTTCACTTTCCATTGCACCAAAATATATTTATGACTGCTAAGATACATGATACACTGTAGCACTGGCCTGATCTGGATTACCTTTGCTGATGTATATTGATAGGAGACATCAAGACCCAGATCCTTACTGATGTACTTACACACATATCTGTCTTTATAGATACTGAATGCTGTTCTCAACACTGCTTCTTAGGCATTACCCAGTAAGATGGAAGGCCCTGAATGAAGAATTCAGTTGGCTTCTTGTTGAAAAAAAGATAGGAGTTGGTACTTTTCAGCCACTATCTTTCTCTGCTCTATAGGTTGCTTCTCATGCAGTAGGAATGCCAGAATTGTTCCTTTAAGCACCCACAGAAACTGTTAAATACTGTTGTATTAAAGTAAAACTAGTTCATTTATAACTATGTCAGATGATCAGCTGCAGCTTTTATTCATGATTCTTGCCAGGTTCACCATGGGCAGAAATTAGATTTCTTCTGCAATTTGAATATCCCCCCATATTATTATTACTCCAGAGTCATTCCATTTTCCTGGTACAGTGAATGAGAGTGAACGGCCTCCTTACTGCTTATGCTCAGCTCCTCCAGCAGTATTTTTACCAATTTACATTGCATAACTTCTAACATACTCTTATTTGGTATTTCTTTCATAGGCCTTTACATCTATGTCCACAGGACTCTCTAGGACATCATTATATGCTTCTCACTACATGTGTTTGTTTCACTACCTGGTCATACAAACTCACCCTTTAGTCGAAGTCATTTCTGGATTTTTAGCTTGAAGTTCCACTGTTTGTGACAATGTGGCACACCCTGATAGGTTCCTCTGCATATGCTTAAGAGATCACTTCATCATCTTCTCTACTCTGCCACCTGGTACCCCCGTACACTGGTTAGTTATAAGCACTAGTTGAGGCTGGTTCTTCTTCTTGGTCCAAAGTGTTTTTTGTTGCTGGGACTAAGACACTTACAGAAGTTTCTTAAGGTTCTTTAAGAAAAAAATCTTTATATTGGAACCAAGATGATCACTGGGATGGCTTTTTTTTTCTGTATATTTCTGCTCTAACAGCACAATGCTGAGGATATTTACTTTCTGCAGAGGAGGAGTATGTAAATATATTTGTTGATGTAAGGGTAGCAGTCTGGCAGAGCAAAAGAGCAAACTGTCTAGTCACTGTATCTACTGTCCTAAGTTTTCAACAAGACCTGGGCTCTTCTTGGGAAAAGATCTCGTTATTCTATCCCAGGAAATATCTGGCAAGCTCGAAGTACAGCAAGACAAAGAAATCGGAGCTCAAAGTGGAACAGTGCAATTGAACTCACAGCAAAGCCATATCCTCTGCATTTTCCTCTTTTCCTTTTATTTATTTATATTTTTCTTTTTCTTAGATGAAGCTGAAACAAACAGGACAATTTTAGTTTGCTGATTTACAGGAAGGATTGGTTTACTTGGAATAACTTTGAAAACATACTTTTTTCTAGTACAATTTATTTAACATTTTCATCCTCACACCAATAAATTATAAACTCCACATATATTTAATAACAGAGGTAGAGAATTTAAAGTCGTAAGGTAACAGAAATAATAGGTGTAGTTGAGATTTTTATTATATTGCTATATACTACAATGAGTTATGAAAGACTTATAGAGTGTGTGTGAGAGAAAACACTTAAGAGTGTAAGTACTGATTGCAGAATAAAAAATGAAAAAAAATAAAATGCATAATCTAGAATAGAAAGATGGTACTGAAGGAGCACAATCAGATATACTAAGATTCTTGAGATGTATTACAGGATTTTAGACTGTCTCTTTGGAAAAGTTAAAGCAACATTTGAAGTTGTATCTCTGATTTTGAAAAGTGTACGGTATCATCATCGCTAAAGTGTCAGAGCTCTTGTAATAAAACAGCCTTTGTCTTTCAGTAAAGGGGATGTTAAATTTCAAGTACAGCAAACTCAAAATGGCTACATAACACCAAGCACAGGTTAAAAAAAAAAACACAGATTTATTGTGAGAACTCTGAAATGACATCTAGATGATCCCCTGAGCAGCCCTTGAGATGTCAAAGATGATAATACAGTTACAGCATTTGGGAAGTATTTCTGGTTTTACACTTAGCCTTTTGGCAGGAATTTATTAAGACAGAATAAGCCTGTGACTTTTCAATTCCAAGTACAATTTGTTTCTCTAATATATCTTCAGGAGTAATGTGTGATGGAATTTTTCCTTTGCTGGGCCCAGTAGTTGTGGGTGATGATGTGCTATAATAGGTTCTCACAGGCCATATCTCAACAAGATAAAACACAACACATGTACATCTGTGGCCCAGTGTCAATGCCTTAAATGTACATCAGAAATGCATTAAATCTTCTGATTGCTATTTTGTTTGTACAGCTTGTTGGTTCAGAGTTTCCTCTGTAATGTATCCTGCTGATTACCTTGAATTATTGGCATATCCTTGGTAGAACAAGCACATCTTGTTCAGAAAACACAACATTACAGATGTGCCTTGAATCTTTTCTTTTATTAGTAGACAAAGTAGAAATTCTCTTAAAAGTTATTCCATCGTGCTTCCCAAAAACACATATCTCAGAATGAACTATGTCCAGCAGTGCTTTTGACCAAAACTAAAGACACCTGATATCAGAAATCTACCCACACAGTTGTTTCTGCATACGTGCTTGTGCCTACATATAATAGGTAGAAAATAAAGTATTATGGACAGCTATGGGAAAGGGTGCATCAGAAGAAGCACATGCAGATTTGGATTCTCCTTCTGGACCAAAATCTCAGTTATTTATATTCTATCAGCTCCATTGCTCATACGTGAGATTTTTCAAAGAAAATGAATGTTTTAGATGTAATCATAATCTCAATATTAGTGGAATCCATACTGTTTGATGAAAATGAATTTTATACACAATATATAATATAACCTTATATGACACTTGCCAGTTCCAGTCTCTAGTGTTTCCACATAACATATCCAAAATAAGAAAATTGACATAAATAGAAGAAGGAGGTTAAGGTTATACAGTTAAATAAAAGAATACTTTTGAGGGATGAGAGCAATGCTTCCTGTGTTACAATGTTGGCCCATGGCATCAGAGGTGAATTTTGGTGGTTCGGCAGTAGAACCTTCCTAGTTGAACCTTCCCACCAGTATCCCATCATATTTTGCTGCTGCGTGACAGATGGCAGCAGGGGGGAAGTCTGACGGAAAGGCATCTGACATAGAAGTGCATATGAAGCAAAGGTGTGCCATTGGATTCCTCCATGGAGAAAAAAGTGGCACTCATTGACACTCATCAGCATTTGCTGAATGTTGATGGAGACCAGTGAGTGTGAGCACAGTGAGTCAATGAGTGGTGATTTTTACAATGGTGACCGTGAGAGAGGGCTGCCTCCACTGCTGCAGATATTTATGAGCATGGAATGCCTGCTGTTGGTCATAGCTGATGAAAATGCATAGCTTGTGATGGAGAAAAATAACTTTGTAGCTAAGAATTTGCTGTATAAAACGGTGTTATTGTGCTCTTTGTATCTGTTGTGGTTTCCTTGGAAATAAATGGGAGGAATTACTTTTGGAGCAACTTATGTATTTTAATTGTAATAAAATGCATTGAATTACTACATTCCATCTTGAAAAATATAACTTGGAAATATATACTGAAGTCTGTCTAGTAAATGGGCTCTGAAATAAGTGAATGAAAAACAAATGGCACTGTACTGCAGACCACCGTCTCTCAGCAAAGAAATAGGGGCTAGAGGAAGGAAGAGATATGTATGAGTGTCCAGCTGTGCCAGAATGTGACTTGCCTTACAGGAATCCCTGCCAACATTCACTTTCAATGTAAATCTTGGTCCAATACATTTTAATTTTATATTGAGATTTGAAATGAAGCAATTTAAAGTTTTGTCTATTTTTTTTATTTCTTTTTATTTTATTTCTTTTTATTTTCACATCAAGTGAAGTATAAAATGAACTTTAGCTGAGAATTGTTTTTTACTAAATGCATTTGTAATCTAATTCACACAAAGGAATTAGTATATTTCTTCAAACTGTCATCATACATCAAATAAAATGTAGATTGTAATGCAGACTTTTTATCATTCCTAGCAGAAGTGAAAAGCAAATATGGAAGTTGTTTTTTGTTTTTGTGCTGGCATCATTTGTAGGTAATACTGAAGTTTTTCTATATTTCTTGAAATTTCTTGAAAAGTGCTGCCCTCCCTTATTTATATTCATGGAAATTCATGACTTGCTTCTCTAAGTCTATAATTTTTAATAGGAAGCCTGTAGGTGGACATAGCACTGGAGATGTAGTCTTAGTGCTGAGTAGAAGGGAAGTATCACTTCCCTCAGCCTGCTAGTGACACTTCTTATTGTTTGTCTGCCATACTGCATGCATTAGTGTGCTGATATTTCAGAGAGGAATCTGAATATTTCCCAGAATATGTTTTCCCCATAACTTTCTACAGGCAATTCCTTTTTAATGTATGTCCACTTGAAGGGATTCTACTTTAGCTTTCTTTTGAAGACTGCTATATTGCTTCTGTTCCTATCATTTCAGGCCCTTGGTTGGTCTGTGCCATCTACAGGTATCATGTTTATTTGTTGAGGAATCTCTTCTCCATCATTTCTATTTTAAAACTCTCTTGAACAGGTTGGTCAGACTGCTAGCAAGAATATTTTTGCTCCACTTAGTTAGGTGGATCCTGTCTGTTCCAAGCATCTGTTGACCTTCAAAGAGAGTTCCATGGTCCATCCATTCCTCCTCAGGCTGTCCCTCTCACTGGTAAGAATGAGAACAGAGTCTCAGAACATGACCACCACAACCATGTACTTGACTCATACTTGATTTTCCAGTTCTCCTTGACAATATGATTGGCACCTGCATGGAAGAACAGCAAGGGTGAGTGCAGAACCCATGCAAATGCAATGCATTCCTAAAAGACAGCTCAGGTTAGCAGATTTGGACCTATGCAGTAACTGAAAGTCTTTAGGTAAGGCAGGAGTCTTCTTCCTGGTGTGAGAAGTCATCAGCTTCCACATTTTCTCATGATGAAAGTTTCCACTTTCCAGCTTCTTGGGCATGGTCTTCGTGCCTCTCTGCTTCAGCTAAAGGTTCAGGTTCTTGAAGCTGTTTGGTTCAGAGATAAAATCCAGTTGATTTCCTTCTCATCCTCTTTGATGCTGCACAGTCTGGACATTTTCTCTGCCACTCTTTCATTTGGCTTCACAAACCACTGAAAACTTAACACCTCCTGCAGACTAGAAGGCTGTATGCCCTAGGCTCAAGAAGAGACCCCGCATATCTTTTGCAGCTTGAAACTTGCACAGCTGCATCCTCCTATGGCTTTTTCTTGGTCCAAGAGTCCAACAGTGAATGGACAGATACTTTAATGGCACCTGTGGACAATTCTGTGTGGCATATCACCACCATAACTAATGAAAGGATGGGAAGTTTTCAGCATTGTTGTGCACAATGCTGCATCTGTTGGTTGAACAAAAGAAATTGTGCTGTGAGTCCTGCTCTGATATAAATCTCTCCTGAGCATTGACTAAATGTGTCCTTGGCTCTCACTATTCAGGAGAGAGTCACTCTGTAGAGAAGAGTCATTTTGTCACTAGCACCCTGCTTTTGCCTTCTTTTTATTTCTGGATTTCTGTCTGCAGCTATTCCATACAAATAAAAACAATGTTTTTTAGGCACGGCAAGAGTTTATCCTAAACTATTGTAATATCACATGAGTTGTTCAAAGAGTTGGATTCAATGCAAATAATGACCATTTTCAAATGTTGCCCATTTTGGTTTGTAAGCACTTCACATATTACATCTGACATATAAGACATTTTAATTATTCAGAATGATTTTACCTTAACAGATTTACCTCTTTGATCTGTACATACCTTATGTACAATTTGTGTTCTGTTGGTTACCAAACATTTTATTGTTTCCACTTAATGTCCATTTAATGTCTGTTCCAAGACAAAACTAAGTGAGTAATAATCATGAAATATTGCTGTTCTGATAAAGAAGATATTGATGAACAGCTATTTGTGCTAAAGCTAAGGAAATTATCAGGCATTCAAAATTGAGATAGTGATCATGCTGGTGTGCAAACAAGTTTTACTCATGTTAATGGCAGAAAGATGATTGGCAACATGTTTTTTAACTTTTAAAAATGTGCTGTGTTTTCAGTGTGTTGTTATGAAGTGCTAAAAAATGGTTTCATTTTGTTTTTATTAAACTGATATTCTGAATTCCAAGATCAAGCCATTATAAATGTCTATCACCAGCAACCTTGAATCTAACTTTCTCTTTTTCTTAAGCAAGTGCAAGAGAAGGAAGGGTACTTAATGAACCTCTCATTCCTCTGCTTCCATCTGATGTCCAGGGAGAATTACGATCCCTCTTCTCTGCAGCCAGGAAAAGTTGCTTCTGTGGGTCGATGATAACTTTAATAGAAGAATGCAATGATGGGGTCTTTTGTAGTAAGCGTGTCCAGGGACTCGAGGTGTAACGCGACAGGACCTTCCCAAGCTCTGTGAATGATGTGTGATGCTAGCTTAAGGGGCGTAGACGATGCAAGAATTAGTAGATAATTGCCTTAATTAAACACCATTTTCTGCATCATCACAGTGGTGTCCAGCAGTGTGGTTTTAGCTCTGCTAGCCCAGGCGGACCAGCCTCCAAATGTGGTAACAGGGGTCTCCATTTACTTTTTAGTTCATGGAGTGGAACTGACATACTGAACACAAAAATGCAGGATCTTGTAAGGTTACTAGATTAGTAATGTGGGTATACACCTAACAGACATTATTCAGTCATATTTTGTTTTGACTGTAACACTACTGTTGCTAGCAGAAGTTTTCTCATTTAAATGACTATTTTCTTTTTAACACTTACATTTTCTCACGAGAAAAGTTCCCTATACTGAAGATCTTCATACTTATGTGTAAAGAAAAAGTCCTCATCATGAAAATTCAGTTGAAATCAAAGTGAGTGTATATATATGATAATGTAATTACATTACTTCCTGTCATTGTTTATAAAAATGATTTATGAGACTATTTTTGCAAATCTCAAAGTGCTCCATGAATTCTGAGCTGTGTTTCTAGCTAAAATCCCATAACTAGAACCTTTATTGTGACACAAGAAAACCTGAAGTTGGAGCAAAAAGTGTGAAATTAATAGTAGGAGGGCATTACAGTGATAATTAAAAGCAATCAAAGAAATTCAGAGTTAAATTGACCTTAAGAGAAAACCCAAAATTTGACAGTATAAGTTGCTTGAAGACTTAGTTTTTGATTTCTGATGATGCCTGGCAAGTGAGAAAAGCCTTATGATAAAAGAGTACTAGCTCTGGAGATCCAAACTATATTTAAAAGTTTTTAAACTCATTAGATTCCCTCTGTCTCCTTTTATTTCTTCCTGAGTGATAATCTCCTCTTCATAACAAGGGGAAAATCTGTAATTAATCTGCTTCTGAGAGACTTTTTCTGTAGAGTAGCTGTATTTTTACAGATGCAAAAACTATAAGACTATAAATGAAGTGTATAAGTAAAACCAGTGAAGAGGCAGAGTTGAATGTTGACATTCATCTTTTTCACATGTATAATGTTTTAGACAGCCTTGATCTCAAATAAACCTTGTGGTTTTGGTGTCAGTAAATTAGAAGAAAAAGCTAGTAGTAGCAGGATTGTATGGTTGGCTTCCTTCAAAAATAAATGCTCCTGCAGTGAGTATGGATAAGTATACCAAAAGGATATGTGAGAAATGCCCCAGTCTTCCCTCCTCCTGGTCTCCCCCCAACCCAAAATGGACACTGAGTTGTGGAAGTACTGCATTTGAGCAGTCTGCAGGGTCTCTGTGGGAACTTCTACTGCAGTCCTGTACGCATTCCAAATAAAGCAATTTGGTTTAAAAGCATCTGCTTTTCCCTGTTGCAAGATACTGCTAATCAACCAATTGACATTGTTTTGCCTCTGTAATGCCAGGGGCTCCTGAATAAAAACATTAGTTCTGCCATGCTGGATCAGATGAAAGAGTCCATCTTACCCCAGATTCCTTTTCCTCTGATGATGAGCAGCAGATGCCTAGGGAAGCATACAGTGATAATTCCCTCTGTGTACCTGCCTGTCTGTCAGCAATATGTGGACTTAGTGAACCAGAGGCAGTGCCTTTCAGATTTTTTTTTACATAACCAGGATCCTTTGCTTTTCCTTTTTGCTTCTTCTCTTCACAATGTGAAAAGATACTGCCCCTTTAAAGCCCACCACTTCATAGTTTCTGTTTACACAGAGCCAGTTTTGATTTTGCATCACTTTCTCATAAATCTATTTATAGACCTTTTTTGTCTTTCTTATAGATGGTAGAAATTGCTCTCTCTGTAACTGTTCTTTGTATAAACTTCATGCCATACATCCTTTCTGTAACTCCTCTGGTGTTATTTTATCCTTTATAGAGGAAGAACAGCACCTATAATCAGTGAATAATAATGTTCTATTTGAGGCTCTATTTTCCTCTAAATACTAAGAACTTCTGTTTGTTTCATCTCACTTCAGAACCTTGATTAACAGTAACATCAGAATAATTTGAAAACTGCAGATGCTCTGTATGGGATCATATCAGATCCTGTTGTTGATCTACCTCTACAGAATCTCAATGTATTGTACTTTCTTATTGCAGATTATGCAAATAGGTGTTTGTCTCATCTGTTGGAATTTTAGTATATTTTGGAGCCAATCATAATAGTTGATTACTTTTTAAAAACCCAAATATAGTTTGTCAAGTATATCACTCTTATTGATGTTCTCCATCAGTTCTACAGAGATCATAAATAATCTGCAATCATAGACCTTCTTTATGAATTCAAGAATATATCTTTCTCACTGAATCATATGTGTCAATGAGTCTCTTGTCTCTGTTCCTTATTATAGTTTCTACTCAGACTTGGTACTAAATTTAATGATCCCGAGTTCCCTAGATACTTTTCTCCACTTAAAGCATTTTAAAAAGTTAATATCTCATGTTTACAAATGGTTATGCTATTTAAAAATTGGTAGTATGGATCACAACTATTGACAAAACTAACATAAGCTAAGAACAGATGTGTAAATCAATGTTTGGAATGACTGGTACTGACTTACTGGCAATTTAATTTCTTACCTTTCAATTGAGAGCATTAAATCTCATTTAGTTATAGAAAATCTATTTTCATTATTTTTTCTCTAAAATGTAACATTTTAATTACAAAAACTCATGCATTTAACCAATGTGCTCAGTTGAAAGTATCATGTATAAAAGAATAGAGGGAATATAGTAAATACTGTTTTCGTGGAAGTTCTTATAGAAGTGATGTGTACCTGTATTACAGAGGCATTTCTTTAGAAATTGAAGGGTATTTTGTAATACTATTTCTTCAATAAAGATTACTTTGTAGTTTTGTCTCTTTGGACAATATTAAGTGAACATGATGATACTCAATTCTTCAAAAAAAGAAACTAAAGAAATAGACCATTCTCCAGAAAGGTCTATTTATTTTTAAAGACAACAGGCACTTTTTAAAAAATATATAGTTTTCCAAAAGGGAGTGGGGAAAAGAGTGGAACATGATTAGTACAATGTCAGATTAGGTAGTAAGCCAGAAACTGTGTTGATGTGAGGAAGAAGAAATGCATGGTTTAAACGTTGATCAAGGCTCCCATGAGTGTAGTACCATTTCAGTTTCTGAAAGATCTAGAAATACATGAGTACGTTGTGCTAATGCTTCCTATCTGGCCTCTTTCTTGACTCTGAGATAACGGAGTCATCTGGTCTTTGTATGTCATGCCACTAGAGTAGAATTCCAAAGTAGCTGCAATAGTTTTATGGTGAGTATACAATAGCTGTCTAAATGTTGGCTTCTATTAATGAAGTTTGAAGTTAAAAAATAAGTTTGCACCTTAAAAAATGTGAAAGTTCTTCCAACAGACAGCTCAAAGGCTTCCTTAGACCACATAGTCAAACCTAAGGCAAGATGACTGAAAAACTGAAAAGATTTGTTATAATCTTATTAACCCAATCTTGCAGCCCAGCTAAAGCTACTTTAAACTCCTTTTACATTCCTGAAAGAAGACAAAGTAAATAAGTATATCCATGAAAAAGAAGCCATGCTGGCTTAAGAATGAATAACAGAAGCCTGTGGATCAAGAATCCTCCCAGCATCACTCAGTTCTTCCACTTTCAGTTTGGAACAATAAGAGTCTTTGTTGGGATGATGCATATTAATAGTCTGTGACAAGTTATAAATACATTGTGGTTGAATAGATTTTTTTTTACAATGGATTCTTATAGTGTTTCTTTATCGGAATGATATGCATGGATTTTAAACAACCTGAATATGTTTTTGGAATTTTATCTCTGAAAGTTGACATGATATGCAATAATACACACTTGGGATGATACAATGTAAAGTCATTTGGCAATTCTATGACCTAGTAAGATAGAAAAGAAAGTGTGCTTAATAATGATAAAAAAGGGTTATTTTTATTATGGAAGAGATTTGAGAAGTTAAAAAATGTAAATTTCACTCAATTTTCACTACCTTTTGTTACTTGAATTTATGCAAGGAAGAATGATAGTATTCTGATTTAATATTCTGTGTTTTCACAATATAATGTCAGTGAGAAAAGGATAGTATTGTCATTCTTTCTTGACAGTTAACCCACAGTTATAGCTTTCTGTAGGGACAATAAAGTTTCCTTCACAATACTCTTAGTTTCCCTTTGGAGGAAGCATATTAATATTTAAAAAGCATAGTGTGTATCTTTTATTAACTCCTGATTATTAAAAGTGGATATTTCTGGTAAGTGTTATTTAAATTGTTTGAAAAAGCTTAGATTATCAGAACTCCTCTACAATCTCAGAGAATGTGGGTAGTAATCAATGTTAAAATGATTGCATTTGTTTCCAAGGAAAAATGTATGCCAGCAATTTGAATTTTATGACAACTGGAAAACAGAAGAATTTGCAAATGAAAACCTAATTTAATGAAACACTAAATGAAAACTGGTTTTAAATAGTTGCCAGTGGTACACTTTTTGAAAATATGAAAAAAAAAAGAAGAAAAATTATTTTAAATCTTAAATGTTTAAATTTAAAGCTGCACTCTGAATGAAAAAAAAAAAGTTTTCATCATTAATAAGATTATGACTAGTGTTCCATCAGAAACCTGATTTTAAGCTCTCTCAAAACATGCCTCTGGCTGAATACTGAATGCATTAAATGTATATTAAAATGCATGTTACTTGAATACATCCATAGTGCCATGTGATCTGGATTACTATGATTAAGAGACCTATCCTTGCTATTATTTTACAGTCCATCAATCTCTTCATCTTCAACAAACTTCATTAATTACATGTTTTTCTGAATTACTGAGTACATTGTACAGTAGCACTCCCTAAAAGTACCATCAATTTCTTTCTCAGTATGTTTGGTTACCAGTTTTAAAAAGGGTCACATTTCAATTTAGATAGCATCTATTATTTTGATTTTATATACTGTAGGTATTTAAACAGACAAATATCCAACACAAAGTAAAACAAGTAACTAGATCACCTTATAAAAAATATGCTTAATTAGCACCAATTAAGTCATGTACTTTTGAACATATTCTAAAAATGTTTTATTTTATTTAGGTAAGTTTTTTTCTAACTAGGTTGGCTACAAACATGGCAGATACATCACTAACAAAGTCTTTATATAAAATGACACATATTAAAACCTTTGATTTTATTGTGAGACTTTTCAATGTAGATGCAGACTAACAAAATGCTAGATGACTTTCAGTTTTTGGAGTTAGGAGCATAGGAAGGAAATATCTATATCCACTTCAGTACAGATGAATGTGATAATTATCCACTTAAAAAAAGTTATTGTGTTAGGGTTTTTTTTTTAGTTTAATTTGAGAAAAATGAAATTGTAGTGGGATTTTTGTGTGATTTATTTATCTTGCTCTTAACCTGTTGAAACTTTTATCCACCTGGTAGTATTTTAACATTTTAGTAATTTGTGGTGGCAAATTAAACTTTTCAGCTCAAGATACCAATTGACCAATAAGACGACAGCTATGAAGAACTAGCCTAGACAGATATGCTTAAGCATAAGTACACATTTCTCTGTCTGGAGCCTAGGAGTCTCACGTGCCTAGGAATCATAAAAGAATTTTAAGCTTTCTTTTTTTCTGGAGAAATTGATCACAGTTGCTCTTTGAAAACATACAGGAAGGACGAAACCTCAGGGTTAAAACCTTAGCACGGTCTGTTTATGACCTGGATTCCTCTGCCTAAAGCTGTGCAAATCAAAACATTCTGTACATGGAGGGTACCTGAACTATCAGGTACAATCCTAATCTTGGGCAGAAACTTTGTCAGTATGGAAAAACTTTCAGTGTCACCAGGTTGGAAGGGTAAGAAAAAGCCTCAGAGCAAAATTCTGTAATCTGTCAGATATGTAGTACATTTCTATTACTGATAGTACAACCTATGCTATTTATTATATTATTTATAATAAATAGCAACCTATGCTATTTATTATATTTATTATAATATAAACATTTCTATGACATTTTGTGGTAGTTTGAGCTTTAAGACAACTATAGACTGAAAAAGGTAAGAGTAACTTTTAAGTAAGAGATAAATTATTTGATTTGTGTATTGAATGTGATTTTCATCTGAAAAAAACCAACAGGTTTAGGCTATCCCTAAAAAAGATGAACAATTCTTACACACCAAATGTACAAGAATAGCGATAAATTGACTTTGTTACATGTTTTTAAAAATACACACCAAAAAATTGCATATGAAAGTGTTGTTTTTATGTTTTTGTTTTAGCTTGAAAAATTAAGAGATTAATGTTATAAATTGCTTATCACATTCTTTTTTTTTGTTTACTGCGGGAAGTGCAGTCTGCAATTACTTTAGCAATTTTGGATTCTTTTGCCTCTTACAAAATGCATTTGTTTGTTTTTGTTTGTTTTTATTCTAAAGGCTCTTACTTCTTCTGGATCATAGTTACGACCTACAGGGCATGTGGTTCCTTTGACATGAAGTTTATTTTTCTAAACCCACAGCTTGATATTCTAGCACTTAATTTCAGAATGCAGCTTAAATCACAGAAGCCATAATATGTCAAATGATCCCATACTTGCAGGGGGAAAACAGTAAGTAATGAAAAAGCTATGATTGCTTTTCTGTCCCTCCAAATGACAGTTATCACCTCAGTGACCTGCTCCGGGCAGACCCATCTAAACATGACACACTAAGGGATAACGTCATCTAACAGGGTAGTTACAAAAATCAATACAAAACCCATTTCAAAGATTCTCTGTGTAAGAATCCTGGTGTAGCGTTCATTTATTGAATAGGCCTGGGGAAAAAAAAATACAAAACAAAAAACCCACAGCTATTCTGATATATATGCTTTACCTTCCAAGCAGAGGAATTCTGTAGGTAAGCAATAATTGTATTTTTCAATCTATTATTTAGACTTGCCAAACCTCAGCCTAAAATCTAATATATGGATGACTGCTATTACTCAGTTATGAAGCCTAAGCAGAGCTCTAATGTATCTGTAATGCAAAAGGAACATAACAAGACCATACTTCTTATAATTGAGGGGTGGCTCTGTGTTTGTGCAGAGATGAACAAAAACAGGGAGTCTGCAATATTATATTTTACACTAAAGGATTAAGAATGTTTTGTAGTTATCTTCACTCATGAATACAGAAGATACAGTTACATCATTGAACCAACCACTGACTCACAGCTGACTGAAAATAGGTTTCTATTGTTTGCTTTTCCAAATGACAATAACAGTGAAGCAATTTTATCCAGTCATATTCCATATCCAGGGGATGCTTTCTGATTGGTTAAAAATGTTGTTTAAGAAAAACTAGTATTTGTTTTCTTTATGTTTATCAAACTCTTTGAAAACCTGTAGGAGCTTTATTCCTCTCGGGAAGTAAATAATAAATATAGCACGGCTCTTCAAATGTGATTTGATTTCTTACAAAAATGCAATGTATTTGATAGTTTTTAAGAGTGATGAATTTGGTATTCTTTGGTATTAATGTGTAAATATCCTCTGTGTTTGGGAAAATACCTCGTTTAGCAAATATTGGGATTTTTGTGTTGGCTTCTCTTGCTATTTAATCACTGTACCGTTCAATAATTATTGATAATCAAATGACTTGAGTTATTTCTTAGTAAGACACGAGATCACACTTACCTTTGCACTGAACCTGATTTTAAGTTTAAGTGATTTTTAATTTGATTAACCTGATTTTAAGTTTTACATTGAGAAGTGCTTGATTATTGACTCTGCCTCACTGAATCCATCTTGCAGACTTCAAAATAGAAATGGAAGGAGAGGATTAAAAGAGGAGTAAGGAAAAGAACACGAAAATATGGGAATAATTACTAGAATCAGTTAGACAAGATTAATGAAAATCCAGGCCTTCTGGTGTAGGGAGATTTCACTTACAGAGTAGGAAGAATCCCAGTGATCTATCTTGTTTCTAGTCTCATAATTTCAATAAAACTATTGAGAAAATTCAGTTGCAGTGTTTACTGAAGCACTGCTTTGCTAAACAGCTGATTTGAAGTTCTTCATATCTACAAAGCTGAGTAATTTAGTAGTAGCCAACTCTCTTTTGCATTATCTCTATTTTCCACTCTGCCATAGAACAGCTGCCATTTCACATACAAAATGAAACCTGGCAACTAAAATAAAATTTACAGAATCAGAAATTCCTGAGAAACATGGGCAGTATTCTCTTCCTAAGTTATCATACCTTAATTGCATTCTGTGTTTTTTCCATTGAGAGGAGATGCACTCTTTGGGCCTTTGTATTCAATTCATCCTGAGTAGGCCCCCAAAATAGTACTAATTGGAAAACAATATCCCATCCAAATTAATCCAGGGATTAAAAATAGAAGAATTGAGGCAGTTTGTGAATATGCCACAAAAAAAAAAAAAAAAAAAAAGCAAGGAATTCCTAATTTGTTTCTTTCTAGAATCCTTAATCAGTGATTATGAAGGGCTTTTTTTGAAGCTAAAGAAATCAGTAGTTCTTCATTATGTATTTAATTTATGTCAGGGAAAAACAGAAACCTCATGCAAGGTTGAGCTAATATTGAGATGTGAATATGCATCCCATGAATGAGTGCTAATGAGGAGCAGGAGGACTCGAACACTTTTGTTGGGAATATGATTAACATCTGACTTTTCTTTAAAAAAAATTAGTGAGAAAGGAGAAAATCCATTACCAATGATCACTGTTTAGCAAAGAACAGCTAATGCAGCCCTGGTAATGTCTGATGGATAAAGCCTGCTGCCTGTGTTGCTGTGTTGCTCATTTTTTCTGCTTCAGAAACAGTGTTTGCATACTTTCATCTTCCATTTTCTTGTTTCAAACAGCTGTGGTGGGTTTCTGTCAGGAAAATCTTGAGCATAAGCCTACTCTTAAAGTCTTGATCAGCTTCCTGCAAAACCATTCTTACTAGAGCTCCGGTTCTTTCTCTGGAAGTTACCTGTTTTGATTTTGTGAGGAAGATTTTACCGATTTGAGGATGGCTCATGAGACTGAATGTGTACAAGTACATGGGGCTGGATAACATGCATCCCAGGGTTCTAAAGGAATACGTCAGTGTGGTTGCTGAGCACCTCACCATCATATTTGAAAGTTTATGGCTGCCAGATGAAGTCTCTGGGGACTGGAAAAAGGGAAACATCACTCCCATTTACAAGAAAAGGAGGAAGAAGGACAGGTCACATCTGTGTCTGGGAAGATCATGGAACAGATCCTCTTGGGAGTCATGTTAAAACACATGAAAGACAAGCGGGAGATCCAATACAGCCCGTGTGGCTTCAGCAAGGCAAGGTTTTGAGGTCGTGCCTGATCGGTGTGGTGGCACTCTATGATGGAGTGAGGCCATGGGTGGACAAAGGGATTCTATGACTATAGGTGACATCCATGTATCTTTGTCAGACTTTTTAGTTATTTCTTTTATGCTTGGGTAGGTTTCTGTCCAGATGGAAGATTCAGAGGGAAATGGACTGTGCTGATTCCTATTTGTAGGGTGGTGGTTTTTTTTTTTTTAATTTTATTTGCCTTCTGAAAGAATGCACTGGAATTGATAATAGCTGATTCAGGCATTATGACAAATATACTTTTACCTGAAAAGGACTAGAGTCCTCCTGCAGCAACTGCAAGGGAAGATTACCTGAGCTTATGAGCAAATTCTCTCAGTAAGTGAATGTACTGATGAGACAAAAACATACACAGAATTGTTTTGTTTGAGAGTGAAGTTAGGTCTCAGTAGGGCCAGTGGTGAGTACTCATAAATCACCCATGTAAAAGTAAAATGGCAGTGCAATTGCTGCGGCAGTATTGAAAGGAATGGAGTAACAAAGGAATTGAAATTCTCCGAAGGCTATTTGCATATCCTGGGAAAACTGTTTAGTAGAGCTTTCTCTACCTTTGTGGTACAACAGCTGTAACTCAGATGGTGCAGACTGTTTTGTGCTGGGTCTCGAATGAGCAAAGCAAATAATTACTTCTGTTCCACTGGGGAAGCTATAGGAAAATGCATGTAGTAATCTTGATTACTAGCAATTTAGCTAGGGGACGTTACAGATCTGTTTTTGGAGGAAGACATTACCCTCTGTCCATACACAGAAAGAAAAACTAAAAGCAAATCTTTGAGTTCCTCAAAAATATTTACTAAGTATGAATTTTCATTCTCATGTTTATCATTTGCAAAAGATCTTAAACTTAGAGAAGCTTAAGGAAGTGAAATAACCAGTTTTTCAGGGAAACCCTGTTGCGGCCAAATTGCTCATGTTCTGACCATCATATCAAAGAAATTAGCTTCTGAGCTAAAGTAGGGACTGATGGCTGAAATGGGATTCTGTGGCACTGGCAGGGGTGGGACAGTCAGAACCCTGAAACTGGACATGGAAAATGAGATCTTTTCAGGTTGCTCAGTTTGCAGCGCTGTTGTAATGAGAGTGTTTATCGTCTGACAAAGTCATAGAATGGAACGTTTACGGGACATATATTTTCCTTTATAATATTCACATGCCTGCAATGGGACACGGAGGGCGCATCTACTTTTAAATACACCTAGCATTTTAGTTTCATGAAGTTTTTGCATTAACAGAACTCTTAAGAATTAAGGACTTCTGTAGTGTGCTTGCTGAAATGTCTTAAGCCACAAATATCCAGTTGGGAACCACATTTGGAAAAGTGGTTTTAGGCCTTACCAAACTGTGAGTTCAAGAGAGGTCTCATTATTGCAAATGTGCAGTTAGTGAAAAATCAGTCACGGTTTCTTGTAGCTGGTATCAAAGCCTCTACAAAGAACAGAGTTCTACAGCTATTTAAGAGCCCTGGAAGTGAAAGCACTAGGGCCTTCATGACCACAAAGGGCAAAGGAAAACTTTGGCAGTCTCTGTTATGCCAGCATGTCCTCTGAGAAGAATAAGTGATTTTAGAGAATTGAAAAGAGACAGTATCAGATGTTGCTTAAGTCAAGGAGTTTTATTTAAAGAAACTACACTGCAGCCATTCTGTACTCTGTGAAAGAGATGCTGCCTGACATGCCAAAAAGTGACTTGAGCAACCTGTATATCTCTGACCACTCTCACTATGGCTGTAAACAAAAATCCTAATTGAAATTTGAAGATATGCACTAATGACTGGAAGAACAGACTGCTAACATATCTCCATTCATCCTTTGGGAAAACTCACTGGAAGTCGAGCAGTCTAATTCAGAGGTAGATATTGTCTAATTTAAAGCACACTTCAGGTTCAAGGATGAACTTTTTAGTTTAATCTGCATATTGCTTTGTGAAGTCGAAGTGTCATTACCAGTAACACAGGGGAAGCATGATAGAGCTCAAATTCTAAAAATTTGAATCTTTATGTCTTTTTTTTTTCCCTCTAAGTTCCAAGGAAACATTTAGGAAGAAAAAAAATAGAATAAAAGGGCTCTAAAAATCACTGTCTTTTTCAGAGAACAAATTTCATCATCAGTTTACCAAAGGGGTTCCAGATTAAAGGTTGTCCATTTATCCAGGAATGGTTGCCAGTTGATAAATCTGACTGCAAAGAATATGAGTTAAAACTGAACAAATGCAAATACATGACTGAAGCACTAAGACTTGGGTACACCACCAGTATGGGAAGCTACATGACCAAGAGATTAAATTGCAACAATATTAAGTCTCTTTCTGCTCTTATTAAATAGACAGTTGTGCTGATCCTTGCATCTTTGGATGTAATTCTACAGCTTGATCTCAGAATTGAATTATTGTCTTATTTTGGGATTATATTGTTGCCTTTGATCAGAGTGTGTGAGGACTGCTAGGGCATATTTGTGGGAGCTCTTTCAATTTGGGTTTTTTATTTTTATTTTTTAAGTAACCTCTTTGATTTCTATATATGAGTGTTAGAGTATTTGCATCATAAACTGTGTTGTTGAAACACAGAGAATATCAGAAATCTGATCAATAAGAGGTTCTAATCATATGGTAGAGTGATCCATACTGAATTCTTCAGGATTTTTCTTTCTAAACAAAGCTCTCTTTTCTGACATCCTCTATCTTCCTGTGTGTTTTCTGTTTTTCAGTTTCCATGTGTATTTTCTCATGCACATGCACATATACTCCCTGAGTCTCACTAAAATATGTCAGGGCTTTTAAAGACCTAGTGCCTTGCTTTCCCAGTGCTGTACTGAACTGTGCCACACCTCAAACATACTGGAAAGGGCTGCATGAACACTAAACACTACATTTATGGTTAATACTCTCTTCAAAATAACAACTACATTGTTTTCACAGTATTGGCCAGCTCTGCATGGCAGCAGAAAAACCAGTGCAGTTTCCTCAGTTGCCTGTCACTACATTATAGAGTATTTCCTGTTAAACAAAGGGGTGAAGTAATTGCAGTGCATGTGAAAAACATGGGCTGTCTTTAACTAGTAGTTTTAGTAGAACTAAAGCTGGCTGCAAGGATATGTGGGTAATATGGTGGTGATCTCCAGTTCATTGTTTCTGGTGGGAGAATACTTTAGATTTTTCAAGTATTACAATGAGCATGTGTCTCATATTTGTTAACCACAGCTAGAGAATTGTTTAGATAACAATTCTGTATTTTCACTTTTGCCCTTTTGAGTTGAAAAGGAGGTGTTATTCTCCAAATAAGATGTATAACATCAACAGATTTTTTTTCCTGTAGTTTTAGCTGCTGTTTAGATACCAGCTGGGATGTTTACCATTTTTAAATGGTAAAACTGGGACCAGATTGGCCATGATCTGATTGGGCAGGAAGGGTGAGAGAGGGCTGTGCAGTTGAATGACAGGTCAGTGTCATGTGAACTGAAGCGTGCAAACTGTATTGGGCTGTAGTAATTGGTGGGAAGATATTCAACTCCCTTTGTTTTCTCCTCTCATCCAGTAAATCTATGCTTGAAAAATATCAGAGAGATTTTTTCTAGCTCTATAGGTATTTTAATGCATTTGTGAGTTTCTGATTTAACCAGAGATACATGCCAAATATTACAGTTTTCTGTGTATTACAAGTATAAATGTGTCTGGGTAACATAGAGCTTTCATCCTGCACGCCCATATTTTAGAGTAGCCTTTTCAGAAAGCAGAATCAAGTCAGATCAGGTCACAGTGCTAACTATACAGTACCCTGTGAGAAACTCAATCAAAACCAACCAAACTTATTATAAGGCATCACAAATCATCCTGTATTAGCATCACATGGATTATTTATGAAAATGCTGTTGCTTGTCTGACAACCTAGGTGACATTACCTCTGGAGGATGAGCATCACCATGGCAAAACAGGCATGTCACCATTAGACATTAGTCTACTGTAACTAATTTATAAGGCTGTCCTGTAATTTGTTTTGATCAGGCAGCTTGAATCTAGTTGAAGGGGATGAAAGGGAGGAGGGAGTGCAGGGAGGAGAGAGAAAGAAAATCCAATGTTATTAACTAGAGAATTCAAAACTGAAAAAAATAAAGCAAAGAAAAGTGTATTTTTTTCCCCTCTGTAAGTTCTGTCTTTACACACAGACATAGCTCAGAACCTCTTAGGCAAGGTGCTGCAAAAATGTTCGCATAATATTTCTGTGCTTTTAATTTGTTCAGGTTACTATATGATATCCGTCCTCCTGTTTGCAGTTCTTTCTAGAGAAAGAATGAATGCACTCTAAAAATGACTTTGTGAAAATGACAGCAAAGAGTTCCAAGTTAATCATGTTACCTCAGAGTCATATCAGGTTTATCTGTCAGGAAGGAAAAAAAATAAACAAACATTTCAAGCTGTGAGACTCACAAACTGAAGAAAAGATGTGAAAGTTAAGCCTTGAGAGGTGTCCTTTCTGATTTATTATGTTTTTCAGTACTATATCATAACTTAAATCTTATCTTCTAATGCAAGTTGATAGATAAAATTAAATATGAAAGAAAGAACCAATAGATTATGTGTGAAGATGAAACTGAACATTTCTTCAGCTATAGCTAAAAGTTTGAAAAAAGACAGAAAGGTATCATAATTACATAGTACTTTATCTAACCATAAGTAAGAGGTCTTGAGAGATTCCAAGGTTGCGTACATCGTACCTGTGCTTGCCCTGGGATGAAAATGCATTCCTTTGAACTGAGATGTGCATGTCTCTCCCATAATTCAACTTTTCAGAGGAAGATACTTTCTCTGGGGAAACTACAAGTTATTGTTCTAAAAGAAAAGATACTGTGCGGAGTCAGGGCCAGTAAATGCAGATATCAACAATGTTGGGAATTGTCAGAAGAGGACATTAAAGCTCTCTTACATGTCCCCAAAAAGGTTATTCCATAGCCTGAGAGGATGCCACAATTGGTGCAGAGGTTGACAATGTTAAAATTATCAGTCTTCTGTTTAGCAGAAGAACATTTCTTTCTACCAAAAGAAATGAAAGAGAGTCAAATCTTATTTATTTATTTATTAACATGCAAAATTCACACCTTTTCCTGTTTTTGTTCACCAATACATAGCTGCAGAACAACCATTAATTCAAGTAGTAGCAACTAGATAGTTAATCTAAAAACAAAAATGGGCCTCATTCTGGAGGGCTTCCTCCAGCCTTTACTGGTCATTGTGGAAACAGAAAGGAGGAACTTCTTCCATTAGATCTTCTAAGCTAGGAAAGAAAAGTGACATAACAGTGGGATCAAAAATGATGGGATAAGCAGTATCAGGAGCAAGGATGTCTTAAAAGAGAGAGAATTATTTTTGTCTTATATTGTGGTTGCTCTGATGAACTCAGGAGGAAAGCAGAAAGACAAATACATGGGCATAATTTGTCAGGCAGTAACATGAGCTTTTGGTCTATAATTAAATGATAACAATTTCTTTCCCTATTTTTAACTGTTAGTGTCTCAGTTTCATGCTGTGGCTGTTGGCTGCTATATCATGCCTGGTGGTGTCTCAGCTTTTAAAATCTTGGGGGGGCACATTTGAAAGTAAAAGAGAAATTGAAGAGCAGGAAGGATGCTGCTGCTGATGGTGTCTTCTCTGCATTAGCAATTTCAGCAGTTCTGAAAATAATTTGTTTTATTGAAACAATAATAAAAAATACAAGCAAATGTTAGGATTAGATATAAGTTTCCAGCATTTAGAATTAAGTTATTTGTTTCAGCAATATCATTTTTTAATTTTACTTTTGATAAGTTAATTCTTGGTTTTGTAGGTCCAGTTTTCGTCAGTCTCTCATAAATTTTACCAAATACAATATATTTCAGTCCTAGTAGTAAATAATTGAAATAATTGTGAATAATATGGTGTTTTATCTTTTTTTTTTATTATTTTTTTCTTTTTTCTGTGACCAGTGAAGTATTCAAACTACATTTGAATGTGGTATAAATCCTTTGGGTGCTTTGTTTTATTTTGTTTTTCCCCCCTGCTCCTTCAAACTCCTTCAATTTGGGACTTTTTTCTTGGACATTATTTCATTGTGTGTTAGTAATATTCTTAAAAAGCACTGATTAGCAGTGCCTCCTGTATATTAAGTGATCAGTGTATCCTGATCACTTAAGGATCCTCTATAATCTCAATTAAACTCCATAGTAATATAAAAATAATATGGTCATTCAGTTCTGTACTGTCATCACTTTTGAAAAGTCTACTATGAAAAAACAAAAATAACAAGGCATCAGTTTTTCTTAGCTCAAGTAATGATGACATTCAGCAGTTTTTCTGAGAATTACACACAAAGTGACATTGCTCCTAGCAAGTTACTGCCCACAGAGATTCTAAAATCCAAGTTTAAAATGTGCTATGCAAACAATCCAGTGTTCAGATATCCTTAAACATATCAAGTTACAACATATCCTTGCTGAATGTATTTACTCTTTAAAGAATATCATTGCAGTGCACGGTCATTCTAAAGTGATCTTTTTACTGAACACAAATAGTAGCAGCAACAGTTCTCCCTCTATTAACACATTTGTATGTTGGTAGTGTTGTTCCATTTCCCTATGTGCTGAACTTTCATTGCTGCAGCATGTACCATAAAGCAAAGAAAAATCCTGAAGTAAAACTTTTTCCATTATGGAAATACATTTGATATTGTGCAAAATTGTAACTGTGCATCTTTTCTGACATTTAAACATGATGTCCACAGGTAGTGTGCAGACATGCATACAAAGTTGTTTCTAATAATGTATCCAAAACTTCAGAAAAGTAAAGTTACTTCTGCACTGTAGACTGAAGTGAGGCAAAGTAAGTCAGCTTTTATGGAACTCTACACTGCAGTCAGTGGGACTGATTTCATTCATCAGTTGAAATGCTTACTTAAAGTGGTGCAAGTGTTGTATCAGCTTGAAATGAATGTATACTATCAAAAATGTAATAATATTTTTAACGACCTTCATTAGAATTCTGTCTCTTATAGAGTGATCCACTACTGCTTTCTGCAGTATTTTTTAAAGTAGATTTAAATAAAAATATAAACTGCTTATGCTATGCAAGTTATACTCATTGTATTTAGGTCTGTAGTAAAATTTATATTTTATTCAATAACTGAATTTGAAAAAATGGCACTGGAAGCTGAAGAAGGCTGAAGAACACAATGTATCCAGACAAGTTTTTGAATGAATTTTCATAAAACGTTTATTTTCACACTAATAACCTTTTCAAACAAAAAGCTATCAACTCTCCTGTTCATCACAGAGCCCTTGAACTTGTGATGTTCACGATGAGAGAAATGCTGTAAATGTTAAGCACAGGCATTTCCAGCCCATCCTGTGGCTGCCCAGCACCATCATGTCAGGAGCTCTGACTCGTGAGCAGTAAGTTTTAGCCCTTGGTGTGCACCCGTTGCTCACTATCAACCAAATCATCAGTGTGAGAATTTTCAAATGGGATGTATAGAGTTGCCGCCAGATATTAAACTCAAATATTTGATCTTGTCTCTTTACTAGCTTTCTATGTGACCTGTTTTACCATTTTAAGCCTAGGATTTTGTGATAATCTTCACTTCCAATTCTGACAGTCTTACTAACCTGAGATTCAAATATCAGATATTTAAAAGGAAGACAAAGAAGTTGCAGCTAGACATGTGCCAAATACCAGAGGTAAGATCTATCCATTCAAGTATCACTCACTGCTAAAGCTGGCACTGCTAAATCTAGAGATCTGTAATAAATTACAATGAAATTCCAGAATGAAAGCAGAGGACAAGAAAACAGGCAAGTAAAACCTTGTGATGTGAGCAAATATGGGTGAAGGAATGGAAAGCTGCAGGCTGAAGATATTGACAGGTTCTCAGTTCCCAGATAATTAAAATGCAATGCACAAGGAGTGTTTTCTTTATCTGTCAGAGTCCACTATGCAGCGAGTTGGTCCAATAGACTGACAGAAGCAAAATGTGATCTGTCTGCTATATCTCTGTTCTTTTCAGATATTGACCCAACATCCTGGAATGAAACCTATGTAGTAAAAAGGCTCCTACCTTTATCACAAGTGCAAACTCCTCTCGGAGAACTAAAGGTGGTTTCCTAAATTGACAGCATTTAAATTACAGAGAAGAATTTACCTGGGAGTGTTTTGGAAGTCTTTACCAAGGGTAAATCAGTGGAATTGAACAAATCTAAGTTAAAATCATAGATATTTTGCAAAAAATTATGGTCATGACAGGCAGATGTGGTATTAGAAATTATTGTTCATGTATGTTCTTACTTATAGCTGAATGATAAACTGACAAACTATGCATATGATGGAAACATTGAGCTATACCTCTCATGTTTCTCTTTTCTTCCTTCTCTATAGGTTGTGCCGGGGACAGAGGGTTAGTACATATCAAAGCTCTGCTTGCTGCCATTAGTAGCTCTGTAGACCTGTCTGATAGAAGAATACAGCACTGAAATATTGAATATTCAGTACAAACATCTGTACTGATGTAGTAAGACAGCACATTCTCCTGCTGGCCCTTCTACAGCTTTCCCAAATCAAATGGCAGAGAAGGTTCAAGAGCTTTGCTGGGAGAATATAGAAATAGGAAGAGTACTGAGCATAAGGTTTTACCTCAAGGGAGGATGCTCTGAATATATTCCTGTGCTGCTCCTGTGGAAGAGATGTCCATGAAATATGCTTCAAGAAATGGGCATTTTCTTTCATTGCTCTTGAGTGGTAGAAAAGAGTTCTGGGTAACTAACTGAAGTTTGTGTTACTGAGGAGTAATGACTAGTTAATCACAGTCAGACAGGAGGGAACCAGATCATTGAGTTATAACAGCTCTTGCTGTGTGGACCAAGACCAGCTTTTCTATATTTTGGACAAATGACACTCCTTTAATGGTGACATGGAAGGAAAAAAAGGCTAAAAATCACAAAGACAGATCAAACACAGTATCTCATTTAATCAGTTATTTAGTCACTCACATGATTTTGGAGGTCTGATTCATGATTTTAGAATTTTTGGTTTGCCAGCTTTGATTCTTGTCTGTTTAAAATGATGAGGTCTTTTTAATGTGTTTCCCAGATGCCCTAAGTCATTGCCATGATTTCATTTCTGTGATGAAATACATGTCTTCTTGAAAGAACACTGCAGTAAAAACTACATCTGGCCCCACAAACTATTTAATTGTTTGAGTTTCTGTTTTAAATGATGTTTCTTCCTTAATTACTTTGCATTTCTATATATGTGGATATATATATATATTTAATTCTAGTTATATACACAGTGTCAAAATTGCAATTTTCAATGGGTTTGGTAGTTTTTAATTTATTTTTGCACTGTTGATAGGAATTAATTATTGTCATTTGTTAAATTATCTGAAATTACTTAGTAAAGTAAACCATAAACAAATAGGATCTGCTTGTTGGTTTGTTTTTTTTAAATTATTATTTTTATTTTTTGTTTGTTTGTTTGTTTCTGATATCAAAATTATATTATGTGAATTTGGGAAAACACAAGGGGGAGCACAAAGCAGGGCAAAAAAAAAGACTTTCATTGGCATATATTTCTGAGAGACAATAAAATCTGAATATTGCTTATCATGATCCCCACTGGGATCCTTAAGTCCACAGAATGATCCTAATTGAATTTTCCCTGCTTAAATGGAGTATGCCCTGTTGTGAACCTGCTCTGAGCATGATGACGGGATGGGACGTCTCAGAGCATCACTTCTGTGAGACCTAGGGCCTTCCTTCTATTACCTCTATTATTTAAACAAATAACCTTGGACAAATCAATTTACATCAATCCAACCTAGTGGTTTAAAGCTCTCTCCTTTCCTTTAAAATGTCTCAATCAAGTTTAAAGTGATATTGCTTCAATAATTTATCTCTTAAGATGCACCTACATGTAACAAGAGAAATCTGTAATTTTTATTAAAAATAGATGTTTGAAAGGGTAAATTAATGTATGGGTCATAGCATGCGTTTTCTCTTCTGTAACACGAAATGCAGACTCCCTTAGCAACACTTGTGTTTTATTTATGCATAAATGAATTGGCAAAGCAAGATTAATATTTTTTGCTGTTTTATTTTTTAATTAATCCCAATAAGAACTTCACATTACTACATTTTTTGTATAAAATAAAAAGAAAAATTACTCTCACAGTGAACTTCAGCCATATTTACTTCAGTGGTCACGGGGGATTAGTTCCTTACTCTGTTTCTTGTGTAAACACACTTGAAATAGATAGTGTGTGCAATGATTATTTAAATTTATGAGGAAGTTGTTTGAAACTTAATGAATTTAATTACTGCACTAGATAATGACTTCTTCAAGTTTTGTTATTTTATGTGTGTCTATGGAGAATTTTCTCTAGAAAATGATCTAACTTAGATTCCTCTTATTTTGGAAAACACTTATCAATGCATGGTTGTTTTAACTAAATTCCTGAGTTAATCCATATTCCTATTTTTGTGTAAAACTCTAGCATTTTATAGAAATTCTGATACTTTCATGCATTGGAATAGTCTTGTTTCCAAGGTAAGATCCTGTGTAATGTCAATATTTCTATTTTTCTTCTGAGACTTTACAAAATGAATAGTGTGTAGGGACTGAAAAGAAAATTAGACAAAGCATTTAAGAATTAACAATGCTTGGTTAACAATGATATCAGTATTTAAGGTTTTAAATACAGAAATATGGAACTGTGTTCTTTTAGTTTCTAGCCGATTAAGTTTTTGCATTTGCGATGAATTAATAATTTTATATCTTATCTTTGCTTTTTTCTGAGTTGTTTATTTTCCAGCTTTAATGAAGACACTGATATTTCTAGAACCAAACAGTATAATACTATATTTAGAGATTTACAGAATATTTTGTATGATGCTGCCTGTATGTTCAGTGTACTAAGTATGCCTTTTAAAATACCCATCATCTGAGAAGTGGTAGGATACATATAGAATTATATTGCACAACATCCTTTAAAATTCTATTACATTTTGTTTTCACACTGTTATTCCATTAAGTTTGTATGACAACGTTGCACCTAGCTGCAGTCATTAAATTCCATTTGAGATATGAGTTTAGGCTCAATGGCTTGCTTAGCTCATTCCACACAGGCTGCAAAGCAGTGTAAAATTTAGTATGTTAAAGTAGCTATTTTTCCAATTTTTATCATTTGAGTTTGTGAGTTTTAAAATACCTATGGTGAACAGCCAGATTTGTTAAGTGTCACATGTACTTCCAGCAACTCTCACAAAAAAAGATGAAAAAAAGAAAACATTTCATGAAAAGCATTCAGTGTTTTATTGTTATCAGTTTTGTCACAAGAAAATTAGAAGTCAGAGAAAAGAAACAAATAAATTTCTGATTTAGACTTTCTGGTCCATATTTTATATGATTTCTAGAAGCCTATAGACAGTTAGGGAGTATTTACAAATTTCTTAGTTTCTTCCAAGATTATTTTCAGTTGCCTAGCTAAAAGAATTCCCTTTCTCACAAGACTTTGAAGACTGCAAATTCTTTCAAATGAAAAATAAGGAGAAAGCAGAAAGAGAAATATAACAGAGTTGCCAGTTATCCTACTTCAGTTGTGTATATTCTTCCTGAGAAGAAAACAGGGATTCCTTCCAGATATAGAGAGTTGGGAAAGCCAAGGTGTAGATGGAACTGAACTTTGTGAGGGATGTGAAAAATAATAAGCAGGAATTCTACAGGTATATTGGTCAGAAGGGACAGACAAAGGAATATGTACACCCTCAGATAAACAAGAAAAGAGAAGTGGCTTCAGTGGACAAATAGAAGACTGAGGTATTCAACAAGTTCTTTGCCTCAGTCTTCACTGACAGTCAGGCTTCCTACATCTCTTGTGTCCCTGAACATCTAAGTGGGAGTCAGGGGAGCAGAATCCCTCTCACTGTAAGAAATCAAGTTTGGGACTGTCTTATGAGACTGGACGTGCACAAGTCTATGGGACTGGGCGACACACATCCCAGAGTCCTGAAGAAACTTTCTGATTTGGTTGCCAACCCAGTCTGTATCAAATCTGGAAAGTCCTGGCTACCAGTGGAAGACCCCTGAAAAAGTGAAACATTATTCCTATTTTTAAGAAATGGAAAAAGGAATACCCAGGGAACTACAGGCTAGTGAGCTTCATGTCTGTGCATGGGAAGATTATGGAACAGATCTTCCTGGAAGCCATGTTATGGCACATGAGATACAAGGAAGTGACTTTGACCAGAGACAGCCAGCATGGCTTCACCAAGAGCAGACTGTGCCTGACCAATCTGGTGGCCTTCTAAGACAGAGTGATGGCATCGATAGACAAAGGAAGGTCAGTTGATGTCATCTACATGGACTTGTACAAGGCCTTTGACATGGTCTTGCACCACATCCTTATGTCTAAATTGGAGAGATATGGGTTTGAAGGTGAGTAAGGAATTGACTGGAAGGCCACAGCCAGGGAACTGTGATCAAAGGCTCTATGTCCACGTGGAGGCCATTGATGATTGATGCTCCACAGTGGCCCATCTTGGGACCGAAGTTCTTCAACATCATTATTAATGACATGGATGATGGGGTCAAGTGCACTCTCAACAAGCTTGCTGATGACATCAAGCTGAATGGTGCAGTTGATATGACAAAGAGATGCCATTCGGAAGGAGCTGGCAAGTTGAGAATTGGGCCCAGATGAACACAATGAGATCCAGTAAGGCCAAGTGCAAGGTGTTTCACTTTGCCTGGGACAAACCCAGACTGGTAGAAGAACTCCTTGAGAGCAGCCCTAAGAAGAAGGACTTGGGAGTTATGCTGGATGAAAAGTTTTACAAAAGCCATCAGCGTGTGCTTTCAGATCGGAAGGCCATCAGTATCCTGGGTTGCATAAAAAGAATGGTGGCCAGCAAAAGGATGGAGGTGATTATCCCCCTCTAATCTGCCCTTGTGAGACCCTATGTGGAGTACTGTGACAAGGACTGAGGCTCCCATCAAAGGAAAACACATGGAACTTTTGGAGCAGGTCCAGAGAAGGGCCGCAAAAAAGATCTGAGGGCTGGAGTCCCTCTCTTATGACGATAGGTTGAGTGATTTGGGCTCATTTAGCTTGGAGAAGAGAAGGGTCAGGGGAGATCTCATTGTAGCTTTCCAGTACTCAAAGGGAGCTTACAAGCAGGATGGAGGCTGACTTTTTACATGGTGTGGTAAGACAAGGGAGAATGGTTTAAAACTGAAATAAGGGAGATTTAGGTTAGAAATTATAAGGAAATTTTCACTGAGGGGAGGGTGAGGCCCTGGCACAGGCTTTTCAGAGAAGCTGTGCATGTCCCATCCCTGGAACTGTACAATGTCTGGTTGATTAGGAACCTGGGCAGCCTAAACTGACGATGGCAGGGGATTGGGACCAGTTGATCTGTAAGGTCCCTTGCAACCCAAGACATTCTGTTATTCTATGATTCTGTGATTCTATGAGTTGTTTTATCCTTTTTTGATTTAGGGCAAAGGAATTGTGAACATATAACATAATATTTTTCAGACACTATAAAAATTCGAAGATTTTTTAAAGTGTAAACAATTGACTTTCACTGCTGTATTTGTACTCTTTTACAGCTCTTTTTATCAGTCCTGAAAGACAAAGTATTCTTTACTTAAAACAAAAGGTTTCAATGTTGAGTAGTTTGTTTTAGCTAAAATTTTTCCATTCTCTGTACTTAGCTCATCTCTCATTACATTTTGCCACAGTGACATTAGGATTCTCTTCGGCAATCTTCCACGTTCCCAAACTCTGATTCTGTATTATATGAGGTAATCAGCATCCCAAAAACATTTTTTCTGTGTTCTACTGCAAAGACAAGCTACTATTTTCTTGCTCAAAACAGACTGTAAACACAAAAAACCCCCAAAACATTCTTCATTCACACTTGTGCAGTTGTGTATCATACATGCAAATGCATATAGGTTCACAAATACACATTTATTCTTGTCCATTTACTGACTGTGGCTCATAATGTTTTCATTTCTGAAATGTCTCCTGTTATGCTGTAGAAATCCATGGAATCTGCAATCTGACCCTCTTTCAGGAGCAAAGAGAACTAAAAATAGGTGAGAAAGAAGATCATTGAGCTCTTTTCAACATTTTGAAAATCCTACTTACGTGCTAGAAGCATTCCATATAGTTACAGACAATGTGTAGAGCGAGAGGGAGTTGTGATCACCTTGCTCCTACAAGGCTTGGTACTGCTATGGCTCAGTAGCTTCAAATAAATCTTGGTCTACTAACCTGGATAGCTCTGTAGATTGCAGAGCAGGCATAAGCCAAAAAATTATTATAATAAAACTCTTAACTGATTCATTAGTGCTGCACTCCAATCTATCGGGAAAATTTCATCACTTCTCTCATATTTTAATTGTATCCATTCTGCATCTGGTAGCAAGATGTCCATACAAATGACACGAACTGACAAGACCTTTGAAAAAATTGATATGACTGGGTTATCTCTATTGGTGTGGGGACAAAAAAAAGAAAAAAATAGAGTAAATGAGAAGAAAAAGTAGAAACAGTTTCTTCCCATGAACTGCTCTCCAAAATAAAGCATAAAGGTGAAGACCATATAACCTTTCTAGTCTACTGCCTGTTTATGCAGTAAATCTATACCAGTAGGAGATTTATTAATTTAACTGTGGTCTTGTGTATAAAAATGATATGGGTAGTCTCACATCATATTTGTTCAGCTAACAGGGGGATTTATTGGCAATGCCTGATAACCATATTTTGTAGTTTAGATCATTGTTTTTCCATTATATATCACATAGTTTCTCTCTATCTTGCTATTTAAATAAGACATCTCTGTAGCCCTCAGTATCAACAAAAACAGTCTGTAGCTGGATGACATAATTTGGCAATCAGCAAATTAGAACAGCATGTAGCTTCTGATGAAAAAATATTAAATGTGTGTCTCATAATTCTACTGTTGAGGTTTAGTTAAATACATAACCTTTATTTGAACTTATCTCATTAATCATAGGCAAAAATGTAGCTATTTCACATATGGGACTGTGGAAAAAGATAGCACAGTCATTTACCATTGCAGAGTGCTCACTCCCCAAAAAAGAAAGATAAATTCTTTAGGAAGAGTGGACAAAGTGCAGGTTAAATACTCATACTATCTTTCCTCTGTAATGTTCATGGAATAGAATAGGGTTTTTGTTTTTTTTTTTGTTAAATTACCAAACATTCACCTTATTAAATGTTGTTAATGAAAGCCCTGATTTTTCAGTAGTTTTTCTTTTCCAGGTGACAACAATTCCCTATTGTGGACCCAAGAAATGTCTCCTTTTAGTTTGTAGTCATTCCTGCTGTTACAGGGCAGGCAATTGTATAGCTGCATAGTTATTCTCAAGCAATAGACTTTCACCTGGCTGTGAATCCTGCTTACTCATTGTCTCTGCTTGGTCTCTGCTGTTGCCCCCAGATACTATTTACTTGTTTGTTCCAGCAATCTTTTGTTCCCAAGTTTTACAGTCTGACTCACTGTTATCTATGGGATGTTGATGAATGTTGTGACCTTAAAGAAAGCAATGCTCTGTCAGCTTCAAAATTGACCCAGTGCTACTGAAACACCCTTTATATAAACCCTCCCCTGATGGACAAGCATATTACAGTGTTATACTGAAATGTTGCCACTTCCTTTTGCCTATATATACATAAAGTCCAGCATTCTCCTAACATATCAAATCCCAGACTCAGTTCACTATGACATATATGGAGATAAAATTTCAAGCTTCTGATGGTGTGGGAATTCGGGAAATTAACATTCAAAGCTTCTAATTATAAGCAGAGTGGTGTGCCTGTCAAATTCAGATTATGACATGTGATTAGAAAGTGTTCTCCCTGAGTTTTCTTAGGAAGCCAAAGCATGTGTATGGTAGATGTATACACCTAATGCTAATCATCCCTATGAGATACCTCTAACAGGCTGCCCTCCCTCCATGAGGAACAAATATAGGGACTGTAGGTGAGATGTGACCCCATGCAATCAGGTGATAGAGTGAATAGTAGTGGGGATATAACCACCTCCTTTTTTCTTTCCATTTAAATATAATGCTGCAAGTATAATTTGCTCTAAAACCTAGTGGGACCTTGAACACAAAACTCTAATTCCAAAACAGAAGACATACTAGTACTCTAAAAGTAAGAAATTCTCAACATGCACTGTTGGATCTGATTTTGCTCAGAGAACTCATCCACAGGATAACTGCCGATATGGAAGGTCATAAGGTATCAAAGTAGATTCTTGTGCCAATGGTTGGATGGGAAGACTGGAGCACAGACCTGATTATGCATTACAAGACAAGGTTTGAGATCTTTCAAAGAATCTGCTTTGATGACTGCCTGGAAATCAAAGGTTCAAAGCCTAGTTTCTCTCATTAAAGTTGAGTGATTCTGTTTACAAGGCTGTGGGGTCAAAGGCTTTCCCCTTGATCCCAGTTAATATTGAAATACTGATGCAACATAACAAATTCCGAGGAAGGCAGAGAACAGAGATTCACATATGTCCCCTAAAACAGAGTGCACATTAGAGTATGAGTCTCCACGTCACTGGTGGGTGTTTTTACAGTTTATTTTCAGCAGTACGAGGGTGGTGCTTTTTCTTGCTGCTTGTGGAGGGAGGTCTTAGTATCGTTTTCACTTTGTATAGAATTTCTTCATGGAAGTAGCTACCTTTTTCTAGTTCTCAATAAAAAAACTTGTATGGCCACACTTGAGCACAAAACTCCTGTGCACTACTTACAGTGACTCCTGCTTTTCATATATGGCATTTTTTTTTTTCCTTTCTGGCCAGGCAGATTTAAAACAGGGATTAATTTGAAACAAAGGAACATGGAACAGTGATAGTCTCCTATTTAATTTCAATATGTTATTACACATGAACATCGCATTCAAATTAATAGTGATTATGTAGTCATAATGTGACTTTCTTTCCCGGTTTCATAAACATTATCAGGTTCCTATTTTACAACCTCCAGTACATTATAGTAGATCTTTCCTTATAGTATTTCCTTCCGGGACAGAATCATAGTGGGATCTTTCTTCATAGTTGAAAAGATGAAGAATAAAGAAAAGAACAGAAAGATAATTTACGTTCCTAAGGAATTTGGACATACGTAGTATTAAAAGATTTTATGTAAATTAATGCAAGCTGTTAAGCATAATTTCAGAAGTCCAAGCTGTTTTTCCAAAGCAAACAAAAATTATTTAAAATCACACATCAAAATCTCTTCCAGCAGCAGCAGCACAAAATATGCATGTGATGATTTAGACAGACACCTGAAATGTGAATATCACTGCCCAAGCATAACCATCAGCTCATACTTTGAGTCACATTCATGTTGTAGATTTAGAGAGACAATTCTGACAAGGCAGTCTGATTTATTATTCTAGTTTATTCCATTTTCACCCACTACAACCAGTGGATTCACAAGGTAAGTTGTGTTGATGAAGCTGAATGACTTGTATCTCATTTAGATTAGCCCGGGCAAATCAGAAATTTTGTTTTATGCAGAAGCTCCTTGAAAGCCAGGTAAAAATTAAGGAGCTCTCTACAGTATTCTAGAATAACCATTGCTTTAAAGTATAAAACCTTCAGAAAGAAAATGTCATTCAGAGAAATATTTGTAATATTCTTTACTATTTTAATTGTAACAACTTTTTGATACCTTTACCACTTTGCAAGTAGTGTTTGGGTAATCTTTCAACAAATTATACTAAACAACTGGCAAGTTATACAGAACACAGATGTCAGATGACCATTGATTTTTCCTTCAGTGATCTTAAGAAGAAAGAACTAATTAGCAAACAGTGGGATTTGTCTGCTCTATACCTCCTACCCAGCCAGCTTTGAAAACATCTATCAGGTAAAAGTGTTAATTAGGCAAAAAACAAAACAAAACAAAACAGTGAATATGTAGAAAAATATTTCTTGTCAAAAATACTTCAATTTAGAAATGATGTGTTGCTTAAAAGGAGTTATTTCAACATTGAACACCTCCAGTCTAAAAGGAAATATAGGAGGCATTGTAATTCTGGGATTTGAAAATATTTTGTTGCTAAATGTGTTGCTTGCAAACTGTCAAAGAAAAAATTAAATCATATGTGAAACATGTATCTACACCCATGACTTATCTGGTAACTGACTCAATAGGTAAAAGTTGCTAATCTGGTAGTATAGAGATAATTAAATAATATATATGTTCATTCTGCCTTTTAACCCAGTGAAAGCTAGTGTTCTGTATCCTGAGCCAGAGCCTTACAGAGAATGTTTTGGCTTCAGTATGAAGAAGTATCTCACAAAGCGATGAAGGTCCTTCTGAATCTGCACCCATTTCAGGAAGTTTCAGAAAGTGGAGGTGAGAACAAAACTACAACTTTTTTTTTTTTTTTTTTTTTTTTTGCATAGTGAAAGAAAAAGAAAGGTGAGAATAAGAACTTTATTGTATTTAAAAATGCTCAGGCCATACTAATAAATTAGGAGAGACAGTACTTAATTTGTGAATCATGGGATGGAAGGGTTAAGTAGCTCAACATAACAAGAATTAGATTATTTTGGGGCAAACCAAAATCCTTTGAAGTCCTTTTGGGTATTTAAATTTTGAAACAAAGTGGTTCCCATCTCTACACCAATCTGAAGGCAGCTGAATCTGCCTTGTGGAGAGAAGCAAATACAGGAGCATATACTGTCTGAATTTGTGGATCTAGCCCTTATTCACACGAAACAGTATCTTTTCAGCAGAACAAACTAATTTGAAGCAGACTTTCCTCACAGGAAAGCTGTTGTAAAATGGGAAAAAGTAAAAATACAAAGAAAGTTAATTTGTGCTAGTTAAAAAAATAGTAAGTTTAAAACAGTGAAATAAATTAGGATTTATGGTTAGTTAACAATGAGTTATCAGAAACCATTCCCATATATTTCCTGATGGTTTACCATTACATAACTCACTCTATATTTATAATGTACATCTGGCGTACTGTACTCCTATTCAGATCACTTTAATTAAACCAGCCTCTGAGCTCTCATATAAAACAATGGAAGTTCTGAAATGTAGGAAAACAGCAGCACAAATTCATGAATAGCCCTGTATGCGAAGGCAGGCAATCTGCAGATTAGTGCAGTGGTTTCCTGTTGTTAACACCACAAACTTGTTGAACTCTGTTAGTAAAATTCTTCTAACTTCAGCCTGGTCGCTGGAGCTACAGCAGAAGAGATGGACCAGAAGAGAAAAGGAAAAGATGAATAGATTTTTAGATTAGGGGAATGAAAACTGTGGAAAAAAAAGGGAAAAAAAAAAAAAGATCTAGCTTTGTAGGCTCGAAAAGAACTGCAGTGCTTTGGAACATTCTGAGTAAAATTGCAGTATCAGTATTCCCTCTCAAAGACAAAATTTGCTTAAACCAAATAATCAGTAATAGACAGGCATGAGAGGCCAATGTTGAAACAACTTCTAAAAGTTACTTGATGATTAAGACTTAATTTTCAGTCAATGTCTTGCTTAGCAGCCAATCTCAGAGGGACTGAGAAGTCCCCAGAGGACAGCTTTTCTTGTGAGGACCTCAATTATATGCATTTTAAAGTAATTGATATTGCAGTGTTTGGGTGCAGAATTTTATTTCCATAGTATCTAAAAATCTTGATCTCCTAAAAGCTATATAAATCTGCAAGCAATTACCAGACATTTCTTTTATATCTACAGTATTGATATAATTCATTATTTTAAAACATTCTTGCAGGCCTCTAACAAATTGTTAGTATGGATAAGAACCTTTGTACAGGGAATGAAGTCTGCTGATTAGAGGCTTATTTTCTTAGCTGTTTTTCATGAATTCTGTGAACAGAAAGCGTGAATATAGACTAGTAATAACGATATGATGTATTTAATCATTGTAAAATATTATTATTATTATTATATTGTACATTAATGATTATGGAAGATTACAAGCTCATATCATAGGATGATTTAGGTTGGAGAAACCTTAGGAGGGCTATAATCCAGCCATGGGCTCAAAGCAGGACAGGTCATAACAGACCTTCCAATTAGATACCTGCAATTGATAAAACGAAAAGCAGCTGAAATCTTCCACCAAAACCCAAAGCATGGCTCAGTGGTTTTATCAATGTTGGTTAAGTTCCTTTTGGTTCCAGTTGCCCAATTCAGGTGAAAGTGGAATTAATTGGTCAAAGTAAGGGTACCTAATTAGTGAACAGCCTTAAGTCATCAAATGAGTCCTTAGTATGAACTATCACTCTATAAACTGCTTGGTATGGAAATGATCCAGACTATAACATCCGTTTACAGTATATCCTTTGTCAAACGCTTCCCCAAATGGTGAACTGCTATTTTTAACTTCTATTTGCACTTTTATCCAAATTTTCCCTTCTGGGAGATCATCTTAAACACAAGGCCATAGACACAAAGGCGATGTCTTCTGATCTTTGGAATAGAAGGGGATAATTTCACCAAAAAATTATTTGTAATGCATAGTATGACCAGTGCAAATAACTCCACAAACCACAGGAGACAGAAGTTTCCCTTTTTCCTGCTGCTTCTGTTGTTCAGGGATGCATTGATGTTTTAGACATTATGATTATCCAAAATGACATTAGTCCGGTCACAACTGTAGCAAAATCCTCCTGTGTTATACAAATTAATTTGCTGTGAAAACCTGTATAAAGAGGCTCTGGACAAATAGATGACTGCTGAAATTGTTCTCTTCGTTGTACAAATAAAATCTGTAATTAAGATTTAGGGTTGTGAGTTTCTATTTCTTCTTCATCCGATATCTTTTTTGTTTAAAGATTCAGGAGTTAGAGTATTATTTTAATCTAAATTGCAGAGTGTAAGGATTAAAGACAAAATAATTCCAAGGGGAAATAATTTCAAGGTAATAATATTAATGTAAGGCAAGATTTGGTATGACTGTGTGGAGATGTGAGGGGAAGAGAAGGAAAAGTGGAAGAAAAAGAAAGAAAGCCAAGAATTAGGATCACAACCCAATATATAACATCAGGGATCCAATGCTTGCCTTACCTTTCTGCTGGCTGTTTAAGCAGGAGTGACAGAGAGACTGAAATAAGAGGAAGCAACTGTATCCTTCTGCCAATCAAAGACCTTCAAAGGACATCCCTGTGTTTCTCTGTTCCTCAAGTTGCTGCTGTGAAGACAGCTTACCACCCTCAGCACTGTGGCTGTTGTTCTCATTGATACCTTGTGAAGAAAATGGTCGCTACCACAATGATGAAAACATGGCCATACAATGCAAAGTGTAGATTGTCTATATCACTTGGTTTACAGTTCCACAAGTCAAGCCTGTTCTGGTAATCTTGAACACTAGCGATTCCCAGGGAAATGTTGGCACATTCACATCCATGTGTATACCATGATGGTCATTTTAATTTATTTTGAC
Organism: Oreortyx pictus; assembly: GCA_036925125.1. Taxonomy (NCBI): domain Eukaryota; kingdom Metazoa; phylum Chordata; class Aves; order Galliformes; family Odontophoridae; genus Oreortyx; species Oreortyx pictus. Next base: position 59,038,747 of record JAUPFR010000003.1, read on the forward strand.
ATCCTAATTGATTACTTTGTTTACTGACCTAATACTAAATGCTGTTCAACAGACACTCAAGAACAAACTACATAGATGTGTAAGTCATATATATATGTCATGAAGGCAAAAAGGTACATAAAGCTTTCAGAGGTCATTCTGCCAAATATTCTTCAACAAAGGCAAAGAATATGCAACAGAGAAGATTTTTTGTGTTTCTGAAGCAAACTCATGAGTTTCACAAGAGCATGTGGATTTCTAATTAATGAAGATACTCTGGATCATTGTCTTTCTGGAATGGGTAAACAGCTTTGCTGGAGAGAATGACAATTTCACTTATGTGTGCCTTGGTGTCAGAAGTCACCACTGGCATGTTGGGAACAAGAAGAGATTGCAGAAGATGAAAAAGGAAGCTCGGATTTTGGAAAAATAAATGACTATGCACTTTGAGGTAAGAAAATTAGGATACTCATTTAGATGGACTGTAAATTCCATTGCAGGCATTTACATCAGAATCAGGAGAACAGCAGACAGGAAAAGGGAGATGGGGATAGAAACTCCCAGTGATCAGTTATTAGGTGTTAACAGAGGAAAGCAGAAATAGAAAACCAAAAAACATTTGCAGTACTGCAGCCATTCAGATGGTGCACTATAAATCCTGCTGTTTTCTCCAGATATAAGTCATTCTAACAGGGAAAAGAAATCAAGAAAAACGTGGGAAAGATCATGTGTAAGTTACGGTCATGCAGTGAACTGAAAACTCCCTTGTGGACATATCAGTTGACTTACAATAACTGGAGATTAGGTGTCCAAATTCCTTAAGATCTTTGAGTGTTTTAGTCACTTCATTAATCACTGAAGCTCGGATGGGGATATGGTATTCTTGCTTCCATGAAAAGAACCAAAAGAGTGTTTGCTGTGATTGACACAGATGTTAGATGTTAGCTACTGAGAAAGATTTCTTTGGGCTCATTGTTTGTTTGATGAAAATTGCAGCTTTAGAGGAAATAAAAAAAAGCCTTGAAGTCCCAGATTTTTTTTCAACATTTGCAAAATAAATTACTTTGATTTTTGAAGTGACACTTCATTTCAATATTGTCTGAATTTAATGCATAAAAAGAAATGTCATTTTGTGCATAAAGGTGTGCTAATAAGATATGGCATTTTTATGGATTGTTCATCTCATAAAGTTTTCAAAGTCTTCAAGAAAGATGAAGCATAATGCATTGTGTAGCTTCTCCATCTGTTAGCTTTCTTCTATTGCCTGGCCTAAGATGGGACAATTGTCCCAAATATTTTAAACTGAGTTTTTCCATTGATTCTGGCATAATGAAATATATGCAATTGTAAAAACAAACAAACTAACAAAGAAACAAAATGCAACAATCAAGATATTCCAGAGTAGAAACAGCTAGATTGAAACTGTGAACAGAATAACAAAAGAGGGAGTAACATACCATGGATGGTTTGCCTTGAAATTCAATTTCCAGTGGTGTTTTCAAGCAGTAGTAGCAGCAGCAGCAGTGACTAACTAGTTCTGTACTTTTTTTTGAGGGCATAGGGGGGCACGGTGGAAATACTTGGCTAGAGAAGATACCCCATTTCTTAGAACTATATTTGGATAAAGTCTTCCATGATCATTTTGAACTCCATTAAATATTAAACCTTAAAATGTCATTAAATACATTTAAAACATGTGAAGAATTGTTATAGAAGTAAGGGAATGATGCAAGAAAATCAAGCAAAATAACTTGGTTGAGAAGAGCTGTGGATGGAAGTGGATTCATTTAAATGTTAGTGAAACTCTTTAATTGCATTATGTTTCTACCTATTTAATTTTTTTTCTTGTTTTGTCAGGTAATTTTTGGATTTTGGTAATGGTAATGGTAATTGCTGGAAGCAATGGTTGAAATTCTGCAAGTTCTACAGCTATTATAATCTGTCCATCAGCTCTGGCTATGCTATCAATAAGTCCCACGGGAAACTGTATCTTCTTCTTCTTCTTCTTCAAAAAAATCATATATTTAATATTAGATTGTGTAGCTATTTGTGTTTAACAAAATTAATGACATTTCCAGAAATGTTAAAAATCCAAACTGTGGTTGGCCACAAATTACCTAATTTGAAACAATGAATTCACAGAGCTTTTAGGTGGTGTTCGCAGTTTTTCTTTTGTCTCTTTTTTGTCTTTTTTTTTTTTTTAACATTTTAAGTCACTAAAACTCCATGCTGAAAAGGTCTAATACCTGTGGTTTGCAGTCATCTGTTACCCATTCATTAGAAGGGATTCTCTGAACCACTCCTTTCCCTGCCCAGTACTGAGGTTTGAGAAACAACACACACATAAAACTATTGCAGTCAACAAAACAATCAATTCCATTGTTCTCAGCAGATATTTGCTCCAAAGTGTATATCAACTGGAATTATTTAGAAAACAAAATTGCTGCAAGATGGAGTCAGAAGCACACTGGGAACACTGAAAAATCATCTTTGTTCTCTGTTTGCTTTTAACAATATCTTTTCACTAAAAACATTAGTGAGAAAATATTAATAGAAGCAATTTTAGTGTAAGAATGAGCACTTGTTACTTGACATTTGTAGCCTAATATAATCCTGTAATGTTTTACATAGGATTTCATAACTGTAAATCTTTCCAGCTGAAGACAGTGTTGTACAATATCACAGCTGAAACATTTTCCCCATCTTTGTTTCTACCAAAATTTTATAGGCAATTTTGTGAGAATTGAGCTGTGCTAAGGGTGATGATCACCTCTTTAAATTGCAGGTTCCTAAATCAAGTTATCTGGTATTTCTTGCATTAGTTCAACACAATAAAGAGAAGACATTCCAGATGCTATTAATGACATTCTGAAAAAAATAATTCATGATCTGCATGTTGCCTTGTGATGTCAGAATTTGTCTTCAGACAAGATCATCTTGAGAATGCAGGCACAGCGTGTTCATTTGACACTTATTTGAAAAAGGCAACTATATCTACATCTCCATTCCATAAAGTCAGAATGAGCTGTTATCTACAAGAAATAAAAAGGGCAAAATTCTCATTATCTTCCAAGGAATTGGGATTTCCTTGGAAACTAATCTCAGTTATGACACCGATTTACGCGTAGTTACCAGTCACAATTAGAGAGTCAAGATATGTCAGTACTTATCAAATAGCAATATCTGAGATATTTGACATAGGATTATTTTTTTTCTTCCAATTCTAGTATCAGTCATCAGAAGATGAAGGTGCCAACATCATTCAGATTAGATTTCAAATTTAAGAGGCCACAGTCAAGCACAAAATGACTATTTTGTCACAAAATTAGCTATAGGTTGCCTATATGAGGCAGGTGATGATTTAAAAAAAAAAACCTAGACTGGAGCTCATATCAATTATCAGTTCTTTTAATTCGAAATCAAAAGATTGTCTGGAGTATATAACAGTAATATGAGTGACTTAAACATGACAAGTAAAGCAATTAAGAAATTAAAAGCTTTGGGACTGTGTGAGGGGAAAAATGCACTTTATTTCCAAGTATCACAAGGGTAATTTGTTATCATTGGATTTTCCTTTTAAAGAGCTAGATTTCTTTTATATTCCATGGTTATTTAATTTACTGATTATAGACACAATATATATATTGTGTCTATACATATAGACACAAGTTAAGTAATTAATTTCATTTGTAATTTTTTTGTGTGTGAATTTCATTGTATGAAATTATTGTATATGGCAATAATCTATGCTGGAATTTCATGTGTATCCTGATAGTGCATCCTTATTCTCTGGGCTGGTAATATTTAGAGATCTCATATGCAGGAATGCTACCATGCCTAAGAAAATTAAAAGTGGATGTTCAATATAATGAGGAGCTGATAAGGAAAACTCTTTATTTCCAAATCTTTTTTTTTTTCTCACCTTTGCCAGAGTATCTGAATAAACAAAGAAAATGAATATTCATACATTCAATTTCAGTATCTTATTCTTATAAGAGAAATCTGACAGAATGGAGACATTAAATAAAAAGAAAATTTAATTCTGTTCTCTTATTTTTTAATCAGAGAGAGTGTAGAGGTTTTACAAACTTTGGATCTTCTCACAGAAGAAGTTACGAAGATTGATAGTCCGATTCTCTAGTTCTCCTATTCTCTTAGTCTTTTTCCTTTTTTTTTTTTTAACCTCAAAATGAAATCAGAACAGATGTCATTATGTATTTAAATTTGTCTCTGTGTTCACAGTTTTTCACTATAAATTACAGTTGAAAATACTGAAATATATGAAATATTTCTTAATATAAAAAAAATATCAATTCAGGGTGCCATCATATTTGAAACTGGAAGACTAGAACTTATGATGGTCATTGACAAATATCAGTGTTAAAAATATACAAGGTACTATATTACCTTTTCCTAAATGTAGTAAGAATAGAATTTTAAATCACTGATTTTATACAGTATATAAGATAATACTAATAAAATTTCAGTGGATCAGAGTTAATTATTAAAAAGAAAAAGAAAAGACTGAAGAAAGACAAGCTGGAAAGGAGAAAGGCTCTTAAAGAACAAGAGAAAAGAGCGTTCAGCATTAACTCTTGGGAAGGAAGATATCTTCAGGACAGTGGGTGATTTTTTTTGCCTTACTATGGAACAGAGGGAATGTTTTATGAAAACACTGACCAACCTCAGGTAGCAAATTACTACTTTGTCTCTTCATTTGTTTACAGAAGACAGTAACAAACATTTTCCTAAGTAAAGTATTGCAGAAAAATAAATCTATTTTAACATTGTAAGCTGTCAGCATAAGTTTCACCTACAGCAGAATGATTTTCAAGACCATGGGTTTGAGAAGTTTAGAAAGTACCGTAATGTCTCTGTTAGGACATGGGAAAGATGTCAGCTAAGGAACTGAAACAAGCTCTTTACCACTTCCTTCATTGCAGAGAAAATCTAAAAAATGCTCTAAAAGTAGGTTCCTACCGGTCAAAAATGAATGCATGGAATGTCTTATCTCAGGTTAATTAAATAACTCAAAATACTGCTGTTATACAGCTACACTTACTTTTAAGATCTTACAAGGGTAGATGCAATATGAAAAACAAGAAAGAAACCAGCCATGATAATATATTTAAAAAGTGGGAAGAACTAGAGACTTATGGACCATTCAGTGTAAGAAATACTGGAATAATTATTGAAACTTTCCAGACGGGAAAAATAAAAAAAATTAAAAAAAAAAAAAAAGAAGATGCATAGCAGTCGATATGGTTAAGTACAAATCATAACAAGACCATGTATTTGTACTGTTTGACAAAGATGGACAGAGGAGAAGAAGAAAACTTGATATATGTTTATTTTAGTAAGATTCTGATGCTATACTCTGTGATGTTTTAACAAAGAAAGGGTGTTAGTGTATTCTGTGACAGTGTAAAGCTGATTGGAAAGTCACTGATAGGTAGAATTTATTAATGGATTACTTCTAAAAGGAGTGAAAAACCTACCTGACACTATTCCATGTTTTTGTTTAATAAACTGAACAGTGAGAAAGTAAGACAAAGCTGGGGCTGTTCAGCCTGGAGAAGGCTCTTGGGAGACCTGAGAGCGGCCTTTCAGTATCTGGAGGAGAAATGTAAGAAGGAAGAGGATACTTTCTTTAGCAGGGTCTGTTATGATAAGACAAGGGGAAGTGGTTACAAATAAAAGGAGAAGAGATTTAGACTGAGTATGAAAAAGAAGTTTTTTAGAATAAGGATGGTGAGGCACTGGAACAGGCTGCCCAGAAAGGTGGTGGAAGCTCTGTCCCTGGAGACATTCAAGATCAGGCAGGACAGAGCTCTGAGCAGCCTGATGTAGCTGTAGGTGTCTCTGTTCTTTGCAGTAGAGTTGAACTAGAAGATCATTAAGGGCCCCTTCCGATTTAAACTATTCTATGTTTCTATGATTCTGTGATCTGAGATGTACACTTTGAGGAGGATATGAACAATTGCTGTTAACAGTGAATTTTATTTCAGAACAGAAGATATGCGCAAAATCAAAGTCAGCATTTGTTTTGTATTTGCACTGTATGCATTCAACACATATTTTTAAGCTGTATTAGTAGGCATTCAATTCCTGAAAACAGATATCATCTGTTATGTGTAGAAAATGCTTTTAAGAGAAGGTGTTGCTATGTGCAAAACTTTGCGCTGAAGAGGTAGGTTAAGGAAGTAATTCTTACTTAAATCAAAGGTCCTACATTTTAGAAACTTCTTGTGCCATAAGATTTCTTTGGAAATGTAATCCAAAGTATTTATTGTGAAGGCAGAAAAAGCAATTTGACGACCGAGTGGTGGGATAGGAAAGCAGTTTCCAGAAGCTCATTTTACTAATTCCCTCACTTGGGTAAATCCTAACCAATAAGTTAGGAAAGGAAAAAAATTACAGAGCATTCTTGCACTTACTATTGTTTGAATTGAATCTTATGCTGTTGTTTCAGTTGTATTTTTTGCTGAAGGTAAAACTGATAATAATGATCTACTTACATGGCCTGTTCTCTGTATATCTGTCATATTAAAGTCTATGCTGTTTGTTTATCATGCAGTGATCTATAACTCTCTATTAATTTAATTATACTAAAAGATCTTAAAAGCCTTGGGCTAAGTAACATGTCAATTACAAATGAGTTTAACTTGGAATAAATATAAACTTAATACTTGTAATTTATTGCTTTAAATATAAACAAAGCCCTTACTATGACACAATCTATTATTAATTGCTCCAGCGCTCCAAGTCCAATTAAGCGAATCCATTTACATTTTCTTCAGAGGAAGTCGATGTTCATTTCTCATAGGAAGTGCAAGAAGCCTACCTTTCTACTTCTCTTAAAGCCCCTAATGCAACAAAGCACTTCTGTGTTTAATGAAGTGTGTCATGTCGAGGGTGATGGGACTGCTGTTGGCATGAGAGGCAGAGGCATGTGGTAGGGCTTGTGTTTCCTTAACTAAGTGACTTTCAATCAAATATCTGGTCATATACAATTATTTCTTTACATATAAGTAATGAACGCATGTTTTCTTGTTGAGTTGTTTTAGAAACTTTCTCCAGTATCTTTTCAGTAATAAGAAGCTATTTTAAGCTATATATTTGTGTGTGTGTATATGTGTGCGTGTATTATATATGATCAACTGAAAAATATCCTAAACTTTTTTATACTAGTTATACCTGTTGTATAAAAGTAGTTAAACTGATTTTTTTTTGAGCGTGTGAAAATGTATACATATAAAAACGTCAGTGCCGTGCTGAGACCTGGTACTTCATGCCTGGGGTAAAATTTTATTGCCAAGTTATAAAAGAGAGGGTTTATAGTGGAAACCCTGACACAACATTAACTATGGTTATGCTATCAAAGGAGTGCAGCATTTAAGAATTTAGGAACTATTTCGTTTGCATGTGTATAGGCAGTCATGTGTATGTCTGTGTCTAAATTTCATTTTGACTTACACGTGCCTTTTATATGTATTTTTAGATACTTTGAGAGGGAAAGTCACAAACTGATTCTGACAACAACATCTTTACACATATATCCTTTTTCTTGTTGTCTATAAAAATAAAAATGTTTAAAAAAATTTGGAAAAATATAACAAGTAGGTCATGTGCAGCTTAAAAAACACTGTTTTTTTTTTTTTTTATTCTTTTCAAGTTAGGTAAATGAGTAGTGTGTTGTGAGTTACTAGAAGTTGCAGACAACTACAGACTGAAGCCAGAGTATATACCTACTCTGCTCCAATTCATACTTCAAATTCATGGCCTTTTTAGTGATATTAATGTAAAACTGAAATGAAATGAAGATCGGGAATGAGTTCAGTTGCACATTCCTGTGGTGTTGGCCTGTCTAGTTTCATCAGAAGGTATGGGCGTATGGGCCAGACACTCCTCAAGTTATGAGAAGGCTAGGGGCTGTATCTATAAACCTAAAAAGGCTTTGCAAAATTTCTGCTGTGACTTGCAATGACTTCACCGATTCTTCTGAATATGTTGCCTATAGCAAGAAAGCTGAAGAATATGGAAAAAAAAGTAGTTTAGGCTCTGTTTCAGATGATCTCACAGAACCTAGGTGCTCCAATACTAGTTAGTCATTGAATAAAGCAATCTTACTTCTTAGGAAATAGCCCTCACATTTTCTTGTGTGACAATATATATATATATACATATATAAAGGCAAAAAACAATTATCATCACATTTCTAGAAATACTATTAATTTTGTGATCCTGAACTCTCATAACTTAGCAAAAAATCGTGTATAAGACGTAGCTACATTTTCCTTCTTATTCAGCATACCAATCTGCCACAAGCAATATATTTTGCCATTAGCTCTGTGAATGTTGATGACTTTAAGCTATTAAACCATGTTAGCACTAACTTCTAACTGTTGATGAAACAACAAAATGGGCATGTTGGAATTTGAGTTTTGCTTGAATTGGTAAATACCTCTATTCCAAAAGACATAAACAAGAATGCTGGTTGCTTGCTTTGATGAACCACAAGATTTATAAAATAAGGTTATCTATGAGAGCTGCTTATGGCAATGTTCACTGATGAGATTATGTGTATTGCTTCTTTGCTCCCAAATCAGTGATTCAAATTCAGCTTGCATCCCACCATGTCCCCTGCAGACAGTTGGCCCACAGCCTCTATCAGACTGGGGACTATTCTGGGCCAAACACAAGGCTTTGCATTCACACTTGTTGATCTTTATGAGGTTCTTGCCAGCTTTATTACATCCCTCATGGTAACTTTTTTGCATTGTGATTAACTTTTCTCAATTGCCATGAGTTCTCAAAGCAGACACAGTGACTTTACAGTGACATTTGCTCATTCTGTCAAGAAGCTCTGAAATATCTTGTTTGGTCCCATGAACTTCTGTGTGTATGCTGTGATTAGACGATCAGATGTTCTCTAATAATTTCCATTACTGTTTCATAAATGCTTTTTTTTTCTTTTCTGTGTTAGTAGTAACACAAACATAGATTATATTTGGACTTGTTCAGTGATTCCTTCAAACACTCAAAGTACTATGAATGCCTTCAGTGTAGAAGAGAACATTCTCAGACTGTAATTGGAGGAGCATTTCTTAACACTGCTGACTGTATAGGCTGTCCTCACTCCCACCTTTGTCCTCGCCTTTCCTTCTTGGATAGAGACAAGTCCCTCTATTGTGCTGATGTGGCTATTTGGTGAACTGGATTGCCTTAGCTTTTTTTTCCCTGTAGATTTTAAAATTCAATTACTTCGTCTTTCTAGCCCTCCACAGAATAGTCCTTTTGCCAGAATTAAGGGAAGTAATAACCATTGAGGCTCAGTATGGAAAATGAAGTAACAAGGCTTGAAACACTTGACATACTACATCCTCAGAATGGAAAGCAAGAACATTAAGCAGGAGAAAAGGTAAACTAACAAAAAAGTAATCACACTATCTTATTTCCTACTTTCATTGCAGCATACCTTAAAATCTCTCTGTATAATGAAAATACTTCAAGTAGCTCCATCAATTGTCTGTGTTACAATGTTTGTATGTATGTGAGGGCTGCTCCCAAAGCAGTGCCTCCTATTTTATCACATTGGCTCACAACATTGGAGGCAGATGTTGGTGGCATGGCAGTAGAAGATGAATCTTCCCACCAATATTTCATTACATTGTTACATTTGTTATCATGTGATATGGCAGCAGAGGGGCAATCAGACAAAATGGCATCTGACATGGAAGTGTGTATGAAACAAAGGTGCAAAATCAGATTTCTCCATAAAGAAAAAAATTGCACCTATTGACATTAATTGACAGTTGCTGAAAGTTTATGGAGACCCAACAGTGCATGTGAGTACAGTGAGGTAGCTGGTGGTGCATTTCAGCAGTGGTAACCTTGACAGTGGCTCACCTCTGTTAGGGGAGTTTCATGAGAACAGTATGCAGGCTCTTGTTCATCAATTATGAAAATGCGTAGTTAATGGTGGTGATTGTGTTGACAAAAAGTGTTTTATATTTGAGAATTCGCTCTGTGAAACAGTTTTACTGCACTTTTTGTATCTATTTTAGTTTCTATGAAAATAAATAGGAGGAATTTGAGAGCAACTTATTTATGTGCCCAATAAAATTATATTTGACCTATACTGGAAATTGCAATTTATGAAATTCCTAAGATAGATAGAAAAGTATGTTTTTCTTTTTTATTAATCAATTCAAGCTATTATATCCTAATGAAGTAACAAGCACACCAAAATGTGTAAACTGCAATCTGTCGGTAATCATGAGGTGCTCTTGAGCTGAGCCAGTCTTTACCAGTGAAATGGACTTTAAGTGGAGCAGAAGTAAGACAGAGAGCAGACTGAGCAATAAAATATTCACAGAATAAATGCCACAACCACAAATAATTGAATTAAGCAATAACAAGGCAGACACAGGGCATTTCCTTGGGATTAATGACTAGCTGAGAGAGTTGATGGTCCACGGCGGTCATCAATTCCCCAGGAAATGTCCTGTACCAAGGTCATTGCTGCTATTATGGCCTCTTTTCTTTCCTCCAGCAAAGAAAAAGAATCTCACATTTTACCTGTTTTCACATAGTGTCATCATTCCTTTAGATGACTGCAGAAAAGATGTGTTTGAATGGCAGAGCTGCTGAAGGATTTCTGTGTAATTGATGTCTGGTCCCACAGCCAATGAAATACATTTTTTCACCATTGAAATTTTAATAGGTCTTCCGTTGTTTTTTTTTATTCATTTAACTCTAGCGAATCTCCAAATAATAATTTTATTTTTTTATGGGCATAGAAGCCTGACAGGTCTGTGTCTCCACTGTAGCTAGGTGAACTGGAGGAAGCTGGACATATTTTATACCTTTAAAAGTTTTCCTGTGGTATAAAGAACCTGCTGAGAGAACTGGCAGAGAATTTATGCATTCAGCCTGCTTCTTGGCAATAATGCGTGGATTTATAACATAAAGTACTTGCTTAGAACAGGTCAATAATAGAGATAATTAAATCTGTCTTTGCTATTCAATAACAATTATGAATTAAAATTTGTTATGGCAGTTTTTTCAATACAAGACTCATCATGGCTGAATCCCTCTAAGTCATAATTTTATCAAGACATGTTTAAGATATTATTCCGTAACTAGTATGTAAATCTTTAAAATCTATTTTTCAAACAGTGAAATAAAAAATAAAGTGCTACACCCAAAGGTCCAGGAGATAAAGGGGCTTATTATTATCTGCATGCTCTTGGGTCAAATTTATGTTACAGTTATTCCACTATTTCTTAACTCACTTATCTTCAGGATTTGTGAATTTTAATCTATAAAATTCTTCTAATCCTTAAGCTACTACTTACTAGTAAGCTACTACTGTTTCACATTCTATTAACCTAATCTTGAAACAGAACACTGTAGACCATACATTTTTAAAAATTACTGTTTATGATTCTTTATTCATGTACCTTTTGTTCCCACTCTCTGTTTCTGTTAGCATTATGCATGGTACACTGCAAGTTGCTCTTTCTTCACTTCAGCCTGAAGTAGTTAAGCCACTTATTTTCACATGCTTGGAATGTTTTGGCTCTGTATACCCATATTAATTTAACTGGCCAATTAGTTGTTATTAAAATATTTTAAAAGAACATACAACAACATATGCACAACAAATTATTTCTTTCCACATTTTTATTAACATTTTTGTAGGTAGTTTCCAGTTTCTCACCTCCTTTTCCCACCATGAGAGACTCTCCACATTTTGGAATACAGACTGTATGTTAGATTCAGTATATTTCCTGAATTTCTTTTAACTAGTTTTGAGGACATGCAAAAAATGGGCTAAACTAATGAAATACTAGATTTCTTTCTTATCTTACTCTGAAATTAGGAGTTGATGTTAGCCTTGCAGAATGACAGATTCTACTCATCCATGACAACAGGCTGGTGTTCCAGGAGTTTTCAGGAGGAGGTGAGGATTATTATCAGATTTAATTGCCCGACTAGGCCCTTAAAGTGCAAATATTTACAGTGCAGAATCAACATACTAAAAAGAAAGCAATGTCATGTATTTCAACTCCTTTATTTCTTAGACAGCTTTAACAACATACTAAGTGTTTGTCACAAAGGCGGTTCTGAGGAGAACAAAACAGAACTGTTTTTTTATACTGAGATTTTAACCATTGGTTCTGCATTGGTAAGGGGAATATACCAGAAATCTGCTTTGCAAAATTTTATAGGAAAAATAGCAGTGTTGCACCATGTCTGTAAACCATTTGGATCTTAATCTGTGATCTGGACTTCATAATAAATTATCAATAGAGAAAGATTTTATATTGAAAGATGCTAAATACTCTAGCCAGTCCTTCAGTTTTCCATGACCAGTTCAGTCATCCAGTTCCAGAAATAAAATGAAACTCCTAAAATACACAACCTACTACTACCAAATGTGTGATTGTTCCATTATTCTTGCACCTCTTCTTGGAATTAATTTAACTGGGTGTAGTGGTGATTAGGGAGGGAGGGTAGGGAGATGGTAGACTGGAAATCTGCAAATACTTGTGTGTGTATATTTCTGGATGTCCTGTTTTATCTCCCGACTCTTTCATTGTAGATGAGAATGGAAGCTCAAACTCTTCATAGAGTGGCCCATAGGCAGCAAAAAAAGATGCACAAATGCACAAATACTTTCCCAACAAAGTTGTTGCTGTCCAGGGAACTTCAGTAATGACAAATGGAGGTGATACACATAATTACAAGGAATATGGAAGGCTGCCAGTGAGACTTTCTTTGAATCAGATATACAATGGTTACACTGTACCGTGTGTGAAGGGAGGGAACAGAAAGTATGAAGTGATGCTGTAGGCCAGTGGGAAATAGGATTTCAGTGCATGGAGGCAAACTAATATTTACCTTGAAATAGCTTCTTACTGCTTCCAATTCACACTGAGGAGCAATACCCATCATAGAATCATAGAGTCATAGAATGGCTTTGATTGGAAAGGACCCCAAGGATCATCAAGTTCCAAGCCCCCTGCCGCAGGCAGGGCCACCAACCTTCAGATCTGGTACTAGACCATTAGCCCAGGGCTCTATCTAACCTGGTCTTGAACACCTCCAGGGAGTGCCGAAGAGCTCAAAATGCTTGGAAACCCATCCTTAGATGCTGCCACCTCTTTGTTTCCCTTCTGTACAGCAGTGCAATGACATCCCAGCCTGGCATCTCTTAGACAAATAGTATTAACAGAGGCCTCAGCATATCTGGTGATACCAGAGAGTGCTCAACTGCTTCTTAGATCCTTTTGTGCAATTAGCACCACCCCTTCCACAGGAGTCCTTCTCCCTGTCCAGAAACACTGACACAGAAGGAGACAACTATGGCTAACAATTCCCAGCGTAGTCTGCAGGGGCAGTGTGGGTGATTGGGGCCTAAGGACAATAAATATGATGATAACACAAAAAAACTGACCTGACAAAAAGTCTTCAGAAAACACTACCTCCATGCTCAAAGCAATTTGATTTAAATGAATTGTAGACATTGCTTGCAGACAATACGTGTCTGAACAAGTGAATACATTTGTTTGTTATCCATTACTTCTCACAATATTGCAAGATATTTTTATGCTGTTCTTACGTTAAAGAAAGCTTTCAATGTGATAAGTCGTAATGTCACAGCTGTGTAAACACAAGGTATGATGCCATAAGCTTTAACTACAATTACAGTTGTTTTTCTTAAATTACATGAAGTATAATCCACAATAAGACACTTAATAGTTGGCAGTTATTACAGATGTATCTCTGAAAAGACTGATTACTTAATTACACCTCTTATTATCATTATTCCGGCCTATTTCTGAAAAGAATCTCTAACGAAGAACCAGAAGAGTGTTTCCTCTGTATTCTTCAGTTTACGTTTGATTGTTCAACCTTTAGATTTATGAAGTCAATCAGTTCAGCTCCTATTTTCAATTCAGTGTAATTTTACTTCAGGCAAATTTAACTCATATGGTATTTAATTCAACTAAATAATATTATTCCAAACCCATGTGCTTCCTGTTGCATAAGGCTGTTAATCAATTGTTTCAGAAAACTCCAGTCATTAAGTATGACAAGCCACAGTGTTAACATGTTATTGTTAGCATTTGTAAAAATGAAATTGTCTTTCTTACTCATAAGCATTTGAGTTAAATATTAAATATGTATATATATATTTTTCTTGAAAATAATTTTTCAGTTCGTTTTTATTTCTTAAGCACAGTAAGCTTCCAGTAAGGTGGATAGGAATTTCTGTGATTAAGAAAGGAAGTCTTAATTTGGGTCCACGCTAAAATGTTAACAGTTCATTGGGTATTCAAAACTATTCTTCTGTCAGAAGCCTAAAGAAAGTGATAGAATCTATATAAAGAAAATGACATGCAATATAGAAAATCAGAACCAATCTTGGTTGTTTTTTTTTTTCTAATTTTGTAACAAGAACATTCATGCCTTCTGTGAAAAAATATAGAAATCAAAACTAGTCCCTCTATCACATTTCATAAGAAATTTAGCAGCTCGATTATTTCAGTGGAGCTCCTCTCAGACCATGAGTTCATTCAGACTTCTGAGTATTTTCAGAATCAAAGCTAGAGTAGAAATATATTTCATTGTTTCTGGAGAAAATATTACTTTGGTGAGAATATTCATGTGTGCATCCTCTGAAAGCCTAAAAATGACAAGTTGTCTACTCAGAACTCCTCACTAAACTAACAGTGTTCCCTCTTTTCCTTCTAGACCTGTAAATTAGAAGTATTGTGAAATACTTTAATGTTAATTAAAGTGCTTATCTTTTTTTTTTATTTGATTCTACTCAGAACAGTATAGCTGCAGAATTCACTTTGTAATGAACTAGATCTCTGGAACTAACCACTCTGTCTATTTAAACTGTATCTTTGGTGCAATTTGCACTTTCCGTTTTCTGAAACTAGGGACTGAAATGGTTAAACACAGCTGGATGAGACTTTGAATGACATGATCCAATCTTGAAGTCTCTTGTGTTGTGCAGGAGGCTGGAGTAGGTGCGGGTCTCTAACCAACACGAACAGTTTCATAATTATAAAATGAAATGTATGTGGGTTAGAAGTAAGAACTATAGGTTCTAGGGCTCAGAGTAGCTGTTTTTGGCTTCTTGTTATTGAACAATAGTTTTATTACACACAAAATAGCTTAGGAATAACAGAAAAAAAAATAAAGCAGTCAAGAGAAAACAGATTAGAACTCTCCATCTCACCCAGGGGACCTTGGTAATAAGAAGGACAGGATATGATTTTTAATGCTTTGTGTTCTCATGTACTCTACATTAGAGGTACCAGTAAGATAGCTGTTGAAAACTAGCAAAAACTCAAGTTGAATTAACAGCTCCACATAAAAGCTGTGAGAGCACTAGCACATGTCACTCAGCAGAAATGGATCCAAAAAGTTAAAAAAAAAAAGCTTCTTAAGATACACATAATGAAGTAATACTGACATTATTCACCAATAGGAACATAGCCAATAGCTAATGTAGTTCATAACATAATGATGCATTTTCCTAGGGCAAGGCTAATAATTTCTTTGGCAGCTGAAATAAAGTGTTGACTCTTCCTTAAAATTAATTAGCACCAAAACACAACAGAAAAAAAAATGAAAGACTTTTCATTCCTAAAGGTTATTCTGTAAGGAAATAAATCAAGTGAATTGTGCTCCCCTGTACTTAATGATTAAGCGCTTATAATATAGACAGTCTCTAAGCCTCAGCTTTTGCTGGGAGGTTCACTTCAAAGGTGAATTAAGTCTTTATTACAAATATGAGAAAAATATAGAAACCAGAGCTGCTTTAAGTTGGGAGATCTCTGGTTTCAGTAGAAAGACCTTTCTTTCTTTTTATAAACTCATTTTACAAGTGATGTCCCAAATTTATGCTAAGAACATTTTCATGAAGCTTTCGCTCTCTTCTTGGCAGAAGGCCTTGAAATTTGTGTCAAATAAATTAGAACTAATGTCTTTGGCTAAAAAGAGGAGCCTGTTAAAGGGTAGTAGTAATCAAGACAAGATAATCATTTATCTGTGATTTTGTGGGTATTAGTCTAATATCCTGTCTATTCACAGCATGTCAAAGATAAGAGCAGTCACCGGTTTGCTGTTTTTCTGCCCTCTCCTTCCTCCCTCCCTCTTTCCCTCAGGCCTCAGGAGATAAAAGATAAAAAATCATATATTAGGCCAATTGCAATAACATTATACTAAAAGGGATACACTGCTACAATTATAAATTAATGTTTCAAAACTTCATATTTAAAGAAACTACTAATAGATAATTATCTGTCCCTCAGATAATTATACACATGAATAACTGTTCCTCTCTGAACAGTTTACAGGGCTTACAAGAACTCCCTAGAGGTTTCATAATTCACATAGGAGCTCATGTACAGGATTATAGTTGCAGGTCCACAATGGTAGTCACGATAATAATTGCCAAAGAGTTTCATGGTGAAAAATAATAAAGGTAAACTATCATGGGAACTTCTGTCAATTTTTATTTTGTTCCAATATGTAATAATTTAGATGTTGGAGCTTAAAACTGATACCTTTTCTGTCTGATACAGGCAGGTGTTGTCGGTAACTCACTTCTTGCACATTACTTCAGCCCAGTCAGTCATAATGAACTGTGTAAAGGTACATTAAATAGGAGTAGAGAGACAGGCAGAATCTGTTATTTAAAGAAATAACTTTGCCCTTTTTTTTTTTTTCCAGTTTTTTAAATGTAAATTCAAAAACCATGACCACATACAATGAACAAACTCAGTTTTGATATAATAAGATATTTGCACTGGGATCATGTAGAAAGCAAATTAATGGAATTCAGAGGACCTTCATTTTAAATTTGATAATAAATCAGAAAATTCACAATAATCTGACAGGATAATAATAAAAAAGTTTTTGTGCAGTTAGCAGTTTCTGGAAATACTCAATATCTTTCACAGTGCATCCATTCTCTGGAGTCACTAAAGAGATAATATTCACTAATGTTTATAGACTTTATACCTAAAATACAATTATATCGTTCTGAATAGTAGATTACATCTTGAAGAATATTTTTTTGTGTTCTGAACGTCAAAGGTACTTACATGCACTAAGTACCTGACACAGATTATAAAATGGGGATCTCAGAAGTGTGGTTGAACATCACTCTAGGTACTTTCCAGTATTTATAGATTTAATCTTGTTGACTTTGTCACCAGGCTACCTTCAAAGACTCTCCTTTCTGATGGAGAACCGTATCTAAACATCAAATAAAGCACTTAAGTGTCCATTCGGTAGTTTTTATATACCCACTTTCCTGTCATGTAGGAATACAAAACAGCCTTGACATCTCACTTTAAGAAAATCTCCTTGCAGAAACTTTAGACTAGCACTAGGTATTGAAAGCAATTTTTCATCTTATAGTTGTTTTAAATCTGCTTTTTGTCATAAGCATGAGTATCTTTCCTTTAATATGTTGAGAATTGAGGCCCAGTTCATCTCTTAATTAATTAAGACAAAGTCATTTATTTAAAATTGAATTATTTTGTTATTGTGCACAGTGGCTAACCTTTCACATCTGACATCTTGTATAGATCCTTTATTTTATTTACAAATGTCTGTTTAAAGAAATGATTAGTTCTTTAATTTGTTCAGCAAGGCTTCTTTATAGCAAAGCTCTCCTGGGAACTCTTATGCAAATGAAATCCATCTGCAGATTGGAAGTCATGCAGGTAAAATTATAAACAATATATTTAATATTTAGGGGGACTTAAAGGGATATTAAAGCACACTTTATTAAAACCTCCAAGCTAGCATACAATACACCTCTTAGTGTTTCACAGGAGTGTTGCTGTATACAGCTTCAGCTTCCTTTGAAGTCCTCCCCAAAACATTGAAATCTTTCCCATGTCATATATGCAATTTATGTACTTATTATTTTCCACAATTTAGTGATACCTTTGACTGTTTTATTTTGAGTAGGCAAATCTGTACAAATAGAATAGTGAAAAAGTGTTTTTACTGTTTCCAACTTGTCTATATTCAGTTCTTATGGGTGTGTTTCCTAGTACTTCTAGACAGGTAACAGGTATAGGATGCAGACAGAAAGGGAGAGAATTGGTGAAAAATGTGGTAGAAGAGGAATGGAATTAACTTCTTTTTCAGACAAGGTTCATACAGAAAATGTAGCTGTGTAGTGGATTTGTGATGAAATAGCAATGATTACAGCATCCAAAGAGGAGATGAGGATGTATTATCTAGGACTCAGCTTGCACTTCTTGTGCCAGCTCTCTCATCTTCTGCTTTGTGAAATAGATCCTACTTTGTCCAAGAAACTGGTTTGTTGGGAGAACAGAGTGGGAAGAAAATGTATTTACAATTAGTAAAATTTTCAGTACTGATAGTAGTAGTTAATTAGATTATGTATTCTAGCAAACCAGAGTCTCTTACAACTATTAGGAAATCATTTTATTTAGTTTATTTTATTTCAAAATTAAAAATGTGCTATGAGAGGATGTTATCAGGATCTGTATTATAGAAATTAATTAAAAATTTGTAGCAATTGTTTTCTGTAGCTATGGAAGAACAAAATAGCATAAAAGGAATGTCTTAGTTATCTCTGCTTTAAAAGTGTATGTCATGATAATTTCAAGTCACATTCTAACACAATGGCTACTGCATAAAATTTAAAAACCAAGCTTACCTCTCTGACTTCAAAATATGACTCTGCTCCTGTCATTTAAAATGTTTGAATCTATTGATTCTAGCTCTGCTTTACTAATCCATCACAAAGTAAATTCCCAAAAGACTATGGGACTTTTAATTCCTCCTGGAAATGAAAGAAAGGAGAGAGAAGGGAAAGAAAGAAAGGAAAGGAGGAAAAATGAAATTTAGGGGAGGAGAAATCTGCTACAAAAGTACTTTTTTGGGAGATATTTTCACTTTAAAGTGATATACTTTGTCCATCAGTCATCTGGGTAAAACTTTGAGCTGATTTGAAAATTTGATGCATTTCCAAAAATAAGTGCATCAAAAGGACAAAATAGTGACTTTCATTTGTGTTTGTAAAGACTAGCTGAGTTCCTGGGTTTCATCTTAAGAAAGGGAAATTGTAACTGAACAATTTGGACTGTTCTGACAGTATTACTGAAACAATCTTTGTTCTTTTGTTTGCTTTGAGTCACAGGAAGAGAAACTTTTGGCACCACAAAGCACCAGCTGTGATATTAACATTTTATCAAAATGATAATATACTGTCCAAATGGTGTTTCGTCCTCAGTACTGAAAGACATTCACTTTTGCACTTTTCAGTTAAGATTAAACAGAATAGTTCCCTGATTTCTTTATCATAAGGAAAAACACAAATTTCAGGATACAAATAATTTTTTTCACTACACAAGAGGTAGGATCTGTGCTCTTCTGACTTCTGTATAAAGCTGAGGTCCTTAAGCAGACAGCTGGAGAGGCAAAAAGCAAAGTGGGCCCACCAGCAATCAAAATATCTCAGGGAGGATAAAAGACATGTCCCAAGTACTCTTGTCCAAGAGTCACACTATTCTTTCAGTTGTTTTGTAGAAAAATGCTGTTAAAGAAGAGACAAGTGCAGTCAGCTAGTGTCATCAGAAAGTGGGTAGTAGTCATCAGATTTTGCTGTAAAAGATTTTCTAATCCAACTCTATTTCCCAAGTCTTGGGCTATTTATGCTGCATAACCTAACAGCAAACCCATTCTTATCCTCAGAATTCAGTCTGACAGAAAGATCTTTTAGAAGATTGTTCAAGGAATTTCTCTTTACAAGACCATTTTCAGTAAAGGCCCTTATTCTGTCCTAAGATGCTTAAACTATGAGGTGAGCTGCCCAAAATAAGGAAATGTGAAAATTAAGGTTGCTTGTATTTTTTTTATTTATTTTTTCACAGCACAGTTCTTATCTGTGACTATGGAATATTACACAGTGTTTTGGTCCTGTAGGGGACATGCCAACTGGTACTGTCATACTTTTAGGTTCTCTTTTACACAAAATCACAGAATCATAGGGGTTGAAAGGGACCTCTGACGATCATCTAGTCAATATTTCCTGCTAAAGGAGGTTTCTTACAGAACGTTATACAGAAAAGTATTCCAGCAGGTTTAATACCTCCAGAGGAGAGTCCACAACCTCTCTGAGCAGCCTGTTTCAGTGCTCTGTCACTCTCACAGTGAAGAATTTTTTTTCATGTGCAGATGGAATTTCAGTTTGAGACCAGTGCCTCTTATCCTGTTGCCATTCACCACAGAAAACAACCTGACTCCATTCTGTTCATAACCTCTCTTAATGTATTTGTACACATTAATATGATCCTCTCTCAATCTTCTCCAGGCTGAAGAGTGCAAGATCTCACAGTTTTTCCTCATAACGGAGGTGCTCCCAGCCCCTGATCATCTTTGTCTCTCTCCACTGGACTCTATCTAGAAGTTGCCTGACTTTCTTGAACTGAGGTGCCCAGAATTGGACACAGTGCTCAACAGGACCAGACTCAGCACTGACCCCTTGGGAACACTGCTCCAGCTAGACTCTGGATCACTGATCACTTTTGAGCTCTGTCAGTGAGACAGTTCCAAATCCACCTCACTGTCTACTCACTTATCTCACGTCTCCTATGCACACTATGAATATGTTCTTGGAGGCAGTGTGAAAAGCCTTGGTGAAGACAAGGTACAAAATCCACTACTCTCCTTTACCTAGCTGGTCATGACATCATAGAAGTCTGTCAGATAAGGTAAGCATGATTTCCGCTTGGTGAATTCATGTTGACTACTCCTGATAATCTTCCACTTGCTTGAAGGTGACATGAATAAGCTGCTTCATCACCTTCCCAGGTATAGAGGTGAGGCTAACTATTCAACAGCTTCCCAGCTACTCGTTTGTGTCCTTTTCGGAGACAGGAGCGACGCTGACTTTCTTCCAGTCCTCGGGCAACTCTCCTATTTCAATGACATCTCAAAGATGATAGCGAGTAGCTTGGCAATCACTTCTGCCAGTTTTCTCAGCACTCATGGGTGCATTCCATCAAGCCCAGAGATGTACATCAAGTTTGACTAGATGATCACTGATCAGATCCTCCTCAAGCAAGAAGTTTTCCTTTCCCCACTCTCTCAAATCTAGAGTCTTGGATTCCCGAGGGGCAGTCTTAGTATAAGGTCTGAAGCAAAGAAGGTGCTCAGTAACTCCTTCTCAGTGTCCTTCCTTTACCAGGAAGGGTACCCACCTCATTTAGTAGTGGACTCACATTTTCCCTAGTCTTCCTTTCACTACTGACATACTTAAAGAAGCCTCTCTTGTTGTCCTTGACCTTCCTTGCTGGATTTTCCAAGTGGGCCAGACTAATTCTGAAGGGCATAACTCTTCACATTTGTTACCCTTGAACTGAAAATTTCAAAGACTTAAGAAGAAAAGGAGTCCAGGAATAAAAAATGTTATTCAGCCTCTACACCTTACACAATATCACTTGCACTGTAATACTGCCAAAGACGTGTGGCAATGAATTATCACTTGATGGACGGGGGGAAGATGGGGCACCAAAAAGGTAGTGAAATAGCTATTTAAGCTGCTTACCTATGGTTTCTAGAACCAGAAGAATTGTTTTGTATATTCATTATAAAATGAAGTTATTTGGTTTTTGTGTAAAAATCTTTTATCTCTCATGTAATTAGACATATAACTGTTTACCTGTAGATGCACTGGCAGAAGTCAGTCACTCTGTCAGTGAGCAACATTTCTTTCTGTTAGACATCTCTTGAGAACACATTCTGCAACAGGAGAGTGATCTGAAGAATTCATACTGGCTGACACCTTTGTTGGATATCTCAAAGATAATTCAAAGAACAAATGGATATAGCAAGTAAATTGTCTTACCTTTAGTAATAGCGATTTCTTCTGTCCAGGGAAAAAGTTTGTTGGCTCAGCAGAGAAAGAAACTCACAGTGTCTGTGCAGCATGTAGGCTGTCAGTAAATAAAAAAGTTCAATTTCCAGGGCTGTCAATAAATATATTATGTATGAGCTTTTTCATTACGTTCAGATGCAACTCAAGGTATTGTCTCTGCCTTTTTGAGCTAAAGCTATTTTTCTAAACTTGATAGGATTCCCTCACTACATATTTGCAAATGCATTGTTAATAAGGCAAAGAATTGCAGTTAAAGACAGCAAACAGGTTATTTTTCTTTTCTCTTGATTCCTCTTGGATGTTTTGGGTGAACTGAAAGATGATCTTATACTTTTTTTACGCTGACTTCATCTACTGAGGAATGCAATGTTTATAGATAAACACTCTCACTTTTAATGAAAATTATTAGCTATCAACATTTTGCTTGGAGGCATAAGCCATAGCCCAAACTCCATTCAAATCCATTAAATATGCTTGAGACTCAGCTGTCAATAGGCACCATGAAGTAAATTTAATTTTCAGAGTCAATACAGAGAACAGCTGCATTAAACATAGGATAATTCTGTCACGTTATTAATTTGAATGACCATGTAAGGCATTGTCTAGACAAGATATAAGCCCAAGTTTTCATAGGCAATCCATACATAAAATGAAGTATGTTAAGACTGTAAAGAATACTAGTAACACAGATCTGGCCTATTAACCAATATTGATTGCTCTTACTGTGATGTGGTCCAGTACCTTTAGAGGTGAAACAGTGAGGTGTTCAGCACTATTGCTTCTTTTTCAAAAATAACACTGAGCACAGACCTTTTCAAATTAAGCTAGAATGCATGTGAAGTCATTTTTACTAGCATTATTTTGATTTCTAGTAATCTATTTTGGGTCTATTTGGGTCATTATAAAAATAGGAAGTTCATAAAAGATGGCAATTAGTTGTGCTGGCAGCATGAGGGGTTTCTTTTTCAAATGATGTCAATATTTGATTTTAAGGGTTTTTTGGTTTTTTTGCCAATAAATGTAGGTACATTCTGAATAAAAAATGGTTGCTTTAGAAGATTAAGCAAACCTGATATTATACATAGTTGTACAGATTCTATGTAGAATTTCCAAAAGAAAGAAATAAAAAAGGAAAATTAATCTTTTGAAAGCTATGTAAACTGTAGTAAAATTGTTCATATTTTTTCTGTGGTCCTGTATGAACTCTGTTAAATCAGTGAGTATTTTTAGTATGTTTCGTGCATAAGCAGACTGGAAGTTCTAAAATGCTAGTGAAGTAAATCAGCACACTGAATATTTACTTTCAGATGATATTGTACAAATGTTTGATCTATATCATGCACAGTGCACAAAGTTTTGACATAGGCAGTTTTTTTCTATGCCTTCATCAAAAAGCAGCATAGATGAGGAGGAGTGGGTCTGCAGAGCACAGCAGTTGGTGTTGGGGAACAGCATCCCCACTGTGCACATTTCCAGTGCTTTTTAACTTTGGACTAGCTCCACTGTGGTCCCACTGAGAGAATGTCCTTTTGCAGCAATAGTACTCTGTTAAAATACATTCTCAGAGCTCGTCTTCCAGATCTGTTTTATCCAAGTTGCCTGCCATGAATTGAAGCACAGGGAAAAAAAATGGGAGATTAAATTCAGGAGTCAAGTTAAATCATTAATGAAGACAAATGCTCTGGGTTCTTAGTTAATATGACTGAAGAATAATTCATAGGAGAAGTCAAGTTACCAGGGACCTCAAGAGGTCCCATAGTCAAATTTCCTAAATCAGCAACCTGAACCCACTACAGTGGAAGCAAATAAGCTCCTTCACAACTCAAGTCAACATATGTTATGATCTGAAACACTGCTGGAAATGCTAATCTTTTTCCTTGGACTATTGAAGGTGCTGAGAAGACAGGAATAGCACAGCTGAACACTCGAAGTTTGATGTTTTAAAAGCTTAGTTTTCAGTGCATCAAAGAAAAACCCTCAAATTCTATAACAATGGAATAATTCTCTGAGACCAGTAGAGCATTTTAAACCCTAAACATAAGCGCCACTGAACTACCTAGTTTTGGGCTTGCTTGTGCAATACTACAAAATGTTAAGAACATGCTTTTAAGACAACGTTTTCCTTTAAATCTAATAATTATATGCACAGATATGTACTGCCACAATGAATCCCATGGGCAAATTTTAAATGTAGTAAATGATTTCCTTGCAGAAGTTTAAAATTTGTATTTCAAACAAATCAAGGTGTTCTCTTATTCTTCTATTACATAACATTTATTTAGTCTTATTTGGAATTAATGCTGATTATTTATTTATACGTTAACCAATTACCACCTTCTTAGTTTCCTATTTTACAAACAATCTTTTGTAGATTTTTTTTCTTCGCTTATTGCAAAATATGAACATGCAGAATTCATGAAAACGAAGTTTCACAAAACAACATTGATCCTAAACTTCTGCAGAATTAAAAATACTAGTAATGTGTAATTTTGGTGTTGTTGTTACTGTCAGATGTGATTGTGAGGAAAAAATCTGATTCAGGGAATATACTCTTGAGAAAGGCTGACCAGTACTGCACTCTATGCAACAAACTGGCAATTCTTAAAATTTTACTTCTTCTGCTGATGTTTCTTTTTAAGAATTCTACTGCTGTTTGTTATTCCTATGGAATAACAGTCACTCAAATGGACTGTTGCAGTCTGCAGTTTTTAAGCTAGATCAAAGATTTTTGAAAATTAGGCTTTCTGATTTCGTACATTTAAGAACGTCTCCTTTTATCATATAGAACAACTGAAGCACAGAACATCTATTTTCATTGTTCCCTACTTATTGTTTTGTGGTATGCCTTGAAATAATGCCTTCTATTAGGACAAAGATTATTTTTCAAGGCTTAACATTCTTTGCCACTTCAACGCTATTACTCAAATCTTCAGTTTCCTTTTGGAAAAAAATATGAGAAGCAGTTTGTCTTCATTGACTGATTTTATATCCTATACCATAAAAATGACAGTTCTGAGTAGATTTTATTCTGATTAGCATCAAAATAGAGAAGCTACATGATGAGATATAGGACTTCTTTAGGTAGGAGTTAATAGTCCCACTATCATTGCTCCTGCAAACTGACTGAGATATTGATGAGGGTGAGACATTACGGCAACAGACTCACCAATTTAGAATTCTAGGAGAAAGAAATACTTCCAGATCTTTATTTGGAGTGGTCAGATTCTAGTACATGCACTGTTACTTCACAGCCCATCTCAGGAGAGAAGAAGATGTAGGATAAATGTAGGAATCTTTTGTTGTTATTGGTGTTTTTTCTTTTTTTTGCAGTGGCAGTGTGACCCGAAACCTTAGCTCTGAATACACAGGAATATTGGAAAACTGTGAGTTTGATGCAATTCTGGACAGTTTTTTTTAAAGCTACATTTACCGAATTATTTTATTACATACAGTAACACGCTTTTTAGAAAGGAGGTAAAGTATTTTACACTGCTTATGTAATGATGAGAGGCGTTGCACTCGCTTGGGTAACCTGAATCTGAGTAATCAGAAGTCCTCATAGGCAGAAAGGGAATCCGAAACAGAAGACTAAAGATTTGTTAGATAACTCCTACTTGTATCAGTAGCTCTCAGTGTGTGGTGTACTTCTGAAAATATTAAACTCTATAAATAAATTTACAGCAGAGTTCATTGAAATGATGCAAATGGGATACAAAGATGAAATGAGTTTTCTCTGTCACATACTGAAACCATTGTAATTACCTCCCACTACTAAATCATCCTGAATTCTGAACTGGCACTCAGAACTTACTGTTGCAAGAGAGAAACTTGCTAAAAAAATGTGTTAGTTGGACACAGTGCTACAACTGTATTACCACTGAGCAAATCCCGTATGCCAAATTTGCCATATACCAAAATTTTGGGTAGATCCTTGTAAGAATGTGTGGGGTTATTTTTCGGCAAATCTAACCTGAAGGTATAGTGAAATCTCTATGCTGTCACTGGTTTAGAAGTTGCTGAATTATTTATGCAGGAGCAGCTGACTTTAAGGCGGTTCTAAAAGATGAACACAAAGACAACACAGTATACCACCATTTATGTCTTCTCCCTGTAAAAACCAACGAACAATTTTTTTTTAAATCAAGCTAAACAAGTTATTATTTTTTTTCAAATTGAAGTGTTATTGTACAGGTGCTCTCAGTGCACAGCCATTAGATAGTATGATGGTATGTTATCTTTTAATGGGCATGCATGGCTTATGTTTGAGTTGGAGAAGAAGTAAAAATCTGCAGGCTGACCTTTTAAGAACTGTAGATTACTAATAGTTGTCCCAGTAGTGATTTCTGGATTGCTATATCTAGGAAATCTCAGCTGTGCCTTGGATGTCTCATTCATTCCTCTCAATTCCCAAGCCTTGCTTGGGTTTTCTTGTCCAGAAAATATCTTAGATGCATGAACCATCAGGAACTGCAGCATTTGCTCATAGTCTCAGCAGCTCTCCCTGCTTGGAATGATCTGAGGACTGGGAGTACAGAGAGCCCCACTGTGCCCCTTTATAGACATAGTTTCTTCTGTTGTAGTGGAGCCCCTTATGTCCTGACACTGTCCCAGCAAAATGTTCACTTTCACACGCCTGGCACAAACCACATGAGTGGGAGATGAGGAGAAAATGACCAAGAATAAGACACTAGTAATTAGTTCAGGAATTTTTCACTCCCATTAAACATATCAGAAGCTGACCCACGCTGAGAAATTGTCTGCACTTCACAGCTGCAATTATGGCTCCTGTGGAAATCTTAGTGTGCTAATGAGTGCTTTCGCACACAGACAGCCTGCTGGATTGGTTTCATGGCTCATGGTAAGGCCTAGGAGAATGACTGCAGCCACAGTGAGAGCCATGCCAGTCTGCTCTGCACCCTCACTTCGCAAATACTGCACCTGCCTGAGCTATGGGCAAAAGAGAGGAGGAAGGAGGTAACTCAGTGCTGTTTTCCTCCAGGAAAGAGCTCAGAAATAGTGATGTGATCATACAGAATATCAGTGGCAGAGTATCAAACTGAATGCAGATCTGTCCAGGGAAATTACAGGCTTTGAGGCACCAGGCTTGTTGTATCACTTTGCCATGAGAAAATAAAGGACTCTCTTTCACTTTAGTTCTAGTTTCCACTCTAGTTTTCTTCAATAGACTGCAAGTTACAGACCAATATGCAGGTAGTAATAATAGATGATATAATTAACTACATAATTCTATTTTTCTTCAGTAAAAGCTTAATAGTTTGTATAAGAAAGCATAAGATTCCTTTCAACCATTGTTGTTATTTGCATATGCTGAAACCACAGAGGACATTGATTATTTTAACTTTGCTCAATTTGTCTTTGAAACAGACATTCTAAAAAGCAAAAGAGCTTAAATAAACATGAAAGTAATCTAATACTGACATAAACATGAAAGATAATAAGATTACTATGAATTGATCTAAATATTACTTAAAATAATTAGAAATGATTTTTTCATGGTACACCATTTAAGCTGCTTTTTAATGTTACGTAAAAAAAACAAGCGGAGAATTACTTTCCAGAAATTTAGTGGTTGTTTATGACATTCAGTAAAACAATGGGAAAATATGCCTTTACCTTTATTGCTTTATATTTTGCCATAACATTTGTAAACCAATTAGTCTAGTTTTGCACCAGCTGCTTTTGTAAGGGCAGTATTGTTGCCATTTTAATACTGTATTGTTTTATTATTTTAAATAGTGAACTGATTTATTTTTTCTTTCTTGGCACCATTTCTACTAGTTAACTTTATGAAAAGCAGTAATATGGAGAAAATAAGCCATGCTAATAATCCTAATGGCCACCAAACAAAAATAGTACACATAAAAAATATCAGTTAAATTTCAGTGCCATTTGTAAAATTAGCTATGGGGGCCAACCCTCAAATTAATCCAGTTTGGTATTGATTTCATTGCCTCAGTCCTAGAGGAATTAATGGAAGTTTAGAACCTGTAAGAAACACAGCATTTGTTTTTATTCCTAAGGACTGTAGGAATTATCTCCACAGAAATAAATTTTGGAAAGTAGGATTAAAATCTGATATCACCATGTTTCTCTCAAGATTTAAAAATCTGACTGGAGTTTCATGCAATGTGGCAACTGTTTTCTAATTTAAGATGTTCTTCTTCTAAGTGTAAGAAAACTAATATTGTAATTTTGATAATTTTTTTAACATTAATAAATTGAATATATCAAATGCTTAAGTGAATTTAAAAATATTTCTCCTAGGAAAGAAATCAGGTTCATGTGGTAGAAATATAAGCACTTAGACTGTGTTTCACGTTCAGATCTTCAGTCTGGATTTACAAGGTTTTCCTCAGCATATCAAAATCTACAAAAAAAGATGAATGCCATTTTTGTTTATAAGATTACAACTTCTACATATTCATCAGAGTGTTTCATTAGATGGAATTTATCTCCAGTTGTATTTGGAAATTAGGTGTGAAGGGCCTGGAGAGAGATCTAAACAATTGCTTATGTATTACAGAGTACAAAAGCATTTTATAGGAGGTAAAGTTTTCTGAATTTGGGGTAGTCCTGTGTAGAACGAGGAGTTCAACCCCACCATCCTTGTGAATCCTTTACAACTCAGGATGTTCTGTGATGCTTTGACCATATAATTCTATAAATTCAGTGTGAAAAGAACCTTGATATGTGAAAGCCATTGTTCAGCTTCTGTGCATTCCTTGCCTCTGCTTGTCATCTGAGTTGTGATTTCTGGATCTCTCCCAATGGATGTATGACTGTCCCTGTGAAAGCAAAGATGATGGCTTTTAGGCCTACTGGAACTGCAGACTTACCTTAAACCAAGGCAGTTTCCAGGGCAGCATTGTTTCAAAGGGAGCCCCATAAATATGCCCGTTAAAGCTACTGTTTTCAAAGAACTACCATAGAATGCTCTCGGCAAGGAAAAGAGAAGACAGGGTCAGCCATCAGAAGTGTGCACTGGAGAAAATAACACTATGTTGCCATCAATTCATTGTGAGAATACAGAGGAAAATATCTACTTTAGGAAACTCAAATACAACATTCAAATTCCTATTCTCTTGCCTTCTATCCTCCATGTTTTCCCACCACCATCTTCCTTAATGTTGGATATATCTGCATTCATTATGTACCCACTTCTACAAGGGAAACTCCCAAGCCCACCAGATTTCATAGAAAAGGCTGTCACTGTGTTTCTAGAACTGAGCTAATTCAAGGTCTCACAGACTTAAAAAGCAAGATGTGTTTCTGGAGTGCCTATCTCACTTTCTGGATCAAAACTTTATGAATGGCCAAGAGCAGCTTTTCACTCTCACACTCATGGGGATGTGCTCTTTATTGCCTGATAAATGGCATGCTCACCTTGTGAGTGAATTAGGATCAAATCCCAACTGTTTCTGAACACAAATCTCCCACAAGGTGAATTAATCCTTAGGCTAGTAAATAGGTGTCTCTTAACCTCTCCCACTGGAAGTTCTCTATTTCTAGACCATAACTAGCATTCATCTCCGTAGGGACTGTGACTGGATTCTCCCACATCCCAGGGGAGTACCCTGACCATTGAACTGTAGAATTCATTTGTCATTTTCCTCTTTCTTTGAGCCTAGTGAATATTTCATTACTTTTATATACAGATAAACACACACAAAATCATATATTCACAGATACATAGAATAATATACATAATTATACCAATCTTTGCCTTCTTTCTTCAACTAGAAAACTGCAAAAAACAAAAGAAAACAAAGAAAAAATGAAAAACAAACAAACAAAAAAAGCAACAACAAAAAATTACAAATAATGGGCAGAAGTGTACTGCATTCATTTGAAAACAAGAAAAAAGAAAAATAAAGCCAATCCAATCCAAACAAAATTGAGGAAAGAAGCATTTTTATGCTAGGAAGCAATTTTTTAAGTATTAACATTACCACCTCACGAGTGGCTGAAACACATCTTTGGCCTCTTGCAATGATTCCCTGTATGTGTATATTGAAGCTGTGCAAAAAAATCCTAAACCACAAGTGACTCCCTGGGTTTCAGTTTTCCTTACAAACTCAACACTTAGTTAAGGTTCACTGAAAGGACATTATAACCCTGGAAAGTCCATTAGTGATGTAATGCAAATCTCTCATATGGCCTACTGTGCACAGCATATTGATAGATATCAACATTTGCTTCCTACTTAAGGATTAGTATCATTGTAGCACTCCAAAGATGTAGAGCTGCTTCAGGTAGACATTATTAAATGAAGACTGGCTTTATGTAGACAAAATGCCGGGAAAGATAAAGAGGCAACAAAAGTATTGTTTTAAAGTGATTGAAAATAGTTTAGAGGAATTATGCCTACATTGCAAATCCCAGGAGGAGCAAGTTAAGGTGACATTTATGATACACCGTGAGATTTTAATTCTGCTCCTGTGTGTATCTGATCTGTAATCTGAATGAAACAGTCTGATGGAAAAAATATCCTATCACTATGTAATTAATGTCTGTAGAATAATACAGATTCACAGAGAGTCAGATTATATATTCCAAGACATCTATGTTCTGCTTTCACATATGGAGTATAGAGATCTAAAAATCTTTCAAGCTACTTTTTTTTCCTATGCATTACTTTATTTATTTATTGTTGTTGTTGTTATTATTACTATTATTATTATTTTAAAGAGTGTTAAAAACCAGCTGCTGATGTGTTACGGTATTTTACATAACCAATGGAGTTAACTGCTATATCTGAGACATTGAACAGAAAATTAAAAAATTACTGCTAATATATAAGGTAAAAATAACTGTAAACAAATGCAGAAGATGGTTGCTATCTCAAGGTAATATTGCCATAGATCAGCATTTAGAAGAATGGACACACCAATATCTGCCACATATCCTAGCTGAAACAGTGACACACAGCCACAGTTTTCCTTAGCAAACAAAAATTAAGGTCAAAACCAAATATTTACAAAAGTTAGTAAATCAGTTATTCCTACAAAGACTATCATGAAGCAGGGAAATCTGCTTCTTCAGCCTACTGGATTAGTTATTTTATTTGCATTCGAGGTAGGTTTTGTTGTTGTTGTTCGTTTGTTTATTATTATTTTTTTACTTGTTTTTTAAAGGGGAGAGGGATTGCAGAGAGGGGAATTTGCTTTATCTTACACAAAATCATAGAATCATAGAACCATAGAATTGTTTGAGTTGAAAGAGACCTTTAAGATCATCTAATCACTTTGCAATAGGCAGTGACACCTCCCTCTAGACCAGATTGCTCAAAGCCTCATCCAGTCTGGCCTTGAATGCCTCCAGAAGTGGAGGCATCCACTACCCTTCTGGGCAGCCTGTTCCAGTGTCTCACCTCCCTCACAGTGAATAATTTCTTCCTAATATCTGTTCTAAATCTATCCTTTTCTAGTTTAAAGTCATTTCTTCTTGTCATGTTGCTACATGCCCTTATAAAAAGTCCCTTCCCAGCTTTCCTACACGCTCCCTCAGGTACTGGAAGGGCACTATAAGGTCCCCCCAAGAGCCTTCTCTTCTCCAAGCAGAAGAGCCCCAGCTCTCTCAGCCTGTCCTCACAGAAGAGATTCTCCAGCCTTCTGATCATCTTCACGGCCCTCCTCTGGACCTGTTCCAATAGCTTGATGACCTTCTTCTGTTGGAGGCTACAAAACCGGATGCAGAACTCCTCGTGGGGTCCCATGAGAGCAGAGTAGAAGGCAGAATAACCTTCCTCAACCTGCTGGTCACTCCTGATGCAACCCAGGATACGGTTGGCCTTCTGGTCTGCAAGTGCACATGGATGGATCATGTTGAGTCTTTCATCAACCAACACCCCCAAATCCTTCTTTCAAGTCATTCTCTTGCCCGTATTTGTGCTTGAGCTTGCCCTGACCCAGGTGCAGGGCCTTGTATTTAGCCTTGTTGAACTTCATAAGGTTGTCACAGAATCACAGAATCATCATAGAATGGCTTGGGTTGGAAGACGCATCAGCTCTCAAGCCTGTCCACGTCCCTCTGGATGGCAAACCCTTCCCTTTAGCATGTCATCTGCACCACTCATCTAGTTGTCATCTGCAAACAAAGTGCTGAGGGTGCACTCAATCAGACTGTCTATGTCAAGTGCAAAGATGTTAAATAGCATTGGTCCCAACACCATTCCCTGAGAAATGCCACTTGTCAGTGGTATCCACTTGGACATTGCGCTGTTGACCACAACTCTCTGAGTGTGGCCATCCAGCCAATTCTTCATGCAGCTAGTAGTCCATATATTTTTCATCACTTTGGCAA
Source organism: Oreortyx pictus (assembly GCA_036925125.1). NCBI lineage: Eukaryota > Metazoa > Chordata > Aves > Galliformes > Odontophoridae > Oreortyx > Oreortyx pictus. The sequence continues at coordinate 59,071,004 of JAUPFR010000003.1, forward strand.
CCAGGATTATATTTAAAAATATTCATTTACCTGTCCCAAATGTATTTCCAATACTTCAAAACTGTAACTCAGAATTCTATTCTGGCATATGCACTGAAAAAAATGACTTGAGACACTGCAAAGATAAGTTTCTTAACTATTATCATGGAGGGACACTATGCAGCCACCCCTGAAATGGTTGTATATGGCTTGCCCCCCTGGCATCCCTGTTACACAGGAGTGAGAGTATCTGCTGCATTGCTGTGGTGGCATACCCCTAATTTATGTCTTATATCTTGACTTTGTAGCAACTTCGTCAGAGCTTTACTGAGTTGGACACAGGAGAGCACAGAAGAGATGCTCCCCTTCTCCAGCTTTTTAATTAATCTTCTTTCTTTAGTCAGAGAGCAGAAGCGTAGATTTGTCATTAAGTAACATACAGTTTGCTTTCAATCATCTCAGAAGTAAGCTACCTTTGAAGCCTCTGTTTCTTTATGCCCCTGGCAGAAAATAGTGGATAAATTTAATCTAAGAAATGAATTCCTGCTTATAACTGCTATTTGATAAATCTTATTATTCTGACTATTCAACAGAAACCACTCCTGCACAGTAGTTATTATTCTCACACAGTTCTAATCCATACCATGCAGCCTTTGTACATAGATTAGTATTCTATTATATCTAAACTAAATATTGTTTACATAATCTAATTAGATATTTTGCAAATAAATGCATTCTGACTGGAGTTACACTATCTGAACAGAAATGTAAAGGTTTGAATGCTTAAAGAAAAAAAACAGTTGCTTATCTGAATTTTCTGATTCATTAATTAAACATACAGCTGGCTTTGCAGAAATTATAGAACCCTACTTACACTCCTTTATGCATATCACATATCCTCTCTGTAAAATATTTTGAGACAATGTATAAGATAAAATAGCATTACATGATGAGTGTTTATAATTCCAAAAATGTCTTGCTAATGCTGAAAATATTGGCATTTCTACCAGAGGTTCTGACAGAAAATACAATACACTGTTTTACATCAATTGAATAATTAGGGATTATAATAATTCCTGCAAGTCTTTCACAGGCAGGAAACTCAGAGAAAATTTTGAAAGATGAGATTTGTGTAAAGGTGGGTGTCGTGATATGCAAAGTGTCTCTTTTCCTACATCAATGATATACCCAAGAAGAGAACAAAAACAAAACTCCACTGGGGAAAAGTAGTCACAGTGTTCAAGTACACAATGGAAAAGCCCAAATCACAAGCGACAAAATGTGTTGACAATGTGCTCCACTCTGTGTAGGGGGTGTGGTGTATGAAGACAATAATGGAGTATTTAACTTCTTTGCATTCAAATCTGGTGAGGAAGAAAATGATAACCACTTGTAAGGATTTATGAGGTTACTTCTAAAATTCTTTTGCAAAAACATCAGTGACTTAACGCCATTTCCTCTCTCCTTCTTCCCTTTATTATTGTGTGTATATTTTATGTGTATTTTATATACATTTGTCAGGAGAATATTAATGTTCTGCTTTATGATTACCACCACCTTTCTAATCATTGCTTTTTATTATTCTTGTTCAGTACAGCTTAGCCACTGAGCATGAGCAATGAAATGGGGGAAAAAAGAAAAGCAAATACTGTATTATACCATCATCTGGGGAGCATGATTGTTTCTGCTGTGTTAATTTACACTAAAATCTATGACCCAGTAAGTCTGATTGATTGCCAAGGGCAGAATTCCAGCCCCTGGCCTAGTTTATTTTGTGAACTGTAGCCTCAGATATCGCTGCAAGCCACAATGATATTGATTTGATATACACTAGATGGCTCTTTATGCTCTTTGGGAAATTTATTGTACAAAGTCAGAGCCCAGACAGATGGGGAGAAGCAGCTCTTTAAATTGAAGAGGGTTATCACGGTTTGACTCCCAGGTCACTCAGGTTACCAAGTGGCCTGAGCGTGGCTGGGTCGGAGCAGGCTCAGGGGATTTGTGCTCATCAGTTTTGAATGTCAAATCCCCTTGCTAGACTTGAGTTATTGCTAATAGGAACTTGCTTGGGCCTATAACATTTGGATAGCCTATAAGTTAAACATCATAACCCTTCCTTCCTGCTGCAGTCCTTTAAATTATGGCTGAGCATGCCATCTTTGCTGTGGATGTTTAGCAGGAGATGGTCACATGTTATAGTGGAACTTGCATCTGAGCTGGACCACATCACTACAGCTGTTGTCTGCAGAAGGGTTGTCACTAAATGTTCCCTGCTCCAGATCATGTCTCAGCCTTCTCCACTTGCCTTCAGTTGCTGACATACCACTGCCACCTGTTTTGTGTAGACAAGATATTTGATGGCTGTTGGTTCTCTGTGTAAAGGAAACAAAAGCACAGCTTTCACTAGAGATTAGGGCTTCTCCTTCAAAGAAGAAAGGAGAGTAGGTCTAGGGAGGTGAGGGGTTTTGGAACATAAATGACTGATGCAGTAGAAAATCCCATAATATAGCTCAATGAGTCAATGAGGAAAGGTGCTCCCAATGTGGGATAAAATGTTCTTTCAGATTTTCTACACTAAACAAGGTCAGGTCTGCAATGGTTAGCATAAGTCTCATCAGCATTTTCACTAAAGCAGATCCAATTGGTGACCAACATTTCACGTTACATTAAGTGATGAAGAGACCAAAGAAAATAAAATCTATGAATTTGAAGGGACAGATTATTTTGTATAGCATACTTACTTTTTATTAATTGCAGAAGAGCATCTATGTATTTTAGAAGGTATTTTCAATAGTTATAATAGTTATTTGGTCCATAATTCCACACAGAATATGTTTCATCGGCATTTGAGCTGTGTTTTTCCTTAGAGACTGAGAGAAGGATTTTCAACCTGATTCAGTGAAGCAGGGAACTGACCTAGAGCCAGTTAAGGCCTACATCTGTCCACGAGTTGTGGTAGGGCTCCACATTACCATTACAGAGACACTTTTCCCACTTCAGCTGTTGATCTCCTTCTCTAGAAAAGATATTAGTACTCAACGTTTCTTCAGGAAGCTTATAATTTACATAGAAAAGTAGCAGTAGTTGCTATATTCCACTTTGCTTACCTGCCTAAAACAAAAATCCCAGGAGGTTAATGGAAAACAACTTAGCCTAGCTTTTGGACTCTGTTCTTGGCAATACACTACAGCTGTAGCAGTATATGATAGATACACTATTAACATTTAAATATAATGCCACCTGGCTTGTGGTCTGAGATTCCTGGGATTTTATTCTTTTTACATTTGAAGTGAATACTAATTGGGAAAGTTACACATTACATAGCTCCTGAAGAGTAACACCCACCTCACCTATCTCTTTATTGTAAATTAATATGTAGCAGATGGTGAGCTGAGATAGTTTGACAGCCTACTTACAGTACCATCATTTTAACCTCTTTCTGAAAAAAAAAATCCCATTAGCTTTTCTGCTGTTGGGCTCTTAACCCCCCAAAGTATCCTTAGTTATCATATCATGGGATTTTCTGCTATGCCAACGAAGAAAATAATTAAAGATACCCTCTTCCATTTAAATGCTTGTTCTAATTTTACTGGGCATATCTTTTCCTCTTAACTTCTCCAATAATTTCAATTTAAATCTTCATTTAGAATGAGATTTTTCTTCCAAGGGGGATTTTTTTTATCTTCAGGGACAACTCAGTGCACTGCAGGAGCAAACACAGAAGCCCTTCCATATATTATGATTAATGTGGTGTAAGGAGCTCCCCTTACTAGAAATGCAGAATCAAAGGAAGCAGAGCCTATAAGTAGAATTTAAATTCAATACACATTGGAATCTCATGGTTCAATTCAAAGTGGCTCAAAAGGAAGTAATTAAACACAAAGCCTTTCAGTAAGAAACAACTTTCTCTAAGACTGTCCTTCTCAACATCTTCATTCAAAGTATTCAGTTACATTTTTGTTCCCTTCACTCTTTTTCACAAAGAAGTATTTTTTGAAGATTTGGGAATTTATGTTAAGAGCTTCAATTTTAAGTATCCTTTAAAATAAATGGGCTAATTGAATGTTTTATTCTTTCTGCCTCACAGAAGTATTTTATTTATTGAAGAATATAAATTCATAGATCACAATCAGAGATTTGCAAGAACATACAGTGCATATTTGGAACTCTTCAAGACAGGCTGAAACAAGATACGATTCAGTTCTATAGTACTGTTCTTTCGTTGTATAGATTTTTGGAAGTCAATGAGAAAATTCACAGTGACTCTGGAAATAATATCTGCTTGGAAAGCAGTTTTAAAAGATAATGTTCTATAACTTGTGGACTTGACCACATAAGATAGACTTCTTAGGAGAATATTATTACTAAAGCCTCCAAAAGGTGGCCTTAACTCTTTTACACTTTTTCAGCAAACTGGATCAAAACTTTACTTGTGAAATAGTGTGATTTTCATTCATATTTCATACAGCGTGAAAGGGTCACCAGTGCATAACCAAAGACTCGTGGAAATAGTCAGCTTCATCATTCAGCCCATCTCCACAGCTTTTACTATCTTTAGCAGTTTTAATACACGTACACACACAGTCCTTTCTATCTCACAAGTATTTATAAAAAGCACTTGCTGACTGGTACATACACAGGGATACAGCATTAACGTTTAAAAATAATTACAACTCTTTTTGTGGAGCGCTGTTTTAGATTTCTCTTTTTCTTTCTTTCTTAATTTTTTTTTTGAGTGGACAAAAAAGAACTCTGCTGTTATGTCTGAAGCCTGGAAATCTGGGATGCTTCAAGTTCTTTATCCATCAGAGTCATGTACAGTGAGACAGTGTACTCAATTTTTTTATTTTTGAACTGAGTATCTTTTTCCCGAGGATGGGGAACAGAAGGTATAAATTGCATTGACAGGGCACCAAAATCAGATCCAAATCTTATAAATTGTATTAAGATATATTGTGACTGCCATTCCCAACCAAGCATTGCAAAGGCATAGATGAAAGCACCTGGATTGGGAACAGGAGTGACACAGAGTAGTTTGTGAGCCTCAAATTGGGAAGGATGAATTTTACCTCACCAGTCCCTTTACACAGATCCCAATTACTCTGGCTTCATGTGAGTGCAGAGGATTGAATTTCACCTAGAGAGTCAGAAATACAAATAAACATTTTATTAAATAATTAGAGTCTATAATTGTGGATTACCTTTCATTTATATTAGAGGAAGGCTCAGTATTGCTTGATCCCCAGAATGTTGTTTGGCGTTTACATCACATCTGATTTCTAACTGACATTTCAGGACTGTTTGTTCTCTTTCCTTTCAGATTTTTTTTCCTATTTAAATTGATTCCATATATCAGAAATATAATTAATTTCTCCTCAGCATATATTGAGATAGCAGGCTGAAATAGCAGACTTAGCACAATTTAATTTTGTTTCCAATAAAAAATACTTTACTTTTTAAACTTCTAAATTTAATGCTTTCTCTTCACAAGTCTGAGTGGTAACCAAAACATTTTTTAGTTGTTTCCTCAATTTTATATACCATAGAGAATGTCAGTAATGTCCCTTAACACACAGTCAAGTAACATAATAAATCCCCCATCATATTTCAGTAAAGCAATGTCAGCAGGAGGCTTAAATATGACTTTGAAATGCTTTCAGCCTCCTGTTTTTATTAAGGGAAATAGGTCATGAGTTTTAATAACACTTAAAGTACTTGTGGCTGATTTAATCTTTATTCCTTATTTGAAAAGCTTAATTTGGATATTGATTAAAATTTTTAGATGAAGCCCTGTTAAAAGATTTTTAGCTGCCGTCTTTCATATACATCTGGCATTATAAGTGACCAGGAGCAGGAGCAGTAACTCAGGTACTCTTAAGAAGAAAGTGGAAAGATCTGACCAGATCTGGAAAAAATTGCCTGTGGTAAAACCTCTTCAAGGTTTCCTGTCTGGAGGGGAAGACAGTGAGCAGTCTCCTGCTGATATCACAGGCTTGTGCACTGCAAGCTTGCCAAAGCAACTAAAAAGAGACAAACAATCTATTATGAGTCTATCTACCTATTGTGCTTAAGACCTAACAATTTCTCAAGCACTTGAGCAAAGACTTGAATCCCAGAAATAGATCAAAGAGTCCAAATAAGTTCCCCAGTCTGTCATGGTTCTATGAATTTTTTTATGATCACTTCATATCATAACATCAAGTAGCACACTGGGAGTTAAAGAGTTAATGTCCAGTTCAGTGGATTGTTGATTGTTCCAGGTATACTTGTCTGAGAAAAAAAGAATGATGTACCCCAGAGGACTCTGAGTTACTTGGAGTTTCCATTTTCCCTTTAGAGGGAAAGATAAAACTGTTTGTAGGTCACGAGACATCTCTTTTCCGTTTCTGCTCATCTGCAGCATGCGAGCGCAATAGCCATCTCATCTTCAGTGTTAGAGTAAGACCTTCGCTTGTTGAACACTCATTTTATTTGATTTATTAGCTTCAGTTCTAATTATATTGTATTATACTGTGCTATTTTGCATTCCTATATCTTATTTAGTAAATTAGCTTTCCCCCTCAGATCATTGCTGTTGTTTCATTTTTAGGCCCATCTCCATGCTCCCCTTTCCCCCTTCCCCTTTCTTCGGGTGAGGGTCTGTGGGACCCCTACACTTAGTCATGGAAAAGCACCGAACCAGCCCTCAAGCTGTTGTCACCAGTCCCACTGCTAAACTTTTAGAATAAAGAGTAAATGCCATTTTTGGTATGACAAAAATGACAACATTAATATGACAATCGCTGGAACAGGCTGCCCAGGAGGGGTTTGGAATCTTCTTCTCTGGAGATATTCAAGACCTGCCTGGACACTTACCTGTGCGACCTGGTGAAGGGAACCTGCTTTGGCGGTGGGGTTGGACTCGATCTCTTGAGGTCTCTTCTAACTCCTATGATTCTATGATTCTATGATTCCATGACAATATGCTAGTATTGGTCTACTTTCAATTTATATTGTAATAAATTGCAAAAACAATGCTACCTGAAGCTACACTTAAATTGCCACATTGGTTTGAAAGTAAAGTGGGTTTTTTTTGTTTGTTTCATAGTTTGTTTTTTAATTAACTGGTGGTTATTCAGAGCTACATTAGTTGCAGCTACATGAAAGAACAGAGTTCTTTTCATAAGGGTAAATCAGATATCAACAGTACTATCCTCATCAATGCTAAAATGCAATAGAAAAGTATGTGTAGAACTCAGATGAGTGTTCAGTGAGAGGTTTTGGTCAGGGCACTTCTATGACAAGCTATTTTTGAATCATCACTTTTGCGATTTTCTCTCTTTGTTGGAAAAAAAATTGATAAAATAAGAAGTAATCTAACAAAACTTTAAAATCTCACATATTAGAGAATTAGTCCTTAGCAAGTCATTCTTATATACACAGTACTGAAAACGTATGATTTGTTTTTTCTCTGAATTTATTAACGTTTAATTTCTATCCCTTTGATATTAATATACTTCTGTATATCTAGTAGATCAAATTGCTCACTGTTATCAATTTTCTGTTTCTCTTAGCACCATACTGCAAACTCTTGTTCAGCTGACTATCTCCCATTGAACGTGCCTTCAATCAGGGAGTCCTTTTCATCATCACTATTTTATACAGCGCTATCCTCCATCCCATAAATATACCCTTCATTCTTTGTGAGAAGGTCTAGATTTTTATAACTGGCTACATTATAGTGATCCTGGTTAGCCAAGCGATCCAGATAGTAGTGAAGTAGTGACTTGCCTTCTTTATCATCTCCTGTACCTCAAGTCTACATGATATTTGTAAACGTTATCACTATTTAAAGTTGTCTTATATATTATGGATAAAAATATAAATAGAATAAAGCTTGGCATCTTTTTTTTTTTTTTTCTTTTGAGATCCTATTTAGAATTACAGCCATCTGATAATAATTTCTGCTTAGAAGTACTTTTTGAGACTTATGGTTAACCAGTCTTTAATCCATTTAATATATTACATGTTGATTTTGTATCACTCTCATTTCTTAATCAAAGTGTTGTGTGGTAATAAGTGGAAAGCTTTACTGAAATCTCAGTACTCTGTATCAACTTGATTATCTTTAGCAACTAAATATGTAATCTTATTAAAAATATATTAAGTTAGCTTGATAAGATCTATTTCTGGTACAACCATATTGACTGAGAGCAGTTATTTTACTCTTTTGATTCTTTATACATCAAGTCTTTTATCAGCCATCCCATCATTCTTTCCTAGTGTTATTATGATAACAGCAGGCTTGTGATTACTGATGTCATCCCATTTTCCCTTTTAAAATATCAGCACCTCATTGGCTTTCTTCCAGCCTTCAGGAAATTTCTCAATATTTTATAAATTGCTGAAAAGCAGCAATAATCCAGAAAGTTAATGTTTTAAAATTCTTGGAAGCAAATAGTTTAGATCTACTGATCTGAAAATACCCAACTTGATAAACTTCTTAGTAGTCTCTTCCAGTACAATGGGGGTGGAGACATCAAAACTCAGCAGCCTGTTATCTCCTCACAGAAGATGAAGCAATTATGTAAGAAAAGAAATCCTTTTTCATTTGCTACTCCACTGATTATTTATTAAAGTTAAAACTAGAAATTTGTTCTTTCAGAATTTTCTGCTTTGTGCTTCTTTTCTTTTGTGGTACAGGATAAATTCTCAGAAGAAAATGTTTTGTTATTCAGAATTTCCTTAAGTGTTGTTGGGAGCTGGTAACTTGGGAAGTGACCACAGTCTATAACAGTGATCATTCAGTATTCAGTTCTCTCAGAGTCACACCTCATCCCCTCACTCTCCACCAGATCTATTTTAGTGCAACATATCTAATGCAAGTCTTTTAAGAGGAGGATTCCTAGCTAGAGCCATTTCAATAACCATTTATGGATTTCACGAATATCACTTGGTGGACTGTTTTCCTGCAGTTTCAATCCTGAGAAGATGAGCACATATTTTTAACCACACTGAGTTTAATGTGGGAGTACTCTAATGCAACTGAACTCCGGGTTAAGAACTCTGGGTTAAGATTCCTAATAGGAAGGAAAATCCACAAGAAGGTGCCTAGATGTGCTGTAGATGTTGAATCATACATATATAAAAATATAAATATAATATAATAAATATTATAAATATAATAAATATATAAATACATAGCCAGAGGTAACCAAGGAAGTGATTCAGTTCACCTTCAAGCAACTCTCTCTCTTCCTAGTATTTAACCGTTAGTACAGAATATTAAAAAATTAAATCCTGAGATACTTGGACATAATGAAGCATTTCTGAAAGTCAGTGAACAATGGAAGAGAAGACTAGGAACTGATCTAACATTTTCTTACAGATTAAACTCAGGAGCAAGTACTTCCCAGCTCACTCATAAACTTTCACAGGCTAGTACAGTTTTTTGATTTGACATATGTTTCAGTGTAGGCCTATGGTAAACTCTGCACCTTCAATAGATGTGGGATTTCAGTGGTGAAGAGTATACTAATAAAACAGCTCAGAACTATGAGATAAGAAATGACATCAGCCAACTTTAATAATTTAATAATTTTAATTAGAAAAAAATCAGCAAGTCTAAGGTAATGTTAATGAGTTACTATCAAATTTAGTACCTGAATGCTAGCATTATTCCAGGGCCTACTAATATTTTCTCTGTGCTGAATCTTGACAAACAAGATTGGTATTGGACAACTCCTGCTTGGAGGCTCACTGAAGGTGTTTAGTGACTCAACTGCTTTTTGCTCTTAGTAAAATGGATATGATAATATTTTTCACACTTCCTTAATGAGAAAATAAATTATCCTATAGTATATTTCACATTATTAGGGCAATGTATCTATGGAAGAAAAATCTGTGAGGCCAGGTCCAAAGTTTACAATCACACTACACATAAAAGGTCTTTAGTACTCAGTTTCAGTACTACTCTACTTTAATTTTTATGTATGAGAAATATATCCATAGCAGCCTTATCTTCCTTAGCTTAATACCAGCCTGGAGACTGCACTCCCTGCTGAAAGCTAAGAGATTTATTTCCTTGATTCCCAACTTAATATTTATTTCTTTTCTGTACCTTTTAGGTCTTCTTTAACTTAAGTATTTTAGATGCGTGGTCTGCAGCATCAGCCAGAATTCTCTACCTACCGCAGTCTCTTTGCTTCTTTCATCACAAAAATTAGAAACTCTCACGTAAAGTGTTTTGAATATGACACAAATCCACTTTCCCCACTGTCAAGGAAAATTTAGTAGGCCTCATCAAAAAGCTTGGTCAGTGATAGACAGTGAGAACTTCAAGAAGCTTTCAAGAATTTATTTATATATATATAATATTAGTATCATTATAATATATAATATATATATATTATATACACCACAGCAAATATATATATGGAAACATACATAGAAGGTACCACTTCTTGCTATAAAGTAAGTAAAGTTTTTAATATAGCTATATATTCTATATCCTAAGTTCCTGACTCAGGACCATAGATACAGACAGCTTTTCCTCTATGCGCTCACAGTGGTAATTGGTGGTCAGGACACACTGAGTTTTATATGAGGAAAATTATCAACTTTAGCAAGCTAATATATCCTTCCTTTCAATTTTACTCATTTTAGAATTACCAAGTCTTGATTTTGCAAAGTAGTATTAAAACATAAGTTCCATTAAACAAACAAACAAACAAACAAATAAATAAATAAAAACCCCATAGAAATCTGTCCTATAGAAAGCATGATTTAGCTTGCTCAATGAAAAATTGTAAACTGTGTTTGGGGAGCTAGTTATTAGTAGTAAATCAGGTGCTCAGTTGGCCTTTCAGAATCAGCAAAATACTGAACTCTAATCAACAGACAAAAAATAGTGCAAGTCTCCTACCTAGTCATATCAAGTCAAGTTTCTTCTCCAGCTTATTGATTACTTAATGTACATAATGGCATACAAATGTTTCTGAAGTTGTAAGTACAGGGAAAAAAAGTGACACAAAAATTTTGAAAGTCCTGAGGTCTTTACATTTCCCTTCAGGAATACAGAACATCTACAGAAGTGAGCTTTGGGACAAAGCATGGGTGACTGTGAGGAAACATAGCATTGACTTGAAAGATTTGTTCTTCTACAAACCTCATTGGACTTTTTGCTTGCTGAGGCAAACTCTTCCAGACTGTCATTTGCAGGAGGATTAAATGGATATTCCTGTTTTGAATCATGCTACTGAAAGATGTTTGACCTCCTTCTGTGCAAAAGTTGATAGATCATTTTTAATAAATCTGTTTCCAACTGAGCTACATAATAAGGGTGTGAGAGAAAGAAAGCTGGGGGTAAGCAGAGAGGGTACTACAGCGTATGGAAAGTTTGTATAAAACTTATGATGTTAACATGACTTCTTTCACCTAAGGAGAACCTATAAACTTACCTATTTTCTCAGCCTACAAATTCCTTACTATATCCCTGGGGATGACTGAATGGTTCAATTCAAAGGATTTTTTTAATTCCTGTAACCCTAATCTTCATCATTATTTCTAATTCCTCACTATGAAACCAGAAATATTGATGATCTAATACATTTTACAGAGCAGCACACTGCCTTCTTTATGGCACTTACATCATTATGTAATATGTTATAAAGCAACTTGCATGTTGTAAAACTCATTAAAAAGATATATTTTTTTTCTCTTAGCTTGAGTTCACGATGGCCAAAATTGAGGTGGAAAGCTATTAAACTTACAGAAATCCTAGCATTACACGTTCCTTTCAAATGTTCTTTTCTGCCCTCTTACTTGGTGTTTTTCTGTCACATTTTCAGTATTTCAGATGTGGGTCTATTGAGAGGTAATTTCTCAGCACGGCAGCTGAAGTAAGACTCCTATGGGATTAGTAACCTAACCTTATAAATCGTTACCTGGTTTCTGTCATTTACCCTGATTTGGTCAGGACAGCTGATAACTGAATGAAAGGGGCAAAAAACAAAGTGAAAATAGGATGATATTGAAATGTAACGTAAAATTATAAATTAAACATTTTTCTAAAAATGATTGCACAGATTTTAACACTTCAGCCTTTGTTGTCAGAGCTTTATCATCAGTTAAGTATGAGCCATATTGTCTAAAAAAACCACAGATTAAGAAAATACAATGAGCATTTTAAAAATTAATTTAGTGTTTTTAGCTTCTTAGCGTTTTCATCACTTCTCAGGTTCCTCTGTTCACTATCCCATTGCACACTGTAGTATGTGTATCTTGTGCTGATTTCTGGGATTTTTGGACACAGGAGTTGACAAATACCAGGGCACATGCTCTAGGGGCTGGGAAAATTAGGGACTATCATAGAATCACAGAATCCTTAGAGTTGGAAGGGACCTTTGAAGGCCATCTAGTCCAACTCTGCTGCAGAACATCCACATCTAAATGAGGTTGCTTAGAGCCTGGTCCATCCTGGCCTTGAATGACTCCAGGGATGGGGCACCCACCATCTCTCTGGGAAATCTGTTCCAGTGCCTCACCACTCTCACTATGAAAGACATTTTCCTTATATCCAATCCAAATCTACCCTCGATAAGTTTGATACCATTTCTCCTTTCCTATCACCATTGACCCTACTGAAGAGTGTGTTTGCCTCTTTCTTGTAGCTTCCCTTTAGACATTGAAAAGCCAACATCAGGTCACTTCAGAGCCTTCTCTTCTTCAGGCTGAACAGACCCAGCGCTTTTAGTCTGTCCCCATAGGACTGTAATTATCCCAAACTATCAGCAGGAATATATTTCAATTCAGTTCCCACTGAAACTCCTTGATTCCAGAAGGGCTGTGTTTTGGCCTAGAGTGTAATTCAATCTGCCAGAAATTGCCACTCTTTCAACAGCATCCTACTTCATTTATGATTTAAGAATTAGTGTACCTTCTCATAGCTAGCAGCAAGGAGACAAATACTGCTTTTGCAAAGTCAGAGCAGGAGTCATTTGGTTGGGAGTAGTAGCCCTGGTGATGTGTGGTGGTAAGCCAGAACTGTAATGCAAACCAGCTCACAGAGCACTGGAACAGGCTGCCCAGAGAAATTGTGGAGTCTCCTCCTCAGGAAATATTCAAAACTTGTTTAGACGCTTTCATGTGCATCTTAATCTAGAGAACCTGCTTTAGCAGGACGTTGGAGTAGATGACCCTAGAGGTCCTTTCCAGCTCCTAAGATTCCATGATTATACAACAAAAATGATTTATGTTTAATTTGGAAATAACAAAATATTAAAAACTGATTTGCACTATTAATTTGCATACAACTTCATTCATGTTTTAATCAGTTGATTACTGAGACCTTGTCCTCATCTGGGCATGGAAAGATCTGTAGCTATGTTAACGTTACTCTAAGTGTCTTTGGATAGACACTGAAATCAAAGAACTCTTCCACTTTTGCAGGCCCTCTCTGTTGAAATTAATTTCATAAGGTCAGTCATGACAAACATAACTTCAGGTAATTATGGAAGAAAAAGCAAGTTATAAAGCAGGTCTTTATGTAGGATTGTGCATGCTGGACTGGGAGATGAATGACTAAACTTCCTTGTGATATATTCAGGACAGGAGTGTTTTTTACTTTCTGAGAAACATTGCTGCTGATTAAAATACAGCTACCTGGAGAGTAAAATAGATCAAATACACTACAGTCCATACCCTCTTAGTGCTAATTATGGTGTTAATTGAGAAATGTTATCTTGAGGTCTGCTGGAGGAAGAGAATCCTTCATACATTTTTCTGTACCAGTAAACTGAGGATAAATAAATATCCTGATAAAGATTTTAGTGATACTTTTGGTGGTATTTATTGTCTTCACTAAAGCAACAGTATGTAGGGCCATTTAGCTACAGAGGGAACTCCAGCTATCATTGCATAAAGTTCAGTCTGTGGCAGTAGAGACATTTTCTCCTTACAGTCACAAACAGTAAGAAAACGATCTACTTTGATGGTTTATCCCATCTGTTTTTTATTGCTCAACAGCACTCAAATCCAATCTGGGGAATGTGGTACATCTCATCTACGACTATCTCGCCAGGATATGTGTTCTGGTAGTTCTCAGTCTCCCCTCATCATCATGAATCAAGTCATTTCACTACAGGAGAGAAGTGAGTATGAGGGACGTAGCTTCTGTTTTTCTTCATACTCCTTAAAACTTGACCTTTTATAGACAAGAAAGATGGAACTGAGAAACCAGGAATTGTGTTTTGTTTTGAGCTTGCAAGGGAAACATTTTATTAATTGACTATATAGCATTAGGACTCTGGTCTGAACTGAAACTCTGACTGTTGGAGACAGACATTTAATAGAAATTATAGAAAGACTGCTGTGCAGGTGAGATAAGAGTTGACCAGAAAAGTAAGAGTAATAAACATCTATGATAAACTTACCCAATAAATGGCACCTTGTCCTCAGGTTGAACTTTCCACCTGGATGTCTTCCTTTTGCCTCCCTCATTTTCATATTCTTTCTTTTGTTTAATCCATGTCCATCTCTTAGTAACATAACTGTAGCTAATTGGGCTAAATCAGATTTGTGTGATATAAATGAAATCACAGAATGGTTCAGAAAGAGTTTTTATTTATGCTATGCAATTGTTTTAGGATGCCTGGAAATAGGTTGCTAATTTGGAATGGAATTAGAACTGGTGAGTCTGCTCTGTTTCTCTACTCAACATTAGTTCTTATTACAAACCATTTTCTTGGTATGTAGGGAAAGCGAAGGATGGATGACCAGAGGAGTCTGCTTGTGTGAGAAACCTCACAGAGTGACCACCAACTTTCAAGTAGTTTAGGTGGAATGAGGTCTAGCAGTTTCTTTGCAAAGGCACCACACCTGTAGATGGCATGCCATGCCCCAGTCTTGCATGTCGTGGGAGGAGCTGCTTTTACTAGTCCTTTGTGTGACTGTTACTGTGTTAAGATGCCTGTTGAAGGATCAGTTCCCTGTAGGCCATGTATTAGGCAGGCAAATTTTAGGCCTTTTTGTTTTTAATTAATAATTCGGAATTCATCTAATCTGTAAACAGCTTTTTCATATGCATTGCCTACCGCCTGTTTGTTCCAGTGCCTCTAAGCAAAGGTCAGTGCAGGGGTCTGGCTTCCCTCTCCCCTCTGGGCATGAAAGTGGGACAGGTTGGGTGCAGGGTGTTCCTGAATGACAGGTCTGTGTTTTGGGGATCCCGGAAGCTCTTCCTTGAGGCAATATGTGAGAAAAGCTATGCTGGTGCTTGAGAGTGTTCTTTTATCAGGCAATTAATTTGGAACAGGTAAGCTTATAATACGTGATCTGGATGATGGAGATCACTGGATGAAATGCTATTAAAGAGGTTTTCAGGGTTTTTTTTTTTTTTTTTTTTTCCCCTTTGTATTGTTGGGATTTTAATTACTTTTTTCCCTCTTCCCCCTTCCGACTGAGCTGTTGGCGTTTGGGCTGCAGGGGGTGCAAGAGCTCCATTGAAGCCTGTGGGGCTGAGTGCCTCGGCAGGTCAGACCCCACATTGAATAGGCCTTTATCACCGCAAGAGTGCCCGGCTTCGCCATGAATCCAGCCCTGTACGAGGGGATCAAATCAGCATGCATCCTGACAGTGTAAGCTGCAGTCGTAAACTCAAAGCTGTAAGTGAGATCTCAGAAAAGGGAGCAAGCTTGTATTCATCCTGTGAATCTCCCCCCAAGAATACAGCATGCCAAATCAGCAGAATCGCTTCTGTTGATCGCAGGAAGAGGTCTTTACCCTGGATGAGAATGCCAAACTAGTTTCATCTCCAAGGAAATGTAATCAAGGGAGAAATGCAGTGTGTTAGCTGCACAGCAAAAGATATATATAGAAAGATACAGTAAATAAAGGACTGTGATGAGGATTTTTCCTAGAATTATAGCTCCAGCTCCTATTTTTTTCTTGTCTGGGGAATCCTATGAATGATGTGCCTTTTTATTTCTTTTAGTTATATTTTTTTCTCTGTGGTGTGCATCATTATTTCTACTCACTTATTTTTAAGCAGTAGTACACTTCACTTTTGAACTCAGTGTTTTAGTATGCCACTTAAGAGGCTGCTCCATTTAAATGATTGCCACTCAAATTAGTCCCATTGTTTTGTGATATATATAGTCTTCTATCCTGCCTGGATTAGCCAACTCAGTGACAGTGACAAACATGCACTGGTTGTTGTTAGAGTGAGGATTCTCACATGGGAAAACACATGTACCTCCAGTCGGGACACACACGCTTCCCAGCAGAGAAAGGGAGAATTTTAGAAAACTGGTTCTTATTGCTTGTTCCTGCATGCATGTTTTGTGTGTTCGATGTCACAGCTCAACAACAGGAAATAAGGTATTGAAGGATGATTCCAGCACGTAAAGACATTGCTCCCAAAGGATTAACAGAGCACCTCTGCAGTTTGCGTGTGAATTTATTATTTACAGCTCAGAATTTTCTAAGACTGAAATGAGAGTTAAGCCTCAAAATAACAGGTACAAAAGAAGGATCTAAATCTGCGCAGCCTGAGTTGGCAACACATAGAGAAAACTAAAGCCAACGGAAGCTGTGTGAGACACTTGGAAAAATCATTTTGTTCCCACAAGTGCAAAAGCACTGGGGAGAAAAGGAATTCAATACTTTTATTCAGTGATATATCAAATATATGGGAAGAATGTTTAGAAAAAGAGCGTTATGTAAGCAGGACTGTACCACGTAAACATATGTAAAAAAGCTGATACTCTTATGAGGGAATATTGTAGTAACTTGCTTAAATATTTTCAGTCTTTAAAATAAATTAAATGATTGTTTGCACTGTGCTAGCTTTAGCTATATTATTTGCGATGATACAAAATGTCATTCCTTCTTCAAAGTAAATGAATTTTATAATATTTATCAATCTGCTCTATATGGGTAGGGAAAAGAAAGAGTTAATTTCTCCTCCCTGATAATAGTAAATTCATTCCAGAACTAAACTACAAATTCAGAAAACATGATGGAATTGAAATTTCCGTAGACAGACAATACTGGAGAACATCTCTGCAGATTTCTACTGTCTTCAGTTTTGGCAGGATGCCTGCTAAAACGAATTCTAAAGAATAAAGCAGTTTTCATGATCAAAACAAGGAAGATTTCACTATGATGCTGTAAAAGGCTAGGAAAACTTTGCATTTTTTTTTTTATTATTATTTTCCTACTAAAAATGGAATTGTAGAAAACCAATCAAATGAAAACCTAGGTGAGAAGTTCAGATAAATTTTCCCCTCAGAGTGCAGTGTACTTTAACACAATTATTTCAAATTTATTTTTCTTCTTTTTTTTGAAACTTTTTATAAATTCTTGCAAAAAATTGCATTTTAGTTCTTCATGATTTCATGCATTACAAAGCAAATTTTAATACTCTTTCCATGACTGTTTATATAAAGAACAGATATCAAATATCTCATTTAAGTATGAAAAGAAAACCTAACACAGTTTTTTCCATTTCTTTGATTTTATTTATTTATTTGTTTGTTTGTTTGTTTAATTTTTAACTAAACAACACCACTGGAATTTTGAATGTTATTTTTCCCTTGGTTATGAAATGCGCTACAGAAAAAATGTTCCATTCATAGGTAATTTAGAAATTGAATCCATCTGTAGATATGATCACGAGGCAAAATGTGAAAAGGGAGTAAACTACTTTGGAATGTCTATTTGAATTGACAGGACTCTGCAACATTATGAATTAGTGGTTCCATGCGTACATGTTACCTATGACAGTTATATGGGATTGTTGTGTATTAGAATGTATTCGTGCAGTATTAATTTGTTCTAAGATTTTTTTTCTTCCCTACTTTTTTTATGGGAGAAAGGCTGCTTTCAAATGCATTTTTTATTACATTCCAGAATTTCATATGTTGCTTTTCTTTTTTTTTTTCCTGGAAGTTAGTATTGTGCATAATTTCATGTGTAATTTTTCTTCAGAAGCTGGCAGAAAGTGCATTCTAATCTTATTTATTAAAAACAATCACCTCATATGATAGAATTGTTTTTTGAGAAGGCTGCACAGAATTTTCCTAGGAGCAGCTCACTCGTGTTAACAATGACACTGGTTTTAGAGAATAAAATCATTCAGAATGAATCATGTTATCAATCAAGTTATCAATGATTTGCTAGATGAAAACATCAAAATAGATTTTTTGAAACTCACAACTTTTATTCTGTTTTAAGTTTCTTTTGCCGTGCATTGAGCTTGTGAGCAGAAAGCATTAGGAGGACTTTTTATCTTGATTAAAGATTGATGTGCATAACTCTTCGTGCACCGAAATCAAAATACGCCCCTTAGAGCAATGGCACTCGACCTTTTACAACTCAAGAGCTATTTAAAATCACAAAGAGGCACACAAGTCAAAAATACAGAAATGTGTGTGACAATCTTATTAAAAAATATGACTGAATGCATTCATCAGAAACAGTTAGGAAAATCCAAAGATACTCTTCAATTTGTGTTTTTGGGCAAAGTAATTGATTGCACAGATTGTATGTTTTTACAAGAAGGAAAAAAAAAAAGAAACTTTACATACATAAATGGAAGGAAATTGTGAAAGATATCATCCAACAAGTTCGCAGAATAGCTGAAAAGAAACAGAACTGAGCCAGCATGTCACACTCAGACTCATGATAAAAGCTCTACACAGGCCTCTGAAGGATAAATTCCATAGGTTGAGTTCCACCGCCATTAAGTACTGTAGGTGCTGAGGTTTTCGTTTTCCTTTAGTGTTCCTTTTGAAGTTATTCATTGTGTGGCTGCCAACTAATATTTTTAATGCAGATTCTGCTTTTAACAAAGTTTTTTTTTGCAAGTAAGACAGCCCTTCCATTGTTGAATACAGATTTGGCTGCAAAAAATGACAGAAGTTTCTTCTCAGTGTGTGCAGTAGTCTAACCTGAAAATCTCTGTTGCGTATGCTGCATTTGTTCAATGAAATAAATACCTACTTGATTTTCAAAATAAATCTGAACAAAGGCTGAGTTAAGAATTGCAATATCAATCCACAGCAGAAATGAAATTCTTCATATGTGCGCTACTGCTGCTGCAGGCCCCTTCACCAGGGTGTCAGTTCTGAAGCCCAGAGCCAAATTCAGCCTTTTGCTACTTCCTTTCAGACCTCTTGAACTCTAAGGGACTATGGAGGGTAAGGAATTTGGTTTTTACTTATTATGAAGCTGTTTAATGCAAGATGCATGGTGAAGAAGTGCCAACCATGAAGTGTAAATGCTGAAAAATGACTCTGTTTAACTCCTTGTTGCTTTACAATGCTATGGACAAAAATTGGACCTGACATTTCTCTTTGATCTGGTTTACCAATCTCGCCCTGCTGCTATCAGCAGCATGTGACAGCTGCAGACATTAGCTAGGGAAGAGGGAATAGGGAAGAAAGAAACATAATCCTCCCCATGGCCTTCATCGGAGAATAGTGAATCAGAGCCAGACGTTACACTTTGGACTGGACTTTAAAAAACATTGCTCTTCTCCTGGAAAATGTCACACATACCAGGATTTTGGGGAACACAGATAAATGGGCTAATTTCTTTGCAGAATGAATAAATGAGGACAAAAGGATAGAAGCCACAAGTGAAAAAGTGGGAGCCATTTGAATCTATGCTGAAAATGAGGTGTGCTGTTGCACTCTGATTACATAATGCAAATTACAATTTGCATCTTGTTCATCAGTGTGTCTTCCTTTGAGTTTTGCCACGTTTTTGGTCTCAATAGCAGCAAAGAGGAACAAGGATGGTGAAAAGTATGGAGCGACATGCACGTGAATAAAGACACTGTTCCCTTCAGCTTTGAAAAGAGAGAGCAATAATGGAAAATGATAGGTATTAATAAAATTGTAAGTAGTTAGAGATGATTGAAGAGGAAACAACGTTTGATGTTTTTCACAGTCCAAGACTTGGAGAGCACCTGAAAAAATGATCGGCAAATTTAAGCCACATTCACAGGAAAGATAACTCTGTAACTTTAGTGAATTAAAATAAGAGTGAACGACCTTGAGGAATATTAGTCCAGTCATGCAAGAAACTGTCTCACCTTTCATGTTTTTCTGTATTTCTTCTTCCTCATATGTCCAGAATTCTCTGCCAGCTGTCTGATTATTATGGAGGTTCTGACATTCTTATTGTGGGTTACTCTAATGCCTGACCGTCCAACTTTTTGGCTTGCCTGGGTCTCATTTTTGAATAAAAATTGTCTCAGGCCCCTTATACGTAGGTTGCTCCAAAAGTAATGCCTCCTATTTATTTCTATGGAAATGACAACAGGTACAAAGAGCACAATAACACTGTCAGGGCAAGTTCTCAGCTACATAACACTGTTTGTCAACATAGTCACAATCATTAACTATGCATTTTCACCAGTGATAAACAAGAGGTTGCATGCTGCTCTCATAACAATCTGAAGCACCGAAGGTGGCCCACTGTCACCACTACTGAGACACACCACCCACAATCTCACTGTGTTCACATTCACTATTTGGTCTTCATAAATATTCAGCAAGCATCAGTGAATATTAATGGGTGCCTTTTTTTCTACATGGAGGAATTCAGTGACACACCTTTGCTTCATACACACTTCCATGTCAGATGTCATTTTGTCAGACTGCCCGTCTGCTGCCATATGTCACACAGCAGCAAAATAAAATGGAATACTGGTGGAGAGGTTAGAAAAATAGGGAAAATAGTCACAAACTGATGCAGAGAAAGTTCTGCACAAATGTGCGTGGGAACTTCTTCACAGTGAGGGTGATGGAGGACTGGCACAGGCTGCACAGAGAGGTGGTGGAGTCTCCTTCTCTGGAGACGTTCAAGACCCACCTGGACACCTACCTGTGCAACCTGGGCTAGGGAGCTGTTTTGGCAGGGGTCTCTAGAGGTCTCTTCCAACCCCTACAGTTCTGTAATTCTGTGATCTACCTCTGATAGATCAACATAATAAAACAAGAGACATTATTTTCAGAGCAGCCCACACAAAATATACAATGTCATTAATATATAAGTAACAAAATAATTTTATTTAAAATATTTTTCTTAAAGTATCATCCAAGGGATGGAACACCTCTCATATGAGTACAGGCTGAAACAGATAGGGCTGTTCAGTCTGGAGAGGTCTCTGGGAAGATCTGATCACAGCTTTTCAGTGCCTGAAGAGGCACTGTAAGAAGCAACAGGACAGATTCATCACTAGGGTCTATGGTGACAGTAAAAGGGGAAATGGTTTCAAAATTATTGAGGATAGGTTTTGGTTGGAAATGTCTTTTACAGTGAGGGTGGTTAGGCCCTGGAACAGGTTGCTCGAAGAGGTGGTGGATGCCCCATCCCTGGAGAAATCGAAGGCCAGGCTGGACCAGACTCTGAGCAACCTGATCTAGCTGTGGATGTCCCTCTTCATTGCAGGGGAGATGACCTTCAAAGGCCCCTTCTGACTCTAAGGATTCTGTGATTCAGTTTTCAAACTCCTTTTTCAAAGCAGAAAGCATGGCTCTTCACTGTTCAGAGCTCCGCATTTAGCCAGTGTACCAAAATGCATACAATTACTTGCCATCACTTGAGTCAGCACTTCACAGCACTGCCCTCCCTATGCCTTGCTTTCAGTAGACACAGCACTAATGGCACACTGATGGTTTGAATGCTGCTGAGTGAATAGAGGAGAGTGGGTGGGCCCACAGGCTGCAGTTTGGACACCTGCTCTAATTAGTTTCCATTTTTAAGACTCCTCCAGCAGTAAACATTGCTCACTCTTTTAACTTACATATTATCTTACATATTTATCTTATATATATATGTATAATATTTAATTTTAATAATGCTTGTTTCTGTATGCATCCTGTTCCTCCTCTGACTGCCTCATTGTCGTTTTCAATGCAGAACATTGCATCATAGAATCATAGAATAGCTTGGGCTGGGAGGGATCTCAAAGCCCACTCAGTCCAAACTCCCTGCCGTGGGCAAGTCTGCCTCCCACCAGATCAGGCTGCACAGGGCCCCATCCAACCCGGCCTTGAATGCCTCCAGGGGTGGGGCACCAAAGCTTCTTTGGGCAGCATTTGCCAGCGCCTCACTACCCTCTGAATAAAGAATTTCCTTCTATCATCTAACATAAATTTCTCCTCTTCTAGTTTAAAGCCATTCCCTCATGTCCTATTGCTATCTACCCCCGTTAAAGTCAGTCCCGATACTGCAATTTGTTTACCTAATACCAGTGTATTTTTTTCTGTTATTCTCTATTTTCATTTTACTGAAATTGTAGAACATTTCAGACTATCAACATAATTAAAACAATATTTAGCATTTTAAGTTATGATTTCCTCTCTTTATTATGCCATAAAATCTAGCATATTAGTGTGATATACTGAAGTTAGAATTTATATTTGGTTATCTGCTGAATCAAGGAAAAATAGAAACAGCAAGCTTCTTGCCATTGTGATGCTTGAATACAATAGCTTGTAGTGAACTTGGTAATAAGGGTAGTGGAAAAAACTAAAGTACTATTAAGGCTAATAGGAATCCTAGGTCTCTAAGATCTCTGTGAAAATCTAAAGAAAACTGTCCTTTGTGAAGGAGAACCAAGTTAGGGAATGTTTAAATAAACTGAACTATAACCAAGTCTGTGCCAGCCACAAATGCCAAGAGAGCTGTCTGATGTCATTTTGAGATCACTTTTGATTATCTTTGAAAGGTCATGGTGACTGGGAATTTCCTGATGACTAGAAGAAAGAAAATGTCATCCCTGTCTTCAAGAAGAGCAAGAAAGAGGGTCCAGAGAACTACAGACCAGTTAACCTCATTGATTGCGTGCAGTATGATGCAGCAAAGAATCTATCCTGGAAGGTATTTTTGGACACATGAAGGACAAGAGATGACTGGGATTAATCAGGATTGGTTTAGAAAGGGGAAATCATATTTGACCAATTTGATAGCCTTCTAGAAGATGACTGACATGGGTGAGGGGAGAGTGACCGGTGTTGTTCTTGACTTCAGTAAGACTTTCAACACTGTCCACTATGAATTTCTCATTGACAATCTGTTGAGTCACAGCTTGATAGAAGGGCAGTGACGTGGATGAAGAACAGTCTGAAGTGCTGCACTTAAAGGATTGTGATCAGGAGAGTGAAGTCCAGCTGGAGATCAGTCACAACTGTTGTAATTCATGGGTTGGTAATAGTATAGTTTAAAATCTTCGTTAAAGTCCTCCATGATGGGACAGAATGTACCTGCAGATTTGCATACAAGGAGTGATTGATATACCAGATGACTATACTCCCAGTAAGTGAGATCTAGAGAAGCTGTAGAACTGGGCCAACAGGAATCTCCTGAAGTTAAGTCAAGAGAAATAACAAGTCTTGCTCTGGAAAGGAAGAAATCCCAGTCACACCCCCACACACACCAGTCTGGGAGCTGACTAACTGGAAAGCAGCTTTGCAGAAAAGGCTCTGTGGCTCCTGGTGAACTCTGGATGGAATGTGCCCTTGCAGCAAAGTTGTCTAGCAACATCCAGACTACATTAGAAAGAGTTTCATCAGAGGATCAAGAATAGTGATTCTTCTTTTCTATTTGGGCATGATGAGAGCACATCTAGGGTGGTGTACTGTGATCTTGGATGCCCAGTACATGAGAGATGGACATGCCAGAGAAAAGCCAGTGAAAGGCTGCGGAGATACTGAAGGTATTGTAGTCTTTAATGTATGAAAAGAGTCTGATAGAGCTGAAATCATTTAGGTTACAAAAAGGAAGGCGCAAAAGCAAATCTTACCATAGTGTGATAGAAGTGAGAAAAGAAAATGGAGCCAGACTCTTCTCAATGATATCCAATAAAAATATGAGAGGAAATAGGCTCAAAATGTAACTCAGGAAATTCTGCTTTAACGTAAGAAGAAAAAAAAGTGCTTTAAGAGTGCTTATTCACTAGAACAGGCTGATATGAGTGGCTGTAGAATCTGTGTCTATGAAGTTATTCAAAACACAACTGGTCAGAATCCTGAACAATCTGTTGTATTTCAACCTGCCTTGAGTAGGGAATTGAACTAGATGGATCTCCAGATTTCATTTCTCATCTTACATGTTTTGTGATGCTGTAAGAATAGCTAGCAATGCCCACGTGAGAGGTAGTATCAGCAGAATGTCACATATAAAAATAAGAGCATGTCTGTGCTAAGCAATAAAGTCTTGTACATGGAAGAGCAGGAACCATGACAAGATATCTGTACAGTAACCAGATTTCTGCTTGATGCTGCTCTGTACTGTATGGATGTATGTCTATGCTCTTTCCAGATCTGTGTTACAGAGATATAACTTAACAGATTTCAAAATTCAAAGAATTGTCAGTGGAGTATTGTTGACTGCATCTAGAAAAGATTTCAAGCTTAATAACATTCAAAACTCTAATTAAGAAGTATATGCAGAACTGCAGTTGACAAAATCTGGGAGGACTGAAAAATATATTAACAGTGTTGGGGGCTAGGTGGAAAAATCCTGATGCATTAGTGAAAAAGATTTATAGAAAAAAAAAAAAAAAAGAACACCCACATTACAAAATTACATATTAAGGAGTACTATGTATAGCTACAGTATGGAGAATTGCATTCTGAGAAGCAATTGCTCCTGGCAGTGGAGTGTTTGAATGGTGATGTTAAGACAAAATCTATGCTCCTTGGAAATGTGAACAGGGAAGTACGAACAAATATGTAGATATGTACATGTGCTTATTTTTAATATCCACATTTTAAAGGATGCCCAGAATTGAAGAAAAGAACCACACCAATGATTTAAGGCCCAGGAGGAGGCATTTTACTGCACAAAACATGAAGATCATTCTGTTTATCATATTAAAAATGTTAGAGGTGATTTGATCTCATGTTAAAAGTAGTGCCGAGAGAGAGAACAGGGAACTAAAGGTTCTTTAATCTAGTAGAGAGAGGCATAATTAGAACCAATGTCTGGAGGCTGAGGCAAGTCAGAGTCATCTGAGAAATCAAGTATACAATTTTACAATAGGTCTGAGAGGGCCTTGATGCAGATTACTGAGGTAAAGTGGTATCTTTTCCTTCTCATAGTGTCTTCAGCTCAAGACTGGTTGTCTCTTTGGAATATGTGGTATTCCAAGGTATTGTGGTGCATACAGTGAAAACAAGGCGAAAGACAGGCTTTCTATCAGTCAGTGGGTCAGTTTCAACTGACTGGTAATGGATGCCGTACAGTTGAGATCTGTGCTACCACAGCTGTGGAATGAAATGCTCTGCCTTGTTACTGACATTTGAACTTTTTGAACTGAATGGTAGATCACAGTAATTGGTTTTGGCCTTAAAATATATGCTTTACATTAGAGAGCTCTTTACTATGCATTTCTAACCTCAGCTATCCTTCCCTGCCCAAACAGCTGTAAGGCTATCAGCTCTGTGGGCTGATATGTCTTCAAATAACAAATATTGTATGTGTAAAATGTTAACAGTATTCTAAATAATGTATATACTGAACTTGCACAGAATCAAAGGAACAATTTCAAGGCACCTTAGTTAGACTTGCATTTGATGCCTATGTCATGAATCCATCTGAATGCAAGGTATCAACAGGTTAACATTTTATAACATAAATACTGGCAGAGAATCCCCTCCCGTTCTCTTCAACTTGTTACATTCTCATGAGCTCAGTAAGCTGAAACAATAATCTTAAGAGTAAGGAAAAACAAGACTAAATTACAAGTTGCAGAGGCTATTGTCAATTTTACAAATTCAACAATAGCCTGCAGGGTTCCAGGTTTGTTTCTAGCTGCTCAGGAAGCTTGTGTGATTTGCTCACACATTTTTCTTATACCCCAGAGCTGTGCATCTGCTGGAGTCAGGGATCTAATATTCTCTTTGAACTTCCTTTGCATCCAAGTGCATGCTGTGATCCATAATTAGTACATGCACATACATACACACATGCTAGCTGTATTAACTCCTAAATGTCAGAAGTTTTGCTATGTCCTGCACCTGGTTTAAGCATTGTACAAGAATACAACTCTTGACCTAACCTTGACATTGAAAGTCTGCAGACTTGTAAAAAGCACAATATTTTTGCATTTCAGATTGTGTACTACTTTCTGATACAGTTTTCCAGATGTGATAAGAGTATTTAGCAGGCAATTGAAAATGGCACAGAAGCCTAAATTGTCAGTATAGTTTCCACTGTTTTCTTTTTGTTGGGCCATTACTGTTACTTCAAAGTTAGGATTTTTCTTTTACCCTTCTCTGTTCTTGTTGGGTAATATCCCTGCTAATATCCCTGGAGGACAACAGTGCGTTATCTGTCCACAGGGCAGCATGGCTAAGATGTTATCAAATATGTATCACTTCTGGAGGGAGGCATCTGAAGCCAGAGGGCAGTTTTTCTCTAAACACACTTAGACACTGCAGTCTGTAGGATATGCAAATAGGTCTGACAAACTGTTCCATTTGTGAGTAGTCTTTCTAGAGACATGAATGAGTATGTAGAAATCTATCTAAAAACAACTGGATTAAACTTGCCAAATTCTATGGCAAAGTCCCCATTAACATGGGGAACAGTGAAGTCTCTAGGTCTGCTTGGTACTCCACTGAGAACACTTAATAGGTTTATTATGGAAGAGCAACACTTGTTGAGTCATTGTTTGCAATTAGGAGCACTCTAATTTTTGTTAATGATGTTGATTCACATAAACCTGCATTCATTTTACAGTAATGAGCAAGAGGTTAAACAACTTTTATCCTTGAGACATCCAGTCTGTTCTAATGGCAGTAAATAAAGAATAGTTGGGGGGGGGGGGGAAGCAGATACTTTAAAGGGTACCGGTAAAGGATTCATCATGGAAGGCAAGTAGTAATGTACAGATATCTTGCCTGTGTTTTCTTTTTGAGCCTTAGCTTCCCAGATATTGGAAGAATTATGTTCTGTTACACAGTTATATTCAGTGACACAGTAATGGAACCATGGAATTATTGTTTGAGATACCCCAACAGCTATGCACGAAGCTTTGCAACTTTATTCAGAGGCTGAAGAGGGACTTCTGTTAATAGGCTATGTTGATATTGTCATGAAAGTACAAATGAATTAACATCCCTGATAGATTATTAGCTACATCATATACTAATTGAAATCAAAGTAGTTTTCAAGGCTAAGGTTTTTCTGATATCTTGCAAGCAGTGTAAATAAAGATCCTGAATATAAAAATGAAATGAAACATATTTTAATCTGAAGTCTTGTAGGCCGCTGTGTAACTTAGAGAAAAGTTATAGCAGGTCTTACTGATCTATTTATTTATTTATTTATTTTTAGAGTTATTAAGCAAAAAAAAAAAAGTATACTTTTCCATCTTTCATATACTTAAAGTACTAAATGATCTTTCAGGAGCACTTGTAGTTTGGGTAGTGTGTGACTTAGTAGTAGGTAAAAGAGTATGTCTCATGAGGTTCCCATTGAGTGCAGCAAGAGATATAGCCTAGAGCCAAGCTGTATAGCAGGGTGTGGGTATAGCTGTATGGCTTCCTGAGCAGGGAGATTTAAACTCATCACCTGAAGATTATTTCTTCTCCTCTATCCCATGGCATTGCTGATCAATTCTAGCCAGTTTTGAGGAAATTTTATGTCTGACATGTGGATTAAAAGTAGATGATCTTGGTGTTCTCTGATGCCGGATTGACTGTAAAGCAATCAGTTATCCCTACAAGCTTCACTATGAAATAAAATAAATGAATATATGCAGCAAATAGTAACATATTCTTCCTTTCCTTCTATCACATGTGGGTTAATTCAGTTTTCTTAGAAAAACAAATATGAAGCTATTTTCAGTCAGAAATTACATGCACATGACTCTGCAACTGTATCTCTGTATTTTTTCTATACACCTTTACAAAGTAGACAATGTGAATGCCTTTTGCTCTCTATCCAGTTAGAACACACCATAAAGCAAAAACCAGATCCGTCAAAGGAACCACAGCAGTTTGCAGCTTTGTTTCATTCAGAGAACCAGATGAAAATTTCCTTTACAAATACAGTATATTTGGGCCTTCAGCTATAGTGAACTACCACTGGAGAATGATAGTTTATCATTCACAGCAGTGAAAAAGGAGGTCATACAGGGATCACGTCTCCAGTGACATAAACATGAGACTTTTCTCACAAGCTGTCAAACTTCAATTGTTGGTGAGATCTGTTGTGTCAGTGTTTCATAATAATTGCTTCTAAGTCTTGTTAAAGGTCTAAAACAAATTACCTGAGTGACATGCTTTTGGCATCAGTGAAAGAATGGTGCGGGGAATACACATTGCATAACAGACTTGCCTATTAAGATTTTGTTTGAGTTTATTGCAGCCATTTCACTATTACTTCCCATTATTTGAAATACCATAAAAAGAGTTACAAGTTGTCTCTTGCTCACAAGGAAGCGTTTGTTCCCTGGTTAATAGGCTAGCTGGCAAACATACACTCATTCAAAACAGTAGATGTCTTTTTAAGAAGAGGTGTTCTGAACAAATGAAAAAAGTTAATCTTTTCAGTTATCAAGACATTTCTTTAGAGTTGAGAAGTAATATTGTCTGCCTTGTAACAGAAACTGCTTATTTCAAAACTTATGTAATAAATGGTTGACAGATTATATATACTAATGAAAATCAACAGCACTCTTGTACAAATCTACAGAAATGCTCTTCCCTGCAAAAATGTGTCAAAGAAAATATGTATATCTTTCCCTGTTAAGAGCTGAAGAGAAAGTGAAATAATTTACTCCTTGCAAATACTGCTCCTGTTTAATTTTTTTATGCTGACATTTACATGAGGGTGCTTGTTTTTTGTTTTAACATTGACCAAGCATGCAAACAAAAACCCCCAAAACAGGACCAGCCCATTTCCTTTTTATTTTCATAAGCACATTTCATAAAGGATGTCAGATGAGTAAGACAGCAACTTTCAAAACTTACAGTGTCAACAATGAATCAATTCAAGTATAAAATAACTCACTGGTAGATGAGGGACAAATACTTGATTACAAATTTGTGACTATCATTTCATTAGACTTCTAATTGAAAAGTAAACAACCCAAATCCCTCTCTGCTTGCAGGGCCAGGTCAATTTTTCAGGCACAAACTGCTTTTTGGATTTGATAAACAGGACACATCAACTAACAATTTAAACTCCAAAGCCATAGTAATAGATATGTGGCTTTTTCCCAGAGGCTTCAAGTTAAAATGCTACAAGCACTTCAGAATGGCAGCTAAACACATGTCCCTGGGGCTCTGCATGGCTTCATTCTGCACAATGATGGAAATGTGGAAAACACGTTGAATGCAGATTTGGATATTTCCACCAAGCTACAAAAGCCTAGAGGATTTTGTAGGATATGTCAGAGGATCAGACTCTCATTGCTTGGGTTAAAGCAAAAAGTTACTGCGCTGAACTTCAATTTAACCTTGTTCAGGACCAAAAAATGTACTACCAATTAAAAGTTCACAAACACAATGTTACCCTTAGAATCAACATAGTATATTGCACAAATTAAGAGACTTTCATTACACATACATATTCTTTTTTGTCTGGGAGGCTTCCTTTACATTCTCATGCTACTCATTTTTTGAGTTTTGTTTGTTTAAATGCCACCTCAATACATGAATTTGATTCAGTATTCTTGCTTGTACCTACAGAGTAGTGTGTGGTGCTTTTACTCATTCCTTTCAGAGGACTGAGGAATCACCATCCTGTTACTGTACTTCCAACCCAGCACAGCCAGGGCCTGGGACATGGAGGAGATCCCCCCTGATCTGCAAAGCACAAGGTTTTCTGGAGAGTACTCTTTAATTAGAAAGATGGAATCTTCCAGGGAAAAGTAGTTGACATGCAAGAGGAAGTTTTCCTTTTGATTACTGGTTATTACTTTAAGGGTTCATATAGTCATGGAGTTGATGATTAGCAACTATGTAATTACCTTAAAACTGCCTTTGCTGGGTACGGATATCAGTACAGAATGGAGGGCTGTTGCACTGACAGAGGTTTGTATTTGCAGCTTGCATTTGCCTTTGTAGCCTACTTTAAACAGCATAAAAGCTGTAGTGTGTAGGGACTGATTAGTATTCTAAAATAGTTTAAGAGTCCTCTGATGGGCCTCCTTCACATGTATTGTGTAAATCATGAATAACAGTGCCAAAGCAGACATAAATTAAGCTGTATAAGTTAGCATATAATTAGCAAGTGCAGTTATATGGGTCTCTCTTTGGTAATGTATTTTTAACTCAGTCAGCAGCAAAGATACAAGAAGAGTCATCTCCACTAGGTAAGGAACCCTGTTTCAATATGCTTTTGCTCATTACAAGAGAAGTCCAGTGAAGTCTATATTCCACTGGGAATTCAGAGTATTATTGCAGAATAATGCTGATAATGCCTAAAAAGTGATTGCCATTCTTATGATGGTGACGTGTATGTGAAGTTTCACAAACAACTCTTCCCATAGTACTTGGCATCAGACCACCATTCTGCAAAAAAAAGTCATCCCACTCCATTTCAAAAATAAGACAAAGCCTTCACCTCTTGCTGAGAAAATACAGTCCTACAGAACTATACACCATTTATCACATGTGGCTTGTCAAACAAAAGCGAGCACTCTTCTTCAACTGCCCACAAACTGACAGTGAGAAATATTGTTCTGTCATATTTTATTCTCCACATACATTCTAGAAACAACTCTATTTCAGATCTATTGTTCAGCTACAATCTGGACAGCCCAAACTACTCTTCCCACCCTCCAAAGTATATGGTGGCTGTAAAACCACAAAACAGCTCCTTGATTCACCTCCTAATATAGCCCAAATACCACACTGTAAGAACATTATGGTACTTGAGGAGTTTCATGCCTGATTACTGTATTTGTGTCAGCAAAATTAGAGGCTCAGCCTAGAAAATTTGGCTTCATGTTGTTTCAGAAATTGATTTCATGTATGTGGATTTTCCTTTGTTTGATACGTAATATTTTTCAACTCAGGTCTAGATTTGAGGAGTCATTCTTAATGCAATGAATTTTACTTCAACATTTTTTTACGTTCTAAAAATCTTAAAGTTGAACTTAACCATGTAATGACATATGCCTTAGTTTTGTAATCCAAATTAAAGTTTTTTTTACAATTTTTTACAAATCCATAGTATGTAAATATATAACAAAAAAAAAAAAAAAAGGAGTGAAAGATTTTTTTTCCTTTCAAGTTGAAAACACATGTTCTGTGAAAAATCCATTTGATCTTCTTTGATAAAGATGATTTGTACGGAGCTTAAAGCCAGTACTTTCCTCTAGCCTCAAAATGGGCTAACAGAATGCCTGCAGCCTTCCTTAACCCTATTCTGCTGAGTTGAATTCTGAGTCTGTATACCTTGTTCAGGCTGACTTCTTCAGTCCATCCCATTCTTCTTATAAGGATCTGATATAGTTTTTTGGAATGAAATTCTTATGGTGCTCTAGTAATGTCCTGTTTCATTTTTCCTAGCATTGCATTGTGGGTGGCTCAAAGATAACTGTTCCCTTTACTGACTGCTCAGATTTTGGGTTTTGTCCTTATTCTAGACTGAGTAGACTGATGGAATAAGTAGTGGAGGGAGAGGGCACTGATCAAATGTCTGTGGCAGTTTTATCAGTGTAGGTACTTCCAAATCTGACCTGAGAGTATTTTTGCCCTATGTTTGTGAGGAACAGCCTTTCCTACAGTAATCTGAAGGAATGATCAGACAGGCTGCTGAATATGAATTTGATCCTATTGACTTAAGTGACACGGAATATGACCATAGACCTTCTGTGATTTATGTGGTACTGTAAGCTAAAATATCTTTTACAGAGTGATGGTCAGTGCAGTTCTCTGACAGCTAATTATGTGACTCTCGTAATTTGGAAGTACTAAACAAGATTTCTGTCATAAACAACATCATAAATCTAGAATAATTCTAGTTTTATAGTAATGCATTACATGGAAGTTTGGATTCTCAGCTGAGGTTCCTTTGCATTTTTTCTTCTGTGCATGCTAGTGAAGTGTACTGACTGGATCTATCGTAAATGCTAGATTCTACTGGTAAGTTCATGGGAAACAAATAAACAAACAGAATCTGTAACTTTGTCAAACCGGCTGAGTTCAGGACATTGCCTGGTTTATAAAAATGATGAAACACATATATGTGTGTGTGTGTGTGTGTGTGTGTGTAATTGTTTTTAACTAGGGAGCCCAAATTTATAAAAATTGCTAGTGCCAGACCTTTTGTTTTGCTTGTCTTGTTTCACTGCGAAATCATGTGAACAATAGGTTTTTTACAAGCTAATTGAAAATTCTCAAAATTTGGGTTAACTCTAGTTTAAATTCCACACTGTTACAAATAAAAATTTTAATGTGTTGTTTGTACAGTGATGATGCACCACAGTGTTTACCACATCAGCCAATCAGATGTTAATAAACTTCTAGGCTAGAAGAAGTCAGACGTTGCAACTACAAGGCAATTTCCTTTTCTGGATTGCAATCAATATTTACTACCCTTCTACAGTGTTGTCTATGTTTGCTTGATCAGAATCTGCTTCTGAAGACCATTGATTGTCCAGAAGGCCTTTTCAAAGGCAGATAATGCTCTTTTCAAATACACTTTGTATTGATTAGCAAAAAGAAAGTTTTTGGTGGTGCAGGGTGCAAAAGCCATTTGAAAAGATTAAGGACAATCATACATCACTGTGGGTCACAGCAAGGTTGAATTAATATGAGCTAATGCATGTTCTACTTTTGAAAACAATAGACAAAAGTATTTGAGGATTTAAGTGATAGTATGCCTTCACTTGCAAAATACCTGCTACACCATCTCCAGGGAATTGAAGCTTTCTCCTTCAAAAATGAATTGCTTGTACCTACTTTCCCACATGACTGTTCATATTCTGTGTCCTAGGAAACATTAGTATATTAACTTGGTGGACTGCGGAATTTGATACAAACAAAACCAAACATAAAAAAGCTTTGATTGTCAGCATATTAAAGCAGTGGGAAATAAAGAGAAATCAGTGCCATCAGAGCTTGTACAGCAAAGTAACCAGTGAAAATGCCTTGAACTTCCATTAAAATAAATAAATAAATGAACAAAACTAACCGAACAAATGGATGAAAAATAACTACAGAAGAGTATTAAGCCAGAACTAAACTTCAGTGATTTTCATAAACTACACTTGATACTTCTCCCTGCTCTTTTTTTTTTTTTTTTTTTCTGAGAAATATGATGAACCTGAGCTTTGTCCAGAAATACAAAAATGGATTCTGAAAATTGGTGTATCATCCAGGATGGAAAAGAATGCTCTTTTTCTACAGAGGCTTTAGTGCAGGAGTTTAATACAAGACTGACACTAGGAAGAGTTAAGAGGACTTTTTGCCATAGAACAGTTATGC
Organism: Oreortyx pictus; assembly: GCA_036925125.1. NCBI lineage: Eukaryota > Metazoa > Chordata > Aves > Galliformes > Odontophoridae > Oreortyx > Oreortyx pictus. The sequence continues at coordinate 59,104,420 of JAUPFR010000003.1, forward strand.
TTCTAAAATAAGCAAGAAGGAGCTTCTAACTCAATGGTCTGCTGTTCTCTACATCTCTGCAGCAATAATAACTGTATTATATTTATGAAAAAAAACATTTGGTTTCCTAGCAGGAGTTCTCTGCAAATGCCAAGATTGGTAATGGAAATATGGCATATAACTCCTATTAAAGTAAACAGCAGTGGCCTACATATTCAAGGACAAAATTCTGCTCTAAGTCTTTTGGTAATGTCAGTAACATATATTTTACTTAAATGAATCCTGTGTCTCTCCTGAGGTTTTTGTTAAAATGTTTTTGTACTTGTTCAGGGCCTTTGATTGGAGAGAGACTGGTTTGAAGGATGGACTGTTCAGTGGGCAAGCCAGAGAATTGTGGTCAATGTCTCTGTGTCCAGGTGGAGGCTGGTCACAAGTGGCGTATCCCAGGGGTCCATCCTGGGACCAGTGCTCTTCAACATAATCACAGAATCACTGAATTTCAGGGATCTGAAAGAACCTCAAAAGACCATCTAATTCTGTCCCCTTGCCAGAGCAGGGAAGTTCTTTATCGATGATATAGATGATGGGATTGAGTGTGCACCCTCAACAAGTATGTGGATGACATCAAGTTGAGAGGTGTAATTGACACAATAGAAGGAAGGGATGTCATCCAATGAAACCTGGACAAGCTTGAGAAATTGATCCATGTGAACCCAGTGAGGTACAACAAGGCAAAGCACAGTGTGGTGCACTTAGTTTGGGGCAACCCATATATATGTAGAGACTCTGAGAAGAACTTCTTGAGAACAGCCCTACAGAGAAGGATCTGGGGATCCTGGTGGATGAAAAACTTGATGCAAGCTAATGGTGTGTGGATGTGCCGTGAAAGGCCAACAGTACCATGGGCTGCATCAATAGAGGGGTGGCCAGGAAGGAGAGGGAGATTGGATGAGGCCTTGGGCAGCCTGATCTGATGGGTGGCAACCCTGTCCATTGTAGAGGGGTTAGAACTAGATGATCTTTAAGATCTCTTTGAACCCAAGCCATTCTGTGATTCTATGATTACCAGGCATCCCTAATAGTCTTTGTAGAAAAAATCATCAAGATGTCTGTGATACAAAGAAGATACAAGCTGGAGAGCTGATGATATCTTGAAATTATTTGTAGTGTTCACGAAGAACTATTCTGACTCAAAATTCAGTGTCACACAAGCACGGAAGGAGCCTGTGAGGGCTGAGTTCTTTCTGAAGTGGCCAAATATATGTGTGATGTAAGATTGATAGAAATAGAAAATACACTAATTTTGCTTTCTCCCCTTTCTGTACAGAAGTCAGGTTTTTTTTCCATTTGTTTCTTTGACCATGAGGCTTCCTATGAAAACTATTTCTACTGTTTTAATCTCACTGAGTGGCTTTATCATAATTTTTTTCTTGAGTTTCCTTCACCACAGATCCCTGGAGGAGGCCACCGCCTGCAAATGTTTTATCATTCTTCCTTTGTAACACTATTACATAATACATTTAATATGAAGGATCCTGTCAAGATGAAACGTAAACTGGGTTAATCTGAGATTTTATCTTGTGTGATTGTTTTCTGCTGTTCCGTGTAGGTGCTCTGAAGTTCCTTATGCCTTAAGACATGTACTTTACTCCTGTTCCACAGGTATGGTACATCTTACAGCCTTACTCCTTTCATCAGATATTCAGATGATCCTTTGGTTGTAACAGTATTTTTTGTAAGACATAACAGATTTGCTTAAATGAATTTCTGTGTGAACATATTAAACAGAATACAAATTTTTCATACTGTTTAAGATTTTACTCTTATTTAAGAGATTTTGAGATTATGTATGAGAAGGATCATTTAAACTCAGTACATGTGCATTATGCATTTTTAAGAGTCCACAGTCTTTGTATTTTACATCTCAGTGCCTTTGAAAGAGGTCTTTTTCATGGTTTTAGGATTTTTGTTGTATTGTAGATATTCCACATCATAACATCATCTGGTGTATTAGGAGTTAGAGAGTTGATGCTCCAGCTCTGTGGATCATCGATAGTTATGGATTATACCTGTCTCAAAAGAGAGGAAGAACTAAATTCCCCAGAGGACTGTGCGATGCTTTGTATTTTTACGTGTTTCCGCCCAGAGGGAAAGACAAAAACTCTCTGTGGTCACGGGACTGTCTCTCTTCCCTTTGGGATCAGCTCAGCAGTGGGTGTTTGTTGCAGCCATCCACCTTCAACATTACTGTAAGGCCTTCGGTTTATCGGACACTCTCTCTCTTTTGCTCATTTTCTTTGATTCATTAGCCCCAATTCCAATTATATTGTGTTACAGTGCATTATTTTACTTTCTGATATCTTATTTAGTAAATTAGCTTTCCTCCTCAGATTGTTGCCGCTGGTTTGTTTCAAGGCCCATTCCCTTTTCCCTTTTTCCCTTTCCCCCTTCCCCTTCTCCGGGGTGTGGGCCCGTGGGTCCCCTGCCTCAATTGTCACAGAACCAGGCCGAACCAGCCCATAAGCCATTGACAGTCTTCAACTTGTTGTGAGAGAAAAAACATCTTCCATTGGTATCAGTATTTGTTACATTAGTTTTTCAATGAAGGTTCTCTCCATTTTGCACATATCATAAATGACACTATTAAGCTCTATAACAAATGTTTTAACAGCTGAATATCTCATGTCAGTGAGAAAAGTATCAGCTGTCACCATGATTAATGAGCAAACTCCAGTGGAAGAAATAACACGAATACTTTACACACGAAGAGGTATGGTAATACAGATATTTTGTTACCCATGTTTATAAATGGACAAAATATACTGCATATTCACATAACGTGTTTATTGTTGACATAATTGGAGAAAATATGCCAAGAATCATAGTTTTCATAAAAAGAATAACTGTTTGTTGAATATGCAGTACTAAATTAAGTACAATTTAAGATTAAAATTTTGGAGAAAAGAATCCTTGAGAAAGAAACTATGACTGAGTCTAGTATAAGTTTAAAAAAAAAAAAGGAAAAAAGGCGATCTGAAGACAGCAATTTCATGTTCATTATTTTTATATTTATATACTATTAAGGAATTTGGCAAAATAATGTGTTTTCAAATGCTAGTTATTATTGCACACAGTTTTTACAATATAGACTGACATTTATTTTGTCTGGAGAAAAAAGCAAGAACATTTTGTTTATTGAAAGAGGCAAAAAAGACAGCCAAAATTTTATTTTAATTTAAGAATTAAGTAAAAAAAATATGAAAAATTATATCTATGTTGTAGCACAGTTTAAGGTTTTATTTTTCTTAAATCTTGACAGTGTGGTAATCAAGACATATAAAAGACTCCTTCACATTATCATAATGAAATAAACCATATAGAGTTTTTGAAAATTTTTGTACAAGTGTTCTCAGACCTTTTTATAGAGCAGTTCAATAATTACTCTTACAGCCTTCTCCTGTGTAGAATTTTCAGAGATTTCTTTTAGAGTTTTTCCACAGTTGTTTAAGAATAACTTCTCATCAATTCTTCAATCCACCATACCAGTTACAAGACAGAGCCAGCAGAAGCTGGTGTACCATCTCTCCATATACTGAGTACTTCTGCTCCCTGGTGTACAACTTTATAAAATATAATAAAACATATAATTGTATAAGTTTATATTACAGTTCAAGATATATTTCATTTTTACTGAAAATTATTTTCATTCAATTTCTTCAAGACCCAAGCTCTGGTTGAACTAATGCAAAAAAGGTCAAAAATAATCCCTTTGACAATAGAGAAGTCTATAACATCCTTTGGGCAAGCTACTTTCCCATTTCTTTTTTAATGTGTATTTGAGTGGAGTTTGTTTTCTACCTGACAGAACACTGCAGATATGTAAGGTGAAATCTTAGACTGCTTGTTAAGACAGCTGCTGAATTCCAGGAGGCCATGGAGGCAGCTCACTAACTGTCTGATCGTCTTGTTTGAATGTATGCAGGGCATACAGTTTATTTTTCTTTTTTCATGGAGAGGAGACATGATCAGAATAATTTTAAGTTTTCTATTAACCATTCTAAAGATGGAATCTCCTGAGTGACATGGAAGCAGAGGTGGATTCATCTCAGGGTGCATTTTTTCACCGCACTTCTCTAGATTCAGAGGAGAATGAATGTCTTCTTGGATATCACATGGCTGCTTCAACAGCAGCAAAATAGAAGTATCACAAAGCGGTACCAGGGCAATCTTACTTGGAAAGGGCTGTGCACCTGGCTGAAGAAGATGTGGAAAGGACTGCAGCCACACATCTTGAGAAGCAAAGAGCTGGTGGAAGAAACAGTCTTTCTACATCACTGCTCTATTCCTCTGAACCTATGCTCATACATGAAGTACTTATTCCACTGAGGTTGCCAGATGATCCCTATGACTAATGGTACCAAGCAGTTCAAATTGACCTAAACAGTGAAGGTAGATAATCCACTGATTGGGTCTTAATCAACATTTCTCATGTATGTTCATGTATGTCATGCTGCTGCCGATTACTCTAAGAGGTGCATGCTCAGATATACAGTTCTCCTGTCCTATAATAACCAGATGCTGTCTTGATCCATTATATATATCTTTGCAGGCAAATAGGCCATCAGCAGCCAGTCTGCAGTCAAAAACAAACAAACAAGCAAACAAACAGAAACATAAATGCTGAAAAACAAGAGGCATTTTTCGGCTCCTCAACTATCCTTGTGATACATAAGATTAAAAACCCTGCAATGTAGAGCCTATGTGTCTCTTAGGCATTGAAAATTCCATTGTCCTGGAAGGATTAGGTGTTCCAGCCAGTGCTCTTGTAATGGGCTTAACTTCTCAAGGTCAGAAGTTTTTTCTGAGAAATTTATTTCAAGAAGCTGGCCACAACACAGAAGCAAACTCGGCACTTGGCTGACAGCGACATGGCCTATCTCTGTCCATATAATAAACATCACTGCATGCTGGAGATCTGGCCAGCTGGGCTCATTTTGCTGACTTTCTCAAGGACAACCTCAGCACTTTTGTGTCTCAGGTTGCTTAGTACTATTTTGATCCTACATGGGCATAACTGAAAAAAAAATAAGCTCATGGAGCACTTCCCCAGCCTATCTTTGGGGGTGAGTTAAATGTTGCAGGCTGGCTTTTGGAAGGCTCTGAACTTCCATGGCATTGTCTTGAGATGAGCTGGAAGTGTCTCCTGTTTGTTCACAGATGCTGCAAGCAAGGAAAGAAAGGACAAGAGATGGATGATAGCCAATGAGATTGGGATGTTCTTGATAACCTGGATTATTGGATCTTGCATGTTGTGGTGATGCCTTGAGGAAGGATCCTTCGGTTCTAAATTTTGTCTCCAGCCTCCAGACCATAAAAATTCTGTCTTCCTGGTCTCTTCTTGGAAGATCCTAGCACACCTCTGCGTGCTGCTGAGTTCTGCTGACCCCAGCCAGGCTTCCTCTAAGAGAAAAAGCATCAAGGCATCAGCAAACTTAGGAAGTAATTCAAGAGTGAACATCAGATGTTCCCTGACATTTTTTGTCTTCTTTGTTTGAGGCATACCAGTCCTACAAGAAAGGAGATGGGTATGGGAGAGAGTGCAGGCAACCTGCGGTCTATGTTCTCAGCAGAGGTATTGAAATTAGACGCTCTTTAAGGTCCCTTCCAACCTAAGCCATTATATGACTCTGTGATTTGAGGAGAAAAGGAGGAGTTTTAAAGGGGAATATAAGAGACACCTATTAAACCCTCAGGAATGTGAATAAGGCTTGGCTATCTGTTTTTTCTTCAAATAAAAGAGCTAGGGGCAGTTAATTTAAAATGATCTAAGGTCCTCTTCAAGGCAAGTATTGCTAATGCCCATATTATTTTCATAACATGAATCTAATCTGGGGAATATTAACTTGAAGATGCTATTAGTGCAAAAAAGTTAATAAGAATTGAAGAGACAAACAGATAAATGACTGAAAAAGAGAGTGAAATGAAAAATAAATCAGTTAAATTTGCTAAGTACATGAATACTAGCTCTGGCCCGGAAAGCTGTTATGTAGCAAACCGTTCAATACTGGAATGGGGCATTAACCCTGTGTGGTCACTATTCTGTTGTACTTAGGCATACATTTTTTGTTGCCATGGATGACAGGATAGCATTTCTGTCTCTGATCTCAAATAGAACACCAGTTTTTATATTCATCTGTTAAATTCTAGCTAGAAGTGCCTGAGAACTCATGTAGTAATAAGAATTTACTGTAAGAGTATCACAATCAGTCTATCATGCTTTGAGAGGAGCTTGCTAGCTTAAATGTGTCTTCAAAATCTTACAATGTCCTCTACTATCCAGATCTTTCTCATCAATAAAAATTATTTCTGACATATAGACTAACAATGATATTGTAAAAGCTCCTTTGTTTGCTCATATATTTTGTTGAACTACATCATTGTTATGATACTGCAAAGGCAAGGTGAAGATTTACACTAGTTAAATTACTCTTTAAGTTTTGTACACACTTATAGGGAGCAGAGAAATCATTGATTTTCAAATCGTTTTTTGTTGAACTGTTTAATATCGTTATTATCTAGACAGCATGTTCTAAGAGGTATTTTTATTGGTTTATAGGCAAGACCTATTATTTAAATCTGAGCTTTTCAGATCCACTTATTTGATTATAGGAAGAAATAATAATAAAAATGTCTAATTTTGTGGATATTGTAAACCATTCAGATAGTCACCCAGGAACTCTACTAATGTCAATTATTTGCTGGATTCAGAAGTAATGGCTTGTCCTCCTGCAGTTTTACACTCATTGTCATTCAGGCATTTCTGTAACTGCTGTAACAGAACAGTTTCAGGTCTAAAAGAGTAGGTGCTGAAAAAAAAATAAAATCACAGCTACCTTTTATTCATATTCTTCTGCTCTGAAGCAGAGCTGCATTTGCAGTCAGTAGCTTCCCTGTTGTAGCTGATCCAGCACATGGCTTTCAAAAGCTGTTGCATTCCCATGGCAATAGGAGTTGTTACTTTAACAAAGAGGTCCATTGCAAGAAAATACACTGAGATATCAAGCTAGAAAAATAAATTCAAACTTCAAGATAAATTCAGAATCTCTTAATATGGCAGAGTTGATTATCTTTTACAGTTCTACTCTTTTTATAGAGTGTGCTTCCATACATGTGAATACAACTCATGGGTAGCATTGCAAAACTGCTCTTCTGTCATTGCTGAGAGTGCTGTGAATCTTCTCCTGAAGGGCTGTATGTGTCTGATATTATGGGAGGATGAGTAAGGAGGTGAAGACATGATCTGCACATGCTCAAGCCTGTAGTACAAACAAGGTATCTATACTTCAGCAGTGTAAATGAGAGGATAATCAGTGGGGTTAGGCTGATGAGTGCCTGAGATTTGTAATGTCTGTACACGTAGATGTTTTCAGAGGTCCTGTTTGGGTGAGCTTTTCTAGGAAGAGAAGAATGTAAACCTCCATCAGTCCCACCAAATTCCATTCTTTGATGCAAAACTGTAAAGATACTGACTTTGTATGAAATTGCAAAATGTGTGTGTGTTCATTCTTTTATGTATTCAGTGTAGTCAAAAGAATTAATCTTCTGAGCTCATTCTCAGAAATACATCAAGCATTTCATTATTTTAGACATTCTATTACTGGTTCTCTCCTTCTTTATGTTAGATTTCACTCACACAAAACCTCAGCTTCAAAGAACATATGACACCTCACTCAGCTGTAGATTTACTTGCAAAGTTTCCTTAAGATCAGTGCAAGTTTTACTTGCTTCTACTTTAATTGCTTTTAATAGATAGTTTAGAATTGATTTTGATCTCAATGTTTGCTCACTAGCATTATCAATGGCTTGCTATTGCTGAGAAGCAGGTATTCCCTATTATTAATAGTGTGCAGGTATATGCAGGTAAGCCCTATATTATTAGTATGTAGAAGTGTCAGTGGTTTACGGGCTGGTTTGGCCCAGTTCCATGATGATTGGGCAGGGGACCCATGGACCCACACCCCAGGGAAGGGGAAGGGGGAAAGGGAAAAGGGAAGAAGGGAAAAGGGAGATGGGAGATGGGCCTAAAAGCTAAACAGTTGCAACAATCTGAGGAGGAAAGCTAATTTAGTAAATAAGATATAGGAATGCAAAATAACACAATATAATACAATATAGTTGGAATTGAAGCTAATAAATCAAATAAAATGAGAGGAGAGAGTGTCCAATAAACCAAAGGCCTTACGCTAAACATTGAAGGTGAGATGCGTAGCAAGCACCTGGTGCTGGGTCAGTTGCAAAGGGAGGAGACTGTGTCTCATGACACGCAGTTTTAATCTTTCCCTCTGAGCAGAAAATGGAAAAATGCAAAGCAACACAAAGTCCTCTGGGGTACATAGTTCTTCTCTTCTGAAACAGATGTACCTGGAGCTAGCAATGGTCCACAGAGCTGGAGCATTAACTCTTTAACTCCCACTGTACTATATGATGTTATGATGTGGAATACACATAACAAAAATCATAAAACCATGACAGTCTACCCCTTATTCCACATCATGCTAAATATATATATACAGAATAATGATTAACAAGCATTAAATACAAACACACACAACATACATACATATATATATACATGGAATTACTGGCTGCACTCCCCCAACATCAAATTCCCTAGTGGTACACACTTAACATCCCCATTCTTCTGCATCACCCACCAAGTGAACCCAGGTCCCTGAGGAAATACATTTTCACAGAGAGGTTTGCCCTTTCTGGAAGCTGGAAAGACCCAAACTACTTTTCCCAACATGGTCTTTACATGTACTACAGGGACTTCATCTCCCTCAGCAGTAGGTAGAGAGTTGGATTGGGCAGGACCATTGCAGTTGATGGATCCTCAAGTGTTGACCAACCAGGTGGCTTCTGCCAAATGCTTCTCTCAATGCTTAAGTGTTCCGCCACCCATTGCCTTCAACATTATTTTTAACAACCCATTGTATCTTTCAGTTTTACCAGAAGCTGGTGCATGATAGAGGATATGATAAATCCACTCAATGCCATGATCTTTGACCCAAGTATTTACAGGAGAATTCTTGAAGTGAGTCCCATTATCTGACTCAATTCTTTCTGGAGTGCCATATAGCCACAGAACTTGTTTCTTGAGGACTAAGATGGTGTTTCGGGATGTAGCACGGGGTACTGCATATGTTTCAAGCCACCCAGTGGTTGCTTCCACCATGGTAAACACGTAAAGCTTACCATTGCGAGATTGTGGCAAAGTGATATAATCAACTTGCCACACCTCCCCATACTTCTGCTTTTGTTATCGCCCTTCCCCCAGGAGAGGTTTCATCCTCTTGGCTTGTTTAATTGTGGTGTGTGTATCTCAGTCATGGATAACCTGTACAATAGTGTCCATAGTTAGGTCCACCTCACAGTCTCTTGCCCACTTATATGTTGCATCTCTTCCTTGATGGACCAAGGTCTCATGGGCCCACAGAGCTAGAAATATTTCACCCTTGTGTTGCTAGTCCAAGTCTCTTTGAGCCACCTTAACTTTGGTATCTCAATCTACCTCGTGGTTATTTTGTTGTTCTTCAGTAGCCCAGCTCTTGGGCACATGAGCATTTACATGGTGCACCTTTGCAACCTTATTGTTTATTCGGGCAGCAATGTCTCTCCACAGTTCAGCAACCCAAATAGGTTTATCCCTTCATTGTCAGTCATTTTGTTCCCAATGCTGTAACCACCCCCATAAAGCATTTGCCGCCATCCATGAGTCAGTGTAAAGATAAAGCATTGGACATCTCTCTCTCTCGTTCAGCAGTATCTAAATCTGGCTGGACACCCATTACCTCTGCAAATTGGCTTGATTCTCCTTTTCTTTCAGTGGCCTCTGCAACTTGTGTGGGGCTCCACACAGCAGTTTTTCATCTGCGATGCTTTCCCACAATGCAACATGAACAGGGAAAATTTATTTTCATTGTCTGGTAATTCATTGTATGGTGGGGCCTCTTTAGCACACTATACCTCTTCTGCTGGTGATGTTCCAAACTTTTTACCTTCAGGCCAGTCCATGATCACCTCTATGATTCCTGGACAATTGAGGTTCCCCATCTGAGCTCGCAGTGTAATCAGTGCAATGGGAACCCTTCCCATAAACATCGAGTTCAGCACTGACAGTCGAGGTGCCAGAAGGAGCTGCATTTCACTACCAATTACTTCGGAAGCAGCTCGAACCCCCCTGTACGCAGCTAAGATCTTCTCAGTTGGAGTGTATCGCTCCTCAGACCCCCTGTATGATCAACTGCAGAATCCAAGAGGTCAGCCTCGGGTCTCTCCAGAGGCTCTTTGCCACAAACTCCAAGTGGGACCTTCCTTTCCAGCAGCAGTGTAGAGGATATTCTTTACATCCTGTCCTGTCCATACTGGCCCCAGGGCCATGGCACGGGCTATTTCCTGCTTAATTTGCTCAAAAGCCTGCTGCTGCTCAGGGCCCCATACAAATTCATTTTTCTTCCATGTCACCCAAAAGAGGGGGCTCACAATGAGGCAGTAGTTTGGAACATGCTTTCTCCAAAAGCCCACTACACCCAAAAAAGCTTGTGTTGCTGTCTTACTAGTGGGTGGAGACATGGCAGTAATGTTGTTGATCACATCTGTTGGGATGTGACGATGTCCATCTTGCCACTTTATACCTTGGAACTAAATTTCTTGTGCAGGTCCTTTCACTTTGTTTTGCTTAACAACAAAACCAGCTTGCAGGAGGATCTGGACTATTCTCAAAAACTTCCTTGCTGTATTGTCCCACACAATGATATCATCAATGTATTGTAAGTGCTCAGGAGCACCGCCCTGTTCCAATGCAGTTTGGATCAACCCATGGCAAATGGTTGGGCTGTGCTTCCACCCCTCGGGCAAACAGTTCCAGGGGTACTGAACGCCCCTCCAGGTGAAAGCAAATGTGGCCTACATTCTGTGGCCAGAGGAACTGAAAAGAAGGCATTGGCAATGTCAATGGTGGCTTACCACTTGGCTGCTTTTGACTCCAGTTTGTACTGGAATTGTAGCATGTCTCAGTGGGGGTGTGACTTCATTCAGGCCATGGTAATCTACCATCAGCCTCCATTCTCCACTGGCATTATGCACCAACCATGTGTGACTGTTAAAAAGTGAGTGAGTTTTGCTGATCACTCCCTGCTTCTCCAGCTGATGAATCAAGTTATGAATGGGGAGCAAGGCATCCCTGTTAGTGCGGTACTGCCGTCTGTGCACCATTTTTGTAGCAATTGGTACCTGCTACTCTTCTACTCATAGCAGTGGAACTCTTTAACTCCCACTGCGCTACATGATGTTATGATGTGGAATACCAATAACAAAAATCATAAAACCATGATAGGTAGCAATGTGGCTTCCTCACTTTGGATTGTTAGGGTTGCAGAACTGTTGTATAAACCATGTGGAGTGCTTTTCCAAAGTAGCATTACCTACGCACTTAGAGAAGTCAAGCCACAATTCTTTTCCTACGTACGGAGAACAGGCATGTAATACAAGGTTTAAGTTCTTTATAATTTTTTAAGTTGTTTAAACTTTAAGAAGTCAACATATATCCTATTTAGTGATAAGACAGTGCATTTATATCATAAGGAGAAAAATTAATCAAGAAAATACTCAGTTAAGGTCTGCTTTTGCACATTTGTTATGTTTCCCTGAAAATTCAGATTATTTAAAATTGAAAGGTTCTTGTTTTATGACCGTAAGAAGTCTTAGTGCTCATTCTTATTTGAAATAAGTTACAATGAGGTCTCCTCAGTAGAAAACGATGTGAAGAAGCGGTAGACTGTTCAGACATATTCATTCTGGTATTCATGTGTAATCTCGGTATTTGAACTGATTTGGATGAGGTCACTGCCAGGCTTGAGACTGATGTATTGACTAGTTTACATTTTTGTATATAATTTAATACACAATTAGATATACTTTAAATCTTTAAATTCTATAAATAAAATAATATTAAGAAAAAAAAAACACTTGAAGGAATGCTGAAATATTGAAATACATGAAAATATCCTGTTATAATTCTGATTTGTAAATGCAACAAGAATTGTTTTATAGCCAAGATGCTCAGATCTAACATAAATTTTGACTTGAATGGGAGTATTTTACATTTTCTTGCTCTTCCGTTAAATTTAAGCTCAGGAATTCATGGGGTACATTTCACTTGAATTATAACTTATTCAATTGTATGATAGACTGCAGGATTGCCAATGTGTTGATCAATTCCTACACAAATCTGTAGTGACTGGCTTATTCTGACAGAACATTCAAGATGAATGAAGTGACACCAGAGAGTGAGCTCTATTACTTTTTTACTTGTTTTGGGTCTGTCACTGTAGAAGTAAGTTTTTCCTGTCACATCTCTGTGGTGGTCAGTCTGTCTAAAATTAACTGTTTGGACAGTAAGAAGGTTGTCACATGGGTATTATCAGAAGTGTGGCAGCAGTACTTAAATCCTCAGTATTTCTTAAATGATGCATTTGGAAGCTAGGTAGAGTGGTATACAGAATACATGATAAGCACTCCCCAAAAGACTGTATTTGTCATTGTATTTTTCTTTTAAAATGCGTCTTAAGATGAAATGAGTCTTATAGAAGTAGGAATGAAATTCAAGGGAGTTATCCTACTCTTGCTCTGTAAGCCAATACAGATTTTTAAGGGCTGGGATGCTATTAAAGATTTCTGCCTTGAAAAGCTTATAACTGCAAGTCCTGATCTTGCTTTTACTATGAGTAATTTAGTTTATCTGAAAATGTAGTATTTTGGACTCCAGAGAATCTCAGTACACGTATAACATTAAGCATATATTTGCCGAGTCAGTACTTAAGTGGATTTCAGTAAGAAATGAAGAGAAGGTGATAAATAATAATAGGTGGAGCAAACAGCAGATGCACTTGTTTTTCCACTGGTTGTTTTAAAAACATTTCACTTTCTCTTTGCTTGGAATATTCCCAGTGTCCCACCAAAGTGAAAGGGAGATTTATCAGGATTCTCCACTCTGTCTGGACAGTCTCAATGCTTTTGTGGTCAGACAGCATTCTTTTCAAGGCTTTTCTTCTTTCATTAGTCCAAAGCATTAAATAAACAATAAAAACTACTTGTTCATCCTTGCCCCTGTTGTGTATGACTGAGTAGTCTAATTGCACTTTGTCTTGAAACTCCTCCATCATTTTAATGGGAAGATGAGGATTTTTGGATGGTCTTTTTCACTGACCAATGTGGGATCTGGCATTAGTCATCTATTTCTTGGGTGTTTTCTGGAAACCACCTCAGATTTTAATTCTTACAAATAAAAGAATTTAGAGCTTGAAAATATATGTATGTACATGCACATATCTATAAATTCTTTCTAAAAACATGACAATAATGATTTTGATTGTGATAGATCCCAGAACAGGGTAACTACCCTTTTGAAATAGATAGACATACTCTGTGCAGAAAAACAGTTGTTGTCTGGAATGACAAAGCAGATAAAGCAGAATAGAGTTACACAGAAAACCACAAAAGAAATACCATTTGACAAATATGAACAGCCTTGTTGTTTCCAGCTCTGTTAGGACAGTTAGTACATAGAGAAAAGTAGACTGAAGAAGAGAAAAAAGAAAGAAAAGAAGATTGAAGGAAAGCCAGTTTGGAGATTCAGGAGGTCATGTCAAGATAGGACATGGAGGACTGCAAGGGTGAGAGCTATTGGCAATAATTCACTGAGACTTCCTACTTAAATACATCATTTTGACGCAGTTTCCTCATGATAGCTGCATGCTCATGATTCTGCTGCAAGACGAGAGAAGAAGTCATATTCCTCATTGTTTCAGACTCTAGTACAAAGTAGAAGGCAAACATGAGTGAGTAAACAAACAAACAAAAAAGTAACTTTGTGGAATCAGTAGAAGAGACAAAAGATCTATTTTCTATGTAAAAAGAGGAATTGCTGGGATATGTAATGCAGAAAATCCCTGTCTGAGAACACAATATGACCTGGTGGTAGAGGAAAAGTGAATATTTTAATGCTTTTATATAGTGGAAGTCTGCTATAACCTGGATAAGTCCTCTGCTGGAGGCCCCTCTAGATGTGGCCCTTTGTTCACTAGCCAGCTACAAGAGTATCAAGGATGTATGAATCTTTTAAGTTCAGATTTGATAAAAGATGTAGTGGTCACCAAAAAATGTGTTTTGCAGTGGACTGATTTATTTTGGAATTACTGCTGTAAACTAGAGGCTGTTACATGAGAGGTTGGCACCAACCTCCTCTGACTGATATGTTTTTAAAGAAAGGTCTGACTGGGAGAAGAAGCTGTAGCTTTGAGTAGCAGAAAGTCACCTGTTCTCCAGAAAACAAATTCTTAATTGTCCTCATGTCCCACTTTCCTTGATGCTTCCCTCTGTTCACTTTGAGAAACTTCCCAGTAATCAAGCCAACTTTTTTCTTGTCACATTTTTTTTTTGCTGCTTATCTTTCTCTGTCTACTGAATAGGAAACCTCTTGCCTCTCCTAGAGGTGGTAAATATGTCTAGTCTTACTCTTGAAAGTGCTGCTGGAAGCTTTAAACAAGAGCTTCTAGAATTACAGTGACATTTTTTCCACACTCTGAACTTTCTCTCTAGAACATTTCACATGATGTTACAAATGAGAAAGCACTTTTCTATTTTCTCCCATCTCCCTCAGTATTCAAATGTATATCAATTAGTATCACATTTTCTGCTATATTTTAATTCAGTTAAAATGCAAGAAATAGAGTAGGATAAAATGTTCCTATCAAGATACATTCCTGTTTCCTTTGCTGAATCATTGCTCTTGCCTTTCTTTGCTTTTTGACCTCAGGATAGATGCCACTAGCACATCACCCTTTCTTCTAAGATACTGGTTCTTTTGCTCACATCCTTAAAATAAAATAGTAGCTACTGTGAACAAGTGCAGATGACCTGGAACTGCACATTAACATTTTTAGATCATGCTGTTAGCTGGAGGAAAAATCTTACATTCTGTAATCATTTAAAGAAAAGTTAAAGTGAATATCCAGTACTTAAATCAATAGAGTACTCTGTATTCACCTTGAATAAAAGCTTTTTTCACTTGTGAATCAACACCCCCCCCCCCCCACTATTTTGCATTCTTAAATTGCATAGTTTTATGTTATAAAAGCAGCATATCATGAGGAACAAAACTGTGTTGTTTTTTTTTCCTCCTAAGCCAGATTAATGGCAAATTCTTTTGTCTTTGCTTATGAACACTGCATTTCTTAGTCTTGGAACTTTAAGCAAACTTTAAGTAAAATGTTTAATTTCAAAGATTATTCCAACAGCCAGAGACAGAAACTAAAAGCGGAGACATCCTGCATGTGACATAGCTGTCATTAATTATCAGTGTTGTTCAATCTCCCCAAAATAGTATTCAACTTCCATTCTACATTGCTATAAAAAGACTATCAGAAACTGATAAACACTAATGTGTATAAGTATTGTACAGATTCTATTTGTCACAAAAAGAATCCTAGAAAAGTCTTTTTTCTTTTTTTCTTTTGAATTAATAAATGATTTCATTAAGAGGAGATTCCTGTGAATGAAAATGCATTGATATTTCAAATAATTTCCTTATGAGCTAAGAGGAATGTGGTATGGTATAGTTAGCAAAGTTTCCTGAAGGAAGAAAGAATTTTCTTTATGCGCTGAAGAGGATTTTTTTTTCTCAGGTTAGGAATGTCATGGAAAATTCCTCTCTTATAAAAGCAGATTTGGTGTCTCTAATACTCCCCTATGATACTGGATAGTGGGACTTTGTTCATGTTTAGATCAGTCCAGTGACGCTTTACCATTCTAGTCTTTTAAATACAATAATTTATTTTCTCTCTTCATTGTAATCACTTTGTCTAATCTCTTATTTTATTCATCCTCTGAATTTGGATTGATGGGCACTTATATTTTCTGCTCAGCATTCATCTCAAATTAAGCATGGGACACCTAAGACTCGAAGCTGGTGTAACACAGAAATACAATGATAGTACTGAGGCTATTGCTCATATGTACTGAGGTAAGAAAACAGTGTAAGTTGAGCTGAAAATATGAAATGCACTATTTCCAGTGTAATGCTGGTCTTGCTAGCTGACAGGATAAATATTGATATTTCCTATCCCAGAAATGAGATAAGTAGCTAAAATACGAAGGGAAAAATCACTTTCACTGTATCAACTTGAAAAGAAGATCAAAACAACAAACATGTTCTTTTCAAAGAAGAATAATTGCAGAAAAAAGTGTCTCAGTGTTGCAAAAGTGATTTTGTCCTTAAAAAAAAAAAAAAAAAGTAATGGATATTAACACTAAAAATGGTAAGTACTTACATATACGTAGAGATTTATAAGTTCTTTAAATTGCCATTTTGAGAAATGATAGTGTTCATTGTTTCTCCTTTGCTGAATATTTTTAAAACTAAACATTAGGCATCTGTTTCTGCAGAACCTTGCTCCAACTCACTTCTTTAATATATCTACCTGAACTGTGCAGCTACCATACAAAAATATCAGAGCACCTGATAGCCTACCTAAATTCCATGTTTTATTTTTATGATTTTATGATAACAGTACCTCTGCTTGTGAGTCAAAGGAGAGGGCCTGTGTGACTTGCATACCCAATCCTGTAAGGCTGTGTTTCTTCCCTACGGAGCAAAGATATCAGAACTCCATCCCTTCCTTCCTTGTCCTTAGATGAGACATTTGTGTACAATTTTTATGTTGCTTTCTTCCTCCAGTGGGAGGGATGCTTGCTACCACCCGACTTCTGAAAGCCTTAAAAAAGCCTTATCCATCCCTAAGAGATGTGTCTGCAGGTGGCTTCTGTAGGTTATTGCTTCTGCTTTTATGGCTGACTAGTGAGGAATGGTTAAAGCTGAAATGGTGTTTCTTCTCCTATTTTTTCTTTTTCTTTAGTCTTTTGATCTGTTTTAAAACTGCTTTTTGTATTTCTAATATTCTTTTGTGAACTTAAGCTGAATGGTAAACTTGTTTGAATATGAGGAAGATGCAAAGACAAACTTGGCAGAGCACTCTAAAATAATGTAAAACAAATAAAAAATTGGTGTTTTTTTCCTTTATTTTTATTTTTCGTAAATATGACTGCTCTCTCTCTTTTTGCATACAGAGTCCATGATATCATACATCATCAAATCTTTTATATATAACTGACTATCATCTAGTTCCCCCAGATTGTATGCTTCCCTATTTAAGAACAACTTTCATGTATAAATTCCTTTTTGATATGGTGCTAGTTTTATTCCTATGTATTGACTTAAGCTTCGTAAACATGATAGAGAAGGAATTGTTTTCTGTCCAATTAGCCCAACTTTTGCCTTGGCCATAAAACTTTATGCAAACTATTCCTTGCAGCCTTTGCAGTCCAATGAAACAAAGATAGACTTATAACTCCTAAAGATTTTTGGCAAACTGCTAACAAGAGGTTTTTAAAAAATATAAGACCTTCAGCTGATGGGAAAGTATAAGAGTGAAAAAAAGACTGGAGTCTTGCACAGGCAGTAATAATGACAGCACCATTAATAACATGGATCATTAAAATTTAGAAAAAGCCATTCTTAATAAAGGATATAAATACATTTCTCAGGCAGAGCTATGAAATTTATAACTTTTTTATTGTCACCAGAGGACCTTCCTAGAGCTCTGCACCCCTCCACTGTCTGCCCTCTATCATAAATCACTGTGTGGTTAATAACCTAGATTACAACTACCAGTTGCATTTACAGAATTAAATATTGACTATGTGAAAATGTTATTACATTTTTACTGATCGGAAGACCACAGAACAGCCCTGCAGGACATGTAGCTGGACAGAAATATCAGTGTAATCTTGGTTAGAAACACAGTTATGGAATGCTTGGTAACAAGCAATAGAGTTTTCAGAAGTAGAAAAGATACGGTGTAAAGTGAACTCCTTAATTTCATACCAGGCAGCACACATCAGCCAAGGCAAGTCATATATTAAAGACCACCTCTCATTTACTTGAGAAGTTTCAAGGCCAACTGTACAAGGTAATTTTTAAAGGTAAATTGCTATCCTGACGTTGAGGTGCATCAGAAAGTCTAATAGAATTAATTCTCAGAGAAAGGGGGTGAGAATTAAGAGAAGACTGAGCTGCAACCATATCAAGAAATGGTGTTTCTTCCAGGTTGGTTGGGAGACTGGCTTAGATTTTAAAATTTCATAATGATTTTTCTGCCAACTTCATGTCTTCTTTTTCTGTTTTCTCATTGGATAAATAATTCTAAGGGCCTCTTGAATTTCCTTTACACCACAACGCATGAATTAACATGATAGAAGAAAAAATAGTTTCCTATTAATATTAAAATAGGTTTTGATGATTATTTACCCAATATTTACTTAATCCTGTCTCATAAACCCTTGGTATAATTTCATTATTAATCCATTTTTTTTTGCCAGAATTCTATCAAATTCATACTTCCAGATAAATAGTCATTTACCATGTCTCTGTCACATTCTTTTTCTTTGCCTCTGTACCTGTTAATTTTAACTCTCTCTTCAGAGGAAGCTCAATCAGCTTCCCGCTTTATGTTGTGATAGCAGAGAGGAGAGTTACTTTTCAACTCTACCATTCCCAATTTCTCTGTTGCACTGGAAATAAATCTATGTTTTTATGCTGCAACACATTCTATAATGAGTTCAGCACAATGAAAAATGATTTTTTTTTTCAGTAAAGCAGTGATTTGGATATTAATTAGTCAATTTGAAGTCTAAGTAAGGAAGTTTTAATTTTCTCTTGCTAAGACTCTTTCTGTATTAAAATAAATAGCAACTATTCTGGAGTCTTTGTTAGGTGTAATTGCAAAAGTGTCATATTTGTGAAGTGTTTCATTTCTTTCCTTTGATGTCTGCTTCTGCTCATAAAGTCCTAAACACCCACTTCACAGAATCACAGAATCTCAGATTTGTAGGGGTTGGAAGGGACCTCTAGAGATCATCAAGTCCAACCCCACTGCCAAAGCAGCTCCCTAGCCCAGGTTGCACAGGTAGGCGTCCAGGGGGGTCTTGAATGTCTCCAGAGTAGAAGACTTACTCTTTAGGTTGGCCCACATTTAGAGAATAGAAAGGAATTTCAGGTTGTTGTGAAAGTCTGCAGCTCATATTGTTTTCAGATAATTGCTAGCAACAGAGACACACGGAAGAAAGAATTAAGTAAGAAGATATTTACTTTTTTAGCTAATAGTTCTATAAGGAGAATGCCACTAAATGGGAACTGCTGGTAACATCAGTATCAAAACAGAGAGACGTTGCATCACTTACAGAGTCTTCAGTCTGCTTCCTTTAAAGATGGCTGAGACAAAGGTAGTTTCAGATAATGTTATTCATCTGTTAAACTAGCTTTCCCTATTTCACATGAGACTGGGAAAAATTAAACAGAAATCAGTTGTCATATAACTTTAATTACTATTTAATTGTTATTATTTAATTGTATTATTTTTGTGTCATTTTCAAAATTTATTTCAGGCTGACATCGAAGTCTATACATCTATTGTTATTGCAGAATTGTTTGATTTATATTAATTAGTAACTAAGAGGGTATATTTGGAAGGTTTTCCACTTTTTGATAATGAAAAATATTTTATAAAAATTAATGTCAATATTTATATCATGACATTTTTGTTCTTGCTAGGACATGTATTTGTAGTGCTGACTGTTAGGAATTCACTGCTTTGCCTTCATTTGTAGTGGCCTTCAATAGACCTTCACCTGAAGATCACTACACATTCACCTTAAAGGCAGGTAGAGAAGGAACACACTTTTCTCTGTCATGGGAAAAATCAAGACAGGTTTTTATCAGAAGTTCTTATTCTTGCCTCAGCGATCTTTCCTTATTTACAGAGTAACCCATATAGCTAGAGTAATAACTTTACTTCTCTGTTTGTGCACTTCAACAACTGCAGTCAATGCTTATACACTTAATCTTGTTTTTTGCAGAAAAAATGAGAGAAATTAATTTGTTTAGATATATCTCATAAATCTACAAAGCTGGATCAGCCAAAAAATAATAATAAAAGTCTAATGCCATTTACAACACAGTAAAAATTAATCTCAACTTTATGGGACCAAGCAACTTCTTCCACAAGCTTCTGTTTGGAATATCTCAGATCAGAGACATACCTCTTCAAGAAAAATAGGTATCCCCCAGTAGCAATGTAACAATTAAAACCTTTGCAGTTCTTACAACATAAGGGGAAGAAGTCTGAAGAACTAACTAGCTGGCTGATGCTTCACACAACAATTAATAGCTTATTCACTTGTTACAAAATATGCAGAGAATGGATTGGCTATTGGACTGCTGAATCCAGACAATTCTTAGATTAATTTACACAATGGCATGCCCTTAAACAGTATCCCAAATTAATGAATGTCTCAGTTGTCACATTCTTTCTGAGGTGGCATTGTGAGGTTTTCAAATAATCAGTGGAGTTTCCTGCTAACTTGCAGGGATGAAGGAGGACAAGCGTGTTGCTGTCAGGAAGAAAAATATCCACTGGAAAATGATAGAAAATGCATTAACACTTGAAGCATATCTCAATTTAAAGACACCCCGTGTTCTGTGTGGAGTCTTCTGTAGCTCTTGATAGGCTCATGGTATGGCATTCCATTGAAGAAGTATCACAGATGAGCACAAAACAAAGAATAATGCAAACCCTAAGCTTTCTTTTATTCTCTCGCGACCTCTGTTTTTATAGACATGTCTTTTTGTGTGCCTGTATGTGTTCATGTGTGTTTGCATAGACAAACATACAATGGGAGAATTGCAAAATACAGTCTGTGTATTTGTCTTGCCATTATTCATCCTTCTGTACAAGCCAGTTAACTACTAGCTCTTACTATTTCTACTATAAAATCTGTAAGAAATTGGGGAACTCATCTTGCATAAAATATGATTCTGTTCACGAAAGTGTAAAACTACTAAGACTTACTTTTCCTTCCAGAAAAACCCGAACACTTAAGCCATCTGCATTCAGCAGTTCTACCATGCTGTTTATTCAAATGAGAATTCTTAACAAAAAGGTTACTTCATTGGGCCAGTTTAGCTTGTTTGCCCAGCAGGAGCTCCACACTTTATTTAAGCTTTTAAACTCCATATCAGTAGCATGAGTTGATGTTTAGTGCACAATAGGGATACAGTATAGCCTAATATATGCATTTTTTCTTCAGAATTCTAACGGTTTTGTATTGAAGGAAATTTACACAAGCCTTATAGAAATTAAAGCAAGGCATTTATTTCATTCAGAGAATGCAGTGACTTCCAATGGTTGCACTGCTGAGGACTCTCAGCTTTGAAAGGGACCCTTTATTGTGCAGGAAGAAAGCTCAGATATAGCACTAAGTGAAAATTTCAGAGTCCAGATTAGCATGCCTAGCAACTCACTGCTGTGTACCGTTTTTTCCCAGTCCCCTACTAGCTGAACTCTTTCCGTACATCTTTAATTGATTGGGTTAATATAAACCCTCAGCACTACCAGTGTTTGTGTGGCCCCCATAATAAGGCTATTGTGTGCTTCTCTCTACTCTTGTGTTCCCTATTTAGGAATGTGTCGCTCTGAGCAGTTCAAAAGCGTGAGCAAATGAAAAAAGCCACAATCACTTCATTAATGATTTGTAAACAGAATATCCAGTACTGACGCCACCTGCATAGGCTTTCAGGAGAAAAAAATACTGGGTTTGCTGAAGCTCTGTGTAGAATTGCTGTGGAATTTAATTCTGCAGTGTAAATAAATGCCCCAATTAACACTTTTACACTCAACCAAATGGTTGTATTTAGAGGAAACAGTTTCTTTCTTCAAGGAAAAATTCAAAGGAGACATGGGATAAAGATAAAAAAGAACACCCCAAAAACAAACAAGCAAAAAATAACCCTTAAATCTCTCCCAGGAAGATTTACACAAGACGGTACACAGTGGTGGCTGCAGTTATAAAGGCAGACAGCAAAATGTGTTTAAAGAAGGAAAGTAAAGTAAGAAAAAACTTCACTGAAAATTTCAAAATAGCAGCAAATGTGTTTATAACTTCAGTTTGCTGCTGCTGTAGGCCTCATTAAAGCAAGCCTTTGTTTTTTTCCTTTTCAAACACTACCTATTATGACAGCTAGAAACAGCTTACCAGCTGCATACTGTCATCTCGGTCTGCCAAGATATCATGTAATCATTCTCAAAGACTGAAAATGGGTATCCACCACTGTCTTTGTGAAGATGTCAAAAAGCTTAAAATTGCTCTGCATGCATATAGTTCTAACTACACTATGTAGCTGTTGATTTAAGAAAGACTTTTAGTAAACCCTACTGAAGCAATATTTATCTACTGTATCTATCCAAATTAAAGGCAAGTTTCCTACATGGCAGCAGATATGCACAGTTTTAAGACCTGTCAGATACTGTGAGGTTTCTTCAAAAGTAAGCGGAGAAAAAAAGAGTCAGGCTTCTTTCTGAAATGCCATACATTCAGCCAGTCACTGGTGGCTACAATAACAGTACAAACCCCTCATCAGCCAGGGGATCACCTTGCTCTTGTATCTGATCTGCTATGTTTCTGTATTCTGCCTGCGAAAGGAAACATGTTGCAAAGGAGGCACGAAGACATGAAAAGCTCCAAGTATTTTTTCTTGCATTTCTAAAACTGTGTCACATAAAAGCACAGGATTCTAAGAATAAACAGTAGAATTGGTCCACATTTTCAGTGGAGTGGGTAAGGAGAGATTTTGACCATGGTTAGAGAAAATCTTTTGAAGAAAGAATGACCTCCATGCAAGGTGTGGCTTTTGCTATAGACAAGACAACAAGGACAGAGTTCCTCCCTTCATGGAGGTCTTTTGTAGCACTGCTTCTTCTTCATGGAAATGAAGCAGTCATCTATTCTGAGACATATATTGCCCTATTCTATCCTTCTGCTTTGCCATACTCTATATAGTGCACATAAGGGCAAGATGAAACAAGCTTTGTTACCCTGAAACAAAACAAAAGATTTTTTTTCTAAAAGAATACCAATTCTGAGTTGAGATAGAGACAAAAAACAAACATACAAACAAGTAGCACCAAAACATAGGATCTCAAGATCCTTAGGAAAGAAACAGAACAAAGCAAGGATATTGCTAGGTTTATCAAGGTACAGTGATGACAAATTTGTCTTCAGTAGTGTTCCTCTTGTACCACTTTCATCTGAAAAGGAGTGGTGAAAGAATGCCAAAGTTTAAATTTTGAATAGTCTACCTTTAACAGTGCAAGTGCCCACATTAGGTCTAAAATGACTCTGAAACTCTTGAACAAAGATGTCATTCTTTGACACAAGATGCCATCTATTTCCTGAATGTTTGGCTATTCCTCATTTTAATAGTTTATCTGCCATTGACTAACTGTCCCATACAAAGATGTAAAGCAGGAGTAACGGAAATTGAGCATAATTCTAGGATCTGGATGATGTATGTGCTTGCATAAAAAAAAAATAATGGCACCATATTACTGTGAGGATCTTTGTCACTACTGTTGGCTTTATTCTCCATTCTTGCATATTAACTCATACTACAGATTTGAAGCACATTTTGATAATACTGGAAAGATTTTTTATTGTAAATAAAGGTCTATGAAATAGCTAAAATATTTATGTAAATTGTTGAGGAAGCACAACTCAGAGATAATTTGAACAAGTATTCCTTGCAGAAAATGCAACAGAGCAGATCAGAAGAGTTAGAGAAACTATGTGTTAAAGGACAAGCAAAGCTGATATGAGTAATTGGCAATTCCATCATTCTCTGATGTTGGACTTTACTGAGTGTAACTGTTTTATATCTGGTCCTTTTCTTGCATAATATATGTAAGAAACAATGATGAAAAGCAAGTACAGAAAATGCATAGTTCCCGAAATGTCTCACAAAGGTACAGGCAAGATTATTACCCAGACTACTAGACAAAAGTGCATTTCATCTCCTTTTTTAAGCACTGGTCAGCAGAGAGATATACCCTAGAATTTAATAATTTGTCATGCCACCTGCACTATTGCAAAGGAAAAAGGTACATACAACAAAACTCCTTCCCACCTCAGAAATGCATACAAAATAGGCACAGGCTCAGATGATCTCAAAGCGATCGAACTGGGAAGATGTTTACCTGATATTTAAATTTTTAGTACTGGGGAAGTCTTTGCTCCCTTTTTGGTACATTTCCTTGGATTGTGACCTAAATATACAGTCTTCTTGGGTGTCCTGATTCTCCAAGGATGAAATCTACACCCAGGTAGAAATATTATGTTCCCACTTTAACTTTTCAGAGTACCAGGACAGGAGGAGACACCCTAGAGTCTACTTGACTGACTGAATGCACATCACATTATTCTTGTTGTATTTAGCACACACTGAGGAAAGAAAAGGAAGAATTTGTTTGTTTATTCATTTTTACAGAAACAGTACTGAAGTCTTAACATACAGAAATGCTCTTGTTGTCCATCAGGCATGTTTATTATTAAAATGAGCATGACTTTTGAGAAAAGAGATTCAGAAACTCGGATGCCAAAAAAACAGATAATGGCATATTCAAGCATTAACAGATGAGTTGTACCAGCATTTTCTAAAGGGTGCAGTTCCTCTGAGTTTAAAAGAAATGAGATACCCAGTGTGTGAGAGTCCATAAAGAACTTTTAACTTTGTTACACGATTCTTTAAAAAAACATGAAATCCAAAAAAGAACATTGTGTCCTGCAATTTGATCCTTGCTCATATTTCAGGGTTGTACTTTCTCTCTGTTTTAATCTGATGAGATTGCAGTTTCTGACAGATAACCTAATCAGAGTACCTTTCTTGCCCTGGAGAGTTCTGATTGTTGTAGTTGCTAATGCGATATCCTCACAAAAAAAAAAAAAAAAAAAGAGAGAGAGAGAGGCATAGCACTGTATCCTAGAGGAAATATCTGACTGTGGAGTAATTATATGGAATTTGCTTATAATGAATAACTCCTGATTGCTTGTAAAGTGTTGTAGAAACACTGTATTTTGGTGTTTTTTTTCAGGATAGAAATTCAAAAATACATTACAGATTTCCTTGAAAGTTTGTGAATATAACCTAAAACTTTTTATTAATTACTATTAACAAATCATTATCATAGTGATGTTCCAAGCTTTAGAATGGCTAGAGAGTTCTTATCCTACAGTATACATCAAATAAAATTTAATGTATAAGGGGCATGATTCCAAAATTAAATGTGTGGATTCGGGAAGAATTGCGAGTAACACAAAATGTACTCAGGATATCTATTATCTATTTGTACAACTCTCAAATTAGCCTAGTCATCATTGTTGCCTTTTTAGGAGGAATCACAAGAAAGTGCATGGCAGAAATAAGACGATGGTTTTGTACTTTTTTTTATTAATTAATTTTCTTTTTTTCAGCTCTACCTTTTCTGTAGATTTTACTGAAATTGTTATATTCCCTGGAGTATGATGAAGAATTACATTTGTGGGATTTCAAATTACAGTAAAAGGAAATTGCACAGTGACCTTTACTTATGTGCAAGCAAATCCTATAATTTTCTACTGGAAATAGAGTATGTGAGAGTGTGCGATGCCTTTGAGGAAAGAAGGAGTCTTTGGCATGCTATCAAGCTATATCCTACAAAATAATTTCATAAAGTTGAGCTTTTGATTCATATAGGAACTCATGATCATTGTGTTTTGAAATTTGTTAATTCTGTCTCCACAATCTTAAATACCTCAGATTAGCCCTTAATTGAAACATACTTGAATATGGCAAAATCAATTCTCTGCACTATAAACATGGGTAACTCATTCCTAAAAGAAACCAAAGAATCTTAACTCAGCTTTCTTTAAGGAGTGTGGTCAAAGATTTACAATTGCACTTGGGAATGTTTTCTAATCTACCACTCAGGGTAAATGGAAAATTAGAGACAGATTTTTCCATTCCAGTGAGGAACTGAATAGGGAGGTAAGGCTGCCGTTCTTCGCAGTTGTGAACAGGAGTCGCTAAATTCACTCACCCCCCTCCATTTCCTTCATCATGAATTCATATTACTTCACAGCTTTCCGTGGCTTTTACTAAGGTACAGATAAATATAATAAAGTTCAGTTGTGAGGAAAAACAGCACAATGAAAGGCATTTTTCAAAAAGATATGTCTATTCTACTCTTCTTTGTAACTGACTGTTTATTTTTTCATATTGAAACACTATGATTCAGATCCATATCCTACTTGATACTCTAGAAATTTCACAAAATCTGAAAAAAACTATTTCAGTTTGTCATATGATTTTTTAGACAGATCTGGACATCTTGAAATTGCCTTCTCAAAGGGGAGCTTGAAAGGAGTTCAAACTTTAGTGACTTTTTATTCATTTTGAGGGAAGAAGCGTGTTTGTTTATTTGTTCTTTCTTCCAGAAGTGCAATATTTACATCAATAACTAAGTGCAGTGGCAAAAATCAACTACCATCAGCTTTGTCTTACACTGTGGGTACTCATATTTTCCTGACTCATTAATAAACTTAATGCATAATGTTTATGATAACAACTAAACTATTAACTAAACAATTCTTCTGTGGTGTCTTAAAATTACAGAACAATTTACTGACTGATTGACAGACTCTAAATAGGACATTCCAATATCAAGTTGACTACTTCTTTGCACCACACAAAACTGGCAGCTAATGGTGTTGAAAAATGGGTAGTATACATTTTCACAAAAGCTCGGACAAAGTTTTGGTCTAAGTTGAACACAACCACTGTGGGGCACAAGACTTTCAAATAACCACAAACCTTGATGTGGTCTTGGTTCCCTCTGAAGGAGCACGTACTTAATTCTTTCCACAGGCCGAAGGGGGTGCTAGTGGCTGTGGAAGTATCAGTTTTGGGAGCAGGGTGTGAGTAGAAGGCTTGGCCTTGGTGCATTATTTGCTCGTTTAATCTATCTAGGTGAGAGTGGAAGAGAGAGGGTAAAATGAACACCTTTTTAGTATCATTTATTTGCAACACCTGTTATTATACAGCATAATAAAAAGATTGTGAGACTCAACATATTTCTCACTGTACTAATTTGGTAGGTCTTAGATATTCGATTCTGTATCTATGATTTATTCCCCTGAGAATGTAGGTACTTTATATGTATTCTGTGTCTCAATTATCAAATGCATTTATGTGGTAGAAGGAAATTGTCTTATAGAAATAAGGAAAAAGCAGTAGATTTGTGTTAGTGTACTGTTTTTCCCCACTAGGAAGGCACAAATCATCTGATACTTCTTTGTTTTTGTTGCTCGTTACATTCTGAAGATTCACTAGAAAGCTTGTTATTCTTCATGGCAAAAAAAGTTTGAAAATAGCGTGTTTCAAATGTATTTTACTTTTTGATATTGAGTGGCACTGCTGGTTTGATCCCTATGTGTTAAAATATTATCAGTTCTTTTCTGTTCTTATCAAGAATAGATCCCTTCAAAGATGAAAACTTAAACATCATTTTTACTTCAGACTTTTTATTGTGACCCTTCAGACAGGAAAAAAAATAAAAATCCCTCACCATGCATTTTTCAATGAAAAGAATAATCAAGAGATCTTTTCTATTCATATTTTTATCTGGCTTTTGTCTTTCTTTGCTGTTTTGCTGACATTTCCTTTGAAAACATAGGTCTTTGTTTTATGCTTCTTGAAAGATTATAATTGATTCGGTTGCCGTCTATGTGCACATGATGAGTATTTGTTGTGTAGGTGGAATCAGTACTGGCAGAATATTGCTGCATGCTGCATGTTGCATTATTCACTTTCATCTGCATGCAGCTCATGGCTGGCAGGCTCCTCACAGCTACCTTTAAAGTGGCTTATCCAATATAAAACTCTGGCTTGTTCAGTAGGAAGTCTAGTAGATCAGTTGTCATATTGGAAGTCTCCTGCTGAATTCAGGAGAGAATACAGGAGAGGGGGCATGCCAAAGTCTGATAGAGGATTGTTTGAGATGGTATTACTGTGCTCCAAAAAGCTCTGGTCATTTCTCTTGAAGTTGTCACTTTGCCTGAAGAGCAAAACCAGGTTGAATTTAGCAGGGGTAAATACTGGCTTAGAAATAACCAGCTTTTTTTCCTTAATTATATGTATATAATGCAGTCCAAAGAACAAAATGATGTCTTAGAATGAAGGCACTGATTACTCTGTTCTTTAGTGCTTAGAATCCTAATATAAACACTTTTCTGTGGTAAGTCCCACATTTTTGTATTTGATCTTTTGTGAGAATCATTCATCTGACTTCAGTGTGGTGATGTAATAATGGAAGTCAATGAATATGCTTTTTAGTAGGTTGCTATACAGTCCAGCCATTCCTTCTTCTCAAGACCATTTTGTTAACTTCAGGGTTTCTGTTGTGATACTGAAAGAAGAGGAGCTGTAATCAATTTACATGCAGCAATTTAGAGTCCTTAGCTGATGTCCATTTGAGAGTTTACTGCTCCCACAGCAAAATTGGAACATGAGTCCCCACCTCAGCTGCATCAGCAGGAATCTAAGGGCTTACACCAGTGGCAGTGGGCTGATGCTAAGCAACCAAGCTACTTACTTGGTCAGCTTTGCTCTTTTGCTGACTTTATTGCTGGGGAAGAAACAGTCTGGTGGGGTACTAATATCTTAAGCTTCTGCACAGCATGACCAGGAGTTTCCCTGGTACTGAGTCTGGAAAAGGTCATGTGGGAGCAAAACACAGTAATTTTTGCACTGGAAAAGGTTGTTAAGCCATTCTTTTTAATTCTGCCTGTGATTCTAAAAGCTCACTTACATCGAACTTGTTCTCAAATCATGTGACAGCCAGCAAGATTACAGTTTTGTCAGTGCTAAGGGTGTTTTTGCAGTGGCAAAAAAAAATCACCTTAGACGGCAAACATTAAAGACCGACAAAAGTCCCTTTTAGCTCCTGTATATAGTATTTACTGGGCTGCATTATGAGCAATTTGTGCACAGTGGGAGCCTTTAATGTATAGGATGTATAAATGAAGCAATGACACAGCAGGCAATAAATAAATAAATAAATAAACAAATAATAATTTTGATGCCAAGTCTGTAATGCTTACTCCCTGTACTGAATGTGAATGTACACGTTGAGTCTTAATCTGAGCCCTGAAAGGGGATTTTGTCTGTTTTATTCAGATATATTAGGTATACTGAAGTTCTCAATGTTAAATTTGCTGCCATCCATAATTCACCTGCCCTGCTAGCCTTCTTGTTTTTCTAATTTTGACTTTGACCTGTTAATCACTGCCAGTCTACAGTCTATACTCCCGAGTCTATAGTCTTTTCTCTATGCTAATTTGTTTGCAACAATAGTTAATAAAACTTTTCCTATTTACTTTGCATTCCTTTCATTTTATTACATATTCTTACTTTTTTTCTTTTTTTAAGTGTTGAATGGTTAATTCACATGTGTTTTGCATTTATTACTGTTTCATGCAATGTTTGCAATTAAAAACGTTTCAACAAAGGGTTAGAGCAGGTGAATATAGTGTAGTATTCTGACAAAAATAATTCTTCAGTGGAATGCTAATCACCAGAATTATTCATCGAAAAGTTTGAGTCAGTTTACTTTATGGTATTGTAATGATTACATTTGTAAGTTACACTTTTTTGAAGGATTTAACTGAGAAGTTATAACCTATTTGTCTTCTGAAACGTGTTTCTTTTCCTATTGTTGTTATTGCCTTTAGTCAAAAGTATGTAATGCAAATTGCAATAGGGAAAGAAGAAAATATTATGTGTAAGGGCAAAAAATGTTTATTTTCATATTTCTCAAGAGCCACTCATGCAAGGTTTTTTTTTTTTTTTTTTTTTTTTTTTGCTTAAGACTGATTTTATAGTCTTAGATTTTTTCAGCTTTACTCCCCTTCCTTGCAAAACTGGGGTATACAGAGATATGAAACAATATATTTTCCATTTCTATGATGATGGAAAATAATTTCTGATATATCAGATTAGAATTCAAAGGAATTTTTTAGGTAGTTCAAAAACTGATTTTGATGCCATTTTTTCTGGTTTCTCATATTATAATGAACATGCATTTAGATTAGTGTTCATTGATTGAAGCCCTTACTGTTTAAATAATATTCATTGCCTTTTGATCTATTTATGATCTGGACATTCCTGTACAAGTTTGTGGGCTTATTTTTTCAGTTCAGGAGATTTTCAAGATGTGTATCATTTGACCACTCCATCTTTTATATTTTAAAGAGAAATGACTTTAAAATATAGTGAGCCCCATTAGATAGTGTGTGATGGAAATAAACTATGGTTTAATCATAAGATGAGCTTTTTTTTTTTTTTTTTTTTGCATTTCATATATAAAGTCTATAAAACAGAGGGAAAATCCAAAGCAGTTGTAGGCTCTCATAGATGTTCAAGTAAGCACACAATTATTGAAGAATGAAGAGAGTAAAGAATAATTCCTAAATTAATGCTGTTTAATCTGTTAGTTTTGTTTTTTTTTTTCCAGAGAAATTTTGCTAATTTGGGGAAAGTTTCGTTTGTCGCCTTCTAGGCAATGAATGACAAGAAATTTTCAGTGTATTTGTAGTACTGTTAGAAATTAATAATTCATGTTGGTATTATTATTAAATTGCTGTCAGCTGAGGATGACTTATAATCATTTTGCCTAAAGGGACGGATCCTGACAGAATATCTATTTGATTTCAAGGTGACAATTGACTTTTTTGACAATTCATGGATTTTTAAGGATCTATTGATTCATTTTTTGTACCTTCTCTCTCAAGGGGGTGTGCATAGATGCAGGCACATTGTGATAGTCCAGTCACAAAACTTGAAAAGTGTTGTTTGTCCATACATCAAGACTTTTGTGTCGAATTTCACTGAAAATTTCAGTAAAAATATACTATTAAAATGTGCGTTAAATGTGTACTAAAGGTTTCAAAATGGTTCCTCTGTTTTTTGTTGTGCTTGATGTAGAACTATCACTGTCAAGGTGATACACAGTAGCATACCAAGTCAATACTCAACTCTTTCTCAAATAAATTATTACGAAAATCATATAATATTCTAATTTAATTTACAGTATTGTAAGCGCAAAACTGTGTTAACTTATTACTCAAAATATAGATAAAATCAGAAGTTGTTTTGATGTTGATGTCAGATTTTAGAATTATAATGATAGTTAATAATAAAAATATGCTTTTCATGTTTTATATTGACCTCTGATGTTTAGTGTTGCTGGGATTTCTGTAGTTGGACCCAGAGAAACCTCATTCGTTAATTTTAATTCTGGAAGAGTGAATTGCAAAGTAGTGTTCGAAACCTCTGTTCACTGTCACCTGTGTTCAAATGTTTCCATGATGATGAAGTGATGAGGCTGAGTTATTGCAATGCAGGTTGCAAGCTCTCTTCTGAAGATGTCCTATAACAGTATTGTGGGTTATGTTTTTTTTGAGGTCTATTTCTTGTAGCTCATTTAATAGTGCCATTTAGCTTTTACCTTTTTTATAGTCGTTGTAATATTGCAAATATTAAAAAAATGTTAACAAAAATTACACCTCTAATATCACACAGAGGGGGATCTTCGCAATTCTGAGCACACGAGCATTGGCTTCTCATCAGTTTAACATGTAGACTGCCAGGACAACACGTATGTTTATCTGTCATTTCTAACATACCACCTTCAGTTTTACAGTATGGTCCAGAAAATCACTGTACATTGTTATTGCTGTTTGGAAGCCATTCTCTATGCTGCCAATGACACCCAAGACTGACACTGAGAAGCTTGTCTATGGGAAGAATTAAATGCTGTTAAATACCTTTCTCTCTAGAACTGATTACCAGCTTTATATGATGCTCTGGAAAGAGGCTTTGCACTGTACTACAACATTTCAGATTAGCAGGTAGTAACATCCCAAATACTGAAGTCAGTATTGCACAAACTGATACTGATCTCTTGTATAAATAATTTTGACCACTGGGGTCGAAGCCTAACCTCTTTATGTGGCATGCCAAAGAAAGGGGCATTTGTCATTCTGGTGTTTCAAAGAGTGTTTCTGAAAAGCTATCCTGCTCAGGCTCTCTTTTTTACTATAGAAATGCTAGGCAGTTAAATGGATTAATTACCTTTTCAGTGTAATGGAAAAAAGGAATAAGAGTCTTGTCTTTATCTCCTCTGATTTCAGAGGCTGACTAGAGGCTTTTCAGATGCGCATATCCCTTTAATGACTTAATCATCTAATTAGGTGACTTGCAAAGGCTATTGGCAAATGAGCAGAGGGTTGTTTTCTAATTCCCATGTAACTGTTGATAGAGTAAAGGATTCTGGTACAATCTTTGTCCTTTTCCCCCATTCATGATTCTGGACATAGAGAATTAAGATTAAATATGAACAAGGTCTTTGAATAGGAAATATAAACTGGCTAAGAAAGTGTTATTTTTTTTAAGAACTCTTCAACTTTGTAGCAACAAAGTTTGCTTAAAGGTTAGGTTCAAACCACATAAAACAATCCCTCAATTTTGAAGTTGCCTTTTCAATGCTCCTATGTGATACATGTCAAACCTGCTTCAAGACTTCAGTTCAAGTCCTGTTGAGCTCACAGATTTCACTGTATGTTGAAATGTGCACTTAACAAATGGTCTTTACATGTGAATACTGAATCAAATTACAGACTGAGTTATCCAGTGATCATGGGAAAACATTGTTTTCTAAAGGTTAAGTTAAGTAGCCAGGAAAAATGACTTTGTGTCTTACTCAAAGACCTAGTCAACGTTACTGGAATTAGTTAGGGATGTGTGGGCTTCATTATTTGTTGAGTTCAGTATCTACATTGACTTCTGGCATTTCAAACTTATCAATTTCAGTTTTACTGTAAATGCCAGAAGAATGCTGTGCCCTTTGATGTTATTTTGATGCCATTTAGTACTGTGAAAACAACACTTACTTGAGGAGACGTGAAAAAAAATTCTAAACCATCATGCAGCAATATACATGTTAAAATAATTCATAGGTTTTTGAGGTCATACCAGAAGTTGTTCATATGTAAATACAAATATTTTCATATTTCAGAGGCTTACATGAGACTTGTGACTATCTTAGCTCTAGATTCCTTACTAGACCTTTTGAACATTATTTCAAGACATTTCTCTGTGGATCAATGTTGTAAAAGTAAATCCAAATTAAAAAGAGTAAATGTAGTTAAGGAATGACCTTAACTTTGTGTCTGATATTTAATATGCTGACTGTAAATTATGAGTGGAGGGAGTTGTCAAAATTATGGGTTTTCAGGAGACACCAGTAATTGAATTTGAATATACTGAGTGAGTCTATTCACAAGATAAATAGAATTGTACCTTGCATCTTAGAGTTGCAAAGACTTGTAA
The DNA here is from genome assembly GCA_036925125.1 of Oreortyx pictus. Classification (NCBI taxonomy): domain Eukaryota; kingdom Metazoa; phylum Chordata; class Aves; order Galliformes; family Odontophoridae; genus Oreortyx; species Oreortyx pictus. The sequence continues at coordinate 59,137,829 of JAUPFR010000003.1, forward strand.
AGAGAGTAGATAAAACAAGTTTTAGTGAGTTCTCGCATCCAGAATTTCTCCAGTTTGTCCCATCATTCTCCATTCTGGAAGAACGTGACTTTCAATCTTGCTTCACCACAGTATATACAAGTTACCAACTGCAGCCTTTAAACAGGCAAGTTAATGAACATAGGCCACTTCAAAAGTAAGGCCTCAGGTTTATTTTCATGGAAACTACAGCAGATAGAAAGAACACAATAACTGTACCTGATAGAGCAAATTCACAGCTTCAGCAAAGTCTTTTTAACACAGTCACCACCATGAAACTATGCGGTTTCACCAGCAATGAATAAATGCAACTCTTGTAAAAATCTGCACCAGAAGAAGTGACCCACTGTGGCTGTCACCACTGCTGAAATGTACTGCCTAACGTCTCACTCTGCTCACATCCAATGTTTTGTCTCCAAAAATGTTGCACACTCATCAGTGATTGTCAGTGGGTGTCATTTTTTCTGCATGGGAGAATTCAGTGACACTCCTTTGGTTCATTCACATTTCCATTTTAGACGCCATCTTGTCAGACTGCCCTTCTGCTGCTATCTGTTGCAAAGCAACAAAATGTAACAAAGTTGATGGAAAGGTTCATTCTGTACTGTCATGCCGCCAATATCTGCCTCCAATGTCACGGGCCAACATGACAAGATAGGACATAACACTTTCAGAGCAGCCCTCATAGTTTCATCCTTTTGCTTGTCACTCCTTATTCCTCGTTACAGGATTTGCTTATTGGGTATGGTGTCCTAAACAGACTAAAAATTATGGGTTAACAAGGCACTATGTACTCCAATTGAAAATTAACCTGCAACAGAAGAGACAGTTGTACAGTAATACTATTAAACACGTTTTGGACTTGCAACTTGTCCTCCGTCCCTCCCTTCTTCCCTTTCTTCCTTTTAATCCCATCTCTCTTTCTCTTCCTTTTTCCTTCTCTCTCACTCTCTCTTTTTCATTACTTCTCTCTCTCTCTACTTCTTTCTCTTTTTCTTTTCCATACTAAACAGTTTCTATGTAAAACTGATTTTGCCAGAAATGTCTCTAAAATCAGTTTTAGTGTATCTTTTCTACCATTTTCTGTTCTTCTAGAGAATTATTATTCTGAAAATTTTAAATACTATTTATACAATGTATATTTTATTGCTGTGATGAAAACAGTCATTAGTTAGGAAATGGCAAAATTACTTGCTTCATCCTAATTCAGAATTAAAACATTTAAAATATGCATTAAAAAAAAAACAGCTATGAAAGAGAAGCTTCTACATTTGACAAATTTTATCTTGTACTGTTTAGTTGAGAGGGATGAGTTGAGTGATTAGGATGTAGATGGGTCTAATCTATTTTTATTTTGGTGAGTAATGTAAGTCTGCAACTGAAGAAATAATTTAAAAACATTTGAAAAGCTTAGCTGAACTGCTCAGACACATCTGTCCCTCCTCTTTCATTATTGACATCAATGGCTTAGTATACCATTAAAACAAACGCAATTTTAAAAAATATATAAGACCTGACTTCTGTAGTACACTGACTGATGTCCTGTGAATTCCAGCTCAGGCCTCACCAACCATATGGACTCCTACTGAATTGTTCATTAATATTGAATCCAAAAACTGTCAGCGAAACTTAGAGACATCTCTGTCTCTCTGTGCAGGAAGATAGCATATACACTTCAGAGACTGTCAGACCTAGAGGTCTATTTTCATTTGGAATAAATAACTGAGATAACACAACATTTATGCATTAATATTATTATCTGCATTAAAGTCATCTGCATGATCATCTGGGAAGCAATGGTCCAGTAATTTTTATTTCAAGTGTATCACCAGCTGATACCATCTGCTCTTCCATATATCCTCTCCTGATTATGGTCTCTGTCTGAAGTCTCTTTGTCACAAGTGTTGCTTCATACCCTGCAGTTGTTTGTGATTGTATTCTGCTCCCACTTTTTGAAGTAGGGTGGCTCTGTCCTCTCTTGTCCACATATGGCATGAAAGAACAACTCCCCTCTCATGTAATTCAAAACTAGATTTTAATATTGATCGGAGAAGAAATTTTTAAATTTGGTTATTCAAAATAGTGACTTTCTTCTCCAAGAGTTAACAGTAAGAGTTGTTTTCCTGCATTTTTCTCATAGGCAGATTAGTTTAAAACTGATTGCTGAATCATAAAATTGCTTGACTCGGAAGGGATCAAGAAGGATGATGAAGTACAATTTCTGCCTCCATGCAGAACCATCCAATACTCAAACCTACGTCTGGGACCAGTGTCCAAACTCTCCTTGAACTCTGACACTTGGGGCCATGACCACTGCCCTGGGCATCCTGTTCCATGCCCACCATCCTCTGGTGCACACCCTGTCCCTAGCCCACAGCTGCCCCATCCCTGACACAGCTCCATGCTGTTCCCTCGGGCCCTGACACTGTCACAGAAAGCAGAGCTCAGTGCAGCTGCACTGCTCCCTGTGAGAGCTGCAGTCACCATAAGACCTTCCCTCAGCTCCTCCGTTCTGGGCTAAGCCAACCCAAGGACTTCAGGTGCTCTTAATATGTCTTCCATTCTAGAGCTCACCTATTCATGAATCTGAGGAAAGTGCAATATATTAATTTTTCAGCATCTGGTGGAAATAACACCTTCTCGGATCTTGAAAATTATTTAGAAACACAAGTGTTACTCTTCACATTTGGCAGTAATAAGTGAATATCTTCTGGGAAGAAAGACATGTCCCAGTGATCCTCAGACACGCATCATTCCCATGATAGGGAGATGTGTGAGGAAGTCATTTTTAGGCATTTTGTATAACGAGTTGTGCATCAGGGCCTGAGCATGTCAGTAATGCAAAGATGGATAGAAAATAAATCCATCCAAGGCTAATAATTACTCTGTTTCACAAAGTCATTAGGCCAGAAATCTGCATGTAGAATTCTGGGGAAGTACTTCTGTGTCTTCTATTACATATAAAATTTATTCTAAGTACCCATAATTCTCCCTGGCTCTCCATTCACTGTCATTAGAGACTCAGTACTAAGTGAGATGTGCCATTGGTCTGATCAAACATGGTCATTCTAATGTGGTTTTTTTCTACAGATCTATCAACAGTGCTGGGACATCTCAAAAGATACCTAATATAATTTGTCTGCCTGTGGGAAACGTATCTAATATAATAAATTGTCATTACCATATTGTCACAGAGCTAAGTACCACAAGCCCATTTTCATACTTCTTTGTGACTATAAATTTACAACTGGGTATGTCCACAACTCAGTTAAATCACAAGAGTGTGCATTTAACTGTTGTTGTTGTTGTTCTTGTTTTATGAGCAGATTAAAGTAACAGCTCACAAATCCCATTTAATAAAGCAGTAGTTTTAAAACCACTTGCTAAATCTTGGATGATGCTTGAAAAGAGTAAGAAAAAGTGAAGTGTGCCTAAATGAAGATTTCTTTTTTGTGGGGTGCTGGGAGTGACACAAGAGAAACCTGGTCCCCTTTGTCTCCTATTGAAGATCTTCTGACCAGGAGCACTCAGATTTGTTTGGAGGATCTAATATCCGATGTGAAACAAGGAGAGCATGTATTGTTCCTGTCACCAGCGGCTCTATTAGAAACAATTGGTCCTTTTCCAAGGCTACATTGTGCATGATGTAATTCCATTTTCTTCCTGACTGCAGGAAAGGAAAATCAAGTAATTAAATGTGAGAAATCACTGGACAGGGAGGCCCTTTCTGCTTGGGTGAATTTCCCCACACAGTTGCCCGGCCACAACAGTCAGAAGCTGGCCTAGAGAAAGGCAGCACGGCTCCAGACAAAGGCATGACACTGCCCATGAATGCACCGCGTACCAAATACAGTTTGTTGTCAGGAACTGACAAGCCAGCCATGTCCAACTCAAGTGGCCCTGCTTCCCATCAGCTTGAAAAGGCCTGCCAGCCAGGAGGCTTCAGTCACAGTGCTATGCTTTACACTCCCAGTCTCATTGTTCTGGGGCTGCAGGGGCCGGATTGGAGGCATTGTCACAGCACCAGAAGGCTAACAAGGGTTGTGAGACTGGGTGAGGGGGAAATGGGCTGGACATGCAGTAAGGGGTCCTCAGGAAATAGCATCCTGTGGCCAAGAGCAGCCTTGGTCACAAGCATCAGTTCTTCCAGTTTTGTCTTACCAGCTATGTCATGCATAAAATCTTACTGCTGAGAAGCATTTATGTGGGTTTTTCTAATACATTCAGCAGAATTTCAGTGTTATGGATGTGAGTAATAAAACTCTTATCATATAGAGCCCTAACTTTCTGAAAGACTAAAATATCTAAAAGCGAATGAAACCCTGCAAACAGGCAATAAACCTGTGGAGAATTTGAACCCAAAGTTTGGTAGGAGAAATGAAGCCATTTTAGTTCACTTTGATTGCTCTTTTTAATAGGTAGCTTACGAGGAGCATATCACCCATTTTTTATAAATAACTATGTTTGACATTTCAATTTCGTTCTTACAGCTTTTAATACATTTTTTATCTTGTACTCTTCTACAGATAATTTACTTCCCAGTGTTTCTTTGTAATAGCAACCTGAATGGAAAAAAAAGTTCTCATTTATGTGTAAATTTTGTTAACAAACTCATCTGCATAAATCACATTTCTTCCCAAGGATTTTATTGTACAGGAGCTGTTTTTTTCAATAAAGTTAGAACTTTAAAACAGCTTTCAAAATCAACTTGAAAATAAATTACAATGAAAAGAAGATCAGTGCAATAAAACATTTCTATTTTGCCTTTAAAAAAAGAGTAGGAGAAAAAATCAAGGTAAAAATGTTCATTAAGTCCAAGGAAATTTTTAAATATTTATCTGGTTTTTATGGGGTTATGAGGGTTATAAAACATATGATTTCAGCCTTATGCATTTGTTAGTAATTGAAAATTATCTATTACATTTTGTTTAAACATACTTGAAAAGCATTGTATGGGAAAAATAATTCCTTTTACTCATTTGTTCCTCCAGATTTGAGGTATAATATTCATTAATACAGGATAAGTTTCTTTTCTTTGTTTGCAAAGTGACAAACATTTTGTCTCAGTTCAGCATTTTTTGTTGCATCGCCTTCGTAAAAGTCTGTGGAAATATGAACATTCATCATTAAATTCAGATTAAAATTGTATCCAAATGTAAAGCAAATACATTGATATTGTAAGCAAGGATGCTTACTGATCTTGCTGTTCTTGTTCAGAGATTCACTTGTTCTGACTGGAGACAAAAGCTATGGAAATTTGAGGTCATTTTGGAAATGATTTTTTGTTGCATTTAATATTCTGTGTTCCTGCAGTCTTTGAAGGAAATGAATATGTACACAGGACATTACATTTGGACTGGCACTCACTGCTTCAGATTTCTGTTAATTCTCTCTAGAATGCTCTGAACATTGAGCAAAAATGTTAATTATCATTTCCACAGATCTCTTAGAATTATAAGTAAACTGTCCTATCTGTTGTATCAGAAAGGGCAGTATCATTTGTCTGGTGCTCTCACAGTGGTAGGAATGATGGATAATTTGAGAAAATTTCAGATTCAGGTATCCTTTTCTCCTGATCAATCAATAAATAATGCATCAGTCTGAGTGGCAAAACCTTTTCTTCCTGATGAGTGTGGCAGAATATGTACAACTGTATTATATTAAGCATCAAATACTAATTTCCAGTACTGTGGTGAAAACTTTAATTTCATGTTATTTTTACATGCATAAAATACTGTTTAGCTGGTTTGAATATCCTATTATAGTAACCTGTCTTTCCAGTCTATAAATGCACAAAAGTCATAATTGGCTTGTATTAGAGCTTTATTAGAGGCTATACACTCACTTCCTCTGTAGTCTTCAAAGTTCTATCATAATGACTAATTGGAATTAATTCTGCTCCTTGTTTAGTAACAGCTGCATCTGTGCACGGTTAAACTTAACTCTTAAATGCTATGTAGTGTAATTATTTTCTTAATAACATAAAAATATAGGGATTCTACCAACTCTAATTCAGTGTCTCCTTTAGAAAGCAGTTGATCTGTTGGAACTACATATTTAAGAATCTTATTTCTGAGAACTATTCCACCCAAATCAGTGACTCAATTGTGTAAAGCAATAAACATAATAATAATCAATCTGTTAACAAAATTCTGTGTGTTTAGGTCTGACTGGTGTCAGAGGATCAGTAGGTTAACTATGACCATGTTCTAGTTTCTGCAGAAAATGCATGAAGGTTTTGATGGTAATCTAGGTCCAAACTTTGAAAGTCAGGAAACACCGTTCATTGAGTTAGAACTGAGTATGTACCTAGATTTTCAAATATGGTAGCAAATATTGCATTTTGTCTCTTTTTTATAGACTTTCATTATTTTTTACTGTGGCTCTGTGTGTGCATATTGACCGACTACTTTTCCAATGAAGTAAAGATAGAAGGCAGATGTAGAAATGTTTTATTGGAAGACAGATTGGGGTAGTTACCTCCATGAGAAAACATGCAAAACAAACAAACAAACAAACAAACAAACCAGTTTGTATAATCTCACAGAACAGAATAGTAATTAATCAAAAACTAATCACTATTAACAAATTCTAATTTCTCCATGAACAAAACAAGTTCCATTTTTTTTTATAAGCTTCTAAGTGTTTTGGTGAGTTATCTCTAAAATATTTCTTCATAGTTTTAATTTTGTATTTAACCTTTCAAGTGCTTCCAGCTTTCCCTTTCTTCTGTCTCTCCACAACCACATACCATGCAAATGTACATGAATCTTTTCCATATCAAAATAGAATAATAGAATCATAGAATTGTTTGAGTTGGAAGGGACCCTTAGAAGTCATCTAGTCAACTCCCCTGCAATGAAGAGGGTCACCTACAGCTAGTCAGGTTTCTCAGAGACCCATCCTACCTGACCTTGAGTATCTTCAATTTCAAGGACGAGGTATCCACCACCTCTCCAGGAAACCTCTAACATTACTTCACCACCCTTATAATTAAAAACTTCTTTTTTATATCCAGTCTGAATCTCCTCTCCTTTTATTTGAAACCATTTCCTCATGTCCTATCACAACAGACCCTGCTAAAGAGTCTGTTCTCTTCTTTATTATAGCCCCACTTTACATATTGAAAGGCCACTCTCAGGTGTCCCCGAAGCCTTCTCTGCTCCAGTCTGAACAGTTCCAATGCTCAGCCTGTCCTCATGGTGGAAGTTTTTCACCCCTTGGATTGTTCTTTTGGACCTCCTCTGGATGCTCTCTAACAAGTCCATGTCTCTCCTGTACTTAGGACTCCCTATTTGGGCGCAGTACTCCAGGTGAGGTCTCATCAGCATAGAGCAGTGGGGCAAAATGACCTCCCTCAACCTGCTGGCCATGCTTCTTTTGATGCAGCCTGGGATATGGTTGGTTTTTCTGGTCTGTGAGAGCACACTGCTGTCTGGAATGAGAAGAATGGTGTGTGATTCTGTTTTAAATAAAATGAGAGTTTAAATCTATTCCTATTATTCTGAAGTGGCAAATAACAGTAGAAAATAGAAATTTGATGAGAGACTAATGTTTGTCATCTTGTTCATAAAATCCTTTTTAAAAATTTGATAATAGCCAAGTTTTCAAAGTGATGAGACACCTGTGCTTTTCTGCGGTTTAGTGTACTTTGTCATTTGCTTTCTTTTTTTTTTTTTAATTCCTTTCTTTGAATTGAATTTACCTGTATGTCAAAGTGAGGTGCACTTTAGCTCCCTTGCGGCATTGTTTCTTCAGCATCAGCTTCTCTGTTTGCTCTTTGATATACAGAAGCAGATGTGTGTTTTAAACACTGTTCAGCTCTATGTCATTTACAAGACCTGTAATGCCATTCCTAAGCACAAAGAATGTTCACTGTTGCACAAAGGTTAGAATGCCATGAGTGGTGATAAGCTAAAAACCTTTGGAAGAGTGTGAAAGAACTAAGTGAAAAAAAAACAGCCTTGAGGAAATTGAGTTCTACTTATTTTTATAAATACATTATTGAGTAGCATATGTACAGTGAAAGAAATGAAAAATATTCCCTTTTTCAATGTTTACCAGTTATTGCCTAAGCCAGCGTTAAGATTTCCTTTTGTTCCTCAGTATGTGATCTAACTTTAAAAGACCTCGCGTTTTTGATTGAGAATTGTGTGAGTTAAGATACAGTGAGAAAATGAAAGGCAGATGTCTTGCACCTTAAGTCTACCTCTCAGAGCATTTTTTTGTTCAGCACATTCAAGATTCTGACCTTCTTTGACAAAACTTCTTAATTTTCCCACACCTGCAGGTTTGCTGTCTTTTTTTTTTCTTTTCTCAATTCCACAGTAAGTGTAGCTAAAAGAAGCATTCCAGTGTGCATGAATAGAGCACATGGTAGGCAGTTTGGGAACTCATTCATCACAGATCAATAGAATGGCTTGGATAGTGGATGAGATAGCAAACCATTTGATTTATTATTCCCAATGTAATAATACGTGATTTTAAAAGAAATTAAAATGAGAAAACTAAAAATCTTTATGTTATTTATTACTCACTCCAGAAGAAATAAATAAACAATGCCAGATCTTTAAAAATAAAAACAAGTTCTCTGTGTCTATAAAATGTGCTTTTTTCTTGCAAGATGTAAAAATTATATTTTTATAAAATATATTTTTATATAAATTATATTTTTATATATTTATATATAATGATATATATATTTATATATTTTTATAAAATTATATTTTTATAAAATTATATTTTGTTTCAATGTTTTTGCTATAAAGATACTGTTACATACAATTGGGAAAATTAACTCATATTAGACAAGCACAGAAATAAAGACACCACATGTAAAAGGATTTTGCAAATCTCTTTGGCTTCAGTTTGATATTATTGACCGAGTTAGCCCTCTTGTAATAACATTGAAGTTATGGAGCTATAGTATTATAGCAGAGCACACAATTATATCATAACTTAATGTAGTCAGAAATACGTATGAGAAAAAACAGACTAATGACAACCAGTGATTCTTCAGTATAGTAGTTCTTTTTCTTAAATGGAAATGGGTGTCCATAACTTTTTTTTCTAGACTTCAAAAATTCTGGAAAATACAGAGCATGAGTTTGATTCCACTCTTCAAATTACACTTAGTTTTTTAAAAAGGTAGCAGTTAAATATTGCAACAGTACTTCCATAACATTCTGAGCCAAACTTGTTATTATTTTCTGTGGAACGGTGGAACTGAATGCTCTCTCATCTTCATATATGTTTTGGATCAGCAGTGCACCCCTGCACCAGAAAGCAATATATGGAAAGCCAGAAAGCACTCATAAAGAACAGAAACCGTGCCTAATGTTATGCTTAGTTTGTGGTTTTAAACAAACGCATATTATTTTTCATCAAAAATGATATTTAAAAAGAAACTGTTCTAGAATTTCAAAGTGACAGAATTAAATCTTGTGGGAAGGAGGACGAGAAATTCTCTGAAGACAGAGACTAATACTGTGTACCAAAGCTAGCAGATACTAAAATAGATATAACTGTAACGTACCTACCAATTAAAATTTAAATTTTGAAGATTTATTCATTGCATAGAGAAATCTTGAATTTTGAACTTGTGAAAATTATGTTTTTTTGTTGGTTTTTTTTTTATTGTGAGTGACCTCTGAGTAACCTTTGGAATGGAATTTTACCTGAAACTTCCCTGATGCAAATGTTTTTGAAGGCATGACAATGTGTTGGATACTTTTTTATGTTTTTAATTTTTTTCTACAATTGAAAAAAGCACATTTGTCATCATCCTTATTTAATAATTCAAAGTTTTTTCTGTGGGGGAAGGGTTAACGTGTATCTCATAATAAGCTTACTATTTAACCTTTCTTTCATACATCAGTGTTTTCTACTTGATCTCCATGTATTTTTAGTAAAAGGTATTTTTTTTTCAGTTTCGACTATTTATGAATAAAAATGCCACACTACACACATTCAGAAAATATACATAGGACTATAAATATCTAGGATTCAAATCTATCATGAGACTAAGACTTCACAAGGGAAAAATGGTTTTGAATGGTTTCCAGGGGAAATATGTTTAGACTGTTAAGTCTCATATACTGCCTATGTTTGGATTTGCAAGTATGTTGCTGCTATGAGGTTAGCTTGCAACCATCTTTTTCAGTGATGCAGGAGTGGCAACTGCTGCTCTCACTAGTGGTAAAGGCCAGGCACGAGACTAGTAAAATGCTTTTTGAGCTTATTGGCACTTGTGTATGCATATAATGGTTTTGCAGAATGAAAGTATCATAAATATATGCTTCCAAACATGTTAGCACATTGTATGTAATATCACATGAAATTAAAATCTCTTAGTGCTCACGTAGGAAAATGTCCTGTGGCTAAAACTTGGAGTAGAAACTTTTGGCTCATTCTCTGCTGTTAAAACTCATAGCTTACTTAACCTAGACTTTTGGGAAAATATTTCTTCTTTGGTAATTTTCAATTAGTACTCAGCTATTTATAGAGGGAACATAAAAACAGTGTAGTTTCCCTAAATAGCTCAGGAAAAGTCTCCCTGCTTCAGAAATACTTTATGAAATAACAAATGTTTTAAATTTAGCACGATGATGATCATGAGTCTTTCCATCTCATTTCTTTTGGATTCACAAAGTTTTGCACTTGGCAAAACCACAATTTTTCGACATGATCTCCATTATATATGGACTGGCTCTGTATCTTCACAACTAGCACTTGCTAGTCTTCTTCAAATCAAAACACCATCAAATTTAATTAGAAATACTTTGTCAGCTGGCCAAATACTAGTTAACAGTCCTGTTTTGTGGAACTCACATACCAATTTACTTTGACTCCCCGTTACTTTTTTGTCTGACCATACATAATCTGAATGCACAGTTGTCCATTGAAGCTTAAGAGTTGTTTGGATAATTGTATGGGATGGAACTACCTTCTACATCTATAGATGTATAAATGTTTTCATGTTTATAACGACTGTAATTTATTATATATATACCAGATTTTTCTAATGCACATATATAAAGATGAAAAGTGTTTGGAAACTATTTAGGAGCTAGAATAGACTGGAAGTTTAATTTATGTTATGTGAAAATAATTTTAACCATTGTCCAAGATATTGCTTTGTTCTTTGATTTCATTATCAAGTGCATAACACTTTGTGTTGAGTCTAATTTGGCAGAGTTAATTTGTTGGCACACTTGCAGTGTTACTTTTTTTATTTTGGAATCCCTATAATTTATTACAGATTGGTATAAGTAGGATAGTTAATGGTGGTGTCAATAACTATTACACAAGTTTAATTGTGTGAAAAACTACTACTTTAATGTACATCTCTCCTACATATGATACAGCATGTATTCAGTTGATTATTACATATGAACTAAAGAGCAAGTGTTTTTTGTAATGAAACTTGTTCCTGATAATTTCTTTTGTAAGAAAAAAATAGCTGTCTACCTCATTGTTAACTGGTTGTTTACATACAACATCTGTTTACATTAGTATTGTAATTGCTGTGATAATAAGCTCATTGATTTAGTATCTAAGGAAATAATCAGTCAGGACATCACATTTGTCTTGCTTTATTTGACAGCCTATCTTCTACACTGAATAAACAATGTCAATTCTTGCCATTGTTTCAGAGAAATGGAACCACAGAAACAAACCAGCAAACAAAAAACAAGGAAGCCAAACAAATAATAAAATAAAGTAATACCAGAAAGCTCTCTTCTCTTTGCCAGTTATTACTTAAAGAATTTTTGTTGCAACTAACTGATACTGGACAATTTTAATTGCAAGAGTGGCAAAAGGCTAGCATGCATTTGTTTCTTTATTTGATCAGCATTGCAGACTTTTTCTTCACTTGACAGTTAAACATAGAAGTATTAAAACTGAAAACAGTACAAAGACAACTGGGAACATTTGGTTAGCTGAGTCACATAGGAGTTATTCTTTTCTCTAAGCACATCTGTGTGAAAAATGTATCAACAATGACTCGTTAACAGAAGCATTTTACAGGGTAGTAAGACGTCTATGTACTTGGGTTCACTTGCCTAAACCACAGTGGAAGAAAATCATTCATAGGTATTAAAGAACAACCTAATGTAGAGTGTCACATCAACATATCACTTCTTTCTACAGTTTTAGATTTCACAAGCTTTCAAAAATCCATGGTCCATAGGATGAGTTGATGGTTTGAAATCATAGAGGATTAGATTGTTTTTACCCTTTGTGATGTTCAAGCTAGGGAGGAAGACAACACTCTTTCCTTTCTATTTGTACACCACTCATGAAGACAAGTATTTGTTGCAGCGCATATGCCTGCACAGGTTTCTCTGCATGGACTTTATGGTAGATGTAATGGGAGCAGTGAGCAGAAGTCTCATTCCCCAATGGAGATATATCTTTATGTCACTCTTGGCTTACAGATAGCACAACTGAACTTATATACACTAAATCTAATAATACTGCTCTCATTAAGTAGCACCAAGGTGTTTCAAGACCACTTGTTTCAAAGATGTCTTAAAAATACTGGTATTAGTAATCATGTCCTTTACAAAGAAACATATGCATATGTATTATAACCCATGTTGTGTTCTCCAGAAAATGAATTGAAATTTTACCTCACTTAACCTCGGCATCAGAATAGGTTCAGGTGTCTTCACCTCTGCACAGCCTTTGTTTTAATTATGAGTGAGGAGTTACACTTCGGAAGATTCAATAGAAATGAAGATATGTAAAATTCAGCCCTTATGGTACGTTAATTACCTATGCATTAGTTGTATTTACAAGATGGGAGCAACTAAAGACAGGTTGTTCTTTGTTTCCAAACCAGATGCAGAGTAGCAGGAGTGTGGCCTCACAGCTCATCTAAATTCTAAATTCCACCAGGCTGACATCTGCTCCCTTTTGTCTGATTAAGAAATACTGACAAACATTTTTTATTTCTTCTTTTTACATGCTGAAAGTCTTTTTTTTCTGCTCATACCTCCTGAAATTTGAGTTTACACTCAAAAATGAACTCTTCCCATGTGCTGGCTTTAACTGGGTTTGCAGAAAAGGAGATGTTGTTAAACTGGAGAGGCAAAGTGTAGAGAAGTCACACTGTGAGACATAATCATATATGCACTTAGTGACATATCACAAAAAAAAAACAAAAAAAACAATTACAGTTGTAAAATGTACTAATTTTCTCAATAATTCTCCTGGATAGAAGTATTCAAAGGTGTCTCAAAAATGAAGTTCCTTCCTGCCAAGCAAATGAAGTCTATTCAGTTGTGGCACCTGGGGGACTGCTGGCAGAATTCAGAGTAGAAACAGATCCAGACCCTGTTCTGCTCCATATGAAGTAGAAAATCTGCATTTCTGTCTTAACTTGAAGGGCAGTATCTTATGTGTTTTGGTGTTGTTCCACTTCTCAGAAAGAGTTTCAAAAAGACATGATGCTGATGCTGCCAAAAGCACTAAGTTTGAGAAATGTGGCCGCTTATGGCTATTGCCTCAGTTTGGACAATCTGCTGAATTAAATAGTCACTTGTCATTGGGGAGAGATTTTCGAAGGTACTTTTAAATTAAGGATAGCACACTGCCTGTTCTTGTTGCTTTGCACAACTTAACTTGTCCCAATTCCAGTTGAAAATTTATTCTTTCTATAGTATTATTTCATTTTGGACATGAAGAAGTGAAGATTTGGTAAGATGTGAAGAAATATTTTCTTTTTGTCACCATGTTTACATTTTTTTCAATGCTCTTTCCTGAAGTTTTATTATCTAGTGTGATGTATGTGCTTTAGCTATGAACAGACATATCTTCTATGTGGGTAGATTATAATATATTGAATAAATATTTATTTATGCATGAATGCACATATACATATATCTTTTCTGAAACAAATGATATAGATGTCCAAACTAGTACAAGCATTTCAGCAGATTTAAACACACTTATTTCACTTGCAAATTTTTTCACTTTTCTAGAAAATTGTGTCTGCTACACAAATTCAGCATTTACTGGATTTGTACCTAATTAAAATTGTTGCCTTCCTATGACAGGGGGTTTTAGAAATTCAAATGAAAATAAAATATCTGCATGTCTGTATATACTGAATAACTGGCAGTAACTTCAACATGAGTGAAATATGGGTAGCAGTTACTAACTAGAGAGGCTAAGAGTGATCTATATCCAATCTAAAACGTCTAAAAGCATCTATTCTGGTAACAAATAGGTTTTATCTAATGATTTCTGGACATTAAATCTGTGCACTGATATCAAGTTTAACTATATACATATTTTTTAAATTCACCTTTACTCTCTGTACGAAAGAGAACTGGTAGCAGCACAGCCCTAAGAAATGCCTGAAGAACACAATGGGGAAGATCTGTGGGAAAGCAGATCTTCAGGGTAGAAAAAAACGAAGATTCACTGTGTTAGGGGACCAAGTGACAGACCTAAGGGCTTTATCTGCTGCTACCTGAGCAGAAACACTGGAGGGGAATATTATGAAGGTGGATGAGAAAGAAGTTTTCTCCCCCATCCTGAGATATGTTTCAGCTGTAGACATTATGTGTCAGCCACGTGAGAGCCTGTCATTAGTAAGTCACCTCAGTTTTTTATACGTATCTGAGAATAATGCCATTCTCTGGTTATGCCAAATTCTGATTCTCTGCTAGCCTTAGGGAAGGTAGATCTTCTGTCAGGTGAGTATCACTGCTGTTTTTCATCATTGCATATCATCACATAAAAGATAGGAAGATAAGCTTTTACTGATCTGTTAATTTTTCCTGCTCTTTATGTAAGCTTGTTGGATATGATTTTAGATTGTTCTTTTATTCTGAGTATTTATTTCATACCACCTCTTTTTGTGTAGATTCTCCACCTGAGCCATTGCTCACTCATGCACTGAGCTATAGGAAATAAACAGTAAATACCTATTTCTTCAAGTAAATCAGAGGGTGCAAGATATTCTACAATATACCACATTAAATCAAGAGGTTGTGTTATAGAAAATATATTTTTCCATGTACACTGAAGCTCTTATCTGTAGATAGTTTTACAGTTTGAGGACTTTTTTCAAAATTCTAATCCTATGAGATCAAGTGACTTGATGATGATGGATTGTTGAGCATATCTTGAAATGTGATATGTGTTCCATTTTTAAATGAATAATCTATAAGGTAAAAAACTAAAGCTGAAAAATCAGTAGTTAAAAGTGTTTGAAGTAAAGGAACACTTATGGAATGTACTTAACATAAGTGTATTCATATATCACTCACTGGTATGCTAAAATGCTTGAGCACAGATGTGAGCGACCAATCCAAATAGCCATGGGTATTTCAGTCAAACTTTCTGGTTTTGGAACTAGCTGAGGTAAAATTAACAGCATATTTTGCTTCTAACTGCTTTGATTAAAACTTGTTAATAGTTTACATGTCTTATACTTGTGAATAATTTTTAAAGAAAATCACTTTGAATGTCGCAAAAATTTCTTAAAGCTGCTGATGTTATGTTTTATACAAATCAAACACTCCTGAGCTATCACAAATGGCATTATCTATACCTACGTCTTCTGGCTGTTATGGAAACAGTTGTCTACCCTGGTATAAAGGTACTGTTGGGCCCTGCACAAATCAAAGGAACAGTGGAGTTAGAATCAACTTAGACATAGTAATTGTTGTAACTAATGAAAATAGTGCTTCACCTGTGTACTAGACAGCTATGAGAGTGAGTGGTTCGTGAGATGCTGGGTTCCTTCTCCTGAGGAAGGCATGACCTGAAGGAAATACAATTCTGCACTTGTGAAGGAATTTGAGAAAGATGCAAAACACTGCACCGGAGACATTTTGTTTCTCACAGTTCAAGTTCATTGCAGGAGTCCAAACTTGTCCCACAATGTGGAAAATATTACAATATGTTTTTCCCCCTCTGCTACCTTAATTGTCATCATCAAGAGGAGAAAAATGAAAATCTGTGCATTTTGGAGTTTTTGTAGCTTAACCTGCATTTCTCTTCCTTCTTATGTGCTCCTTTTCCTTACAAATACTCACATGCCTTTTGACTTCTGTTTGTTTCACGTTTAAAGTCATTGATTCTGTGGTTTATTCCAGGACAAAACAGAGGATGAGGGATGTCCAAATCTGCTTGTTTAGTGAAAAAAAAAACAAAACAACACAGCTCTGTTTCTGGCTGTCACTCCATCAGAAGTCTTGGAAATTTCACTCTTCCACCCTGTCCTCCCACTTCTATTGAATGAAATGGCAGCAACTGCTTCACCATTAGGATCAATATCCAGGCCATTATGTCAGCAAAAGGAGCAGCAAATCACATTTACGTGGATTGTCAGATTCATTATTATAAGCAGATGGCAGTCCTTGCACTACAATGCAGCTGAGAAAAGACTGACATCATTTCAAATTAAAATCTATAATGCTAATACACATCTCTGACTCTTTGTACAGGCCTAAGTGCATTAATCTTCTGAATGATTTGCCAATGTGTGCAATGCTTTAGGTGCTTTCACTTGAGTGGAGCTAAAGGAGCACTTTTAACTAAGAATGGTTAACATTTATTCATACAGATTGACAAAAGCTAACGTGCAATTTTCTTTACTAGTAGCTCCCTAATAGGAATTAATGAGACATTTTAAAGAGAAAAAGACAAGATCAAAAAGCTATTTTAAGAAGGGTATTAAACACTCAGAAAAAACAACAAAAGCCATTGCTCATGTCTCCTTTCTATAAATTAGTCTTAAAATATTTACTTGTTTAAAAAATAGAGCATTTTGTTAAAAGTGTGTAGAATGGAAATGCCTATATGTGAAATGAAATGTGAAGTGAAAAGAAATGTCACTTGTTAAACCTGTAGAAAAATAAATCAAAACTTTTATGATTGGATCATAATCAAATGTATAAAAAGTGAACATAAATTAAGCCTTTTAATACAGATACAATAAAAAACAATCCATAGTAAAAAGGATTTAAAATACTTGGGGACAGTTTTAACAGCAGTATTTAGATTACTTATCATCACCTTGTCTATAATTTCTTTATTCAGTTTTTAGGGACTTAGGGACTGATTTCTCCATTCCTCTACCTTTCTCCAGAAATTCATATATCTGAGAGAAATAATCTTTAGGAGAATAAAGTACAGACAGAGATTGCTGTCGAGATATGTAGACTAATAGCATAAAACACATGTGCATCCAGAGGAAAGTTTGTATGCCAAGGGGCAGCCCTGTACTTGGCCTGCTTGTGGGATACTGAATAACTTCATAACCATGTCATCACAGTGCTGATTCTGAGCAGAAATAACTTTTCTCTTGGGAAGACTAAGTAAATCAGTAGTAATTTTTTGCTGTTGCGTCTGCTTAGTTTCATGGAACACACAGAAATCATGTAAGCATTTTACCTAAAGAAATTTGTTTCAAAATTAACTACCTAGCCATGAAACTCAGGCATTCTCCTGTCAAAAAAACCTTAAATAAACTATGAGTCATTGTGGAAATGCCTGGCTTTGCTGAAAGGCATATTTCAAGAAAAATAAATGTTTTGACCACATCCAGGTAGAACATGTTGTCCTATTCCTTCTTAACCAGAAATTTAATTTTAGATGAGGAAAGAAGGTACTCAGGTCTACAGTATCTTCCAGTGTATTCTAGTGGCTAAATTTCACAATGTAAACCAATATGTATAACTTTTTTTTTTTTTAATGTATTTTATGTCTCAGGCTAGGCAAAGGAGAGCCTGAATTCTTCTATCTCAGTTTATTCTCAGCCCACTCTTCAGGTCACATTTCTCTTGTGCTTATTCCCTGGATACTGGTACGAGAAGGTCACGATGATATGTAATTTATATTCTGATATGAAAACATGTGTTAGTTGAGATGTGAACTATTTCTTTTTTAAAATATATCACCGACATTGCTGACTTTTTCTGAATTCTTTTGGTGTTAGCGTATCTAAAGCCAGGTATCATAGTAACTCATTCATTTGTTCACCCAACTGACAAAAAATCATTACTTAATACTTCATTTTGTTTTTCACCTGACCAAGTACTATCACATAGTCCGACTTTCACAAACAAGTCTACATATGCATCAGTATAAAACTGCACACTGAACTGATATAAATAATAATTTAATATTGTGCTTCCCAAGAGATTACTTCTGGGTAGGAATTTATTTGTGCTAAATGAATAACTACTTACTGAAAAAAGTAGTTCTACTTTGTAAGTTGTTTTAAAATATGCAGGGTGGGGAGCTGAGCAGTGAGATTCAAATAAAAGTTAATTAAAGACAATTTTATTTTTCAAATTTTAAAAAAGTTATTCAAATGAATTAAACTTGAAAGGATATGTACCTAATTATAGTTTTATGAGTCTGATCTTTCTGAAATCCTTACTCTTTCATGTAAATTTTTTGTGTACTTGAAAATTGCAATTTTTTACAGATATTGAAATTAACTGATTAACATAAAAACCTTAGATCAGTATTAACACTGCAACAATCAGAGGAGAAATGAGTAATAATTCTGAAAAACTAAAAAATCATCAGCTTTTTGAAATGTTGAACATAGCTCATAGTCCTATTTGAATCTTTCAAACCCATTTTTTGTAAACTGTTTTGCTAATAACTGCAGCATTATATCCCTGCCATATCTTTCAGGTTTTTTTTTTTTCTAGGGATTGTTGAGGAAAATAAGCACATCCAACTAATAAATGATGTTGAAGTTTATAGATGTTATTTAAAATGCACAGGTTGAATCTGGTGTTTATTTAAGAGCTTATTTTTCTAACTTAATATTTAAATTGGTTAATTAATAGATAATGGAAATAGATGGGGAATGTGTAATATTTTGCAGAACTTCTCCACAGCAGTCTTGAAATGCTGTTCTCCAAGCCATGGATCTCATTATCACAAATCTTGCTTATGTTCCGTCCCAACTCATCAATGAATTGATTTTTCTTGTGTACATTTCTTGGACTCATTAAGTCGACACCAACATTCTTGACTCTTCAGTTCATTCATCAAATTACTTTAATAACTTCCAAAATACTGCTTCTGAATTAAAGAATCTGAATAGAGTAACTAAGGAGCTTATTTTAAAATTTGGCCTATTTTTCCCAATAGACACTCTGTGACAGATATTTGAACACATAGTATTCAGTAGCAGCTTAACAGTAATGTAAGCATAAATAAGTATTTTTTGTGCACATGGAATAATAGGGCATGCTTGTCCATGGCTGAAGAAGGAAGACACAGCGTTTAGGAGATTCACATGCCTTATATTCAATTTGGGCCTTCAGTATATCCTTTTACTCCACTCCCCCTTTCTTTGCCTACCCTTCAGTTTGTTTTACTGTCTGAAAACTTAAAGAGATATCTACTTAAGGATGCCAAAAGGTCCAGTAAATGGGAGGCAGGCCACTGGGAGACAAAATAGGGAGGTCATTCCGCCTGACCTCCCCATTTTTTCCCACTGAGAAAAATGCTGTCTATCTGGCTTAAGATTGAGAGACAAGGTAGAAAAACAGCAAAAAACAGTATTAACTTAATCTTTTTGATGCAATACTTTCTCCTTGCAAGATGATTTCCTTCATGCTTCAAGTTGATCTTCTGTAGATGTCTTTTTCTTTGAAAATACTAATCTTTCATTTTTGACCATTATTCACCTTCCTGCAGGTTGTGCTTGTGAATGGAAATTCAGTGATTAAGTTCTCTCCAATTTCTATTATTTACAAAGAGAAGATTTTTGACAATTAAATTAAGTTTCCCAGTAGCTGATAGTTTTGTTGGCACTGTTAATCAGATTATGTTTTAAGATGATACACAGTACTTCTATAATTTCTGACTGTTGTTCTAACTTATAGGGAAGGAAATCCTGACCTTTAACCACAGCTACACTGATGGGGAGAAAAAGTGATTCCTTGTATGCACAGATTCTATGAGGAAGTTCCTGAAAGTTTGACCGGAGAAGAAGTTGGGTAAAAGTGTCTGTCTCATTAAAGAAAAGCAGCAGTCGTACTCATCCTACAGGTATTATGCAACTCCTCTTAGTTGACAGATGTCCAGAACATCGTGTCCACTTTGATATCATTTTGTTTTACTGGTCATTAGAAATGAGGAATATGTTCTGTCTTGGGATTGACTGCAAATAAGAAATACTTCTTTGGACAAGTGACAATCCCACTGAAAAAATGAATGGGATTTATCCCTAAAATACATGGTCTAAAGAGGTATTTCAAAGGCCTTTATAGGTTTTAGGTGCATCCTGAATTATTTCCCTTAAAATAGTGTCTATCACACTGAAAATCTCTGCCATTGTTTATTATGAACTTGTAGCAAACTTGTTACGTAATTTACCTATAAAGGGAGGGAAGAGGAGCTCTCCTCAATGTTGTATAATAAAGTCTACTTAAAGCAGGCTAAAGAGGAAGGATCATCATTAAAAAGAAAAAAAACATCCTCTGACAAACATGCATACTCAAATTCAACATGTTTTTATTAGTAGTACCCTTGCTACTTATGGCCTATATTTTTCCTGTAATTAGACTAAAATAAAAAGGACAAATTTTAGACTAAAATCTACTGAACGCTTTCTGGTAATAAAATTTTTGTAACCAAGAAAAAATGTTTTGAAAAATAATACTGAAAATTTCATAGGGTAATACCCATAAGAAAAAATTAGAGAAAGTAGCACTACATGAATTTAAGAACTGGTAAGTAAATGATTTTTGAGTTAGATACTTCTTCCTGTTGTGTATAGTGACTCACTCTCTTGTGTGTAAATTATTCAAGTGACATCAGTCTGTATTCTTGAGTTACGCTGACATCTCTGAGAGGGGGTTCAAGTCCATGATGCTGAGATTAGCAAAACAAAAGAAATCTTCAATATAAAAGTAAAAAGTCTTCTTCAACTGTAATGGTGAAAAGTAATGTTAGCCCAATTATACTTCCAGCCTTGGATTTTAGTCTCAAAGTTTTTTTTCCTGCTTTTTTTTTTAATTGTAGTTTTTTTATTATTTTTTTTATTTACTATTATTTGAAGAAACAAAAATAGTTTTTAAGTACCTAATTTTATAACCTTTTATTGTGCAAACTTGCTGGCACAATAGTGTTAATTAATAGCAAATATGAATCATTTGGAGTTCAATTCTACTTTCAAAAGCAAGAGAAACAAATCTTTAAACATAAAAAATCTACCTAAGTCCATTAAGTGTCAATGCCACTGACAAACCAGTACCAATTCTTAGTTTGTTATAACAGCTATATAACTCACTATTGTTATATCTATATCTATGCTTACTCTGATTCATTATCTCATATATCATACATATATAATATTTTCAATCTTCTCTGAAAATCACTGGAAAAATGAAATCAAATAAACAATAAAACATTAAAACTTCCAAGGAATCCAATAACATATTTCCTATTCTATGTCACTGTACCAACTTAAAAGTAAGTAGTACTTTCGTTTCTTTTGAGGGATGCAACATAGTCATTGATATTACTGAAAAGGTGTAATACAGATAAAAAGTAACATTCTGCTGTTCAGGGAAAAGCATTTCTTAAATGGCAATTTGATTTTACTGTTACTGATTCACTAGATTGCTTCTGTCAAATAAGGGGAGCACAAATGGTGGTGGCTTACCAGCAAAAACACTGCAAATGAGAATGATAGATGTTCTTTAAAGGTAACCATCTGCACTAACTTTAAAAGGTGCTGAATTAGCGATTCTTTTCCTCTTCCTCTTTTTCATTTCTGATACACAAGTACAGAATCTCTAGTGAATGGCAAAGTGGGATGTGGACAAAGGTTTTCCTTTCGAGGAAAGGATGAGCGTGTGTAGAGTGAAAAGTTCATTGTATGATGGATGAGCCAGTGAGTATGAAGGTCACTCTGTCACTGGTACACAAGAGAGGATTATGGGTGACAACAGCTCTAAAGAAATGGTAGATAGATTGTTTACAAAATACAATAACAGAGAGTAGTAAGAAACTTCCCCACCTTTATTACTGTTAAACGACAACTAGGGCAAATAGTCTAAAAGACATTTGTGTATGTTAGGGAACATTTCAAAATTAGGGGTAGTTTGCCTACTTAAAAAGTAAGATATAAGATCACATATTTTCAAGTAAAATTATCAGGAAGAAATAAAGAAATTCTAACTCCAAACCACAAATAAACCAGAAAACTCTCCCCTAGCTCTAAGAACGAACGAACAAACAAACACAAACAAACAACCCCCCCCCACACACACTAGAAATCTCTGACAGTGAAGTTGTTACATTACTTTGAAACTAAACATTAAAAAAAAGACAAAAAATACCAGTTTTACAACATACCTCAAACTACTCTGTATGGAATGAAAATAAAGAAAACTTATTTTAAGTTTAAAATTATGCAAGAGAGCTTTTTATTCTCTTTAACAGATTAACTTTTAAAGGCAGTCAGTTAATGTCATTATGAAAAAATGACTGCAGGCAAAGGTGAATAACTAACATTTCAATGTCCTAGTATTTGCATTTTTTTTCTGCCATCTTAAAAATTATATATATAACAACCTAGGGTTATTATAAAATGTTAATCATTAACATTATAAAACCTAATATTTAATTACAATTCTCAGCCATTTCTGACTTATTTTTCTTTCAAACAAAATAATTTTGGATAACTGACTTTTAAATTGATTAAAATTGGAGCACAGTCAGCATAACATTTAATACAGTAAAATTTCATTATGATTCTGACTTGTTTTAGAAATTCTTCCTTGGAAGTTTGTTATTTTGAAAATTGATGTTCCTTATAAACTTAACCAAATATAATGTATCCAATTTCTGTACAAATGTTTCCCTATACAAAAGTACATAATTTCAAACAAGAAGTCATCATTCATCATTCATTCATACGTATTGTCTTTTCTCCAGCAAAAGTGAAGTATGTTTGTAAAGATTTCCACAGACCAACCAATACGATACTATGCCAGAAACACTGTGCATACATATCAAATGATTGTTCTTGATGGTGGTTTTAAACTGACTTGAAACTGTGATAACAAGCCCTTTCAGATATGCTATTCCTTAAATGAGGCACCCTTCATTTAAGTGAATGTTCGCTATTGCCAAATCTATAAAGCTAAATTGTTTTTTTATAAGGTAGAACCTTACCTGTTGTATAAAGTATGTGCAGTGAGGCTTATAAATGCTCATAAAGGGAAAGTATGGAAGGTAAATGTATCCATTACCTTTTGGAAAAAGGACGATTATTTCAAAGAAAATGCCAGCAGTGGGAGACATATAATAATAATTTAGGAGGAAAAATAAAACTCACTTTTTCCCAGTACCACTATTAATAATACAATTACTTCTTTTATATTAATTAAAACGTGTTTCTTGCTTTCTATGTTTTTTTTAGTTAGCAGCCAAGTATTTTGTACTTTATAGAAAAGACTGGACTTCAACCAAATTGGGAGCAAGCGTGCTTTCGAAAGCTATTGGGGAAACTTTATAATGTAGTGTCTCTTAATGAAGGACAAATTAATTTAATAGATCTCCCTGTAAAACAACATCTGTTGGTAAATTGACTAGTGGGATTGCCGTGGGTAAAATTCACTTTCATGAACTGAATTGACAAAGTTGTTGATTTAGTGAGAAAAGTTAGCCTTTTTACTTTCTAGTAAGATATAAATAAATGACTCAAGTGCTTTTCTCTAAGATGCAGTACTACACGTTCCCACACCTAGATGCGCACATATGAGAATCTCAGGAAAGGAATAAGCCAACTCTCTGCATTCCAAATCTCACCTTTCTACCAATGTTTGGTACCACTTCACAGAGATGGGGACACACAGAAATGAAGTTACTTTCCGTGTACATTGTATGAATTCCTTTTCTGTCAAATGAACTCAAAACCTGAGGTGTTTGTTCTACATCAGTGTCCCTACAGGACAGTATTGTGCAGGCCTCTTCAGATACCGAGCTTTGCCAAATAAATCAGATTATGGGAAGCAGGATATTCTATTCTACTGATGAGAAGTCTCTGGTAATTACATTTCTAAATCTACAGTAGATAGTGGTACACAACTTCTTTTCAATGTTTTATTTCTGAAACACAGTATCTCATCCATATTTAGATGCATTTGAGATGAGGAGCCATGAGAAATTCTTCAGGCATTTCCCATGAAGTCCAAATAACAATTGAGAGACTTCCTTTTCAGATAAATTTAAAAAAACATAGGTAGTATTAGTTTTCTTAGTTCTCCACTCCTTTTAGGGATTTCTAAAACAATCATTTTGGTTATCTAATTTGGTTTCATGCAAAACAAAGATTATAGGACTACCCAAAGGTCATTTCTCTTTGAACTAGAACACTTTTTGGAAAAGAAATCCAACTTCAGCTTTTCCCTCAGGGAGAATATCACACGTTCTTTTGTGAGCTTTAATTTATCTTCCTAAATAGGTTTTAGGGTAACTCGATAACTCATTAACTGTGTTAATTCTGGGGATAAGAATAATTAACAACAGACAAAGAGAATGCTGAGGTACTTAACAACTTTTTTCCCTCATAACTTTCCTCAAACATTTGGTTTGGTAGGAAGGGATTGGGGAAGCAATGTCCCTCCCACTATAAGTGAAGATCAGGTTCATGACCACCTGAGGAATCTGAACATCCACAAATCTATGGGTCCCGATGAGATCAGTCCCAGAGTCCTAAGGGAATTGGCTGAAGTGGTTACCAAGCCATGCTCTATGATATTTCAAAAGTTGTGGCAATCAGATTAAGTCCCTGGCAACTGGAAAAAAGGTAACATCATGCCCATTTTTTAAAAAGGGTAAAAATGATCCTAGGAACTACCAACCTTTCAGTTTTACCTCGGTGCCAGGGAAGATAATAGAACAGCTTCTCCTGGAAGCTATGCATATGCACATGGAATGCAGGGAGGTCATATGGGAGAACCAGCATGACTTTGCCGATGACAAATCCTGTTTGACCAGCCTAGTGGCCTTCTGTGATGGTGTCACTGCATCAATGGACAAGGGAAGAGCCGCTGTTGTCATCTAGCTCAACTTCAGTAAGGCCTTTGACAAAGTGAATTTTGTAGGTAGACTGTTTGATGGATGAAGAACTGGCTGCAGGATTGAGTCCAGAGAACAGTGGTCAATGGCTCAGTGTCTGGATGGAGACTGGTTTTGAGTGGTGTTCCCCAGGGATCAGTGCTGGGGCCAATACTCTTTAGTATCTTCAACAATGACATTGACAGTGGGGTGGAGTGGATCTTCAGCAGGTTTGCTCATGACACAAAGCTGTGAGTAGAGGTTGACACACCAGAGGGACGAGATGCCATCTAGAGGGACTCAGACAGGCTAGATCAGTGGTCCCAGGTGGAGTTCATGAGGTTCAGCAAATCCAAATGCAAGACTGACCTTGGTCAAGACAACCTCCATTGCCGGTACAAGCTGCAGGATGAAAGGATTGAGTGCAGCCCTACCAAAATAGACCTGGGAGTACTAGCAGATGGGTAACTGGACATGAACCAGCAATGTACCCTTGCAAACCAGAAATCCAGCTGTGTTCTGGGCTGCATCAAAAGAAATGTGGCTAGCAGGTCAAGAGAGGTGTTCCTCCTCCTCTACTCTGCTCTAGTGAGGCCTCGTCTGGAGTGCTGCATCCAGACGGGCCACCTGATTTAGCTGTGGTGTGCCTGATGATTGCAGGGTTGTTGGACTAGATGGACTTCAGAGGTCCCTTCCAACTCTAAGGATTCTATGATTCTATAATTGTATGAATCTATAATTCATTTAATCCCACAGACCTTCTAAAAGTTGTTTCCCTGTGTTATCCTGTGAGCTTCAACAGGCAGCATAATTAATGCCAATATCATGAGCCTGAGCACCACCATATCCGTTGTCCCCTTCACTTTGTTTTATAATCTAGCAAAGTGGCAACATTACAGAATCTTAAACTGGTCAGTAAGAGTTTTTTTCTTTATTTACACTCCTATGGCATGTGATTCTCTCTGAAATATCAAGAAAAACGTTTCCCTTCCCTTCCCTTCCCTTCCCTTCCCTTCCCTTCCCTTCCCTTCCCTTCCCTTCCCTTCCCTTCCCTTCCCTTCCCTTCCCTTCCCTTCCCTTCCCTTCCCTTCCCTTCCCTTCCCTTCCCTTCCCTTCCCTTCCCTTCCCTTCCCTTCCCTTCCCTTCCCTTCCCTTCCCTTCCCTTCCCTTCCCTTCCCTTCCCTTCCCTTCCCTTCCCTTAAAAAAATAAAATCATTTAACTATACACTGTCTAAAACTGAAGTGCAAACCACAAGCAAAATTAAAGGAAATGTGACATTTCAAATGGAATATTGATGTCTAAATGTTTCAGTTTGGACAGTGGAAGCATTTACGCAATTGCACCCAGTAAAATTTCTCCTTAGCAGTGCTAATGGTAATTGACTACTCAATTGGAAAGACTTCTAGCTGGTGTAAGACAAATGTCAGGGAGATTAAAACTCTCTCAAATGTGATGAAAATCCTCAATCTTATAGAGGAAGGAAGTTAGAGGAAATAAACCAGATATCCTAATGGCATATGAAGCATGAAGTTCTTAATACACTCAGAGTGTTCATTTTACCCCAATCTCTGTTTCAGAGGAGCATTTCATTCTTCCACTTGGTAAATATATTTTTTATGTATTTATTAGTGACCCTCCCTGTGTTATTTACCTTTCCATCACATGAAGGGCTAACGTATTATGGTTACACATTATCTCTTCCAGTGGGAATTCGCTGCCTGCATTATTTTGCTGAGGGGTTGTTGATGCCTAGTTCAGAGATGCCAAGATCAGCACCCGACCAGACACCCAGGAAACTGCAGTGAGTCACAAGCTGGCTTCAGAGGGCAGTTGCCCCTGTTACCTCAACCAGAACTTCACAATTTCCTATTGAGGAGCCTTTTCAGAGCACACTGACAGGAGTGGCAGACAGGGTAATGAAAGACAAATTCCATAACGCAAAAGGCAGAGGCGCTGACAATGAGATCAGAGAGCTGACCCCTGACCCAGTCAGCGTTTTCTTTTCTCTCCCTCTTCTTCCCTCTCTCTTTCTCAGTTTACTGTTTCAGGTTTGCTTATTATAGGGAGCAGTTTCAACTGTGACCCTGAGCCCATTATTGCTTTGGCTTTTCCCCTCCCCTCCAACAATTGTTTGGAAAATGGCCCCAACAACGTGGAAAAGATGCTGATAAGTAGAGAAAAGAGAGGTTAATGAGAAAAGCTCAGAGCTGCTTGCAGTAAGGAGTGAAGGGAATGAAAGGAAGAGTAGCATTTTCAGTGCTGGTGCTAACAAGAAAGATTAGAGCAAGTCTTCCCTGCGCATTTATTTGTGTAGGGGCTGTGTGTATGAGTGTGATGAAGTCTGCCACTTTCTGTCAGCCACTTTCACCAGGAAGATCAGATGAGCTATCATTTCTTTTACTTCAGTAATTCAGGGTATTGAGCTGCAACACCAAGATATGAAATATGTTTTTACATTGCTTTTCAGCCTTGTCCTGCAGATGCTCGTTCATTACATAAAACAAGTCACGGTCAATTCTGTCTCTGATTTATATCATGGAAAATGAAAAATATATTGGTTGATCCTAAGAATGGCAAAACTGGCATTCTACTGGACCTAACATCTCATTTTTGAGGTATCTAACTTCTCCAGTCCTATAAACTTCTAGGACATGCTGTCTCTGACGCATTTAAAACCTACAGCTTTTTTTCCCACTTTGAAGTATTTTACTTGAAAAAAAAAAAAAGAATAAGGACAGTCCAAGTGGAGAAGTTTCCTGGCCAATTCTAAGTAATGCAAATCTTAAAATATATCTTTCAAATATTTTCCTTCTTTTGTCTTCTCCAGAAGGTTTTTCTACTTTTAGAATTCTCTTCACCTCCTCTCTGAGATGAACCTGCATACCAATTTTCAATTTGTGTCACTAATATTCAGCTAATTGCATCTTCACTCAAAAATTTACAATATGGAAATAGTGAGGAGGTCTTTTTCATGTTTAAGATACGTCTTATGGCTTCCTAAATGGAAATAATTGAGAAACTGACTTAGACAAAAACTAGAATGAATTCTTATTTGATAAGGACACTGAAGACAGTATCAGACTAAGATTTTAAAATTTGAAGAAACTGCTTCTGCTTGTGGACATGAAGCCCTAGATATTAATAATAATAATAATAATAAAATGTACACTATTAGATGTATTGGTATATACTCACCAGGAATATGGAGCTTTAATATCGACAAACTACATGTTACCTGAAGCCAGACAGGAAGGATGGAGAACAAAAATACTCCAATGGAGAGTATTTTTTCTTCCTTTTTTTTTGTTTTTTTTTGCTCCCTTTTTTGTTTCACCAGGTTAGAACATTGCAAGGGTTTGGACGCTAGATGAATTTTGTACTGATGAAGTATATCTCTTTTGTATGAATAATGGAAGTGGAAAAACACTGCCTTTTTTGGAAGATATTCCCTGCCAAAGCTGGCCTGGAAAAGTATAGAAATAAGACAGGCTACAGTAGCTTCTCAGTTCTGTAGACAAACAAGTTCAGAGACTCAATATTTTAGGTGCTATCTACCTATACATAAAAATATGATCCTTTTCCAGGAAGATTTACAATGAAAAAAAAAATTGTTTCTTAAAAATCTTCCTTATTCTGTTGAAATGTTTTAATTACATCACTCCAAACCTTCTCGTAGTACTGCAATCTTTACTAGGAAGATTTTGTTATTAATAAAATTTTATTATACTGCCTCATTGAGACTACATAGAAGAAGCTTGAAGAGTCAACTAAATCTGACCTTCCTTTGTCTTTTTCTCTATCTTGCATTATTATTAGAAATAAATTGGATATGGAAAATACCCTTTCTTAAGGCATCATATCCCTTTGAGAGTAATTTTTTTCTCTGGTCAATAAATATTTTTGTTTCTCTTACAGGACATTTATCAGGTTCAAGTGTGTTTTCCTTCTTTTGCAAAGGACCACAAATCAAATCAAATATCACTATGTACCCAGGGATTGCCAGTGACTCATGCTGAACCTTATTATTGGTACTCTGTCTTAAACTGGCCTCTCCCATACTAAAGTAACCCTATTAGTATAGTGTTTTAAAGCAGGCCATTGGATAAGGGAATAAAGATGGAACTTTTAAATTATTAATACCAAAAAAAGTCTCCAATATCATATCATTTCAACAAAGAAAGCAATTTGCTATGGTGAAATGGGCATTAATTGAAAGGTTGACCTTCATTCAGCACAGCTTAGACAAGATCAGCAGAATGGAGGCACTGGCGGGCTACAGATCTCCAGAGGGCCTCCAGCTTCTTGTTGCGATGCTTTGGATGAGGCTCTGCATTCTGCCTCACTTCAGGGACTTGTTAAACTGCTGAAATTTGTGAAGTGAGGAAAAGAGCACTATTTGTACACAAGCTTCTGGCATGTTTCAAAACAGGGGGCCAGCAGGGTCATACCTTTCAGCATCGACCTGTGAGCTTGCTTGCCTTGCATTCCCACTGCATCAGTCAGAGTGGGAAGCCATGTGAGGGTAGGAAGATAATCCTGCTAGAGACCCCACGGCACCTAAATTTGTATTTTCTCTTGATTTGATATCATCAAATTAAGCAGATAAGTTTGTCCAGTGTTTACTACAGGTACTGACAAGCACCTGTGGATTTAGAAACCAGGAAAAATCATACTTCTATAAACATATTTTACCGTAGAAAATAAATGTACCAAATCCTAATTTTGAAACTTGAATATTTTTTTCCAAAGAAAAACAAAATATGTGCAAGACTTTATCCTACTTCAAGGATAGTGAAAATAGAAATAGAATGAAATTTTTGGAATACCTCTCTGTCATTTGTTGGATAAACAGGCTTTTCCATGCATGTTTAATTATTAACCAGTGGTTACTTCACATATATGAAGTCTGATTATGTCATAGTCATATCAAAATAATCCTTTTCTGATTCTACACCTCTCGAGAAGGTGTCAACTGAGCAAATAACAGAGCTCCACCTGACTGATGAAACTGTTGACGTTGCAAAGAAGCTAAACATAGGGTGTCTGTATATCACTTTTCTGCTAGAAGCAGATAATGATTTGAAAAACTTGAGCAAGAAAGAATTATTATGTTATGGTAAATGTGTTGAATATGTTCAAACAGACTAACAAAGGATATAAAGTATATATAAAGTATAAAGTTGTGCTCCAAAACTTCAGTGGCAAATGCAGCTTGTAGTAGTTCAGTGACATCCTAGTCTGCATCAGAAGTAGTGTGGCCAGCAGGAATACAGAAGTGATTATTTCTCTGGTACACAGCACTTGTGAGACTGCACCTCAAGTATTATGTTCATTTTGGGTCCCTCACTGCAGGAAGTGTCTTGAGTTTCCCACAGATATCTGCAGAGGAGAGAACAAAGGTGGTGAAGGAACTAGAAACCAAGATATACAAGAAGTGAGTGAGGGAACTGTGTCTCTGGAGAAAAGGACTATGAGAGGAGACCTCATCACTCCCTAAAACTCCAAAGAAGGTTGCAGTGAGGTGTGTGCATGTCTCTTCTCTCAGGTGACAAGATTTGAGACAGTGGGCTGAAGTAGTGCCAGAGGAGGTTTAGATTTGATATCAGGAAGAATTTCTTCATGGAAAGGGTGTTTAGGTATTGCAACAGGCTGCCCCTGACACGAACTCACAGTTCCTGGAGATATTTAAGGGATTTGTGGATGTGGTGCTTACGGACATGTTTTAATGACAAACAGGTCCAAAGGTGATTGGACCTGATGATCTTGAAAGTCTATTCCAACGTGAATGATTTTGTGATTCCCTGGTTTTGAAAACAGTATACATATGTAGCATAATTTATTTAAATAAGATAAACAGGTCCACACATCTTCTTGAGAAGACTTTTGTTCTTCTGTGCTTACAAGAACATATAGAGATACTCTTTGTACAAAACCACAGAATAAAAACTCAGTGTTAAGTGGAAACACTGAGGGTGGTTGAGTGAAGTTAACTTTCAGAGCTTCTATTATCACTGCAAGTTAACACATCGGTTTAATGCAGATAAACATAAATTAGTCTATTATTGGTTACTTGCTTATTTTTTTCTGGCCAAATCAAAATAAAATAGACTAAAAAACTTTGGCAAAGTGATTAGAAAACTTTGTTTAATCCAGATCAAAAATATGCATGCATGTGAAAAAAAGCTGTATTGTTGATTGTTTGGGGACAGATTTGTTACCAATGACAGAAGTCTGGAATTCAAGATGATAGTATTTGCAAAATGTCAGACAATCTCTACTGCATATTAAGCAGAAACAGGATTCGTGACAATATTCTTGAAACACACTGTAGTCAAGATGACAGAATTAGGTAAACTATTAATTTTTGTGATGTTCTGTCACAGCTAGTTTATGGCATGGCATCATAATACAAGTGGGAATGGAAAAAAGTTAATTTTGAAACCTGAAGAAAAATGGTACAACTCATCAATTAAAACTGTGGGGAAAATGGATAGTTCAGGTTTTTGTGCAATATCTGGAAATAATATATTCAGAGATTGGTACTTGTTGGAACATATGTGTACTTTTCTGGTGGACTGATGGACTTTGTTTCTATTGCTTCTACTGACTAGAAATTGCTTTTTAAAGTCAAATGAAACTAAAACATACTTCTCTCATTTGCTGGAAAAGTGGAAGTAAGTGAAAATGGTAGATAAACTACAGTGGTTTAAATTTCTCTGTACTGATTAAATCACAGAACTGTAGGGTTTGGAAGGAACCTCTAGAGATCACTTAGCCCAACCACCTGCCAAAGCAGCTCCCTCGACCAGGTTGCACAGGTAGGAGTCCAGGCAGGACTTGAACATCTCCAGAGAAGGAGACTCCATAGCTTCTCTGAGCAGCCTCCAGTGCTGCATCGTCCTTACTGTGAAGAAGTTCTTACACACATTTGTGCTGAAGAAGGGTAGGCAGGCAGGGGGTATGCCCTTGACACTGAGCCAGTTGTGAGATCTGTCTGACTGTGACAGGGCAGAGAGACCACCACTTTCTGAGGGTATCTCCCTGGCACCTTTCAGCATGCCATTGAGTCACTCCACCAGTCAGAATTTTTAGAAATACAATTTACAGAGTAATCAATTTATACTTTTAGTACTCTATTGTAGTACAGAATTAGGAAGGAGTGTAGATGAGGTTGGACAGTTCACATAATGAAGCAGTAGAGTAGAATAGAAAAATAGTAAGAAGCCTGTGCTGCTCTGACTGACCTCACAATGGAGAAGGCAAATGGAGTCCTGCATTCCTCCGCTGAGGGTACTACAACAACATCTAGTGCATCCTTGAGCAAGCTTTCTGATCTTTCTGATGGAGTGAGAAGTGTAAATTGCTATACTTCTTTTAAAGGCAAAGAACCCTCCTGTTTACTCTTTTGGGTGTTATGTAGACAAAAGCAAGGCAGAGCATTACTTTTTCACCTTACCTCCTTATTTCAATTTTACCTTTCTCCTATATCTCCTATACAGATTGTTCTACTGGCAACATACTTTATGAGTTTTTGTCCTAATGCTGTATTGGGGACCCACATTATCTTCCCTACATTCTTCCTAGAAATGGTTCAATGAAGGGTAAGATCAGAAGCTTTATTCCTTTTCCTTCTAGAACAGCCTTGACAGAAAGGGTGGTTAGGTACTGGAAGAGGATGCCCAGGGAATTGATAGAGTTACCATCCTTGGAAGTTGTCATGGTTTTATTTAAGAGATGTGTAGATATAGCACTAAAGTACATAGTTTAATGGTGGACTTGGTAGTGTTAGATGATGGTTGGACTGGATGATCTTAAAGGACCTTTTCCGATCTAAATGATGCTTTGATTCTGACTCTGTATAGCTTGCAAACTTTAGAATAAAATAAGACTGCCTTCAGTTCTGATCATTATGCACAATGCTCTTCTGTACAGTTCATACTACAGGTGAGGTCTAAGTTCTTGCTGGCTTGTAAGCAGTATAGAAATGATTTAGTAATAGTATGATTATTATGATCTAGTAATAGCATGATTTAGTAGTAGTAATAACTGTAAACACAGAATGTGTGCAGTTCTAAATAAAATCATGAATGTATGCAGTCTTTTCATAACAATGTCAGTTAATTGGAGATGTGTAGTCCCACTTCCTTCTGTGAATGAAAAAGTGAGCATATATTATCTGTTTCTTGAAAAAATTTTATCTGTTTTCTATACTGAGAAGCTAATGTAATGCTAATTAATGCTTTATCATTTCATATAATAGATATATCTTCTTTTATGGACATATATACGTGCTATAGAATCAATGTTTTGCCTACTTCTTTCATTTTTTATAGCCTGTCTTTATTCTTTTTCTTGTCTTCATATATTGCATTTCTGACTTGGTCTACTATGTAGAATAGTGGCTTGTGAGATGCAGATAGACCACTTCTGAAACTAACTGACTGTGTTTTTTCTTAGAGTCTATCTTGCATCTCTACTCTGAATTAAGCAAGTAATTATGTCCCCTGGAAGTTGAAAACTATTATTATAAATGGATATTCTTAAAGCATGGGTAAAATTCATAGTGTTTTCTAGACAGCATCTTATTTTATTTTATTTTGACTTGTTCCCAGTGAACTAGAAAAATGATTACTATACTTTGCCAGTGACATTCAGTCAGCTGATCATGGTTCTTGAGGTATTTGTGACAAAAAGGAATGAAACCAGATCTAAAGTGTCTAGGCAGTATCTTAGCAGTATAGAATCAGAACCATAGGCTATCCTGAGCTGGAAGTGACCTACAAGGAACATGAAGTCAGTTCCTAATGGAAGATTACACTTTTCCTCTTCTAAGCTCTTTGCTGTGCTCTGTCTTGAATAGCCTCTCAGTGTGCTTGGAGTTTTCCTAAAAATATGCCTGCACAAAGCATGGTGCACAAAACTACTCTGGTAAGCCATCAGAAACCTTGTTAACAGCTCTGTGGAAAAATGGTTCATATTGCTTTTATTATTTTAATATTATCACGTTACCATATTACAGTAATAACTTCTGTTCTCAGATTTTTTGTCTTGGTAATAAACATTTAGGATTAGTAAGAAGTAATAAGATAACTGCTCTTAGTTGTTGTGGTTATTGTTTTTTTTTTTTATTAATTTCTCCCACAGCAAACTATTTCTTTCACTCTCCTATATGCGTCTACAAACCAGAAATAAAAGTGTGCCTTTTCCCATTAAGGAATTGAAAAAGCATTTGTCATAATACTGTATGCAAACACAGCTTAAAAAAGCCTGATAATGTGAAAAAACTTGCACAAATGTGAATATACTGGTAATTTAACAGGATTATGCATTTCTGCAACTATTACTTCACATGAACAAGACCAGCACAGTGAGTCCCAAACTCATAAAGCGCATTTAATAAGTTAATAATTTCTCTTTAACCTATCAGGAACAGATACTGTGTGAAAAACCAAGAAAATCTTTCTGTCTCTTCTTATGGCCTTCTGTTTCCCTGTAGACTCTGAGTGCTGTCAGCTTTGAGCTGGTTCATGTGGTTTTCAGTTGAGAAGGAGATGCAGGGCGTCAGCCAGCTGTAAAGACAACTATACCATCCTCTCACAGGCTGTGCTTCTGAATGTGGAAAAATATGGCCAACAGAAAGAGAAAGAAAGTGCCCAGCTCTCCTGCTACTACTACTCAGTAAACCTCAGACTTAGTGCAGGAGCAAACATTCATGTGGGCCTATAAAGTATTTTTATCTAAGATGATTCATTTATTTATGATTTAATCATCAACTGTCCAGCTGCAAGTCTAAGCCTTTGCTTTCAACTCTATAGTTCTGCTTTACTTTGTTTTAGGTAAACTTTCACAAAACTACCATTAGATAATCAAGAGACAAAATTTAGTTAAATGTCAATTATTTATCTTAAATTGAAGTTAGCATGTGAGGCTCTTATTCATTTAGTAAATCATCACATGGTTGTTGGTCTTCAGCTGTACCAAGTCTGTACTTCTCACCATTTAAAGACTCCTAATTGAAACATAAGTTAATGAAGAATTAAAAATAAAACTGATTATTACAGAATCAAACCCACTTAAGGAGTCTTTCCCTAATTGGCTAATGATTCTTCTGACAAAGTTTAAGAAAGAAAAGCTAAAATTATTATTTTCAATCAGTGTCTCCTTTTGGCCTTCATTTTCTTTCATTCTTTTTTTCATGACCTTTTGAAGACTCAGGAGGAAAGATCTGCATTTAACCTGTGGTTCTTCCCAGTTCCACAGTATGCTTTATAAATCTCTGAGTTTCTCATACTGTGTTCCCTACTGTATAAAGTAAAGTGGAAATTTACTACTGTAGAGGTCATTACCGAGATTTATTGATCTGAAAGGATAATATTTTCTTATTTCACTTTGGAATAATCTATTCTCTTTTCTTCTTCTTCTGTTTTTCAAGTTCACAGAAAATGTCTGTATTTGTTTCCATGTTGTAGTTCAAAGCCTCTTTTTTAAATTTTAGTACGGACACTTCTCTGCAGGCTTTCCCTTAGGCTTGAATTGGGTTTGTTGTTCCTGAAATTTCTTCAGCAGTTCTTTTTAATATCATGCCAGCTTGGAATTGAATTGCTTTTCACCTCTGGCTTCTGTGACATGAAAAATATACATTTCTGTGTTCTGAAAATAAGAGAGAGTCACTACTTTGGCATTTAATGAGTACAGACCTACCAGTTGGGCAGACAAAAATCTTTACAGCAGTGATTTTTTGCCATGTCTTTTAAAAACTAATTTTTGATGTTTCCTACTGAGTAATTAAATATACTTTAGGAAAAGCTTATTTTCTCAAATTTTGTGGTTTTTTTTTTTCTTTTTCAGTCATAGAGTGTATATTTTTCAGAGAGGGTGAGCATTGCATAAAACAGACAACATTTTAATATATATGTCATCCCATTTGTGAAATACTTGATAAGAGTTAAACCTCAACAAATGATTTGTCCTTTAAATACCTAATCTAAAACTAAATTTCTATACTTAGATAATTAAATAGGAGGATGAATGTTGTTCCGGGAAAAGAGATAGTCAGTCCTTTTTGTTGAAAAACACATTGTCAAACTGACATTTGTAACTTCTTTGGGAATCCATATTGATCATAACTGTGGTGTGCTTGCTCTTATTTATAACCATCTGGAGTTTGACTGTTTAACTGGGTTGTCAAAAAACTTCTTTACCTATTTCATAACTTACTGAGATTTGTTAACTGCTGTTTATCTATCTCCTCCACTGATTTGTGAACCTGAGCCCTTGCTACTGGTTTCCTAATATAAATATCCTCTCTTTTGTCCTTTAAGACACACAGAAATAACATTTCTCATGTTGAGTTCATTTTTGATCTGTATAAGTTTTGTCTTTTAGGCTGGAGATGTGCAACTTGAGTGGACTCTGGAGTATAGAGCCTGTTTGAATTTGACAGATCTTTGCTCAGAGGTCCATCCCAATGGATCTGATAAGATGCAGCACACAGAAGAACTGCTATGGCCATATTGAGCCATACTGAAATGATTACTTTGAGTTGCTCTGCTTGCAAATTTATTTCATTTAGTTCAGCTTGCTTCACTTATAAATCTAAAGTGACATAAAATCTTTGTCACTACAAATCAAATTATTCCAATCTTAAAAATGAAATGTTGTTTTGACTTTTAAAATATAGGCAAAGTTCTGTTTTCTGGAAATCAGTTTTTAACATACAGTAGTTAAAGTAATGAATAGTGAGAGGATTCTATGATTCATTAACTAACCCATCTCCTTGTTAAATTAATTGTTTACAGAAGTAAAACAACTGTATTTTGCCTTCTAGCCACACATATGGAGAGTTATTTCTTCAACAAACTCATTTCCTGTAACTTGTTACTTCTTAAACATTCAGTACAGGTTGCTATCTCATTTCATTTCATGTCTTTTAGTCTCACTTTGTGCGCTGGTGTTTTTTAAGCTGGGGTTTTATAGTGTATGGCTTGGTTTTAATTATAGAGAGTTTAAACACAATGTGGCCATTATGGTCTTATAAGACACATACTTTCTCAAGGATCCTGTTTGTCAAGTTAGTCTCCCATTTGTTTTCATCTTCCCACTTCAGTTCTGCTACAGTCTTTGATATCTTTTCCCCTTAATATCCTTTTTTGGTATCATACATAAGGTCAGACAATAGCAAAATTGTTCCTGACAGGAGAAAAAGTCTGTTTTTTAGTCTTCAGTGTAGGTTACTATCCAGTTTCTCAGAACCTACAGTCAGAAATGCAACATGAATCTTCTCTACTATGTCTCTTGTCTGTTTTTAAAGATCAGAATTATGTAAGTTCTATTGGGTTCAACTCCTTTTTCACCTAGCTCACTATTTCACCTCCAGCAGTGCTGATATGAGAAACTCTGGGGAGCTTATGAGACTGATTCATTGCCCGTTTGTCTTATCCCAGCTCCCCAGTATCCACAGTATTGAGGTAGGACTGGTTGATAAATTACTTTCTATTTCTCTAGTATTCGAGAATGTGTATGTTTTTCCTGAATTTCTTTCTCTCGTCTGTTAGTAACAGTGATCTTCATTAACACAGCTGTGTAAATATTTTTGTTTGTTTGTTTGTTTGTTTTTCCTGTAGAATTTACTACTTTCAATCAGGGCAATTAACAAACATGAATGAATTTCTCATCTCCAGAACCCCATTTATTTTGATAAATTTTGGACTTCCAATAGCATTCCACCAGAATGCAAAATACTATGGCCCATCAGTAGCAAAGTGTTCACTCAGTAATTCCTTTGCTGGGAAGCTTCCTCAGAATCTGTTTGAGAGTGATAGTAATTATTTTCTTTGCATCTTGCACAGCTCTTGTGGCATCATTCTTTAGAGTTGCCTGCTATTTGCAGTCATAGCAGTTTCAGTCTTTGTGTCTATTCAGACTTGATATAATAGTCTGGTTCGCCTCTTTCCTAACATTTTCTTCCACAGTAAGAAAACCACATAGAATTTGATGATCAGGTTCATTTTGTATTAGAACATCCCTGTGACCAGGAAGAATTTCATTCATACATATCGATCAGCATGCACCACAAGATATGGCAGAGACACTTCACAGCTAAGATATTCATCTTAGTCTAGAAAACTTCATTTGACATAATGGAAAATGCTTTTTCCTTGGCTATCTAAGGTGGTACATCCTCAGTCACTATCAATGTAACCATTTATGAATTTTATTTTTGCTTTTGTTTTCAGAGCCATATTAAATGACTAATTTGTGCATCCTCAGGATATATAACATTTCCCTTATCACTAGTGGAACAACTTTCCCTGGTTTAAACAAAATAATGATGCCTCCATTTGGCAAACTGTCAATCCTTCTTTGAATCTAGAACTATAGTTTCCCAGATGGAGCAAGATATGCTTGTTCCAACAATGTGTATGAGATTTACTATCTGATTTTTTTTCAAGCTTTTCAGGTAACTAATGATTTCTTCCACAGGCAGTCCCACACATCTTTTGTCAGTCTAAGCCTCAGAGTTTAAAACTTTTATTATCTTTCCATTTCAGAGAAACGCTGTTTCCATGTTATCCCTACTAATTTCTCTACCCAGATGCAAACACACTCCCTCTCTATACATGGCATTGTTTCTTCTGGAGTGAGCATAATGCCCACTTCAAACTGGTGCAAAAGGAAATATAGCTATTTTCTTACATACTTGAACAAGTCTTCTCCTTCACACCTATTTATAATGGGAAGCACCTATCTGAGAAACAAATCAAAAGCTTTGAATCACTGTCATAATCAATGATGAAGTAGGAAAAATGAAAATAATCTAGCTTTTAATCACAAATTTAAATGTAGGTTTATCTTTTCTCTTGGAGGAACTAACCTGTGTTCAGTCATTGAAATAACCTGAAACATTTGACTGCACCCCTTCAGTGTAAAACTCCCTGTCACAGAAAAATTGAGCTTTTGCCAACTGCTTATTCTAATATCTCACATCTTCTCCAAAGGGTGAACTAGATAATATAGCCTTAGAGAAGGATTACTTCAGAGGGAAAGAGTTAAGCAAGTTTCCTCTGCACAGAAATCAGAATGCATTATATAGCCTCAAATAAAGAAGCCTAGCCCAAAAATATGCTTGAAATTACAGTTACTAACATTGCATTAATGCTCTGAATTCTCAAAAATTACATACAAGCATAGGTTACAAAGTGGATGTAATGACAATGTGAGGAGGGACTTAGATGTCTGGAAGATCCAGGGTTTAGCTGTGAAGCTATATAATAATATTTAATACTTCAATCACTTAGAATAATCATGGAGGAAAAATAACTTTATTTGTGATTGTATAGTTCACTTGTATACTCTTAGAAATGTGCAAAATTTTAAAGGAAAGTCACATAAAGTTATGACTTCAAAAGAAACAGACTTGAACAGACTATATCATTGTTGATTTAAAAATGTCTCTAACCATTTTCCTGAAACTTGTGGAAAGCCAGAAA
Source organism: Oreortyx pictus (assembly GCA_036925125.1). NCBI lineage: Eukaryota > Metazoa > Chordata > Aves > Galliformes > Odontophoridae > Oreortyx > Oreortyx pictus. The sequence continues at coordinate 59,177,399 of JAUPFR010000003.1, forward strand.
ATCACTATGTTAACTTGCATGTAGCTTTACTCATTCCATGTTACAGCAACTAAAAATAAGCATTGTGTGTTTCTTCTACATTCCCATCATTCTCTTCATCTGACATTAAGTTATTAATATTATTCTCTTACACTTCTTCAGTACCACTGTTGTGTAATGAGTACAGTATTTTATAATGTGTAATGTTGACAGTTTTCAAAACATTATTATCTTTAAATAAGAAAAGGTCATACTATATAAGGTTTTGAATATTATGATAGAAATCAATATAGTGAAGGTTAAGCTATCCACCAAACTTTTTTTGAATGTTTTATTTATTCCTTTTAGCCTTACAAGTGATGCATGTGGGATACAACAAATTTTGATCCATTGCTTTCTCTTTCTAAGCCAAAGAATACCTCAATTAAAAAAGAATTCAGATAAAATTTTAAATCTGAGAGCTGAACATTAATTCTGTTTGGAGTCTGACTCTTTAGAATTTAATTATTTAACTGGACTCATTCTTCTCTAAAGATTATTGTACAGAAATGAAACGTATAATGAATATATGAGACATTGCTGTGAATAACTGGCATATTTAAAAATTTAATTTCATTAGTTCATTCTTAGACTACATTTTTTCAAAATTACCTTTTTTTAAGAGTTTCAACATTTTGTCAAATATTGCAAAACTTTACATCAACTGTTTATTCATACAGTTTTGCATTTTATGATAGTTGTAATTACAGTTGCTTGGAAATAATTGAGTGTTGTGTGCTAGAACATCCATGGATTTACTTTTGAAGCTAAGAAATACATTTAGCGAACAATCATAACAAGAAGGATTTTAATTGAGTTTATGTATTAATAGTGCAGGTGAAAAAGAGTGTAAAGTGCATGTGTTATATTATCACTGAAATATGTTAACTGTGTGTCATTTATTTATTTATAAATTCCCTTGGGTAATATATCTTTTCTAATTTTTTCAATTTGATAAAATTTTTTCACGTGGGTCTCATCTCACTCTACGTTACAGGTTTTTTGTTGTTTTTTTTTTTTTTTTCTGTTGGTGGGTTGTGGTGAACTCTGTAGAATTTAAAGTAAAGGTAAAAAAAAAAGTCTGTAGATAATTAGACAGGAGAACATTACAGCAGTGTCTTCACTGATAATCTCATGAAACAGTGCAATAGTGCAGGAATCTTAGATGATCCTCAGAGCAACTCATTGAGCCTGAATTGTGCTGTGAAAACACAGTCCGTTTAATGAAAGCTCTCAGAGATTTGTTACTCCTGAACATTAATTTTCATAAGTTACTGTCAGGAATCTCAGGAACAGTGCTATATATTTTCTATTCAAAACATAGACAAATTGCAATTAAAATTAAGAGAACATAGTATTAAGAAATGTAGGTTATTTCTTTTTTCAATAATTTCAGCTACTCTTGCTAAGAGAGAAAATTAATACTGATAATTAATGCAGAAAGGTATGAAGAGTACATGCAAAAGAAAGCTGAGGGGAAAATAGGAAGTGGAATGAACCAGAAAAAAATGTGAAACGTTCGTTTCAGTCTTATGAGAAGGTACATTGCGTCAGGATTGCCATATACTTTTCTCTGTTTAAAATGTGTTTTCTTTTGAAACCTTGCTTGTTAAGAAGTGTAGAACCAAGATGTTTACACTAACAATAATATGCTTTGACTTTGTAACTATCGTGCTCACAGAAGAGAAAGTGACACTTCTCTGAATGAATATTAGAACAGAATTCAGATGATTTAAGGAAAAAATTATTCATATAGCCACAACTCTGTGTATGTGGAGAAAAAGAAATGTGAAAATATATTTTCATGTGACAAAACTTGTTTTATATTAAACTTGACAAGCTGAGAAATTAATAGAAGCAGCTGAAACCAACAGAAACAAATCAGTGCTAATGATAGACTTGTTGAAATTGTGTCTGTTTACTTTGAGCACCTCTAAAATTAAGAACAGTCTTTTCAATTTAGGCACTACTGAAACAACTTGTTTACTCCTGAGGTTCCTACTTAAAAGTGCAGTGAAATTAAGACTGCTCAAAATTTTCTGATTTCTCCTTTTAATTTGATTGAACAATGTGCATAATTTCTGCCAGTGCTCATGTTAAAATAGCTTTTGTTCAACGTAATATCCTCACTAAGATATTCTTGAGAATTATCATAAAGAAAATATGTATGTGAGGAAATGTAAATAATAGATAGGATGAGGGGAGTTCCTATAAGGAGTTTATAATTAATATGAACATTTGAAAAAAGTTACTTCCATAATTAACTGTAGACATTTACTAGCAACAGTTGGAAGTTTCAACAGCAGTTGTAATGTATAAATATACTGAATATGCAGGAGTTAAGAAGGAATTTATTTTCTCATGAGTAATTTTTGTTTATGTAAAAATCATTTTGTAATAAGCCCATTAAAGCTCTTTATTTGAAGAATCTCATAGCTACACAATGAATGTCAGAAAGGTTTCATACAGAGCAAAAGTATCTCAAGTGAACATTGTCTTCCTGATGTCCTTCTGGACTTCAAATAAGGTACTGAAGCAAAAAAAAGGAACAACTACTATATTTCTATCACTAATGAAAACACAACTGGATGCACAAAAATGGGAAAATATGTATGTATACTTAATATAATTATGGTATTATTCTCTGAGTGATTATTGACAGAATGTAGAGATAGAAGAGCATTATCTTGGTAACCAGTGGACATCTATGAGCTATTTTATACACCTAGTATTTGGATTCTTATGGTGTTTCTTATCTAAACATTTTCTACAGCTTGCACAAATGAATGCTTTTAGCACAAGCAACATTGTGATTTAAAGCAAATAATCATATTAAGTATATTTCATGATAGTTACTCAACCATGCTTTCTGCCAGTTGAGAAGCAGCTCCACAGGTCTGATATCAGAGTTATCATGTTGCAACTTAAAGGATTCAGACGCAAGGGCATAGCTCTCAGATACAATGCTGTACTACTACCGGTGGTAAGTATGGAAAGTATCCTATGTGGATTTTTTTCTCAAGTTGCAGAAAAAGCCACTGGTATGATAGATTTGCAATTGAAGTCTTCCAGAATTTTATCTATTCTACATGATATTTCCAGAACTAATTCTTTAAGAGTCTTTTCTGCACCTTGTAATGGAGTATTTGTATGGTAACAATATATATATATATATTTTTTTCTTTTTTCTTTTAAAATAGCTTTTACTTGAAGAAAACATGCAATGTTGTCCTTCCATACGTTTCTGTTGTTTTTCTTTTTTCTTCTTCTTCTTCTCCATTTTTCTAAATTCTTAGGGCCACTAAGATAGAAATTTTGCTTTATAAACACCAAATTAATACATATGGAAGAGGACTTAGCCAATACATTACCAATTACTAGGAGTTCTTTCCAATAGCCAAGGAATATATGAATTGATACAAATTAGAAAATTTTTGCTTGTTTATTATTTCTCTATTTAATCTTCTGTTTCAGAGATTATTTTTCAATTCAAACATGCCATTCTAATTGCAACTCTAAAGCCAGCACAATGCATTTAGTTTCATACAAAATTTCATGTGACCTTTGATAAACAGTAAAATGATCTGTATCCACAGTTCAAGAACTAAGAAATTAATAAAAAGAAAGGGAAATGAATATTGTTTTTTCTTAGAATATATCAACAGGGCATAAGTTTCCTGATATTTTTAAAATTATGTAGATATTATTGTAGAATTGTTTACTTTATCAAATGAGGCTATCATTTTCACCATTTCATTCTTAGAAACCATTCATTAATCCCAAATGCTTATTCTCATTAGTATGAGCAAAGTAAGAATTTTATTCCCCAATTTCTTTGTTTCTACTTCTCTGCGAACTTTACCAAGGTAGTTTTGTATTTGTACTTGTACTTTCAGACTTTTTCTCTGTACATTCATAGTGCTAGTTTGATGTTAGCAACAGATTTTGTCTATTCCACCATCAGTACTTCTAAAGAAAGTGTTTTGTATTACTAGGCTGAGGATAAGTCTCTATATAGGTGTACTACCACTTACTTCAGTATTGAACTACTAATAACAACATTGTGTTAATTTTCCAGTCACCAAACTACCCTTGTAAGATTTAAGTTAGACATTTTTCAAGACCATTTATGAGAACACGTGACACGAAGAACCTCTTGGAAGCCCACGTTTGAGAAATCTATTATCTCTGGCTGAATGATCTGCTCTGCATTTGCAGAGAGATATTATATTGACTTGAGTGAATTTGCTTCTGAATGTTTCAAGTTAGCTGATTCTTTTTCTAAGGTGCTCTCAAGTTGGCAGATATATCAAGAATCCCATTTCCATGAACTAAGTCAGAAAGAAGTGTGTGTCTAATTTTCTCAATCTACTTTTTTGATGTCATGTATTATTTTCAGTTTTCCAAACTTTCATCGCTTTAGTGCTTCACACATTTTCAAGATCCCACTAATGTGATTAGCACTGTTTTACCTACCCACTTTAAAATAGCTACAAATGCAGTTTATGAGGATTGGTCAGTTAAATTCCCTAGATACTTAACATATTTATTCCCTTTAGTTTTGGCTATTCCATCCCATTTAGTTTTATAATTCATATTATCCACCTGAAAAACAAACAAACAAACAAAATCTCTGAGTTCTTACTGTGCTCATTAATCTTGTTTTGAAGTAGGAGGGAAATCAGAGAGAAAGTCAAAAACAATGATACAGACAATAAAGAGAATGAAATGGAAGTCTCATGGTAATTAATAAAAAATAAAAAAACACATTCAAAATGAGATCTCAGCACCAATTTCTAAATTCAGTCAAATTCCATCTTTTCCATCCAACATTAGATGGAAAATGTCCTGTTCCAATTTATGTGATATCTTCTCAGGGCAAATAATTTTTAATCATGGATTACTGTGACAATAAAATAAAGTATCATGCAAATTCAAAACAAATGTATTATTGATGTGCTTTTAGAGGTTCGTGCTTTGATAGTCTGGGATAGTTTCTATGATGTTGTACTGTCTGTTGTTCCATCCAACTTTGAAGGCATAGAATGACAAAGGTGTGTTCTGAATCTGTGAGGATTGGGGACTTCTATTCCCATGGATATTCAGTAGGAAGCAGAGATCACCAGCAAATTATCTCAAACTAGAGCAGATCTCCATCTCTAATATCCCCTTTAATGGTTCAGCATTTATCAGGATAATTAACCCATCTACTTTTTTCCTTTCTTCATACTTTCTTTCTCCTCCAAGCTATGGATTGCTCTCATGCACCTACTTATAAGGTGTAGGGAGAAAAACTGTTTTATCAGGGAAAAGAAAAGGAAGCTGGGAGGAGTTCAATCTTCCTGACATATGCAGAGCTTACTCAGACTGTCAGTACTAAAACGTCCTTGGGATTTCTAAAAATTATAGATGACAATTTCTTAACTTAGTGAGTGTTTCGTCTTACACAGAGGAATTCAGTGTCATACCCCCTCTTCACAGATAAAGAGGACTCAAAAATTAGTAGTTTTTTAAGTGAAAATGATAACAACTTGATTTCACCACTGTATGCAAACAGAATAAAAGGTGTACCTGTGAGAAATACGCCCAGTGCTAAAAAGGGTCAGTTTAACAAAGCTGAAAACAATTATAAGACAGATCAACTGGGACGCAGAACATGATTGGAAAAATCTAAATTATTATTATAAAATATTTTATATCTTTTAAAATACATATTTAAAATGCCACGGGCAAAATATTGAGCCTGGTCAAAACTCAAAGTAAACAGCAATCTAGCTTAAAGGATCAACTAAGGTAAGTAGATGTATACGGCAACCTCCACCCACACAATGAATAAGTTACAAAAATAAAGAAAAAAAAAACAGAGCAATGAATATAAATTAGACCAGATTTATTATTATAAAATTAATTTTAAAAGCATAAAAAATATACAAGTTATTTTTTGTTTGTTTGTTTTTTCTATTAGAGTTATAAACTTAATTTGTAAAAATCAGCATACTGAGTGCAAATCTGGACGCTGATGAGTGAAGGTAGGTGAGCTCAGTAAATTCTCTGTGCATTCACAGATGCTTAAACACAACTCAGCTTTTAGTAGAAATTATGTCTCAGATAAATTTTCTTTTCTCAATATCCTTCCCTTGTCTTCATAGCTCCCAGTACAGCTCTGGGCATATATATGTATGTATATATATATGTATATAATTTATAGATAACATTATATATTTTACATGTTTATCTTTGCACTGATCTGCTAACACAGTGTGTTTTTGTTAAGAAACTGTTGAATAGCATTCATCACTAACTATATGTGTCTTTGGAGGAGTACTACGGGTTTAGTTCTGCCCTGTTCTGATGAGTTATCTTAACCACGTAGAAAATGAAGTGTTACCACTGGTATTGTCTTCAAATTCAAAATCTGAAAATTTACTTACAATGAAGATATAGCTTACTTAGGCAGAGTACTTGAATTGCTTATACACTGACCACATTTTGTAGTATATTTTCCAGTATGATGAAGCATGAACTCAAATATCTAGGAAGAAAGAATACAAGTCACACTGGGATGTAAAGCCTATCCATGGAGTAACATTTCAGAAAAGAAATTAGGCTTTCGTGTACAATAAAAGACTGATTTTCTACATGGCTGCATGGCTAAAACAAGTTCATGCAATTCTTTGCTATATACACTTTGAACTCAAAGTAATTATGGGTAGGAAATTTTAACTCATTATTTCTTTTTTGGTAGTTTGACTACTGCAAGCCTGTATCTACTACTTGCATTCAATGGAATAAGGATTTTGATAAACTGGCAAACCTTCAAAAAGCATTGAGACTTCTCATGAGAATAATCTGAAGACGGAAATATCCTTCCAGCTTAAAGACTCCAGTTGTCTATTTTCTTTATAAAAAATGAAAGTCTAAGAGGTGAAGTGAGCTAAACCTCCCACAAATGAAATGGAAAACAAAGTAGTAGAATGATCTTCATTTAATCCCAGAAAGAATAAGATCTGTTTCTTTGTCATAAAACAAGACAGAATCAGACTAGAAATTAGATGGGAGCAGCTACTTCTGGAGTAATTTATCAGTTCTGTGGTAGATTCTGAAGGATGTTTTCCTAAAGCTTATAAAAAATTGTTGGTGTGTTGTGCTTTTGAAATGGTGTCTGGTCAATCAAAGTATATGGTTTTACACTTTACATGCTCATAAATCCCTAAGACTAGAACTGCCTTCTCTGTGAAGTGATTGGTAACCCCCTAATACCTTGAAGAGTTTAGAAATTTGAAATGATGCTTTCATCTTCTGTGAAACCACCAGAGACCAATACATACCTTGATGACCACTGTTGGTATGAAGGTGTGACAGATGACCACCTGCTTCTTTTTCTGTCTGAAAGAAAGTGAGGATGAGAAAGGTCCTTAATAACTATCTCAGGTTTTATTTTCAGATGGTGTTCCTCTTGTCCATACCCCAAATGCCTTACTGTTTATCTTGAATCAAGAGTGATATGAAAAGACATAATATCTGTAGTGTATCTTGTTCATGGTATGATTACTTCTGGTTAGTATCTAGATTCTTTAAACTACAAAATTATGTGGTAGCTTTTGTCCTCTCTTCAGGGCTACTGACAGAAATCAGGTGGTTAGCAGTTCAGAGTGGGGACAAGCAAAGCACAAAGTTTCTTAAGAAGGGAAAGCCCAGGGAGAGTCAAAAAAGCCTCTATGAGCAATGTGAGTGCTGCAGGTTGAAAGGGGAAATGCAAGAGGAAGCATCTATATTCAGGATGGCAGTGACAGCAGGCTGTAAAGTGAATTCATCCTTTCTCTGTGCTGTCTAAAGAGTAGAAGTTTTGGAAGCTGGATTCAAAAGAACTGTGGAAATCAAACATCTAGCCTGAATTAAATCACTATACCAGTCTCTTTCTGAACATCTCTGTGTATGGGTTCAGAAAGGTGAAGCAAGGCAAAGGAGAAGCAAGGCAAATCTAAAGTAAATTACTGACATCAGTAAAAGAAACTGACAGGGAAAAGCAAAAGAGGAATGGAAATACAATAGAGCACTCACTTCTGAAAGCAAAACATGAAGGATTTTTTCCTTTGCTTTTGTTTTGTTTTTTAATGTTCTAGAGACATTGTAAGAAATAAAGTTAAAAAGGGGGAGTTTGAATATATAGAAAGGTGTAGATTTTCTTACTGTTTTGTTTTAATCTTACCTACAGAATTCTTTCTCCATATACATTTCATCAAAACATGTTTCCATATACTGATTATCAATATAGATATTATCTTTATGGAAGACATTTTAACACAAGAATACTCATTGATTATTATTTAAAATTATCATAAAAACCCATAATTAATCTGGAAATTGAGTGACTATCAGCATATTTAAAATTGTTTCAATTTCTAAATACTAAATCTTCTATATCTATATATTTCAATGGTAATGGATATTCATATATAGAAAGACAACGCTAATATTTATTCTTCTACTGATCATTAAATCATGTAGGAAAAGCTCTGAGTGCTTTCAAATAAAAGATAACATGACTCAACTCCATGGCAAGAGCTCTGGAGTCACACTATCAGAGTGCTGCTCCTTGGACAACTTGTCCGGAAGAGATGCAAGGTGTGCTAACATGAGCAGACAGCAACGCTCATGTAGCTTCATGCTTTTCTTATCACCTTAGTTCATGCATAGCTGTTTTTGGCATCTGCCACCTAACTATTCTGGAAAGAGTTAAAATATCAGGAACAGTGTGTGTGTTTAAATTGCAAATACACAAATAAAATTCTGGGAATCAGACTTCTTTGTATTTTAGGTATGTACAACATTTCTAAAATGTTGTAAGATAACAACATATTCATAAAGGTTCGGGAAGGTCGGAGCATCTTTCTTTTTCACATACTTGATTAAGCTGAATCAGTCATGGGATATGGTATGGGAAAAGCACAGTCAATTTACAGACCCAGATAAAACTTCAGACTGGATATGAACTGATGGTCAGCTGTGCCTAGCATGGTTGGAAGCATATGTGTCATGCAGGGAAGGATCAACAGAGCCCTAATCAGTCATTCCCTAAAAACTGAGTCTTCTTTTGAAGAAATTCAACTTCATCTTTTGCTGTCATTGACCTCAGCCATTTTGAATCATATACAGTAGTAGGTTTTAACTATTACTTTCTAATTTCCTACAGAGGGGATCAACTCATGGTGCTGGGCAATAAGAAAGCACCGGCGTGACAAAAGACTGAGAACTCCTCTGTACTGCAGCCTTTCTGATTCAGTATCCTCGGTCTCTCTGGGTGATGACATAGTTCTCCATTACCTCAAGGTGAGCCAGGGAACAATTAGATGCAATATACAAAGAGTGTGAGAAAGTAGCTGTGACTGAGTCTGCCAAAGGTGAAAAAGAAAAAGGCAGGAAAATGACATCTAATTCTATGAGGTACAGTGTGTTTTACAAGGGTTCCAGCTCTACAAAGGTAAGATAGCACCAAGTGTCCCACCATTTGGGCATTTCTCTTTTCACCTAAACCAAACTTCACATAATTTGTCCTCTGAACAGTAAGACACCTGTTTTTCCTACATGAAGCCTAGTAAGAGGAAATTCTATGCCAACTCAAATCATAACCTGCCTTATTTGTATTGAATTAGTACAGTCATTAGGATTTTAACTATTTTTATTTGGTGACAGCTTGCTACTGATACTGCCTTTGGGACAGGCAGCTCTGTCTTTTATGTTGCTTTTCTTATCACTGACAGAAGAAAATGACTGATTGGTTTTGGCCTTTGCTTGAAACCCCTTTTCGTGACTTACTTAAGCACATATCCTGTAGCAAATAGATATTGCTGGTGTGCACTGCCGTCTTCATTTACCAGTCTGAACAAGTGCTGACAGATGAGGGAGCTGACAGTCTGCCCTACTGTTGAAACTGGAAGATACAGTTACACGTGATTTTGCTGGCTTTTAAAGACCTGAATAACTGCAATTGTGTATAAGGGTCACCTCTGGGCTCAGTTATCATTCTAAAGAAAAAAAGAAAAGAAGGATTTTTTTTATGGGTTTTTTGGGGTTTTTTTTTTTTTTCAGTTTTTGGTCTTCTGCTAAGTGATGTCCGAGGAATGCTCAGCATAAGAAAATCAGGTTTTCATAAAGTGACTCAGAATAAATGACATTATAGTATTAAGATGGAAGGTAGAAATGCTAGGTTTTTCTTATGTGATTATTATTATCAAAATGTATCCACTGATAATTTTCCAATAAAAGTGGCTCTGAAAGCAATCTCTCTCTTCCTCCCCACAGCCTGTCTGCCTGAATGTCTACTCCAGAGAATTTTGCATCATTTTATTTAATGATACCAGGCACTGCCTGCCAACTTGTCTGTTAGGAGTCCACTTCTCTTTTTATTTCAGTGGTACTAAATATGCAAAATAAGGCAATGATTAGGTTTATAGTCCCACATCTCACTAGCGCTTGTGAATTCTATGGTTTACAATAGCAGCATAAAGAAGTATAAAGAACAAACACAAAGCCTGTTGCATTGCACTCCATAGTTATGTTTTCAGATATAGGACATATAATAACCTTGGTTGGGGGTTAAAACTCTCCTTCTTATGTCTATATCTGTTTCACATCAAAATTTCAAAACCTTAGCAAGGAATTTTTTAATTTAAATCAAACATACTAACTAAAAGATCTCCCTAGTGATTGTAAGCTTCTCAGCTTCCATAAACTGAATTTGAAGGGCCAATATTCAATATTTGCTCTAACTCCCCTTTGCCACACTGCAACAAGAAACAGATTCTAGATAATCGCTTAATAGTGACCAACTCTGCTTTTCTTCATATCCAAAGTCTTTTAGATTCAGATTTTCTCCCTCTTCCCGTACTGCATATATTGATAATTACTAGATAAGCATATTATTTCTTCCAATACAAAGGCTTCTCAACTTATTTGAAACAAAAGAACTTCTCCAATCTAATCAGCCTCTCTGATAAAGTATTTTGCAAGAGCTTTTTCAAATTCATTAGAAATGTTTCTGAGTTCACCTAAAATCATGCAAAGCAGAAAGTAGTTGTATGCATCTAATTATCAAGGCAGGATGAAATCTATTGCCTAGCATGCACAGAAAAGTGGTTGATTTCAGCCCTTTTAGGGTTTATACCTAAGGACTTCATAACAGAGTTTTTTTAATTTAAATATGCTTTAACTGTTTCTTTGATACATTTACAGAGAGTAGTCTTATTTGCATTATGTTAAGAACATATAGAAAAGGGAAAGAAGGCTGCTGCCCTGATGTCATTTCTGTTTATTATTCATATGTACAGTCAGCCAGAAAGATGTTTCTCCGGAAAAATGATTTTTAACTATGAGCATGAGTCTTTTTAATCCTGTAAAATTCTAATGTGACTAAAGAACTGATAGAGATCATAGGAAGAAAAGTTGAAAGGTAGGGGATTTATAAGCCTACTCTTTAAAACTCTTTGTTTTGCTTTTATTTCTTGTTAATACCCATCTAGGAAAACTCTTAATTAACATTCTGGATAAAACATAACATTATTAAGGCTTCAGTACACTCATAGACACCTTTCAATTAAGGTGCTTGAGTTCACATTAAACATGCTTTGCAATCTCCAAAAAAAGCTTTAAGGAAAACCAGCAGACTTGACAATTTTATGTTAAGTAAGGAGTTTAGTTCTTTATTTATTTGTTTCTTTTTTTCTTTTGTGTGTGTTTAAAAAAACGTCTTCAGGCTCTTTGCAAAAGAAGCAAAAATGCTTTGGAAATGCCTAATTTTTAAAAGTCTTTGGCTAACCTCCAGGGTTTGCTGCCTTTCCTAAGAATCAGTGCTTTGTAGAGGCCAGCATTTTCTCTGGGATTTCCTGGCTTCACATTGCACTGTACTGAATTTGAACCACCTCACATTTTCATGGAGGAGCAAATCAGATTTGGTTTAATACATGAACAAATCTGTGCCTATCAAGGCTGTGGAACAAAATGCTGCCCTGGAATCAGGTCTTTGATCCCCAAAGTTTATGCATCCTCCTTTTCTTATCAACTTTTTCGCATACCTTTCTTGTGCTGTTGGGCCAGACTGATGATATTTGTTATAAATTCATTACAAAATGAACTTCAGTGACTTATGTGAAATTGAATTAATTATTCCACCTCCCCCCCACCCTCAATGGAAGACTGAAAGTATTAATCAAAGTCAATGCAAAATAATAATAATAATTTCCAAGTACTGTTTTTTTCTCTTTTCTAGCTTCAGTCCAAGCTAAACTTTCTTTCTCCCCTCTCTCTCTCTCTCTCTCACACACACACACACACACACACACACACACACACACACGCACACGCACTTTTATTTATTTATTTATTTTTACTTAGATAAACTATCTTTCTTTCCAAGCACTACTTATGGTTTCAAAAAAATGGAAGTAATCTAGAGTTCACTTAAAGATCAAGTGCTGGTGTTTTCAAGTATCTTGAAAGTTTATTAATGCTTTCCAACTCATTTCCTACTTCCCTGCCAAAAGCACTCCTTAGTGGATTGTAAAGGTTTTCAAATAATAGACATCTGATCCAAGTTTCTTATGATTTTTCTTTTCAGGACATCACATACTTTCAGAAATCTGGTAAATTTTTATGGTAATATAAAAATCTGGTATTCTGACTGGGTGCTAAGAGAAGTGAACTTATAAGGTTTTTAACATCCGTTAAAAAATTCATTTCCTCATTTTGAGAAAATCAGCTTTTCTTTAGTACCCATATTCATATGATGTTTAAGTCAGAAGAATAAAAGGTTGCTGAACTATCCACTCACAAATAACTGTATCTGATATCAAAATGGTCATGACCTTTTAAATAAAAAAGCACCCTTTTGAAGTACAATACAGATCTGTAAAAAACTGTCATTTGTATGAATTTTATGAGCTTGACAGCGGCATTTGCATCTCTAAATAAAGGATCTCTTTGATCATATATGAATTCCAAAAAGAGGCAGGCCATCTCTTTGTGATCAAAGATCTCAGGGATGAGACATAAGCTTACACTCCCCTAAACACATACTTGAAAGACTCTTAAACTGGGGTCTCAGCACAAGATCCTCCCTCTTCCACCAACCAAAACTGTAATCTGACAGAAGACTAGCACCAGAAACAGAAAACACAGAGGGAAACTTCTGAAAATAAGCTAATGTTCAGCTTCTTGCAAAATCTTGGATTCTTCCTTCACTCTACCGCACTTCCATAGCCACAGAGTTTTTTGATCCTTTTGGATTTTATGACAATTACTAAGGCATCTAGGCTATAAAACATTCAGTTCAGTGTCACTGGGGCACTGTTATTAAAGCCTGTAAATGTGGCCAAGTAAAGAAACTTAAAGCAGGGTTAGACATTTCCTACAATCAACAACCTTTTTTGCGATTTTGATTAAAATTTAATAAAAATGTTTCTGTGAGGTGAAGACTTGTCAAGTGCAAGTGAGGAAAGATCAATATTTACTCAACTCAAATCTAATCCAGCCACCTTTCCCTCTTCTCATATTCCCCATTCATAGAAAGGGGTAGAGCATCTCATCTACACCTGAAACAAAACAGGCAGAATGACATGGCTTTTTACACAGGAAAGAGGATTAAAATAAAACAACTCCTATTTGTAGGACCTGAGAGATCTAAAACTCTTTCTGCAGCATTCTGCCAGAATCAGCTCACCTATTTAATCCAGAAGTTTTCCTTAGACTTTAAGGAAATAAAATTCCAGTGGGGCCACAGTGGGTCTTATTCAAAAACCCACCACTGTAAAACATAAGAAGGCAGAATTCAGTGACAATCAAGTCAGAGCCAAAATAAACCAACAAACCCAACACTGCAAAGTCCCAGTGTGACTGTGTAGTTCAGGCTACATAAACTGTTTAGACCAGACAACCTCTGCAGCTCTGTCTCTGAATACTCTTTACTGATTAGGAAGTGGTGCTTGTGGAATTATCACATTAACATTTTACGGAAATACAAAAGGACAAGAAAGAGAGAAAGAAAAGGAACCCAAGGATAGGTTTCTTCATTATGGTCTCTGAAAGTATTATAAACTGCCTGGAGCCATGACTGTACTGTGATTAGTTGAAAAGCATTTGTAACTGATTAAACAATTGTCATGGTTTTATGATTTTTGTTATTTGTATTCCACATCATATCATATAGTGCAGTGGAATTTAAAGAGTTAATGCTCCAGCTCTGCGGATCACTGATAGTTATGGGTATACCTGTCTCAGAAGAGAAGAACTACGTACCCCAGAGAACTTTGTGTTGCTTTGCATTTTTACATTTTCTGCTCAGTGGGAAAGATAAAAACTGTTCGTGTGTCACGAGACACAGTGTCTTCCCTTTGGGATTGATCCAGCAGCAGGTGCTCGCTAGCCGTCTCACCTTCAGCATTTAGCATAAGGCCTTTGGTTTATCAGTCACTCTGTCCTCTCATTTTATTTGATATATTATGTTCAATTCCAATTATATTTTATTATATTGTGTTATTTTGCGTTCTAACATCTTACTTAGTAAATTAGCTTTCCTCCTCACATTGCTGCCACTGTATTTTTTAGGCCCATCTCCCTTTTCCTCTTTCCCTTTCTCCCTTCCCCTTCCCTGGGACATAGGTTTGAGAGTCCCCCGCCCCAGTCCTCACAGAACCAGGCCAAACCAGCCCGTAAACTGCTGGCAACAATAAAGGGAAGTCGAAGCTTGTTAATAAAACACATAGCTTAAGCACTGACTTGTGATTTTGCACATATATTGAATGTAAACTTTGTTGGTGCTACAGCCTGATAAATACATCTGGTTAGTAAGGCAAAATAAAGCTCCTGTGCTCCCCTATGACATTTGAAAGGCCAGAGATTCAGCAATGAGGCACTGGCCTTCAAAATGCTTGTCACAAACACATAATGCAGTTCAGGGTAGAAAGTCAATCATCGATCACAGCTACACTATCCTTCCTGTACAGCTCAAATGATTTTGTAGCATAAGCTATTTTGTACCGAATCCAAATCTTTTCTGACACTGGACTTCTGGGTTACATCATCTTACTACATGGTTTTAGTCAACAAATACTGTGATGAAGTGAAGTGAATTCTGCTGGGGAAAGTGTTTGTTTATTTAAAGAGTTTCTTTAAAATTCCTTCAGCAAATATGTCGTTAAGACCAAACTTGAGATTTTGAGAATTGTTTAATGAAAAATGAGGAGAGCTTCTTTGCAATTAGTGTTCTGTTTATTTAAAAGAATTTAAAAGAGTCCAAGATCTGTAGAAAAAATACCTTGTTCTGTCTATGCCTATCCAATATGTAAAGACATAGAAGGGCGCCATGTAGCACAAACAAAGATTTTGGAAAAATTGGACCTGAAAGCTGAGGTCTAATTATCTACAAAATAAATAAAATATAGAACATTAAAAATCTGAAAATAGCCATGGCTAATCTATAAACTCAGGTGAGCCCTGAAATTGAATATAGCAGGCAAACCTTGATTTTGCTACTCTTTTCTGGCTTAGGTAAATATTAAACAGAGAGTTCAATTACAACTATATGCAGTTAAAATTCACATATTTTTATTACAAATTGGTAAGCTAAACTTGAGTCTGAAGATCCTGTTTTCTGCTAAGGAGTATAAGTCTTATGCTAGAGTTTGTGCAATAGAAAAAGTGGACCAAAATACTGTGAAGAGCGGGAGTCAGGTTTTGTTGTTGTTGTTGTTGTTTGTTTGTTTTGTTTTTTTTTTAATAGAAAACTAAGTATGAACTTCTGACAGTCTGTGCATGATGGCTTAATGTATGGCTCATCATCTTTGATTACCTTTAGACAGTTGTCAAAACTATCTTAATGTTTCAAAATATTTTATTAGTGCTTAACATTAAGTCATAGGAAATCTTTAATAAAAGACAAAAAACTTCCACTGGATATGGAAGCTACCAAAATGGAAAGAGTTGATTATTTGTACAAGGTTCTGCCACATCTATGCATGCTGGATGAAAAAAATAACATACAAAATGACTTCACAGTTGTAGTTTGGGCTACGATATAATTAATTTATTTTTTATTTTAAAACACTTGAGCTGAATAGGCTCTGAACACAGAAAATGGAAAATATAATTGATTACGTTTTCTTTTTAAGCAAGAAAATATTCTGAAATATTTATGTAGTTTCCAAGACAGTTATGAGTGATTTTTAGATAAATTAGTACTTCTGATGTCACTGACAAAATTCCCCAGAAAAGGATATGTTGCCTTCTTGTAACAGAAAGGATGATAAATAATGTTAAAAATTACTGTTAACAATAATTTACATTTCTGCCTCCCCTAAACAGAAGTTTTTCATTTGCATTGCATCTCCAGTCCAGGAAGGACATGGAGCTCTTGGAGTGGGTCCAGAGGAGGGCCACTATGATGATCAGAGGGCTGAAGCACCTTTCCTATGAGGAAAGGTTGGGGGGAACAGATACCTCGTTGCAGACTTCCAGTACATGAAGGGAGCATATAAACAGGAGTTGTTTATATGGTAATTCAATTTTTCAGGCTACCCATGTAACATATATCCTATATAACCTAACAATTACTCCTTGCTAAAGAATGACACAAATTATGGAATATGTGATGAAATAGAACTGGATTATTTATCACAACCACTTTTTATACAAAATTCTGATTCAGGTGTAGCAGAGTACTGTTCTGAATGTGCTCTGCCTTCTTTTATTGTGTATATTTGCATTTTTTTGCTTACATGCCCAAATCTACATGGCGTACAAATCTATTTGTATGAAAGAACAGCAGACTTAGTATTTGCCTGTATAAAGTCAATGAGTCTACTGCTTATTAGACAAACACAGACATGCTCTAACTTCTGAAGAATTCTGGAATTTGTTGTAAAATCTGTATTTCCAGTACAAAATGCCATAATTTCCTCAAAGTGGTTGTTTAAAATTTATTTTGTTTGTTCACTTGTTGTTGAAGTAGAATTTTTCCTTGGTGAGCCTTTACTGTGCTCAGTGACAGTATTTGATACTTGAGGCTCAGAAATTCTGAGGGCACAAAGCAATGCAGAGAAAGAGATTCTTCTGCCAAAGAGGCAGAATAATAATAACTTCTTCAGCATCAAAGTTTAATTTCTTTTCTGAGAAGTAACAATCATTTCCTCTCTACTTGTGACTATTTTTATTACTTCAAAATTCTAAACTGCTAGTCTTAAATCAGGACTAGGTTTTCTAAAAACTGTAAAAAAATTGAAAGTCAAAATTAAAAATCCTCATCTTTTTTTTAATTTTTAGTAGTTTACTGGTGTTAAAGTACAGGTTTCAATCTGTGGTTTAGTAAATTCTGTACAAAACATACTATGAATTCGAGTGTAGTAAAATGAAAGGTCCTATGACCATAGACTGAGGAGAGACTTAAGAAATATAAACCTAAATAAGCATATAAACAGTATTAATTTAATGTATATTGGATTCATATCTGAATGTACATTTATATTTCTCATCTTTTCAGACCAAATAAAGGCATAAAATCCCTATAGCACATATATCTAATGAAGTACAGAAAGCAAATGATGAATAATAAATTGTGTCTCATTGTATGTTCACTTTTGGAAAGAATTTGCATTAAGCAACATTCTTGACTTGTCATTCAAAAATAAAACTAATTCTGCCTTCTCAATGTAATATTTACAAAGAAAAATCTTCTTGTCTGTTCTTCTAGTGTGAATAGTAGAGTACTGCACACATATATTTCTGGTATGAGGCAGATAAAGTCATCTGGCTAGATCTATCATATGTTGATTCTGTTGCTATAGAATATGTTCCATAACTTGTGTCATGCTTCACCAAGAACTGCTTGCTAGGTACACTTTTATGTGTTGTGCATGATCTGAAGAAGTTAATAACAAATAATAAATAAATATATTCTGAACCTTATTTCTGAGAGTTTCACAGAAACTATACCATCACTTAACCATTGTTGACACTGAAAATTGAAAGGAAAGCATCTCAAAAGTCAAGAACAGATAAAATATATTTCATTTAATGTTTGCATCATTCAAAAATGTAGGTAATCTCATTTACAGAAATACGCATGGCATAAATTCTGACCTTCGAATTTTGCAAAATCTTCATGGAAAGATGAAAATAACGCCAAACTATTTTGTTTTGCCGATCTGAATAGTATATAGCAAAACAAATCCAAATTAATTCAGAGCTTCAGGATTAATTATACAAAGTGGACCAAGTTCAGATAACACAGTTCTGTCTCCACTGAATCTTTGAGGGAGGCCCTATTCAAGAAGGCCTAGAATCTCCCATTTCCTATCTCAGTGATATACAAAAAATATGCTTGCCTACATTATATACATAATGTATATGTATATGTATAATATAACACATAACCTCTGATTTTAAATGCAAGGGTAAGATTTATCCTCAAAACAAGGAGAAAACTAGAACTTCAAATGAAAATAAGTTAATGTTTTCGTCCACTAGGTTCAATACTGTGAACCTAGTATACGGGAATTGCCTTCTCAGTTCCACATTCATGCTGACAAGTGGCTGAGTTCTTTCTAACTTGATTTCAGTTATGAGCAACAATAGAATGTTTTTCAAATTGTATTTGAATCAGGTAGAAAAAGCCATGATGAGAAAAAAAAAAGAAAATAAGGAAAAAGGAAAAAGAAAAGGAAAAAGAAAAGGAAAAAGGAGTAGTAGGAATGTTTCATTTCAACTCTAAAATATCACTGTTGTTTGATTAAGATCTAACCACTTTGATGACCATAAACCTGAGTAGAGTAGCAGACAACCAGCTGATCTGATATAGTCTTAATGGAGCTGCTAGGGTATTGTAAGAGAATGCATGACATTTCCAGGTTCTAAATTGCCTTTATTGTCTTCAGAGTAGTATTTAAAAATTCTAGGAATAACTTGGAAGATTTTTTGCATTCAGAAGTCTAATAGAAGCATTTTAGTGATACAAATCACAAAACGGTAAGAAAAACACAGATAATGCAGATTTTTCTTCCCCAGCTGATTGTTTATTAGAGACTTTTTGCCTATTTAATTTTGTAGGGTAAGGTATAAGGCTAAAATGCAATTTAATCATTAGTCTAAAATACAACACAGTTCTGTTTATGCCCTGTAAAAGATTTGTGATTCCCTGTAAGAGATTCGTGAAGCATGGACATTTAGGTATGTCTAAATAGAGTTTAGCTTGAAATAATATTGGATAGATCCATACAGCCTCATGTAGCCTAATTTTGTTAATTTGTAGTCATACTAGGTATTAAATGAAAAGAAATGATGGAAATAAATAATGTAAGGCACAGCTCAAAATAGTGAAGACACCAAAATCATATCTTCATTTATACTCAGAGGTTTTCACTCCTCTACTCCAATTTAGGTATATACTATGCATGATGTATATTTGAGCTACTTACATGAATTGTCTTTGTAACCGATGGCTGGCAAGAAAGGTTTCTGAGGAGTTTCCCTCCTCCCATGGCAGAAATCTAAAATAAGCCAAATGAGTCATGCTCTCAAAGTGCCTGTCTCTTTACAGACTACAAAGAGAGCCTAGATAACTAGCTGAGACGTGAAAGTTTATGCAGTAGTTGTCTGAAGTTAAGAGATATAGCTCACTCAACGTGATTTTATACTACTTAGCTGACATATGTGGCTCTATGCAAATCTTTAATATCGATCTGTTCAGACTTTTCAGAGTTGCATCAGTTCTAGTCAGTTTTACAACAGATTACAGTTAAAATTGTTCAATGTCCATTTGTCAATATGGCAGACACATTTCATGTCAATTTAGCATAACTTCACTGTGAATCAGATTAAGATGAAATAATGTGAACTCAATTCATAGTGGTTTAATTAATTAATCTAATTTCTTAAAAACAAGGTTTTAATTTGCATAATTTTATGTGGACATAGAAAAGTTTTCAAGCTATTTTAAAGCGAATCTCAGCCACTCTGAGGTAGAGACTCAGAAAGAAATCTCAAGAAATAAAATTGTTGGTAGATAATTCACAACTGTTAAACCGGCCTTATAGAAAATATGAGAAAATATTGACTTTGGTTTGGTCAGCAAAACATTTATTTTCAGTTTTCCTTTTTTCAACAGGAAAAAGAAAAGGAAAAAGGAGTAGTAGGAATGTTTCATTTCAACTCTAAAATATCACTGTTGTTCAGTACACCTCTATCTGAACATCTGAAAATTTCATGTGTTTATGTCTCTATGTGAGCAGATCTAATTATATGTTTCAAAGTCTAAAATGTAATGCTATTTAAGTAGTCTGCAAGCTCATCCTTGGCAGTTTTCATGACAGACAACTCAATTAAAAATTTTGGTTCAAATCCTGTACTTGATGATTTCAATGGGAGTTTGACCACTGATTTTAATGAAACCACAGCATCATGGTAAGCCTCTGATTTCTCATAATGTATCTCATGTCAAATTTACTCACTCTTCAATTGTGGATTAAAAGAAAGAGGCTGCTAAATAGCATAAACAGATGTGTTGCCATTGAAATCAACAGAGTCGCTTTGATTTACACCGGGTGGGAATCTGGCCAAGGATACTTAGATGAGCATATTGAGTTCATCTATTTAAATGAAGGTCAGGAATGCAACTACCTTGTTAATTCTTCTAACTTCATTTTGTTTCTGCTGATCTCTTGCATGGTGATTATTTCAATCAGACACCTATTCAAATTGGATCTGTGATTCACATATTTGAGATTTGCTTGCTATCATGTGGATGCATTAATTAAAATGTACTCAGTTTACATCCAGGTGCACTCAACCACACTGAAATAGCTCATGAAAGGTGAATTCTTTTTGTAAATGAAGATGCTGACTGCACTACAACTGTGGCAAACTTCAGACTATTACTCACAATGATAATGACTCTGGTGTGCACATTTATGCAGAAGTCATAAAAGCAAATCAGTGCAACTTTCTCTGTGTTACTGAATGGCCCAATAACCTTGAAGTATCTAAATTTGTCTCTTTTTTTACCTATTGTTATACACAAGAATGATTGTAGCTGTCATCTAAAACAAAATAAAATTTTAACTAACCTCAATGATCTCAGGACAACTACTACATGTAAATATTTCTAACATATCATACAGAAAATACGTACCTTCTCTGTATTCCAAATGCGTACCCTATATATCTGAAAATTCTGTACATTTAAAAACCAAGCACAAACTGAAGTAACAATAACTGAGCACATACAGCCACTGTTTAAATGACTGGGAAATAAGAATGGTGACTGCAATTCTAATAGTTTTGAAAAAATGGCACGATGTACTTAACATCATGTTTTTGGAAAGTTAAGACTGTACAAGAGATTTTGCCTTTATTTCCCACTGGGGATGTTTTTTATTTCTTGTTTTTTTTAGTTTGCTGTTTTCTTCATTTTTTTCCTTTGCTATTGAATTATTACTCAATATTTACCCCTTTCTTTATGTTTACCTAAAAATATAATACATTTCATGCCAGAAAATCAACAAATTTACATGAGTTTTAGCATTTCCACTGTTAATATCAAATTGCTTCCAGAGAGCAAATAAAAATGAAATACCTAATTTCTTTAATTCTTTTTTCTTTTTTTCAATTTTAAATGCATGCAGTAAACTGCTTTCATAGTTTCATTTTTTGTCAGCCCACAGACAATATTTTCATAATAGAAATAGAATAGTAGCAATTAATATGACAAGGAATATTTTTAATCAATCCTGTTCTTCTATATTTCTTTTTCTGCCACTTTTTCACTAAGAATACCACCATCCTTTTTTTTCTTTCTTGGGAGCCATCCGGAAGGAAGAAAGCAGAAAGTGATATTTTGTTTCTTCTACAACCTTAATAATCATTTAGAACTCATTGTTTGTGGAAAATAAATAAATAAATAAATAAATAGGAATTCTGTTACTGAAACTTACTCCTTCCTTGACAGCATTTAATTGAGGAAGAAGAACGTGACCTATGGTATACCTAGTTTCTTTAATATTGTGTATCATTTTATATGTACAGAATGACTTGACCATATGCTTTTCCATGTCAGCTGGTAATTTTATCTACACTATAATGGAAAAGCCTCATTGAGGGAACCAGGGGGAATTTTCGTCTGTTTAACTGAAACTGTAGCTGCATCTTTGTGAATCTTGAACAACAGTGGTTTGTTTCCACAGACAAATTACTGTGTAAGTTATATAGCAAAATATACTCATTTATAATCTAAACTGATGTTTTGCATAAAACACATTGTAAATGTTTATCAGCATTCATGTTTGGTATCCTATTTGCTGTTTCCATATGGCTTCACACACACCTAGCATTTTGGACCTAGTAACATAAAATCTGTCCTCTTATATTTTGCTATTTTCTCCTTCATGAACAGGCAAAATGAAAGATGTTTGAAAAAATCAAAGATTATGCAGACAACAAAGAACAGAAAAGGCCCACATAAACACATGAAATATTGTGAAAGAATTCATAATTTCATTAAAATAGGATATGAAACAAAAATATTTCCGTCCCTCAAATTTGTTTCTCTAGCTTCTTCTTTTGCCATAGTCAAAGACTCAACATTTCTGGATAAAATGCTCTCTATTAACTATAGAAAATAATTATAAAAAAAATAAAAAGGAAGAATATTACTAAGTTACTTGTGACTGATGATCATGATTTTGAAAATACTTCAGGGTTTTCAAAGTAGTGGTAGGGCTGCACTGAGTTTTCACTTGGAACCTATAGAATATATTTTTCCTATGTTTAAAAAGAAAATAAAACCTGAATAAGATACTATTTTCTAGGATGAGCACAATGAAGAATACTATGGCATGAACAAGAATTTGGGTTTTATCCACTTGATATTTTTAAAGGAAATACACCTTGTAAATGTGAGATCTACATCTTCAGCGTTTTATAAGTCTCCATAGATTTGTTCTACCAATGAAGAACATGTGCTTTACAAAACTATTTAATCAGCTGCCCACTAGTGGTGAAGAAATTATTGTTTATTTTTTGTCTTCCTATTTTATTTTTTTCCTTAAATTGAAGTCCATCAGAAGTATCTAGCAGAACAGTCATGTTACGAAACATTAGATTGTCTATGAAGACTAAAAATGAAATACTGACTATCCAGATTTTCTCTGAAAAAATGTGTTATAACACCTCAGAGGTATGTCAATTTAAATACCTACCATGAGAGAAAGCCTAAAAATAAATGGGCTCTTCAACCACCACTTGCGAGGTTATCTAACTGCCAATAGCACATATTAAATGTCATGTGTATGTGGTGTGACTGAGATATGTAGTGTGTTAATCCTGAATTCAAGTAAGCCTCTGATATCTATGTGTTGATTGTTGCTGCTTTCACCACACCCACTACAACTTGCCTGCAAATTTCTTGCTCCTTAGTATTTCTTTCTATGGATTATGTGTAATAAATTACACTTTCTCTTTAGATTCTCTAAAGTACTTACTTCAGTAATAAGGGCTCTAGCCAGAGAATTTTTTCAATGAAGTACATTCATTCCATACTCTGTCCTTGAAAACTCATTCTTTCCAAGGAAAACATTCAAAAATGACTTTGTCACCTTTTTAGCACTTTCTTGGAAGTACAAGTCCATGAAATGTAAACCTCTCAGGGCTACTCTTATAGACAAAGGAAATTCTAACACAAAAAAGTATCTGAGGTCTGAGTTCTGGTCTAACTTGCTTCTTATATACCTAAGGATATTTGTATTCTTCTTTCTACTCATACTACCAATGCGAACAACTCTTTGCAGCTGACAAAGGTGCCAAAATTATTTGCTGGTTACTTAAAATTCGTGGTTTATTTCCTAATGTGGTCAACATTGGTGTAATATATTTCTGCTGCAAATGTCATCACAAAATTTTACATGAAGACAAGGAGAAAGTGCTTTACTTCATTGCATGGTCTTTCTTACAAAGTGTTCCTTTTTTTCTGGAAAATCCTGTGTGTCTTAAACTAAAATTGTCCACTGAGGAAGCACTACTACCTACAGGTTGCCAATCCAGAAAAATAGTTGTAGTTCTCACAGTGCCACTGTCTTGTGCTTTTTCATTTAAACTACTATTTTTAGCTGGTTTGTTTAACATAGTAAGCAACAATTTGACATTAAGCAAGTTTTGATTTCTGTCTGTGATTTTCTATTGGTTTGTGGTTTCAGCACATATACTGTGATTGTAACTAAGGGCAATGCTATAATTTTCACTCTTATAAATCCTTTAATGCTAAGACGAATTCCAGAGTTTCTTAGTGCCATTTTTTGTTTCCATTAGTAAAATAATCATTTGACCATGATTTGACAACTAGCAATAGTTTCTGTTTAATAGCAGCAGATTCTTCTTTTTTCTTTTATCTTCTCTGCTTTTTTTTTCTCAGTGAAACAAATATATATTTGATCTTCAACCTTTACTCATTTATATCTCTATTATTTAAATATTTATACTGAGGTCATATCCAGAGCTCACTTTACTCTAGCAGAGTCTTTTGTACAGGAAGATTCTTATATTCAGAAAAAGTTTTGCTTTATTATGCTCAGTATATTCACTTGGAAGCTGTGGTGAAGCTCACTGGGATGATCTGTTGGATGTGTTAATGTAGTGCTGACATGACCTAAGCCTAGTTGAATAATTCTGAACAACTCATTGCTCAGCGTGTATGTATAAACACATAATCACTGTCATAAATGCAGACCTCAGCCAAGTTAGGTGATTTGGCTGGTACACTCAAGTGCATACACTCTTAACAGAAGGAGTAAGAAACACTGAAGATAATCAGAAGAAGACGGTCAGAAGGTAGCATAACCAAAAGTGTTAACTATCATTTCCCTTCACTACTATACTTTCGAGGAAGAAGTCCACAATAATGTGAAATAGCTTTTTTTTCCCCGGGAAAGAATTACTGGAAGCTTTACTTTTTTGAAATTTGTTTTGTTTATTTTATTGTTACATCAGATGCAATGTTCTCTTTAACAAAGCAATGTTTAAAATCTGCTGACAACACTTGTAGTATATATTGTTATCAATGATTTCAACTATTAATGCTGAGTCTTCATTTGATTTGGGATAACTCCTAGTTTGGAAACAGAAAATTAGGAAGTTCAGTGTATAACCTACTTCCATGTTTCTTAGTTTAATGAATCTATTTTTACCCTGCTGTAAAATATACAAGAGATTCAGCAATAAGCAACCTAACAAAGATTATTTTTGCAGCAGCACAGCACATGTGAGCTTAGTCTACCTTTGCCCTATAATGCAATCCACAACTTACCTAGTAGTCAGAGAACCAAAACATCCAAAGGCTCCCAGTATCTTAAACCAGGATTATTAGGGTACAGAACAGTCGTGTAGAATACATCAACTCTACATACAAGCAGCTCAGTGTTCTTGAGCAAGATCAGATAAAGTTTTGAAGGATCCTGTGCACTTTGTATTGCAGCTTTGCAGTGGAAGTTCTCCACTCCAATGTTGCCTAAAACACTAACAGACTTGTTCAGGCTTGCACAAACCATAGCAGGTAGTGTATTCCTGTCATTGTTTCATATCCCACATGCTCTGCTGTGGGGGCTCTCCCAACATTGTTGTCCTTGCAGCAATTAGAACTCACACTTCATTCTGAGCTACTTGACAGGCTGGAGAAGAGAAGGCTCAAAGGTGCCCTGATAGCAGCCTTTCAGTATCTAAAGGGGAGCTACAAGAAAGAAGAGGACAGACTCTTTAGCAGGACCTGCTGCAATTGGACAAGGGAAAACGGTTTCAAATTTACTGAGCATAAATTTTGGTTAAATATAATGATAAAGACTTTTTGAGATTGAAATTGGTGAAGCACTGGAACAGGTTGCCCAGAGAGGTGGCAGAAGCCCCATCTCTGGGGACATTCAAGGCCAGGCTCGACAAGGCCCTGAGAGTGGTTATTCTTCTTCTCAAATTCAAAGGATGGAAAATTGTGGAACACGATGTAGCACTCTAGGTCAGATTGATGCACACAGGAACTAGTGATAGCACTATATGGTGAATGACAGGTAGGATAAGCATTTCAGATCTTTGCCTGTGATTTCAAATCCTGAAGATGTTGATATGGACTGTCTGCATACTACCAAGGGCCATAGTAAAGTAAAATAACTCTTTCAGTTTAAGCCCTAGTAATCCAGTTTAAGCCCTGTAATTGTTGATTTTGTTAGTCTTCTTGTTACCAAAACCTGACTTATTTTATTTCTGTTATGCTTGTTTATTAAAACCACACAATGACACAGTTTTCTTCTCTTTTTTCTCCCATTGGCTCAAAATTTGACTACTTTGACTGTCATTTCACTATGAATTGAAGTTCACTATTGTCCAAACTGAAGTAAATCAAAGTTTTGAAAGAACAATTTGTCAGTAATTCTGCCTTCGCTGGATTTTTCTGCTTGCTTTCTTTCACAGTTGCAAATAATCCACAATTTTTTAATATATAATGTATGAAGAAGTAGATAACTTTATGAGACAAGAAGGAAGATAGTAACAATGAATCGGGGAACCCAGTTTGGATGAAAAGAATTGAAATATAATCAACACCAAAAATGTTTAAAAAACAAAATTTTAGTAAAAGATGAAAAGTAAAGATGGGAATATTTCTGGAATACTAGCCTGTAACCAGTCTTGTCTGAGAAATGGCTCCATGCAGAGCTTTCGTGTAAACCTGGAGCTAGCTTGTTACAAGAATGAAAATGAGAAAAAAAAATTGATGTTGTTGAAGATCTCTCATTCAGAGAAACCCAGTTGGAATTCTTGAAAATAACTCTCTTCTACATTTTTTCACTGTCTTAATTTTCTTTTCTTACATTTCTCAACTCAGAAAAACTCCGCTTACTGTTCTTGTGCTTCCCTTAATTCCACAGGCACCTATTTTTCTAAAATAATATAATATAATGCAAAAGCAGTTTTGTAATTTTACTTGGCATACCTGCTCCCAACACTGGCATGAATAGCTAGTTAAACTGCTGTAAGTTTTAATGCAGAATATCTATTCTTTCCATTACAGAGAAGTGAAACAAACTGTAGCGCTTAAGTTATGTTCTTAGGTATGGAGGTGATGGAGAATAGCACTAAAACTAAAGCAGGCATAACAGAGAGTTCATGGGGGGTTCTGAAAAATGTTCTCCAGTATTTCTGAGTTGTGTGTATATAATGTTCTTCTTTTCTATGGATGGTGCTCCATGTTAGATATTCCTCTGCCCAGACAGAGCTGAGATGCAAAGAGGGTATTGTGAGGGACTGAGGACCCAAAATGAGAGTCGTGCTTATACTGCTGTCTGGCTTATTTGTTCAGCCTTGAGCTGGAAGCTTGGCTGAGCATCTCTCTGATAGCATAGGCTAATCAAACAGTTGAGTACTTTAAGAGTACATAGTTTTCTTTATGACTCTCTGATTATTAGAGAATAAATCTTAAACAGTAACTAGGGAAAACTGATAATCGGAATAAATTCTCAGAACTAACAATTCTGGAGAAATTCCCATTTTAGGAGCTTGACTGGCAGTGCCAGCCAGATGTATACTGTTCCAAAGAGGGAATCTATGGAGACCACCTGTGACTTGGTGTGCACAGTGTATTTTGCTGTACAGGCTTATGTGCAAAGGCATAGCACACTGGCTTTGTAGAGGATGTTGAGTGACTTGGCAAAGTCATGATTTTGCCCTGCAGCCCTAAGACTTACAAAGGGAAAGTTACTTGCTATATGTGGAGGAAAGCAGGAGAGAGAGTGTGTGAGTGCGTTCATAAGTGAGCGCTGAGCCCTTACAGGTGATCTATTACCCTGCAGCCATTACAATTTGTCATATATGCTTCACCTAGCATCAGCTGCAAGATGAAATGCTTTCAGCTCAGTTTATCAGTCTACCTGGATGTGTCAGGTCAACTTCCTTTTAACCCACTGTTCTGGTTCATGGGCTTTCAGAAAATATGGCAGAGCTGATCAGAGGTAGCAGTTGTCTTTTTTATTGTTATTATTTTGCTCACAGCATGAAATAGGCTTTCCTGTACATAGACAGTGCTAAGGATTTGACTTCCAGATTAATCCAGCACAGTTAGAGATTTATGACATATGCTTTCATGTCTGTTCCTAATGACAATTAAGAAAGCTTATTGTATTTAAAAATAATCCTGTGAAAATATGTACACACACACTTAAGTGCATAAATGTATAGATACATAAACACACCTATCAACAAATGTGTAATGGTTTAACCATTATGAAGTATTATTCAGTAATTCCATTATTATGAAGTATGTCTGCTTTGAGTTATTTTCACTGTTTAGCTGAGTATAAAAACATGCATCCTTGTACTGACAAACCTATAACAAAATGGCATACTACTAATACTTTATAACAATATGCAGATTATAACATTTTATTTACAGAATATTTTGTAAAAATTCTACGTATAAAATGTCTTATTATGCCCTGTATACTGAGATAGTATCATTATAGATTCTAGAATCATCATCATATTCATAGAGTCATCATAATATGATAGAAAAAAATCAATTTATATTTTCCCTATCAGATATAACTGGCCAAATTCCTATGTATATAGTATAATTTTAACATGGAAATATTTTATTGCAATTTTAGTGACAGTTACATTGTCAGGCAGTTCACACAAAGTACATTGTCCTTCCATAAATAATGTTATAAGATGCTGCTGGTGGTGTAGTGGTCATTGCTCAGTGTTTTTTGAATAATCTTTTTCCCAGATCTTATTAATACTTGCTATATGTAGATCAAAGGATACTCGTGTGCTTTTTTTCATGTTTTCCACCATCCAGTATGCAACCAAAGTAGGATATTGCTATCAAGTGCAATTCTCATGTAGCTCTGGAAAGCTTACCATTCTTCTCTCCACTTGACTCCTGAAGAAGGCTTTTAACATTCTAAATCTATAAAAATTTAATGTGGTTGACTTTATTATTTTTTCCTTCGTTGTCTTCCGACTTGATGGAAGCATTGTACCACTAACAGTTTTAAATCTAGTATGTTTCTTTTGATTGTTCGTTTTGTTTTGTTTTGAGTGGAATCATGCAAAGAATGATGTTTTCACTTTCATTTTTCAACTGCAGTTTCTACATTGTTTACTTCCACTCTTTGTGTTCTGTCCTGTAACATAACAATTTTTCATCTCTTTCCATTCCACCTCATCCTCAACTGCTCATAAAGGTATTTTTGAACTTTCAAATTGTCTTCTCTGTTTTTCTGGGACACTTCTTACTGGGCTACTAATGACATGTCGTTCACGGAGGCCAAGAATCTTGTAATTACAGAAATCCAACAAGTTTAATCAAAAAATTATTTAGCTGATTGTCACGAATTGCTTGTATGTCATCTCCAAAGAAGACAGTGAATGTGAATTGTATCCACTTGAACACAGTAGTGTAAGGGAAAGAAGCTGTATCCAGTTGAATGTCAAAAGACAGTGAAGTAGAAAGAACATCTAAGTAGTCAAAGGAGCCAGAGAAACCCCTTGCTGTGATTTATCAAGTTGGAAGCATTAAATTGAGTGATAGGAGAAGAAAACTAGATCAGTAAAAAACATCACTGAGTGGCCCTGCTTCTGTATCTGTGCCTACCATTTAAGGGGTAATAAGAAAATTATTTAAATTACATTATGAATTATTATTGCTATGTTCACAGAAACAAAGTATTAACTGAAATGAAGTAGCTTGCAAATTTTGAAGTATTCTAGGAGACGTTTTTATAGTTTATTTTCAGAAATGAAGGGAAGAAATCAAAATTGACTCTGGATCAGATGAGAGCACACAAATGTAATGTGAAGCCAGTCTCATTTCTATGAATGTGAGGAACTAAATATTAAAAGAAT
Source organism: Oreortyx pictus (assembly GCA_036925125.1). Lineage (NCBI taxonomy): Eukaryota > Metazoa > Chordata > Aves > Galliformes > Odontophoridae > Oreortyx > Oreortyx pictus. Next base: position 59,207,336 of record JAUPFR010000003.1, read on the forward strand.
AAGTAATAATAACTTATGAGTGAGCAATATGTTCTGATAGGCATAAGAGCCAACCATACCCTGGGTTTCACCAGTCACAGCATTGCTGATCTCCATTTTGTGTGGTGGGGCCTGGCCTATAGCATTGTGTACACGTATGAGCACCACAAGAAGGACATAAACCTATTAGAGAGCATCCTAAATCTTAATGTTGTGAGGAAAATGCCTCAGTTCCAGTAAACTCATTTGGGTCAGTTGTGCTCTGTGGAAGAGGAACAGTGTACTGATATTGAACGAGGTCATATCTCAACAGACTTGACACCTGGATTATTTTTCTTTGTGCTGATCAGTGACTGAGTCCTTGATTTCACAGTGAGTTTGAAATCACCTTAATGAAACAGAAATTTGAGGGGGGTGGTTTTTCTACCAATACAGCTCCTCACGAGGGGAGTGGAGGAGCAGCACTGAGCTCTGCTCTCTGGCAACAGCAACATGATCTGAGGGAACAGCATGGAGCTGCATCAGGGGAGAGTCAGACTGGTGGTTAGGAAAAGGTTCTTCTTCAGAGGGTGTCTGGGTACTGGAACAGGTTCCTCTGGGCTGTGGTCATGGCACTGAGTTGCCACAGTTCAACAAATATTTGGACAAAGCTCTCAGGTTTAGGCTTTGCATGGTCCTGTATGCAGCCAAGAGTTGAATCTGGTGATTCCGTTGGGTTCATTCCAACTCGGAACATTCTATATTTCTATGACTTGGCAATCAGTTTTAAACTAATCCACCTCTGGAAAAAATGCAGGAAAAATCTGTTAACTGTTTGAGAAGGAAGTCACTATTTTGAGTACAAATATTAAAACATCTATTCTTGTATCAGCATCTGTTTTTTAATTACATGAGATGATAGTTGTTGTCACACATGCTTGAATGTACGTACTCATTATGTTCCTGAGTATACTGTTTTATTGACAATTGATTTATTTATTTTAGCGTGTCTCCTCAATAAACATTATGCAATTCCAAGAAGGAATTCCCCTATTTTAATAAAATTACAAGATGTTTTCTTGGAATTCACATTAAAATTGTTACCTTACTCTAAGAACTAAGCATATCAACACACATAATAGATAGTCATCTAAGGGTAAAATTTCTGTAAGATGAAATTATCAATCCATGTAAAACAGCTATGTTAGGTATTCAAGGAAATTCCATCTTATTATCTTATTCATGTAAAACATTCTTCATCTTTACCTATGAATCTTTGTAGGAAAATATCTGCATAAGCATCTTCACTGTATTTTTTTATTTGTCTCATTTTTAGAGTATTTTAATGTAATAGTCATCTGGAATGGGAAGGATCCTACCTCTTTCCAAGGAAAAAAAGATGCAAATTACCAAATGAAAGGAAACAGCTAATACACTGAATTGTCTGAAACAGACCTTTCTAGGTTTCTCAGTGTCTTCCGAGTGTTTTGAATTATTCATCATTGTGCTATTTGACCTGTCTTGTTTCAAAGTAAAAGCCCAACAGAAATGAAGAAGAAAAGCTACAGGAAATATATAACTTCTTTACAAGTCACAAAAGTATGTCTATAAATGAGTAAAAGAATTTAAGAATCAAAAAAAAAAATCTGTAGCTGATCACATCTGCAAAGACTGAGAGGATTTCTATATTGAAAATTGTAAATAAGGCGAATTTGATTTGTCTATATATATTTGTCTGTATCAACTACCTTGTTTACAATTCATTTCTTAAAATGATCCTATAAGATTTTTCAGTTTAATTGCTCTCTCTTGCAAAAGGTTTATATAGTTTGAAGTGACAGGTGGTTATAAGCTAATAAAACACATTCCCTAGACCACAGCTTCAAAAGCTCCATGCAGAATGAAGTAAACTGGCTTTATTTTGCATTTTGACAGTGTTTAATTCTTTGTGGGTCATCACTCACACCAGCCAAACAGCCAGCAAAAATTTTCCTAGTATCATACAGCTTGGATAAAATTACCCAATTCTTTCAAGACTTCACTGAATTTGTTAAATTCTTCCCTTTACTATGAATGTTTTGCTGCACTAACACCAGGAAGTCTTTTCTAATTTCTTTATGATAAGAACTTTGAATATTAAGGTTATGTACAGAATGGGTGAATTGGTTCAAGTAGCCAATAAGAAAAGTCCTGAGCTAGCTGACATTTGAAGTTCTGACAGCACAATCAGATATTTTACTTAAGCATCAGCACTCCTAAATGGCAACCACTCTTAAACCAATTTGTCAGTTAAACCTGTGTCATCATTCACTAAGTTAACAAACTTTAAGAACACATAACAAGTTATATATACTTCCTTTTTCCTAAGCATCAAGATTTCATTTAGGTGCAAAAGCCTAGTCACTGAGTAGAGCTGTATGGTTTCATGATGGATGGGTAGGTTAAAGAAGGTTAAGTAGATACGAGTGTAAAGTAAATAAAAGCTTCAACTGGGAGCATTCCAATTGCAGACAGACGTTTTTAATAACTGTTTACTTTAGCATTAATTTTTTCCAGAAGTTTCTGTCAAATCTGGGAAATTTGGACTCTAAGTTCAAGTGGATAGGAGGAATATATTTTAAAATGTCAAAAATTTAAGCGTTTCTGCTGTAACGAATTAAAAAAAAAAAAAGGCTGGACATAGGTGTTACATTTCTTTGGAGCACAGCTGCTATTAGAGAAGTTGTAATGGGAAAATAGTCATGCTGAATGTCTCTGATGTAACATCAAATTCTACAAAGGGCAGTTCCTTAGACATTATACCAGCACTTTGTGGTGTCACTTCTAGTTTTACTGCAGAAATTTTTTTTAGTAATGTCTGTTATTAACAAAAAAGTCACTAATACTCTAAACCCTGTGAAACATCTATAATGCAACTGCCATTTATTTAATTATGATGGTACATGATAGCTTCCAATAAGTTTAATTTGGTTCATTTTTAGCGGGCTCAAAATGAAATAAATAAACAAAACAAAACAGATTCTGTGCATCTAAATGTTGCTATTTTCCCTCGTTGTTGCTCTCTTCCATCATTTTGTTAGTGATTATCAAATGGCTATTATCTGTATAAAATATTTATAAATCTGGTTTGTCTCTGAATAGACTTTTACTTAGAAAGGTGATTTTAGTCTTATGTCTATGACAAAGAGGAGTTTATGAGAAATTTGAATTCAGGAGGTCCATGTTAATTTTCCCTTTGCACTTGGCACCAGTAAGGCTGCACGTCAAGTACTGTGCTTGGTTTTGGGCCTTTCAGTGCAAGAAAGACGTCCAATCTCTGGAGCATGTCCAAAGAATCGTAGTGAAGATGTGAAGGACCTGGAGCTCAAGTCTTATGGGGAGCAGCTGAGAAAACTGGGATTGTTCAGTCAGAAGAAGAGAAGGATCAGAGAAGGCGTGGATAAATTTGTGGTTTAAAAGAGAGCGACAGGAGTAATTAGAGATCTGAAAAAGCTGAGGTACAGAGTGAGTCTAAAGTAGAGAATATTGAAGGTATGGCATAAAAGCAGTCTTCTTTAAAAGGCTGTTGCAAAGACCAGGTAACTTTGTGCAAGCTTGGACAGGATGAGTTCCAATGAGAGGATTCAGGGATGAGGAAAGCCTTCTATGTCTGTGACAGTAAAGCATTTGAAAACTGGATAACTGACATATCCATCACTGGTTAGGAATTTTTATGAACAAGTTTGATAAATATTTCTTGGTAGTGATATAGGAGTAGCTAAACCTGTCTTTGACAAGGTGAATAGATCAGATGACTTCCTGAGGTGCTTTCAAGGCCTCTTTATTGTGATTCTCTAATGCAAGAGAATTCCATATTGACCTTGCTCCTTATACTTCAAAGATTTTCAAAAATGACAGAGAAATCACATTAGATGATTTAGGTCTACTGTCAGTGATTCAGTGTCTCCCCTTTTAATGAGATCTATAAATAAACTCAGTTATCCCAATATTCTCCCAATGTTATACCAAATAAATATTTAACTTCACCCCAAAATTATGTAATTGATGACTAGGGATTTAGGGATTAGAAGTGGAATAAGAAATAGGTGCATATAGTTAATCCACATGTGTTAATTGTAAGTATGGTGTTAACTGAATCACTTTTTACATGCTGCTTTTTTTTTTTTTTAACTCCATTTGCCTAGTCCTTCTGAAGTTTTCAATTTCTTTAACAGCATCATTTCCATTAATTTGAAGAAAATAGTACTGTAGCTCTTAGAATGATTTGTGCTTCAGACAGAAACTAAGATACATTGTAAAACTACTTTTCTTTGTTTCCATTTACAGAACAAATGGGAATAAAAGATAGCATGAAGGAATGATAAATATGGCAAAACTGTTCTTCCAATCTTAAATAATACTCTCAGAATAGTAATAGCTATGAAGCTGTGATCTTTTTCCATTGATTTCTGAAGGAATTACTGACTTATCTGAAGAACTTCCTTATAAGAGTTTGAAACATCCTGTATTTAAATAAATGCTGTGAAAACTTTCCTTATTTTCAAAACTGATAAGAAGCAAGGAAAACTAGAAGTGCCATGCTTCCTGTCTTGAGCTGGTTGTAAGACTCCTTATGAACCAAATACTTTTTCTCATTTGCTTACTGATGGAACTTTCCATGAGATACTTTTATTTCTCAGCTATATCTCAGGCTTCAAAATGTATGGTTTGTTCACATGGGAGAAAATTGTCAGATGCTTTCCTAAGAGAGAAATATGGTAATACAGTTCTTTTTGAAGAAAAAATGTTGGTATTTCTTAGCTTAGATTTCTCTTTGTCCACCTCTGTTATCAGAGAGTTCTGGAAGACAGAAATCATCGCAGGAAAATGTATTACTTTAAGAAAGCACTTAGTAAACAGAACATTTTGAAGAAAGCAGGTTTAACAAAAAAAATTCTTTCAGCCTCTGTAGTGCAAATACAAAGTCAGATATGAATGACAATAAAATCTGTCATCTAGATAGCAAATGTGTTATTTGCTTTATGCATACATTTATGTGTGTGCATTGGGGGTGCAATTGTTTATTCTCTAAAGAAAACGTGACAATTTATTAATTGGAAATTGGAACTAGGCTTTTTGCCTCACATGCTATATGCAATATTGTATAGCTATATGTACAGCTATATATAGTATATACAGCATGCCCTTCTATCCAGAATCCTTATAGATTATAGTATCCTTCAGTACAGTACCTGTTAGTGTGACTTTTATCCAAAACTTAAATTAACCATTTTACTTCTACTGTACAACACTTTATACTGAACAGAGAAGGAGCTGTCTTAGCAGGCAGTGACATATCAGCAATAAGAGCTATAATTTATTTACAATATTGAAATACTAAAGTAATTTTCATAGTTCTTGCTGCCTCCAAATACTATGTTTTAGTTAAAGTCCAACTCATCATCAATTTAAGTAGTTTGCTGGAAATTATTATAACGCTGCCTGTTGCAGGCAAAATGTGGCATAATATTTCTGGGCTTATGTATGCTGTGTTCCTGATGCATTATGGCCAACTTTGAAACATATTTGGAACATTTGGTGGTTTTAACTTTTTCTAAAAAGAATGATTTTAGGCTCAATTCTGCTTTGGAAAATCTCACTCTTCAGCCAAGTTGGGTTAGAACATTATGTCCTGGGAAGTAAAAGTTTGAATGCCCTCTGATTATCACCAGTTGGTAACACACCTGTATTCAGTAAGAAAATATGGATACAATTATCTGCACTCAGGGAATAATTTAGGTACCAGTGTAAAGCTAGGGGCTTTAGCTATAAATCCTAGTCTCCTAGAGGCATGTAACTCAGTATCTCTCATCACTGTTTCCTTATCACATAGTCAGTTGGAGTCTTAAGATCTGAGATATGCATGCTGTGAGAGAGATGAGGAGGTGGCCATGTGTGGAAAGGTCACCCAACAGGTATTAGTGGTCATGCAGTAAAGTGTGTGTATGCATGGCACCATATCGCATGTTTGCCACAGGTGCCCATGCAACATGTCTCGGGGGAGCACTGGTGAGGTTGAGAAGAATGTATCAACTTAAGGGCATATTGTGAAAGGGCTGTAACTCTAATGCCATCTACTCACAGCAACTGGTCAGCAGATTACTACTGTGTGAATCATAGGGGCATGGAGGCATATACATATAGATATGTCACAGAACAAGAAAGGTTCTTCGGACATCAGACAGCAAAATGACAAACAGAATGTTAAGTTGCAGTGATTTTATTGTTGCTTTGTGGCAACTACATAAAAAATCCATTTCTAAGTGAGATTAAGTGCACTAAGCAAAATGCAAATGATTTAAATGTGAGCATACTAAAACATAAGAAAGCTAAGAAAAACACATGCATCAAACTGACAAAGGATAGCACCTTTAATGGTAAATCTCACCTACAGATAAGCCACAGATAGGGAAATTGTCAATTGCTCATATTCTCCATCATGGATTTAGATGTCCTCTTTGCATGGCAGCATTCTTTGATCATCCAGCATGAGGAATCCTCAGTTTTATCCTACTTTTATAGGGCTGCTACTTTTGTTTGCCTAATCGAGTGGCTGATGCGAGAACATTGTCATTTTGCTAGATGGTTGCTGGTCCATGAACAGCAGACTGTTGTCTCTCCATACTTCTGAGGATGACATAGTCTAGACCATTCAGGAGCAGGTTAACCCGTCTGGGTCACATGTGAGCACTCTTTAACAACCACTGTGCAAGAAAACGTGGATTTCTTTGCACTAACTCACACAAGAATTCTATTGTTTTGTTGTCCCATGCTATACCTGTGGAAAGGAGCATCTCACTAAAAAGTGCAGTCAAGGTGAATGTCAAAAGCAGGATTTTTGACTGTAGCACATGAGATAGATCAAATCTGTGCTTCTTATCAGATGACTTTACCACCAGCTTGCTCACTGTGCAATATTAGAAACTGCAGTCTTAGTTGCTCATCTCTTCGTTCTTTCTTGAAGGAAAATCAACTTCTAGTCTGGATTACTGAATCTTATGAACTGAAAATTGAAAAATTAGATAAACCTACATGTGTCCTTTGTGCCCTTTCTCCTAAATAAGTTTTGGGATAGTGCATACTTGAAATGCACACAAACAGATCTGGTTATAGCATATTCAATATGTATAGTATATATATGCACATTTTAATATCACAGTGACCTAAAATACACTGACAGTGCATGAAGTTACTTCAGGGATTTCTTGAGGAATTGACAAGACTTATTTATATATTTATTTATTTATTTATTTATTTATGGCAGTGAGCACAAAATAATTCCTTAAGAACTATTTCCTATTTACCTGAATATCATATGCACATATTTACCATGGCACTTAGCATACCATGAGAAAATCAACATTGTGTAAATACTCATCCTCATTAGAAATACTATCTTTTGTCAGAGTTAGAAAGGAAATGAAAAGGAAATCTATTTCTTTGTTTCATGATCAAATGGATACTGCTGGAAACAATTTTGAAAATAAAATATTTGTCGAGTAAACAGTAGTGAGTTGGTCATGATTACTGAGAATATTGTTTCTTCATATTCTGCCTGGGTTGTGTTCTACTGTCTTTTGTGTACAATGGTTTCAGTCTGCAATTTCCACTAATGATGTTCATTATTTAAATGAGACAAATAGGCTATTGTCAGGGACCATGATCCCGATAACATTATTATTCTGACCTAGTGTAAATATCATGACCTTTCTTGGAACTCTTGCAGTAAATGAAAGGGTTCGGGCATTCTAGGTGACATCAAACCTGTCCATAAATCAAACCATCAGATACTGTGATAAGTTTTATTAGAGAGCAAATGGATTTCTTGACATTATGACTTGTATACAAGACTCAGATTAATATATGAGACTAGTGGAAAATACTGCTGTAGTTTTTATTTTCATTATTTTATGTTGACTGTAGGGCTTCAGAAATACCAGAGATGAATGATATATGTACAAACCTACTTATTTTAAATGACAGCAGGAACCTAAAATGATGAACGTAGCTACTGGTACAGATCAGTGGCTCAATTAACCCAATACTTTAACCATTTTTATTTGACATCAGGTGACATGCAGTTGTTTCATACTTCCAAAAGGTTTCATTATATCTGGATATGCAATGTAATATGAATTCTTAGGAAAGCTTTGAAGAATTTTACTGTTACTGCTTTTTCTGTAATGCGTTTGTTCTAAAATGAGATAGTCCAACAGCAGGAAAGGTTGAGTTATGAGAACTAAGATGATCTTTAAATGTAACTTGTTTAAATTTTGAGTATCCTCAAACTACAACACTATATATGCATAATAAAGATTACGTATCAGAAAATACTCTCAGAAAGATTTTTCAAAATAATTTGATATCTTATTAAAATATATGAGCAACAAAAAAGTGGGTTATGTACAAGATAATTTTCTGTATAAAAATAGATATAAAAATACAGCTACAGTGCTAGAACGTAACATTTAGATAGTTAAGCATAATGTATTTACTTCTAAATATTACAAGAAATAATATGAGTACTTAAGAATGAATTCTGTTCTAAAGGCAATAATTTCCTTTGTCACCAAATTCATTATTTTTTCTGGCTTTATGCATAGCAAATATTAATTGCAATGTGAATCTCTATGCTGTATTTCATATCAAGTGATCTGACTAGTGGATAGGGAAAAGCTGTTAACATAGTCTACCTAGACTTCACCAAAGCCTTCGTTACTGTCTTCCACAGTGTTCTCCTGCAGAAGCTGACAGCCTATGGCTTGGACAGGTACGCTCTATACTGGGTAAAGAACTGGATGGATGGGTGGGCCCAAAGAGTGATGGTGAATGGAGTTAAATCCGGCTGACGACCGGTCATGAGTGATATTCCCCAGGGGTTGATATTGCAGTCTGTCCTGATGACTTAGATACGGGTGTTGAGTACACCCTCAGTAAGTTTGCATATGACACCAAGTTGGCAAGAAGTGTTGATCTGCTAGGGGGAAGGAAGGAACTACAGAATAATCAGGGAAGGCTGGATTGCTCGGGTGAGGCCAATGGGATGAAATTCATCAGGTTCCAGTACCTGCCACAACAACCCCAGGCAATGCTACATGTCTGGGGCAGAGTGGCTAGAAGTCTGTGTAGAGGTAATGGACCTAGGGGTGTTGGTTGGTGCTCGGCTGAACATGAACCAGCAGTGTTCCCAGGTGGCCAAGCCAATGGCATCCTGGCTTGTATCTGAAATAGTGTTGCCAGCAAGAGCAAGGAAGTGATCACCTCTCTGTATCCAGCTTTGGTGAGGCTGCACCTTGAGCATTATCTTCAGTTTTGGGCCCCTCACTATAAGAAAGACATTGAGACCCTGAAGCTTGTTCAGAGATGGGCAGATGCAGCAGCGGAGCTTGAGGTTGGACATTAGAAAATACTTCTTTTCTGAGAGAGTGATCAAGTGCTGGAACAGACTGCCGCAGAGGTGGTGCAATCTCCATACCCTGAAGTGTTCAAGAAACACGTAGGTGTTGTACTAGGAGATGTGGTTTAGTGGGAAATACTGGTGATAGGTAGATGGGGATAGTTGGACTGGATGATCTTAGAGATCTTTTCTAACCTTGGTGATTCTATGATTCTATTCAATGACATTGAAAAGCCACTTTCTAAAACTTTGCTTTCATTCTGTTATTTTTTTTCTTCAAAAAGTAGATTTGTATTTTGAGAAATATGCACTAGTTCTGTCTTCCTGTATTTCACAGTAACTATGCTTCCTACTTTCCTGTACTTCACAGTAACTATGCTTCCTACTTTATATATTATTTATTTGATTATCAACAACCAATGTTCATTCTGAAAGGGAAAACTGCTCAGGGTTTATGTGAGGACTTGTCACTATGATTCATTAAGTTATATTAGACAATAAATTAGTGTTAAAGAACAGGCAACAATTAATGTATGATAATAGAATAACAAAATCAAGAGATAAATGTGAAATAAAATGGCACCCAACATAAAAGACAATTTCCACAATATTCATCCAAATATCCTTTTGTCAGAGTTCTATTACAAAAATGAAAATTGTAGTCCACTTAGTATGTTGAAAGTGAAGACAGTTGCTCATGATTGCACAATAAATATTCCATGTCTGTCTTCCACAGTTAGATGAAAACAAGACAGCTGGAAATAGTCCTGATCCTCAACTTTAGAATTACTTATACATCCAGAAAACAAAAGCCTGAGCTGAACTTCCTCCTGTGTCATCCTCCACTTTGCATTTCTTGATGTTGTTTAGTCATGTGGAGTGGGAATACAGAATGTCATTATTTTAGTGTAATTTTTCCTTTTTATTTTTCTATTTTAACTAGAAAAGTTATTATACATATTTCCTTTTCAATTTTGTTTAACATCGTACTACATGGTGGCAAAAAGCATTCAGAAATTCTCCACATCTTGTATCCATTGTGCTGAAGTCTTTTATTGTGTTATCCCTAATCCACTGTTCCTCCAAAAAAACTTTGAAATGTCCAGTATGATTATGAGGTGATTGCTGAACCTGGCTCATCATGGAATGCTTCCTGGGCTTTTTGACTGAAAGATCTCACTGTCAAAACCATGGCAAAGAACCGTCCTTGTTGCATATGAGACAGTGTTAATAGCACACTGATGTTTGGTTGTTGCTGAGTGACAGGAGCACGCACAAGGCCAGGCCAGGGCAGGCTGTTTGACAGAGCAGAGACACTGCCTTTAAGGCACAGCAGCAGGGGTCAGGGCAGAGGCAGGACAGGTGCCTGAATTAGTTATTCCATACAATCTGACAACATGTGGAAGGCCATAAAGGTGTGGGGCATTGGCTTTCATAAAAATTCAGGAAATGTCGATGAGTGTTAATAGGAGCCATTTTTTTCTGCATGGAGGAATTTGATTACATCTCTTTCTTCCCTATTCACTTCCAAGTCAGATGTCATTGTTTCAGACTGCCCCTCTGCTGCCATCTGTTGCACAACAATGAAATATAATGGTGGGAAGGTTCAACCTCTACTTCCATACTACCAGCATCTGCCTGTGGTGTAGTGGGCCACTGTAATAAAATAGGAGGCATTACTTTTGGAACAGCCCTCATATCTTGTTATCACAGCAATTTTGTTTCCATTTTCCTTTTCTGTCTTAGTAAATAGATTTATCAAGTTTTCTCACTAATCCTGCTCCCACTTCAGGAAGAATGGGCAGACAGTTATGTGTTTAAACCTCAAAGCAGTTAAAACACAAGAACATACTGAGAATCAAACACTTAGTCTAGTTGGATAGTGCTCAAAATCATACTTCTGCCCAATTTGTTTTTTAAATGTGCTTTTAGAGTTAATGTGCAGATATATCTTTCTTTCGCTTTTTCTTTCAACAAAGGATGTTGTTTTTTTGGTTTTTTTTTGTTTGTTTGTTTTTTCTTCTTCCCAACTTCTTGTTGTTATTGTGAACTCTTGTTATTTTTTTCTTGTCTTTATAACTTTTGCTGTCCAAGGCACTATGAAGAGCTGACATTTCAGACCATGAGACTGTACTAAAAATTCATTAGGAAATAATGGTCACCTTCACCAATGTAGTGTTAATCAAGGACGTTCCATGGTTGTGTGAGAAAAAGAATAAACAATAAGCTTCATTAAAATGTAGTGGTCTTTCTATAGCTATATGTTACACTGCAATTTGCCTCACGGATTACAATTGAATCTTGTTTATGTCAAACATCTCCCACTTGTCATCAATTACAGGCAGCACTGCAGTAGTGAGACTATGATGTAAATCTGTAATCCTACAATCGTAATCGCTTGTCAACATGATCAGTGCACTGTGCATCACCTGAACAGTGTTCATAGCTCTTGTCACTCCACATTTAGCAACAACAACTTACACTTCCTGAATTTCATCTCTTTTTTCTTCCATCATTTCTATTAGAGTTCTGAAATATTTTCTTTCTCTTTGTCCTGTACAACCCATGTCTCCTTAATGCCTTATCTTGTTATTAAATCAAGACCTAAAGTAATCACACATGGTCATGAGTATGAAACAGATTTGATTCCTATGAAGAAATCTTGACTTTTCTGTTCAGACAGGCTATGATAAGCCACACAGGGATATGAAATAAATATCCAGTTATTTGGTTTGTAATATGCGCTATATCAATACAATAAATCTGCAGTAGAAATCTACGCTGACCTAAATCCTTCTAGATTTTGTAGACTGACAATTTACTTGGAGAAAAAGTTTGCACAATCTAAGAAGTTTCTGACACAGACATCACTTGAATGTTTAAAAAATACTTAAACTACACAGAAAATAGTCAAACACGGGGTGATTTTAAAATCCTTACTCTTTTATTGTTGTAAATTATAACAAAACCACTGAAATCTAAAAAATTTACCTGAATACCTACTTTTAGAACTGGAATGGGTTAATTTCCATTTTCTAATGAAAAAAACTAGTGTTTTTGTAAGTAACTGTCTGACATCTGTGTATGTCTGAAATGGGAACTGTTCTTTTTCTTTCGGTTTCTAGAATCCACTGTTGCCTTTGCAATGATCTCTCCGCTGCAACAAAGTTTATCTAGATGTTTGTATCCTGAAAAAGTAGAAATGCAAAGGTAACTTCTCAAAAAATTATGAACTGGGGAGGGGAAAAGTGCACCTAGTAAAAAGTGGTGGCTTTTATTTAGCTTCTCTATCTTCAACCAGAATGCAAGGGAAAATGCCCAGTCTTGGTTCTAGAAATTGTTTCTGAGTTTGCAAATGCTTTTTCAGATCCAAAGCTAGTGTGATAAAGTGCTGTTCTTTCACCAGAAAGAATGTTTGCTTACTATTTCATCATCCCCTGGAGGCACAGAGAAAGAAAATAAGCACATCAGTTGTCATTATGACAGGATAAAAATGGAGCCATCATATTTCAATAACACAATGCAATGAGCAGCCCCATCGAGTGATGAATTATGGACTCTCTCTTTCACACTCAACTATAAGTTAATATTATCTCCCCAGGATAATTAGAGTGAAGTTCAATTACTGACCCTGAATTACCGTGTGGGCCACTCCATGGGTTCTGACACAGCGTTTTACACATTTATCTTTTCACCTAATGCGCTAAATCTGCATTGCTCTGGTGATTAATCATACTGGGTCCCATCTAGCTCACACTATTCTTCTTGTATGGATTGGCTGGTCCCCAGAGTCCCCTTGAGCACAATATGAGCAGGTCTATTATGCTGTGTTTTTCTACCAATTTATGTTCTTCCCTGTGTTCTGAGATTCTGGGTACTCCTGATGTTTGCCCAAAAATGCTAATCATAAAAATAAACACACTTTCAGATAGGGAATTATCTACCTCCTTACCAACAAGGTAACAGATAACTCAGTCAGTGCTGTAAAACATACCTATAAAATTCCAGTTGAAACAGGTCCTTTTATTTCCATGTGTAGAGATGAAAAGAGAAATTCACAATATGACTCTGGAGGTATTGATCATTTTCCTGAAAGATGTGCTATTCCTTTCCCTCATGAAGAACAGATGCTACTTTTGGTCTACTTACTTGGAATAAGTATCTTGCTAATTTCTCCTGCATCTATTTAGGGCTGTGTGTGAGTAGCCACAAACATTTCTAGCAAACATTTCTAGCTTCATTTATAACACAAATGGGACAAATAAGTTTCTAGAATCAGAACTGCTAGCACAGTTTCTCACAATTGTGTTTCTGTCAACACATTATCTTGCTAAATATATGTTGGTGATTTGAGAAAGTCAGATAATTCCACCTCACTTATGGAAAATCCTGTTTTATTCCATGTGCAATCTCTGTGAAATGAAGGAGAAAGGATTATAAAGTGCAAGAGAGTCAGAGGATCTGGGTAATCAGCTATCTACGGGATAGAAATTGAGGTCATATGCTGAGAGGAATAAAAGAGAATGAGACCCTCTTATATCACCATCCGTAATACTTAAATCTCAGGTTGCAGGCCACAGAAAGAAGTTGTAATTCCCTTACCCACAGGCCAGGGAAGTAGGGAACAAGGAGACATGAGAAGCAGAGTACAATTTCAGCAAGTGATAACACACCACATGCAGACCAAGACATTATCATGAGCAGCAAATTTTGGCTACCACAAAAATCTACACTTCAAAGCAGAATAGAAGCAGGAAAAGAACAAGATTCAAAAGTGTATCTGATTCCCACCTCCTCTTTGGGCATAACAATCCAAGGTTTCATAACAATAATATGATGTCAGTGAACAGCTATGTTTGCTCTTAGAAAGCATTTTTTGTTAACTTAAGGCCTGGTCTGTTACAGCAGTTAAAATCTTTGTTTTGAAGTTGTTTTTAAGCCTCCTCAAAATTTCAAATTTTAATTAGGTTTATACCAAGTTTTATCAGTGTTTATGAATTCTGAATTGGTTCCTGAATTTCTAAATTTGTACCTTTATGTCACAGTTCTTACATATACATCATATGTTTAAAAGCAGTAGCAGCTATTAAAATGTTTCTACATGCAAAGCAATAAAAATAATAAATCTAATGTCTGACAAATGACAAGTGGGAGAATAACAGAAGAAGCGAGAATGTCAGAATCAAATCTCCAGGAAAAAGAAGCCAGAAACAGATTAAAACTAATAAGTGAATGAAGCACTCATTTAGCATTTCTGCTGTGTCTGAATTGTACTGTTTCTTTGTCTGACCCATCTAAATTCCCTTATATTCCCTAAAATACCTGACATAGGGGAAGTATCAGAAATCAAAGGTAGTATTGTGACTAGTCGTAAGTTTATAATAGAACCAGTACAATTGTGTGTTGATATATTATACCTGCTGAAACTTAGTGAATTTTCCAAATTGCTATGATGGAACTTGCTGGCATGCTCTGAATTTCACACTGATTTATTTTGCATTCATTTGTCCTTCAGGGTCAAAGTGAAGTTATGGGCCCTGTCCATAAAAGTGTAATCAAAGAAGCCATAAAGGTGGTGTGGATGAAGGAATATGGCTTTCATGTGAGCATATTAACAGCCTGGTACATGGCAGGATTTTCAGAGGAGGGCAGATATCTTCATTACTCATCAGTAGCCCTTTTTACTTATCCTCACAGCACAAAAGTTAGAAACTTGACCATGACAGCATGCTGGATATCCCTCACAACATTTGCAGTACTTGTGCTAAAGTTCTGCCTTTTTCATTTTCCCAGGCTCTCTATATAGAAGCAGCTCCCCTTCCCCTTCCTCTCTCCACTGGAGAGGAGCTAGCACTTCAGCAGCATCAAGCAGATAAAGACTTTTGTCGTTCGCATGTAGACTGAAGACCTAAGTGTCTTCCACAGTCCCTGCTCCATGCCAGGGGCAGAAAAACAAAAGAAATGCTACCTCACAAAATGCAAAACATGATCCTCTTTTCCATCTTCACACCATAATACAAGAGTCTGTCCGTTCCAAATCACCTGGAGAAACATAAGTCTAACATTGCTATTTTAAATAAACCTTTTACATGAGATTAGTCCTTTCTCAGGTGAGACAGGAAATATTTTGAAGAAGTACCACCAGGTTCTGTACTTCTGTTAGGTGTCTGCCTTCCCTAATCTGTGTACTGGAAATGCCTAAGTCTCATATTTGTTTTCCTCACAATATTAGCAGCCTAAGAATAGATCAGTCTAGATCTACAGTTAGAAATGACAATTTTTTAATCATTTGATATGTAACAGAGATTTCAACAGATAACCCTTGTGGACTTGCTTTGATTTTCTGAAATCTTGAACTTCACTGCTGATTTTTTTTTTTTTAAATATGGACACGTAGTTGAGAAAAAAATTTCTGCCACTCTCCTTTTTCAGTTTTCTGTCCAGCATGGCCATCACTCAAACTAGTCCTCATTATTCTTTTAAACATATCACTGTCTTGAAAGGCAGTCCAAGATTAGGCCTCAACTGTCAACAAGTTAAACTGATCAAGAGCTGCATCCTTAATTTCAACAGACAGAAAAAAATTAGCAAAGAGCATCTTCTGACTGAGCTAAGCCTGCAGAGATCTGTGTTGGCTCACCTGACAACATTGCAGCTATTTTAGTATATACTATTTTAGGTCTTAGAGGTACTGGCTTGAGTCAGGCATCCGTGATGTGAGGAGTAACACTGCAGATCCAGGCACAGGATGAGAGAGATTACTAATTGGGTAAGTCTGGCCACCATCTGGCAGCTGTAGCCTACACCTAAACTGTCCAGATCCAGCTCTGAGTAGCTGTAAATAAAGTCTTTCAGCAGTCAAAGATAATTTATATTAGATATTTTATTCTGTTAGTTAAAGTCCGGAGAATTTTATGTATCTGACAGCCTTCTGTGAGCCAGAAAGAAGAGGCAGAGGATGGCAGTTAAACCTGTACTGCCGCTATTTGAATGGCTATGCCAACTGTGCAGTCACATTTTCAGCATTCATTTGTAAAAGCAGCTGTTGAACTTCATCCAGCATGTGTTAGCATCTGAAAAACATATACAGTTTTTGTGTTGTCCTCTGTAAGGTTGACACTGCTTTTTAAAGACTGAAAAATCAGGATGCACCTTTCATAGCAGAGCTACTGTTAATACTATGAAATGTAGCGGTGCAACAATCCCTTTCTTCTGCTTTCTGCCTTAAGATTTTCTTAATCATGTAGACATTTGTTGATAGATGTTTGTTTGTTTGTTTCTTTGTTCTTTTCCCAACATTTTACCACTGTGTATGCAAACACCGCGAGGAATGCACACACATGCATACATACATGAATTTACATGATGAAAGTGGGAGGCTTCTTTTTTTTTTTTTTTAGAATATTTTTTTTCTGTCTGTGAAGGCAAAGGAATGAAAGAAACTGTGTTTCAGAGCCAAGTAGGACAATATTACAAGGGGAAAAGATACTCTCAAACCTTCAAGGATTTTTTACCAGGTGTAGGCCTAAACACATCCTATGTCCACCAAAATCCTTGTCTATCTTACTACACATTGACTTCAGTCTTTACCCTTACCTTCCTAGCTGGTAAATACACATGGGTTGCATTGTTTCCTAAATCTCTAAACCAGGTGTTAATATCTGGATTTTACTGAAAGTACCATTGCTTTTCTTGTCAATAAGATCAGCAGCTATTCTTTCCCATAAACAGTCCTGAGGGTTTCTTTCAGTTCCAGTTCAGCACACTTCCTCTCTCAATTTACAAAATACTACTTGGGCTGTATAAGCAAAAATGAAAAACTGCCTTTTTTTTCCCCTTAGAAGTTGAGTATAAGCAGACACGCTGATTAGACCTGTTTTACAAAACTCCATGTTAGAACCACATTATACTTTTGGTACAGTATCTGTCAGTTGAACCAATTTGTATAACTATCAGGTTTGCATTTGTATTCCTTTGCGAAAAAGAGTAATTTTTTTTTCTCCTCATTAAAAATGAAGATAGAGATTTGGAAAGATGGTTATGTGCTCAGTACCAACATAAATGTGTTTGCATACAGGTTGGCTGGTTCAGGTATTGTTACCCCACAAATAAATTTGCAAATAACAATATTCATTGAGTGCTGGCAGTAAGATTTCCCTTGGTCATTCAACAGAATCCATGTTAAAATGGCTTTTACTCAGATCTAACATTTTTCTCTTAGCTTTATAAGTTATCAGTGAAATAGAGGAAACAGAAATTTTTATAAGCTGGAAAGCCTTTCTTCTTCAAGATTATTATTCCAGTTATACACTTAATAGTGTCCTCAAGGCATTTGTTGAGGTTTAGTTATAGAAACTGTTGTGATAACTTCCTTTATTCAGACCAGACTACCTGCGCAAGGCTGTAGACTGAGAGGTGCTCTCCCTCTTCATGAGGGATTCATGAGGGTACAAAGCAGAGCATCACCTCTTAGGATGTTGCAGGGTGCTCTGCAGTCTGTTCTGAAATCTGATCTGATTGCACTGCTCTGATTTCTTATGTCCTTCAGATGATTTTCTGGGTAGAAAGAGGAATGTTTTCCTCAGAAGCTTGTACCATAATTTTAGCTAGTCCTCTTCTAGATGCTAATATGAAACATGTTCTGGTCCCATTCATTCAGATTACTGTGTTGAGTCATTCATGTCAAATTCTAATTCCATAGTTAAGTCTCACTCTTACACAAGCATATGCATATATCAACAAAAAGAAAAGAAAAACATCCCCCAATCATTTGCTGTATTTTTTTTTTAATGCAAAAATGCAGCTTTGAGTGTCATTACTTTGTAATCCAGAAGAAATAAAAGAGATTTTAACATTCTTGTTTTCTTACATGTTAGCTTTGTTACCAAATGCATATTTGAATTCCTTCTCTTTAGTATGCTCCCTGGCACTTCTTCAGTGAAATACAATAGTGAAATGTCTGATTCTTAAAAATCTTCTGAAAGTCCAGGAAGTAATTATAATAAAAGATGAGTCAAAAACTAGAAGTGCACGTATACTCTCTCCTTCATCCTCAAACAATGGATACAAGAGTTTGTCAGCTATTCAGATTTCTTTATAACAGTTCAGCTCTGAAGCTGTCTCAGGCTGGAATCAATACTACAGCTATTTCTGGAACCCATTTTTTAAGAAACATTTCTGTCATCATTGATTCTCTTGATTCTATATAACTAGGAACTACCCATAGCATACTGGTTTTCAGTAGTGTGCATTTAGTGGTATCTGTAGCATATTACACTTCATAGGATTGGTTAATCTGGGGGAAGGATTAATCTAAGCTGACGACACAGAAAGAAGTATTGGAAAGGATCTGATCCTGTGGGATTTCTAAATATTTATTAATGATTGATTCTATGTAGAGTACAACCTAATGGACTTAGATTAGTTAATTTATTCTTCAGTTTTCCTTGGGCTTTTCTTGTATTGTTCAAAATCTCTGCTACTTTAAGATAAATCATATGTTGCATAAATTCAGGGTCTGGGCTGTTTGTTTATGCTCTACTTCATTTTTCTGCAGTAGAAAAGTTTGAACCCCAAACTGATGAACACTGTGGGAAATAAGTTCTGTGCTTCCTTTGAAAATAAATACCACAAAGCATGCCATTTACCATCAATTATGATATAGTAAAGATTGTCCATGAAATTAGCCTAAACAATCAAGTAATCCTTTGATATTATTGCAGTACTGACTGGCATTGTCACATTTCAGAAAATTGAATTCAGCTTTATGAAACATATGTTTAAAAGTTGTACCCTTTCAATAATTATGCTATAACATCCCTATTTTATGCAAAGCTAACTAGATATTGTCATATTAAAATAACAAATCCAATTCATTGCTTATGAAACACATGTTTAAAAAAATAAAAGACACACTTTAATTATTTCAAGAGTGTTCAGACTGGCTCACCAGCCTACTGAATATTGCATTTGTTTAAAACTCAATCATGCAAAATGAAGACTCGATTTGAAAAATTTTAATAAAGATAACCAGACTATCATTATATCATTTGAATGCTAATCGGCGCTTTCATTCAGTGTAGGGAGCAGCGATAGTGTCAACTTTGCTGGAGGCTCTTTATTTCGCAATAAAAACATTTACATTCTAATGATTTTATTAAAGCATAGTAGCTGTCAGCATCCCCAGATGACTCCCTGGCAAACTGTATCAGTTATCAACTCATATTGCCTTTATCAAAACCACCCAGTGGTGAGTCTAGGCCTGCCACAATGAGATGTCTATTGCTCGGAGAGCTGGTATTTAATCATTTCTTCTACAGTATTGTTCTGCTTACAGTGCATAAATAAGTGCTTCAAATAACCCCAGAGTGCTACTGACAATGAAACAAAGTATCAGTCCTATTTATCTTTCCCACATTCTTCAGAAACCTTCTTCACCACTTCTTTTTTTCCCCTTTTTTATTATTTTGTTGTTGTTGCAGGCACTTTTTTATTCACTCTAACCTATCATCATTCAACAGCTCTGAATTTCTTCATGATGAGCAGTAGGACTCACAGATAGAGTCAAGGAAGGTGATATTTTTTTTGTGCTAGGAAGTGATATAATGAATACTGGAAACAAATGGATTAGAAGTGACCCCTGGACTCTAAGGCAATGCTGACCTTAACAGAAAAACAAAGGGAGGGGGAAAACCAGCCAACCACTTAGTTGCTGTTTTATTACTCAAAACAGAAAGAATATTCCTTATGTAGAAAGAAAAAAAATAGAGGGTGAAGGGAGTAGGTTAGTGATCATCACAAGGTTGTAAACCTCTTGGGCAGACCTTGTCAACTTTCTGCTATGGAGCAATAAATATAAACAGATACAACCATACATTGTCAGATATTTCCTTTCCTGACTAAGCAATGCTGACCTAAGGACAGCTCTCTTAATGGTGATAAAAGTGGTCAGTCCTTTGACATGCATACACACCTACTTTGAAAATATTTTTTTTCTCTGACTTTTGCATGCTTTGTTTTTCATGTAGCAAACTAGGAAAGATAATGGTACTCTGAGGTCCACGTTTTCAGCAGGGCTAACAAAACGATCTTCATTTCACTGTGCAAAATGTCTCATATTTTGACAGCAGTGCGGATCTATCCTTGGATTGTATTTGAATATCTTGAAATTTTCTACAAAGCTTCAGTAGAGATTAGTTGTAAAAGCTTGTTTTGTGTTTCTTTTAGCTCATCTCATTCTGACTGATGGCAGAGTGACAGTGTGCTAGATGCAGGTTTTAATGAGTTCAGTGTCCTAAGATTTGACTTTCTGCTTAAATTGCTGAACATTGGTTCTGATCCCTGGGATATTTTCCTTGCATAAATGTCATCACATCTTTTGGTTTATGGCAGCTGTCTATCTGCTCCATCATATTATTATCCATTCTCCACTAAAGTGTTTAGTATCAACATCAGAATGCACCATGCAAATCAATAACATATTGTTGTAATTACATTTCCCTGGTTGGCAAATCAAATACTCTATGCAGTATTTGGCTGAAATGGCATAAATATGCAAAGTCTATTGCTCTGCTGGTCTACTGGTAGCATATCTATTGTAAATCTAGATCGAGATTTTTCTGACTCTGCTTCTGATTTGCTCTGCAGCCTTGGGCAAATCACATTGCATCCATCTGTAAAAGCAGATGAAATGTGATCAAAGGGACCATCTTAGACTGGTGTCTGTAATCACAGCTTAAAATGAGGACAGATTTTGAAAGGACATAGAAATAGAAAAGGCCAAAGAATGTCAGCATTGCTAACATCGGAATGAGGGATGGATATGATGTCTAGACTTGATTGTCAGTGTGTCTGTAGCACTACCCAGGGTGGGAACAAGCTATGCCACAAGGATGCACAGTTTTGGCCTGCATTTATGCTCCATCCAACCATCCTCCACAAATCCGCATTCTAGGTGAGGTTCTAAGACCTGAAGATTTTTGCTCTTTGCAATATTCTGCTTCTACTCCCAGTACTTTCCTATTTTAATATTGCTAAAAGTTATCTTCTTTTCTTACTCTAAAAGCATCACGCAGGTCAACAGCATACACTTGCTTTCAGTGGAAAGAGAAAAGACAGTTGTCTCCTTTTAAGTGTATTTCACATTTTCCCACCTGATCTTGGTACAAGGCTTAGAGTTTCTATCTGACTCTGTCCTGCTCACTTTATACTGAAGCGCTACTGACCTGACCTCTTTGATACATCAGTGTTGACAAACATGCAGGCTGACAAACAAGGTCGGGACACAAAGTCTTTGAGACATAGAAGTGATACTTCTAACATCCTTCAAACTGCTATTCAAATGAAGATACTGCCAGAACATATTTCTTTTTTATAAAGTAGAGAATACCACCATTTTAGAAATAAATACTGAAAAAATACAACCAAAATTTTATCAAAATGCATTTATATTTTTTTTTGCCAGGTAGAGCTTTAAAATGTTAAATAAATTCACATTTATCGATATTTAACATAAGTGTTTCTGTAGTGTTGCATGAAATATATTGTAGAGTTGACTGAGGAAGCACTACCAAACTGAATATCATGTCAATACAAAAGTCATTCATTTTATAATCTTCTTTGCATAAAAGTTCCTATTTCTTGTTTTCAAACCATGTATTTCTTAGTTTTGTAAGCATGAAAAAACTGTCAATATTAGTTACCTAATACAAATGGATTTTTAAAATATCTGAATGCTCAGTTATTTTCAATTTATTTTGCCTATGTAGGTGTTCCATGTGGAGGAATTTATGTTCTTCATCGTGTATTAAAAAAGAATAAATAAGTACATAAAAAGAAACACTTGTCCTGGGCACATTCTTTTCACAGATCATCCCAGATGTTTCTTTCACTAATTTCAATGCACAGAGACTTATCTAAATAGTAACCTTTCTTTCATAGATGTATGATTTAACTTCTGGGCAAAATTTACTGCAGCATCTGCAGCACTGGACTTTCAGTTAGACTACTGTGAAAGCAGATGTAAAATGCAGTAATCCTTCCCAACTCAGAAAGTTTCAAACAAACAAACAAACAAAAAATAGAAAAATGATAGAAATATGTTTTTATTGAATAGAAATGGTGCCAAGAGAATTCTGTATTAAGTAGAGTGTACTGCTCTTCCACCTAAGCCTCAGCCATCCAGCAGAATTGCATTGTTCTAAAATGGACTGTGCTTCATCTGCAAACTGCAGACTTCAAAAGATGTGATAGGATCTGAATTCTTGGTGTTAAATATGATGAATAATTGTTTTATGTTTCTTTGTCTGGCATGCATTTACTGAATAGAAAAAATGTAAGGGAGCTTTCATAATCTTTACATTAGCAACAAAATTCTTTATTCTGTGCAATGGATGAAAGAATGGAAGGAATTCCAGAAATTATGTTTTCCTCCTGGGAATAAATCCTAAAGTATTCAGGGAAATGCAGTTTCCTTTGAGGAACACCAGGTTTTCGAGGCAGACAGGGCTGGTAAGTCTGATCTCTCACCTCCTTTCTACTTTTGTTAGTCAAACAGACTATGATCAGACAGGTCCTTAATATGAAGGAAAGCCTGCAAAACAAAAGCTGTTCCGACTCTAACTTGTAGGAAACCTAACATCAAAAAAGGATGGAATCAGGAGACAGATAAGAACTGGGGCTCACTTAAGGGATGTCAAAGGAAACTATAACTAAGAGAAGAGTCCAAGTGTGCTACAGATCTTTATCTCCACAAAACAGGCAAGTTCTTTTTATTTGACATTAGCCCTTTCCTTCTCCTGTGAAAACTTATTGCTTGCAACAATGAAAAGATCCACAGCCATCCAAGTCAATGCTGGATGGAGAAAATGTAGACAGACACCATCTGCTTGTTGAAACTCACAGATACATAAGAGTTGTATCTGTGTGATTTTAGAGGATGTAATATGAATAATAGCATTAACATTTTTTTTATCTAAAGAACAGTTGTACATGGTGCATGACTTTTTTAGGGTCTTTCTTCCTTCATTTATGAGATAACCAGAATGATTTAATTCAAGAATATGAATAAGAAGCAAAAAAAATTCAGTCTGTTTTCTGTTATTATGTTGGTATTTGCAGCTGCAAGCATTATTAAAAAAAAGGAAGAAGAAGAAGAAAAGAAAAAGCAGCAACAACAAGCTGAAGAGTTTTTTTTAATTACTTGTATTTTTGTTGATTACTGAGTATTAAATAATGTAATTATTTATAAATTCCTTTATAAAGGAATAATCCCAATGATGTTAATACCATCATATCTGCTGGAGTCTTTTTTCTCATTTTTGCTACTTTTGAACTTTTAGAAGTTCCCCTGACTTCTAATACCAATATAAGTGTGTGCACAAGTGCAGAAGAACTACATATACAAGCTTAATCAGTTTTGCATGTTTATTCAAAGAAATGGTTGGAATTGTTGGAAATATTTGACATAACAGCAAATAAACATTGTGCTACCAAAAGCAAATATATTGGAATTCATCTTTGAGTATTTTTGACCATATTCAGCTTCAGAGGTGCTACAAAAAAAAAAAATCACTACATTGAGATAACTGTAGAAAAGCTAGAAAACTCTTTATTTCTTTCACTCAGTGGTTAAGCTCAGAAAAGTTGTGAAAGCCCCATCCCTCGACACATTCAAGACAAGGTTGGGTGTTGCTCTGGGCAGCCTGGGCTAGTGGTAGGCGACCATGCCCATGGCATGGGTGTTGAAACTAGATGATTTTTGAGGTCCTATTCAACCCAGACCATTCTATGATTCTATGAATTTTGACATACATTTCTATGTTTATTCTCATTACCCATATGAAGCAACTATAAGCAAAAAACATGGTCAATTCATTCTTCTCTTTCTGTTAGCAACAGCCAAGCTATATCATGCTCAATAGTGGATCTCAGTAGTTGATTCCGCACTTCGGATAGAGGCATAGAAACTTTCTGTGCTGTTACTCAACTATGAGAGCAAGGCATTAGCTGGTAGTATAGGCCACTCTCCATGATCTTTCAGAGGCCATGGACAACAGGTGCCTGAGGACTGGAATAAGGCTAGTGCCACTCCAGACCTCAGAGTAACAGGAAGAACATAGGAAACCATAGGCCTGCCAGCCTCATCTCAGTCCCAGGAATGGTGATGAAACTGTTCATTCTCAATGCCATTTCCAAGAACGCGGAGGACAAGAAGGTGATCAGATGCAGTCAATGTGGTTTTGAGAAGGGAAAAATTATGCTTTACCAATGTGATAGTTTTTTATGACAGAATGACTGGCTGGGTAGGTGAGGGACTTCAGCAAGGCTTTCAACATTGTCCCCCATAATATCCTTGTAGGTAAGCTAAGAAAATGTAAGTTAGATGAGTGGAAAGAAAGGTGGATTAAGAAGAGAGTGTAGTGATCAGTGGCACTTAGTCTGGTTGGAGGCCTGTAGCTGATGGTGCCCCCCCAAGCATCTGTTCTTGATCCAGTCTTGTTCAATGCATTCAGTCAGTTACCCAGATGAAGGAACGGAGTGCACCCTCAACAACAGATGGAGTGGCTGACACAACAGAGGACTGCACTGCCCTTCAAAAAGATTTCAACAGGCTGGAGAGATGTGCAGAGAATATCATGAAGTTCAGCAAATATAAGTGCAGGGTCCTGCATCTGAGGAGGAATAACTAAGGTTGGGAGCTTACCTAAAGGAAAGCAGCCCTGCAGAGAAGGACCTAGGAGTCCTAGTGGACAGCAGGCTGACCATTAGCCAACAGTGTGCCCTTACGGCCAAGAAGGCCAGTGGCATCCTGGGGAAGCGATAAAAACAGCATGGCCATTAGGGGAGGTGATCCTCCACCTCTACCATGCCCTTATGATGTCACATTTGGAGTACCGTTCTGGGCTCCCCAGTTAAAGTTAGGGAACTTCTAGAATAAGTCCAGCAGAGGGTTACGTAGATGATTGAGAGAGTGGATCATCTCTCCTGTGACAAAAGTCTTAGAGAGCTGAGCCTGTTTATCCTAGAGAAGACAGAGTACAAATATCTTAAAGCAGAGAATCAGCAGGATGGGGCCAGGCTGTTTTCTGTGGTGCCTGAGAGGGCAAGAGGCAACTGGCTCTAACTGAAACATAGAAATGGTATACATTTTTTCTAGCCTTGTCTGGGAAACACAAAAGAGGTAATAGAGTTGTTTGGAGCCATGGTTCCTTTTCTGATCCCCTATGCTATCAAAACTAAACAAAGCCTAGGGCATGATGCTGAGAACTAGTGTCATGAGTAAGCACAGAAGCACAGTCACTGCCAGACAAGACATATACTGTGAGGCATGGTGCAGAAAGCATGGTGTAGATGGCACAAGGTGCAAAATCCTGCCTAAATCAAATAATTACGTAAAACTCCTTAAGCAGTTCTCAGTAAAATTTAGTAAATGAAGGAATGAGGAAAGATTCTGAGAAATGAGATTTTTTCTTTTCTGCCTGCATGTGAAAAAAACCTGGGACATTGTATGCATTGCATGCGCAGATTTATCTTACAGATGTTATTTTTAAGTACTTATCAAAAGGTCTTGTTCCACTAAAGCAGTAAAGAGAATTTTAATTTAGTAATGTGATTTCGGTAACTGTTTCAACACTATATTAAGCCAATCTTTAAAGGACAAAAAATGAACAAATACAGAAAATGAAGGTTTTCTAGTAAGTTTAATATTTTAATAAAATAACATTTAAATGTCTTTTTGACAATTAATTTTTAAAAACAGTGTTCTGAATAATCGTGAGCAAAATTGCAAAGATAACCAAAAATCTATCTGTTGGAACAGCATATCTGTTTTTCTTTTCAGTCAGTGCTTTCTCTTTTTTTTTTTTTTTCTCCAGGCTTTATAGCATGGTAAGATATGCTATAGGAAACCAGAGCATGGCACTCTAAACACATATAATCTAAATGCTGTTCTTCCACTTGAACTAATGACGTACACGACTTCAGCAAAGAATACTCATTTTCAATAAATCAAAAGGTTCTGCACTTTATATGATTGCACATAAAATATATGAAAAGTAGCTATTAAGGTTGCAAACTCAAGCATTCAAAAATTAGAAAACCCAGAATTAAAATTGCTCATGCAACCTTAATTTATTCTGTCAGTGTATATATTTTTATGATGCTTTGTTATGATGTTTTGTTTTCACAAGACCTTTGCTCTATAAAATAGATAATGTTTTCTGACCAGTAAGTACTCACCAGACAGTTTTCCACTCACCTTTCAATGTATAGTTTCCAGGACATACATTCAAGGCTGTGCTGAAGATGGAATGATGAACATCTTTCATGGCTTGTTTGTAATGCTGATCATTCTGTTAAATGGGGCCTTACCAAATGTAAGGGAATTCATTCTCTGCAAAAGGGATAAGAATAAGATTTATGTCAAGGGTACATCCAGACATAGTTGCTGAAATTGAGAGGTTTGTTGCAAGATTTTTTTCAAAGGTCTATAATTAAATAAACACTTCTGTGCTGAAATGGTGATTTTTATTTGCTGTATTTGCAGCTGTGGATTCTCAGTGCTTAGTCTAATTGAATCCTTTGGTCTCTAATAATCAAATCAAGGACCTCCATGGAAATCCCAGTGATCTCATACAAAATCTTTTAAAATTTCCTGCTCTTAAACATACCTGACTTTGTCAGACCCATCAGAAATAATCTCTTGAAATAGTAATTGAACTGTCTACCTGTGTATCAATGGAGTCTTAGGAGTTAATCACCTCAGACTGAAGGAGATACCTCACATACTCAGATGAGTAGTTCTTCAGTGTCCATTAGCAATTGAATACTATATAATTAGCAGAGTACAAGGGGAACTTTAACAACTAGTTCACATCTAGACACCTAAATTTGGCTGTCTTAATTCACAAATTGAAATCTACTCATTTTCTTGTACAGTTCAAACCATAAGACACTTTAGGTTCTGCAACAGAAGCTTTTTTGGCACTGATAATGTAAACTTCTGAAAAACATGTTAATTTACAAAGCTGAGGTGATAGTTTGGGAACAGCATAATGCCTGTTAATTTCCCCGGAAATTCCTGCATTTTTTTTTAACTTCGGACAGGCAGGAATTCCGTATTAACCTGTTTGTACTTTGTCAGTCTAAGGCCAACCCAGATTTTCCCTTCACCTTCACAGGATTTCCTATGAATCTCTTCCAGTTTTCCTTTGGGATCCTTTATCAACCTTCCTTGGTCTCCTTTATTCTTCTATCTCACTCCTACTAATTTTCAAAACATGAAATTTCATATTCTTTTGAAAAAAAAAGAACTCTTTCCTCGCACCAAAACCAACATATTGTCCTGTTCCTCATCCTGGCTGATCAGTCCTTATGCTCTACCAATCCACCACTGTTTGTCATCCAAAAGACTCAAATTGCTGACTACTTTTATAGTGATTACATTAAAATAAAAAAGACACTTCCGGGTATAGTGTCATTTCAGAATGTTCTGTAGGTAGCTTTCCAGGTTTCTGGGCTCCTTGAGATCCAAGGTTGAGCTAATGGAGAAACAGCAATGATAACTATCACTTATGTGGGGACTTGTATAAGAATGAGATGAAGCTTTATGCCAGAAAGTTTTGTAAATGGCAGAGGCAAAATGAGATGCGAGAAACCTAAAGCAATCTGCAGTAGCCCAAATCAACATTTTCAGGAAAAGTCCACAGGGAAGAATGAGGATGGATAAAATATATTTTTTCCACAAGCTACAGATAAATTTGTGAAGGTTCGAAAAAAATGGTGTTGTGCACTATTTTCCCGCCCTTGTTACCATCCTTACTCCAGATGCCGTGGAATATATCATTTCCAATCTACAAGGATTCTAGCATAGGATAAGATAATAATCCTTCAATTTTTATAATATTTCTACAGTGGTCTAATTATGATGGCTGAAATTTTGTAAAACAATTCAACTTCATGCATTCTATTAGGAAATATATATGTATATAAATGTATATATATATATAAGTATATATAATCCCATATAAAATTATGAGGTTATTTATATGCAATCAGGTCTTGTAACAGATTCCTGGTAATTTTAATAATATGCAGTACTATCCACCTCTCTGGTAATTACTCAGCTTCAATGTATATTCTTGGCTTACAGGTAAATGAAACCTAATTAAAATTACCACCATTGTTACATTCCCTGCTAAAAGTCTGATCCTGTATCTTCTAAAATCACTTACTCCAAGGGGTATAGCACATGGTTTAGCATGTTCAAAAATCTTCCATCCAAAGAATGGCTGCAAACAGTGCTGAACTCTGATCTCCCCCTCTGATTTAAAGCCATAAACCTGGAGGCATTAAAAGTAACTTAACACTTGTTGAAAAAAAAAAATGCAAATGTATTTAAAATGCAATTAGTGAATAATTCCTTTAGTTATTTTGCTCCATTCCTTTCTCATTGAACTTGACCCTGTTGACTACAGGATGCATTATAAATTTTGAAAATCTCCTGTGAGCTGGACATTTTAATGAACTACTCACAGCAGTCACCTGTCAGTGGCCAGTGTATTGCAGAGAGTGAGTGAAAATTTATCTTTCCTGCACAATATGTAGCACTACTTTTCACAGGGACCTGGACTAATTTAACTCCGCTGTTTTTTGAATTAACAAGGCTTGTCTTCAAACCTTTCGACATAGGAGCATTCTGTTCTGTTATTATTTTAGTGCTTGCCTTTCCACCCTCCCTCAGGACGTACGTTATTTAATCCATCTGGAACCTTAGTAACCAAGTTCCCCTGCTCTCCCTGACCCTAGTGATTTATGTTTCATATTTCATGCTGTGGTTGGTCTTTTACCACTTAAATTTTCCCTCATTCTCTTGGTCAATCTTTTCTTTCTTCCTATTTCTTTTCTTTCCGTTTCATTTTTTTTTCCATTTATTTATTTATTTTGAGAAAGGATAAATATTTGACAAGTGAACTGTTTGTCATGCAAGCCATAACACAGTTACAGTTAGAGAGGAGAATAATTCAATCTGCCAAGACTTAAATGCTGATAGATCATTGGCTGTTGCTAGGCCAAGGGTTGTGCCACTCATAATTTTTCCCACCGATACAACTATTTTATGGAAAATGACATACATCTTTAGGTGTTAAATCATCCCTAGAATAATTTGTCTGTCAGGAATCAAAGTGAAAGGAAATAAAATACCCAAGCACAGAGTGATATTGCTCAACCTCATATAACACAGAGGCTCTGTCTTGCACTTAGTGTGTCCCTATCTGTTTCTTTAAATAAGAGCGACATGGACAGAAAGACACTGAAACTAAAAAAATAAAAGCCAAGAAGGAAGAGGGGGAGAAAAGAATTTGCATTATGGATGCTGGATTCACAATCAGTGTCCCTTCACTCAGTGTGTTCAATGTGTTGCCTACTCCCCATTCATATCTGCCTTATCAGATTTCGTGTTTAATGTCCACCCTGAGCCCCCCATCCCATACCCACAAGTCTGACTGAACACAATAGTGCTGATAAAACGGAAGCAAATTTCTTCTATTAGTGACTGACAGCAATTTGAACAAAATGAAGTTGTACCATGATATCGTTATATATACAAGGTGCAAATAACCTAGTTTGAATAATCACAGCCTCTGTCCTTTTAAATGATTTTTCTCCCCCATTTAAAGGGAGGCCTTTGAAGTGATAATATTAATTCCCTCTGTGCTTGGAGGAAGGAAAAAAAATAGGAAAAGCGGAAATTAAATGAGTAATGCTATGTCAGTCAATCTTTTAAACCAGGGCCTTATTAACAGCTAATCATTTTGTCATTTTGTCGCTCAAAGTAATGAATTTGATAGGGGGAGAAGGGAATGTTTTATGTTTATTTTTATTAGTTTTAAACAGAAACAGTTGTGGAAATATTATATTATTGAAGCTTGCAGAATTTAAGTGGTTTCTGTTCAGCATATCACTATTTTTCTTCTCTGCCAGTATCTGATTGCCATAATTTTGAATAATCTGCTTGTGTTTCAAAAAAAAAAAAAAAAAAAAAAAATTGAAAAGGATATTCATCTCAGGAATAGCACAGGATTCCATCATTGGAGATGCATTAGGCTTTTGTTAGGTATTTCTTTACATCCTATTTATTCAGAAATATCTAAGTAATTAATCGCTAGCAGGATAGTTATGCAGCTGAAAGGAACAGCATATGTGTCTCAGCCTTCGGTATCTGAAGACTGCAAAAATACAGGGTAAATCCCGTGAATAACTTTCTAAAGTGTGATGCGTGATTTTCTTCTACATTAAAATTCTGAGGGCTAACTCTACACATTAAGCACATACTTCTAGAACATATTAAAAATCTGTTGCTGAGGATGGATTTGTTATCGATGTCCCTGTTGCATTCTCCTTTGAAATGGCAGGGGTGACCTCTGAATTGAGACTCCAGAGGACTCTCAAATTAAGTACTTTGAATGGTGCCATTATAAGGCTTCATCAAATGTTGATGGGAGTCTTCCATCAGCAAAAATTGCAATACTGGGCATATAGAGAATCTAAGAGCCCACAGTCTATAATGAGATTGCAAATTCTGGTTTGCCTCAAAGTTCCCTTTCATATACTTCCAATACATTTATGTATACTCCTACTAAATATATGCTTACATGTTAAAGGCCAAAAAATAGATCATGACTCCAGAGAAGTTCAGAAAAATAGACCCCAATCTCCAGCTCAAGGCTAGCTTTCATTTACCGTGAGTTAAGTTTGCAAGCAAATCAATAGCTAGTAGCCTAGTGATATATCTGGTGATTTACTTATTCACTGACTGAAAAATAATTGAGTGGGTTAGAGTACATGTGAAAATGCTTCTCTCTAGTATTATATATATATAATATATGTGTGTATATATGTATATATGTATATGTATATATTATATATATATGTATATGTATTCTCTCTAGTATTAGCAAAAAATCCATTTCATTTTTATTTTCCAATATGAATGTAATTCTACATGTAAATTCTTTTTGCCAGAATGGAAGCATTTAATGCTCATTGAAAAACACATAAAGGTGGCTGAAGTAACCATGCTTCTGAAAGCCTGAAAAGAAAATGCTACTTAAAACAAATTATGAAGAGGTATTTCTAGACATATAGTATTTTCATACAGTCTGAAAGAAAGGAGAGAATCTTCTGTTGAGAAGGTTGTGGAAAAGGTATTGTACCATTCACAGTTTCAAGTTAGAAAAGTAAAGTAGGAACAAAGTGGTTCTCACAGAACAGTGCACCAAATGTCAGCGATGGCCTGTGCTTGAGTACTAGAGTTTTAGAGTTGCTCTGCGCCCTAAGAATTCAGATGTAACCACAAGTTATATAAATTACTCTGAAGACTGCTCCAAAAGTAATGCCTCCTAATTTATTAGGTTGGCTGATGATGTCATAGTCTGATGTTGGCGGTACACTTTGTTGCTGTGCAACAGACAGCAACAGACAAAACTCCTGACCAAATGGTGACTGACAAGTGGATGAATCAAAGATGTGTCGTGAAATTCCTCCATGCAGAAAAAATGGCACTCAGTATCTGGAAACTAAATAGTGGATGTGTGTACAGTGAGGCTGTGGACACTGCATTTAAGCAGTGATTATAGCAGCATGAAAGAGAAGCCACATTCTGGATGGCCATGCACTGATGTCACACCATAAAATGAAGTGCATCTTGATCAGCTCATCTTCACAAATTGGCTAATGGTGGTGACTGCTGAAGAGTAGTATTTTGTAGCTAAGACTTGACTCTATCAAATAGCGCTATTGTGGTCACTGTATCTGTTGTAATTGCCATGGAAATAAGCAGGAAACATTACTTTCAGGACAATCTGTGTATCTATTAGTTACAGCCATAAAGCCTACGCAGCTTGTAGCAAATATAAGATGAAATGCATTAGCTAAAATGTCAGTGAAATAGGAATATATTTAGTTGCTCTATCTTATGTTTTTGCTGGTCTAGGAATAAACACAGTTTCCAAAAGTTAGCTGACTGACAGTATCTTGATAGAGAACAGGTATGTTAGAGCCCCAAACATGATGATGTATTTGAACAACCCTTCCAGCTCTTTGGGTCAGCTGATTACCAAGTTATCTTGTTTCGGTTATGTAAAATCTGAAAAAGGAATACAAAATTACTCCTATCAGTGCAAGAATAATTTTAAAATATATTGTAATTTTAAATTATATAAAATATATAATACATAATAATATAATACAATAGCAATAGATATATTATTATTATATTATTTTGAAATATACCATATGAGAGTAAAACATGATCATATGGTAATGATTCTGCTATTTTTCATTGAAAGTATTACCCAGGAGTCTATGCTAAATGCTAAGTTCTCCTTTTTATTAACTTTACATATCTCTATATCCTTAGTGTTACGGAAGAAATGCCCTTGTGGGAAATGTTTTCTGCCATTATTTTTTCCTTCTGTTGACTGCTGCTTTAGGCTGCTCATTTACTCTCTTTGCTCCCAGAGTAATTCACCCAGAAACCGGCTTTTTTTCCTTCCCACAGAAGACAAAAAACTTTTAAAGCATTACAAGAAATTCTATTTTCTTTCTGTATGTAGTTCTCATAAAAAAAGAAAAAATCCATAATCTACAAGTATATTCAGAAAAAGACATAATTTTGCAAATTGCTCTCCATATATTTTAAGTATATACTACATTCTGTATTATTATTATATTATGTTTATTTGTAAGTAAGGAAATCACTTACAAATGCACACTCATGAGACTATTAGAGGAGCAAATCATTTCAGAACACAGGTGAGAATAAAAGATTATGCAGGTAGGAGAGTAATAGAAATGTTTTGTTTTGCACAGAAAACACCACCATTTTTACTATTCTACTGCATTATTATTATTTGGAAAAAAAAAAGTATCAAATTCAGCAAAAGTAAGAAATATTTGGCATAAATCCATGAAAAGTTAGAATACAAAACTAGAATTGGGATGTGGGAAGCAGTATTTATTTACTCTCCTGAACTATTATGAACATTGTGAGTGAAGCATTTCTAGAATATCTCAGTCAATAAGTTTAAAAACAAGAACTAAAATATAGATTCCTAGCATCTATATTTGTATGTATAAATAAATGACTTGATTTTTTTTAAATATTTAGAACCCAAAACAATCTCAACGATAGTTCCTAAGTGTGATCAAATTGCTGAATATATGACTGAATATTATTTTTCAGGACCTTAGATTCAGGTTTATCCTTCTGAAAATCTTAGCCATTGATCCAAATTTGTGCCTATTAGAAATCAGTATGAGCTTTGTCTCAGAATATTAATCACAGCACCATAACATATATACAACCTGTGCAAATTTGAATTCATGCCACTGTTTTGTAGGCAAATGACTGAAACACCAAAGTTGATAAATCACAAAACCAACTGTGCTTTCTCCTGAAAACTAGACACACATTAAATAAAAAGGGGAATAAATATATAGTGTACTGCAATTTTTTCTCCAGTACACTGACTAAGTAACTGTACACAGAAAAACACCAAATGGCCTTGATTTTATAGAAAACAGCATTCCAAAATCCATATTCTTTCAATATACTTTCTTTAGTCAGCCAGATCATTATTATTCTGTGATTATGGATGATTTTCTGTAAAAAGGTAGGACTGAGGGAATACTTGTTCCCTATACTTCAAAGAATACTAGGACTTTCAGCGCATGAAATTTAATAAAGTTTGTCAAACAAAGTGTCCTCAGGCTGCTCTCAATTAAATCAAACCCTAAAGATGTTAATTTATGAAAGAAGATCCAATGAATCGCAATGGGTAAATATATTATTTTAAGAACAACTCTTCTACTTTTAATGCGTATTTATTCTGTAAAATAATATCTCATATGGCATGTTGATTTCTCTTTTTAATGTAAAAATGATCACCATGAAATAATGAGAGAGAAATGACTACTGTTTAAAATAATTTTTATCTCCAGGCATGTCTACTGCACTATCAGATCCTTATCAATGTTATTCCCTAGAAAACAGGAGGGATGAACTCACATCTATCATTGTTAAATGCTTGTTACAGCCTCATGTCAGAGTGCAGCATTCCTGAGAATCATTACTTTAAGCGCAGTTGCTTAAAGTCCTTTTTCTATTTTTTTTTCTTTTTCTTTTTCTTTTTCTTTTTCTTTTTTTTTTTTCTTTATTTTCTTTTTCATTTTTATTTCTTTTTATTTTACATTTTTTATTTATTTCTCTTTTTCATTTTTTATTTATTTTTATTTTTATTTTTTTATTTTTATTTCAGAACACTCAGAAAGGTCTGTAGTTTGAGCAGGTGCAGTAAGACTAATGTTTTTTTTTGTGTCCTGCTAGGTTGATACGTTGATTGACTATTTGAAGCTGATTACCTACTTGTGCACTAGAAGTGTTTTATTTTATTTTCTTAATAAGTAAATAAATAATAAGTGGCAACACATATGGCTTTTATCTAACAAAATTTGTGACTTATATGTACGTACAATGCATTTCTGAAAATAAAACTTTTTTATATTGCATTCTAAAGAAGTGTGCGACAAAAGGCATGTAGGCTGCCAGTGAGGTGATATGAGACATTACCTCCAAATGTTTATGACTTTAATCTGAAAACAGTATATATATACATATATATATATAAGAAATAAAAAAAAATTAAATTTGTTCAGGAAAAAAGAACTGTAACAGATGCAATTCAGAATTTAAGATCATAAATGTACTATTCTAGTATCACTGTTTTATTGCTGTTCTCTAAGCATGTGATCTTAGTTCACTTTTCCAACAGAAAAATAATGCAGTATCTTAAAAAGTTAAATAAATAATACTTACATATATATTCTTACATTCTTACATTCTATGCCTTATAGACAAATAGATTTATGCTACATGGATTGTTTTCAGAAACATGTCTCAAAATAAAAATAAGAGATCCTCAGATAAACATACTCAGACCTTGGGAAGAGGCCATCTCTCATTAGAAATAAATTCCAGAATTGTCCATTTCTTCAGTCTATGCTAATTTACAGAGTGACCATTGCAAAGTCCAGCAGGTATGTACACATAAAGACTTCATGCTGACAACCATGCAGTGTCTTCAGCAGTCACTTTCAAGTTCATGGTAAAGGAATTCTGGAATAGTCCCTCTCTATTTAAAAAAAAAAAGGAAAAAAGGAAAAAGAATCAGATTATTTATCTCAGAGGTGGCTACCATTTTCTGTACTTTCTATACTTAATGCTATCTCAAAAGGATGCCTCTGTGCTTGTAAATGAAAAGATTGGTTGGCAGTTCTGTGATCCCTGAGGGCATATGACATAGCAGGGAGCATGCTCATACAGTTGATCATCATCTTAAAAAAAAAGCATCCATCCACATTGCTTCTTGATAACTTTTCCTAGATTATTTAGTCTTCTGAGGTATGCTGAGTGCTGTCTGGAAGGGTATAAAACCAAATTAGTAAGTGTTCAAGACTGTATTTTACTTCTGTTTAGTTTAATAGCATGATAGTAGCGATTTGCACTTACTAGGCATGACTGCATACATCAACATACACAACTCATATCTTACAAAAAGATTCATGCAGGAGAATCTTTTCAACATACTTGTTAAGTTCAGAAATTTTCTAAGGCCTGTGCGCAGGTAAAGTGAATCTAAGTGTGAACAAAATTCTGTGTATCTCTCTTTTCTCTGCAGAGAAAAGGGAAATGAACATCTTTCATTATGTTGAGAAATCATAAACTTGTTTCAAACTTGATTTCAGTATTTTTCCATGTTGCTATGCTATAATAGTAAAACCACTTTGTTGTCCATAGTGAGTAGTTGAAGACTTAGGGTAGATTCCAAGAATTAAACTAATTAAACTGTTTGAGAAATCCATTAGGTAGGTTAGATGGCACCTTAATCATTTAGAAATATCTTTGTGATTTTTTCCTTTAAAATAATTACATTTTATTCAAAATGTTGATAGACAAAATAGCAAAAAGTCCATATTTTAGCTGGATGATTTTAAAGGTCTTTTCCTACCTTTATGATTCCAGAGTTCTAATTTAATGTTGAAGTCAATGAAGCTTTTAAAAATCTTAATAGAAACATTCCTGTCATTTAACAAAGCATGTGACACACAAACGTGGTGCATGTGAAAAAGGTGCTTTTGTCACTCTGTATGATGCTGGCAAAGAGCCACATACCTCCACTGAATTTGGGCATACTAATAGGCATTTTTCTTGCTATTATTGTTAAGTCATAATATGTCCAATTTCGAATGTGATCTTAAAGAAATAACTTTAATTCTATTCAGCTGAAAAAATGGGTGAAACTTAATTTCTGCCATTTTAGGTTTTTAGGGCTGCGTTCTGCTTGTAAATTTTGTCTAGCAATTTGACATCTTGAATGGCAAAGAATCATGTGTTCCTATAAACATCAAATTATTTCACTGAATATTGTCTTCAAATCTTTCAAAGACTGCTTGGTGTAGGAGATAGTCCAAAGGGGCAAGACTCAGAATTCAACCAGCTCTTCTGATAGTTCTCTCCCCCCAGGGGAAAGATTTTGAGTTTGAGCTCCAGAGACTTAACAGTATGTATTGGAGCTTCAAATGCTTAGTCTCTTGAAAATGTCAAGTCTCTAATTTAGTCCCAGTAAATGCATTGATGTTTTGTTGTCCTTCTAGTGCAGTTTGCCAGAACAAAGATACCTATGTTGACTATAGTGACTCAAGGTAAAAAGAAACATGTGCATAGCCAGTACAAGCAACAGGTAATGTGTGTTGTGATGTAATAAGAGAAGCTCCTCTGAAAGACCTCTGTTTTACTTGTAGGATGGCAATATGTATAGTACTGTGTATTACTGATTAGGTCTTTTCCTTTGTTTTTTTGCAAATTCGACCCTCTATAATGGTTAATGTTTGCTCCTCATAAGTCAAGAGGGATAAGGAAGGGGTTTCCTTATACAGTCTTCTGGTCTGTGAGTGAAGACTGACTCTTAATTTGGACATAAACAACAGAAACTGAATTCTCTGTCTGTATCAGGCACTTGCTCTTTTCTCTTTGTGCTAACTGCTATGATTACATCAGGTAAAGAAATTCACCTCTGTCTTTGCTGAGCATCTTGAAAGCATCATCCATAATTGTTTGTCTTGTGTAGCTTCAATTGAAATAAATGGGATTTCATCTCACGGTGATCCAAGTTTGTGTTCTTAGAGTGTTAGCTTAAGGATAAAATGTGGCAAAAGTAAAATAAGTTTGTGAATTGAAAAACAATGTTGAATGACATTCAGATGTGTATTGGAGACAATTTTTACCTTAAGTGTTCCCCAGGGTAATATTTAAACTAATCAACGCTGATTTCCAGAAGCTCATTGCTGTTTGTTTTCAAAAAAAGAGATTCTTGCTGTTGTTCTCTTAATAATTTTGCTTTCCTCTGAATAGTTCTGCTAGGAACGATATGCAAACTGAGAAAAAGGGAAATTCATGAACAAATCCCCAGGATTTTCAAAATTTCCCTATCCCTCTAATTAACTTCTGAGTAGCTGTAGACTGACTGCATGCAGTATGTTTTAACCACATTTTCCCTTTCACAGAGCAGATGATTTTATGTTTGATACACACAGTTGGATTCTACTACAGGGATAAGACACCTGAAATTTGTATATTCAATTGCACACCCAACAGGTTCATAGCCAGGCAACTTACTGTCTCATTGCGCTCATCCACTCCTGTCTTTTGGACAATTTAATCTACAGTACCTTAGGCTAAAATTTTAGGCCTTACACAGAGTTTACCTTTTCTTATCATTGCATGTCTCACATGAAATTACCTTGTGAAGTTCTAGTGGATTTTACAGATGTCACGGTATTATGATTTTTGTTATCAGTATTTCACATCATGTAAGGCACTGGGAGTTGAAGAGTTAATGCTCCATTTCTTTGGACTGCCAAATTTTTGGGTACCTGGCTCTTAGAAGAGAAGAACTACATATCCCAGAGGACTTTGTGTTCCCATTTTCCACTAAGAGGAAAAGAAAACTGCATGCAAGTCCCGAGACTTCCTCTGCTGCTTCCTAGCTGTCCTGCCTTCAGCTCTAGAATAAGGCCTTTAATTTTGGACATGCTCTCTCTCATTTGATTTATTATCTGCAATTCCGATTATATTGCATTGTATTGTGTTATTTTGCATTCTGATATCTTATTTAGTAAATTACCTTTCCTCCTCAGAACGTTGCCACCGTTTTGTTTTTAGGCCCATCTCCCTATCCTCTGCCATTTCCCCCTTCCCCTTTCCAGTGTGTGGGTCCAAGGGTTCCCTGCCCATTTGTCACAGAATCATTTTCATTTCAAACACACTTGCTTTTTTTCTTTTCTATCTATTCCCCAATCTTCTTATTAAAAAACAAAAAAACAGAAAAAAAAATTCAATGTCATATCTTTATTGATATCTACGTAGTAATACTGCCAAACAAAACTAAACAAATAGAATTTATAAAATTATTTCATAGTCCAGGGTACCAGCAGTGACCCCGTTGGAGAGCACAATGCACAGTTAAGCACTGAAGAACTTTAGCCCAAGGAGTGTGCCATGGGATATTGCCTTTATCAGCATACCTGAGTGAAGAATGTCAGGCTTTTTCTAATCCCTCTTCAAATCTTCTGAATTGTTTGTTTATTTTATGGTGTTAATGGACAGAACATATATACCTTTCATCTGCTGCATTTGCCTTAATGATCAGTTCACATGAGTGTGTGTGTGTGTGTGTGTGTCACAGTACTTCATTAACTTCTAACTTCGTTACAGACTAGGGAAAAAGAAAGACGTTCTACAAAAGCAGCATCTTTACTTGAACGTGTGACCTTCCTGCTTTCTGATTTATTAACTTTTTGGTACAAGGCAATATCACATTAACATAACATAACATATTTATCCCAGTACCTTGTTCTGTGCATAAAAAATTGGAATGTGTGTCTCTTATGTAAAGTCTCTGACATCAAGGCATTACCTTTTATATAAAACTGATACAGGCACAGTGTATTTTACTATGTCAGAGCAATTTCTTCTCCTCCCTATGTATTATACCTTACTAAACATTTAACCCTCTCTTAATAGTTACTTTCTGCTGTAAATATTTTCAATTTTAAATTCTGCTTTGGCTATTTTAGGGCTATTCTTCTAATGCTGAATAATGGGTTGTTTCTCCTCTTCTGTGATGATGCAGAGAAAAAATGTTGTACTGCATGGTATTTAACCTGAATGCTAATTAACCAGAAGTCCTTGCAAGTCTTTTCATTAATGGGAAATTCACATCTTCTTGTCTATACTATTTACAATATTTTGGCTCAATTAAAGCTCTTAATTATCAAAGGTGTCAAAAAGAAGTATTTACAAGTCAGTTAAAGAATATATGTTGAAAAATTTAAAGTAAATTCATACTAAATTTGTGTTACATTAAGGGTGATAATGACTTGAGTACTTTGAAGACATCACTCATAATTTGACTTTTTTGATTATAGGGTCACCAATACATTTCATACTTTGTTAGTGCTATAACATTTCAGAATTGTATTTCATGTGTATTATCACGATGCTAACAAAATATTTTCTGCTCTTAAGATGACAATTCCCACCTTACTGTAGATGCACCTCAATTACTAATTGCTGTTGAGACCTTTACATGCTAAGCCACAGACCTATCAGACTTCACCCTGGCTTCTTATATATTTATAAATAATGTTTGGCATATTTCTGACATCAGTTTCTCATTTGCAGTGTAAACTAATAATGTAAGACGGAATGGAAAGACACAGAGATAATCCTCACTGACCCTTGGGGTCATCCTGTGCTTTGCTATAAAGATGAAAAGAAATGAGCTGCAGTTCAGCCCTTTAAATTAACAGAAAAAGATATCAAATCCTTAAACCTTTTAACAACTTAATTTGAATTGGTTTTGTTTTTCTTTTCTTTCTTGTGGGAGAAGGAAATGGGAAAGTCTGATTAGAGTGAGTTTCCAATTCTACTAGACTTTGAACTAACATTTGGAAGCATGCACTCACTTAATATTTAAATCATTTTACTGTATACATACTGAGTTTACATATACTGCAACATGTCAGTAGAGCCATTCTGTGATAAATGTCATTCATGCTACAGTTTAGCTCTATATATGACATTTTAGAACAGTTCAAATATTAATATTACTAATGACTTCATTATTTTAGGTTCCACTGCCTTTCCTACGGCCTCTTAAAAGAAGTAATAAAACACCCAGTGATTCTACCACAGGAAATTGTTATTTTATTGAAAGATGCTTTTTATCCTTTTGATTTTTGAGCCATTTCACTGACTCTTGGGTATAATTTAAATACTTAGCTAAAAATTTAGTTGTTTTTCTCTCTTATCAGAAATTTTCATTATTGTTGCTCTGGATTTCTACTATGATGAAGATAATTGAAATTGTGCTATTTCTTCAATTTTTGTATGCAGTAAGAACATATTTTGGGATCCAATATAATCATTACTACATAGCATTAGATTATTATGTCACCAGTTTAGGATTGCTTTTGACTTCATTATAAAACCTGACAGGAAAATAAGATGGATTACATGGCTACCAGCTGAGCTAAAGTTTAAATCACTTTTCTGCATCCTAGGGAATAAAGATTCCTGCCCTCATAATTTCTTTTTTAAAAAGCAAAACAAACACTCTGGCATCTGATCTAACATAAGTGTGAACAGTAGTGATAAAAGTATTTAACAGAAGATGCACTTTGCATCTAGCAGAAGACGTTGCAGTGGTGTGAGTTTCCAGCATGAAAATAAGGGAGGTTTGAATATTGATCTTTTGAAGCTCCATTAGCTATATGTTGAGCATTGCTGACATCACAGATTGATGTCTCTTTAAACTGTGTCTCAGATTGAATCACTTGGGGAAACCAGCTATTGACTTTGGATGTTTGCTCCGTTCAGCCACTGAAGAATGCTGTCTTTCCATTTCTCTTTCCCTCTGCACATCTGTTTGTCTGTGTCTTTCTTGAATTCACATACAAATTCACACACATACATATCTGTCCTTTTGTATAAGGGAACGTTACACTTATTTTTTTCTGTAAATATATGTTGCCAAAGTCGCATTTATTATTCCTTATTATTTCTGTACATTACAGCATGCAAATTAAGATATTCACAATGAGGCAAAGGTCTTCCTACCAACTTAAAGTATTGAGATCACATTTAGGAAGGTTTAAAGGAATGAGTGTCATCTTGTCTGTTGAGCCCTTCATTTCACCTTGTAAAGTGAGGCAACTGTAATAGCCTCCAGAGGAGGGTTGCAGGAATCAATAAAGACAAAGAAACTAAAGCCCTTCTGAGGTGCTGGTAGTAGTGATGTGTGTCTGTGTGTGTGCGTGCCTGTATGCACACAGATGAAGAGAGCTGGTTTCTGATGAAAAGGAATGCAAATGTTAAGGGCATTGATCAGCACTCATCTCCGTTCAACCTCATGCCCTCTGTTACATCAATACATTGGAAACATAATTTGTATCAGCAGTTGTTTCTTTAATTAAGATCTCTCCCAAATCTTTCTCATTGATTCATGCCATTAACTTATTGACCAACTTGCTTATGCTGAGATGGTAGTTTTTGTTGAAAGAGGGCATCTCTCCCTGTTCACAATGTCGGTGCACTACAAATGTCTTCTTGGCAACTAATGGGACAATTGTTTAAGCATTGCCAGCTTTGGCAATGCTTTTACAGCAAACCACAAAAACTGACTGCTCACCATCTCAGAATTTTGAAAACCTATAAATAAAAAGTATTTAATCTTTGTAATATGTACGATTTTTATAAGATGTACAAAATACTATAACCATAGGATATGTGCAATCTCCAAGGTCTTTATGATACTGGCCGACAACCAGAACTAAACAATTGAGCTCGAACTGAAATGATAGCAATTTTTAGAGCTTAATTAAGAATAACTGAAGACTCATTCTATCAAATAGTTGGTAAAAAGATGAATATCAAGGCAGAGTGGATTTAAATTGGTTAACATTTTAAAAAGGAATATTACACAAATATTTCATTGTAATTGTGCCTATTTCATCATTTTGTCTGGTCCATTTATGTTAGCTTGTCATAAATGCTCTAACAAACAGGTTTAGTGGTCACTGTGTTCATAAATACAGAATTTCATATAGACATGCAGAGCGTAAAACTGAATATTTGTAGTAGAAACTTGACTCAGGCAGAATGAAAATCAAACTATACAATCTTACTTTCTTATCTAGTCAAACCAGACAACTCTGCACAAATTTCAACTAATTAGAAACAGTTTATGCAAGAATCACATATAAGAATTTATTAAATGAAATTATTTAAATAAAAGACTCTGTCTCATATGGACTTTGTAATAGCTTCTAGAACTTCAGGAAAGTACAGTGAGTTTTGTAAATGCTTCCTTGAGAGGTCCAGCAACTCAAGAGAAGCAAGAAGGAATACAGTAATTGGTACCTCTAGTGCTAATTATCAGGTGTAGCGTTCTAGTGACAGATAATGCACACATAGCACTCATTAGATTAGTATGTCTAATATGCTTTAATCACACTACAATACTTCTAAATCATAGTTAAGGTGACGAGCCAACAGTGGCTGACTTGAGCTTTCCGCTGGGTGAAAGAAGCACAAAGCAGTACAGCAGTGTCAGGATCATTAAAAGATGTGTAGGAATTTGGGAGATACCATCACTACAACAGAGAGTGCAGATAGTATTGACAAGAGACATTATCAGGAAATATAGGGAGTTGATGCTTACTCTCACAAACGAATGCATTAATATTAATTCAATTAATCAAACCATTTCTTGCATCTCCTAGGAAATCAGTATTTGAGCTGAATTTACCCCCTGTGGAAGAACTTCAATTGAGATTCCAGATGATGCTTTCAGAAGTACAACACCTCCTCAAAGAACAGAGGTGACTAACATACTCTAAATTCATCTGTTGCTGAATGCCCTGATGATCTCTTTTAAACCTGTTTTGTCATGATCCATTTTAGCATGCCAAAGAACTATCAAGTAGCAATGTTGATCTTACTAAATTTTGCCAGAAATACAATGTGGTTTTTCTGTATTAAAATCTTTTGATTTTTATTTACCAAACTCTGAATTTTTGTATT
Organism: Oreortyx pictus; assembly: GCA_036925125.1. Taxonomy (NCBI): domain Eukaryota; kingdom Metazoa; phylum Chordata; class Aves; order Galliformes; family Odontophoridae; genus Oreortyx; species Oreortyx pictus. Next base: position 59,250,934 of record JAUPFR010000003.1, read on the forward strand.
TTGCGTGATTCAGACAAGTTAGTCAGCTCTACCACATAGTTTTCAGAAGTATTTTTATGACCTTTCCACAAATGAAATTCGTCCCAAGATCATACAAAGTGCCTTGCATCCCCTCCAAAGATTCAAGAGTACGTAAAAAGAGGGTGAGATGACTTAACTATGTGTAAAGAGTTACCAAGTGAAAAAATCAGACATGTAAGTAAAAATTAACCTTGTGTGGATTTGAATAATAGAACTTGCATTTGTAAAGGATAGAGCTTTCACAAAAAATGTGCTCTCTCTTGAGAGCTTCTACAGCAACTAGATCAAATCACATGAATATTCATGTAGCTATACGTTTTAAAAGGGGAAAAATATGCCCTCTATTTTACAGAGCTCTGATTTCCATTTAAAATATGTATTTACTTAGATAGTTTAATCCAACCCATGACAGATCTACAACTCTTCTTACACAAGCAGTGATATCCAAAACTGATTTTGAATGTTTGAGCCTGTAAATTGTGTTGATTGTAACTTTGGCAGCTTCCATGGGAGGGAAAGCATGAGCTGCTTATTGTCCTTCTAACCCTGTTTCAACCAACTGCATTTTCATGGCTGTGAGCTAACAAGCAACGTGCTGAGTAGTGAGTTGGAGAAGCCACAGATCCCATAATAGCTGGCAGCTGTCTTCTTTTTGGCCACCTCATAGAAGAACGCATGACAGCACAACTAGGATTCAGACAGGCTGCAATTTCTAAAATGCAAGCGAACCATTAAATCCATGACATTTGACATATCTGATGTGAGAGCAGCCAAATAAACCAAATTTGTGGTGCACTTTTCTGTAACAGAAAAAAAATATGCTTTTAGATGAATGTACCTCAGGAGCACTAACCCTAATGAATAAGTAGCCAGGGATGTATTGCAAATGTGGTGCTCTCTGAAGTAAGTTTAACCAAAATTGCTTTCAGATCTGTGGCACTTGAGTTCAGATGTTATCAGTGGGAAGTTTGGAGGCTTGGCCATTTGCTTGAAGATGATTTCATTCTCTAAAAAAAAACACAATGGAGAAGACTGGGGCTGTAGGATAAGTCACATGAACGTTGTGGCTAAAATGAGTAGGAGTCAATTTCATGGTAGGTGAAATGAGGCTTTGAGCTCCCCAGACAGTTTTAAGGTGGAGTTTGGAGAAAATTTACCACAGATTTCAACTGACACTGCATTTTTCTATTATTTTAGTGAGTCTGTAAACAACTTAAGACAAGATTTGATCAAATGATGCTAATTCACATTATCAAAGTTGTTTCCAGAATGCGTGAAATGCTGGCAAAGTACCCATCAAAGTTAATATAGTTAATTGGTGGACTCTTCTCTACACTCTGAAATGAGTAAGTATGGAACAGAACTTTCATTAGATTGCTTTTGAATCCATTTAGTTAATTTGATTTTTGAACTGCATGTAGAAAAGATGATGTGTTCTGTTGCAAATTTCAGGTAAAATGATAAAATGCTTACTAAGACTCACAGCACACAGAAAAAAAAAATAATAAGGACTGCAAATCCGTCAGGTCAACACAGATGAGTTTACTATTTGTCTAATTTTAATATTTTGGACATAAAAGGATATGTTAGGAAGGAAATCAACATGTAGGAGAGCTGACTTCTGTCTCTTCTGAGACCTTTCTGGAGCTATCCCATGGGCTAGGGTGTTAGAAGGCAAGAGAGCCTGAGTGAGCTGGTGAGCATTTAAACAGTGCTTCTTCCAAGGTCAGGATCGGTGCCATCCCTGTAAAAAAGATATTGGGCAAGGGTGGCAGGAGACCTGTGTGGATAAGCAAGGTGATCATGCATAAACTCAAAGGGAAGAGAAGGTCCATGAAATGTGGAAAAAGGGTCTGATCACTTGGGAAGAATACAGGAATGTTGTCAGGGCCTGCAGGGATGCAATAAGGAAGGCCAAAGCCAACCTGGAATTGAACCTGGCAAAGGAAATAAAGGATAATAAGAAAGGGTTTTTTTTAAGTATATCAACAGTAAAAGGAAGACTAGGGAAAATGTGGGTACCCTACTAAATGAGAGGGGTGTTCTGGTAACGGAGGATGTAGAGAAGGTGGAGATACCAAACGCCTCCTTTGCTTCTGTCTTCACTGTGGGAACTCCCTCTTGGGACTCCTGGACTGTGAGGGTAAGTGAGAGAGTCTGGGGAATGGAAGACTCCCCTTTGGTGAGGGAGAAGATGGTCCAAGAGCACCTAGGCAGGAGTAGTCAGCATGGGTTCGCCAGGGGGAGGACATGCTCCACCAACCTGGTGGCTTTCTATGATGCCATTACTGGCTGGATGGATAGTGGGAGAGCAGTGGGTGTAGTCTACCTTGATTTCAGCAAGGCATTTGATGCTGCCTCCCACAGCATCCTTAAAACAAAGTTGAGGAGGTGTGAAATAGATTAGTAGGGGGTGAGGAGGGTTGAGAATTGGCTGACTGGCAGAGCTTAGAGGTTTATCATCCATGGCACAGAGTCCAGTTGGAGGCCTGTACTTAACAGTGTTCCTCAGAGATCAGTGCTGGGTCCGGTCCTGTTCAGCATCTCCATCAGTGACCTTGATGAGAGGATAGAGTCCAACCTCAGCAAGTTTGCTGATGATATAAAAGCTGGGAGAGATGGCTGACAAGTTCAACAAGATCAAGTGAAGAGTCCTGCACCTAGGGAGGAATAACTAACTGCATGCACCGGTACTGGTTAGAAGGTGACCCGCTGGAGCGGAGGGGGACCTGAGTGCCCTGGTGAATAACAAGTTGGCCATGAGCCAGCAGTAAAACCCAGTGACCCAACAGGTCAATGGGGTCCTGGGGTGCATTAAAAAGCGCGTGACCAGCATGTTGAGGGAGGTGATCCTCCCCCTCTACTGGTGAGGCCTCACTGGGAGTTCTGTGTCCAGTTCTGGGCTCCCTGGTACAAAATAAGACAGCGATCTCCTGGAAAGAGTCCAGCAGAGGGCCACAAAGATGATAAAGGGCCTGGAGCATCTCTCTCATGAGGAAAGGATGAGTGTAAGAGTCTTATTATTTTATACCATTGCCTCAAAGTTTGCTGATGAACATGTCCGAACATGTCCAAGCAAGTCCTGAGCAAGGGTTGCGAAATCCTTTGTCTAAGGGACAAGCAGATGGGCATGTCCTGGGGCAATGAAAGAGAGATAAGCTGCAGCTCAATGGCTGATGAACGCTCTTTTGTGTGGTAATCATCTCCTTGGGGAGACAGCCATCTCAGGAGACGCTTGCCTGGCATCCTAGCATGGGTTTTGTCACGTAGGCAGGAAAAATGGAGGATAAAAGAGGGATCGACCACCATGAGATTTGGGGGTGTTCTTCCATCAGAAACCTCATGAACTGATCCCTGCAGATGAGCTCCCTTCTGGGCCTGCTGCCTGAGACATGCTGCTTTCTCCTGGACCTCGCCGCTCCTTCGAGGTGTTCTACCATCTGAACCCTGACGAGCTGATCACTGTTCGCTGCTGCCCCTCCCGGGGTTGACCCCTCTCTGCTTCTCCGGTGCTGGCTGACGCTTCTCCTGTGCTGAGCCGGTGCCGCTTCTCCAGGACAACTGCTTGCTGCTCAAGGCTGCCCGTCGCTGCTGCTGTTCTCCCCGCTTCTGCCAGCCCTGCCCTTCTGCCTCGGATTGTCGGAGCCGCTTGAAACCGGACCGCCCCTAGGATCCTGGCTGATGACTTTTCCCTGCGTTGTACAAATCGTTGCTTCTTTCCTGTCTTTCCTATCGCTCGCCTCCCCTTGCCCATCACCCTTAACAGTGTCTGCCTTCCCCATCTCCCTGGTCAATATTGGTAATAAACTGTTCAGACCAACATTTGAACTGTTGCTTCTTAATCTCACGCTGGGAATACACATAATCTAAGAACCTCGTCTCTCTCCTTTATATTGGAGCGTGACAATCAGACAACTGGGTCTGTTCAGCCTTGAAAAAAGAAGACTCAGAGGGGTTCTGATACATGTCTGTAAATATTTAAGGAGCCGGAGGCAAAGGGATGAGGCCGGACTCTTCTCTACAGTGTGTGGTGATAGGAGGAGGAAAAATGGCCACAAACTGAAGCATAGGAAGTTCTGCACAAATGTATGGAATAACTTCTTCACAGTAAGGATGACAGAGCACTGGCACGGGCTGCCCAGAGAGGTGGTGGAGCCTTCTTCTCTGGAGACATTCAAGACCCTCCTGGATGCCTACCTGTGTAACCTGGGCTAGGGAGTCAGCCTTGGCAGGGAGGTTGGACATGATGATTTCTGGAGGTCCCTTCCAACCCCAACAGTTCTGTGATTCTGTTATATTATTTGCAGTATTTTGTGATCTTCAGTCTTTGTAGGATAGTCCTCTTGGGATGAGATATACTAATTGACAAGAAAATACCCTAAAGTATGTGAAGCTTTCTTGAATAAGCTTACTTGATATGTTCACAGTGTTTTCAGAGAAACAAGGCTGTTCAAGAAAAATGAGAGTGAAGCCTTTTGGAAATGAGAGTGCTCATTCCAAAAAGGAAATTATAAGATTTAAGGTAAACAACCACTCTTCCTTGCAAGGGCTTCATTTTCAGTGTATCTGTGTACCATTCTGTCTTGTTGCTTCTTTCACAGGAGAGAATTTTTGTCTGTGTTAGGTGTGCAAAGTTCCAGTTATGAAATACACACCATTATTTGTCTTTCTTGAGTCTCTCAAGATTAATACTAGTAGTCTGAAAAGCTCTGACGTATTAATTTATACTATTCTTTGTTTTTCTTGTTAGTGCAGACAACAGTAAAAGCAACAGAAAACTGAAAGGTCAGCTTGTAAAATTGGCAGACATCTATAGCAAACCTATTATACATAAAGTGTATCATTATGCAACTTCTCAGAAGTTACTCTTGCTGAAAAAAAAAGGATTTATTTACTTGTCATCTTTCAGACTGAAGAAACAAATGGCCCAGTTTGGCCTCTTTTAAGCATTCTGAATTTTATAAAAGACAATTATGCTATCTAAAATATTTATTAAAGAACAAAGAAAAAGTTAGTTAATATTCACTTGATAAGTAATTCATTTGAATTTCACACTGATTGCACTATAGATCTTTTTCACATATTTTAAATGTTCTGAAATCTGCTTTTTGCATATTTTCTCCACAAATTTGAGGAAATGCCATGCACTGCCACTGCCAACTTTCAACATTATTTTACAAAAGCCTCTTTGTAGTCAGCAGGTTGAATGGTAAAATATAGTCAGTGGCCCTAACCCTCTGGTCCTCTCGTAATTAAAAAGAACTTAAGCAACCCCATCTGGAACGTGGCAATGGGCAACAATGAATGTTTTGCTCAGAAGATTAGTGAGGATTTCTTCATTGGAGGCAAATTGCACTGAATTGCATAAGGAATACGTTCAGGTAGGTAAAGAGAGATAAATAAATTGAAGATGTGGCCTAAATGTTTTTAAGAACCATTTTCAATATTTCAACTACTAGAATAGTTTAAAGAGGGTAGCATGGAGTAAAACGACAAATCTTGCTTAGCCAGGCTGTCTCAGTCACTTCAAATATACAGAGGGTCTAAGAATTTTTAATGAAGAAGAACCTTGTATCATCGGTCATGACCTTGAGGGGTCTGTGGAGCTCCCAATGGGTTGGTCCGTCAGGACAGCGCTCAGCAACCAGGGCCCAACCCAACATCCCAGTCAGGATCAGTGCAGTGGGGGCATCGTGGCAGCCCCAACTTCAGGCACTGGACTCATTCCTGGAGACAGGTATGGGCTGAGACAGTACAAGGCAAGGCAGGGCTGTGGGGAGTTGGATGCTAGACTTGTTTCAGCCTCAGTGATGGCCCCAGAAGCTGACATGGGGGCCTGGACCCAGGACAGGGCTGTGGAACTCGGGTTCAGGAAAGGACTGAGCAGGGCTTCCAGTGCTCTCATGGGCCTGACAGTAATAACCTGAATATTCGCCTGTTTTCACTAAGGAGAAATCTGTCTTTTTTTTTGTTTGTTTTTTGTGTGTGTATGTGTGTGTTTGTTTGCTTTTTGTCTTGTTTGCTTTTTGTTTTGTTTATCCAGTGAGCCTTAGACAATTATACTGAGTATTTTTATAATTATTTGAACACTTTCTGATAAATAGCATTTCATTAAATCTGTCCTGCTCAGCCTGCATTGAAAATTATGAAACTGGAAAACAAAATGAAGTCCACTACTTACTAAATAAAATACCTTCCTTTTCAGATAGGAAAAAAAAAAAAGTATTCTGTATCATATCTTGACTTTTTTTGTTTGCCAAGGCATCATTCTGAGAGAAAAGACTACAATATAAATAAATATTACAAAAAAAAAATATTACAAAAAAAAAATCCTTCCTTAATTTCTGTTCTTAGCAAAGGAACACACAATTTCAAAACTGTGGATGCCCAGGTAATGTTAAGAATTCTATACTGCCCTTGTAAATTTACCTGTGTTGGTAACAAGACATTAGAGTTCCTATTGTTTCTATTGTATAATTGATGCTAAACATAAGTGTCTTCAAAGTATTGTATCATTGTGATTATCTGAACTGAATGCATGATAAAATAGGCTGTAGGTCTTTTTTAAAGGAAATAAAATCTTATAACTCATTAATGAATATTGAACCATATACTGTGACTGCTCAATTAGAATTTTCTTGCAAGAAAAAATTTGCCAACAACTTATTACGTAGCGACAATTATTTCAGAGGAGAGAGACATTAATGTTTTGAAGTCAATGAATTATATGAAGAGGTGATTTTCTTTCAGATTCCTTATTGATTTTTCTAAAGGTTTTGTATATTAGTGGGATCTAGGAGCAGTTGTGAAAATCAATTAATCTTGTGATATCTGACACTGCCCCAGAAGAAGAGCAGCTAGCAGAAAGGTTGGCATTCATCTTGGTTATCTTACATGCTCTCAGCATAGACTTTGGCAATGAACTGTCTGCACTTCCATTAAAGTCAGTTCTTTACAGCTGTTCTTCATAATCTGCAAAGAGAATTTAAACTGCTACTTTCTAAATAGATGTCTACAGGAGTGTAAAGGTAGTACTCCCTTTGGATAAATTAGCTATTGTGGGTGCTGGAAGTTTATGGTATGTAAGGGGTCACTCAAAATAAATAATAGATAGATAGATAGATAGATAGATAGATAGATAGATAGATAGATAGATAGATAGATAAATCCATAAAAGAGAAGTCCTTTGAGGATTAGTAAATACATGGACAATACTTTCAGTTCAGGAAGTCTCTAAATAGAAGTCTTTTGAAGGCTGAAAGAGTACTTAATCTTTTTTAAATTTATAAAATTTGTAAATTATTTTTATAACGTCTTTTTGAAATTTGTGTTCAAATTTATCACTAGCCATCAACTTTCTGCCTCTCACAGGGATATGTTAATGAGCTGTTTGCTCATTATTGCTTTCACTCCGTGTCCTGGTCTCTTGTTAAGGTTTTGTCACAGTAATAGATTTGTGATTTAAATATATATATGCATATTTGTAAAGTTATCTTTCTGTGGGCTACAAGATTTTCCTATCTGATAATATCTATTAAAAAAAAAGTTTAAAAAAGTTCAGTGGATCCTCGCAGAAGTATGTCTCCGTGTATTTAAAAGACAGTTTTATTCTGTCTGTAGGTGCACAGAAGCTATACTTTATCAAGGTAAAGTGAATTCCTAGAGACTAAAGAAGTCTGATAAGCTGACAAGTGCTTCTGAGAAAGTTTGTGATGATGGTAGGGGATTCAAAAGCCCCTTATCAGTCGCTGGCAGGTGACCAGGGCATGGGCTACTATGACAGAAAGAAAAAAAAGAACATCCTTTCATCCGTTGTTTAAAGAGTGGTTTCCTCTGAAAAGATTTTCTTCTTCATCTGAAATATGTCTTTGTCTAATAAAAGTAGTGTTACAAAGTCACTGGCATCGCTGGCATTAGTCCCAGGAAACCAACAGCTGAACCTGCTTAAGAACACTAACTGATGTATCTGGTCTGAAGACCTGGGTGTGGTTCAGAAAGGAAGGAATCCTGAGCTTCCGCACTGAATCAGACAGAACAGACAAAAGCTGGTCCAGGGACTGAACTCAGAGAGGTTCAAGAAGTCCAACATGAAATTAGTTCTGTGATTAGGACTCTGAGACACGGCAAATGCGTCACTGTTACATAACTATTCCACTGCATTGAAAGACATGAGAAGTTTCTCATTTCTACTCTTAAGAGAAATTATTTCTATTAAAAAATAATAATAAATTCCACTCTCTATAAGTAATTAAATATTACATATTTATTCATTATAAAGTGAAACTCAGAAAGCTTGACTTAGTAGCTTTATGGTTACAGTATTCTTATTTCTAAGATGTATGAGATGGTGCTGCAAGTCCAAACAGCTCTGTGACCTGTAACTAATTCCAGCTGGCTCCATGATGACTGGAAACATCATCATGATAGAAAGAAAATAATGTTTACTCTTAGAGGAATGAAAATGCTTTAAACATTCTGAATTTTAGGATACATCTTTTCAAATGATGGCTGCTCCAAAAGTAATGCTTCCTATTTTTACTGTGCTGGCCCACAATGTCACAGGTGGATATTAGAGGTATGCCAGTAGAGTCTGAACTTCCTTACCAGTATTTTATATTAAAAGGTGGCATCAGACATAGAAGCGCGAATGAAGCAAAGGTGTACCACTGAATTCCTCCATGAGGAAAAAAGGGCACCCATTAATACTGACATTCATTGTTACTTGCTGAACAGTGATGGAGACTAAACAGAGGATGTGAGCACTGTGAGGGGTGGGTGGTGTGTTTCAGCTGTGGTGACAGTGTCAGTAGGTCACCTCCACTAGTGCAGATATTTACAAGTGCAGCATGTAGGCTCTTTTTCATCACTGGCAAAGATGCATAGTTGATGGTGGACAGTGTTGAGAAATAGTGCTTGTGTCTGAAAATTTGCTCTATCCAACAGTGTTACTCTGCTTTTTGTATCTGTTGCAGTTTCCATGAAAATATAGGAGGTATTACTCTCAGAGGAGCCTACATATCCTTTGAGCTGGGCTTGATTTTGCTATGCTTCTGTTATGAAAAATGGTTGTGGATATTTCCACCTTTTTTAAAAGATAATACGTGAGTACTTTTTTAATATGTGATACTTCATTTGTATTGTTCTCCAGAGTACTTCCCTGTGTAATTAGTGTTTGGGGTATTTTATTTGAATTAAAATATAGGAATACGTGGTGTTTTGAGGTCTTAGAATAATAGATTCTGCCATGATGCTTCTTTTACTTCAGATTTTAAAAGTCTCTTCATTATATTCGTGTCATTTTTGGCAATTATACATTCTTTATTGCATTCATCCCCTAAGTTAAAAGAATGTTGCAAATATCAGACAACTTTTCCTTTTATCATGAAGAGTAACGTAAGTAATTGATCAGATTTTACTTTCAGTATTGGATTCAGCCTGAATAATTCTAAACTTTTTTATTAAATAACTTAAAAAGAAAGGCTGAAATTGTTTGTTACTGTTGTTAAATCCAAGCCCTTGGCTTCTTGCTCTTTTAAATTAATTGACACAATGACAAAGAAGAAAGTAAATTTCTGGGAAATAAACAAACAAAAAAAAACCCTATGAAAATTAAATAACTTTGAAATGTAGAACTAGTTTGACATAAAAATGAGGCTTTGAAACATGATAGCAACCACTTTATCTGGATCTGGAAATTTCTAGATACAGAATTTATTGTATCTCTCAGGAAGGTATCATCTACATGAGCAATCTATAAATGAAAGTCTTTGGAGGGCTTTGCTGTGTTACACTGCTTCAGTTCTCAAGCAGACTGTGGAAGAAGTCTATCAACACTAGGAATAAGTTTTTGCATCTATCAGGATTGAATGAGAGTTTCAGAAACAGATTTAGATCCTTTAGATCCTGTGCTGACATTACTGTTTGACTAAAGCATACACTAAAATAAGCCAAAAGTCTGGAAAAAACAAACAAATTAACAAACAATTTTTAATCTCAATAAATATGTTGAGTACCTAGTATTCCACAAAAGGTTCTGAGTGATTGGATCTAAGCTTTTCCTGAACTTATCTTGCAGAGTTGGTTCATCTGCAGATGACTGATACATAAAGAAAACAAAGCAAAACAAAAAAAAGTGAAAACAAATAAGAAAAAACAGATTATTCTCTCTCTCTCTCTCTCTCTCTCTCTCTCTCTATTTATATTAGCTGTCACTGAAATACAGAAATATAAGTTTAAAGTGTTCTTCCAGAGTAGCACTTCTCTACTAAAGAGAAATGCATCTAGGATATTCAACATTATGGCATCTAAAAATACTTCTATCTTACCTATTTGTCATTGGATAAATAATAGTTAAAAGGAGCACAGTATCTGTAGATGTTGACCATATACATAGGGATCATGGCCCTCACATAGGTAGGTAAGGTCATATCAGCATAGATAGCTTCTTGGAAAAAGAAAAAAATATATAAACACTGAGTGAATAAACAGTATTGCATGAATCAATACAGACAGTAAGAGCAGCCTAAACAGATAAATTTCCTTGCTGTTCTGACTTTTTGGTGTGAAGAATATTTGGTGGAAGACAGGAAGCAAATGAAAGATCTATTTTTGTCATAGCTTCAAAGACCAAAAACTCTTGAAATGTCTCCTCAATAAATCCATAACTATATAAAAGAATATCTCATAAAATTTATAGAATCATTGTAACTTGAGAACCCTTGCAGAAATGGCCTCAAATTGGAACCACAGATTCTACTGAGGAAGCACTCTGATTTTCAAAGGAGACATAAATACATGTTTCAGAGTTATGGGTGCTTGAATAATTTTAATTTAAAACAGAGAAGTTATCACTCAACTATAATATTATCCCGGCTCAGCAGTTCTTGTATGTGCCTGACTGCCACTGTAGTGAATAAAGCAATTCCTGAAGATAGCTACAGAGTTGAACTTTTATATAACTTTGTTTGTTTGTGATGATCTGTTGTTTTTTTTCTTAAACTAAAAAAAAAAAAAAAAAAATCCCAACTGTGCACACACTTACACAGGTGCTCATTTTTGTGTATTATAAACATCTCTTCACAGAATTCCAGATTTGAATACAGTATTTACTTTCATTTTTGTATAAAACTTTTCACTTTAACTGTACAGTAGGTCTTGTTTTGTAGAAGTTTTCGTATCTATTTTGAAAGTGTGTTCTCTGGTATATTTATTTATATTTTCCTTTATATATTTCCTACATTATAGTTTATGCACTCCAAGATCTTAGTTTCTTTGATAGCAAAAGTCGAAATGTGTATTTGTATTTCTGCCATGAACAGAGGTTTATTTTAAACAGCAAGATTTCTACCTACTATCTTCAGGGATGGATCTGACCCTTCATAACTGGTTTGCCCTCACTGCTTGTTTGTCTGTAAAACCATGGATGGTAAACAATCTACATTAGGAATCCTGTGGGTAGAAGTGGACATATTCCAACAGATTTATTTACAGTACTATTGCAGATGCCTTGTAAAAGAGAGAAAATCTCACTAAATAGTAATGGAATGCTTATTTGTTTTTTGTTTTTGTTTTGGTTTTATGTGTGTGGTAGTTTTGATGGATCCTCTCACTCAAAATCCATCAGCCCATCTGATACCACTGTAACCTGTGAATTGTTAACTCTTAACCTCATCCTTTTGGAAGATGACTTAAAATAGGTAAAAGGATGTGTGTTATGTGAAGAACGGGGATATATATTAAAAATAAATAAATAATAGTGTGATAGGGATAAGGGACGGGGGGGCTGATGTCTTAAATCTCCATGGGCCTTGGAATCGAGCCTGTTTCAGTCAGATTGTGGCCCTGCTAACAAATCCAATAGCAGCTAATCTGATCATCTGCTCTCTAGTTTTCATGCTGTGTTTTCTTCAGAGTTCCTTCTCCTAGTTCCAGTCTGTGACAGTGTGATAAGACACAAGAAATTTAGTCATCATTGCTGCTGTAAAGGAGCTCAGAGAAGGGATTATGATATTCCATAACCCTTACATTAGACACGGACGGGGCAGCCACTGCTGTGATTAAAGGCCTGAATACTGCTGTTATTTTTCCCACCTCCCTCCTGCTTTTCACTTATTTATTTATTTGTTTGTTTGTTTTGCTTTTTTTTCGCTGAAACCTTTAAAAGATTAGCTGACAAATTGTCACCATCACAATCATCATCCTAAATCTCGTTGTGCAGAACTCAGAGTTGTGCAGCTCAGAAGGTTGTTAGCCTTCTACCCAACATGACCAAGATAACTCTCAAGCAAGTTATCAAAAACATTCATCCGCTATTCAGTCATTATTAGGAAATTCAAATACTGTAAGCTGAACAAATCAACATGGAATACAGAGATGATGCCACAAGGAGTACTGATTTGGGAAAAAAATATAGTTTACTGCTGAGGCAAGTCAGAGATTATGCTGCCTTTCCTGATTAATGCACATGGCAATATTTGCAAGGGATAAATTATTTGCAGTATCTCTTGCTTCTGGGTATCAAGGAGGTTTGCAGCATTACTGCTGAAACCGCAGTTATAGTTGTGTTAATTGACATTCCAGCAGCAAGTTGACTTAATCCATGACACCGATCCTTAAAAGATGGATCACCCTGAAAACAATGTAGAAATTATTTTAAGAACAAAGTCATAGAATAATTTAAAAAAAATAGATGACAGTGAAATTCATATTTCTCTCTTTCACAGAAGTAATAATAGTATATGGAAATACTCTTATTTTGTTGTTGTTGTTGTTTGTTTGTTTGTTTTGTGTTTGTTTGGTTTGGTTTGGTTTGGTTTGATATGGTTTGGTTTTAAAGAAAGAAGTGAGAGATATTTTATACTGGCTTAAACTGTTGCTTAAAGACTGTTTCTTATATTTCAAACACAGTGCTTTCACTGACATTGTTATTTGCTTTGCAACATTATTATAAGGAAAGATGCTGTAATGAAACATAACCCATATGACTCAGTGAAGAGAAGGGCAAGCATTCATCTGGGATGTTCTGTGTTTCTGTGCACATGTGGTGTGCAGTGCTACACAACCCTGTGAGGAGAGCCAAGCAGATCCAGAAATGGAGGCAAGCATGTTACTGGATAGTCTGCTTCTGAAGATTTATCTGAAGATAACTGCTTCTGAAGATTTATCTGAAGACTTCAGTGTGAATGAAGAGGACATACTCAGTCACCACCAAACCCTGAGTGAGGAGGTTAGGATTTCAAGAGTGAAAGTTCTGTAGACTTCTCTCTGGCTCCTCATGGGACCAGAAGAAGTGCCTGCTGTGAGCACTGGACCCCCATTGCCTACTATAGTATTCAGATCACATTTGAGTCTTTTGGTGCAAGTGAAGGCCAGTTAGACAAAGCTATTAACCCTTCTTGCAATGGAGGCTGCTGGCCAGATGGCCAAGGAGTGACTTTTGGGTCATTCAGAGAGGATTTTCACTCCATTCAAATACTAAACCAGTAATGATCCACGTTACGCATAGCTGGAGACTTCAACTCTGACACAAGATCAGAGGAGAATGTATTTAAGTGCAACCTACCTAAAATATAGCAGTGTAAATATTGTGCCAATACTTTGTTTTGGAATATGTGTTAATACTTTATATTTGAATATATGTAATTGCAATGAAAGGAGGAGCTCTGAGGGACATATTACCCCCAGTAATTCCTACCAACAAGTCTTGTGCAAATTTAACCAATCTATTCCAAATATGTTTTACTGTATTTGGTGCTATTTATAATAGTTTCTGTGTGAATTAATTTTATTTTTAATTGTAACACTTACGTGGTACTATTTCTTTGAAAGTTGATGGGCTATAGTTGATTTTAATTCAACAAAGTTTTGCATACAGTTGCTGCAAAGTTTAACTCTGCAGTGCTTTCTGGAAGTAATGTTTTCTTCAGAAAAAAAAAAAAAAATCTATGTATCCTTTCGTACAGTATTTTTGCTGAGACACTGACCAACAAAGGTAATTTCAAGGCATACTTAACTTTGAATTAGTACTCACTTCTTGAAAATGCAGATAGATTTATTTTCATTTTCTTTTCACAGAGAATATAGAAAAGATTAAATATTATCACAGAATAAATATGCCCTGGTAAAAATAAACTGAGAACAAGACTATGCAAACTCTTCTAACAAACAAAACCAAACAAACCACCGCGACTACAAAAAAAAAAAAAAAAAAAAAACAACAAAAAACACAACACAAAACTCATAGAAAGATAAGATTGATAGGAAGATTCCCAATTAATTCAGGCTATTTTGTATTAACAGATTCAACATACTTTGTGGGCAGAGATGATAAAATGAATGAATGATGTTTAATCATTTTTGTGAAGTGTACAATCAAAACAAAACAAAAAAAAACAAAAAACAAAAAAAACCTTCCAGTTTATCCTTTAAATTTTGAACTTCACTCTTGAAGTTCATTCTTCATCCTTTGAGCATGCCTTACACATTTTAATGTTATTGAAATCTTTTGATATTTCTTAAGCATATTTTACGTTATTGGCTGTGTCATCTCAGATACTGCTGACATATTTAATCAAAGTGATACAGCGCAGCAGATAAACGATTTCTCAGTTGGCCTAGCCTATTAAAATGAATGATAACCAAAACTTTATTTTTTTTTATTTGTTAGTATTTATTTTGCTTTCCTCCAGCCAAGTGAAAATTGTTCCAGAACTATATATCCAGAAAAGACTTTGAAAGCAGACTTATTTGGTCTTGAGCAGATCAAATTGGGAAATCAGCCTGTCAAAGGTCAAGGTTGTAGGCTACTTCCTGTTTCCTTTAAAACTAAAAGAAACATAAAAAGACCCTAAACTTTTGAGCCATCACCATGGGGATTTCAGAAGATGATTGAGGTTGGAACAAAGCATACCCTTTTGCTTCTGGGTATCAGGAAGGACTTTAATGGTACCATGACATTGATCATTGAATTCAGGGTCACAGTCATGTCAGTGTTAATGAATTCCAAGTATGATTGCACAAAATATTAGTATACAGCAGAAAGGAAGCAGTACATATTATAAATGCTTTTAGACGTTCTTTATAACAGCTCATAATACAGCTTTATATTTTCCCCTCCTGGTAAATTTAGACTCTCAATTGTTTCTTTCATGTTGTATAAATCTACGTGAACAACCAGTATGCTAAAATTTTGGTATTCATCACTGTTTTAAGAAAATATTACAAATTTTTAAATTTATTTAATCCTAAGTAAAATGCTGATAACACTGTAGTCTGCAATGATTTACTTCCTTTGCTGATTTTCTCTGAATGTAGTCAGTTCACATTTCTTTGTGATTTGAACATATTCAAGTCAGATGAAATTAGGGCAGAGCTGTCTCAGTGAAGCCCACAGTGATAGGAAGGTCCCTTGCTGCGGGAATTTGCAGCTACAACTGCTCCTTTTCTCTGTCCACTCTAAATATTTCAGTAGGTCATAAAAAGAGCCAGCTACACAATTCACCATTATAATTTACTGGAGTTATCTTGGAGTTTGCTTGCTTTTCATTGGCTTAGTGTAAACAAATATCTTATTTAAATTAATTGCTATGAAGCATGCATTACATGCGTTTTAGCCACTTAAAGAAAATTGTTTCTGAAATATATTATCAATAGGATATGTATATATTTTTCCACAGAAAATTACTACAAATATAAATCAGAATCCCAGAAAACTTCAGAGAGGTTTGAAATCACACTTGTTCTGATTGGTGACATCTGCCTCTTTCACTGTTAAAATTAATTATATTATTTCTTACAAATCATCATACAATTGAGCTACACACTTCAAGAACCAAGGTTCAGGTTGCTGACTTGTTGGTAGTGTAAGCAATATTCTGTATCAAAAATGGAAGAGCTGTTGGCTCTGACACAAAACATAGTTTTTTGAAACTATGGCAAGTAGAGACCAAGCCAAGGTGCTAGCAAATATTTCCATGTGATCACTGCGAACATTCAGATATTGTAACACTTCTAAGGATGCCTTTTCAATTCCAGTAAAATATAACAATCTAGAATGTCTGCATAGAAACAGAAAAGTTAGATACAAAAAAAGTTAAAAAAAAAAAAAGTTAAATAACTCTAGAGAAATCTTCTCCACTGGGTTTTATCAAATGCAGTCAAAGTGATGAAGTTTATCCAGAAACAGCAGTCAGATCAATGGTAATTCATTGGTTCAGTTGCTATCTAATTTTATCAGCAGACCAAAAATTGAAGATGATATACCAGTGAAAGTATTTCCATTGTGAAAAGTAATAATTAACTCTAATTCAGGCCCTTTCAAAAATTTCCCACTATTTGTTAGCAGACACCAGCTAACAATTGTCAAAGAGCTTTTAATTCCACAAAGTAAACTCAGTCAGACCCTGTCAGATTATGACTGCTCCTTCAGAGCTCTAGAGCCCCTTAAATTTGTAAAGATTCTAAGGAAGAGAGAAGCTGAGTACTTATATTGGTTGTGAATAAAATACTTGATTCTCCAATGCAATATTCGAGGTTTTTGTATCCTAAATAAATTTAAGAGAAAAGGAAATGAAAAAGTTTGTTCTTCTAAGATGACTAAGTAGGAATTTAATTAATTTACTTGAAGGCTAAAAAATCAGTGCAGTGACGTCCCTTAATAACTATTACATAATTCACTGTCAGGCAGCACTAAGAAATCAAAGTAGGGAACTGGATGAAATTTGTAATTTTTAGACACGGTCTAAGACATGAAAGAAATACATCCGCTACTTTCCTGAATATGATGCCTCTACCTAGAGTATCCTGGCTGTATTTTCCACTTTTTCATATTTTAAGCAGAACTAAGAAAATTGACAGGTGATTTCATAAAAGATGTGATTGCAAACCAGATATTTTCAGTGTTTCACAACAGGATGTTTGATTGCTATACCATGAAAAAGTATTCACATTGAAAGGGTTATTGGAGCAGCATCTTCAGTTGGGTTGGAAGAGACTCCCCAAACTACTGTTTTGCTCTACTGGCAGTGATACTACTCATCCACCCCTCACTTAAACACATATGAAACTTTTGAATAGCTACATAGAACTACATGAGCACTCATGCAGCAACAGCTCCCATTGACCGTCTTCAGAAGAATCATGGAGGGCAGCCTTTAGGACACTGCTAAGAGAGTTACAAATGCATTTATGCATACTAATCATCTATTACAAAAGTTGGAAAGGACCTGCCTTGGGAAATTCCTAGAACTGACCAAAAATTGCCCCTTGGAGCATTTCTGTAACAAGGGATTACTTAATTGCAAATGTTTATCCTATTTCTCAGTTTCAAGTTAGTATTTTGTCCCAAACGAATCTATTCATTCATCTATAGACATTATTTTTATCTTATTTATTTGAATGAATGAATGAATTGTTCAAGTGAATTGAATGTCCATACAGGCACAGCCCTGATGCACAGCAGCATTAACATTATAACTAGAGAATAAACTTGATTTTCATACATGCATCTCTCTTACAATCACATGGCATTGCCACATTAAGATTGATTTTTCTTGGACTGGGCTGTTTCTCTCCTGGTCCTTATATATACTTCATGAAATTTCTCTCCTTAAAGATAAAAAATAAACAACATTACAGCAAACCTGAGGAGTGGCTAAGTTTGGAGAAAGAAGAAAGATGTTTTGCCCGCAGCAACATGACAGTAAAGTACATAGGAATCAGTTGTGAAGATGAAAACAACCCTAAGCAAGCTAACATGGAAAAAGAATTCTTGGGATGTTTAATAAAGAAAAGGGCAAAAGACTATTGTAAACTACTTCTTGCGCAGAGATAGAAAGAGGAAAAAAACAAAGTATTTGAACTAATCACCCATACACATACATAGAAGAGATATTTCGGATTAATTTATAAAAACAAAGGGAGCTTTTCCTGCAGTACTTAATATTATATGTCAACAACACTTTTTTCCCAGATTTTGATTGTGAGCACATTATGAAGGTAACTAGGCCTTTCCTTAACACCTAAATCAAGGAAGATTGGATGAGTCTTCAGTCTATGGAGTTCAGTATTTTTACTGTGAAGAATCATATCTGCATGACTGAATTGCATACACTGGATTTAGGAGGTTGGATAGCATTCTTGACTCAGAAAGTAGCCAAATTTTATGATTTTTAGAAACATCAAGTAACCCCTAAACATAATTTTCCTAATTATGATGAGAATTTTCCATTATAATTACTTCCACCAGAGGTATTTTATGAGCTATTGACTTCATTACAAAATACTTGTGTCAAGAGATGACGTGCTATAGAATTTCAAGTTAGGTGTGGTTTTTTTTTGTTTGCCATGAGCTGTGCTATATTATTTCTGCAGCACCTATGTATGGCTCAAAAGTATGTTCAAATAAACACAGCAGAAGCACACTTCAGTTGTTTAGACTATCTGACGAGGTATTGAATTTGCATGAGATTTGTATTTAATGCAAATTTAATTAGCTTTCCTATAGCCATATAAGATATAACCATTTAAGTGTCAGGAAAATCTGCTACCAGAAACCAGCTGAGAAATATTTTCTCTGTTCTTTATTTTCACTGATCAGAGTTGAACTGAGAACAAAATATCAAAAAAGCATCAAAAAGACAGAGAGATTAAACTATTATCTGCATTCTAGTGCAATGACATTTTCAAAATTGCTTTCCAGCCAGAGCTGTTTAAAGACTGGGGTTCTAAACCTAGAATATATAATTATTTGACATATACTGCAGGAAAGTATGATTTCCCTATATCACTTGCACAAATTTTACTGTATGTTTTTTTTGCTATTAGTACAGGTAACTAGGGCCCAGTTTTTATATAAGTTTCCATATATTACCATAATAGCAGTTTTATGCCTGGTAGTTACTTGCTTTGTTTTTCATTCCCATTTTATAACAGCATGCCTAAAGCCCATCAATATTCAAGTTAGTACTTTAAAATGAAACTATAAATTTCAATTTGAAGAAAATAAGCCCTTATTCAGGCTCATAAGTTTTAAATAACACATTACCATTGGCTACATTAAGTTTGCATTTCTAATGTTATTTTATGCATTTGACAATAGATGTTCCACTCTGCTCAGGAGTGGAGAGCAAATGCATGTGAAATGTAAGTCTGCTTAAAATGTAGGAATTTATTAGAGCTGTCAGTCAGCAGTGACATGAGAGTTAAATTATTTCTGAAGATATTTGAGTTGATTTTTGCACTTTTCATTGTCTTTATTGTCTGAAGTTTGAGTATAAATAACTCTTTTGAAAGGTTTTCTTCCTAGATTGGTTAGAGCTTCCCAAAAAAGTAAAATAAAATGAATCTGAAAATAGACTACTAGGTGCACAAAACTCTCAAGGAAATAGCTAAGTAGCATTTGAAGAAAAGTTTAATTATTTATTTCCATCAATCCCTGAAAAGCCAGATTGTTTTTTATTCTCTGTTTATTATTGTTTATCTTGCTTGCTTTAAAAAGTAAGATGATTCTTTCATTTTCCCTTTGCATGTTGTGCACTGCTGATCAAGGGGTGTCTTTTGCAACTGTTTGAATATAAACTGTGTTCCAAATTAATATAAAATTCCCTCTGCCACAGTACCAAAAACAAGGAAATTGCGTGAAGGCATTGCTTTTCCTGGCAGGAGTGATTCTTATTCTTCTTTACAGCTTTTCTTGTTTATCGCGTGCATGGGCTATTAGAATTTATCTGGAGGAAAACAATTCCTTTTCACTTGACTCATTTTTTTGTGATTTTCTGGTCCTACTTAAGTATACACCGTTCTACAGAGATTAGAATGAAAAACAATTAGTTTCCATATGAAATTCTGCATCTGCAGACCAGTACAATCATTACACCTTCAGTTATTCTTGTTCTTAATTTACAGGCTTTTGCATGACTGAAGTTACAAACATAAAGAATTCAGTCACTTTATAGGCTCCTAGTGATGGGGAGCTATCTGTATAATTACTATGTTCTATATCAGTAAAAAAAAAAAAATAAGGGTGTTGTTTGCTAATTAGTTAAAACAATTTATTCTTGAGTATCAAAATGTAACTAAAAAGTTAGTTGGGAGGTGTGCTGACAGATTTTGGACTCATGCATTTACATAAATATGATCATACTAAGAAGAAATTTCCACAGCGCTGGCACTGTTTGTACTTTATTGCTGTGTGATGACAGGAAATTCCTATGGTAACTTGGACTGCTGAGATGTTTTCACATGCAAAGGTCAAAATTCAGTCGTGGCATGAATAGATGAAACTCCACAATATAAATTTAGCTCAAGTATAACCAAATAAAGAAAATGAGTGTATTTTCTTCCTTCAAATGAATAATTTTCACACAGTGAGTTACAATGAATACACAAATTTGTCATGCGTTTCTCCATTATAGGCATAACTCTGTTGCCAAAAAGGGTATTATGACTAGAAAGCATACAGTAGTAGCTCTGAAGACACTAGAAATGCCTTGCTTACAATTATAATAGAGGAATTCATCCAAAAAAACCTCTATAACAATTTTGAAAATTCTGACTGAGTTATTTACTGAATGACTAGATCTTCTCAAGGACACACTTTCGGTTTTCCATATACCCCTGTCCACTTTTTGCCCAGGAGATTCAGACTTGTGATTTGTGACTACAGTAATCCAGATTTCCTGTGTAAGATATGCAATTAACGTGGTGAAATAATTGCTGTTGTACAAAGACCCTGGCCTTGTGCAGAGGAAAGTAAAATTTAGTAGTCAGGATTTGGTATTCCCAGCTCAACTTCTTCTCAGTCCCTATTTCATTGATATTCCACTATTCTTGCCTGCCTTTCAGTCTGGGTCTGTGGGTAGAGACTAGCAAAGTGAGCTGGCTCTTCAACAATATGGACTTTGGCTTTATGAACTTCAACACAATTACAAGACACTATACTGGCTGAAATCAAGATCTTCAGAAGAGCTACCCCCTTCATAACGTTGATACTCTTACACAAAGGAATGATCCATCCATACCTTGAAATATAAGGAATGTCACAATAATTAAGAGATCCAAAAGAATGGATTCTAATGGTAGACACCATTTAGATACAGCAGAGATTATATCAACTGTGTGGTCTAAACAATATCCACAGCCATTGCCTTGAATATCTCACATTTCATGGTTAAACTGTCACCCTCTCCCCAAGCCAAAATATTTTAAATACAGAGTCAAACTACAGAGTGCAGGTGAAATCTGGAATGAGAAGCAGGCACAAGGTAGTGTGTTCTATGACTTAAATATCTTCTGATAAGGTATGTTTTAACAGACTCTGATGAAACTAAGGCAAAATTGACCAGTTGAAAGCTTCATCTTCAGCCTGACCTATTTGAATCATTCCACCAATTTCTCAGCCAAACCATTAAATAGAAAATGCATTACTCAAATATTGTATTGCAAATCCATTTTGTCTGCAAAAATCTGCCTGATTGTAAATCAAAACCCTTTGTCAAGCAGTGGAAACAAGGGTAACTTGCTTCGAGTGATGAAAAAACAGTGTAGAAAGGAATTTAATAATGCCAGTAGTAGAGGTTACATCCATTAGGATAATTTCAGCCCATTTGAATAAACAAAACCGCTGCTCCAAGGAAAATACAATAAGAGATGCTGCAATGCAAGTCATCTTACATGAATACTCATGTCTTTGATATTTACTGGAATAAAGAAGGCCAGGAAAGCAAACCGGAAGCAAATCTATGACTATTTGAAAAAACGTACACTTGAGTCTGTACAGGTAGTTACTTTTTCTCCACGCCTTGTTCAACAATGCTGTCTGTTACAATACTGGTACTATTATCACTTAGTAGCCCCACGGTATTCACGTTTGCTCTGAAATTTTCTGCCGTCACTGTTTCCTAAGACTACAAGTAGATATGAAAGACAAATATTATTTGGGAAACGTGTGTTGTTGCAGTTCAACTCCTGAAAGAGATCCAGCAGAAGAGCTCTTCTTCATCTGAAACATATTTTTGCACATATTTTTCAGCACAGCCAGTCCCCAGATGTCACCAATTTTAGTCACATTTGTCAATGTTTTACCGGGCTGGTTTGGCCCGGTTCCGCAATGATTGGTGCAGGGGACCCGCAGACCCACGCCCCAGGAAAGGGAAAGAGGGAAAAGGGAAAGGGGAAAAGGGAGATGGGCCTAGAAATGTAATAGCGGCAACAATCTGAGGAGGAAAGCTAATCTACTAAATAAGATATCAGAAAGCAAAATAACACAATATAATACAAT
Source organism: Oreortyx pictus (assembly GCA_036925125.1). Classification (NCBI taxonomy): domain Eukaryota; kingdom Metazoa; phylum Chordata; class Aves; order Galliformes; family Odontophoridae; genus Oreortyx; species Oreortyx pictus. The sequence goes on from JAUPFR010000003.1 coordinate 59,273,231, forward strand.
ATAATTGGAATTGAAGCTAATAAATCATATGAAATGAGCAAGAGAGCGTGTGCGATAAACCGAAGGCCTTATGCTAATGCTGAAGGCGAGACGGCAGCGAGCACCCACTGCTGAGTCGATCCCAAAGGAAAGAGAGAGTGTCCCGTGACTGCAGACAGTTTTTATCTTTCCCTCTGGGCAGAAACACGTAAAAATGCAGAGCATCACACAGTCCTCTGGGGAATGTAGTTCTTCTCTTCTGAGACAGGTATACCGGGAATTATCAATGATCCATGGAGCTGGAGTATTAACTCTTAATTCTTAGCTTATTATTATAATATATTATTATATTATATATATTATTATTATATTATTATATTAATATATTATTATAATTAATTATTATTATTATTAGTTAATTCTTAACTCTTAAGTCTTAATGCGCTACATGATGTTATGATGTGGAATACCAATGCCAAAAATCATAAAACCATGACAACATTTGACTGCTCCGTCCCAAAATGAGGTGAAGGAAAGTGGAGTTAGTGTCCTGAATCTGTCCTAAAAATAAAATGACACAGTTCAAGAACTAGGGAGTCACGCAAAACTTACAGAAGCAGAAATGCTGCATCATCTTTTCTTTCTTCTTGCTTAATATCTTTTTTATATATTCACCTCAAAATATGAAATATTAAGGCATTTTATTTTATAAAACTCAATCTAGAATGTAAAAAAAAAAAGATAGAAGATGGAAATCTTGTAAGTTTTCTGGAAGTTTGTGAATTGCTGTGGTATGGAACAGCTGTCTGTGGTGAAGGATGTGTGCTATCTGGAAATACAGTGTGATACATCATTGTTTTTTAAATAGCTTCATACATTAAATTCGAAAACACAGATCTCTGCAATGAACTTAGCACTGGAATATAGATTAGATTATTTCAAGCACCCTTTGATGTGATTATTTTGTCATTGATCGAAGCAACAGAGATGTACAGATACAAACTTATTCTACAAACTATTCATAATTATTATAGCTACGTTAAATTTTATAACAGTAATGGCTGAGCAGAAAGAGGAACTAGTACTTTATCAATATCTCTTCCTAACTACTTTCCTGAACAACACACTTCCCCACATTATGCTGTCTGAGCAAACTCTGCATCTAGATAGTCATGCAAGTATGACACTGTCATCTTTGTCATCCTCTCTGTGTTCTGTATTCATTTGTTAATAGCCTCATTTGCCATTCAAATTTCTTTTCAGAAGCTTTTTTTTTTTTTTTTGTTGAGTTCTCACCATTTAAGCAAATAATTCAGACTTCAAAATTTAGCTGGTACCATGTGGTACGTCAGCCTAAGAAGCTTCTTGTGATCTTAACAAGTTTACCTCTATTCATTTTAAAAGGAGAATGAAAACTCTTGCTTTTTTGTTTTGTTTTGTTTGTTAGGGTTGTTTTGTTTTATTTTTCTTTCTGATATATCAGAATTGAAATAATGCAAATTTAGGTGTTATGTTGTTGTTGATGATGATGTTTGTTTTTTGAAAATGACCTCTGGAGCTGTAGTTTCAGAAGGGAAAGGTTCAGGGACAGACTGAAGTGACATATTAATAGTGACTTATTTCATCTCAACTACATTAGGGAAATGATGCCATTAGGTCACTTCCTACCATACTCTTTCTTACAGTGGAGGGGTGTTGCCAGGCAAAGTGAATATGTAATATATACAGCTGCTAATCTACACTGTGTCTATTATTTGAATAAATGATAGTCATGACCCAGCAGGACTTTCCTTGTACTGAAGCAAAAGATTTTTTTTCTTTTTATAAAAATACCTATGGACAGATAGTACATTTATAATATAAAGGAAAACAACAGGCAGTAGTAGTAATTTGGCTTTATTATGTTTTCTATTTCCACTTTGCCATGGCTCACTACCTTATTAGTAATGTAAAGATATGAATGCCAAAGTGTTTATTTTATCATGACAACATTCCGTTTTGAAACTAATCTAAAATAAAACCCAGGGTATGCACAGAAAACTCAATTATGAAACAAAAGGCATCCAGTATGAAATTAAGGTAGTACATTCCATGTTTTATGCTCTGGCATTGTGGATTGTTACAGGGTTTTTTGCTGATAAACCTCAAAAAGATCACATAGCCAAGAGCAGCTCTAATGGACTGAATCTAAAATTACTCACTTTCATCTACTGAAACAAATTGGTTTAATATACAGCTGTTTGTTGTCAAATGCATTAAAAAACACTTGTGCCAAACAAAATTATATGCTGTGGTTATTTGCCTGGTGTATTTTTGGAAGGTGGGGGAACAGGAGAAAAAGGAAAGACAGTGGGTGGGGTTTTCCCTGCACTTGCCGACATCAGACTAGATAGCATTAAGAAGATGTAACATACACAATATGCATGCAATGTGTATGAGTTACACAGGCGTAAAGCATTTTCCTTCCATTTTTTAATGTTTGACCATGTGTAACTAAAATGTTCTAACCTGTTGGGCATTGCAAGATAGTATGCAAATAGGCCAGCCATTGACAAAGGACTACTGTAATTCACTTTTTTGTTAATCAGGGTGTGATTATCATTCGATTCTTTTGAACTCCATCCAGCTTGCTATTCTGTCTAAACTTCAAGCAGGTGTTTTGTTGTTGCCAGTCCATGAACACAGCCCTGCGCCTGAGTCTTTCAAGTGTGCTAGCTGTGCTGATGAATTTTGCCTGCAAACTTTCCTCAGGCAATGAACTGACTAGTGCAACATGCTCACAGCAATGTTAATCTAGCTCAGGGACATGCACTGCACATGAAAGACTATTTTTACCCTAATTTTTAATTGATATATTTTGCCCACTGCTATTCCTCCTCCCCTCATCCCACCTTTATTTCACTTTCTCTAGCTATCTCTCTTATCTATCTGTCTTATATCTATTTACTTTTTCTTCTTTTAATTTTTTTTTTTCTGAAGCCAGCAAATGGATTGGAGTGAAATGAAACTACAGTAGCTGGCAGACACAAAGCAGAAACAAGAGTGAAGCTAAATAAAATATGAGAGTGTGGATGCTCAGCAAAGAATTCACCTTTGATTTTAAAGATTAGATAAATTGGAAAAGTAATAATCAGTAAATTGAAAAGTATGGACTATTATGAATTACTATTGTGACTAGCATAACAAATCTCTTATTTATTTATACTCTTGGAATGGTGCAATATTTTATATTATGCAGGAGCTTAGAATGTCTTCTGGAAACAGGTCATAGTGATACATTTTTACACAGCAGCCCTAGTAAGAAACATTTGTAATGGAATACAATTTTATAATATTCAACATAAACTGGTTGTATATCAGAATCCTTCATACTTATTCAGAACATGCCTCTTAAATGCAACTTGATGAACATTTCATTCATGTATTTCTATGCCATTTATTTACTTTTATGTAGGTCTGGATATCTAGGCACATTTGCCTTTGCTTTGCAAAAATAAATTAGTGTTCCCTCATATTTTCTGCTTTCTTGAAAAGGAAATTTTCCCCAGAGATTCTTATTCCTCATCCCAATTCGTGTCTGTCAGTTCTCTCTTGTTTCCAGAAAGGAACACAACTGGCCCTTCCAGACCTTGCTGCATGAAGGACATTGATGAACATGGAGAAGAACCTCCATCTCTCTCTGTAGGGAGCAAGGTGTGAAGTGGGAAATCTAAAGCAGAGGACCACTTTTGATGTGTGCTATTTGTGAAGGTCAAAAAATAAATCTGCTTTATGGAGAGGATCAATAGGAGGGAAAGATTTGTGATACAGAAGATGAGAGAGAAAATCAGTGGAATTGAAGTGATAGCACTACTCACATAGGCAGCGCAGGTCTTACAAAGAAGAATGATTAAGCATGAACAGGAAATAAATACTCATGTATCATGTAAGCTCAAGAAATACAAACTTAATAATCTTTAGACACTATTCCAAGGTTGCCTGAAATGTTAGGCTGTCTAATGGTTTGTTGGGGTTGTTTTAAGATATCTCAAAAACTGAAGTGCTGAAGCGATCATTAAATCCTTTGCTTTTAGGGACGCATTCAAAAACACTCTCTTTTTTTTGCTTATATGTTTTTAGATGTATCTTCTGTATTTGAAACAAATATAATGTTTATGAGTTTCTCAAGTACGTGGAAAATGGTTCATTTCCAATAAATTTTGGACCTAAATTGTTAAAATTAAATTGAGAACCAGAAAGAAAATATATGCTTAATTTGGCACTATTTTGGATGATATTTTAAAATATTTTTCACAATTAATTAAATAGAACTCATTATATTTACTTTCACGTCCTGTAAATTAGTATATATTATATTGTTGACTATGCTGTTGAGTACAGTACATAACTATAGGTGAATGACATTTAGTGACTGACCTAAGTACATTGTGTCCACTAGTGTTGATATATCTTTTTTATTTACTGAAATGATTTAAAAAGTTACTTCTCACATCAATTTCGTGATTTTTTTTCATGTGTAGAAAGTTTTAAAGACAGTGAATTGATACCAGATGCATTAATCATGACAGAAATATACTCATGATTGCATGAGTGACTGTTAGAGAGTGAACCAAGTCTTTGTTTCACTTCAACAGCAAATGAAGTCAGCAGGGCGCTTGAACTTCACTTTTACATTAGTGAACATTACATTACTTGGTAGCAAGTCTGGTTGAAGGCCTCTGTCCACATCTCTTCCTTTGTGCCATGGCAGTACTATGTCAGGAAGTGAAACAAAAAGTATCAAAAAATGAAGTGTTGAAAACAGCCACTCTTTTTGCATGTTTTACTTTGTCTTGCTTTGTGTTGCATATTACATAGATCGTCTCACTAATCCGCTGCACTGTGGAATCACAGCCCAAATGTCAGAGCATACAAAAAAGCTTCCTCATCCCATTCAAGTGCTGCGGCCCTGGGTTTATGTTGGAGTGCTGCCATAACATGCTGTTTTATGATGCAGCTAATCTGATCTGACAGCTAACTGCCACCAAACACAGCAATCTTCCCTCTTCCCTGCCTTTTTCTCCCTGCAAGTATGTGCCTGCCTTCTCTCCTATGCTACTAGTGGTGCCCAGTGAGCTCCCCAGAGGGACAACTCAGCAGAGTAAACTGACAACAAAACTATTCCTTCTTTTTTGCTTTCATCTTCTAAGTGACAGCCTTCTGACAGTGTTCCTGTTTTCCTCTAGATCAGCTTGCTGGATAGCCAGGTGAGCACACCTGCTCACCAGGGTCAAGGAGAGGAGCAGGGGGAAGCACTGTCACCTTGGGATGTCTCCTCTGTACCTACAACAGTCTGAGAAGTACAAACACTACTGACATCCCAGTACCCTGTTTTAAAATATTCTCTGTTTGTACATTTATTTTAAAAACAGCATTTTAAAGTGCTAAAGAATACAGTTATCAGTTGTACACGGCAGAATGGTACCTGAATGGATTTAAGGATAAGATGAGGTATAAGCAGAGTAGTTTATCAGCTACAGTCTTAGACATCATAACCACACACGTTCTTTATTGGCTTGTATAAATATATATATATTAAAAAAAATTCATCAAAAAATTCAAAAGCAATTAGAACTTTTCAAATAAATGAAGTATCTTTTTTATACTGAGTACATTGTCCTATGAACTAAGCCCTAGGTTTACAGATGTCAGTATGGATTTGCTTACTCTGAGTACTCAGATGAGTTTTCCAGAAGCCTAAGGTGGAATACCGCAGCCCATAACATGAAAATTACTTCTCATTACGCATAGAATTACTATAGGTCAAACATCTTCCTGTTCCTCATTCCGGGAAAAAAAAAAAAGAGAGAAAAAAAAACCTAAAATCAAGAAAAACTCACCCACAATGTTTTAAGCAAAGAGTATCAGGTAAAATACTATAAAAGATGTACTGAAAATAAACACACTACTAAAACACTGTTTCAGCCATTATACACACGACTTTCAAAAATGTTGTTTTCACCTGTTTTGCTTTGTACTTATCTGATTTCTGTACCTACAGAGATTTCTTGAGCAACAGTGATGACTTCAAAAGCTTACCATTGGCTTACCTACCTAACCATTTATTTGGTGAACTCAGACACAATCCCAGTGTGAGTGTTACACTATTTTTTTTTTTGTTTACTCAGAAATAGCATTTTATGCACTTGGAGAAATAATCACTATAAATGTCAAGGCTTTACTTTTGGAAGAATATTGTGATAGAAGTTAGTATTGTATCTTTTATTTGTTTACTTATTTCTTTGTTTACTTGCTTGCTTGCTTATTTATTTATTTATTTGTTTGTTTGTTTGTTTGTTTATTCTAATCTCTAATACTAGTAAGTTATTCACAGTTCTTAGGGTCACAGACCACCTTGTGTAAAGTGTAAATCAGGACTTTCAGACATTCTTCAGGGGAAAGGAGAAACTTGCTGACGTGGTTTGCTTGTGATCTTCATCCAACAGGTGGAAGCAGAGTTGTTGCTAATACCTAAGCAAATACTGAAATTATATAATAACTCATCTAAACAAACTGTGACTGAGAAGTGTATTTAGTTAAATGAATATTAGTAATGTTTGCTGGAAAAGCTTTCATGATAATAAATTTCACAAATTTAATTATATGTCTCACTGGTCTCATTTCTATAACCAGGACCATTAAGAAGCACTGGAGAATAACAACAATAACACTAATAACAAAAATAACAATAATAATATCATAATAATATATCTCATTGTCATCAATGGATTTCTGAAATGGTTATTGGAAAATTCAGAAGGTTATTTTTTGCTGTCATTTGGTGCTACATTACTAAACCAGATTGCCTGGTGCTTTGTATTCAAGGCAAAAATAAAAAATGAAAGGGAAATAAACAGGGAAAGTAAGCAGAGAAAACAAGGAATGGAAAGAGGAAAAGTATTTCACACCTAAAAAGAGTAAGTAGTGTTGGGAATTTGGAAATATGTACCAACTTCAAAACCTGGTTCAATATACAAAAAGATGCGGTTTTTGAGCAGAGCAAGGCCCTCAGAATTACATTTAGTACTGTCAATAATAAACTTTTTCTACAGTCTTTTATTATCTTAAATATTTTAATGTTGTTATAATTTTAATTACATAAATATAGGTTTTTTCCAGCATGCATATGTGTATATATGAATAACTATATGATTATGATTTTTACAGAGATAAGCACCATGCAAATTATTTTGTGTTTTCTTTGTTAAAATACAGCACAACCATGTGAGAATGCCTCTTCACAACACATTTTGTTTATCTTTTTCCTATTTTGCACATCTGGGATAAACTGTATGGGCAAGAACTGGAAATCAATCTCTTTGTGTCTTCAATCTTTTTAAAATATTAATTATTGAATTCACTTACTGAGCAATATTGCTAAGATGTATTTACTTAAGAAAGATTTAGAACTACCAGCATATTAGTGCTCACTTGTGTTAATAATAAGCATTCCTATTTCTCTAAATAAAGACTAAGAAGTATGATGGGAAAACAAATATTAGCATATCTAGTCTGAACATGGCTTGTAGACTCCCTGGTGAGTAGTGCTTCTACAGCCAAGGATTATTCACACCATATACAATTAAGTTTTCCTTTAAGACTAATTCTTTTATACTTCAGATAAAAATGAAAGACTACACAAAGTCTTCCAAAGAAATATTCATGTATCTTCAGCAAAGAAAAGAATGTAGTTCATCTCTAACAGGCTAGACAAACCTTGGGAGTTTTATTTTATCTGTAAATGTCTATGAGCAGAATTTGGTATACAGTTTGACCTCTTTGATTGTATTTTGAGGTTGTTATTGTACTTTGCTGTCGGCTCTTTAATTAATCTTGCCGGCTCTGTAATATCATTGGGGCAGAAATAATTGCTTAAATATAAAAGGACCAGTTAAGGCAGCCACATGGGAAACAGCGATGTGGTGAAAGAGCACATTTCTAAGATTTACTTATTGACTGTTTAGTAAATAAATCGTATGTTTTAATTGCTCTGTCAGAAGGATCTTTCAATGAGGGAAAGGTGACTGGAGCTGAATATGGGAACACCACAGGACAGCTGTTTGGTCTGGCAGAGGGCTCCCTGCACTTGTACTATATATCCAGTGCGACCTTTCAGATTCCATGTACATAGTAACAATTAAAAGTACACAATGACTTGACAATGTTCACGGTGACAGACTGCAGGTTGGCTGCTTCCCATAACAGCCTCCCAGGCAGAGAGGAACAAAGAGCCCAGGCCCATCTGTACGCCGCGCTGAATGCCTCATGTTCCAGAGAGTGCTCTTTGTTTCTCCAAACGCCCCAGGAAGCTCTTCAACAAACAAAACTCAGAGGTCCAGAGGAGCCCAGTCAGGACATTAATATGATAATGAATTCCAGATTACTCTGACAGACGTGACAAAGAAATAGATCCTTTTGATAATAAGTTATAGGGTTTATTAGAAGGAATTTGTGTGACTCCATCACCGTTGTAGATATTTCAACAAAGTCAACAAACCCATACGGAACATCGTTCCTGTTATCTTCTCTTCCTCTCCTTGTAGCTTTTCAGCTACTCTAGTCTATGTTTCTGATTTAAGGCTTCTTCCATTGCTACCTGTCTGGGAAGTTGCTGTAAACCATCTCCTCTACAACACCAAACAATGGGAAATGTCTGCTTGTCACAGGCAGTTCAGAAGAAAAATTGTGGTTAATTCAGAGGTATGACTTTGCTTTTCAACTAATGTTCCTAGGCTGATTTAACTCAGTAGGCTTGGCAAGATTAATTTCCAGTCATTCCACTCAACACAGCAAAATACTTCCCTCTCTGACCCCTTAGAATAAATCTGATCCTGATTAAAATAACATTTGTGTTGATTACTGCCAGTGGGAGATTAGGTGAAACTTCATATAACATATAGCCTCTTGATTCATACAATTCAAAGAAATTGCATGACATTTCCGTAATTTTCAGAAGTGATGTTCGTTGCAGCTCTTTTCTTCCTTTGAGATCGTCATAGCTTTTGGAAATGTGCTTCCACATTACATATGACTATTGATTTCTGTGGTAATTATTATATCTTCTTGGCTGAATTCTCCTAAAGGCTCTACGATAAACTTTTGTTATTCCACAAAAGCTCAGCAACAAAGGACATCAACTAGCTGCAGATAAAGTAGATGACTAAGGTCAGCAATGTGTCACATAAAGTACCAAAATCGGGTGGCACCAGCCATCTGTAGTTAACAGCTATTATATAAACATAAAGGAATGTGCCTTGTGTTCTGAATGATGGAAAAAAATTGGTCATTAGCCACTTGGGAACTCCTGATTCCCCCCACAGCTTTCCAGCTGCAATCCAAGTGTATTTAAATAAAAACTTAGCCCACTTAACAAGAAGTTTGATAGAGTGTTAACAATCCTCAACTTCACGTTGAGCTGTTAACCAACAAAGTAGTCATTAAATGCTGGTAATTACTGGGTTTCTTGGGATTATTGCTTAATTATAAACTTGATAGAGTGGGTCCTGCCTTCTGACTTGGGGGACATTTTCCATTGCAGAATTTTAACTATAGACTTTTCTTAATATACCATCTCATTTATAAACCCTTTAATACAACATGAATATATATATATATATATATATATAGCATAATATTGCCTTTAAAAACAGTTATTTGCACACTTCACAATTATGTTCAAACAGTAACCAGTCTTGGATTCACCTCAGACAGCAAGATAGAAAAGCACAACTGCTGTTAATAGATGATTTCTCAGGGAATATGGCTTTCTATAGAATAAAATAAAAGTTTCTGAAAAGGAATACTGTATTTTGACTGACTGGAACAATTATAGAAGTTATGCAGCAGTTAATTCATAAAATACCATGAAAGTGTTGTAAAACATCAGTAACCATTTTTTAGATCTTATTCTTTCAGAATTAACTAAATAATATTCATGATGTACAAGAAAATATTTCAGCAGTCATGACCTTGAAAATTCACAAACTTTTCTGGCTATTGTGCATTAAATAATTATTTCCAAAATCTGTAGATACCATGGCCTCATGTATACAAAGAATCATAGAAATATATTCAGGGAAGTTTTCTTTTCTGGGTTGATACCTAAGCATCTAAATATGTATTATCCCAAACTGCAAGGAAAGATAAGGAGTGCAAAGTGTTATGCACAGACTTCAAGTCCCAGCACATGAGATGGCTGTACATAAATGCAAGGGGTCTAGGGAGAAGGGCAGTTTTATTCTTCATTCTCTGTTGTTTTCCTGTTTGATTCAAGTCATCATACTGCACTAATGCATGCAAGATATGCCACAGAAATCACTGAGTGGCTGTATTTTGAATGTGTGAGTATACTGAATTTATTCATCTTCCACAGAAAAAGGCTTAAAATATTTAACATTAATTTAAAATTCTTAAAACTTTAAGGCCACTTAATATTTTCAAGCAAGGAGGCAACTGGTGAAAAAAAAAATAAAAAAATAAAGATTCCATCCTTTAAAAAGAATCTTGTTTATTTTATTTTCACAAAATACTGAGTCTTCTAATGCTAAGTAGCTAAGCAAACGAATACATCTTCAGTCTTTTTCAGGCTGTTCGTTTAGGTATTAAACAACAAGGAAATCAAACAAGATTCTGTCTTTAGAAGCTATTAGATCAAACATTCTTTGAAAAGAATAACATGTAGAATATATTTATTTGTACAAAATTTTAACTGGAAGTTGCCTTGATTGATAGTTCCACAAGTAATTTGTCTGCAAAAATGCATTTATGTATATTAGAAGTGCTTAAAAGATGGTTAAATAGTGAATATTCAAGTTACTGAATTAATTAATTCTTGAAGGACAACATTAAAGAAGAATAGGGTTTTCTTCCAGGACAAATAATATTTCAAATATTTCCAAGTATTTCCAGTTAAAAGAGGAGCAGTTTGCTGGAAAACTGAAAGGGAAGAGCAACAAATATCTTTGCGTGTAAATAATCTTTCTTCATTCAAAAACTCAGGCTTGTGTCCGCAGTGGCTTGTTGGCTCAGTTCATCAGAAAGCCTGAAGCAATTCCCTGAGCCCTCATTTGTAACATCACTTTGGCAATGGAACAATGCAGCAGATTCTCATTCTAGGGATTATGATAGCATATATAAAGAAAACATAAAAAGATTTACATTTATTCCATGTAATTTTCCCCATTATGTTTCGAGCATGGATCAAATTTTTGAGCCCTTCTGTTGGCATAAGACAGAATATTTTTTTAAGGTCAAAATTTGTATCACATTTTGTTTTCAAAAGTAGCATATATCTCGTGTATCAGATCAGAAACTTGTCCAAGAAGCTATAGGCTGGGAAAAATGGGAGAAGTTCTTTTGGTGCTGAATCATGTATCTTACTGAGTGAACTGGGGTGACAAGCATTCCATCCCAGCTCCATTCCACTGTTTTTATTAATGACATATTCTAAACGGAGTACAGCCTAGCAGTGGAGTACAATCACTGATGCTTGGCTTTGGGTAATGAATGAGAATGGCGCTGTACTTTTCCTACTTGTGGGCCAGGTATGGATGAGGAAATATTGTCCACTTTTTTGACCGTGTTACATTCCTACAGTTTTCCAGATGTTTTGAGACAGCAGAGGCATAGCTGTACTTTGAGAAACGTCTCCAGTACCATAGTTCATAACCAAAAATATCTATGCCTCATAAGGAAATTTGCTATTACCATTCTGCTCCAGATGAGAACACAATAACAGAGTACATCACTTAATGATGGGTTATACCTTATCTAACATGAACTTTCAGAGAGAGCTTTTTGGGGAGAACCAAAGTCCTGTTTGCTGTATTATTGGCTGATATCCTAACAAGAAGTAACTCAGTTTTGGGGAATTGCATTTTCTGGGTATCCAGTCACTGTCTCTCTGTTCAATTCTTGCTCCTGAAGGCATGATTAAACTTAGAAACAACACAACTGAGAAAATTCCCAAGCAACATCTTGCTTTGAGACCTTGACTTTAAGTTGCAAGATCTATAAATGGTTTAATAACACTTTGGTTCAGATTACAAATGGAAAAGTTGCAAAGAAAAGGAACCTAAAAATATCCATCTGTCACCAGCAATGTGTGAGAAAAAAATACCAGTGCGTACATGAATGACAAAAGAAGATATGCTGGCCACTCTGTGCACTAGGACACCATAAAGACATTAATGTAAATTAAGTTCCATCACATAGCAGGTGAATAACTCTCTCTGAGAAGATCTGAGACTCTTTGCAGAGCTTTCTGTTAACACCAGTGCTGTGCACAAAATGCAAGTTTCTTGAATAAGACATCATGTATGTTTTTATGCACATTTTCATGGACTTGTATGGATCAAGAACACACTAGAGGAGGGGAAAATACATCTGCATCAGAGATCTGGGAGACAGCGTTGAAGTGAAAGACACTACCTGGAGCAAACCCAATGGCCTCTACCAAACAGTGTAGTTCTAGACATAAGAGTTCAAGTGAGGTAGGGCTTCAGAGCCTGATCCCCCATGAGGACAGATTGTTTTTTTCCGAGAGGGCCCCCAGACTCACACTGAGTGAAAGAGGGAACAGCATCAGCATCTAACTCCTTGATACATGCCCTCATTTACCCAAGACATCAATACAGGGGTGGCGGTCACAGCTAATACTTACAGGAGACACACGGCATTCTGGAGCAGCTGCAGGAAGCTAGGAAGTTTACCCTCACTGTCTGAAAATGCTCCCCCAAGGCTGATTGGACCCACCTAACTGCACAAGTACTGTGGGATGCAATTAGCTATCCTTTTCTGCATTTCTTTGTGCCATTAGTTTTGGCATGACAAACTGACTCATTACTGATTTTCAGATGACTGTGGTAAAGAGATGAAACTTCATTTATGATAAATCAAGAAAGTTCTCTTTTGTCTTAAGGATTTCTCAGAAGGTAAAGTCTTTTGAATGACAAGATCATTTTCTTAAACATTTGAGTGAGATAAGAAAATCCCAAAAGTATCATGATATTTACAGCAACAGACGGAGTTGTACAAACTTGACAGAGTACTTATGAACACACATTTTCTATAAAATCAGTTAATGTGGTAGAATTTTTATTTACTCCTTTGCTTTGTGCTAGCACAGACAATTTATCATTCAAGCATATTAGTTTTGTCACCTTAAATTCACACTGCCAGAAGTCCTGGAGAAGTAATCAAAAAATTGTGTTCTCATTTAAATCTTATGTTCCACATTACATTCAGTAGCACATGAAATCCAAATTAAATAATCCAGCTGCAACTGTAATAAAATAGGTCAAAGACAAAAATAAAAATGTGCATCCTTTCTACATTGTACAAGATACGTGTGCATCTTAAATATTCAATTTTAAGAGTTACCTTTTGCTTGTTTTTTATCCTCAGTGAAATACTGTAAGTACTAAATCTGGGCCAATTATAAGTACAAGCATCTGTAATGTTAACTGTTTTCTAGCTTTGTCCAAATGCTTAGAATCATTATTTAAACAGATTTAAAAGAAAAACAGTCCTAAATTTTTATCTTCTGAAGAAACAAAAAACAAACAAAAAAAGATGAAACCTATATGTATTGCATGGCACTGATATTTGTACTCTCATCTTTACTACTTTACCATATTAACAATAAATGTCACATTTTCCTACCATACACAAATGAATAGATTAGGGAGCATAGAGAGGAATAGCACTGTTTGTTACCTGTGTATTCAGATCTTTGTGAAAGCAACTCCCAGAGTTGCTACTTCTCCCTGCACCATAATGATATTGTACAGTGCCTTTTGGCTCTAGCACAATGTGTTATGCATCAGTGTTTAAGAGCATATTGTGCACCATTATTGCCCTCTCTCTAGAGGACTACAAACTGCATTAGTTTGAATTACCAAATCAAAACTTTATGTGCAGCAGTTCCCCCACAAGGGCTTTAGCATTTTTATGTCATAATCCCTCTATTATCCCCCTCCTCACATGCTTTATAACCATTAAGTTATTGAAAAATTCTCAACAGATGTCATCTTAAGATGAATGTTGCTGTGCCGACTGGTATCAAGGCTGGAATCTGGATATTGCTCAACTTTACTAAAAATGTCAGGGAGAGAATAGTCAGCTGTAAAAATACAAGATATGCCAGCAACGGTTGTTTTCATGTCAACTGCAACATGACTTGTAGTGTTCACAATTTTAGCTTCTAGAAGAAGCAGTTTTCATTTGATGGGTTGGCAGTAATGGCTTTAGATATGTAGCACAGAAAAAAAAAGAAAATAATTCAAGGGCTTTTTTTCCTCTCCTTTTATGATAAAAGCACATTCATGCTTTCATCTGATTTAAGACTCAAGCCTTACCTTTTAGCATATATTGTTCACATTGAGAATATTGTTGAAATGCAGATTTTTACTTTTTTTTTCTTGCATTGGAGTAAAAAATATAACAACTTATTGATGATCATATTTTCTATTAGCCCCTAAAGAACTGAAATAACAAACCTGACTGCTACCATGGCAAAAATTACAATCCATTAATATCTTTCCTCTCAGTCTGTAAGAGCATTTTTAATTTTAAACAATGCAGAGACATTAAAATATACAATGTGACACAATTTAGACTCACCTTAAATTTGAAGTAAACAGTGCAGAAGGCATTTATCTTTCAAAGAGGTGCTAGTATGATATTTAAATAAAAGGAGATACATGCTGTGTAGATATCTATCAAATTGAGATTCAAGAACAGAACCAGGACCAACATTAGTAAGAGCTTTAGAAAATAGTGGTTTTATAGTAAATTATGTGCTCTAGAAGTAAGAGCTGTACAAAGCAGAGGAATGACATAACATACTTCCAATTCATTAGAATAGCCTAGCAGTTCAGTTCTTATATTCAGAGGTGTTGTGACAAATCTGATGAGAGATTTTAAAGAGATACAATAATCACGTCTCATAATAAAGCAGGTATACATTGCTACAGATGTGCAGATGATGGCAGGATGCACAAAGCTGCAAACACTCAGGCAGAGAAGCTGCAAATAGGCTTTCAAAGGGCAAGGACCATGACTTCCTGAAAGTTTAAACAATCCCTAGCAGGTATCCATTAACCTCTAAGTTCTTTGACAATGGAGAAAGCAACAGCTTTGTTGCTGTGGTAAGAGACTGCTTCTGGAGCAAGCCAGAATGGATTGTTCAGGATGTACATGGGCAATATAATTCAGTTAATGGAATATATTTCCACAGACCCTACAATAAGCACTACAAATATTTCTCAGTTTCATACCTTTATCAGATATTTTGTCTGTCTAGACTGCTATAACTAAGGGGAGTTTGGTTTCTGGACATCTTTCCAGCTTTCCACTTTCCATGTTGTATCCAAAATTCTCCTCCCACTCATGGTTTAGCTCAGAGCTTCCACTGATGCTAAGATCAGAACAGGTGGCAGGATACATCAGACAGGAGCCTGATCAAGCCAATCTCATGTGTAAGTAATTAAAGTGAAAATGCTAAATGAAGTCTGCAGAAGGCAGCACAGATCTGATTCTTCCCTTCTAAAATGGTACTATGAAAGATGATGCATGCAAATTTCCAGATATTCAGAACCCCTAGCAACTCTCAGTTCTCAGAGTTTTGATAGGATTTGCTGACTACTGGATACTTTTAAAAGTCCGCATTCTTCTAAGTAAATACTGATCAGGAAATTCTGGAAATCTTGTATTTAGAGTCACAGAATGGCCTGGGTTGAAAAGGACTTCAAAGATGATCTAATTTCAACCCCTTTGCTGTGGGCAGGGTCACCAACCACTAGCTAAGGCTGCCCAGAGCCACAACCAGCCTTGCCTTGAATGCCTCCGGGGATGGGGCATCCACAACCTCTCTGTGCAACCTGTTCCAGTGCATCACCACCCTGAGTGAAAAACATCCTTCTAACATCCGACCTAAATCTCCCCTGTCTTAGTTTAAAGCCATTCCCCCTTGTCCTATCACTATCAACCTGTGTAAACAGTTGTTAAGTCATAAGTCTTTGTAGTCATTATACATTCTACAGTGCTTCTTTCTGTTTTTGAAATATTCTAATTCAACTCATTGTTTTGCGTATTCTGCTTTTGT
Organism: Oreortyx pictus; assembly: GCA_036925125.1. NCBI lineage: Eukaryota > Metazoa > Chordata > Aves > Galliformes > Odontophoridae > Oreortyx > Oreortyx pictus. The sequence goes on from JAUPFR010000003.1 coordinate 59,289,354, forward strand.
TCTGGATTGTTATTTTAAAACTTAGGCCATATGAACATTTCCAGATCTTTTGAATGTGCACACTACCTGAAACTCAGTTCACAAAATGAGCTGGTTAGTGTATTCATTTATATGCTGTGATACTTTTCCAGCTCAAATCTTAAATATTTCATTGCACTGCTGGTATCAGATCTGAGGAAATACATTTCTGTATATTTGGCAAGAATCGTCCAAGATTTTCCCCACATCTATTTCCATGTAGTTTTTATAGTGCAAGTTCAGACTAGTTTTGCTTTTCTATCTCACACTTCCTCCTCTGGATTTGCATAGTAAGTCTTGGTGCATTAATCTACCACTAACCTCGACAATTTCTGTTACTTCATTTTATAAAGACTTGTCTGATGAGCTGCACTGTGATTATAAAGTTATGTGTGATAATGAGAACTGGCATGAAGGTTACAGGAAGAAGTTCTTGATATTACAATAGAATCTCAGTTTTAAGACAATTAGAATGTATTTCCTATATCTCATTTACACCTCCTACTATGACACTAAGGAAATGTACATTTGCGGTCAAATGACTCCGTTTACTTCTAATTTTACCTGCACCTTATTAGGAACTGATTTATCTTTTCAAGATATACATTTTCTCTCCCAAGCAGTTTTCTATCTTCTTCAGCTGTAATAACAGAAGCTAAATAATATTTAGAAAATTGCCATTTCCTTTTGCCATGTCTTCAATCCTTTATCATTGTTTTAAATGAGACAATTTAACCTTTGAACTTATGTCTCTATTACAGATATAGTCAAAAACCCTTAATTGAAGTATTCCATGCAACTTGACATTCAATATTATTTCTTTGCTCCCCTAATTGTCCTTTTAACTTTCTTCTGCTTATTTGTATAAACCCTCCTCAATCTGTCTTTTTACCAGACTGTTTATATATTTTTCAAAAGCTTTTCAATTATTTGCTCATTCTACTCTTTACATACTACATAACTACATTTGACCTCTGTAACCCTCCTCCCTGTTTAGATTTAGCCAAGATGAATTTCAGTTGCAAGCTTTGCAGTCATTTCTCAGATTGTTTCCCAGTGCTCATCAGGAGTGCTCATCTCTGCATTGGAGTCCGTCCAAACAAAATCTCTTCAGAAATGTCAGAACATCAGACTTTCTAACAGCGAAAGTGCTGTTCCAGAAACTGAAACATCCTGGTTTGTTTCAGTATAGGTTATGAGAAATTAAAACTAGAAATATATATTCCCAATGGTGAGATGATCACTGTTCTCAAGCTGGGTTGGATACAAACGTTTCATATAGTACAAAGTAAAATTAGTCAGAATGGCTTTAACACAGTCCAGCAAGCCAGTCTTCCTATGTTATAACTTTCAATTGTTTCTTTTCCCCTTCGTTGCTGGAAATTACACTCCATCTTTCTCCACAATCATTCTTGCTTTCACATTTCCAATGAGAGGAGCAATGGCACCTGCTCTCAAATCTACACTGGTCAATGGAAAACCATGGTTGACAGTGACTGGCAGTGAGGATGATTTGAGACACTGTTCCTGCTACTCTGCTACTTGGTTTACAGAGAACACCTGAAAATTCTTAACTTTTCATCACATAATCCTATTTGATATTTCTTTCTGGTATCTTACAGGTTTATTGCTTTCTGTATGTAGCACACATTTTCTATGGCCAAGAATAGGTTTGGTTAAGAACGGAGACTATGAGTTATCAAGACATCTCACACTGTTTCCTTCTAGTGAACTTTTCTGAGTTACCTTCTCATCACATGGCAATGCAAAACTTATGGACATTATTGTCCATGGTGCAAGTTCTTGAAACTAACTTTACTGAGTTTGCAACATGAAGATACTAAATATGTTATCTGGAAGCAAATAAGATCTACAGAAAATATTAGACTGTGAAAGGCACCTAGGATCTTCTCCAGAAGACTGTTACACATCCAGCCTTAATAATCATCAAGATTTCCTACGCTATGCAAAAAATTATTTACTTATTCTAATACTTCCATATGAAATATTCTGTGCAATCTTATTCCTTAAAATGATAACAGAATTCCTATGAACTCAGAGGTATTCAGCCATGTCCTAAAACTAATCCTGGTTTCAGCTGGTATGGAGTTGATTTTTTTTCACAGTGGCTGCTATGTGCTGTATTTTGGCTGTAGGAGAAAAGCAATATCAATAACACATTGATGTTTCAATTGTTGTCTGGCAGTGTTGCACAGAACCAGGGACATTACAGTTTCTTGTATTGTGCTGCCAGTGAATGGGCTGGGGTTGCAGAACAAGCTGGAAGGGATCAGAACCAGGACAGCTGATCTATACTGGCCAAAGGGTTATTTGATACCATACAAAATCATGCAAAACTTAAAAACTGGGGAAATAAGCATTTGTGCAGCTGCCACTTTTCAGTGGCTAGCTGGGCAATTGTGTGGTAAATCACATATTTTGTAAAGATACATTTATGTATTTATCATTATTATTATTTTTTCCTTTTCTGTGATAGTAAATAGTTTCTATCTCAACCCATGATATCTACTTGTTTTTCTTTTTCTTTCCTATTCCCTCCCTCATCCCAGTGAAGTGAATGAATGGTCTTGTGGTGCATAGCTGCCTGACAGGTTAAATCACAACAGTTCTTTTGGCTCCCTGCATGGGGCACAAACAGCACATCTCACTAGAGTGTATAAAAACAAAATTGTTACAAGCTGGTCACAATGTTAAATTTATAATTATTTTTTGAGATCTTTCAGTCAGTGTTTTTTGTTAGAACTATATTATTTAGCACCTTAATTGCTATATATGCTCCCTGTTGTTCTGTTTACCATCTCTTGGGGCTGGATTAAGGTTATTATTTTGCTGTACTTTGTAACCCTAGTTTCTGATATGATAAAATTACTGCTCAGGAGACTAATCTGGTATTTGTACTCAGCATTCCAATCATCTTTGTGCTTCAGGAACAATCTCTTGGAAATTGTTAATAATTACACTCCTTACTTTGTCTCTTTTGCAATTCAGGCTATGAAGATACAAAGGGGATACTTTCCACTACCATTTTGTCAAATTTCTCCTTCATCCTCCCCTTCTCCTCCAGGCTAGTTACCATAGTTCTTGAGAATTTTGAATATCCTTGGGATGTTTAAACCAGCATGTTTCTATTGCTATGTCTCCTGAATGTGTTAAATTTTCTATTTAAGTTTAAACAACTATTTAAATATGTCACCCAGGGATCTGCCTGAAGGTGGGTAGTTATGAGAGGCAGGGAGAATGTGATAACATGTAGGTAAGTAGACAGTGGACATCTGCAATGGTTTGGAACTTCATTGTTCAACAACCGGAGAATCCTGAGAAACTAGTGAAATATTTGGGAAAGCTCTGCTGTTGTCCTGGCCATCTAGAGAGAGACAAATCACTGCATCATCATGCCAGGGCCTGGCCCAAACCTACTGAGCCCTTTTCAACACTATTTAACACTCAGTCCCTCAAAAGGCAGAGATCTTAGAATATGATAACAATGCAGCTGGCCCTGATGTTGCTCTAACCCAGTGACAGACCCTGTATTTGCTCCAATCCTTGTGACAGGCCATGTAATCAATCCAGCTCCTGTAACATGCACTATAGTCCGTCCAACCCCTGAAGTAGGTCCTGCTCCTTCTCCAGTCCCTGTGGACCGGAGAATCAACCTGTGCCAGTATCTGTCACCCCCCTACATAAGACAAAAGAAAATGGCTATGAAAGTCAGGTTGTTTTGTAAGGAAATAAATTCTTCCCAAGATGAGAATGGAATAAGTTGAAGGTGAGGTCAAGGATGAGGGCGAGGATGAGACCAAGGATGAGGATGAAGCAGAGCTGTCAGAACTCATGTAGGTACTATCACACAACTGTTGACCATATGGTCAGAGCTGAACAAAAGCATTTGACTGCTATTTTGCCACATCAAGTCAATTACTAAGGTTCAACAGATAAGTGGTAACTAATTACAATGCATTAAATTGATCTATATTGTAAAAGTCTAACTTTGATTAACCTTAATATAGCCGAATAAGTGAGTTAAAAGATTAAAAAACACTTCCTTCTCTTCTGCGAAAGCAATCATAAAGCTTTTACAAAGTTAGCTAGCTTTTTACTTCCCTTTCCTTCTCTTCTCTTCTCATCATTTTTTTTTTAAATATACTGATTGTTTATCAAAATGGGTTTCCAAATACAAGAGCAGCCCCATTAGAAACTCTTCTGATGTTTAAAACATTTCCACAACGAGCTTGTTTTAAACTCATAGAGCACACTTAACACATAGCTGCACTATGTAAGAAAAAACCTACAGAACTCTTCTGTAGTGTGTGATAATCGAGAGGAGGCTTTTCAAGCTCACTTGCAAAGAATTTTAGCATTCAATCTTGAGTAGTAAGTGGTAAGATTAACAAAAATCTTTGAAAATTTTTATTTTTCTTAATGAACAGCAAATTTTATCACTGAAAACATCTGAACAGCTGTCCTAGATCAGACCAAAAGCCTGTCTGGTCCTATATCATGTCTTTGACAGTAGGCAAAAACAGATGCATAAAAAAGTAGAGGAAGATGACAAGTACTGTGAAATTCCCCTGAACATTTTTTCTCCCCTGACAGTTACATTCTTAGGAAACTTTTGGAGGCAGAGGTGATATCTCCATTTCTTACAGACTTTATTGACCTTTTCTTTCATATCTCTTTCCAATTGCTTTTTGAATCCAAATGAACAGTTGAGTCCCATTGACTTTTGCATTGGCTCTTATGAGTGTTAATTTACATATTGTGCAATCACTCTGTTTTTTCTTGATTTGGATGTCAGCTGCAGGTTTTGTTTGATTACTTGTAGTTCTTGAATGGAAGGGGAAGTGGCTCATATATTACACTACTTCTGAATTTAGAGATAACGTCCTGCCTTCTTTCTTGAACTTCAGCTTGAAGCATATTTTTTCACTTCAAAACTCTTCCATACTTTTCAGTAGATAGCAATGTCATAACTTGTCCCTAATTTTTGTTTTTTTAATTTCTTCCCAACTTTCTGACATATATCCTTTAGGATAAGAGGATTCACAGTGCAGGTGCCCCAGAGATTTATATGGTAGCAAAATTACATTTCCTGCCTTGTTTTATATTCTTTCCTTATTAGTTCCTAATATTCATTCTTTTTCCTTTTACTGAACACTGAAATGATAATTCTGTGAAACTATCTATTATAATCAATGATCTCATTCCTGAGTGGTAACAATTGTTTCAGAACCCATCATTATAGAACTCATTCTAAAATAAGGCTTGCTTTTCCACATGTGCATCACTTGACATTTCTCTGCACTAAATTCCATCTTCCAGATTATCATCCAGTCCCTTAGTGTAGTGTTGCTCTTCAGCAATTCTCTGCAGCCAACTGTCCTTTTTATGAACCAAAATAGCTCAGCACAATCAGCAATCATTTCCATATGAGTGTTTATTCAAAAATCCACTGATCATTTTTCTCCTATGAAAAATAGCCATTCATTCCACCCCCTTCTAATTCATAACTACATATTTAGCCAAGTTAGACTCTTCTCTTGTACCATGGCTATTTATTTTCATGATATTTTGTAGAGGCTTCAGACTTCGTCATATTTTCTACCAGTTTCACTCATAGTATGGACACATGGCTTATTGATCCATGGTGCTCTGCGTATCCAGAGGAAGTCTCCTCTTGGCCCTTTGACTGGATGGCAATTTTAAGAGTGAAGTCGCATACTTCAGTCAGTAGTTCATGCATTTCCCTCAAATTTCATCAGAGCTCTTGTATGTATGTGTTTGGCTTTGGTGATCTAAAATCTTTTATTTTGTCAAGTTGTTCATTATCCTGACACTTAAATCTGACATTTGTATTGTCTTTTGTGTTCTCTGTTGAAAACAGATCTGGTTTTAAAAAAGCTTCAAACTTACCTGATGTAGAGACATTTAAAATAGTAAATTAGTTTTTCTACTATACTGTCGTAAGTGTAGTCATCTCACTTAAGTACTTATTTTATGCCTTGACTCTTTGTTTCTTGGCCCTTTAGATAAATTTTCTGCTCTTCCTTTTTTTCTCTTTTTCTTTTTTCTGTCCTTTTGTCAATGGTTTAGTGTCTGGTTCCACCCAGTTCCTTGATGAACGGGGCATAGGAACCCAAAGGCTCACATCCTGGGAAAGGGGAAGGGGAAAAGGGAAAAAGGAAAAGGAAATTGACCTAAAAAAAAAAACCAAAACAGTGGCAACAATCTGAGGAGGAAAGCTAATTTACCAAATGAGATATCAGAATCCAAAATAACACAATAGAATACAATATAATTGGAATTGAAGCTAGTAAATCAAATAAAATGAGAAAGAGTGTCTGAAAAAACAAAGGTCTTACACTAACGCTGAAGGCAAGACAGCTAGAGAGCAACCAATGCAGGTCAATCTGAAAGGGAAAAGACCTGCGTCTCACGACACATGAAAGTTTTTATCTTTTCCTCTGAGTGGAAAATAGAAAAATGCAAACCAATGTAAAATCCTCTGGGGTACATAGTTCTTCTGTCCTGAGTCAGGTATACCTGATCCATGGAACTGGAGCATTAACTCTTTAACTCCCAATGCATTCCACGTTGTTAGGATGTAGAATGTCAATAACAAAACTCATAAAACATGAAACCTTTCCATGTTTTTATATTTATTTTACCAAAGCTCATGTTCATTTCTGTTTTCTTTATTCAAATTAAACTTTAGGTTTTTTGAAGGATGGCTTTTTTGTTTTTAATATACCTCCTTATTCTACAATTGTCCATGTCAATTTTCTTCTATTCTTTCTGAAATATTCTTTGAAAATGTATTTGCATTTATGTTGCACCTCCAATATGGGGCTCCAAAATTATTCCTAAACTTCCAGTAAAGCTTCATTCTTGCAGCTGCTCCTTTTAGTTGCTCCTTTGTTGTTGTTTGTTTAAAAACCCTCCTCACTTTTTTGCTATTCTCTTTTTAAATGTTTGGTTTTTTTCAGATCTTTTTGACCCTGAGTACACTGCAGTTATTCTAGATCTCTGACAGTATTGCTATGACATGCTCTTACGGAGTAACTAAGGAGCAGAATAATTATTTTTTCATCTGGGAATTTCTTAAATGGCTTGGCTCAGGAATCACTGTTATTAACAGTGATTATTATATTAACAGATTATTAAAAAGGTGCCTCAAGTTCCTTTCATGGTTTTTAACCTGCCTAGTGCAAATTGGCTGATTTTTCATATTGTAATTGTGAATTTTGCATTTACTGCTTCTATGATTTGCCCTTAGTAAGTGGCAATCACTTTTGCTGGCTTGTTTTGGCAGTCTTATCACCAGGATTTATATAACTATAAAACAACTTTCCTCCTTTGTTTTCCTCAGTACTTTCAAATTCTATTTTACAGTGTCCCACTGATAGTTTTTACTCCATGTTCTGTTGAATATATTCCTAAAATTATACAAGTGGTAATTAGTTATGTCCATGGATATAATGCATCTTTGAATTAACATCACATATACAGTTCCATAGTACTCAGAATCATCAGTGGCAGACAATCCAGGAAAGCTTAACTGCCCACAACATTGGTGTCCTGTTGAGGTTTTGGTGTAAGAATTGTAACAGCAAATCCAACTACACAATACTCCTAAAATGAAAGCACACACCTATAACGGGGAAGTTATTAATATTAACTGGGACACATGCTTAATTTCATTGCAATATAAACTCAGTTTTGATGTTTACTTTTAAAGTATACATTTCTATATAATTATGCTTAATTATATCATTTTTCATGAATGACGTGAGTAAGTATTTCCAAGAACCATTTGGAAAACTAGGAAATACTTCTTACTTTCATCTAAGTGAAGCATTGCAGTACAGCACAAAATGTTGGTGCAATTTAGTCTAATATTTATATGATTTAGCAACATGAAAGGAAAAAAACACTTGTTATAATGTAGATTAAAAAGAGAATTCTGACTACAGCCTTATCAGAAGTAATTTTAGACATATTTAATTTTCTTTTTCAGTGATTGTTGTCACAACAACGATTGTTTCCAGCAAGCTTCATATCACCCAGTAATAATAATGCAGTTTTAATCTTGTAATGATGTGTCTTCTCTGGCTGAATTAATAAGGAATCCAGCTAAAAGATAATTTGGGATATCTCTGAAATGTGAGCTAATAAAAAGAGTACGATCAGTCCTACTACATGTTGTTCTTAGTAATATTATGCTAATAACAGTCTTTTTATTTATATCCTTCTTCCTCTTCTTTGTAAAAAAAGAAGTGTTAAATTTGCATGGATTGATACCAATGGGCATTTCCTTCTGAAGTGTGGAGACATGGTGCTGCTAGACTGTACAGTGCTATTATTTTCCTGCCAGTTGTATAGCACGGTCTCTGCAGTTTTTCAGTACCTCCCCTCTAATTTCCCCTGAAATTTCCTTTCATGCTATAGATCCCAGTGTGATGCAATATGTAAATGAATATATTTATCTTTATTTGTCAACTATTTGCTTGTATAATAATATCATAACACCATAAATGCCATTGTGTTCGCTTTATAAAGATAGAGAAGCTTTTCCTAGCAAAAATTTTTGTGACCCACAGCTAGTGCAGTCATAACTAGAACACTGTTTCTATGTTCAAATGAAAATAGCCAACAGTAACAAACTTTCGGCTGACATGACCTTCTTCTGTCTCAAAAATATATTTTGTACCTTTCAGACTAGAATTTTGCTCTAGAAAAAAAAAGAAAGACAGTCAACAGTTCTAGATCACCTGAATGGAGAAACATCTCTTTTCTCATGGGACATGGATGATTTTTCATAAGACAATTCATTTTTGAATGATTTTTGGATAACGTAAGCATGTGTATACTACCCATTGTGTATAAATATTTACATACTTCAGTTCAAATCTTTCTGTCCTTCTTTCAATATTAATTATTGATAAACCATACATACTTTTTCTTTATTTCTTAATCCGTATGGTGATGCTGAAGCCACAGTAGACTTCTGGTTTTATTGCTACATATTTGAATGAAGCATGTTTGGGTCCAACTCTGCGATGATCCCAGAGGGCCACTGAAAATGTTCTTCTTTGTGGCCAGGTTGGGTCCATCTGCATTTTCAGAGTTGGCCGAGGTAAAAAATAATTGTACTGATGGCATTAGTGGAGACCAGGAGGTATTTCCACAGGGGACTTCCACAGAGTTAACCTGTTTGTTTAGATACAAGAAGTGGTCTAGATACTAGGAACAGAATTTCTCTGAAACAAGGTGGAGATTTTACCATAGTACAGCTTATTTTTCATTAATGCTAGTGCTGCCAGCCACAAAACAAGGTATTATACCTCATGAAAAGAAGTGGCTGAGTCTGACCATTAGCTTGTGGTGTGAAAAGAAGTTGTAACTGCAGCCGTATATGCTCCGATGAAAAAAATCTTATCAAGTTAGTATGTTTTTCTTTGCTTCCCTAATATGCTGTTTTGTTGCTGTAAAGTCAAGGAGTCACAAAGAGACCATTATACTTAAACAGATTTTACTATAAATATTTTACGTGCAGGCTAAACTAGAAAATATCAAATGTCCATAAAATATTTGGCACAAATAATTCTAAAAACAGTTTGTCTTTTTCATATTAAAAGAATTCCTTAACTGTCATACAGAAGATTGTCAAATTCTTTAAATCTTGGCATTATTGAAAAAACAAATGCTAGGTGGCATATGGCATATTCATTATTTATTTTTTCATTGTATAGAAAACAAAGAAGTAACTGTGTATGTCTTTTCATGCCCTTCAGTTTCTTATTCTTGTATCAAGAAGATGTGTCTATGAAGACAACACAGTATAAATTGTTAGGGAAAAAATACAGATTATTTTCTGGAGGATTAAAAAAACAAATAAACAAATCTGTTTTCTTAGCTATGTGTATCTTCTGAAGAAATATGCCAAACTACCCACAGTAAATGCAGTATTTATAGATTTTTTTCTTCCACTTTCTTCTTTCTGGAGCTGTCTTATTCTTTAGAATGCTTCCAAATGCAAATTTTAGACTACACCTTAGCATTGAATGAAAACTCAATCCAAAAAAGCACTAGATCTCATTGTTGGCATTGTATTACCATACTTAGATACTTCGGTACTGAGTAATATTGCATTTCTTAATCTTCTGGCAAAATAGATCCTCTTGCCAGTATATAACTTCTCTTAGAATTCTAAGTAGCCTTTACATGAAGAACTCAGGAGTCCACACACATGCCATGCAGTTACTAAGTATATAAACATGAAAACAGATAGTTTTTCAGTAGTCACTTCTCAGACAGTTCTTTCTGTACTTCCAGAAACTTTCATGCTTCACATTAAAGCACTAGTTATGTTTAAAATAAGATGATTTTTCATCAGAATGCACTACTTTGGGAAGGATTTATTTGCATAGTTAATTGCATTGACATTGTTATGACTGCAATGAAGAGTATTCATTAGGAATGCCTCCTCCAACTCCAAATTTTATTCCAGCACTTCATATTATGATTATTATTATTGAGACTGTACACAAAATCAAGGTGTTTAGTGTAAATGATATTTTTGCAATAGTAACATGGTTACTTTCTGGGTTCACAGCAAGTTTTCTCTAAGTTTTCAGTTTTCTTTAAGCCTCTCACATTAGAAGCCGATCTGCATGCTACTTAACTTCTGTCATTCTATGTAATATAACATGTTACTTTCCACTTCATTTGATCCACATGTGAAATAAATTCTTGGCTAATCCCAGGTGACATCTCTAAATAATATATATAATATATATTATACAAATTATATATATTATATATACATATAATAAATATATAATATAGGAAAGTTGCTTGCTTTTTATCCCCCTAAGTAGCTTTTTTTTTCATACTTAGAGTTTTATTCAATAATTCTATCTAAGCAAGCAAACAATATGTCTACCAAGGACTTTTTTCTATCAGCCAAATGAAAAAAAAAGAACTTTCATCTCTTCTACCGTAAATTTGAGGGTCTTTGGTTCATGTCAATTGAAATAAAACATAAAACAGTACAATCATACATAGAATGCTTGCTTGCAAAACTTATTCTGACAGAAAAGGATGCATGGCTTTTAAAAATGCTTTAATTATGGATTTAATTGAAATGATATTTTATGGGTTTACTAGTTACGAGCTTTCTTTTCCAGTTTTCTTCCTAGATCTTTTTTTTTTTTTTTTTTTGTACTTAACAGAATGGGAAGAAAAAATCTATAGGAATTCTACCAACAAAGGACAACATGGCCAAGTATTTAACATACTTTCTAAATAAAATAAAGCATTTTTGCTTCATTAAATATTATCAGAGAAGCACTCATGAACAATTCTGTGGTATTTTCTGTCAGACTGGACTCTCAGGATACAACTTGCTATTTCTCTCACAAATTTTACCAAATCGCTAAATGCATTGGCACTGTGCAACTTGTTTACCATTTTGTGATTCAGTTTCCACAGTGAGAAATGTGGATAATAATATTTTACGAATGCACTCCGAGTTCCACAGATGTAAAACACTGAATAACAACTAAATATTCATCTACAAGTTATGTGACCAATTCTCAGTAGATGGCTTTATTTTTCTATTGTTGTTGGATACACTGGATACACTGGATCCATCTGTATACACAAGATATATTTAAATATGTTTGGTAAGATGCTTGCTAACAGAAGGAGTTTCCAAAGTCATTGAATCAGCAGTCCAGGAATAACACAAGCAAGTACATATTTTATCAGAATCCTGGCAAGTCTGTTCTGCACAATTCTGCATTCCTGCTTGGGCCAAATAGAACTAAATGAATACAGAAATTAAAAAATAGCTTAGCTTTAACCATGCAAGCTAAATACTGGTTGTAAAATGCACATTATTTCCATTTCTGTTCTGAGGCTATACATAGATATTTTATGCACTAAGTATGTGTTGTGTAATAATTAGCTATGCCGTTAATAGTTTTATAATGAAATATATATGGCACCAGGAAAGCACTTAAGAGTTTTACACATGAAATAATAGGGTATGTTTCCATAAAGTTTTAATGACAATTCTGCCCTGTCCTGCAGAGTACATGGCACATTTGTGAGGTTGTCCTCTGTGCAGGAAGTCTTTATGGAACAGTGGAGTAGGAATCAACTGCTTTGTACATGGCACAGAAGGCTAAGAACGGTCATAACTTTGCGTTACAAGAAAACAAAATCTCTCCAAAGTAATTTCTGGGCAGTACAAATTGTATTTTTTCATCATTTAAGCAAAAACCACAATCTGAGCTACTGATCCAAATAAATAAATACGCGGTGAAGAGGTTAAAAGCTTTTGGTGGAGAAGCATTCATGGACAGGATCAGAGTTTTTCAGTTGAGTGCATTCTGTTTTGTGCTGCTTGTCAAACTAGAATATTCTTCAAGAATTCATACCCTAGAAGGAACTTGATAAAGTACATTGTGTATCCCAAACATTTTTTCCTCGTTGGCTTCTTCAAACTGTGATGGACTGAGTGCTTCAAGAAATTTAGGTAGTCACTGTGTTATTGCTCAGTATCTGTTGAGAACTCAAAGTAAAAAATTCCTAGCTCAGTGCTTGGGAGATGCTCCATTTTTAATACTCTGCACAGACTTACAACCCAGTAAATATGGAGTTTCTATTGCTTGTTAAAAGCCATGATCTTATTTTGGGTGACAGACCTAGACTTGTTTCAGACTGTCTGGAGATTTGATTTTAGCTCCTAATAGAAATTATGATCAAGTAACTTCCCTACTTTGTTTTAATTTTGTTTTGCTTTGCAGTGCTGTGTGGTATAACATTTATTATTAAAAATATTAACAAATATTTTATATTATATTATTATATATATTAACAAATATTATTATATGTTAAAACAGGAATCTCCTGGAAAGAGTCCAGCAAATATTCACAAAGACGATAAAGGGCCTGGAGCATCTCCCTTGTGAGGAAAGGTTAAGTGACCTGTGTCTGTTCAGCCTTGAGAAAAGAAGACTGAGAGGGGATCTCATTAATGTTTATAAATATCATAAGTGTGAGAGTCAAAGGGACATGGCCAACCTCTTTTCAGCAGGCTCTGGGGACAGGAAAAGGAGAAATGGTTATAAACTGGAGCATAGGAGGTTCTGCACCAATATGCAAAGGAAATTCTTCACAGTAAGAGCAATGGAACACTGGAACAGGGAGGCTGTGAATTCTCCTTCTCTGGAGATATTCAGGACACGTCTGGATGCCCACCTGTGCAGCCAGCTGTAGGGAGACTGCTTTACAGCTGGGTTGGAGTCAATGATCTCTAGAGGTCCCTTCCAACCCCTACAATTCTGTGATATATCTTTTGTAATAAATAGACAGTGATAACAGTCACTCATGCAGAATGAAGGATCCATTGTCCTGTAACACAATGCAACACAGAGGATTAAGCACACGAGATGATAGCGGACACCTTGAAAATACAGAGAGAAACACTGGAGACTCTAGATTTATAATTGACTCACCTATAGCCAATTGTTGCTCATCAGAGAAATGCCACCTCGGAAGCCACCTAAAACCTGATTTAGTGATAACAAAGAGAGGAAAGGACAAATACTCCATAAATAAAAATCTATATATGTTTAAATGCAATTTGGATATATCAAGGACCTTCAGAATAATGATGAAAGAGCATGCTGCAGAGCAGGTTAGCAAACACAAAGCTGCTCCAGGCAAACATCAGGAAGAATACATTGTCAAGGAGAACATCCATCACCATAGGTAAGAACTGGCAGAAGAGTAGAGATAGAGACATAGTAGAAATCACCAGCTGCAATAATTTTGTCATGGTGTATACAAAACTGATGGGACTAACATGACATGGTTTTACCCCGGAAGGTAGCCAGGTAGCCAGGGATTACAGTGTCATTCTCTCATTCCAGATAATTCCATATGACTTGCTATGTATGATCCCTATCACTATTTACTGTTTTGGGGGCCTGGATTATGGTTATGATTTTCCACAACATTCACCAATTATCATTATGAGCAGAGTAGATTAATGTAATGTCTTGACTATTGATCATAGAATACAGCAGTAAGAAGTGAAAAGCAAACTAAAAACACCTTCCCCACCCACCCTTTTCTGCCTCTTCCTCTTGAGAAGCTCTGGGAAACAGGGGCTGTGGTCTGTTCATGATCATTTCTATCACTCCTTCACAGTCACTCTGTGCCCCTGCTCCTCCTGGGGTCTCTCTCCCAGACTGACCACGCATGGGCTTCCCATGGACTGCAGTTCTTAAAGCACTGCTCCCCCAGTCCTCCTTCCCCATTATGGACCCCTCTCCATGGGCTGTAGCTATGGCCCAAGGCTGCTCCTGTGACAGCTCTCTAGGGGCTGTGACTCCTTCAGGCCTAATCCCATGCTGCACCATGGGCTCCTCTGTGACTGGGCAAGGAGATCTGATCCATGTGGTGCCCATGGCCTGCAGGGGACATTCTCTCCACCATGGGCTGCAGGGGACATTTGCTTAGCATCTGGAGCGCCTTCTGGCCTCCTTCTGTACTGACCTTAGTGGCTGCAGGGCTATTTCACACACATTATCTCACTCTATTCTAGTTGCTATTGTGCAGCAGTCTTTCTTAAATATGCTTTCACGGAAGCACAGCCAGCATTGTTCACTAGCTCAGCTCTGGCCTGCAGCAGGTTCCTTTTGGAGTCAGTTGGATCAGGCTGTTTCCTAACTTGAGAAGCTTCCAGGCTCTTCTCACAGGGGCCACCTCTGCAGTATACCCATGCTACCAAACCTTTGCCACAGTGAACACGATACACATAAAATGCTTTAAAATTACTTTTTCTTGCTGAAACTTTAGCCATTACAGTCAGTGCAATTGAACAGACAGCAAAACAAGAGTAGGATTACCTTTGTGTGTGAACGTTAAAAGGAAATTCAGGAAATGTGAATTATACCTTATTTCTTAATAATGTGCTAATGATTTTGCTTCTCATCAAGCAAAAAAGTTGTTCACAAAGACTTAAATCATGACAAGAACTATTTCCTTGACCTTCAAATCTGACTTCCAACCCATATCTGCCATTTAAATAGGAAAATAGCAACCTGGTTTAACTAGATAAAGCATATACTGTAGCTGATTCCTGGAATAGAAAGAAGACAAGTATGGTGTTTGCCATAGGCATATGAAATAGATAAAGGAAAGATAAAAGCTTAAAAAAAAAAAAAAGTGAACAATAACAATTATATAGGAATGGGGAAAAGAAAGGTTTTATTTTCTTTTCCCCCACAGTAAAAAGGGGAAAAAAAAATCAAGAAGAAGAAAACAGTTTTCCCTGAGAAGCAGCAATTTGACATACTTCTTCAATCTTAATAAAGCATTTAGGCAGAGGGAGCTCTCAGACACTTGAAGGGAGGAGAGACAGAAATGTTTTACCTCTGACACACAGTCCTACAGTAGTGAGTTTTTATATTTAATGGGATGCGAGGTCATTTCCCGTGGGCTATTTAGTGGACCTCTGTAGCTTCAAAATGTGATTCTTCCCTCAGAAGGGCCTAAAGCTGATTATTAACCATGATACATAAATTCTTCAGAAGACGATCAAGTTAGGTTTATGAATTCAGGCTGGGACAGAATGCAGCCGCCTTCTTTCTGCCTATAAATACCAAGAAGAATTGCTACTTAGAGCAGAATAACCTTTTAAAGTCTATTTTTCTTCCTCATCGTCCTTTTCCAACAGTGAAACAGCTGTTTACATGATTTTTTTTGTGCTTGTAAAGAGAAATGAAAAGAATGAAAAAAAAAGATATATATTACAATTTCTCATTAGAATGACTTATGTCCAGTTAGTTTTTTTAAAACAGATGCAGATTTTAAAGAGAGGACACAAAATAGTGGAAGGGTCAGGAAATGTTTGTTACATGATGTTTTGCCTCATCTGGAAGTAAACTAGTATGTACTAGATATGCCATACTCCAAATACACGGAGGGATGCTAATGTAGCAATTCTCCAGATTTCATTATGACACTGAAGGCAGGCTTTGCCCAAGGAATGCACTTGTGTTTTTTTCTCTATGAGAGAGCTACAGATTTTTAGGCCAAATACTCTAAATAAATAAAAGCCTGAATAAAATGTACTGACATCTGCAAATTTTCTGCTGTTTTTTCTTTTCCAAAGGTAGCAATTAGGAAAGAGGAATGTCAGAGCCCAACTTATTTCACCACAGATTTCATGATATTACAAATTGCACATGTAACTCTGCAATGCACAGTAAATGCCAGCAGGACGAATGGCACTGTTTTTGGTCTATTCTTGTAAAGGCTATTTATTGTATGTAACTTAGTGGAACTCTTCTTGTTAGTATAGTTGTCTTAAGTGTTTACTTCTATTCTTAAGTGGTCTTTGATTCTTCTCTGGCTGAAATCAGCTAGCGTACTTCTCATATTTACATCACATATGAAAGCAGCTCTGATTATGCTGCTTTTTATATGTAACATTGCATTAAGATTGTCACCTTCATATCAATAAAGTAACCACTTCTGTCCAGTAAGATAAAGTCTAAGGACATATTAGGGGTACTCTTCTCTAAATATGATAATTATCATATAATACTATTTTCCTTAAACTGTTGATGTTAGTATTGCTAGGTACTTCAATACAAAGACTCAAATATGGGGCATTTTAGTTCAATTCTTTTTCAGTTGAAAGGTATTTTAGATTTCTTTGGTCGAATGTGTGAAGAAAAGGAGAGAGAAATGAATGGATGGAACTCCATTTCTTGTTAAGTTTTCTTAATGGTTTTCTTTTTCACTGACTGGTTTGATATATTTGTTTTCATTAAAAATGTTTTTATTGTTAATTTAACGGCAAGTTACTACATCTACGAAATGTAACCACAAGTTTATGAAAATTACAGTCAGTTTATGGAAATTGTAAACTTATATGAGATGTTCATTTTTAGAATGTGTACATATATACACACTTGCCCATTCACAACTGCAGATGGGCTAGTTAAAGCTATTCAAATTTTTTAAGATAATTTGACTCAGTACTTTTTGTACTAAATATATTCTCATGACAATCTGTGTAACAGCTTGACCATCACATCAGAAATCTGTCTTATTTTTTCAGAAAATATTCTGTGCCTCTAATGTTACCTTAATAAATTGTGATTGACCATGCATAAATCTCTCTTTGTTCTAGGAGGAAGAGGGCCTGAAACTTTTATGATACTTTGTCTTCCCTCTTTTCCTTAAGTTTATGTAGGACTTCAGATCCTATATACGTTCACAATGTACAGGATCTGAGAAGGGAAGTCAGAAGAAATTCAGGTAAAGGGTGATGTAGGGTGACATGAGGGATGGTAATAGCTGCTCAGCCTTGCTTTCTCCTAAAGTTTGCCCAGGCCTTTAGGAGTTCTGACTGAATCGCGAAGTGGCCTTTAGTTGCAGGTTTGAAAATTGGAATACTAAAGTAATCACTGCCAAATTTAGATTACTCTAGTCTGCTAGGTTGAAAAAACAAACAAACAAAACTAAAGGGACTCAGAAACAGTGCATATTAATCACAGAGTTGCTAGCACTAGGCTAATTTCTGACAGAGGAATGAACAAGACAAACATTGCGACTACTTAATTCATTGCATTGCTAAGTGTTTAAACTCCAAAAGCTTGGGCACAAACATGTTTTATACTGTCCTGGCTTTTCGGAATTTAAGGCATCACAGTGTTAGTGGCAGTACATTATATTACTTCATTTCATGAGAATCCCTAAAGAGAACAAATCTCATTGACTGAAAATCTGTAGAAACAGGAATTCTTGGAGTGTATAATCTTTGTGATGATACATCGCAAATTGTCCATGATTTCTTGGTTTTTGTGCTTTGGACTCACAGTTCTCTTAGCTTTATTGAATGTTTGTAGTAGAACAAATCCATAGAGAGCAGGCAATGAAGCTGTTAAATACTTCTTCACAGAAAGCTTAGTTGGTGGATAGCAGAAGATTTCAATTCACATAATTTATTATAGCCTCACATTCTCCTTCCTGTCTCAGTAGCAAAGCTGCCAGTTAAGATCACACTGGAAGATTGCTGCAGTTCCTGCTGTTATTACTTGATATTAAAATTGCATTTTGTTATTATTATTATTTTCTATTAGACTAATTTATTAAAAAGCTGTATTTTCATTTTGATTGTCTCCACCCATATGCTATCCCACACTTCATTTGTCTTTCCTCTGCATAAATTTTAAAATAGAGATCTAGCAGGATTTTCAGAGAGGGTCAAGGGAAGCTAGGAAAGGGAAATCGATGTTTATATTTTCACTGCTCAAAATCAGTATTACCTTTCCAGTGGAAGATATCTGGAGTTCGTCATTTCAGTGTACCATTTATTAAAGTTCAGCAAAAACAACCTGCCAAGGCTTTTTCAAAATCTCACTAATGTCCTTTTCTCTTCAGACTTCTGATAGCAGTCTCCCAGTTATGCTTACATATCTAATTATATTACCACCAGTGTTGTTAGTGTAATCAGGTACACTTCATAAAGGACGAGTGCCCTGGGGAGCGCAAATTTGAACATGCAGCAATAATATCCCCTTGCTGCTTAGAAGATTCATGGTGTTCTTCACTACATTACGCAGAGTATTGACATGAGGTGAAAGGAGGTGGCACTGGTGACGCCAAACCTGGTATACTGTCTCCAGCTCTAGGCCCCTCAGTACAAGAGAGATACGAACGCACTGGAATAATCCAGTGGGAGCTTCCAAAATGATCAAGAGATTGGATCACTTCTCTTATGAAGGGACTTTCCAGCCAAGAGAAGTCTCAGGGGTGATCTTATTAATATATATACATACTTGAATTAAGGGTGCAAAGAGGATGAAGCCAAGCACTTATCATTGGTACTCAGAGACCAGACAAGATACAGTGGGTACAAAGTGGAATGCAGGAGGTTCCATCAGAATATTGGGAAGTACTTATTTACTGTGTGGGTGGCTGAACAGTAGAACAGATTGTGTAGAGATGTTATGGAGTCTCACCCTTGAACATCTTAGGGATAGTCAAAAGCCAATTGGCCATGACCCTGGGCAGCTTGAACAGGTTTCTATGCTTGAACAGGTGAGTTAGTCCAAATGTTTGCTTCCAACCTAGATTATTCTATGTGATGTCTCAATGTGATGAAAAGCTTCCTCTTCCATTCTGAACACCAGAATAATTATTAGCAATTACCAATAACTTTTACCATAGATACTGAGAAAAAAAAAAAAAAAGTGCATGAAAATGGGGACAAAAACGATGCCACTTTCCTAGAAAGCAAAACAAGATCCGTGTCTAGGGAAGAGAATGAAAAACAATGAACATGGAGAGAAAGTCTACTAACTTGTCTTACAGTTTCTCTGAAACACTGAGACTTGGATATCTGTTAAAACTGTTCCCAGAAACACTACTGCATAATCTCTTTTCGCATCTCATAAACAGACCATGACTGAAAAATAAAATGGTACTCTTATTATTGTTTTATACTAGAGAATCAAATTACCTTCTTAGTATTTTCACTGTATTATCTTTATGGTGATTTTTTTTTTTTTGTGTAAACTAACAACAAGTTCAATCTCTGATTGCATCTGAAAGTCAGTTTGGCAAATTATCTGAGCAAAATTTCCATGACTTGAAGAAGAAAAGTTGTTCCAAAGGTTGTCCTAGGATGCTGATAGAATGCAGCTATTGTGACATTTCTGGGGGCCAGTTAGGTAGAAAGAATATTCTGTGTGGAAGACTAAGTTAATTTTCAGCATAAAAATGTGTTTGTTCTTAAATTAGAAATATTTTGGTGCTGGTGAGACAGTTTTATCCTATGAACTGTTAGACATGAACACAAATAGCTCTGTTACATTTCTGAAGGAGTTTAACTCTAAAAACAACTAGGAACATCAGACTAATCTTCCACAGTTCAGTTACCTTTATTATCTCTCGCAAAACACTGATTCAAGAGGAAGACTATGTCCCAGAGAAAAGGTATAAGATACAATGGTTAGCTAAACTTCTTATTACATAGACTTTTTCCAAATTCTAAAACACAAAGATTTCTTTTGAAGATCTTGTGGTAAATGTGTAAAGTCTCTGTAAAAATGTTAAAATGTTAATGTCCTGGCTTCAACCGGGAGTAGATTTTTTTCTTCATAGTATCTGATATGATCCTATTCTAGTTTTGACATTAGGAGAAAAACCACATCTATATTACACCAATTCTTTAGTTGTTGCTGAGCAGTGCTGCACAGAGCCAAGGATATTTCTGTTCCTCAGCTCCTCACGCTATTCTGCCAGCAAGGAGAGCTGAGGAGATGCAAGGAGTTGGGAGGGGACAGAGAACCTACACATCGTGATAGTAGCTGGAGCCAAGACAGTTGGCCTAAACTGTCCAAAGAGATATTCCATGCCATATGAAATCATGTGAAAAAACAAAACAAACAAACAAAAACAAACAAACAAACAATCTTGAAACCGAAAGGGAGCTGTCTTTGGGATGAGCTGCTGCTTGGGGACTGGCTGGACATCAGTTGGTGCATGGTGAGCAATTGATAGTGCATCACTTTTGTATATGTAGAGTAGAACATGCGAGGTACAGACTAACACAAAATTAAGACGAGCTAAAATTCCAGATAGGCATCACAAGTAAATTTGTTTACTGTTTACCCTAGAAAATCCTGAGTATTTCTTATTGGTCCCTCTCTGAATGAAACGTCTAATTCAGAAGGAAGAACCGTTCTGTACTATACATCAGTAAAATAATTGGGCTTTTCAAAATGATCACACAAATGATCTTTAAATATTTGTGTCAGCTGCCACTGATTTAATTAGATTAATAGGTATGTTATCATATAAATTATTTAATATACTAGAATTTTTGAATGGCTTGTACTCCTGAGAACTAGAAGATTTAATTTAAAGTTTGTGATTTTCAGTACAGACATTTGATAGAATCCCATTTACAGTTTTACTGTTTTGGTTTGATTTGTTTTTAGAGGAACAATATTTTGCTGAATTTCATGAGGTGTATGCTTGGTCTAGGTCATTCAGATTCAAATTGATTTTAATGATTTATTCCAAAAAGTAGATAATCATAAGACTCAGCAGACTTTGAAATAATTTTCTTTAAAAAGTAATCAGCAATATTTTTCTTCTTTAAACAAGCTAATATTTCATATACAAGTTCTTACGATGTTTCAGTTCAAAAGAAATAGAAAATGTTATATATATAAATTTACATTGTGAAAGAAATCATTGATTTTAGAATTAAGGTTAAATAATTAATGATTTCTTAGTTTTCATAGATGAGGGACTGTCTACCAGGATGTAAGTATTTCAGTTAGGACTCAAACCTGCAAAAAAAAAAAAACAAAAAAACCCAAACTTCTGTTACAATGCAGTTAGAAAAATGGACTTGCTAACTGTAAAACTAGACTCTATAATACTAAAATTTTGCTACCTGTTTTGCAAACTTTTGGCAGCAAATGACAGAACCTTGCCAGAACTTTCTTCTTTAAATAGATCCATGAGTATGTCTGCTTTTTTACAAATTAAAGATTTCAGCTTTGCAGAAATGGGGATGAGAAACCAAGCTATTCTGGTCTAGTCTGAACTACAGCCAAAGGACAGGCTTGGATCAAAGTATTTAATCTGAACTTAGCTGCGCATATGGGACTTGGGGAATGCATGTGTCTGTGTATGTGTGTATGTATTTATATTTATACATTGCAACCAACTAGATGTGTGATTTAATCTCTTCATCTTCATGCATTGTATAACTTTATTTGCAGTCCACAAGTCATCTGAATGATGAGCTGAGAATTTATTTAGATATTAAAATAAATTGTAAGCCTCAATGATTTTTTCTGCATCAACTGAAAATACGTGAAAGCCACAGCAGGTGATATTTACACAGAATTTAAACATACAAAGCACAAAATGTTATAGTTTGTAATGTAAATTTGATTTACAAAATGCTTCTTTTTTCTTTTTTTTTTTTGCTAAATTTAAGCTAAATCTATGCACTATAAATGGAAAGTAAAAGAGTAAATTCCTGGAATAATTTTTGAAATATCATGCAGTATTATTATATATATTTTTTTTAATTTGGAAGTGAAGTGATAGGAGGAAAGATTTTTGTTGTTGCTCATTCAAAAGTAAAAATAATCAGTGTCACAGATTTTCTGTTATTTAATTAAGTTCTTCATTTGGTCTTCATAATTTCACATGCAGAGATGGTAAAAGTCAGTCATGTTTTGATCTTTATCATACAAACCTATATACTCAGTTAAAATTCTAAGAGGCTGGAGTCTTATCTGTTTTGTCCCTCCTCTTCTACCCCCACTTCTCCCCAACACTGAATGTAAATTGACCCACTGTACATTTTAAGATCAAGCTTGGATCTCAATTTGGATTTAAGCACATTCAAACTTCTTAAAAATATACAATCCATTCAAAAGTGAGTTGTTGTTTTTTTTTTTTCCAGTGCACACAGAGCTCTAATCAAAACTAGAGCTGTATAGAATGGTTTAAATTTAATCCAAATCTCAGTGAATTTCATGAATCTGACTACTCAAGCTTTACATGAGTGGGCTCATAAATGTTATTTCTGCTTTTATGCATGATAGGTTGCGGGTTTCTGCTGCTTCTGGGCTTCACAACAAATGCCACAAGCCAGAGTTCATCTCTACCTTCATGCATTTTTCATAGCTCCAGCTAAAAAGTAAAACTGTAATGATTGATAATAGCTAACGAATGTGTAAGCTGTTAGTGAATGTTTTCCACAGGTTACTAGTCTGGGTCACAAACAGTTGAACTGGATAACCGGTTATCCATAAAGATCATGTTTGTTTATTCAGGAAGTATGTGTCAAAAAGAAAAATGAAAAGAAAAAATAAATAAATAAATACAATAATAATATAAATATATATATATAATTATATATATATAATTTTGCCTACTCATGGTATCTCTACACACTCTAAGAAACAGGATTTCACTCTATTTTAAGAAATGGGATATTTTCTACTCTGCATTTGTAAATGTTCCCTGTGGTTTCTTCTTCCAAGAGAAAAAATATAAAGAATATCTACCCTAAATGAATTTCATACTTGAGCAATGAACACTGTAGGCTGATGTGCAGATTTTTTTTCATTCTTTACTTGTAATAATGACAGAGGTCTTCATTTTCACATGATGGTTGGAGCTCATTTATGAAAGCTGACAAATTTGGCCAGAATTCTGATAATGTATATTTCTACACATAATTCCTTTGTTTAGTTGACTTTGTACAATGATTATGGGGAATGCTATATCTTTTTTTCCCTCCAGTTGGAGGGAATTTTCTTGCCGTAGCAGGTTAAATGTTTCCTCTGACATTATGAGAACAGTGTTTTTCAGTTCATAGATGGTGCTGTTATGGAAGCAGTTGAATTTGTACTGCGAGAATATCTGAAAAGAGTAGAGTACTAAAATAGGTGTAAGGTATGTTCTCAAGAAATATAGACTTACTTTTTGAGAAGTTCAGCAAAAATTAACATGCAAATATGTACCAAATATGTTTATGCTTCTTCACAAGCAATCATTTCATGCTGCTTTCAAACTCAGAAAAATACATCATTGTTTTGTTGTTGCAATTACACAATTAAGGAACTTGCCGGATTCTTAATGTAAGGTATTAAAGCCAACCCACTATTCTTATTTTCTAGCCTTCCACCACAACTTTAGTATTTAGGAATGTGATGAGTGATATCAGAAAGTCAATGATTTACGCCATTTAAATATTTCAGAAAACAGAATTGTGATTAGAAACATCCATCACAGATATTTAAACCATGCATCTATAAGCTGCAGAAATCACAACCTCTCTCATTCTGTTTTGGAATGTGGTATCTGATTACTGTAGAGCTTGCTGGAGGCCACACACACCACAACTTCACAATACAATAATTTCTCAGTGATGATTAGGGATGTTGCATGGAATGAGGCCACGAAGAGAACAATGAAGTCAAACATTGTATTATAGCTCCAGAAATCAACATGAATAAGAAGGCAAGCAATTACAAAGTATTTACCTGATAACAATTAATTCATCAGATTTGGTGACTAACAAAGGAAAACTTCCATTTTATCATGTTTGTCTCACGCTTCATTCCATTGCTCTTCTCAATGATGTGAAATTGTTTGCTAATATATATATATATATAGATATAGATAGTACTGTGAAATAGCTTTTCTCTAGTGTGGTCTGAGAGACTGGAAGAACCTACCTGATATACAAGCAACTACCACAGTGCATTTTTCAGAGGTCTGAAGGAAAAGGTCAAGAAGAACAATGAAATTTTAGTACTAGAAGAAAAAATATGATGGAGGGATATGTTTTTTTTTTGTTTTTTTTTACCTGTCACTGCTAAAAACCTTTTACTGAATATCTAAGAAATGATTGAATTTCCCAAAATGAAATTTCCTCAAGCATTTTCAGAACTGTGTAATTTTCTGACACTTGGGAATATCAGGCCAGGGCTTCGTATGATGGATAAGATGTTGTCACTAAAATATCACAACTGTTTTAGAATGCTATTATACTGAAAACCAGACTTACGCTACTTCTCCATTAGCAAGAAATTTGATTCAGAAGTGTATTAATAGAATAAAAGAATTGATGATGAGACACTTGATTTTCGTTGGGTTATTTTTGAACAAATTTAGTCTCTGCTAACATAAAACATACAGTTTCATTAAAGAAGAGCTAGCAAGTGTGTTTCATGGATCTGCAGGTGGAGCAGCCCACATTGCTTCTGAACTGAATTAAATTAAAAAATATATATATATCAAACACTGAGAAACTTTGCAGTGAAGCTTCTGACTTTATTTTCTGAAAAGAAAATAAGGATTCTATTTTACATCTTTGATGTAAAAAAACTGATTCAGAATGTGATTAGTAGGAAAAATAAATAGAAAATTCATTTCTAGATCATTATCCTGCTTTAATTCAAAATCTCAGATATTAACACAAGTTCGTAATCAAACAGAGATTTATTGCTGTTTATAGAATATAGCTCTGCATGTGAATTTTACCATGTGTATTGAAAAATCAATTGAAATATATATGCTAGAATTATGGAAATTACTTATAATAGTCAAAGGATGCACTATTACAACAAAAACATTTTGCTTCTCTCTCTTGTTTTTCATCCAAAATGAAAACCAGCAGATGAAAATTAAGACACAGCTCATTTTCTCCTCAGTGAGAGGCTGTGAATATGAACTCCCATATCTCCAACATTATGGCTATGAATTACCTAGAATGATTTGAATGTGTTGGAGATTCACAGCCTGGAAGTATGAAGGAGTTTCAGAGGTTCAGTAGTCCAATGCTTTGGGAAGACAATGGGTTTCAGTGTTTTGAACTTATGTTAATTCTATTCAGGATGGGCCTCTAAACATCTCTGGAAGTTTTTTAACCTCTGATCTTTTCTCTTGAAGTAATTTAGACCAAATGGACAGATTTTTGGAGTCTATAAAGGAGAGTCAGTGGGGTGTGTATTTTATCTCCCTGAAATACCTAGATTGTAGTTTAGGAAGGACTCAATGAGCTGACTTACTTTTATCATATCATGTGAAATTTTGATGATGTGTGCTGAAAACTGTGGGAGAAATGACTGGCTGAAGAAGGATATGACTTCCTAATCTTAATTTAAATTCTACTATTTCTACATATTAATATTTATTGTTGAGTATACCCTGAATGTATTTGATGCATTTTTCTCATTGCTTTTCTAATTTACACACATCAGTGAACCTCTTTTGAAATTATAATATGAATCTTCTGGCTACAGTAATTAATGCTAATTAATTAATGCTAATTAATTACTCTTAACAGGAGAAAAGAAGCTTTTAGATGCTTTTGGAAATACTGACTCTCGTTTAGAGTAGAATCATCCAATTAGACTCTGTGTTAATGATGTAATGGTAACATCATTCTGTTTAGTCAACTGATAACCTTTGGATAGACATGGAGTTATCTAGAATTCCCAGATTTGCTCTTTACCCACTAGCACATTAGTAAAATTACTAATGAATTGCTACCTGACTCTCCTCCTAAGTTTTTCATCCTGCCTTTTGCAAACACACTAGTAAAAATGTTGAAAAAGATTGATTAAAAAAAATATCTTCCAGCATATGGAATAGCTAACGAATATGATTAGTTTAATCCATAAAGATTACAGACCAGGAGGGACAAGAAAGAAGAGAATAACTGGTACTCAGAAAGAAGTATATATAAAAAGGAGCTGGGAGATTGACAAGATTGACACTGTTGTAAAGAAAATCTGCTTAAATGCAGCTTTAAGGAAACCAAAGCTAAAGGGAAGAGTCCAATACTGTGTGCCAGAAGAAAAGTTGTATGCCTAACAACAATCCTGACGAAAGCAAGCAAAAGTCTTCTGATGGGTAAAGCAACATTGCAAGCATCACAGATTAAGAATAGCTGTGCCAAATTTGAGAAGATTCATAAACAAATGGCACATCAGGTGATCTTTTTATACATAATAAAATATAAGAATATTTTAGCAAACAATGCTTTGTCTGAGACACCTTCCAGGAAAAATAATTTATCTGGCTGAACTATGCTACACTACTTGTGGTGAGAAACTGAGCAGAGACTGAATGTTCTATCAGTTATCTGTTTAAATCAAGACATAGGACAGAAACCATACTAATTTCAATTTCTGTGTAAGGATTTTGAGAGTACAAAGACAAACCCAATACCTGAAATCCCATTGTTGTTACAGGCCAGTAAAGGATGACTGATAGTCAGAAGGAAAAAAAATCTAATGATGAGAGCAATAGTCAAAAAAAAAGGAAAAGTTAATGGTAAGTGATCTAATAATCACTGACAGAGGATGTCAAACTGTCTCTATTTAAATGTGTGAAAATAAGTGTATAATGTTCTGGGCTTGTTTTCCACATATGACATAGAAGCTGACTGTATAACAGAATATCTATAGTTTTACAGAGCTAATTTTAATTCTAAAATACAGTATTGGCTCTTGGGTGTCCTTGACTTCAAGCTTGTGAACATACTTTAAACATGCATTGGCATGACTATAGAACCACTAAACTGTTGAATAATTCATGTTGGAAGGCATCTCAAGAGGTAATCTACTCTGACTTCCAGCTCAGCAGGAGTGTCAGGAGAGTCAGCTATGCGATCAACTCTCCCTGTTCACAACTGCATCCAGCTGTGTACCCAAGGCTGCAAACTGCAGATACTCTCTCTGTTTCTCTGACTATACTTTCAATTGAAAAGTTTTTTTCTTATTTCAAGCTTAAGTCTCTCTTGTTTCAAAATCAACAAATTAATTTAAGGCAGCAAGCTGAAAAGAAACATCTAAAGGAGAGAGTCGTTAAACTACAGGCTGGAAAATCATGTTGCAAGTGTTTTTGGAATACATTTTTGGACATCTGAAGCAATGAATTGGTAAGAAGTAACTGAGCGACCTGGAAATGGAAAGAGTAGACTGACACAGAAATCCTAAAAATCAGGTTCTGGTGATGAAAATTCTTCTGACAGAACATGGAGATTCTATGAATTCAAGAACATGGAGATGCTAAGAATACAGAAAATAATCGGATATTTTAAGGAAAGAAATAGAAAGTGCATTATCATTTTATTTCAGAGCAACAGGGAGCTGGTGAATTCAGCTGAGTGGTGAAGTCAACACATTAGAGAGAAGGGGAGGCATCCAGAGGAACACTGGACAGCCTCGAGAAGTGGGCCTGTGTGAACCTAATGAGGTTCCACAAGGCCAAGTGCAAGGTGTTGCACCTGGGCCACGGTAATCCCAGGTATTTCTACAGACTAGGGGAAGAACTCCTTGAGAATTCTTCTCTCACTCTGCAGAGAAGGACTGGTGAACAAGAATATGGACATGGGCCAGCAGTGTGCACCTGCAGCCCAGAAGGCCAACTATATCCTGGGCTGCTTTAAAAAAGGGGTGGCCAGCAGGGAGAGGGAGGTGACTGTCCTCCTCTACTCAGCTCTTGTGAGGCTCTATCTCTACTGTGTCCTGGCCTGGAGTCCCCAGCACAAGAAGGATGCAGAGTTCTTGGAATGGGTCCAAGAGAGGGGCCACTGAAATGATCAGAGGGCTGGAGCACCTCTTCTATGAGGAAAGGTTGAGGGAACTGGGCTTGTTTAGCTTGGAGAAGAGAAGGCTCTTGGGAGACCTCATTGTGACTTTACAATACTTGGAGTGTATAAACAGGAGAAGGAATGATTGTTCACACGGGTTGAAGGATGGTTTTGAACTAAAACAAGGGAGATTTAGGTTAGATATTAGGAAGAAGTTTTTCACTCGGGGAGGGTGATGATGCACTGGAACAGATTGCCCAGTGAGGTTTTGCATGCCCCATTCCTGGAGGCATTCAAGGCAAGACTTATTTTCAATAAACAGAGGAAAAACCCATAGAGAGAGCTCTAATTTCCTATGAAATACAGGTAAATAATGTTCAAATAATTCTATGTTCATTAGTATAGAGTGATCTGGATGTGGATATTCTGTGAGAGGGGCTGGAATAACAACTCATTTGATATAAATGCTATCATGGATGAAAAAAGAATGGGTAATGGGTGTTAAAATATTTATATATATATATTTATTTATATATTTATATATATGTGCTAACTATCACTTTAGACATGTTTTATTCTTTTTTCTTACGATATTTTCTCAAAGTACCTTTGGAGACATTGCAAGAGACCATTCTGATAGTCAATCTTGAATTGGTCTATTTATGATTCAAAAAATCTCTATTGAACTACACTGAATGTTAAGGAATTCTGGTTTTAAACTCTTAATACTGATTATTATGCAATCAAGGGAACACAAAAATGCAAGGAATTAAATCAGTGGTATTTCAGTCTTGATGAATACTCACCGAAAGCAAAATATTGTAGAACTTTAACACCGGATTGAGGCTTTAGCTTGGACCTGTGACAACCAAGTCAATTGCTTATGCTTTCCACTCAAGATGAGTCAGTTTCCCTGTCCACGTCAGTTTCCCTATCCATTTTTGTGTCTGTATTAAATCCGGTGCTGAATCGATTGCTCAGCTTTTACTAGCTTTGTAAGGTTTTCCATGGACACCTCTCACTTCAGATACTTCGAAATTCCAATTTTCTTTATGAAATTTTTTACAAATGTGTGCTATTCTTTTGGTGACTGTAAAACCAAGTATGTGCAGTGCCCTATGCTTTTGGAAGAGTTCGAGTTGCTTTGTCTCCTTATTGGTTATGAAATTCTGCACAGATACTTTGATTAAAATTACAGATCAATAATTTCAGGTTCTGTTTTGTATGTCTATTGCTTTGTTTTCCAGATGTGAAATTTTGTAAATATTGTCAATGTTTTGCCACATGTGAGGGGAAATTTCTTGAATCAGACTGTTCCACAGTACCTGCTGATTATGAATAGCTTGCCTGTGTTTTGAGGCAGATACTTTTTCCAAGTTCTGGATACATCTGTTTCCTTTCAAAAATAACAATATAATGATGCTCCAAGAAAATGACAATGCCCTGTTATAAGACCTATTTTTTGTGTATTACTGAGTACTAATTACTTTAAACCCTCACCTTCTGAAGATGTGGGCATCTGCTCCATTTTATTTATGATGATTAAAGGCAAGGGGCAAATAACTGAGATTAAAGGTAAAAGCACATGTTAGACTTTATGGGATGTCTTTGGAGTTGCTATTATTATCTTTGATTTACTTTTTGTCTATACAGAAATTTGAGCTGAATAATGGATAATTATTTATCATACATTCTGAATCTCAATAGAAAATATAATCACAAAGTTATTCATTTAGTACACTTCAGAAATATATCAAACTACTGAAGGCATTTCTTGGCCACATTAGTATGTAATCTTTACTTGATTGATTTCTATTTTTAAAATTAGAGGTCCATCCATACTTTATTTGCTGTCTCGCATGATATTACAAAGATATCATATTCAGCTGTTTAGTGCTGTTTCGAGTCGTCAGAAAAATAGACCAATTAAAGATTCCAAATGAACTTGAGAAAATTTTGGATGAGAGAGATATTTTTGTCTTGTACATTGTTTTAACTGATATTTGAGGCTCAAAAACAAACTACTGAAGACTGATCCTACTATTACTGAAAGGAGCAAGTTTTATTAATTTCACCAGTATTGGACCTAGGTTTTGCACAAGGGTTTTTGTCAGCTTAGTTTTATCCAGTATTTATATTGTAGAAAATGTACTTACATTACCCTAGTCTGCCTTATGCATGTGCCACATGCTGTATTGATGTCCATCCAAAAATAATAAAACACTCAAAATGTGAAAGGAAGAAACTATTATGCATAAGTCATTGTAAGTACAAAGCCAATTTTATACTGTGGGATGGTGTCCAGAAACATGCTCAAAGTGAGGAAAAAGCTTTCTTTCTCTAAAAACAAACCTGCATCTTAATTTAAGCAAAGTTTAGTTGAAATTATTTTCTTTGATTTATTTTCCCTGAATAGTTCAGTTCCCATCATGATACAGGGATTGGATTTTCTTTCATTTTTCTCTTACAGCTATATTTACAGGTTTTGTTCTTATTTACCATGAAAAAAAAAAATTCTCTTAAATGTTTCCAGGCCTGAAATGGAAAAAAAAAATCTCTCTTTCATTATCTTGATCTGAGAAGCTCTCCTGCTGGCAAATCATTCTTTCTCCTTTACGTTTTCTTCCAGAGCCAAAGGACGTGGTAAATTTTGAACTGCCTGAGCCTTCTCTGCTCTAGAGAAACTCCTAGTCCAACAGTTATGACATGTGGTAAACATGTGGGAGACTAGTTTTTAGTTGCATTTTGTTGAGAAAAATGTACTTTCTGTTCTGTTCAAACTGTTCCACTTCCTATAAATAATTAAATATTCAGTGGACCAGAGAATGAAAGGGAAATGTGAACTCAGTATACAGTGGATTAATATTCAAATAGCAGATAGAAGATGTAGCATTACATTATCCCACTTCTCAGGTGAGGACTGCTACTGCTTTTTAGAAAGTTAGTTCATATTTCTAAACAAATAGATTGTCTTCTGAAGTCTAATCAGGTTTTGATTGTGCTTTGATGAATGAATAAAGCATTTCCAAGAGATAAGGGAGAGCAGCCATTGTAGCAGAGGCATTCAAATTGT
Organism: Oreortyx pictus; assembly: GCA_036925125.1. Lineage (NCBI taxonomy): Eukaryota > Metazoa > Chordata > Aves > Galliformes > Odontophoridae > Oreortyx > Oreortyx pictus. Next base: position 59,320,637 of record JAUPFR010000003.1, read on the forward strand.
TCAAAAAATGGACTATCATAAAAACTTGAGCCTGTCCTGAACTCACTAAAACATTAGACTAACTTCATTGTCAATGTTAGTTACAACTGGTATGTTTTTTAAAGCCTTGTGCTTGAAAACATAATAAGTTTAAAAAGAAAACTGATGGTTAGAAAAATCTTATCTTTCAATTACAGAAATTACACCTGCAAAATATTTAATTTGTATTTAGTTTTCACATAGTTCTTGGAGATAGTGAAATGAAAGACACTGTGTAAATGTAAAGCATGTTTAACAAGTAATGAAATAAAAATTAATGAAAGTAATTAAACATAATGCAACTATTTTTATATAGAAAAGAGCAGAAGAGAATGGAAATTATAGGGGCAGTGTTTTAACTGAAATTCTGAACTGGTTTAAGAGTGAAAAAAAAACGCCAAGAAGTTGACTTTCTAAATGAAGAAAAATAAAATATAAAAGAAGCTTGGAAATGTTTCCTTTCTAGATCCTCATCATGTGCTTATGTCTTACTGAATGCGATCATGAGAAAATTTATTTCATGAATGCAAAAGAAACTAATTAAAACCAAAATAAATAAGAAACTTTGAAGCCTTCCACTGAACTGGCATACATTTTCCAGCTGGTGATGGGTTCCACTGTCATTTGTTACTGACGAGGGTAAATAAGTTCATGAAGAGACTGATGTTAAGACAAATATAGGGCACATAAAAAAATACATATAAAAAATACACTTGTGCTCTCAGACATATTAAAAATATGTGCAACTGAATGCAGGTTGGTTTAGATGCCCCTACAGATAATGGAATTTTAACTATTTCTGCTATAGTTAGGAGGCAATTCTTTACTATTACAATTTTACAATTACAATTTTTTTACAGTTCTTTTACTATTTTCCTCTGGCACTACATTTGTATCAGCAGCACTTCCACTCAGTGATTTCTCTTTGAATTGGCCCTGTCAATAACAATCCAAAGTCCTTTCCAGGGATAACAAAGTCCTAAGATTTAGGAGAGCCAGTGAATGAAATACAATTGAGAGGGCTGATGGGGATTTTCAGCAGTGACCAGCATTCCCACATTGCCAGCAGCACAGTCCTGGCTGCCTGGGCCTCCCATCTCTCTCCAGCTGCCTCTGTGTGGAAAGAAGGCTGCAAAATTGGCTCTTTTCGAATATTTTAAGCTTTCAGAAAGCTTCAATAGTTTGTTATTTCCTTCTGCTTCTAGTTAGCCCTTACAGTTGTGCTGTTTTGATGTGAGTTGACTTTGAGAGGTCAGGCAGGTTAAATAGTGTTTGATTAAAATCAGAACACCCAACAACTACTGTTTCACAGTTTGACTTTGTTGGCCTCTTCATCTGGGAATTCAGGAAGACACCTTCAGCTTCAAAAAAAAAAAAAAAAGGCAGATTTTTTTTTCTTATGACTTGAAGAGAAACAAAGGAAAAAAAAGCCACAGTGAGTATGTTTTTCTGGCAATAGGCCTGCCACTGTTTATCAAACCAAGGCAAATCCAATTAGCCTGTGGCCTGCCTCCCAACCTTATTAACCTGCTCAGCTGTGAGAAACTCAACAGCCCCTGCCAATATCTCATTTCTCCAGCAGCCGATAAGATCAGTTAAAGATATTCAATGGGGTTTCCTTTCACTCTGGTTTCATCACAGTCACTGGCATCTTAACCGTGGTAGCCGGATCTTATTTTCCTCTCATTTACTACATGAAATAGGATGGCGACTCTGAGGCCTATGCAGCTTGCTGGAACAAACACTGATCAGGCCTCAGCGGCGTTTGACAGGACGGGCTGATTTCCCTTATCACGGCTTGCCCACAAAGGCCCGGGCCAGGCCTGGGTTATTAGCATTCCTCGGAGAGGTGCGTCAGGCCTATTTCTGTCACGCAGACAGATTGAGCCTTTCACTCAGGCTTCCGAATGAGTGACACATGGCCTGACTGGGAGGACAACATTGTTATTTGAGTTAAGAAATCAATTTGTATCAAATGTACACTGTAATTTATTTGTTGGCTTTGAAGGGAACCTGGCTGAGATAAATGGGAATGGGCTTCTTTCTTCCCCCCTATGCTGAGCTGATAAAGTTCTTGTGAAGCTCCAGATAGCTCCAGTCAGAGCCAAAGTGACAAACATGTTTAAAGTTGCACAGTGATCTTTAAATCTCAAAAAGAACACCTTGTTGGACATGATAGAACATTTTTTACCTTTTCCCTCTATCTGTCAGAAAGCTGCTGTGACACATTGCTTTAGTATTTTTGCTGACATTTTCTTTATCAAGCACATCTGTTTGTGGTCGAAAGATGCTTATTCCTATTTTCTTCAATCTACAGCAGCCTAGGAAACTGCCAAAAGGAAGAAGAAAATGAGACATTCTTTCCAAGAATAATGCTTGTTTAATTTTCTTTTTTAATTGTAACTTCTCTTGTTTGGATTACAATTTTCTGTCAAAAAAAAAAAAAAAAAAAGAGGGAGAGAGAGAGAAAGTAAAAAAATAAAAAGGGAATAACTTCCAGGAGATCTTGTCTATTTCAACAAGTTTAGTTGGGTTTACACTGACAGTGCATTAAGGTGTTAATATATTTTATATTGTGAGCTATGATATTGACATTTTCCCTTATTGTAGTTGTAAATAATAGCCTAAGTGTCACCCTTATGCATAAGTGTTCTTATCTTTGAAATAATATGAATAACCAAAAGTTACATTGTGGTTTAATGTACACTTGTAGTTATGACTCCGTAATGAAAAAATGCAAGCGAGTTAGCCATAGGCAGAATTGCTCATGGACACTTCAGTGCAATAACTTGGTTGTTTAGTTTTGCTTTCAAAACTAATCTAAATTTAATGTCATATTAGATGACTATATAAGGTATTTTATCCTTCCTCTGCATTATAGCTATCCTGCTACAATGGGCTTTTTGTTTGTTTGTTTGTTTGTTTTTTAACAGATGGGTGTGTATATGAGTGCACAAGCACACAAACATTATAAAGAAGTACAGACTGCCATGGTCTGGTCAGTCTGCACAAAGTGTCAGCATGAGTCATCCTCAAAGATAAGTTGAGATAGTGTAAAGGGTGCAACCAGGGTCAAAACACTCTTCCTGTCCTCCCAGAATCCAGATCAAATATAGTTAGCAGTATAAGCATTTTTCAGATAAGTTGGCTTTAGTACGTTAAACTTATTAATGGTCTAATCATACCATCACCAAAATGATCACACCATTCCCAAGAATCTCAGGAAAGGCCATGCATCAGGATTCTTCTTCTGTCTTTCTGTCCAACCAGTGTATTACACTTTCCTCATTTCTGACTTTCCACTGGGAGTGTTGCAACCCTTTAGGCTGTGAGAACTCTGCCAGCTTTAGATCTTGTTATACCTATGAGTACTGACACTGTAGTAGTCTTAAGCCTTGCTCTCAGGTTTCTTCTGTGACATGCCCTTTGGGTAAGGGCTTGCCCTCTTACCTTTCTTGCCCAGGTGCATAACAACAGTGTTGTTTCTTGTGTAACATTCTTTAATGTGGTGTTTTTAAATCCTAACTCTGTTTCCAGTTTTAGACAAAAGCTTCAGACTTTTTGTCAGTTTAGCAACCCAGTGATAACATATCATTTTGAATATCTAAAACAGTGTATCATTGTAATCCAGTAGCATGGTATGTAGATGTGACTTCTGATTTTCAGACTCTCAGAACAGGCAATACTACAACACAGCCCTAATTATCAAGAGTAAACTGCTTCCTACTTTTGTGCATTCATACTCTGATGTAAGCACATTCCATAAAACAGGCATCTCCTCAAATGAGATCTGTACTTTGCCATGATCTTTTAGTTATATTAATATATTACAGCCTAAGCACATCTATCAATTCACTGTCAGATCAGACTCTTCAAGAAATCATACCAAATATTGTTTTAACTTCATTGCTTTAGAAATAACCATGGGCAGTGGAGTAATTTAGACCCCAGAAATGGCAGTGCAAAACATAACACCCTCCAGCTCTGATACAAGAGCACTCTATCATGTCTACAGCTTTGCTTTATTAAAATAATGCATCCTCCAAAGCAGTTATTTTGGCCTTCTCCTGCGTTATCTTATGTCCTTTAAAGATGGAAGATGGAAAGCACTTAATTTCTCTTCCTGGTTTGCATTAAGTCATTATGAGCAATGTCATTTTTGCTTCTGCTGTGAAGTCTCCTGATGATAATATAAAGATGAACAATTTGCATGGAATTCAAAGAGGAAAAAAAACAAAAAACAGATGCAATGATGTGTCAGGGATTTTCGTGATTTACTGTGCATTATGTTCTTAAAAAAATTGAATGGTTGGCAGCAGGTGCATGTCACCATTTACTGGGCTTTCACTATCTCACCTGAGACAGAGGAACGCTCTGGGCCAAGGCACTCTCTTCTGTTTCTGAGTGTGCAAGAGAGTGTCCAAAACTGGGAAAAGCCTTCAAGAAAACATGTGGGGGAAACCTTTTGAGGAAACCTGTGTGTAACTCAGTAAGCAAAGAGCCTGCAGCAGGAGCAGAGGTTCCTAGGGAGATAAGGGAACAGGAGAGGATAATAAAGAAAAAAAGAAAAAAGAAAAAAAAAAAGAAAAACAAAGTAAGAAACAATTTCTCAAGAGCAGAGAGGACAGCACTGACTTTACTTCAAGAAACTTCTGAAGGTTGCTGGATTCAGAGCAAAGCTGGAAAGAAGAAAGGATACAGTGGGCAGGGGAAGATTTATTTTCATATTCTTTTACTTTTGTTGTCTTACAAAGAAAGCCTCAGTTATCTATTTTAAAAGGTTCATTGTTTTACCCTAAGCTAAAATAAATGGTAACTTCAGAGTTCATTGAGTGCTTTTGGCTAGCTAGCTGTAAGAACAGTATCTATCTCAAAACCCTATCTGGCTCAGGATCCCTTCCCTGAAAATATCTCTCTGCATCCTGAAAGCTGCAAAAACAGTAAACTGGTAGATGATGCACAAGAATACTAGTTATTTCACAACTGATTGTTATAATCTAAACTTCACATATAGAAGAGGTGAACTGTCATTTACATCCATTAATGAAGCAAAGAGTGAACTTAGAATAAAATTCTGGTCCTTAATATAAAACAAAACCAACAAACCTTACTGTCCTCTGAATGAAAAATTTCCTGCTAATATTGAAACTAAATTTCCCCTTTTTTTACTTTAAAATTGTTCCCCTTTTTCCTATCATGATCAGACCACATAAAAAAATCTATCTCTCACCTGACTATATGCTCCTCAAATACTGGAAGCACACAATGAGGCCTTCCTGAAGCCTTCTCTTTTCCAGACTGAGCAAAGACAGTTCCCTCAGCTTGTCTTCATAGCAGAAGTATTCCAGCCCTTTGGTCAACTTCCTGTCTCTCCTCTGAACCCACTCCAAAATCTCTACATCTTTCTTGTGTTGGGAGCCCAAGACCTGCATGCAGTATGCCAGATGGGGCCTCACGAGGACAGGGTAGAGAGGGACAATCACTTCCCTCTCCCTGTTGGCCACTTCTCTTTTGATGCAGCCCAAGGTGTTACAGGCCTTATGGACGGCAAGTGCACACTGTTGGCTTGCATCAAGTTATTTATCCACCAGAAACCCCAAGACCTTCTTCACAGGGCTGCTTTCTAGACAACTCCTAATATGTACATATATCTGAGATTGCCCTAACCCAACTGCATCACCTTGTACTTGGCCTTGTTGAATTACATTAACTGGCCTGGTTCTCAAGCTTATGTAGGTCCCTCTGGGTGGTAACCCTTCCTTCTGTTACAGCAACAATATCCGCTTATTGTCATCAGCAAATTTACTAAAAGTACACTCAATCTCACTGTCTATGTCATTGATAAAGATGTTGAAGAGCACCAGTCCTAAGATGAACCCCTAGGGGACATCATTCATCAGAGGCCTCTACCTGGACATAGAGCCAGTGATCACAACCCTCTGGCTGCAACCATCCAACAATTCCTTATCCACCGAATAGTCCACACTTCAAATCCATAGTTCTACAATTTAGAGACAAGACTGTGCTCTGGACAATGTCAAAAGCCTACCACAAATCCAGCCAGATGACCTCATTTTTTTCTTTGACCGCTGATGTCATCACTTCACTGTAGAAGGCCACCAGCTATATCAGGCATTATATGCCTTTGGTAAAGCTGTGCTGGCTGTCTCAAATCACACCTTTGTTTCATGTGTGTCCGAACATATCCTCCCAAGCACAGACGTGAGGTTCACCATGATTTTTCCCTTTTTCCAGTTACCAGGGATGAATTCTGACAGCTAGAACTTTTCAAATATGATGGAAAGTGGGTCAACAACCACATCAGCCAGTTCCTTCAGGACCCTGAAGTGCAAGTCATCGAGCCCCATAGACTTGTACACATTCAGTATCATCGCATGGGCTCCAACTTGCCCTTCTTTTACAGTGGTAGGAATTTTGCTTTGCTGATCTCCATCTAGAAGAGAAGAGATGTGAAACTTTGTGTCAGGATATCCATGGCGCTGTCCCAAGATCTCAAGTGTAACATTTATGGATCTGGTTATAATTTTTATAAATGTATCATGTTTCAAGAATCAACATTTCCCCAGATTCCTCCAGGGAAAGAAGAAAAAGTGGCTAAAAATACAGTACCGTACATCTTCCCAAGTTGCTGCTAAAGCTAATGTGGAAGTAACATTTCTTCATCTATACTTTAAAGACTTAACCACAGTATCCCTGAAAACTCAGGATAAAAAAAGAAAGCAGTCTGCCTTTTCCCCATAATTCTGACTGCTATGTTGACATGTAGCAGGGAAAAGGGCAGTTGAATACAGAGCAGTGCTGAGCCGTGTTGTTTTTGGTTTTTTTTTACATATATTGCTTCTTTGTGTATGGGAGGCATACCTGCAATAAAAAGGAGGACACATCACGAAGCCTAGGACAAGAAACCACTCTAATCTGAAGGCAGTAGAATGCCAATTTGAGGCACAAGAGTTAAAGCCTCGGGAAAAAGGAAACAACTTCCCCTGAAGAATCTTTTGAGGATTGCAACAATATCTGTTTGCCAGTCACCTATGTCTAGTGTCTGCATGCTACATCTCATTGAAAAGTGAAAGCAGTGAAACCGTAAATACTCCCAGTAAATCTACAGAACCTAGCTAAAGCTAAAATTATGACATTCATTTTTTGAGCAGGAAAAACTGAAGCACTAGAAAGTTCAGTTTCATTTCCCTCATTTCTGAATGAAGATTTGAGATTTATTAACTGAGTTTTGAATTGATTCCTTGTTCCTGACAGTCAAGTTCTGGTTAATGAAAACATGAAGATGAAAAGTGAATCAGTGCATATCAATACAGGCAGATAGCAAGGCCTTCCAGATACTGGGTATCTTCAACTTATGATGCTTTTTCAGACTCAAAGTAATCACATAAATCTTTGCGTCATGATGAATTATGATGGACAGATTCAGCCAAAACAACTCTGGCAAATACAGGGCAAAGTATGTCATTTTGCCTGTGCATAGAAAGGTCTATGACCTTTCCTTAATTCACTGTGTATTGCAGCAAATACAAGCCTTTGAAAAAATAAAACTTGACGGAAGGCAGACCACTTGGAAGACAGTTAGCTTTCACCAGTTTTGGATAAAAAGAAGCAATTGTGACATGAATATCTACTTTAAAAAAATACGCATATATTAGATGGCAAGATTAGGGCTATAAATTAGCACTGACATTTTCCTAGCTGTGGTATTGTTGTGTCTGTAATTGCATTTGAAATAATCACAAAAATGTTTTCTGTGTTCATATATAGGATTTTGTGCAACTCCTCTGAAAAAGTTTCTGAAAAATTCCATGAGGTAGAACAATCATCCTTAGGTGTGCAAGCAGTTATAATGCTAGCTAAGAGATGTGTACTAACATATGTCTTCTAGGCTTCATCCTGTTAAACTCTGCAAGAGTTAAAGTTGTTCTAATCTGCATGAAATGAACTTAATGAGGGTCATTTCCCACTGTCAAATGCAACCTTATATTGAAGTTAAGAATATTGTTTTTTAACTGAAATTCTTCATTTTTGAGTAGAAGAAAGTCTAAATGCTGGAGAACCTGATGGCTGAATCCTCAGGACGCATCAAATAAATGATATTAGTCACCATAATAAAATGAAATAAAATAAAATAAACAGTAATAATAATAATATAGAAGCATTAGGAAGGTGCTTTCAGGGAACAAGCAGTCAAAAATGAGGAGTGTCCAAAACACATTATTTTATTTTTATTATTTCATTGGCATCAGACTTTTCTGATCATTATGATTAAGCCATGAAAGGGAAGTGTTGTTACTCAATCTGTTTTCTCCTGCTCCACATGCATTCAGACATCACAGGAAAGGGAAATGAGAAGACTCCTTCATAGCAGTAGCCACAGCTTCCTGTTTGCCCAGCAGGCTGTTGGAGGAGCATCTTGAGGTGGAATGTTTCCACTCCAGGTTTCTCCAGCCCCTAGATATCAGTGGCTAAGCAGTTGATTGTTGGAGGCAGCATGACTGAACGTAAAGCCTTGGTATCAGCCCCAGAGTCTTTTCCTTTTCTTACTGCTCGTCTCTTGGGATGGGGGGGGGGGGAGGGGGGAAGGAATGGAAAGAAAATAAGAAAAACATGCAAAATCCTGGAGACTGTAAACTATGAGTTGATCTCTTCCAAAATTGTTCCATAACTTGACATTATGCTACTTGGGAAACCGTTATGTAGCATTATATTGCCTTCTTGGGTTTTAACATGGAAGACTGACATAAGTGCATTCAAGGTCACATTCAGATTAAGAATAGACTGGTTTACTAGTTTGCTAAAACTATATACAAGAGAAGCATGTATATGCCTGCTGCTTATTCAGAAGTCATCAATCCACTTCAGTAGTCCTCTGTAAATGCTTGCTTTGGGAATATCTAAAGTATTTTGTGATATCCAGCTGCCACTTTTGTGTAAGTTAGTTAGAGCTACTTGTATACAACAAGCACACCTTCCAGTGAGTAATGTGTTTCCAAATGTTTTCTGTCAAAGTGCTTGAGATATGATGTTCTGAGACTTTTAATAAAATATTTGGCTTTAGTTTAAAATAGCAATGGTGAACACACTGCTCGTTAATAATGGGATGTACTGTAAATGACAGCTTTCAACACAGTTATAGAGTAATGAAAACAAAGAGCAACACATGTATGTAAAAAGGAAATAATTTTGAAACTCTACTGATTGAGATGCTAAAGTAGTTTGCAGTGTTTCTTACAAAAAGAAAGCTAATTAAAGAGTTTACATTTTATCACGCACAGTAAAGCACTCCTGACAGGCATTGTTATAATATGAAATGCTGCAGTCTTCAGTAGAGTTTAATTTAGAGTAACAAAAAAAAAAAAAAAAAAGGGAAAAAAAGAAATAAAACAATTGAAATGTTGCAAGCACACTGCCTTAAGCTCAGGGAGCCTTTTCAGAATACTATTTGGTAGAAGCAATGCAAACTAAGCTACTACCCTGGGAATAATATTTTTCCTGAAGTTTATTCATGTTGAAGTGTTTAAACGAGGTAGTATACAGTATATTGTATAAGTCACTGGCTAAAAAATTGAAGAAGGATAGCTTTTTATCAAAGGCTACTCACACTGATTATGCAAGAAGATCCAAAGATACAGGTGTAACCATTCACTGGAGAATTAGTGATTCCTACATCATATCAATAGAGGTCCATATTGTTACCAATTACCGATATAAACTTAATAGTAAATAGAGTCAGTTTTGCTAAACATATTCAGTCTTAACATCTTGTACAGTGGTGTTAGAAACATATGCAGTCTTAACATCTTGTACAGTGGTGTTAATTTGTTCCAAAACTACCAAGGATGCAACAAAAGCAGTGTCTCCTATTTTATTATTTTGGCCCTTGACATCAGAGGTGAATGCTGGTGTAGAGGTTGAATCTTCCACCAATATCCCTTTATATTTTGTTACAGTGAGACAGATAGCAGCAGAGAAGCAGTCTGACAAAATGCCATCTGACATGAAATTGCATATGAAACAAAGGTATGTCACTGAATTCCTCTCTATGGAAAAAAATGACACCCACTGACATTCACTGACATAAATGTTTATGGAGGCCAAACAGTGGATATGAGCATAGTGAGGCAGTGGGTGGTGCATTTTGGCAGTGGTGACAACACAGGGTCAACTCTGCTGCTGCAGATGTTTATGAGCATGGCATGCAAGTTTTTCACTGGTGAAAATGTATAGCTAATGGTGATGTCTGCATTGAGAAATAGTGTTTTGAAGCTGAGAGTTTGCAGTGTTATTGTGCTCTTTATTGTGGTTTTTATAGAAATAAATAGGAGGCATTACTTTTGGAGTGAGCTACATATTTTTGGCCTGTATTTCAGAAACTGTATTGTTTTCATTCTTGATGAATAACTGGGTTATGAATAATGATAGGTGATATATATAAATTATTTTAAATCAGACAACTGTACTGTTGTTTATTTACTTTAATGACAGGTTTTATATATATATATATACTAAATTGATGTTGAGAAGATTATTGTACTTTTGGCCTGTAACTTTTCTACAGGAGATATGAGAAGGCAACTTTTCATTGCCATTAGCAGCCCTTGAGACCTTTATATTTTACTTTTCTGGCAGTCAGATGTATGATCTGTTACTGGGGACAGGGAGTTGAGCTATAAGGCACTGACTACACAGAAGACAGACTGTTCTGTCACATATTCTGTCACCAGTACAACTGTACGATTTGCTTTCCTAATGTTTGACTTTGTGTCAGAGTTGAAGGAAAATTAATTGACAGAGAACCAAATCAGATAAAGGGGTAGCATGAAAACGGGCCACAAATGCCCGTAAGAGTAAGAGTGTTTCTTCCCATGTATTTGGTTAGGTATTTTCCATCTTTTTTCAACATATCATAACTATGAAGATCTAGAATATGAGAACTCTGATGGAATCTACTTGGGCAGTCCAAATATATATGGTTGTGGCCACATGATATGTGTTCCCATGTACATCACTCTTTCTTTCAGATTCTGCATTTTAAATTAGTAGAAATTAATCTTTATTAAAAATTAAACTTCATTATTATCTGCAAGACACTAATACAACTTACTGCCACAAGAGAGTATTTACACTTAGTACACATCATATTTACGAAAATATTTTCTCATTTAAATGTAAATGAAAACAGATTCATTTTTATTAGGCAGTCTTTCTTTAGTTTTTGCAAAAATGACTTTCTGCACCCTTCCCTGAAGTATGGACAAACTGCTTCTGCTAGAAGACAGTACAAATCTCAGTGAATAAGGGTGTAAACTCTGTTTCTATCAGTCAAACATTGCTGTTGTAACTTGTAGGTTGAATTATCAAATGTGTTCTACGCAGACTGCTTGAAAAAGCTGGCCTGTCATATGGGTGCTTGGATATTAGTCATATCATACTATTCAGATCTCTGAAAAGTGTGTGGGCTTTTTTCCAGACACAATTGTCTGTTTTATTATTTTAAGTGTAGTCCCAGAACTGATGTCTTATATGTCACCTTCTTTACTTGCCTCCTTCGTGTTCCCACCTGGAAAAATCATCTGTTCATGTTTTTGTTAACTGTAGAACAAAAATTTTTAAAAAGTAAATTCAATCCAATATAGCTTAAGTAAGTGGACATTCACAGCATGCTGCAGTCAATTTGTCTGTGCAGTCTTTAGAATGAATTGGTTTACAGATTTTTTTTGTGTGATTTTATTGAAAACTACATGTTCTCCTTACAGCAAGTACACTCATATCTCCAAATAAGCTCCTTGCAGCATGATGCCTCGCCATTCCAGCTAGTTTGCTCTGTGGATACCTTGTGTTACCCATTACCCAGTATGTACCAGCATTGCCCTCAGCATTTACATACATCACTGTCCACAAACGATGCCAGAGCTGATTGATCCATTGTCTATTTTTTCCCACAGTTACCATGCATTTTCATGCTCCTGCTTGTTATCGAATGTTCTTTCCAGTTTTCTGTTTAAAGTCTAATCTCAACAGAAAATCAGTTCTGTTACCCAGTTCAGGATTATTTTGGACAAAAGTATAGACACTGCTTTTGAAAATTTGTCTTCTCTCTTGGTAACTGTAGGATATAAATAAGATTTTTTATTAGTTTATGTCTTTATTTCTCTAAGGTTACACATGAGGAAACTTGAATGAGTTCTTATGCAACTCTGAGCTTAAATATGCTCATTGCTAGGTTGTATTTCAAATCACAAGATATCCTCTATTTCCCTCAATTCTTGCTGCCTGTTTCTCTGCTTCTTTATTCACATCTACCTTATCATCATTGCACATGAAAGAAAGTTTTCCTTTAGCACAGGGCTCATAAAAATAAAAGATAACACAATGAATGAATATCACTGAGAGAGCCAATTTCTCCCAGCTAAGCTTTAATGTAAGTTCAGGCTACCTAGAGTGTGCTGTGACAGAAGGCAGAAATGAGACTTCAGACAGCTTCCTAAAGAATGAAAATCATTCCTCAGTTGCTGTATTGCTGTTGCAAAGGGCCAGCAGGTTAATGGCAAAAGAGCATTACAACACATACACTGCACTGGCTGCAGAGGGCAGAGAGCCAAATGAACTGGGATGTAGCCTATGGATCTGTGTGCTGGTGTTAAATGTCCACAGCTGCGTTATTCTGCAGCAGAAAGTAGTGGCAGGTGTTGGTGCTAGACCGTACTGGAGTACCACAGTATTTTGCCTCCAATAGTGCCTGTGACCAGATCTGAACTTGCTTGGCAGTTTTGGAGAGAAGTTTTTGTAGATTTTAGTTGTTTGTCCTTTTTCTCTCTACTTTATAGTACTGGATTACAGTTAAAAAATAATATTAATCAAGTCTAAAGTTGCTTCCTAATTGATTTCTATATTACATTCTATATTACATCTTTCATTTCAGTGAACATTCTCACAACCTTTACTTCCCACCACACATAGCCAGGTACTCTGAGTCATGGTGTCAATCATTAGACAAAAAAATATGCTAGCTATTTTAAAGGTGGAGTATTTGTTGCAGGCTCAAAAGACAGAGATCTAATGACTTACCAGGGGCTTTGCTTTTAAACACGCACCTATTCTATACTCAGGGCTTGTTATTATTATGATTTTTATTCTTTCCATTCTCACACTTAAAACACAAACACATTTTCTCCTAGAATATGCTGACAGCATGTCTTGGTGTCTCAAGGCAGAAAGGTTGCTTTCCCCCAGGCAGTGTGCTGGCAACTTTCACGTGGACACACATGACTGAGCTGCCTATAGGCATCCTTGCTTTCATTGTTTCCATAATTCAGTATGTTTAAAAACAGCCATGCTAACAAACACTAGAAAAAAGAAGTAGGAAATGAAACTCTATGGGAGTGAACTTCAGAAATGTGGCAAAGATAACTGAAGAAGGTGTTCAGAATGAAAATATGGGAGGGACTTGTTATGCAAGAGTAAGACTTCATCTGAAGCTGAAAAATTACTGCATGCAATCACAGGGGAAAGTGATGTGTAAAATAATAAAACAGAGATTGTTCTAACACTTTTTAACATATGGTTTGAGAATAAATTTTTAATAAATTATATATTATCACAAATAATTCACTGATTACAACCTTTTGCTTCATCCTATTAATCCATTCCCTAACACACACAAAAGCACTCCTGAGTGAGCAAACATAATTATTTAAAAACATTTTCTGAGCCTGAAATATGTAGCAAATTATCTTATATCTTAAACTAGATTGGGCTACAGGAAAACACTACAAAAAAAATAAGCATTTCCAGTGTACCAAAAGTAAAATTCAGGAGAAATACACATATTAGATGAAATAGTACATTCTTATGCTCATCACAAACAAAATGTAGATCTCGTGAAGTTGCAGGAGAAGTCATGATAAATATGGCAGGATTCCTTTTATTTTGGTTACTAACTGTATTTTTATACTGTATTCTTCTTTATAATTAGACAAGCTTTTCAAGTATGTAAATGGGCAAAGGTTAACAAGGAGAGTGAAACATCTAGAGAATAAAATTTATGGGGAGCAGCTGAGACCCTTTGGTAAGCCCAGAGAAGAGATTATGGGGAGGCCTCATGGTGGCCTACAGCTGTTCATGAGGGGTGTGGAGGGCCAGGGCAAAGCTCTGCTTCCTAGTGACAGTGACAGGACCCAAGGGAACAGCATGGAACAGGCGGGTCAGGTTGAGAGTTAGAAAAACTTCTTCACCAGAGTGTGGTAGACATGGAACAGGAATAGGCCAGCTACAGTTGAAGGAGCATTTGGACAAAACTCTCAGACATTGTTTCGAATTTTGGGCCCCATGTGGAGACAGGAGATGAAATCAGTGATCTTTGAAGCTCCCTTCCAACTTGGGATATTCTCTGATTCTAAGAGTATATTTTGGAAAGCAAGCCAAAGTCCTGTGAGATTAAATGTATGTGGGCATAGCTCTGTACAACTCCTCAACCACTTATGAACAGATATAAGATATGACAACAGAACAATGAACTGAGATAGAGACAGTAGTCCCTTTTGAGTATTCAGCAAAAAATGATGCCAATCCCTGAGGTGATTTTGAAATGATTAAAGTTACAGTATGGTAAAGTAAGCCATAAAATCTGGTACTCCCTCTCACCATATACTTGGGTGAAAGACCAAAGAAAATGAAAAATTGTAGGAGCTTTTACTTCTGTAAGACTAATTATTTTAAGACCTTTTGAATGAATGCATAAGTTGTAGATGACCTGAACTTGAACAGACATGCATCCAGTTTTCTTGTGTCAGTATTGTTTTGCTCATGGATAAACATTTGAAGGCATGACAGAACCACATCCTGGTGCAACTGCAAAATTTGAGCCAACTTGAAAGCTGCAGCTGATGATTTATTTTATTGTAAGAGAACTTGTTCTTCTCCTTCATTGTTAGCCTGTGCAGAACATGATACTAAGACTTGACAGCCTCTCAGAGAATTCTATTCATCCACCGAGAAGCTGAAAGATCACCAGTGTCTGTGGAATGTATTTTTCCAGAATCAATGTGATACAGATTTACTGTTAATGCCTCAGAAAACACTAGTGGAGGAGGTCATGTACAATGCTTTATAACTTGCTTAGCACACAGATTAATCACAAATTGATGTCTTTTATGAAATAACACAAAAAATGGCTACATGGAATAACCAGTAGTACTGCTCACCAGGTACTTACTGTGATAAGCACTTGTAGAATTATTTGCATTCTGGATGAACTTTCTGTAGGGTATTTTATAAAATCCTTGACTGTAACATTAAATTTGCTGTTAAATATTAGTTATAATTGTATATTTTGATGAAAATCTTTGTATTTTCAGAGAA
Organism: Oreortyx pictus; assembly: GCA_036925125.1. NCBI lineage: Eukaryota > Metazoa > Chordata > Aves > Galliformes > Odontophoridae > Oreortyx > Oreortyx pictus. The sequence continues at coordinate 59,336,039 of JAUPFR010000003.1, forward strand.
ACTGAGAAAATAGAAAGAATATATATTAATTACGTGGTAATTAAAACTTGAACAAATGAATGTAAATATTTCAGACTTTTGACATCTGTGCTATTTCACCATGGTTTTGCTGAGCAAGTCTTATTACTGAAGACACTAGCCTTTCTAAGAATAACTTAAATATCTTAGATGCACCAAATCATTATTTCCAATGGTGTAGGAACATTATATGATTATAATTTAATACACATTTTCCTTGCTAGAGTGAAAAGAAAAAAAAGCTTGATCAGAAATGAATGTCGTCTAGCACATAATACTTTAAATGTAGTTTGAAGCGTATCTACAGGAAATAGTAACAATAATTATGGGAAATACCATTGGAATAGTGCAAACACCATACACTGCAAAAAGAATACCACTGGCCTTGCTGTATCTTAAAAATGACAGTCAAAAACAGGTCAGCTATGAATAAGTTTCAAGTTTTTTTGTATGCAAGCCAATTATTATTATGGTAATTATGATATGCAAACTTTGGAGTCATCGTCTTATTTTTCCTGTGCACTAGCTCATTTTAGTGAGAAGCTTTCAGTCATTAGATGAAATCAAAATGTAACATCTTTTGACTTCACTCTGCACTACTATCAAATGTATGCATACTGTATTTTTCAGTGTGTTTGCGTGCTTTCCACTTGGCACAGAATGTATCCAGTGACAAACAGCCCTTATATATTACTAACATACTATAGTAGACACCAGGAAAGCATGAGATGATATTCTGTCTAATTGTTTTGATCAAACATGACATAGACTTTGTACTCACACTAGACATATTTCTGTAAGTTATAGCTCTCACAGTACCTGCTTTCATTTTTCTGTAATCCTGTATGTTTCAAACCCTAAAGAATGCAGCACGACCATTTCAGTTTTCAACTTGTCAAGACTTTGCACAAATGATTTGTCTAGAAAAAGTCTAATTATGTCTGGCTTAAGGCTTCCATGTTAAACAGGAGCAATTGTGGTGACTGAAAGAACCGCCTCCTGGCCCTTAAGCGAAATGTGAAAGCAGTATGATTGTCCTGCCTTGCTTCTTTCCATCAACACCGTGTGGTCAGAAAAAGAAACCAAATACTTCACTTCCATTTCTATCAGTTTCTTATGATTGGCAGCACCTTGGCATTTGCCTTTTACTGTATGTGAATCATACTGTTTGGGCAACAGGAGAGCCTGTTGAATACAAAGTTTGAAACTAAGCAGACGTCTTGCCAAGAGCTGCTACTGCAGCAATCAAGCAGATTATCTTAAGTAATTCCAATGAGCATATTAAAGCTCAAAATTAATGAGGAAATTTGGAGGGAAAACATAAATCAGGCCAAGTGTAAGTGACCTACCACTGTGAAACAGTTTATAAATACATCTATTTCATTAAAGATATTTTTTGAACATTCTGACATATCGGTAACTACTTACTTTACCTTTCCATTTCAGAAATATAACTTTTCTTTCCAGTAGAGTCTAAAAACAACAATAAAAAATTAATCCTTTGCTGAGGACCTGATCCAACTTTTTTGGGGTGTCATTAGTATCAGTGGAAGACTTCCAGAAATACTGTGGCTATTTGTTTTGAGGTAAAATCCTGTAAAAACAAGGCCGACACATGGCAAGTAAGGGAATGCATGGCTAAAACAATAACTGAAGAACTAACAAGTGATGTTCAGACAAGTTGTCACAAACCAGTAATGATATCAGTATTTGGCCTACATCATCTGAGCAAAGCAGTGAGGCCAATCAAGATTTAAAGGCTAATAAACGTCTGTGTTAGTCTTTCAGTATCCTGAGTTGGTGCCTGGTGACAGATGAATAGATTTCCATGCAACAACATATATTAGTCAGAAAATTTAGAACCAGCCTTCTTTGCTGTAGCATTCTTGTTATGTAATGACTATCGAGTGTGTTTGTCTCTCACCAAACCTGTTCTTTTGTTTCTTTGGCTAGGTATCTATTTTTACACTGTGATAAATGTGAATCATTATCTTATTTACCCATTTAGAAGGTGATAGAGCCTTCATCTCAGAGTTTCAAATCACCCAATGTAGAAGTTTGTTTTGAATGTAATGGCTTAGATCTTGCCTTAGAGAGTTAAGATACTGGGTATAGATGGACCTGAGTTACTGTTTGAGGTCTAGTGGGTTTATGCAAAGTACTTGATTGGAGCTCTGCTTCAGGTGATATAGATATAGATATATCAAATTCAGTACTGTGCTTAGCTGCTCAAGATGAATCATTCGTAGTGTTCATTTTATTGTCAGATAATTTGAAGTCAAGAAAGGTATCAACTCTTCTCACTGGTAACAAGACAAGGGAAAATGGACTTAAGTTCTGCCAGGGTAAGTTTAGGCTGGATATCAGGAAGCAACTCTTTACAGAAAGGGTTGTTAGGCACTGGAACTGGCTCCCCAGGGAGGTGGTTGAGTCACCATCCTTGGGTGTGTTTAAAATCTGTTTGGATGTGGTGCTCAGGGATTTAATGGATGGTTGTTAGAGTAGGTAGTATGATTAGGTCATGGTTAGACTCGATGATCTTTAAGGTCTTTTCCAGCCTGAGTGATTCTATGATTCTATGATTCTAACTTGCATTGCATAAATTAATGAACATTTACAAGTTGAGTATTCTCTGTGGAAAGTTCACTTTGAGACTTCATAGAGTGTATTTGGTAGAATTCATCATATTCATACTTTACTACATCATACATCAATTTCATACATCAAATTCATACTCTATTAATTTCCTCCTTTAAGAAATCCCTTGGGCCAGAACTGTAAATAATTATTCTGGCATCATACCTACAGTGATATCAAGGAAACATACAGATTAACATGCTGAAGATAAAGAATATATGGTAGTGGCCCAGGAGAATGCTGGCTTCAAAGAGAACAAAGCAAACAGACTTTCTCCAGTGCTTATCTAGAAAGGAAAGGACAGGTCAATGACTGTGAAACTACCAAGGAAAGCTCTTTGCAAGTTTGGCATGTTGGTCAAGTACACATGGAGGGAGAAGAGTGAAGCTCATCTCTGTCTTCTGGAAAGGAAACAAGGCCACTGGGAACTACTATACCTTGTTAAATCTGAAGGGCTGCTGAAACAAATACACTTACTACACTCAAGTCACAATAACTAATAGAAAATCAATATTTAACTCAGAAACATTTTTTTTTCTGACATTCATTCCCTTTCTAAATTTAAGCTGCAAATAGTATTGTAGTTTTTTACAGGAAAAAAAGGATTCTTCAATTTCCAGAAGAATTTCAGCAAAAGTAACATGGAAAAAGACTGGCCCATTTATTTCCACCCAATTCACAGACAATTTTAGGCTATCTGAAATTTTATCTATATACTGTAGTGAAAAAATTTATAGTACTTTAATTCATAAAGAGATTTTTCTCTGCAGTATCTTACATGAAATCATTAAAGCACATTATTTTTCATTTTTCTTTCTTTACTAAAGAGCAAACTTTTTAAAATTTCTATAAGGTGTTTTATTTAAATAAAAAAGTGTTACCTCTATGTTGGGCCCCCAATTCAGATTTACTGGGCCAGTAACTACATTTTGAAGAAGAAAATGTAGATGTTTTGAATTGTTTCAGACTGTTCTGATTGTCTCTTGATACCTTAGAATAACTAGCTGAAATAAACAATGGAACACCCAGGAAGGAGGACCTGAAGTTCTCGGAATCAGTCAACTTCTATTTTACCTCAGTTATTTTCCTCTTCTCCTTCTGCCTCTACCTCCACGTTTCATTACAATCCCTGTCGTAGTTTTCTTCATAGTAGTAGTAAATAATTTAAATATCTTTTAGCAACAGAAAAGACTGATAGGGGATTCACCACTACATACAGGCTAAAAGAATGAGAGACAAATGTCACAGGCACAGAGCCTGATAATTACTTTATGCAGAGAAAGAGATGGTGTACTGCTACTTCTCAAGTTATTCTAGGGAGCATGGGAATTTGCATAGCGTGTCTTTAAAAAGCAATGTTTGTTATGAAGCATGGCTTGTCTAATATGAAAAGGAAGAGAAAAACAGTTTTGTATTTATTTGTACTTGGTTTTTTTTAAAAAAAAAACTAGTCTTGATCTATGTCAAATTCCACGATGCTTTGAATTTTTTCCCCACTGCTACAGATCTCTGGAACAGAAGGTTTGCATGCCTTTGATGTACTATGGTAAATATATAATATCCAGAAAAGCTGATCACAATTAAAGAAAAAAAAACACTCTAAAACTCAAAAATGTTCAAATGTAAATTTGAATATAGTATACATCATAAACACATTATTTTACACAAAAATAGTTTTAAATAAAACTAGAATAGTTGTATTAGAGTGAAACAGTGTCTAAAGGGATAAGAAAGAAAATACTGTATCAGATGTAGTAAGTAGGAATGATTATATGAACATAAATGATGTGTTATTTTGTGCCAAAGTGGAAGAAGAAATTTTTGAAAATTTTGCTTGGATTTTTCATCCTGCAAGGTTTAGGGGCAGTTTCAAATTCATGTTGCTCAGAACCTCTTCTTGCAAGCCCTATGAAGATTATGTAACATCTTCATACTGAAATCATAAAGCAGCATTTTAAATGGAACAAAATATGTACCTTATCCTGTCATTGCATGGTGGCACCCTCATCTTTGGCTCAGTTACATTAAATATATGAAAACAATGGGGTAAAAATGGCAAATGACTCAATGCAAGAGGGCATAGCAAGTTCCACGGTGCGGATGTTTATCTTGGAAATGTAGTTATCTGAAAAGGATCTTCTTAGCAACTGGAAAGATAAATGCTCTTACTTAAGAGCTTTCTAGTCATTTATCATATAGATAGCATTGTTCACCTTTTTTGAGTGAAATGAACAGCTCATGAGCACATGGTGCAGAGCCCTCAATTAAACAAGGAACTTAAGGACTTGCTTAGCTTTCAGGGTGTGAACGAAGCAAAAGATAGAGATGGCCTCTGACAAAACACACAGTTTGATCATTCTTCTTTCTCCATGATTCAGTCTGTAAGCAGAGGAGAGAGATTTAAACTCTGAGTCCAGTCTTACAGATGAATCAGCTGTGGACCTCAGCAGTACACAGAAGTGTGGGCTATGCAGATTTACTCTCTACATAATATTTCCTCAAAGGTAAAAGCAGTCTATGGTTTTAGAAAGCAAAGGGGATGGGAGGGAAGAATTAAGAATCAAGAAAGCTTTACCTCAAAGCTTTCCTGAGCATATAGACTGCCTATATCTATTCCCCAAAATTCTTATTTCCAAAAAGAAACCAGGATTAATATATTCTGTAATGAACAAAATAGTTCAAGTCTCAGAAATTCTAGGCTACTGCCTAGAATGTTCCGTGTTCCATGAAATCTAGTATCACTGGAGTGGCCTTGTGCTTTGCAGCAAGGGCTGCAGACAACTGAGAAGCCTCTAAACTTAGACGGGAATGGCTCAGCAAAATTATATCTCGTCCTTCGGTGTAGCATGCTGACATGCAATAATAGCATTTTTATAGTGGATTGCAATGCTATAGCATTTCTGATTACAAAACACAACAGTATCACAGATTTATCCTTTGGAGAGCTCCTAAGAATCTTACAAATGATAACTGCTCTTTTCCCATTGATTTCATAGCTCTGTGCAGGTTAGTGAGTTTTGACTGAGGAAAAACTAGGATAAAATTGAGTACCCACGTGAAGGTTTGATTATTTTCTTTTCTTTTATTTATTTATTTATTTATTTATTTATTTATTGGAACAATTTCACTTTCTATAACATAGATTTACATAAAGCCTCATGATGTTACACAGAGAATAGAAAGTTTCAGACAGGATAACAAAATCTGAGAAGAGCCTTGCTTACCTCTTATTCAATGTTATGCAGATTTTTATAGGCACAGTATGCAAGCTTTTATTTATTGCTGGTAAGAATGCACAGATAATGGTGATGACTACGTTGAAAAAAATTGTTTTCAGCTGAAATTATACTCTATCAAATGGTGTTCTTTGTATCCATTGTAGTTTCCATGGAAATAAATAGGAGGCATTACTTTCGGAGTAACCTATGTATCTATCTTAAATTTCTTTCAGGTATTCTCTAAATCTCACACACATTGCGCACTACACTTCACTTTATACACATATATATATATGTGCTGTCCCACTAAAGAAAAAAATCTGTGTCAATCTGGGAAAGACTGTTCTTACAGAAGAAAGAAAGGTGATTTTCTTTTCAGTATGTTTGTATTTAATGGTGTTGTTTCTTCTACCATGATAGTTTGGTTTCTCCTGAGATGACTGGTGTGCTGAGCCTTGGCATGCTGAACAAGCATTTTTATCATTGTGTATCTTTATGAAGGTACAACAAGTTGCTTTATCTGCACCCATCCCTCTTGGCAATTTGGTGAGAAAGACAAGGTTTGTCTCCTTGTGTATCTATAGGATATCACTTGCTACTGTGGGAGCTGAGATAATACTGTCTATGAGCAATTAATTTTCAAAAATATACAATTAGAAAGGCATATTCTGTTTTGTATACTTTCTTACCAGAGTCCCAGCATCCTTATTTATGTTTCAGGCAGAACATATGCTGTGTATTTGCTTTCTCTCTGCAGGGCAACATCCTGTCTACTTTTCTTTTTCCTTAATAGTTTAGCCCTTTGGTATCAACATCTTATGACAACATAAGAAGAAAAGAAAAGCTGATTCCTGCACAAGGCAAGCTTAGCTACAATCTCCTCACCTTTGTGTAGATGTCCCTAAAGACTGCTCCACATTTGAGATATAGACGTCGAAAAGAGGTTTCTCAGCACACTGCATGTAATCCAGTGTTTTTCAATCACTGTTTTTTCTTGTTTTCAGCACTTTGTTTCTACTGAACATTTCAGCTTCCTGCTTTTCTATCAGGTTAAACTCTTCAAAGTAGAAAGAAGAATTTTTAAAACTGGTATGTAAATACATGAAAGTTTACAGAAATAAAGGACAAATCACTGACCATTTTTTGTATTAATTAATGTAGAAGTTCTTAGGTCCTCCCTTGCTTGCCTTGTTTGGATAACAAAGGAATTGCATACAACCCATTTCTGAATATTAGGCAGTAAGTAGTGCTGAGCAATCACATAAAATACTAGCCTGAAAAAGACATTCTTTGCACCACCTTTTGCCTTCATATATATTGGGTTAAAATTCCTCTGGTTTTGCTTTCTTTGAGTAATGCTGTGTCTTTTGAGCTCATTTACAATATCATACAGTAGCAATCATTTTGATCTTTTTCATTGTTTGCTTCATATGCTTTCAATTTTTGCACCATTTTGTCCATCATCCTTTGTTGTAATTATCATGACTTCTGAGGCTGGCTTGGTCTCTCAGGAGAAGAATCTTATTGTTTTGCTTATCAAGAAAGTGGATATTTCAAGAGTCTCCTTTCTTAAAAACTGGGAAACTTCATACCTCTTTTATTACTTCTAGCACTCATATTCTTGTTATTGGAGAGAAGTCTTAGTTTTTTCATCACTGGTAGCTGAACTAAAAGTTGCAGACTGACTGCATCCTTTTTTTTTTTTTTTTTTTTTTTTTTTTACTGAGCTATGCAAGTTGCAATAGCCCTTCTCAGAATACTTTTGGGATTTCTTCTCTCATGAGTACATGTGAAACATGTCATTTTTAGTATGTGCTTTAATTCCCTTTTAATAGTTAGGAATCACATGCACGCTATCTAAATATCCAGTGAGCCTCACCTCTATGCCTGGGAAGATCATGGAGTAGATCCTCCTGGTTACCACATTAAGGCACATACGAGATAAAGAGGTGATCCAAGACAGCCATTCTGGCTTCACCAAGGGCAGATCTTGCCTGACCAATCTGGTGGCCTTCTATGATGGAGTGACAGTATCAGTGGGCAGGGGAAGGGTGTTTGATGTCATCTATCTGGACTTCTGTAAAACCTTTAACATGGACCCTCACCACATCCTACTCTCTAAATTGAGGAGGTATGGATTTGAAAGATGGACTGTTCAATGGATTAAGAACTGGTTGGCTGGTCACAGCCAAAGTGTTGTGATCAACAGTTCTATGTATGGGTGGAGGCTGGTTAAAAGTGGTGCCCCCCAAGGGTCAGTCTTGGCACTGGTGCTCTTAAACATCTTTATTAATGACACAAATGATGGAATCGAGTGCACCCTCAGCAAGTTTGCAGATGACACCAAGCTGAGCGGTGTAGTCAATACATTTGAGAGAAGGGAAGGCATCCAGAGGGACCTGGACAGGCTGGAGATGTAGCCCATGTGAATATAACGAGGTTCAACAAAGCCAAGTGCAAGGTGTTGCACTATGTCTGGGGCAATGCCAGGTATTTATACTCCTGGAGAACAGCCCTGTGAAGAATGACTTGAGGATCCTAGTGGACAAGGAGATGGACATGAGCCAGCAGTGTGCGCTTGCAGCCCAAAAGGCCAACTATATCCTGAGCTGCTTTAAAAAAGGGGTAATTATTCCCCTCTACTCAACTCTTGTGAGGCCCCATCTAGAGTACTACCTCCAGGTCTGGGGCTCCAAGCACAAGAAACAGAGTTATTGGAATGGGTCCAGAGAGGGGCCACTGAAGTGATCAGAGAGCTGAAGCACCTCTTCTATGGGGTAAAGTTGAGGGAATTGGCCTTATTTAGCTTGGAGAAGAGAGGGCTCTGGGGAGACCTCATTGTGGCCTTATAAGACTTGAAGGGATCATATAAACAGAAGGGGGAATGATTGCACATATGGATTGATAGTGATAGGACAAGGGGGAATGGTTTTAAACTAAGACGGGAGATTTAGGTTAGATATTAGGATGAAGTTTTTTGCTCAGGGGGTGGTGATGTACTGGAACAGATTGCCAAGAGAAGTTGTGGATGCCCCATCCCTGGAGGTATTCAAGGCAAGCCTGAATGTGGCTCTGAGCAGCCTGGTCTAGTGGTTGGTGACCCTGCCTGCAGCAGGGGACTTGAAACTAGATGATCTTTGATGTCCTGGTCAACTCAGGACATTCCATGATTATGACTTTAGATCATAATCTCTGAGTTATCTATTGTATTTAGAAGACTATGTTCATATCAGCATGAGTAGTATCTTTAGGTTGAGTTACTGGAGATATTTTCCACACTCATGATCAAATTCCCCGGTGTCATTTGTATAAAATCTTCTAAGATTTTTCACTGTTTTTATGATGTCAGCTGAAACTTTCTCATAACTTAAGAGATAATGGTAACTTTGGAGAAATTTGTGACCTAAAAAGAATTCATCAAAAACTTATGCATGCTATTCTGTGGTAGTTTATTAAGGAAACATAAGAACAATAGGATCATTCATTTCATTATTTCATCAAACTCAGTCTACGTCATCCTGGAAGATTTGGCAGATTTTTGAAGACTCTGACCTCCCCAGCACAGAATAGAATAAGTAATTGTTATGAAGCTCCTGGCACAAAAACTAACAGACTTGAGAATAATCTGAACACAAAATTTCAACTTATCTTGAAATATTTTGGAATGAGAGGAGTAATAAAGACTGAAAAAGCAAAGAATCTAACATCTACTGAGATTTGAAAGAAGTGCCTCCTGAGCTCATACAGACCAACTCAACTACTCAAATAAGGTCAACTTGAGGAGGTTGGTCAGTCAGATTCTGAATGTCTCAAAGGATGGATAGACCACAGTCTCTCTGGACAATCTTCAATATTTGACCACCTCAGTTAGCATTGCAGTGAAAAGCTTCTAGAAACTCAACCAAAACTATCAAGCCTAAACCTGTTTAGAGAATTTAGGACATGACTGACTGACACATCATAAGACTGGATTCAATGATCTAGAGAGTCATTTCCAATCTTACTTTCCTTTATCTTTCAGTCTACTTACTTATTTCTGGAGCTAAAGATTTCTTATTTGCTGTCTTCCTGTTGTCTTGTTAACCTTCTGCTTTTTTTTTGCTTGAGGCCTCCATCCATCATTCACTCATACTGTGAATGAATGAAACCCCATGATGAGTTTTCAGTGCTCATCTAGCATGCAGAGATTCCTCTTGTAATTTTTTACTGCAAATGCACAGAACTATACTTAATTTATCTGGGATTTCATTGATTTTCTGCTAAGTAGATTTTTGGCTCGTGAATTGATCTTTTCCTAAGGTTTATATTTTTCAGCAGTTAGATAAAAAGTAGAAGCAGATTTCATAGTAAGAGAACTTTCATGAAATAAGCTAGCAATTAAATAGTTTCATCTGTACTCTTTCAGATGAAATAAAATTTACTCAAACTAGAATAGCGACTGAGTTTCCATTACACCTCTGATAAGGCAGAAAGAAAATCCACGAGAAGTTACAGACTTGAGGACATAGGATAAGGCCTTTCTCTTTAACTCACTTTTGCAGCTTTAATTTAGGATTCTGCTAAACACTAAACTATTCTTTGATAACAAGCTATGGATTTCTTCTTTTTCAGTATTTCTAGTATGTAAGTATTCCCCAGAGGATGAACCACTTGCTAATAAACAATCTTGAACAAGAACATTACGTCTAATATGTTCTCATGTCCAGCAGTTTTGTCTATCTTGCCCACATAGCCTAAGCTCAGACCACAAAACTGTCAGTGCCCTAATCATTTGCCTGGAGGTTTGCTCACAGGCCCACATTTACTTACAAGCCTTACTACACTTTAATTAAAAAATGTATTATATTTTATATAAACATATGAAGTTCTGTGCATATAGGCGTATGTCTACCAGACAAAGATTGGCAGCACAATTAGTGTAAGGATGTCATGGTTTTATGATTTTTGGTATTGGTATTCCACATCATAACAACATGTAGTGCATTAAGAGTTAAAGAGTTAATACTCCAACTCCATAGATCATTGATATTTCCGGGTATACCTGTCTCAGAAGAGAAGAACTACATTCCCCAGAGGACTGTGTGATGCTTTGCATTTTTACATATTTTCCGCTCAGAGGGAAAAGATAAAAACTCTCTGCGGTCACGGGACACTGTCTTTCCTTCGGGATCGACTCAGCAGTGGGTGCTCGCTGCCGTCTCGCCTTCAGCGTTAGCGTAAGGCCTTCGGTTTATCGGACACTCTCTCTTGCTCATTTTACTTGAATTATTAGCTTCTATTCCAATTATATTGTATTATATTGTGTTATTTTGCTTTCTGATATCTTATTTAGTAAATTAGCTTTCCTCCTCAGATTGTTGCCGCTGTTTTGTTTCTAGGCCCATCTCCCTTTTTTCCTTTTCCCTTTCCCCCTTCCCCTTTCCTGGGGCGTGGGTCTGCTGATCCCCCGCACCAATCGTCACGGAACCGGGCCGATCCAGCCTGGTAAACCTTTGACAAAGGATTATGAAAGTACAGAACTATATATCAAAGAAGGATTACAAATGTGAGAACCTAGTATCAGAATAATAAAAATGCTACTGCGGTAGTGGCAACTTAGGATAGAAGAAATAAACTAGTTACTTTCTCTCACTTTCCAATAATCATACTGTCTTTCCTAGTGCATCTGTAGCCCTCTAGCATACCTCCAAACTTTCAAGTTCTTTAGTTTGCTACCTTAATATGTCTCAAGCCCTACAAACCCTTTGGACATTCTTGCAATTCTTCCTCTTCTCAAGTAGTTGCAGTGCATTTGAAGATATTAAAAAGATTTTAGACTTAGGCAAAACATTTCTGCTTCCAAAAGAAATTCCATCATTTCAGGTGATCATGTTGCTTTCTTCCCTTCCCCTCTTTCTACCCTTGCATGCACACAGTACCCAGCAAAAAAAAAAAAAAAAAAAACACTCAGTCCTTTAACAACGAGACATTGCTTTGAAAAAAAAAGCCAGATGTGGCTGTTTGAAGACAAAGCAATGAGCATCTGTTATACTTTGGAGGACATTGGATCTGTAGACTTATATTATATCCAATTATCATCAAAGAGCTTGAGAACATATTATTTTTCTTTCATACTCAAAATGAAGACAAATTTCTGAGAGTGGTTCAGTCTTTCCCACCAACATTTAATTGGCCAAAACATTTAACAAGTACCAAGCCTGTAGGCAGGAGTGCCATGCTTAGTATTTTCTCCTTTGGTCCTCAAGATAAAGGCCAAGCTCTGCACTTTTGAAAAGCAAACGAAAGAAATGGAAATACCTTCCCTTTCCAAAGATCTGCAGGTTTTAAAGGATGATGGGATAAAAAAAAAATCCTCAAAGCTGTCTGCTGTGGCTAAACAAGATTAGGTAAAACACATCCTCTTCAATGCACACACAGAATATAAAACATTTTAATCCCTCTCCAGTAGGGTAGCATAAGCAGTTACTATGCAGAAGAAACTTGCATACAGTAAGCAGGCCAACAAATGCATCCCATTGGTCAGGCTTTTTTACTCTAAAAAAAGAGCATTGCTGGACTCCTAAAGGAACTGTGTAAGAACACTGGTAGCAGAATTACAGAAAGAAAAGTAGTTTACTCCTTATTTTGCTGAAATTAAAATACTCAGGAGACTTCAACTCATATGTGTTATTAAAATATGGATATCAATTGGAACATATTATCTCCATCATATAAATGTAAAAGATTTTCCTTTTTACCAAACTAACTACAAATTTTTACCAAACTAACAAGTTTTTAAAGAATCCCAAAGTCCCCGATGATGTAAACACTAAAGCTTTTGTGAAGTAAAGGAACCTGGCCAAGCCTCTTCCCAGATATGCCTGTCTCCCTATCAGTTGAATTAACAAGAGAGCTAAATCCCTTCACTGCAAGCTACCACTGTTAGTTCCCAGTGAGAACATCATTTACATGTATCACCCTGCTCTTTCTTTTATTGTGTTCTTGTTTTGGTTCACTGTTCCCCTTAATTTGAAAAGCCACTTTCCCTTGCTGTACATTTGGAGATATTTGGTACTAGGACAGAAAAGGCTTGTTATTGAAGCTGAATTAACCTAACAAAGAGAAAGAGGAAAAAAAAGAAAAAGAGCCGCACACAGAGCCACTAAACTTCAACCACATTTTCAATATTTAAACACCATAAACATAGAGAAGCATCAGGCTTCTTTAATTCCTGTTGTTATTTTCCTTCTATGTACATCATACAGCTGTATCTATGGAATGGATATGTTTGATAGGTTAAGTTATTATAAATGTATAAAACATGTTATGAAATATTAAATTACAGATTATTCTGGTTTTCTATTTTTAACTAGAAATTAATTCTTCTATACCTGAAAAGGCTGTTTTTATCACTGCAAGAATACTTCTTCATTTCTTCAAGTGTAAGGCTCAAATTTTATAGATTCCACATATACAGTACTGTATTTGTTTCTTCAAAACCCACTGGGATTTCAAGTCACCAAGTACTTATTATGCTGAAACAGTCCGTTAAAATGGATTATTTTGAAAGCTTACAAGGAAGAGCTCCTCCATCTCTATTAGCACGCTGTGGACTGGTTCCTTTTGTAAGAAGCTGCAGGGGATGGAAATACTTGGCATCACATTGCACTTTGCTCAGGAAAATGTTCAATATCCTAGTACAAAATGCAATAAGAGAGCTGTTTACTATGGTGACTATCACAATATCTGTTCAGAACCGCCAAAAAACCAAGAGTCTTACAACAGAGATAACAAAATAGCCAGGAAGACAAAACTCTACTCAACACTTGATTTAGAGAATTTCTGTGGGAATCTGTGGTTCATGCTTGAGGGTACAATGCTTCTTGTTTAACATAGTTAATGTCCATTGACTATTCTGTGCACCACTACAGTTACACACATATTGTACACAGAAATGGGACACAAACACTGTGGATTACCACCTATGGTTTTATTAACTGAAGAATAGATTAGCAGTGAAATGTAATAAAAGCTTCTGCTAGCCCACATGAATGGACTTTTTAAGAGCAGTGAGGCAAGATGAGAAGCCTTGGCATTGCAAGGTGTTACAGAAACTTAATGTATTCTGCAAAAAGGAAAGTGACAATTTTCATTAGGGATCAATTTTGTTTTCTGAAGATTAAAAATCAAAAGGAGGCAAATCTCTTAATCGTCTCATATACCAAGTTCTTTTTAAGGCCTAGTATAACCAGTCTGAGATACACCATCTTCAGAGCTGCAATGCAAGAAAATACTCCATTCCTCCCTCCCACAGACTCTCATTTATCATTCATCTCCCTATTAAAATTCTGGCTTTAGTAACAATGTTTTGGAGTGAAAACAAATGCAAAGTAATTTTCAAAAAATCCAGATATCACTTTTTGGAATGGTTCATAAAAGCTATGAAATATGCCCACTTGATCTTTCACATCCTCAAAAAATGAATGAGAGGGGAACTAATGCTGATACTCAATGATGGATATTTGAATATATATTTTATTTGTCTCTGTATGTACCTTTTTTATTTTATTTTACTTTTAGAGAAGTTATCATTATCTTTCAAAAGCTCCACGAAACTCCAGCATAATAAAATATGTCTTTCGGAGATAGGAGATATTTCAGGAATCATCCTATGGGAAAGGTGTTTCCAGACTCATAGTTTGTACTATGTTCTTCAGTGTTATTAGAACACTGACTGAGGTTGTTGGCATTCTCATAATAGAATGTCATCTAATTCCAACTCTTCTGCCATGGACACAGTTGTCATTCTCTACATAAGGCTGCCCAGGATGCCATTCAACCTTGCCTTGAATGTCTTCAGAGATGGGGCAACCACAATCTCCCTAGGCAGCATGTTCTTCACCACCTCACTACCTTCTGAACGAAAAATTTCTTCCTAACACCTAACCAAAATTTCTCCTCTTCTAGTTTAAAGTCATTTCCCCTTGTCCTGCCACTATCAGACCATGGAAAATGTCAATCCTCCTCCTGCGTAGAGCATGACAAAGAACACAACGTAATCCTCACAAGCAGATTACATCTGCTTTTGCAAGAGAAAGGTTGGAAGGGACCTCTAGAGATCATCTAGTCTACCCCCCTGCCAAAGCAGACTCCTTTGATAGGTGTCCAGGAGGATCTTGAACATCTCCAGAGAAGAAGACTCCACAAGCTTACCAGTAAGGTAAAACTAACCTGTTTCACACTGGTCTAAATCCAGCTAATATTCTCTATGACCTTACTACGTATAACCCTGCTACAGAACTTAGAAAGAAAGCTAGATGCATTGTTATTTCATTTATAAATTACAAAGGCAGGAGGTACTTCAGACTAAATTTCAAGTGGTGTCTTGAAGCACAAATCACTTAGTCCTGCATATAAGAGTTAGGCAATCAGTACCCATCTTTCTGTAAAACCTATGAAATAGTGTATTCCTTTGTTGTTTTTACACATATCTGTAGTTGAACTAAACATAGAATTTTGACAAATAAAGGCAAGAAAAATATATACAATGAAAATAATAACAGAAATATTGCTTTCATGCTCTTCACCCTAGCATTCAATAAAAATATTCCATTTATGAATATAACTGTAAATGCCACAGAATTCAAGCTAATGCTCAGTTTTGCCAGTGAGATTTGCTATTTTAGCAATATTTCTAACAGCCTTAGAGAAATTGATACAATTTGGATAATATAAATCTCTTACAGATGTGCTGTTTCCCTGTGATTATATTCATATCTTGAAGATGAGGTTTCATTTCAGTTGCCACATAAACAAAGAGAAAATTATTTTTGTTTAAATAAATAAAGTATTAGCCTGAAGAATTATGCCTGCAAACATCACAACCTGCCAAGACTGCAGTGGGCCTTGTCTTGGAGTTTACCTCTGTGGTGATGTATAATGCTGAGCTGTAAAAGACAATTGTAGATTGTTATAGATAGTTGTAGATGTTCTAGAACAACATATAGTCTGCAGAAATTTTTTCCCCATTTTATGAAATTAAGAGTCTTCATTAGGATCCTTTTTCCAAGGGTCTTTGGACATAGAATCATAGTGCACAAGAAGTTTATGTCTCCCTTTCTGCTATTTTCAGTTGTTCTGTGGTACACTAAAGTTGAAGGGTGTAAGCACTGCAATGACCCCTGAAATACTGATAGTTCAGTTTGTCTTTCAGAGGGAGGAAATCCAGTGTTTGGGAGACAGATACCCTAGAATTATCACCATCTACATCACAGGGAAACATCTGACCAACTTGTGAAAGCTGGGCATCATGCCACTGCAACAGATGGATATGGTTGCAGTGAGCCAAGAAATTATGTGTATGTATCAAATGTGAGAAATGAGGGCAAGACTCCAAAGACAAAAATATACAAATGCCAGTCTTCATCTGATACAGCTTTCATTCAAGAATGGTTCATCATAAGGGCCTTGGCAGATTAACTGAAAGAAAAGACACTCAAACTGTATGATATAAAAATGTGTCCCACTGTACCAGGTAGAAGCATGGAAGTAAACAGTGAAGTCTACCATTTAATCTTCCCCTGGTGGCTACCAAGGAACTGCCAGAAATACAGATAAAAAATTAACAAAGCTAAACTATATCTTCCTCTTTCACTTGTACAGTGTTATACAGTCAGACTTCAAAGAATTCATGGAATCACAGAATATGGAAGGGACCTATAACGATCATCAAGTCCAACTCCTGGCTCTACACAGGGTCACTCAAAATCAAACCATGTGACTGAGAGCATTGTCCGTACACGTCTTGAAATCTCTCAAGCTCAGTACTATGACCACTGCCCTGGGGAACCAGTTCTAGTGCCTGACCACACTCTGGTGAAGAACCTTTTCCTGATACCAAATCTGAGCTGAATAGAAAGTGGTGAATAGAGGAGTATAGGTGAACCAGGGGGCTTTGGGCAACCTGACTTAGTGGAAGATGTCCCTGCCCATAGCAGGAAAGTTAGAACCAAATGATCTTTAAAGGGCTCTTCTAACCAAAAGCTTGATATATTTCTCTGAATCCTGTCCTACACAGAGTACTCCTGGACACACATCGTTTCCTTCTGCTTTGTGGAAGTGAGATTTATGAAGGAACTTATTAGTCTCATGAAGACATTTGCATATAAGCTCACAGCTTCAAGTATAACCACTTCCAGTCTTTGAGCTGGCCTTCTCCTAGACAGCAATTTACAGAGCTAAACAATGTGGAAAAATGAGAAATGTTTATCCATACTCTTCTTCCTAGTGAACCTTCACTTAGACCATCTCCCCAAAAAGCAGGAACATTCCATCAGCTGCTATATATATCTTGGAAAGGTCTTGAAGCGACACAGCCTTTCTGTGCAATACTATGTTTAATATCAGTATACTTTTCTAAAAACAATTATCACAATCAAAATGCACATACATGAATAATAGAAATCTTTAAAGAAATTAACCAGTGTAGATATACATATGAAAAAATGTGATGTATTCATTTCAAAAGAGAGAGAAACTAAAGGCGGCAAGGACAGATACATCCACTTCCTCTCAGAAGGCAATTTTTTGCATACCCAAACTTTATTTACTTCCTAAGGCCCCAAGTGAAGCAAGCCCCTCTTTTCTTCACTTAGTTTTTTTTTTTTAAAGAATTTTCCTCATCAAAATGTAAGATTATTGTACAGTACTAATGACTGTAGGAAGGGAGGTAGGATCTTTAAATCTGAATTTTCCAAAGCAGATCATCCTGTTATACTTTTTCATCCTGAATTTATTCCTATTTACAAAACACCTGAAGTTAGACCCATGGTGACACTGAACTTCTGCTGAGCGTCACTAAAGTCAGTGCAATTCCATGCAAGTCCCAAATGCTTACAAACTGATGCACAAAAAATTCCACACAAATGTGTGTGGGAACTTCTGCACAGTACAGTGACGGAGCACTGGCACAGGCTGCACAGAGAGATGGTGGATTCTCCTCCTCTGGAGACGTTCAAGACTTGCCTGGACGCCTACCTGTGCAGCCTGGGCTAGGAAGCTGCTTTGGCAGGGGGTTGGACTCGATGATCTCTAGAGGTCCCTTCCAACCCCTACAATTCTGTGATTAGAAGAGGTCTACAGATTTGCCTTGAAACTATAAGAACCCTGTAAACAAGTTTTGAGGAGCCAGTTCTTAGTGAATATTTCACAGAAAATATTTTTATAAGTCCATATTTTAGCTCATGGCCATTTATTTAAAATTCATATTCTTTTAAAATGAATTGTCTTACTTGGAATTTGAATAATACTGCATATTTAGAATTAGTTCTACTATTTCCATTTGGAAGGATTAAAATTGTAATGAATAAGTTTCTGTTTAAATTGCTTGCAGAATGCAATAAGATGTGTTTTTTCCCAGTTTTGTCAAGTAGTCATGTTACGATTAGCTTTCTGGAAAAATAAGTACTTAACTCAATCATTGTCACTTGACAAGCAGTGCAAAAAATATCAAAATCAAAGGCTAAGATTCAAGTGACTTCCTTCCAGTAAGAAATTACTTTCCAGTATTTCCTCAAAATATACTCAAAATTTTAGCCTAGATTTTTTCAGTGCTTGACTTACACCAGCAGAAAAATCAGATATTGTTGAAAGCCTTCCCAAATATTTATACAATTCCTAAGCATCATTTCTCTGCAGTACATGTGAATTACCTAAAGAGTACCTTCTGAAATGTCTGAAAAATATTTTTCATTCTCAAAATTATGTCAGTTTACTGCTTTTTTTTTTCCCTTCAAATGTAAATCTGAGTTGTTTGTGCAAGTTTATTCTTTACCCATGGATGCTTCAGGTTGCTTTTTATCATGTTTTTTTTGTTGTTGTTGTTGTTTTGTTTTTTTCCATAAAGATAAATCTTTTATGGGTACATGATAGATAGAAGGACCTGACTTCTTTCATATATGCTGAAACACAGAAGTATTCACATAGATTTTAGAAGTTGCTTTCCAGAGTGTATATAATATTTACCTTTTTACTCTTTCTTTCTTCACTGTAATTTGATTTCTCCACATTCTTTTCTTGCTTCTGCAATACATTGTTCTTTCTTATATCACCTTTTTAATTTGATTTGTCTGTTTCATCTTTATTAGATATGGGCATTAGACATTAAATTCAAACTAAACTTTCAGTGTAGTCAGGACCATATTTCCTCAGCATCAGGCTAAATATACATATAATTTTTAGTAGGTGATCAGCTAGTGTGGATGTAATTCTTTTGTCTTCATAACAAATTTCAGTGAAGAATTACAAAAAATGAGAAGTACTAGATGAAACTAAAATAAATAAATAAATAATGAATAAAAAATAAGAAAAGATGGAAGTGTGTTGCACTCAAATTCCTGTATATTTTTACTGCTGGTGAAAGTCCAGGAGATAATATTTCATGAAGGACAATATTCAGGCATGATTCTTAGATGGGTAAGGTTTCTTCAGTAGAATTAATGATGTTGCTATCAAATCATTTTCTATAGAATCTGTCATTTGTAAGCTGTTTACAGTACAGTTAAAGCTAGCATTGTAGTAAGAGACTATATACTGTAGGTCTCTACATCTTTAATGAGGAAGGGACTATTTTTTGTTAAAAAATAATTCAAAAGGGGTCAGTGTGCTTTAATCAAATATAACACAATGGAGATTTTTTTTCATGGGCTCTGCAGTATGATAAAGCCACATGTGCATGTCTTGTTTCCCCCTCCAGATTCCAGTGATAGCAAAAGATTTTGTCCTTGATCATACGGTTTTAGACATGAAAGGTTTCAAATCTATCCAAGCTCAAGATGAACACAGAATGCTAATTTGGGTTCACGTGAAGAGTTGGACAAGAAAAATCTTTCATTTTAAATTGTTAAAATGGACTCTTTCCAACTATCTGTTTCTGAAGAACATAAAAATGGCTTGCCAATCCATAATGGAACAATAAATAAATTCTATAAAACATTTATTTGACACTAACTTGTTTCCCAGTATTTGAAGAAATTCAAAATATTATCTGATATAAGAATCTATATGCTTTCATATATGTATACATTCTACTTTTTTTTCGTCTTCTTGCAGCTTTATAATGTTAAAAATAATTTTACACAGAACAAGATAGATGAAAATAATGTAAAAGGCATAAAATCAAGATGTACCAATATAAAACATAATTGGACATATTTCCAAAAGATATCAGCATGAAAAGAGGTATTTTGCAGAACACTGATGGAGAGGGCCTTTGCTGAATTAATAATTTCATGAGCAACATTGTATGAAGTGTCTCATAAACTCCAAGATGATGCATTGTTTTTATTCTATATGATAAAAAGGTTTACTGTCATAAGTTTGTTATGATTATAAACATGATTTAAAAACAGAAAATAATAATAATAAAAAACAGTGCCAGGTAAATCTCTCTAGATTTCTAGGCAGAAAAATGTCATAATTTTAATTTTAGTAACTGGAGATGTGTTGCAAGAAATTACTTTGTATCTCAGTGGAACACAGAGACTCTATCCCTTTTTTTGATGGTTCAGAACTACTAAGTTTATAAGAAAAAAAATTAACATACTACTGTCATCTGTGAATGTTGCTCATTTTTGCTGCTGAACAATTGTATGTATGTTTGGAGAGCAGATAAATGAGAAAAGAGAAAGAACTAATAGAATTATTAATACTGCTAGAGATCATATCTAACTACACGCTGGATGACATTTCTGTTACCTGGAGGAGAATTATTTCAACCCTTTATACTGCTGACCTCTAAATCTGGCTAGGTAAGTCTCTTTCTGAAACTATCTATTTCAGCTCTAAGTGGACAGAAACAAGTCTCTTCAGTGTAACTGTAATTACTCTTGCTGCCCAGTGCTGTTGATTTTGGAAATAAAAATTATTTGTTAGCTGTAGATGGGAGTGAATGGATGAATAGAAAACCAGTCCATCAAAAATGACAAAGAATGAAGGCAAGAACTGGGTCTAAGGCCTTCCTGGATTCCTTGTGTGTGTGTGTGGGTGTGTAATTTATAAAGTTTAGTTTTCTTGAAGTGTTTTAGTTTTTTTCTCTTTCCTGGAAACCAGTTTAACAGGAATTATTACCTTCTAGTAACAATAAAATATTATCTCCATGTGCCCACATTACCAGCAGAAAGCATAGGTAGAATTGGTATAAGGAAGGACAAAAAAAATCAGTATCCTAGACACAACTTTTTCTTGCAGCATTTTGAAATTATCATACAAAAAAATAAAGTCAATTAATCTGAAGAATGGAATACTGCAGTGGCTTTCATTACAGATGACAAGTCTTTTTACTTTTTCATCTACCACCCTCAATAAACTATGAAATGCCCTCCAGTGTTAATTGAATCTTTTGCACATCTTTAGAAGCTATACATTGAAGAACAGAAAAAACAATCATTCAAATTTGATAACAGACATAGAAATATAATGGTAATAATCATGTAATGTATGAATTCAGTAGAAAAGAAAAATTCCCCAATAAGGATTTTGAGCAAAAGATTTTGATCTCTTTAGCACTTTGTGAATGCTTGTGAGACAGAGTGTAAATAAGCCGCATGAAAAACAAATCACTTTTCTTAAAGAGTCTTCAAAAGATCATGAAGTTATACTAAAGAGATTAGATTAATTACATCATGTCTTAGAGATCTCGACCTCAGCCTACTTCCAAATGCAAAATGAGACTATATACTATTTTTCTAGTATGTAACAAAATCAAGGAAAACCTGACTTATTGTTCTTGCGACATCAAACCAGTATAGTGACCTGTAGTTCAGACAAAAGCAACTGACAGAATAGGCCCTAGACTGGAGATGCACTAGCCTTTACTGCTTCAACAGCAAATTGTATTCCAACAACACACAGTCATCACCATTAAGCCACTTTTACTATAATGTACCACCAAAATCTGAAAGTAGTAATCTACCACCTAACACCAGCTATTGCTAAAAGGAGCATTCGGACACCTTAATAGATTCTCTGCTTGAACAAGCCATGTAACAATATTTCACTAAAAATACTTCCTTCACAGAACACTTTTAGTAATGTTGACAGACTGTTAGAAAAAAAAGTAAAAAGCATTTCAGAACCAAGATAACAATACGTTTTATTTACTTCTTTATACATACTATGCTAATTTTACATATTCTTATAATAGCTGGTAACAGTCCTTAAAGAATTTTTACATTATTTTGCTAGTGTCTGAAATGGTAATACAATTTTTAATGGGTGCACTACTAAGTACATGGATTTCCCACTGTGAATGGCAAGATACTAAGAATAATATTTTTAAGCACATTAATGAATTTGGGTAATCTCTTTTCATCTCATGCAAGAAGGCTGCAATAATCCAATGGTCCCCTATTCCCACATTCAACCAATCAAAACTACTTTAATGAGGTACAGTCATATCACTGAAGGAATGCTATGTGGCATGATGGTCCCCACAATTTTTATTCTAATCAAATTCAATCAATTGTTCAACATTTTGCTGTTTTTCACCTAGCAAGATAACATGCCTATTATGTGTTTAATCATCATAGCTTCATATGCAGCTTCATTTAGCTGTATGTCATGAAAGCACCTAGAAATGGAAAATTTCTTGACATCTTCACTGCCAATCAAATGTCTATCACTTCAGCACCAATACTACCACTTGCTCTGGAATCTCACCACTCTTTCCTCATGGACAAAAATACCCTGACTTGTTACAGAAACATCCAGTGTACGGATTCCAGCTGCAAAAGTGCTGTTTCTGTTTATACATGTGGTTAACAACTCTTATTCTGTACCTATGCATCAGCAGCATAATTTGCAGCATGATCTAGAACCAGTTCTAAAATCACAAGGTTTAAGATGATACTGTTACTTCTTTTGCTGCTTCCATCACTATTATCACATCTGTACAACATTCCTTGCCCACAAAACTATGATTATTCATTTTATTGATACAAAATAGAAAACCAGTTCATGCTGCAGAACATTTATGGGCCCACTACAATATGAGGGAAGGAGTGAAAACACAAAACGGACATGTCATATGAAAACAATGAGACAACATGGATGCATTACCAAGTCCTTCAGAAGTATTCTAGCAAAATATATAATCATGAGAAATCTAGACAATGATTTCTGTTGAGAATGTAGATATTTTGAATTATTAATTTTATTTTTTTTTATGAACTGTGAGGACAAACATTGTAAAAAAAACAAACAAGTATTTTAAAATCTTAAAAATGACTGGCAAAGACTTGACCAATTTAAGACAAGTTTTGACTGTGAGCACTCCCACAGTGTACATACAGGTCTTTTTGACTGCAGGTAAGGAAAAAAAGTTTGAAAAAAAGGTTTGAGGCTGAAGAAGGAAGCAAAAGTTTAGAATTTCACCCCCAACAGGTTGACCTGGAGCTGGCAGGTTATCATTGGCAAGAAGATAACAGAGAAGTAAGCCAGTACTACGTCTGGTCAGAACAAAACAGGGTTTGCTTGACAAACAGACGCTGCATAATTGCTTTTTGTTTTAGAGTTTTTGGGTTAGAACATTTGTATAAGAAGGAAGGCAAGCATCTGTATCAACTCCTGTGTTCATTGCTTTCACTTTAAATCCATTCCTCTCTGGGATCTAATTCACAGGATATCAAATCCCTGGGATGAAGAATCACAAAGAGCCAGAAGATAAGGTTCACCCATACTCTGAAAAAACTGTAGGAGATGATTAAGTTGCTGTTGATGCAGTATGTGCTAGGGCATCTCCAGTCAAGGGCCTATTCAGTCAGTGAGTAGAAGACCAATAAAAAGGAGAGGTGAAAGCTGGGATAAAAATTAACTCCTCTTTTGATGCAGACTGGGATACTGTTGTACAGTATTCTGGGATGCATCAAAAAAGGAGAGACCAGCATGGAAAGTGAGATGCTTATCCTCTCTATTCTGCCCATGTGAGGCCCCATCTGGAGTTCTGTGTCCAAATTTCGAGCAGGAAGGACGTAGAGCTGTTGGAGCAAGTCTAGCGGAGGCCATGAAGACAATCAAAGTGCTGGAGCATCTATCCTATGAAGACAGATTGAGGAAGCAGGACTCCTTGGAGAAGATAAAGCTCTGGGGAGACCCCACTGTGACTTTTTCAGTACTTGAAATGTGCATACATGTAGGACTTTTTACATAGTCTGATAGTGACAGAAAAAGAGGAAACAGCTTTAAACTAAAAGAGATGTAGTTCTGGTTAGCTGTTAGAAGGCAATTTTTTATTCAGAGGGTGGTGAGGCACTGGAAGAGGTTGCCCGTTCATAGTCAGGTTTGTCAGCCTAATCTAGTGATTGGCAGCCCTGCCTATGACAGGGTGGCTGGAACTAGATGATCATTAATGTCCCCTCCAACCTTAACCACTCTATGATTTCACAATAAACAGAAGGAAGACCTACTTGCAAGAAGAAGAAAATCAGCTAGCTCAGTCAAGATAAGATGATAAACTTGTAAATATATAATGCTGCAGAATTCGGGATTAGGGAAGGCATTTAATGAAGCAGTTTTATCTGCGTTGTGTGGTAGTGTGATACCGTATTTTAAAATGCCACCATGGGAGGAAAGGAGAGAGATTAGAGGGGGCATATAGGAACCAGTAGGAATGAAAGAGTATGACTAATAGTGCTAACACAGCTCAGGTTGTCCATGTGAGCCCAGTTATATTGGATGGGTGTTGATCATCTACGGCAAATACAGATCTGAGGAGCAGGAGGGAGAAGAAAGATGAGAGCTTATAAGAAGGCACAGAAGAGTTAAAGATGACAGACTGAGAAAAACATATTGAAGATCACATGAGTGGGTCACAAAATCATGAGGGAGAAGAAAGAAGAGAGAGAAGAACCAAGGTTGAAAAAGACTGAATCAAGTAAACAATCTATGTGGGTAAGGCAAAGTTGAACTATCATTTAGGGACAACTGAGGTGAAGTAATAAAAAGTTCGGCTAAGCTATCAGATGAATAAGCAAATAGAATGAGTAACTGAGGCATATTAAGTATAAACTCTTCAATAATGATCTGTGAGCCTTGGTCCTTAAAATATGCAGCAAATAAATATATTTAACTGTACATTTCTGATTATTTGAAGCTTAAATGGAGACTTCATAGCTTGTTTCTTATACTTAAGCAAGCAAGTTTCTTCTTACAAGAACTCTATGAGAGACGTTGAAATCAATTTAAAGGATATATTTTTTCTTGGAACCAATGCTGGCAATTCTGTTTGGATTTATACCTCTCCCCTGTATGAGGAGAGAAAATCAGATTAAATACAAAAAGATATAAGCAAAATCATTTTGAAAGAGTATTCAAAGATTTACGGTACTGTACTTGAGTAAGAGTGATTGGCAGCACATTAAATAGAGCTTTGTGTCAGCTGCAGAGTGGACTCTGCAAAGGCAGGATGTCAAGTTACGAACTGCAGACTTTGTGACTCCAACTTAACTCCTTGTTACATTTTGTGATATTAGCTAGGAGAAAGTTTATATCTACAGTGCTGGAGAAATTAAACACACACACATTGTCACGTTAGCCAAGCAAAATTTCCACTAAAATAAAATATTAGTGAAACAAAACTAGAAAGAGAAACAAAACAATCCTGGCATTTTATAAGTAGGTTATTTCAACAAGAACTAGATGGCTTGCAGAGGCCCTACACTAAGCTGTAACTTTGTATTTGAAATAAAACTATTAGGTCTCCCTGTAGGACAGGGCCTCTCTAGTTTGACAAAATTTACTTAATTGGTTTCTAAAGATTACTTGACAATATGTACTTCAGCTATTTTCTCCATTACTGTTTATGACACCACAGTTATCTTACTAAATCAACATCACAAATAGAAAGGCCTGGTTTATATACAACTATTCAAGCTCATTTTATTTTATTTTTTTTTTACTTATTTAAAAGATTTTCTCAGGAAATACCTACTGAGATATAATTATGCTCTGGAAACATGTGGGAGCCTAAAAGATGTGGACACTGAAACTCAAGTCACAAATATTCCCCACTGGTGAAAATAAATACTTTGAACTGCTATGTTCCTTTTATGTGAGGATCTCAAAGTGTTTTGCAAATATTAATCAGTAATTCTACATTCACAGTGGTCCTATGAGAGAAGCAAGCAGCATTGTGAGGCTGCCGTTTAGAGCCCTTTTCCAGTCTCTGGTCATACCTGTTACTGTTGCTCTCATAAACTACAGATTTCAAGCAGACCTATAGATATCTTTTAGTACCAAACACTTATAAAAATGATTTTCAAAAGAAAATGACCTAATTAGAGAGTTTCATTATACATGCTGTTACTGCCACACCTATGATGTTGTAGTTTGAAATTACATAGGACTTTCTATACCTTTGCTTTCATATGTTGAATATAAATTGCAGTTGCAAATAAGAACAATTTTATCTGATGGATTCTATGGGTGAAAAACTCTCATACTTACACAACATAGGCTCTGTACTAGTTACATTATCCAAGATCTGACTCCTCTAGAGAAGCAAAATTAACAAATTATGTGGATCAAAATTAGTCAATTGTCTTCAAGAAGCTCCCCACAAATCAGCAGAATTATTTATCTAAAAACTTGCTTTGCAAAATATTTCATTAATACTTAAAAAATATAAGTCACACATATTTGGTAACTCTGAAGATCAGACCCCAATATTTTTAAGTGAGCAGAATGAAAAGGAGTACAGATTTTCCATCAATCTCTCCACGTTAAATTTTACAATGAAAACTCCCATTTTCCCGTGAGATTTTTCCAGCTATAGAATAGCATCCATGTTCTGCCCAGCACTGACCATATCTTCACCATCCAACAAACACGAAACTAGCTTTGTAATGTTAAAGATGTCCTGAGGAAAATAACTCAAAAGCATGAAAAAAAAGAAAAAAAAAGGAAATTTGAGAGATTACTGATTGAATTAATAGTTAGAGATTTTTCTCTTTTGAGAAGAAAAAAAATCACTACACAACTCTTTACTTAATAGTTCATCTTTTGATATTAAGCAAAAGAAATTTTAATTAAAATTTTGAGCTTCCTTCTTGTCAGTTATTTCTCTTGTTTATGCCATATTATGCCTAAATATACTTACATTAGCAGAACTTCATGAACAGCAGAACTTCATGAACATTGCAACAGTCAGTGTTCAACTGAACACATCTCTGCACACTCCTGGATATGCTAATCCTCCATTTATTAATCTCAGACCAGTTCACTACACAAGATGTAGACAATAAACTGTATGACTGTTCACAGCACCTACCTAATAGGGAAGTCTAACATAACTATCAATCAAAGGATTGGTTGTGAAGATATGACTACTGAGACAGACTGAGATTAGATCTCTGTAACGCTCCAAATCTCTCGTAGTTCTCCAAAAAACAAACATTTAAAAGTTATCCTTAACCATAGCATCTGTATAACAATGGAACAACTGACCCACATTTTTCTTATTCTTAACTTCCCATTAAATGTTCTAAAGAGTCAAATTGGTTTTTTTTGTTTTTTTTTTTCACCTTTATTTGTTTTGTTTTCTCAGAAAGGACAATGAAAGGACAATGTTACACTACATCTTTATCAAAAATTCTGTTCATTACAAATACTCACAGAGGGAATTATATCTTCACTTGTATAAGCAAAAAAAAATTATCAAGTGAGTAACAAGAAAAAAAAAAAGCATTTTTTTTACCGAAAATTGGGTTTATAAAACCAATTCATAACTTACCCCGCATTGTCAATACTTCAGATTTTTTCAACTGTCTCCTTTTGGAGAAATACATCTATAATATTGTATATTTTGACTAGAAGATGTTTTCCTTCAAAATACTATCAAATCACAGTTGTGGATAGGTTAGTTCAGTTCATCATAAGGAAGAATAGTGTGGCCAGCAGGAGCAGGGAGGTGATCATCCCCCTGTACTCAGCTCTGGTGAGGCCGCACCTCAAGTACTGTGTTCAGTTTTGGGCCCCTCACTACAAGAAAGACATTGAGGCCCTGGAGCGTGTTCAGAGAAGGGCAACAAAACTGGTGAGGGGTCTGGAGCACAAGTCTTACGAGGAGCGGCTGAGGGAGCTGGGATTGTTTAGTCTGGAGAAAAGGAGGCTTAGAGGAGACCTCATTGCACTCTACCACTTCCTGAAGGGAGGCTGTGGTGAGGAGGGGGTCAGCCTCTTCTCCCAGGTAACTAATGACAGGACAAGAGGGAATGGCCACAAGTTGCGCCGGGGAAGATTTAGATTAGATTTGAGGAAAAATTTTTTCTCTGAGAGAGTGGTCAGGCACTGGAATGGCCTGCCTAGGGAGGTGGTTGAGGCACTGTCCCTAGTGCTGTTCAAGAAGCGTTTAGATGAGGTGCTAAGGGATTTGATTTAGTAGCTTGGTGGGTAGGGATAGTGGTGTGAGGATGGTTGGACTATATGATCTTGTAGGTCCTTTCCAACCTAATGAATCTATGAATCTATGAATCTATGAATAAGAAGATTTCCAAATTGTCCTTATCCCCCTCATTAGCCTGGAGATCGCTGTGGACAAATGTCTCCATCTTCCATAGGCTATAGTCCTTTCATGGGTACCCTTGCATCAGCTGTGCCTTGTTCTCTACAAGCCACAATCCCCTCAGATGGATCATCTTCCAGCAGCAAGCACTTCATCCCAAGAGTACATCTTCAGGGATATCCCTCATAATGCTCCCTTCAAAATAACTCCTCCCTTTTGTTTCTCCAAATAAATCTCTTCACATTTCTTCTGCTCTGAAGATATGACCTTGCAAAATTGAACATATTATAAACATCAATATGAATTTTAAATATTCCTGGTTTTCTACTCAGTTAACTGTGCCAGATTTCAAGAGAATATGAACTGATGGAAAATTATTCTATCTTCTAGCAGCCAGAGAGTTGATTCACTGCCTAACTGTTTCACCCCCCTATTTGCTGATAATTCACAAATTAATGAAATATCAATATCTGAATTTGTTGGACATAGTCCGAACTTAATGGTTTTTTTAATTAGGAAATTAGAAGAACATATTCTATGACACTATGTACTGGGACTACAATTTGAAAAATGCAATCACTGCCAAAGAAAGACTAATCATTTTTTTGTTACTTGTTAAACGTCGCTTTTATGTCTGAATTTTTATTGAAGGTAAAATAGAAAAAAAAAAAAAAGCCTCAATTTTCCTTGTAGAAAAATTAAAGTTGGATTCATCTACCACCATCAATCGCCGAATAAACAAAAAGTCAGTTTCAGTCATATCAAACAGCATATTCTTACAGATTCATTATCAAAGATTAAATATATATACTTATATAAGACATTAGGAGTTTACCATATATATCTTCATAACAAAGCCCAGAGTGTGCAAATAAAACTGGGATAAAATGTTTTCTTACATCCAGAATTCTTAATAAATGCTAATGAAAGGGAGAATAGAATAAAAGACAGCTGTCTTTGCACTTTTTTTTTCCGTTTCTTTTGTTTGTTACTTTATCAGTTAGATAAAGACATATACATTCTGTTAGATGCATTCTAAAGCAGACAGCTCTGTGGTAGAATTCATTTTGGTGAAAGACAAAGAGAAGATATGCCCTATGATGGTTAGAAGCATTTTTGCACTTCTGCCCTGCATCTTTTATGGACAAGGACATAATAGTCAACTATTTTCCTTAGGATTAGACTTTCTGAGAAAGTTTACCCACACAAAGATAGAAAAAGAAGGAACAATTAAGACAGCACTTTTGTACCAGGCAATCTTATTAATAAAGGAAGATTTCTGAGTGTATTGATAGAAAGTGCAGCAGCAGACTTTTCTAACAGAGGCAACTCCTGTAAGTTCACCTCCAGCCCTCAACCCAACACCTTGCCACAAAAACCAAAGACATTTGCAAAGGCAAAGCCCAGTAAGAAGTAAAAGTTACTTTAAATGGAAAATGATGGTGTTGAATCATGTAGACTCTATGCAAGATAAACTTTACAAGCATCTTTCTTCTTTGTTTGTGCTTAGGTTTCTTGTTGTTTTCTCTCACGTCTGTTGTCAGCAACACAATCACAATACCCTATAAAAAGCCTCAGATTTCTTTCCACCTTACAAAGTCTCTTTCATAATATTTTCCTACCCAGCTCAAACTCACCATATGCTTCACTCTTCAGTGTCCTCCTGCTGGATTTTTCCTTAGTGTCTAACAGGGTAAGTAAAAGTTCTTGATAGACTGGGATCTCAGCTCTGAGATAATATAAATTTGTTTCTGCCTGAGTTGCCATAAGAACAGCAATACCTGACTCAGTCCTCAGGAGGACGCACAGGCATAAGGAAATGCCCCTAGTAGTTCTGTCTTCTGGCACACAGAGAAGAGAATTATAGAACCAAGCTTTGAGTTGGAAGTGACCTTTAAACATCACCTGGTCCAACTCCCACACAATGAATGGGGACATTCATTATGTTGACCAGAGCCTGGTCCAGCCTGAACTTTAATGTCTTCAAGGATGGGGCATCCACCCCCTCTCTAGGCAACCTGTGCCAGTACCTCACCATTCCTATTGTAAAAATCTTCTTTCTTATGTCCAATCTACAGCTTCCCTCCTTTAGTTTGAAACCATTTCCCCTAGTTGTATCACAATGAGGACTGCTAAAGAGTTTGCCCTTTCCTTCTTTTAGACCCCCTTTAGATACTGACAGATCTCTGTCAGGTTTCCCCATAGCGTTCTCTTCTCCATGCTGAACAGCCCCAGAGCTCTCAGTCAGTCCTCACAGAGAAGGTGTTCTATCCATTGGATCATTTTTGTGGTTCTCTTTTGGATGCTCTCTAACAGGTGCACATCTCTTCTGTACTGATGACATTTAGACACAATATGCCAGGTGAAGTCTCACCAACACAGAGTAGAAGGCCAGAATCATCTCCCTCAACCTGCTTGCCATGCTTCTTTTGATGCAGCCCAGGATATGGTTGGCTTTCTGGACTGTGAGGGCACATTGCTGGCTCATGTCCAGCTTACCATTCACCAGTTCCCCCAAGTCCTTTTCAGCAGGGATGATACATCCTTACATCCCCAGCTTTTACTGATGTCAGGGGCTGCCACAACCCAGATGCAAGACCCTGCACTTGGATTTCTTGAACCTCATGAGGTTCTCTTGGGCTCACGGCTTGAGCCTGTCTAGGTCTCCTTGGATGGCATCCCATCCCTTGGGCATGTCAACCACACCACACAACTTGATGTTATTCACAAACTTGCCGAAGGTGCACTCAGTCCCACTGTTGATGTCAATGATGAAGACGTGTCATGGTTTTATGATTTTTGTTATCAGCATTCCACAATTCAACATCATGTAGTGCACTGGGAGTTAAAGAGTTAATGCTCCAGTTCCGTGGATTGTCAATAGTTCTGAGTATACCTGTCTCAGAAGAGAAGAACTATGTACCCCAGAGGAATTTTCACTGTTCTGCTTCTGTTTTCCATTCAGAGGGAAAGATAAAACTGCTTGCAAGTCATGAGATATCCCTTTTTTTTCACTTTCTGATTGTCTCTGCAGGGTGTGTGCTCCCTAGCTGTCTCACTTTCAGCATTACAGTAAGGCCTTCGGTTTTGGACACTTCCTCTCTCACTAATTTGATTTATTAGATTCAATTCCAATTATATTGTATTATATTATATACATTCCGATATCTTATTTAGTAAATTAGCTTTCCTTCACAGATTGTTGCCACTGTTTTGTTTTTGAGCTCATCTCCCTACCCTTTCCCCTTTCCCCTTTTCCCTTTCCTCTTTCCCCTTTCCCCTTTCCCCTTTCCCCTTTCCCCTTTCCCCTTTCCCTCTTTCCTGGGCCATGGGTCTGCAGGTCCCCCAACCCCATTAGTCACAGAACCAGGACAAACCAGCCTATAAACTATTGACAAGATGTTAAAAACCACTAGTTCCAGAGGGATGAGGGACATCACCCATCCCTGATCTCCATCTGGACGTTGAGCCATTGGGTACAACTTCACAAGCAGTTCCTTGTCTATTGAACTGTCCACCCACCAAATTCATACATTTCCTATTTGGAGAGAAGGATAATTATGGGGGACCCTTGCTGAAGTCCAGATAGATGACATGAGAAACTCTTCCCTTTACCACTGATGTAGTTACACCATCATAAAAAACAAGGCTGGTCAGGCATGAGGGTCCTCAGAAGTTCTAAGTGTACTATAGATGAAAATGCTATAAAAACTAAAGGTGAACTGACAATTTCAGTACAAATAGGACCAGAAACATAGACCCTTGAAGGTAGCATATTTACTCAAAATCACATATGTTTTCCTGTGAAAATATATTGTGTTTATTTGACACAACAGTCTCCACTTCAGGTATCACCCCAAAGCCCAACCCCAACCCCACTGAACAAAGTAGTATGTAGTTAACCCCATCCAGAGTGGACAAGGCTTTTCTTCACTGCAATCACTTGGCCTGATATTTTCTTTGCTTCACATGGCACCCCTGTAGCTTGTATGACATAAATATTTCAGTTTGGTGATTTGTCTGCTCAAACTGCCTGAAACAAAATGAAGACTGTGTTGCATCCTGCAAGACCAGTGTTACTACAATTGAACACAGACTTCACTATGCTACAGCCATAACACATTTTCTTGGCCAATTAAAATTTTAGAACTCATAGACTGCATAGCTTTGATACAGTCAAACATGAAACAGGCTTTGTTATGCACCCTATGAGCAAAGTGTTCCCTTAAGTTAGCTATTTTTAGAGTTGTACACATATTTTGTCTCTTGTTTCACTAGAAATAGAGACCAGGAATAGCGCAATATCTGTAAGACATACAAGATCATGGTATTATATAGAGTGAGGAAAGATTAAATTATGTAGGTTTCTCTGAAAGTAATGCCTCATATTTATTTCCATGGGAACTATAACAGATACAAAGAGCACAATAACATTATTTGACAGATCAAATCATCAGGTACAAAGCACTCATTTTCAGCATAGTCACTGCCTTTAGCTATGCATCTTTGCTAGCAGTAAACAAGAGTCTGCTTGTAAAAATCCGCACCAGCAGCGGTGACCCACTGCTTCACAGCTGCAATGATGATGTTGCCCACACAGCCCATCTTTCATCAGCTTGAGCAGATGAAAGTCAGGAGGTAACTGTCAACAGTTTACAGGCTGGTTCAGCCCGATTCTGTGATGACTGGGGCAGGGGGACCCACAAATCCATGACCCAGAATAAGGGAAAGGGAAAAGGGAAAAAAGAAAAAAAGGAGATGGACCTAAAAACAAAACAGCGGCAATATTCTGGGGAGGAAAGCTAATTTACTAAATAAGATATTGGAATCCAAAACAATACAATAGAAAATAATATAATTGGAATTGAAGCTAATAAATCAAGTAAAATGAGAGAGTGTTCAAAAACCAAAGGCCTTATGCTAATACTGAAGGTGAGATGGCTAGCAAGCACCCGCTGCTGGGTCAGTCTGAAAGGGAAAAAGCCTGTGTCTCGTGACATGTGAACAGTTTTTATCTTTCCCTCTGAGTGGAAAATGGAAAAATGCTAAGTAACGCAAAATTCCTTTGGGGTATGTAGTTCTCTCCTGAGACAGGTATACCCTGAACTATCAATGATCCATGGAACTGGAGCATTGACTCTTAAACTTCCAGTGCACTGCATGATGTTATGCTGTGGAATACCAATAACCAAATTCATAAAACTATGACAGCACCAAATCCGCAGCCATTATCATGTTGACATACACGATGTCTTCTTCACTGTCCTGACTCTGAAAGTTCAAGCCTTCAGGTTGGTCAGTGTCTCTGTGTAGCAGTAAGAACTGATAACTTGTCTGGGTTCCAGGAAATCTAGGAGGATCATCCCTTTCCTACCCCAAAAAATATGTACACAGCTTTACCAGCAGCATTTTGGCCTTTTTCTTTGATGGATAATTCATGTCACCACTCCATGTACAGTTTTTTGTGTTTTGCTCCACATTTTGTCACTAGTAATGATGTGATCCTGAAAACTGTTACCTTCAGCTTCATATTGATTCAATAGGTCCTGACAAACTTGCACACAATGCTCCTTCTGTTCCTGTGTGAGCATTTGTGGAAACTACCTGATGTCAACTTTGCAGTATTCCAATAGTGCTACTGTGGTTTCCAACACATTGAAGTTATATTCAGCTCCATTCTCAGTTCCTTGATTGTAATCCACGTATTTGCATAAATGAACTGATCTTGTCTTTCAATATTTCACATCGCTTGTCTTTCACATTGCTGTTGCCACTATTGAAATGCACCACCCACAGCCTCACTGTTTGGTCTTCATAAATGTTCAGTAAACACTGTTGAATGCCAGTGGGTGCCATTTTTTCCTCATGGAGAAATTCAGTGACACACGTTTGCTTCACACATACTTCCATGTAAGGTGCCATTTCATCAGACTACTCCTCTACTGCCATCTGCCACACAGCAAGGAACTATTGATGGAAGACTGGCAGGATGGTTCAACTTCTACTGCCAAATCACCAACATCCACCTCTGACATCACGAGTCAACAGAAAACAAGAAGCATTACTTTCAGAGTAACCCACATACTTCATGACTTTACATTTATTTTTTCACTTTGTGTTTAATCATAATAAGGCTATGAAAATTTGTATCATTATTAAACATTTAGAGAACAAATATTTGCAGAAGTTTTTCAAATAGTAGCATAGATACTATAATGTTGTCTTTGATGCTGGAATGTGTATTGCACAACATCATCAATGGAAGGACAAAAAAAGAGGTGGAAGAGGAAGCCTGCATTAATTTCAGTGCTAAAGAACGAGGTTCTTACACAAACAAATGCATTACTAATTAATAAAAACTGGAAGGGAGGATGGAGCTGTGTTTCAGCTCCATCTCAGCTCAGCAAGGAGAGAAAGTTTAGATTACCATTTAAGTGATGTTAAATTGCACACCTTGGTAGTCTCCACAAAGTACGCAAAACCTGGATGTCAAATATACACCATTCTTTTGTGCTGAGAGAAGCTTTTATTCAGGCTCTTGGCAGAAGGAGTGGATGTCTGCCTTTGCAGTATCACGGGATCACAGAATATTTGGGGTTGAAAGGGACCTCTCTGACTGTCATCTGGTCTAACTTCCTGCTAAAGTAGGGATATCTAGGGTATGTTGCCCACTAAGATTTTGAGTACTTTGGGAGCCAGTGTTCTACCACCTGTGACGAAATGCTTCCTAATATTCACATAGAACCTCCTGTGTTCCAGTGTTTGTCCTCTGTCTTTTCTCCTGGCACTGGCCACTGAAAAGATGGTTCTGTCTTCTTTACACATTCCCTTTTGATATTTATACACATTGATAATACCTTCTCTGAACTTCCTCTTCTCTGTTGAACATTTTCAGTTCTCTCAGAATCTCCTCATAAGAGAGGTGCTTCACTGCCGTGATAATTTTGGTTGACATCTTTCCAGCATGCTAGGTCCGTTTTGAAACAGGCAGGAGCAAAACTGGATGTGATTCTTCAAGTTTAGCCCCACCAAAATATCCACTTTCCTTTCAAACTGACTGTCAGCCTCCAGATCTGCCAGATGTTTCTTTTCATAAGCCTAAAATTAAAATTTTAAAGATGCTCAAAATAACATAATCCTCATTTAATATATTTATTTTGTTTTCCCTTATGTATCACTAACAAGACTTTGTAACAGGATGTTTTTCAGAATATTATGAGTGCACAGCTTCCATTTTTTTCACATAATAGTTTAAGATTTCATTTATTAGCTCTTAATGTCTATTTTACGCTGGGTATATAGCATTTTTTAGTTTAGGGAGAAGAATTATTTATATTAACTCAATCTTTATCTAAATGATTGAAAATGTACATGATCAACTGCCACAGCCTTTGTCAGATCCTATCACCATGCTAAATTCAATTGTTAGGATAATTAGTTTAATGTGCATTTATTGATCTCTTTTTAATGAGAAGAAAATAGCTTTCAGAATCTTGTACTTTGATAGATTGTTCAGGTTATTTCAGTTTTTGCTATATTTGTAAAATTCAATTGAATTCACAATCATTCTGCAGCAGAAATATAAAAACAAGTACTTTTTCCAAGCTGGATAAAAGCTTGAGAATGGCTGTCATGGAGAGGTACAGGAGTAAGAATACATTAAGTGAGTTCACTGCGATTTATAATCAATATTAACTACATAATATACTGAGAAGCACAATACTCAGAGAAAAAGCATGGTTGGGACTGTTCTTTTATCCTATGAAGGTCACAAGAAGATGGGCGCAATGAAAAGAAAAATAGACGGAAAATAGTTTAAACTACAATGAGAAAAAAAAACAACACATATGTTATGATGAAGAATTCCCTCCAGAGTTCTTGCAAAAGGACTGACCTCTGCTATAAATTTGCTTGAGAACAAGAATGGAAAGTTTAAATGAGATCTTTAGTGATTTCTGGCCTCACTGAAAGCTGAAAAATGACAATTACTCAATTTAAGAGGCTCTCTGTCTCAGAAAGGTAGGAAAAGGGCAACTTGATGGCTAAACAGACTAATGCTTGACTGAAGACCCTGCAGCTCCCAAGAACTGGTGTTCTAAACACTGTTAAGCATGTCAACACATTTGTTTCTTTTGTCAAGTAATGGAAGGCTTTGTGAATTGATCTTGATTTCAGTTGAAGAGGGAAAGAGAAAGAATTGTGATAAAATTCCCTGAGGAACTTCCAGGTAGATGTATGTAAGTAATTTCACCAAGTAAAATTCCCACAGAAGCTCTAATGTGCCATAATGTTTCCCCTAGTTTTTGCTGTCCTCTTTTGATGATCCCCAATAGAGTTTCTTTTGGGTAAGTTTTGAAATACTCTAAGCCAAGTAAAGGCCAGTACTATTAACTTCGTCTTAGATTTTTCTGTAGGGCATGGAAGTAAACAATACTACAGATTACCTTTTTCATTACTGCCTTTGCTATTTATTGTTGTACTACTATGTGAAGAGTTGTTTGCTGTGAAGTGTTGTCTCTCTTAGTTGAATACTTCCTTTGTCATTCACTATGAAGTGTTCAATAGATATCAGGAAAACATAACTCTGTCCTAGTCATTTATAAAATTAGCACTAAAAAGGGTGAAAGCATTATTGTGTGAAGTATAAATTCAAAAACAATACCTATTTATTTCTAATTTCCAGGTGATGATTTCAGGCAAGGTGGAAGTTTCATGAATTCCAGTCTCACAGAGAGTTAAGGCTGCTAGTACAAGCTCTCCCTGCTTTTCTTTAAACAACAGGCCTCCTCACTAGATTTTTCCTTGCTTCAAAACAGGTTAGTTATCAATAAAAACGGGGTGTTCCCGCCTCCTGCCTTCTAATCTTCTAATTTTAAAATAGCATTAGCAGAATTGCCTTTTCCAGTCACTCCCAAAACAGCAATGTAGTTTCCATTACGATCTGAAGTGAAGTTAGTCTGAAAACACACAGAAACATGAATGATCACAGTTTGAATAATAGAAGTAACTTCTAAAACCCAGTTTCAAATGCTTAAAGTAAAATACCAGAAATACTATGCAGTACTCTTTCTCTGCTAGCATTTAATTTTAAAGATAACCTCTGGAAGCATGTTCCCCAAGGCTCAACAAATGATTATCTCCTTGAATGTTCACAGTATTACTGAATGATAATTAAGAAGAAATAACTATCAATATTAACTAGGATTTATAAAGAACCCAATCCAATTTTTGCTTTGAATACAGTTTGCACATACCTTGAAGGCAAATTCCCATGAGCACCTAATCATAAGAGGAATAGAAAATTATATAATCATGTCAATTAGAAAGAGGGTTGCAAACTTCTAGGCACTTGGACAGTGAAACAGTGTAGCAGACGCTTATCTTTAATTCTAACTGCTTACATTTCCTCATGAAGCCTAACTCTAAAACCTGCTTGTCTTAGCTTCATCTGGGACGGAATTGTTTTCTTTAGAGTGCCTGGTATGATGCTATCTTTTGGTTCTAGAACTAAAACAACCTTGATAACTAACTGATGTCCATAGTTGCTGCTAAGCAGTGTTGTACAGAGCCAAGGCCATTCTCTGTGCAAGGACCATGGATCTGGGAGGGAACAAAATTAGGACAACTGACTTAAACTGGCCAAAGGGATATTCCATACCATTTGACATCACATGAAAGGGGTTTTGAAGGAAGTGGGAGTTCATCTCACCCTATTCCACTGCCTGGGGGGCCAGCTGGGCATTGGGCGATCAGTAGTGAGCAATTGCTTGTGCATCACTTGTTATATACATTCTTATATATATAGATATAGATATAGATATAGATATGCACATATATTCTTCTATATACATGCATAGTCATGTCTGTTTTCCTTTTCTTTATCATAATTAATAATTTTATCTCAACCCACGTGTTGTACTTATTTTTTCCAGTTCTCTCTCCCATCCCATTGGGAAGAGTGGGATTTAGCATATAACTGTGTGGTGCCTGGCAGGTTAAGTCACAAAATACTTCTTGGTTTTACACTGCATCTTTCGTTCAATCTTGCCTATTCAAACTCACTTAAGTTACATTATTCACCTGCACCTCATATTCAAATGCAGGTGCTCAGAAAAGGAGAGTAAATACAGCAAATGGTCTTTGACAGGTGTGAAATAATTCTCATTCAGCATTAATTTATTAAAAAGGTTTTGCTAATTAAAAAATGTTGCATTTTGAAAACAAGTCTTGTTTCCATTGTGGTACTTTCATATTTGGATTTTAAAATATTGATCCATTTCTTTCTTGCATTTTTATTTGCTTTTTTAGCAGTGCATTTCATACATTAAAATTAAACCATAAAATGAATGAACAATCGCAAAAAAAAAAAAATCCATAAAAATTAACAAAATATACTAAAACTCTGGAAAATTATTCTTTCACAGTTTTGTGGCAACACATACTCATTTAATTTAAATGCCACTCTAGAGCACCCAAAATAGGGTTATGGGAGCCATCAAACATCAAAAGCATGCCAGTTATTCAAGTGTCCCATTTTCTGTTTGAACAGATTCAAGAAAAAAAAAAAAGCAGTCAAATTACATGCAGTGGACGCATATACAAGATGTTTTCTTCTCTGTGTTACAAAAGATTTAGCAACAATTCAAACTTTTTATCTTTCAGTTTCATTCAAGTAAAATCAATAACAGAATATTTTCCATGTGTTTAGTCACTTTCCACTTCGTTTTCTATATTGTATTTACATATCTTAAATTCTTAGAAAGTTTGTTTTCAAAGTTTGCTTAAAACCATCCTTGCAGCTGAGTATCAAAGGAAACAGATTTGAGCTTGAACACTACTTCAATTTCCATCTGTTCTATGACACTGCAACTATTTCAGAATGTGTTTGGCATAGATCATTGGAAACATTATTCAGCAACACCCTTTATGCAACAAAAATATGCTCGTAATCCAACAGTAAACAACCACATAGCATCTGTCTGTGTTCTTGTACGATACATAGCTTATTTCTCAGAAAGTAAGGTATTCAACATTTGATCAAAATGAACTAGCAAACTCAGTATTTCAAAGATACTAATTTTACCAAAACAACCACTTTTTGTAATGACTCGTTAAAATCCAAAATTTTACACATACAGCAATAATGAGATAGACTGTACTGTTTTCACTAGAATGTACAGGGCAAGATCAGCAGGTGCAAGGAGAACATTCGTAAGATCCATTTCTCAAAGTTAAATCCCCACTCAACACTGTCCACTTAAAAATCATATAGTGTCACTTTTATGCCATTAGAAGCTCAAAAAAAAAAAAAAAATTTCAAACTGCTTTCCTAAACAGCGTTTTTAAAGGAAAATTTGTATCCAACATGCTTGCCTTATTAGAGTATTCATATAAGACCAGATCCTTTAACTAAATTCTAAAAAGGTGTCCTACTTCCCCTTAGAATTTTATGTTTACTTCTCAGTGTTATATATCATACCTCGTGACCCAAATCTGAAAGATTAGGTTCTCTTAGGAAAAAGGAATCCTAAAGTTTTGATAAGAAAGACACAGACAGAACAAAGCTCCTGCTGCAAAGATGTTAACCTCTTGGCAGGGCTTAATAAAATTCTTCTTAGACTTCAGGTTGATAGCAAGACGTTGTTTTATGCCCTACAACATTGTCTGCTAGCAGAGGTCATGTGTCATGCAGATATACTCCCTTGCATTGAGTGGCTTTTTAATTGTCTGTCAGTTCTGTCTGGGGTCCCACACGTGAATGCTCCAAATGCAAATACAAAAAGCATGAAAGGTGGAGCAGAGCCCATACTTTCATCTGTGTATCATTTTTCAGACTAACTGAAGCTAGTCTGTCATTATATTACAGCCCATGCATTAGACACTCTTGTTTCACAGTAGCACAAATCATAGTGGGAATAGGGGCCAATCTGTCAAGCAAGGCTTCCAGGCAAATTCTTGTTCAGCAGAATGGGAAGTAGTACAAAATTCCTTTCTTCAGCCTCCCAGTAATAAAGGTTGCAGGACCTCTACCAGTACTGACAGTTAGGCTGAATATGATGCCCTGATGACTCATACTGTGGTGCCTGTCACTGTCTCAAGGACAACCTCTAAAAATTTTTTGTTTAATTTTGTAAAGGGCTTTGCCCTTCAGCATTTTGCAATGTCATGCATAGAAACTGCTTTTCCATCAGTTCCATCTTTAAAAATGTCGAATTGACTCTTACCTCTTTTTGTACTTCTTCAGTAAGATATGGCAAGAGGTGATTTTTGCACAGCTAAATCAATCCATTCAGCTTGCAAAAAAAAAAAAAAAAAGCAGTCTATATTTGTTTCATTTCTTTCTCATGGACCTGTCTCTTCGCAGTCTCCTCTAAAGAGGCTGCAAGAGTGGGTGTCTGTGGAAATATTCTGGAGCAACATTATCATGGTAGTCTGCGCCACCACTGCCTAGTACAGGAGACACTGCTTGTAAACATTTGCACTGAGGTTGAACCTGGGTGTTTCAGAACTCAGACCCATACAGGCAGCATGTGATTGCATCTGTAACCACGAAATGTTACTTCACTTCCTATAGGCAATTTTAAGCATTACTGAATAAGAAATTAGCTCTTCACTTGAAAATCTTGAGTTTGAGAATGTTTTCTGATGACATATGTTGAAATTAAAAGAAAAGAAAACTCAGGAAGTTGTAACTTATGACCTTTGTCTGCCCTTTCAAAAAGCGATAAAGTGAGTGTGTGTGTTTAGATTCCTCCTAATAGTACACAGATCTCTGCCATGTGAACAACTGAATGATTTTTGTGGGTATAAATTGCTAACATATGTGTTCACATACTCCACTATGTCTAATGAACAGTATTGTGTGATAAATATAAACACTTTTATAGCTACTGATGTGTAAATTTATATATATACTCAGTCAGTATTAGACTGCATGATAATGAACAGTTGACTTGACAAATTGTTTGGAACAGGCATTCCCAAAACCATTGTCTAATGAATTTCTGTGGGTTGAGCCACATGTCTTCTTTTTACTCATTGCTAATAACTTATGTCTTTGGACTATGAATTCTGTACTTGGTTCATATCACTAAGAGGAGTCTCTCTGTTCAACTAAAATGGAAACAGAAGGCCCAAGTTCTGCAGCCTTTTTTTCTGCCAAGTACCACAGTTATTTTACAGGCATTTGCCAAACCACTTATGAAAATTTCCATACAGGAAAAAAAAAAAGATCCAGCATAATGGTAAATCACAAGGCAAATATTCTTCATTTGACAACTTTGGTCTTCTTGTGGTCTGTAAGAGAGCAGTGAGTGGCTGAAAGAAGCATGATGGTTTGGCTATTCATTGTTCAAATCAGTTCACTAGC
Source organism: Oreortyx pictus (assembly GCA_036925125.1). Taxonomy (NCBI): domain Eukaryota; kingdom Metazoa; phylum Chordata; class Aves; order Galliformes; family Odontophoridae; genus Oreortyx; species Oreortyx pictus. The sequence continues at coordinate 59,377,815 of JAUPFR010000003.1, forward strand.
AGTCAAAAAAAATCAGGAAGCTGAGACTTATACATGTACAAATTATTTTCAAATTCATGGAAAACTATCAATTAAAGAACTTTACCATGGCTTCTCTGGATCTAACTATCTCCACATCCATTATAGCATCATCATTAATGGTCACTTCTTGGCGATAGTTCATGTAAATCAATTTACCTACTAGCTGGTAAATGAATTCATTCAAATAGCAATACCTTTAAAGAGGGGAGGTAGTTTATCAGTATGATGAAGAGAAATTACATACCAGACTAAATGAAATATCAGTGCCTTTAGCTTCCGCAAACAGTAATGCTTACTTTTTAGCCCACCAGCGAACTCAGTCACTGAATGACATATTTAGAGCATATCAGAAATCTTCTTGAGCATAGCACTGTTTCTAAAGAATAGACTTCCAGCATTCAGTTACATATTTAGTTTCAGTTGGTAGCATTTTAATATAAACTGAAGATGACCATAATTTTCCTAAGAAAAAGCAAGCTTGCCATCAAACATCCACCTAGCAAATTCCTCATTGGAAAGCTCCCTTATCAAGATTGTATGCAAGAGACAGAGCTGTTTTGAAAGTCAATGGTTTTAAAAAAGTTCTATTTTCCGTGTGTGTTTTTAGATGCAACCTTCAAACTGTCAGAGTTTTGTTATTGTTGATAAAACTGGCCAGGGATTGATGCCCAGAGGGGGGTCTCAGTTGAAATTATGAGTCAAAGCTTGAATTTAATTCTCTTGGTAGAACAAGCAAAGATAGCAGTGAATGCAACACTTGCCATCTTACTAATGGCTAGTTTCTTAAATACCATCACTTTCAAATTTCAAGGATGAATACTCTGTTTTTCAGCAAAACTATATCTTTATTAGTTTGTTTTCAAATACAGAATGCAAAACGCCTAAATATCCTAAAATTCCATACTATATTCTGAGTAGAAATGATTTCAAAAGTAACTGTTACCTCATTTTGAATGGTTATTGAAAATACATTAATATTTATGACAAAATATATGTGAAAAGGGTCTGTTATACTTACATTTCAAACTGACCACAACAGAAAAAATCCTTGACAATTAGTCCTCAAAATTGCTAGAGGTGTACAAGACACACCCTAAAAAGGTGAGAATAAATAAACAATGCCTTGGCATTGTTGAAATTGAAATTGAAAAATGTATGTAGAAAAATACTGTGTTTCTAGGAAGTGTGTGTCTGCACATACAGTGTATAGAGCAAAAAAGTAGTCTTCTTTATTTTAAAACATAACGCATTCAAAGTATAGCATGTATTAGCTCAAACTGAAATTTTTCTTCACTATCTATGTCTCTTGGAACCAAAACCGAATGAAATGTTTTAGATTAAACATGGCAGTTCATTGTGGTGTTTTCATAAGACTGTAAAAATACTGTGGTATCTCTTCTGAGGTCATGTCACAGGTTCAAACACTATGGCCTGTACAACTAGATGAGAGCTTCCTTGTCTCAGGTTATTTATCTTCCACAACACAAATAAGCACAAATACTGAGTGAAGAACTTCTAAAGCTGTACTTTTTAAATTCTCTATTTTCCAGCATTTTCAACTTCAAGTTAAAGTACAGAATTCCAGGCCAGCTTATACACTACCATCTTACAGTTTTGCAATTCCCCCCACACAGAGGTAGGCAGAGCACTGCCTTTCTTCAGTTGTCTTTGAGATGAGATGTGAAACTACTGAGGGAAAAGGAAAGGAAAAAAGATTCTTTTGGCATCATACTAGCAAAGTCTTGTTTGGTGTACACAAGAAAAGACATACAGTATCCCAATCTGTTCTGAGAGATCAAAAGCTGGCAATCTTAAACATACACAAGAGGAATTTTTTGTCCAAAGTAAAATCCATCCCCAACATTTCCCTGTGTTAGTGTGACTTCAGCCAAAGAAAAGTTTTCATGACTAGCATAACACTCAGTGACACTACTCCTATAGATCAGGCTTCTGTTGCTTTTGGTACTGTATAAACATACATAGAAATTGCTACACATAAATAATTTATACATAAAATAGAAATGCCTAGAGAACAGAAGGGCCTATGTAGGACAGAGTTCATGCAAAATAGTTTCTGTTTTTTAAAGTTGTGAAAAAACTGATGTTTGGGGGCAATGGCTCCACACATTCAAAAGCTAGGAAAAGCCAAAAATGTCCATGTAAGGAGCTACTAATAACAAGGGGATATTAAAGCAACTATTTAACTTGTTTTCTATCTAACCCAACAGCATCACCTCAGTCTTACTAGTCAGTCAGCTCACTCGGTAGAATAATTTACCCTTGGCATTTATGTGAGAGTATGTCTTTGAGGACTGAAAGCAAAGAGGGAACACCAAGGGCTAATACAGACCAGTTCGGTGTATGCACTCTTAGATCATCATGAAGCTCTGAAGGCCAAGTGTATGAGTGGAGGGAGGCCCCAGGTGTTGCTAGTCAGGCTCATTAAAGCCTTCTGGTGCACTCAGGGACTTAATAAGGCTACTTAACATTCTTCACACTTGTAACTAACAGATTACTTCCCTCCAAAAAGTCACACATGTAGGATATAAGATGGCAAAAATCTAGCCAGCATTAACTTCACAGTGATTGATTTAATTCATAATACACATATATTTAAGATGCTAATCAAAACCACTGGATAGGATTTTTTCCATCATATGTGAAAATATTGTACACATTTTTTTTCATTCATACTAATCGTATGTAATTTTCAAGAGCTAGAAATTTTATCAAAATCTCATAACCGAATTTCTAAGTATAAAAGCAAAAATGAAAATAAATAAAAATGTAAAAGCCTGGTACCCATTACTGTAGGATTTAATGTCACAGTATCACTGGAAGAGAGCTTACGCATTCAGCCAAAGATAACTGGGTGGAAATGATTTTAAAAATGTAAACAGAGAATACTTGGTTTGTGGTTTAGTTTTTGCTCATTTGGTTATGACTTTTATTTATCTGTGTTTCTCTACAAGGGTTTAGAAAGATAGAGAAATATGAAATAGAACACTCTTGTTTTTTAATAATTTCTAGTTCTTTCTCCCACACTTCCTACACAGGAACAAGTTCTGTCATTAAGGTAGGACTGAATATTTATCATCATTATGTTGTGACACTCCATTATTATAGAAAAATATTTATTAATTTTAATAGAGGTTTAAAGCACAGAAAAGGATTTTTCATATACTGAAAAATATTTTGAACTTAAAATAGTTCTACAAAACCATATGTAGGTGATTAAAAGCAAAGTTTTAAGACTTACTAAAATTATAAGGAAGAATTATTTTATTAGAAACAAAATCTTAATTTGTATGAACTCCTGCTGTTTCAGCTACCTCTCCCAACTACATTTAAAATTAAGGAATTTGTTTCTTTTGTAGAATATGAATAGAATATATAATAGAATATATTTTTAATTTGTACAAAATTCACATGCTATAGCTGTCTTCAAAATGGGACATGCATTCTTTCACTTACCTAACTTAAATTTGTTTGAATGACCATAAGCAACTGTAAATGAATTTTATAACAGACTTTTGAATGACTACAAATCACAAAGTAAATTTTGTGCTTGATAGTCATGCAAATGCCTGGAATAGAAAAGAAGAGAAAGACTGTATTAAAATATGAAGGGAAATATGCAATGTCCCTACTGTCTGATAGCTAGCTTTTTATTTTAATTTATTTAATGTTTTTGTAGTGTATTGTCTAATTACACTTGACACCACAAATTATCATTAACTGAGAACCCTGGGCATACAATAAAAAGAAGAAAAACAACCATCAAAATTTATAAGAAATTGTTTACATTATTGTCTACTTGTCAGAGGCCTCCCTGGAACTTAATTTGATATAAGTGAAGGTAGGATATGCAACAGACCAAGGTCTTTCCTCAGATTTCAGTGGTATTCTCAAAGTATTGAGACATTTTAGCCACCGGTTCTACAAAGCTCAGAAGCATACTTCATCCATCACTCTAAGATTTTGTAGAATTGGTTCTATGTTCACACTTAAGAAAATAACTCATAGGGCAATAAGAGCTTTAAAGTAAAATACTTCACAGTCTAATATTAACAGGATGATGGAAATTACTGAGGCAGTCAGACAGTTCAGCTTTCACTACAACACTTAGCAAGCTTGTTTACCCAAAGTGCAAATGGGCTGTCTTGGTCATGGATGAGTGATGGAATCTAAAATGACTTTCGTTTATAGCATAAGTGGAATGCTTTTCTTACAAGTATCCAAAGGCATCTGAAGAGCAGAACTCTAATGCATTTGTTTGATAACTATTGTTTATAATACTCTTACCATATTGCTATTAGAATTAAATAAATACACTTATAAACATGAATTAGTTTTTATCATATTAGACACCTTAGCCAAATGTTTAGTGGAAGTGCTGGAGGCTCTAAAGAAAAGGAGTAAGAGATCATTTCCTCACAGAAGTTTTTATTTACCATTTCAGTAACATCAATTAACATGTGGGCCACTTAATATGTCATATTCATAAATTTGTTCCTATTTTTAGAAACACGTCATCAGAATCTTCAAAATCAGCTCTATGTTTTTTATATCTTTTTTATATATAAAATTAGATAACTTAATATAATACCCATAAATTGAAAGCCTGCAAATTTTGAAGAGTTATCATGTTAAGTAGAAAGGACCTTTTTATGAAGATCATGAGATGAGACATGAAGCACAATAAAGAATGAAATTTAAGCAAAAACCTAAATGAACAAAGAGACCTTTCCCCATCTTTGTTGGAATGGTCTTTAATAAATTTTTGTACTTCAGTAATACCATGATTCCTAGTTTGAAAAATATACTCTATTAAAGCTTAGGAAAGGTTTACCTTCCAAAAGTAGCTTTACTAGTAGACTGATCTGGAAACTATTCTGAAGTCCTTAAGTGACATAGAGTTTAGTATGCTCATGAAGCCATCTGTGGAAGTGCCATCACATTTTGGCTTTAATCATCTTACTATAAACATTCTTGTTACACTATTCAAATGCTACTAACCATTGTGTTTGTTATTCCATTGTGATAAGGGCATTATTTTTGTACATATAATCATTCCTTTGTTTGCTTTAGGATTTTGAGGTTCCTATTTAAGTAGAAGTATTTATGAAGGTTACAGTTTAAAGCACTGTACTTCTGTTTCTTCAAACAATGGTAATCAGTATATAGATTTAGCTCTTTAAAATGAATACAACATTTTTCATGTGCAAATATTCTGCCATGTTTTAACCTTGGCAACAGATACAGCATAATAACAAAGCTTGTGTATAAACTTTGAGATTTAAGACAACAAATATTTACTGTAGTTGCTTCAAATCTTTTTGTACGGGGCTGACAATTACAATTTCACTTTGATGTTTTCCTAATAGGATTTGAAACTTCATGCTTAAAGAGTTACTCTGAAATGGAAAGACTGGTTTGTGTAAGCTTATTGCAGGCAGTACAGACTGTTGAGAAACTACTGCCGTTAGGAATGTTCAGATTTCCTTGTATTCTGTAATTTCGAACTCCACCTTTAATAACTTGAGTTCCAGTCTAGAAAAGATCTCAAGTATGTGCTTAGCTTTAGTTATACTTGTAGTGCTTTCAAGGAATAACCTGCAGGATTGAAGTTAAATGTGCTTAAAATGTTTTGCTGGATCAGGGCCAATCTATCAATCATGCAGCTCCAGGGCTAGTGTCACTGAAACTTGAGGAATTTTCTTCCTATTTCTGTTTCTAGGTGATTCTTTTGTAAACATTATTGTACAAATATTATAAGCACAAAAGGGAAAATATTTCCCTCCACAGTGGTCATTCTCTATGTTCATACAAGAATAACCCACTACTTAATAGGACTTCTACATGTGCATGTATATTGGAAAAGTTGTAGTAACATGCTTTCAATTTACTAGTTTACTTCACTAATCAGTTTGGCCCTTACATAGATACTTTACAGTTAGAACTCCTGCATTCTTCATATGTTGTTCTACTATGTCTGGACAGTCATGACTAGAAAACCTGTCTTTTGTTCCCAGCATAAATTAGTTGTTTCCAGCAAGCCTTCAGTTACGTAAACAATGAACAAAATGTTCAAAATAAATCTTGACTTCCAAATAAATTGTTAGTTAAATTAATATCCCTAATAATTTTTAGAGGTGCTCATGTTCTTTCTGTATCACAATGGGAAAAGCAGAACTATACCAGGATAGAACTCTATTGGAAATGTAACTAAAAAAAAAACAAACAACAGATCATTTATAACAAAATGTGACTTTTTCCTTTTCAAAATATTTGAACAAGTTAGCAGTCCTTTCCAAAAAGTGTGTTTTACTTGATTAGTCAGCAAGCAAAAGTTCTTCACTCATTTATTCTGTAGAACAGGTTAACAAACAGTTCACCATACACTGAAACATAATTATCACACGTTTCATTAACATTTGGCAGGAGAATGAACTAAAATGTCTTCTCTAGAGCTACCCTATGAGATAAACGTAGATTAGTTTTACAGATAAGTCATTTCTTAGAATCACAGAGTGGCATGTGTTGGAAGGGACCTCAAGGACCACCAAGTTCTACCCCCCTGAGGCAGGCAGGGCCACCAGATCTGATAGTACACCAAGTTACCCAAAGCCCCATCCAACCCAGTCTTGAGCACCTCCAGGGACAGGGCATCCACAACCTCTCTGGGCAGAATGTTCCAGTACCTCACCACTCTACGTAAAGAACTTACCCCTGACATCCATTCTTCCTGTGGGAATGGATAGCAGAGCATGTGTGTGCTAAATGAAAAGTTTATTCCTTTTTCCATTTGTAAAAAAAGAACATATACACATTTAACTACAGATAGCTTGTCTAAATTAGTTCACCCAGAAAAGTGCTGAGTTCCTGTGGTCCTTGCTTATGTTAGGTCAATGAGAATTACAGATTCTCCCTGGATTGAGCCCAGAGTGTAAGGAGGACTAACACTTTTTTCCAGGAGAAAGATGAAACTGTTTCTCAACCACTCTGAAAGTTTGAAAAATTTACAGTAATGACACATGCCAGGCCTAAAAATCTATTCAAGTATCAGTAAATTCAGGCCTTTTTTTGTGTGTGTGTGCTTTAAGAGTATCATGATATCAATTTCTTTTGGCAAGAAATACCTAATGGTAATCCTTTCCTACATTCCATGAGAGTCATTACTCAAAGTAATCGTTTATTTTTTCATCAGAAAAATAAACCATAACGCACTCAGGACTGCAGTTCACCTAACCATAATTCTGCTTTGTTTGACTTACAAAGTGCTCTATATTTTGAAAAATTGTTCCGTAATGGATGAGAGATCTGTGAAAAGTTCTACCCCACAACTTTAATTTTCCAGTCTATCAGAATTGCCACTGAATGAGACCACCAAGAGTTATCTTCCAAAACTGTACCACTGACGACATAGCAATATGCATGAAAGAATACAGAGTGAAAACAACTTTAATTGCTTGGCTAGTCTGTAGTTTCAATGTGAAAGCAATGCTCAGTTATAAGTCTTGTATTGAAATTATAGATCCTCCAGTGAATAACTGTATTAGTTTAATAAAATGTAAATAAACGTTAATAAAAGTTTCCAAAAGGAGATACATGATGTATCTTCTGTTATATCAACCAGATAACAGTCAAAACCCACCATGTTTGACAGTATAGAAATAAATTTAATTTGATTTGTGTAAAAGTTAAGTAATGAATGCTTTAAAGATTAGACAGATGTGAATGTGTGGTGTATGTATATAATATACACCAAAAAGCACTACATCACATGCATTGTTCATGAAATTAATTGAATGCTATTTTTTCATTCTCAAGAGAATTTTCATTTTTGTCTTCTTAAAAGACATTGCTGTACTAATATAAATTTAATTTCCACAATCTAAGGAAATCTAAGGAACACACTTGCATACATGTATTAAGACGCAGTATAGAATTAGGCATTTGGAGTCTCTCTTTTTAAATTACCATTAACGCATTTACCTTTAAGAAAAGTAATTGCTTCTTAGAACAGATAAGTTAATGAGTCAAATTCTGAAAAACAACTTTATTTGCTTGGGACAGGAGCAATACTATAGTCTGTAGCATATAATTAACAAGAGAGCAGGAGACAATTAAAATATTTTAATTCTTAATTAATGCACTATTTCATCATTTTCTCTATTCCATGTGAAATATTTAACTTGAACATACACAATGTTCTGTAACAAATACTCTGATGGGTCTTTTTTTTTTTTTAATCTGATATATTTTTCTTCCTGCTCAAGTTTTTGTTTTAACATTAATTTATCCTTAGAACAGCTGTTTTTCAGTAATTTAGTAACTTTGAATGTATTTAAGCCTCTAGTTACCAAATATTAATGTTCTCAAGGAAAATGAGGTTCAGGAATTGCAAAGAATAAACAGATCTTAAAATATAAATTACATCTCTTTGCATAATTATTATCATGCATTGAGAGCATGAAATGGTCTTTGTCCTGTTAAGAACCAATAAAAATTTCCTTTTCCCTTTGATTTTGAAATTCCGTTTTCAGTTGTCTTTGTTTGTGAATCATACCAATCTTTTGACATTCTGGTTCTCAGAAATTCTGTTACTGGTCTAAAATAAAGATTTTTAGGCCATTACTCTTCTCTGGGTATATAAATTGGTATGTATATCTATCTATCTATCCATCTATCTATAGATATATACATATATATATGAGAACAGAAAAGCAAGTATATGCCTCTAGGAAAGGGCTTCTGAATAGCATCTATTTGAAATTTGTACGAGGGTAAAATGTTAGATTAAGTTTCAAAAAGGGCTATGTTGGTGAGCAGGAAGCAGATGTTGTGATCACAGATGTGTGAACACATTGTATGGTTCTGCAATTTACTATACAAATGTTTCTACATACATGGTGCATAAAACAGAGAAACGACACCTTTCACCAAAGGCAAACAAAAACTAAACCCACTTATGTTAAAAGAATGTTATTTAAATTGTGAAATGAAGCACTTGAAAGTTAGGAAATGCCAGAAGGCAAGTTAACCACGCAACATTAAATATGGCCTCCCACAGAATATGCTTTATAAGGTACCATTTCAGAAATACATAGATGTCTTATGAGCCAGACTTTTAATGGCTTTTTTACTTTTATTTTTATCTGAGAAGCCTCAGCCAGCGCTGGCCATCACCTGTCTTTACTTGCTCATTTACTATTTTTTCATGGAGGCAATATTATCTTACTAGTCTTATAGTCATACTGGATAGTAAGACTAGTCAGAGTACAACATTCACATAAGATCATACAAAGACAGTTTTCATCCATAGGGTGACATTTTCTTTTGTAGCATGTTAATCCTTGCCAAAATAGCACACTCATTCTCCTGGTTATTATATTGCTACAAATGTAGAAATAAAAACCTCTTCACTTTCTGAAAGTATGACCCACCATGAAAGTCATTTAACATACTGTCAGCATCAATTTCACCCCAAGAATTCATAACTTATTTCCAAATGCTACCTGATCTATGTGATTCTCACAAAAAAAAAAAAAAAAGCAAGCATTAAGCCAAATAAAGCAATAGTAGTATATATAGAGGTTTAGTTTTCTCTTTAAACTTTAAAGCTATACCAATGCCAGTAATTTTGTAATAATTTGAGTTAGTTCTATGGTCAGAAGATTTCATACTCAGCTATGGTTCTTTTCTTTCTTTTTTTTTTTTCTTTGCTATACCTCTACTCTTGAAAAAGATTGACTCATCCCCTATTTAGCAGGGGATTTAGCAATTGTCAGAAGTGTCTGAAGACAAGTGCTTAGATTTGCTTAGACCAGAATTACAGCAGTGTGTTCAGAGGTAAACACAGAGACCAAAGTCCTTGTGTGCTTTTCAGAATGTCAAATACACATTTAATTACCTGTTATTTTGAAAATATTATTGTTATTCACAATTATTCAGCACAGCTTGAGATACCTTCTGCTCTGCAACACTGGATACCACTGTGGAATCAGACCGAACGCTCCATCAATTCTTAGATAAACTGTTCAAAGAGATGGTAGATTCAGGCACTTTGCTTCACAATATGAAACAAACCATCTGATATTTGTCTGTCCCTAGTTAAAATTCTGTTCAGTCACTTTTCTTTCAAACTCTCTCAGCTGCTTGAGCATGCTTGGCAGGATCTGTGACAAAGACACTGACAAAATTTCAATAAAATATGACTGAATCATAAAGGAGATGAAAGAATGAAGTTGTACCTTGTGAAGCATATATTTGAATGTAAAAAGAACAAGCTTGCTTCTCTTATCACTCAAATTGTTTTTAAATATATCCAGCCACAATCACCTATGGAAAAAGAAACATGCTGAAAGAAGACTACATCCGAAAACTTCGCTTCAAGTTTTCACTAACATTATCTCTTCTGAATATCTTTTGTGGAAAATGTATCATTTAGATTTTTCTGACCATTTTCTTAATTTTAAAGTGTAATTCATTTAGGTGTGGGTTTTTGCTTTTTTTTTTCATTTTATGTTTGTTTTGTGTTTTTTTCCCTGACAGTTGAAAAAAAGACGACACTTAACAGTGCCAGAGGATTATTGGAAACATAACCTCTATATCCCATTTGCTGAAGCCAAGAAATTAGGGGAGGACAAACATTTCCTTGGATATATCCATTTCAGAATGCAACAACTTTGCTTCAGTGTGGTGTAAATGCTTCTATGACAGAAATTTTTATTCATATATCATCTTCTCAACACTTTTAGTCAGAAAAGTGTTACAAAGCACTACTGTGCTATTTAGGCAACGTTGCAACCTTTAACAGCTCCACATTTCTAGAAGGCTAGGCCAACACGAATTCTAAGCAACACAACGAAACAGGTCTTGGAATATAGGAAAAATTCACCTAGGATTTGGAACCTTCTTCTTTAGCTCTTCTTCTCCCTTTTTCCTACTCACAGAAAGATCAAATATAAAGTCCCTTACCTTCTGGAAATTAATAATTTCTTGATATTCAGACATCATATTTTTACTTTTGTCTACGACCTTTTCTTCTTAAAATTGTGCAGGACACATCTGAATCTGACTTCATTCACAAATCAGATAGATTAAGTTCAGAAACAAAGGTCAATAAGTCTCTGCACTTTCACAGAGGAAAAGTCAAAGGTTGTGAAAAAGCATACAGGAATTGCAATAGCATGTTGGCTCTAACTTGTTTTAACAATGACTAGACATTTTTGGATTAAACAACATAACGTAAAAATTTTCTTGAATTTGAATTAAACTGTCTAAGTTTCAGCTAAAATTTGTCTATTTGGTCTGTCACTACAGACTCAGGTAAACATTGTAGGTAATTGACTTCTATAGTGAACAAAAGGAAGGCGATACATAAACTTGACACTGAATCATTAGTTGACTTCTGGTATCTCCTGTGTTTTCTAGATTCCTTACTCCTATCCTTTTTTTTTTTCCCAAAAACAAAAGGATAGATATATGATTCTGTATTGTTACACTTTGAAAATAAGAGTAAGAAATGCAAAATAAAATTTAAAAAAATAAAAACAAACAGATATAGAATTTATGTAGTTTAACCAAGTATTTTCTTGTCATTCCTGACCCTGAACTTTCAGTTGAACCAAAGGCATTCCTTAATTACAGGAACATTGATATATTGTTAATTGCCCCTTTGGATACTACGAAATACCCTTTAATTTATTTTATTTTAGGCTTTCTAGCAGAATACTGCCGAAAAATGTAGCAAATGTCTTGTATGACTCAGTCAGTATTCACTGTCACACATAAGGTGTTTGAGAACCTCCAAGGACCACTTTTGAGGCTGGTGTACCTGACACATTCCTCTGTTGTTCATGCATTGTTGCAAAGATGACCTCCTTTTCCAAGACTTTGATCAGCATCTGTCAGTCCTCAAGCTCTCAGATACATTTTATTTTAAAGCATTAGTGTTATACTAAAATCCATTATTATATTGCATTATTTTAGAGTATACTAGGAAGTGACAGGATGTCAACAGATGGAATAATATACTGATAACTCAAAAGTCAAAGTCAAACGACTCATTCAGACTGTAATTTGTGTCTAGCAGCATCTAGTAGTGACGGGTACACCACCAGGAGATCTCAGATGATTCATCTGTAATGAACAAAGAAACGGTCAACTTCTGTAAAAACAGAAAAGCCAGATAATAGTCTGCAAATCACATTAGACACCATAACTGAATGTAGAAACAAACACATAATAGAAATGAACATATAAATTCTTTCTGTTCTCTTTGATAATTGAAAGTATATCCAAAGTAAGCTACCCAGCAATGCTTTAAAAATGAAGGTAGTTATTTTCTGAGCAGCTCTTCTCAGTAGGCTACAATTTCTTTTTCACAACAGCTGCATAAAAGGAAATTCATAATTAGATGAAATAATAGCGCTAAGAAACTGTGGAATAAAGCAACTGAAGAAATGTCAATTAAGCAAGATCCACACATGACACTGAGTCTCTGACTTTCCTGTGCTTGAGAATCTTTTCCCCATGACAAGATACTTTGGTCCTTTTCCATTTCTCATAGCCCCAGAAAAAATAAAATAAATGCAAATAAATATAATGTTGCATTACATATTTGAGAAGCCAGATAAATAAGATTTAGTATTTTCCTAAATTTTAAACAAATTGTTTCCAGAAGTGATATTTGCACAGGTATGCGCATATAGCTCAATCTGTATCTTCTTAATCATACTAATTAATTAAAAGTTAATAAAGCAATACATACTACATTAGGAATAAAATCCACATGAGAAAATTAAATCCTGAGGCATACATTTAACAAAATCTTTAACTGACAGTCTCTTATTCAAATCAAAGGAAATGTGCCAAAGTAGAGCATTTAGGATTTTCTCAACAGTGTGAGCTAATCTGAATACACAGATAGAGCAAAGATTAATTACATAACCTACAGTAAGATTCCATAGTCTGTGTATTTCATTTTTATTTCATGTAAACGTCCATAGTTTTTGCATACTATCTACTGAGAGTCATTTATGACACAACAACCAACAAAGCAGATTACATACGTAACTCCAAAATAATACCTTCTATTTATTTCCACAGAAATTACAACAGATATAAAGAGACCAATAACACTATTTGATAGAGCAAATTCTCAGCTTCAAAACACTATTTTTCAACATAGTCACCACCATTAACTGCGCATTTTTTTGAGTGATAAACAAGAGCCTGTATGCCATGCTCCTAAAACTGCACCCGCAGAGTCACTGTTGCAATTACTGAAATACACCACCCGCTGTCTCAGTGTGCTCACATTTACTGTCTGGTCTCCATATAAACATTCAGCAAGTATAGGTGAATGTCAATGAGTGCAAACTTTTCTGCATGGAGGAATTACATGAAACACCTTTGCTTCACACTCTTTCCCATGTCAGACATCACTCTGTCTGACTTCCCCTCTGCTGCCATCTGTTGCATAGCAACAAGATATTATGGAATGCTATTGGAAAGGTTCAACCTCTACTGCCGTACCACCACCACCTGTCTTTGATGTTGTAGGCCAGCCTAGTAAAAATAGTAGGCGCTGCTTTCAGAGCAGCCTTCATATGTTACTGGAGCTGATTATAAACAAAAATAGATCCTAAAAACTAATATTTTTCAATGAACACTTGGTTCTAGGTTCCTTTTTCTTGGGATGGACCTCATCCCTGTGGATTTTGTCCTGCTGGAGAACTGGATCTGGTGGTTTGTCTCTATTCTTAGCCAGGCAGAAAGGAGGAAAAACCTGACGCATTTTAGCTGTGGATGTATCTCAGGAATGTGGATGTCTTGAATACAACTAAAGTTCATCTTCCTGACTAAGCGCCATGTGCAGGAAGACAGGAAATGCTGGCATGTTTGTTATTCTGTTTCCTTCCTTCTGCCACCACGTGTGCTTCCAGTCAAGGGAAGGTCTTGAACATGGAACAGAGAAGAAAGAAGCTAAGCATCGTATACTGCTTATCACTAAGGAAATTCTTTTATCCACAGAGGCTTCAAACAACATTTCTGCTTGGCCCTAAGCAAATCTATATGTCTCACTCTTAGAGCTTTTCTCACAAAGCACATTTGTGATATCCAGAGGCCTCTGTCATATGCAAACGCATGATGCAAATCTTACTGTAAATCAGTACAGCTTTTTCATTCAGCTGGGCTTCATCATCTTTCCTTTAAATTATTAATCACTTCATAAGATTAATAAATGTTTGAGATTCAACAGGTATTTTAAAACTTGTTTTGGCCCTTGTGGAACTATACATCTTCCTGGATTCTAACCATACACTCTGCCAGAACAACTTCCATCTGAAGCTTTGGCTTTTGGTTTCTTGTGTGGTCTTGACAATAATTTTTTTGTACATTGATGCTTTTAAGAAGAAGAATTTCTTTCTTGGCCATGTAATACAGGAGAAGTGGACAAAAAAAAACAAATAGGCTTAGAGAGAGAAAAAAACCCTCAGCATAGTCAGATACATCTGGAAGTATTAAAATAGCCCTCATTCATGTTTAAAACATAGACTTCAAGTGTTTTTATCACTCAAAGTCATATGTGTAACACCACATATGTTTCTAAACCTCAAATTAGTTTATTTGTGGTCTCAAATAAGTAATTTGAGCTCTGTCTTATCTAAGGAAACTTGACTTTGAAGTAGATAGTGCTGCCTATCTGTGTAATGGTAGAAGATATTTGGACCACTTTTGTACTATTGTATCATGGAAACAAAATTAATGATAGGCAATTTCAATATAATATGAATGTTTCCTAGTTCCTGCATACCTGAAAAGGGCAGGTACTACAAGGAATCATGAGGCTTACACCTCGCCTCATCCTTTTCTCTGCATCAGGTGGCACTGCACTGTCTAAGTGAAGCACTTGCACTCAAAAAAGACAGAGAATGGGGAAGAAACAAGGATGAACTCAAGGAGTCCACAAAGAGCCATCTGTAGCCCACCAAGTCTGGAAGTGTCATCTGATGTTGTCAACATTTTGTTCCACTTTATGTGAATAATACTTGGAAAATCACTCTGATGTTGCTATTGAAAATATGTATAGGTCAGAGAATTGATATTTATATAAAATACATTCACTTACATGTACACCAACTGAAGATTGTAGAGACATGTACTACCAATTTAAATTCTCAGTCTCCTAATAGAATATAATCTATATTCTTTAGGTGTATAAAAGTTCTAAAAATTAGTATATCAGGAACAGTATCAAAACTGTTACGTTACAGAATTCTGGGATATACCTTTGCGGTCCACTGTAAACTGCTGGACTTACTTTGGGATTAAAACTGAAGTCAGAAAGTTAAAAGGTTAAAAGAAACTGAAGTCAGAAAGTTAAAAGGTTAAAAGAAACTGAAGTACAACTGTTCACCTAACTTCACTGATCTATTTAATTTTGATTCTACTTAGTCCAACCCTCCCCCCCCCCCAAAAAAAAAGGCAATTATAAATAACAAATTTCATGTTATTGACTTTTTAAAACCATTGGATGAAGCACATCTTATAAAACACAAGGGTGTATATTTTATATTTGCATGAGTTTATCATACAACCCTGTGTTTCATTCTCTTATATACACATCCACTTACACTGAAACTTGATTTTAGACTACAGATATGTTATACATACATCTTCACTTACTGTAACACCATGTGAAATAAGATTTTTTTCCATTGTATTGCACACAGTTTCACTGTTGCTCATTTTTCTATTAGAAATACCATTTTTCTGAGCAAGAGTTAATGGCTTAATATTGAGAAGCATACAGATATGCAGTCATATTACTGAAGCTGCAATTAAATTATAGTTTGTTTAAGAATTACAGTATAAAATTATGCATTTGTACATTAAATAAATATAAATCATGATTATACATATCTCTATAAATCCTGAAGATGTTCCAACATGAATTCAGTTTCTCAGTGATTACTTACTGTATTTGAGAGAAGAAAGAAAAAAAGAAAGAAAAAGTAGTCATAGAAATGGAACACAAAAAAAAAAAAAAAAGCCAGGATTACCACAAACTTTGACAGAGAAAGTTTACTTGGCTGTTCCATATATGTAAATGTGTCATATAATCAAAGCATTTTTTCCAATATTATTCACAAGAAAGAAAAAGAAGAAAATAAGCAAAGCAACTAATTTTGCTCACCAGCTTGGACAGTGCAGATTTTATTGGCAATTAGAGAAATAGGCTCTTGGAATGTGGCTTCTCCCCTGTTATGGCTTATCTTCACATAGCAACAAAGCATGAACAAAGCTGTTCAATTAAAAGA
The DNA here is from genome assembly GCA_036925125.1 of Oreortyx pictus. NCBI lineage: Eukaryota > Metazoa > Chordata > Aves > Galliformes > Odontophoridae > Oreortyx > Oreortyx pictus. Next base: position 59,394,170 of record JAUPFR010000003.1, read on the forward strand.
ATGTACATTAAAAAATACAATAACTGATTTGCATCATCCTAGTGATTTGGGATTGATGTCTTGTACCTTTTAATAGCACAGCTTGATTATTCAGTCCTCACTGGGTCTCTTGCCAGTCATCATGCTTTTCCAACTGCAGACAGTGGTCATTTACAGACTTTTATAGACACTGAAGAGGTCTGTCTGAAGGATAAGAAAACGCAAATTAGCCTTTGCAGATTGGCCTCAGTCAATGCCTGGCTTTGTGCTAAAATATCCTCATTCAAACAGTTGGATAGATCACTTTAGGCACGTTGTGTCTAAGAATTATACAGAAAATTAGTAGAAGGATGGTTTTCCTTTGTATGTTATTGTGGTTTTGATGCTTTTGAGGACTTCTGAACATCTTTGAAATGCAACATTATATTTATATGTTGCAAGTGAAAGCAGTAGCCAAGTTGAGAATTTTAGGTCAGATATTCTGCAAAAAAATTACAAAAGGCCAGTTATCTCCTCATTATTTGCTGAAGCAAAAAAGGGAAAAGCTCCTTCTTAGTATATTTCTCCTTTTATGTGAAAGGACAGAGAGTGCAGATGATATGTTTTCATTACATAGTCATTTTCTAAACTATGTGTTAAGGAGGAATTACAAAATCTTTGACTTGATTTTTAAACTTTCTTATTAATGAAAATGATATCTGTGTTCATTATTTTATTGAATGGTGAATTTTTAAAAATACTTTTGTAACTACAATATCTGCATAAATTTTGCTGTGTTTTTAATTCAAGAAGTCACAATTTGAAATCTAGTTTTTGTTCATTAGTTACATATGAATAAGACAAAGGACTATTTCTTTATCTGTGTTGCCATTAAAATGTGAAATCTGCCTTGCATGTGGTCCGTAGTTCAAGAATATTTCATTGAATCGCATATACATAGCTTCAACATATATAGCTTAAATGTTTCAAATTTTTTTCATAGGAAATGTTCCCCCCCAAAAAGTGACATTCATTGTCTAAATAATTTATTACAAACTACTCACTCAGCTTTATTATTAACATCATTTTCTTTGAAATAGTTCAAAATCCTATGGATTTTTTGTTAGTTGTAATCTGAAACTTTTAGAAGTGACTGCATTTCTGTTCATATTCGAGCAGTATTGATACTGCTTGTTGAGTTTTTTGTTTGTTTTTGTTTTGTTTTTGTTTTACTTCTGGTGGAATCAAACAAATGAGTCTTCCCTCTAAAAGTTGTGACAATCATGGCAAAACCCCGGAACATTTGTTCTTCTAGGGTATTAGCTTGCATGTCCAATATATCTTGCAGGCTGGATCTGACAGTCATTTTTGTCTTTGAACCACTTCCGACTTTCTATCTCATAATAAAAGAGGAACACTGAAGGGAAGGGTGTTAATTTGCACATAGACTGGTTAATTTTATTCATAATGTACTAAGTCAGTCAAGATAGTTTAAAAAAAAGACTGTTTGTAAATCGTTGCTTAAATCATCTTAATTAAGTTAAAAAATGTTAATTTTATGGAATGTAATTAATTTCCCATTTTCATTGCCAGCACATCCCTGTGCTTAAGTAAACCCTGTATAGAAAAGTCAAATAAAATGTGTTATTTAGGGATGTTTCTTTCAGTTGAGGCATAATTACAAACTGGGCCCTGATTTTGCTTGTTTTGTCCAACTCCTGACTACTTATGAAAATCATGCATCTCTCTGGAAAGGGGCTTGACAAAAGTATTAGTAACATGTAGCTTTATATTCTGATGAACTTTTCACTCCATTAGACATCTACTTCTATTTTATGAGGTATTTTGTGCTAATACTTCAGGATAAAAACTAGATAAAACTCACTGTAAATACAAATATTCACTCTTCGCTGTACTCAAAAAACTTGGAGCAAAAATGTCTCTTCTGAAGAGTCCTCTAGAGAGTTTTCCTTTGTTTACCAGGATATTTCCCTTATCATGAAGAGAAATCCCATAATTCTGCAGATCAAAGTACTGTTGATTTATTGAGTCATTTCCTGGCACCAGAGGCTAGAATTCACTGTCAAATGAAGAAGGCAGGATTATTAAGAAATACAAAATATGGAAGTAGAGGATAAAGTGGCAAAATGAAAGAGACATTCAACAATCCTATTAGCTGCAACAGGTTAAATATGCAATCATTGTGGTCATTAGAGACAATGAATAAGAAAGTCAATCACATGTTGCTTAGTGAAACCTTTTTTTTTTCACAAGGGCATCACATTTCTAAGCACTAGTCAGATGTGGGAAGTAAATCTCTACAGTGGTATTTTAAAAATGTATTTAAATATATATTTAAATAAATATATATTTACTGAATATTAGCACACTGTTAATTTTAAGGTGAAGTCTCAGCTTCTATGAAATTCGTGTTGAGTAAAATGTAAGTAAGCAATTTAGAGTGCCAAATTTTCAGTATATAGAGTTAAGTAATTATATAAGCAAAAGAAAGAAAAAGAAAAGCAGCAGATACAAGCCAAACAATCTAAAATAAAAATTCCAGAAATGGCAGAGGGATAGCAGTACTTCTAGTGACTGACATCAGGATTTATGTTGGATCAAGCCGGACTCTGAAGTAACTACATGCTTCCAAATCTTTATGTATCCATTAATGTAAAATTGCAATCTGACCATGGTATTACAAATACACAAACAAACACATGCATTATTTGCAGTCAAAAATAGACAATTTAAAACTCCTACCTTCTTATTCTGAATGGCATGCTTTAATATTTGGACCCTATTTTTTCCCTCTCCTTTCAATGTAATGCATTTTCTCTCAGCAACAAGAAACACTAGCAAGGATGAAACAAAGCAGCCACAATTAACCTACAAAGAGCAAAGTCATTTATATTTTTTTTTCTTTCAAAGACATTGTTCAAATGCATAATAGTTTTCTGTTAGAAATTCTTTTTTCGTAGAATCATAGAATCATAGACTGGTTTGGGTTGGAAGGGATCTTCAAGATCATGCAGTTCCAGCTCCATAGGCAGGGACACCTCCCTCTAGACCAGGTTCCTCAAAGCCTCATCCAGCCTGGCCTTGAGTGCTTCCAAGGAGGAAGCACCCACAGTCTTGCTGGGCAACCTTTTCCAGTGTCTCATCACCCTCACGGTAAAGAATCTCTTCTTGATATCTAGTTTAACTCTACCCTCTTCCAGTTTAAAACCATTTCCCTTCATCCCATCACTACATGTCCTTACAAAAAAGTCCCTCCCTAGCTTTCCTTCAGGCTCCCTTCAGGTATTGGAAGGCCACTTTAATGCCCCCCCCCCCCAACATGAGCCTTCTCATCTCTAGGCTGAACAGCCCCAGTTCTCTCAGCCTGTTCTCGTCAAGGAGGTGTTTCAGCTATCAGATCATCTTCTTGCTCTCCTCTGGACTCACTCCACCAGCTCGATGTTGTTCTTGTGTTGGGGGTCCCAGAACCGGACACTTTACTCCAGGTGGGATCTCACAAGAGCAGAGTAAAGGGGCAGAATCTTCTCCCTCAACTTGCTAGTCAAGCTTCTCTTGATGCAACCTAGAACACGATTGGCCTTCTGGGCTGCCAGTACACACCGCCAGCTCATGTTGAGTCTTCCATCAACCTATGCCCTCAAATCCTTAGTACTGAATTAGTACTGAACATTATAAAACGACTCATTTTGCACTAGACATATCTGTGAAACTGTGATCTCACTTCAGATTTTTTTACTCATTTTGATTAACTATAATACAGAAATTAGAAGTACTTTCCCTCAGGTAACTATACAAGTTCTGCTAAAATAATTTAGCAGTTAAATTTCGCAGATACTGAAAATTATTGGGTAAGATAATTAATACAAAAATTGTAAATTTAAATGTCTCTGAGTGGGTTGAGTAATGTAAGATATTCATTTGAGTACCTAAATACCAATTTGAAATATTCCCTGTAGATATTTACATACTGCCAAACTCTTACAAGCTTCTTCTGTGCTGCAAACACAGAGGAATCTCTAGTTATGTACAGCCTTGTAAAAAAACAGCATTTTAAACTATATTTCATCTGTTATTTCCTTCTGTATTGTTCTTCTGATGCATTATCTAAATAATTAAAAATATATATATTAAGAATGAGAAATTCTGTCTTATTAATGAGTTTTAGGCAAGTTCTACGAAAAACAGGAGTTTCTGTTGTTATTTGCAAAACACATGTTGTAGATTGCTAAGCAAGTTACATCAAGCTCAATCTGAAAGTAATTAGGAAAAAATTTTGTGGTAAATAAAAATTCCAAATAAATGATTTGCTTCTCTGCCTTACAAATAAAATTATTAGCATGCTCAACACTGAAAGGGTCAGAGAGTAGCTGAAAGGCAGTGGACTGCCAAAGACAAAAGGGAATAATTTAAATTATTTCTGATGTTTCACTATTCCTGTAGAAATGTAAAATTTCAGCAACACCTGACTAATTCAGCTGTTCACATCATTACAGAGCAGTCATGCCTCTGGAACTGAAAATCCACTGAAAGTTCCAGAAACAATTCGATTCTGCTAATTTTCAGGACTGCCTACCCCTGTAACATCTGATCTCACTAAACAGTCTCTCAAGATGAAAATCCTACAATCCCCTTTGGCTATACAGAAACATTCAGATGAGCTGTAACTCTCATCTAAAACATCCTTCTAATCTAGAAATAGACAGATAACTGACTCAACTCTATGTAATCACTAAATTTCATTTAGGGACCCAGGAAGCCCTAGGTTCTAGGTCCTACTAGAAGTGGACTTGCACTGAACCTCCCTTGATGAGAGCACCTCATTCAGAAGGACAAGGGATGTCTCCTGCTGGAAGGTCAGAAAGAGCATCTGGAAATAGAAGAAACATGGGACCTTCAAAGATGAAGAGCTGCAAGATGATATACTTGGGTCCATACGAACCACGGGACTCTTGAGAACTGAAGGGACTAAGGCGCAGTGCCTGGGACAACTAAGCACTATAACCAGTGCAGTTTACAACACAAAAATAGAACAGAGTTAATGATATAATAAAGAGAGCATGCCAAGTTTATAAACTGCAATGTTTGAGTAGGGTGACCAAGCTTTCTTTAATTTGCCAAATTTTAAGGGAACTTTCTCAAGGAATAAATGACGTCACAAAATGCAGTTAAATGAAATTTATTTCCTTAACACTGTCTCCTCCAGTAAGTCACTAAACTCCATTCGATAAAAGAACACAAAGGATCTAGCTCAGTATTTGTTCCCAGGTTTATAGAATCCCTTTATATCACATGACCCTAGAAGGCTTTTGCTATCAATATGTGATACTTGATATAGTTTGTTTTCTCCACACATGTGCACATTAAAAATATAGGTTAGATAGCGTAAGAGACTTGTTATTTTATACCATTGCCTCAAAGTTTGCTGATGAACATGTCCGAACATGTCCAAGCAAGTCCTGGGCAAGGGTTGTGAAATCCTTTGTCTAAGGGACAAGCAGATGGGCATGTCCTGGGGCAATGAAAGAGAGATAAGCTGCAGCTCAATGACCTGAGAACACTCTTTTGTGGAACTCATCTCCAGGGGGAGATAACCATCTCAGGTGTTACTCGTCTGACGCCCAAGCAGGAGTAGTCTGACGCCCAAAGCAGTAGGGGTTTGTCGTGTAGACCGGAGGAATCTGGAAGATAAACAGAGGGGTCCTGCAGCCACGAAGTGGAGGTTTTCTCTTTGGAGAGACTTCCCGAGCTGATCACTGCTGCTTCCTGGAGAAGCCTTCTCTTGGGAGAGACCTCACGAGCTGATCACTGTTCGCTGCTGCCCCTCTCTGGGTTGACTCCCTCGCTGCTTCTCCGGTGCAGACCCAGTGCTGGCCCCTCGCTGCTTCTCCGGACAACTGCTTGCTGCTCAAGGCTGCCCGTTGCTGCTGCTGTTCTCCCCGCTTCTGCCAGCCCTGCCCTTCTGCCTCGGACCGTCAGAGCCGCTTGCAACCTGACCGCCCCTAGGATCCTGGCTGGTGACTCTCCCTGCGTTTCTCCCTTTGCTTCTTTCCTGTCTTTCCTATCGCTTGCTTTCCCTTCCCCATCACCCTTAACAGTGTCCGCCTTCCCCTTCCCCACCTCCCTGGTCAGTATTGGTAATAAACTGGTCGGACCAACATTTGAACCGTTGTTTCTTAATCTCACGCTGGGTATACACATAATTTTAAGAACCTCGTCTCCCTCCTTTATATTGGAGCGTGACAGATAGAGAATTCTATCTATTTTTGTTTTTCCTTTTCAACTGGCCACTGCATTGATAACCAAACTTAGGAACTTATTAGGGGATATTTCTGAAAATCAGTAATAATAAAATAATTACACTATATACAAATTATAAGCTTGAATCTATTAAATGCCTGGATAGTGCTATGAAAGAGCTTAACACTATAAAATTCTTAAGATTTATGTATTAACAAAATAATGATAAAAAGGACAAATTCAGTGAACAAATGACTTTACATCTTCTATGATACTTAAGAATTTTGAGACAGTTGTCAAAATGTTAAAATAATGAAAATCCATAAGATATCACAAATGATTTCTTTTTCTTATAGGAAATACAAAATATACAAAATATAAAGCAAAATTTAAAAAGTGAGTTATATGAGTAGTATAGTTTTAGTTGAGTCCTACTGAAATGTTGTTTCAATTGATATCAAGCTTTGAAGACAAGTAAGGTTGAAGAATGTATTCATATATTCATATACTGAGAACTGGATCTGTTTTACAGGGAAGCAGTGGTGATAAAACAAATTTACCAAATGTAAAAAAAGTCTTAATAAATTAAACATGCCTCAAATTAAGTATAAGCTTTGATGTTAGCCTGAACAAGGATTAATTACACTGCTAAGGAGTATATAAAGACCTGAATACCATTACTATGAAAATCTGCACAAATGAATCATCAGTAAAAGCATCTGCAGGATTTTTTCAAACAGATCTTTACTGAATGCACACCAAATGGTCTTCGGTCATATGGTGCATGAAAGATGCCTTGAACATTTGAAAAATTACAGCATTTGGGATACTCATGTTCAAATGGTTTGTCCAATCAGGATTGGATCCACACATATTCCTAAAATTTCTTTCTAGATTATCAATATGTCTTTACTGGTTGAAAAAAGCTAAGTGTTAATTTCTGACAAACTATAAACTGTAATATGGTAAGCATTCAGCAGTGAAAATAAATTTAGAAAATAAAATAAATTTCAGTGAAGGAAGTTGATATAATAATAGGTATCGTATGAGGTTAAGATTTGAAAGCTACAGATTTATTTTTTCACAGGCAATATCAGTTATGAGTTTAATACACTAAGTGAAAAGCTGCAGACTGAAATATTGAAAACCAAGCACAAACAACGGGAGGCAGTCTCACGTAAAATGCAAAAAAAAAATCATAACAAAATAAAATAAAATATAAAGAGATAAAGATTTGCTCCCTGTGCTAATCTGGATTGTCTAGAATTAGAAGAGGTAAATATATTATCTGCAGATAATATTCAAACCTGGACAGTTTGAACTCCACTTCCACCCAATGGCTTTAGGTTGCACCTGAGGAGATACAGGTTGGATACTAGAAGAAATGTATTCTCCGGAAGAGTGGTGAGGCACTGGCACAGGCTGCCCAGGGAACTGGTAGAGTCACTGTCCCTGAAAGTGTTCAAGAACTGTGTGAATGTGACAGTGAATGACACAGTTAGTGCACATAGTGCAGATGTGCTGGGGATTAGACTAGGTGATCTTAGACATCTTTCCAACCATAATTCTATGATTCTGTGAACAGAATAACAGATAACATTTTCCACTATATAAAAATTAATGATTAGCAAAGAAATCAAAGGGTGTTATTTGTTGAAGTTGGTTGTAGATGCTATTGCCTGCACCTACAAGCTCTAAACACATGAGAGAAGATAGTCCAAGTCTCAGAAGAGCTTGAATTTTATATTATTATAAACTATTCACCCATATTCCTTGTTATTATAACTAGATGAAATAAACACATGCATAATAAATCTTTATCTTGCTGTGTAGTCGTACTCCAAAAACGTACATGTTCAAGGCAGGCCATTTGTAAGCACACTAAATTGTAAGAGGGGAATCCTGCTAATGTTGGATAAGATCATATATTTTTGTACACTCTCTGTTGGCACAGTTTCTCAACTTGAGCTCTCCTTACTACTGTTAATGAATTTTGAGTACAAGGATATTTAATGAGTTGAGTATGACTTCTCCTTTGCAGATGATGGTCATAACAAAAATAACTCATGATTTGTTCTACATCTCCTTAGAGTATTTCCGTAGAAAAAGAAATATCAGAATAATATGCATTTTACTGAATCAAGAATAATCTTTGAAAAGATACAAGATTTTCACAAAGCTTTCAAGCAGACATTAAAATATTTATTTGCCTTTACAAAGTCACACCTTGGCATATTCAGAAGTTTTCATAATATTTCATGCTTTGATATAGACAAAAAAAGAAAAGTATTATGACTGGTTTGCTAAGTCTTGCCTTACTGAAATTTGTGCATGACATTATGAACAAGCCAGTCCCTTCCAAATATGTTGAGATTGTAAGAACAGAAAGAGCTAAATGACATCTCTACAGGACCACAGTCTGTGTGGATGCTTCCCTTCTCATCATGTTCAGATCCGAGCCTTCCGCCTCAGCATTAAAATACCAGAGCTACTTCACTACAACTCCTGTACAGTGGTGGAGTAGACATCCTCTCTCAGTAGCTCAGCAGGGATAAACTATTTTTGCACAACCAATTTGGATTAAAAAGAAGTATTCAAAACAGAGACGTGTTCAGCAAAGCCTGACAAGAGGGAAAGTATTCCATTCCCTTGAGAACAGAGAATCTGAGCCATTGCCTTCTCAGGAGGAGCAAGAATGGTTTGAGTTGTACAATGTGCCTGATACTTGTCCCTGCTGGGATGATAGCTACTAAATCCCCATAACATCAAAAGTAGTATTAGCTTCATGTATGTGTCTGTGTCTGTATTATTGAGCATGCCAGTCTGCATGTGTTAAAGAACCAAGGACTTTGAACACATTAAGGGGCTAATTACAGCCAATCCTATCACATGCTTTTTTTCTTTTCTTATTTGTAAAAATAAACTCCACATCTGGATTTAAAAGTTTGCTAGCACTGATAACATCACGAATTAAAGGCAAGTTATAAAAATTTAGTGGTTATGTCACATTTTCTTGGACAGTTTTGGACCACAGAAAGACTCCCTGCAAAGAGAGAAGTATCCAGACCTCAGACCTCCCACGTGAGAGCCCTCATCAGGAAGCAGCAGACCCAGGCTTCCTATTTCTCTGTACCCTAAATGAATATTGGATTCTTGTCTGTGAAGTGACTTTTTTTTAATCTCTTTGGTGAAAGGAAGTGCAGAGGATATGACTGTGCTTTTTTACTGTATCTTAAAAGATACAGATTTGTAAAAGGGAATGGTTTTCAGGACCGTAAGTCCTCACTCCTGTAACACAGAAAAACAAGCAATATTTTAAATTTTTTATTAAGAACATGTAAAAAAAAAAAAAAGAAAGAAAACAAAAATAAGTTAGGCATTTAAAATACAATTAAAAAAATAATAATAAAGCAAAAGTTCCTCAATAATCATTTCAATAGTATTTATAAAGAATTTAAGACCTAATTTTCCTGGAGCTCATGGAGAAACCATTTAATATCTGCCTTTTTTTTTTTTTCTTTCAATTATTTTTGCAAACACTGATATGAAGCTAGCGATTTTCACTCCCTCTTTCAGCAGGACATGAAGAGCTCGTGGAAGAAACTAAGAACTCCATAATGACATTCGCAAAAGTGTTTCTTGCTATAACTACTTAAATGAGTCATTACCTTCCTTGATGCTTAATGTAATATGTCAGGAGCTGAAGTACAAGACTAGGAGTTAGAGTTTAGAGGATTAAGGTGAACGTACATTTTACTTTTCAGCACTTATCAAATAATTTTGACTTTTTAAAGAGTTTTACCAAGTTAAACAAAAGCTGCACAGTATATTATTACCTCTCTGAATTACATCACACTTTTACAAATCCTTATACTTCATGGCATCTACAATGTCATTGTCAAAAGAGCTGGAAGAATGCAATCTATAGCCATTAGAAACTACACAGCATCAAAAGCCTGAGGAAAATAAAGCTCACAGATGTACTGACTGCAACATTATTGCAATAAGAGTGTTCTTCAGTAAGCTGTGAGCAATTTTAGAAAACTGTTTTATGAAATAAAATTTATAAATTCTACTGGTTATGTTACTTAAAGCTTTCCTCAGCCACTGCCACTGGACGCTTCTATGACCAGTTATGAATTTCATTGACTATACTATCACATACACTCTCCTCAGATATGTCTAGAACATTTTTTTACTTTTGTTTCATTATTTATCAGTTCAGTACAACTGTTTATCTGTCCAGGGCAAAGTAACCCATGACATATTAGATGATTATTTTCAGCAGTTCCCACCACCCTCATCTTACTGGTGGAGGTGTGTCCAGTAAGACAGAAAAAGAAATACTGTGGCAATGTTGTAAAATACTTGCCAGCGTCTCCTTCCCCTGCAGAAGGCAGTCAGTATTGCACACAGCGGAAGGTTAGAGTCCTTTTATATGAACAGTGAACTTTACCATCTCAACTGTTCCTGACATGGGGCAGTTGTCATGGAAGTTTCCATGTGCCAGGTTTATTGAAAAACTGAAAAATAACCTTTTTATTTTAAAGCTCATAAGGATCACACTCCCTAAGGCAGAGATTCCTGTTAACTCCTCGATGATGGTGATGACTGTAATTCTTGATACTCCTGTGCACCAAGAAACTGGTACCTAAACCCACAGAGATTAGTGGGTTAGACACCCACAGGTGTCTTAGAAGGAAAGAATAAAATACACTTCCTTCACTACTGTCTGCAGCCCACCAACTGTATAAGCGCTGCACAACATGCTGAAAGAAAAGTTAATTTCTCTGTCAGCATTAATTATACCTGGAATATGTCATGAATTTTCAGTTATTAATCAAAGGACCACTTGTTGAAAAGGGATTTAAAAGCCACTGGTTTACTGTTAAAGACTATGCAACAACAACAAAATCATAAAAAAAGAAGGAGCAGAAAAGTTCTTTATTTTGTCAGAATATTACTCAACTTTTACTGTTCCCTTTCCTTCTTCTCATTCCCATTGCCACAAAGTATTTGAACAGGAACTTCTGAAAAGGATGGCTGAAGGAGTCAGAAAAAGCTGCACACATTTTCAAATTATTTTTGAAAATAAGTAACTGTTTAAGAAACTTTGGGGACTATGGAACACTTACCAGCAGGAATAGCTACATGAAGACATGCCCAGGACTTCAAAGATCTGTGTCCCAGCTAAGTTGAAACCCTCAACTCACATTGGCACAGAATTTGCAGGTACTGATTCACTACCAACCTCATGGAAGCAGTGCTTGTCATCATCTCATCTCTAAGCAAACACATATAATCTTTTTGAATTTATCGGAAAAGAAGATCCTGCCATAGTTTGCTTTGTTCATTTTGGCTCAACCAAGTAATGTTTAAATATTTTGCTCTATCACAAAACTGAGAGTACTTCTATAGCAACATATAATTATTGCAACAAGAATAGCCTTCCAAAGAATGTGTGTTTATTCCATGAATATGCAGTTTTTCTGAGAAGAAAATAGGTTTCTTGGGCAAGTTACTATTAAAATTCCCACTACTATGCCAAATGATCCTATTTCTGGAAAGAAACATGAGATATTTCAATAATAACTGTCTCCACATATTGTGCTATGAAAACATTTCACATTATAATAATATCTTTTTTTTTTTAATGCTACCTGATGTCAACATGCTGCTTAGGTAACAAAAAGTCTACTTCTATTTAAAGTACTGCATTACATTTCTCTCCCTTGAAATAAAAAGAAGGCAAGGCCTAAAGCAAGGCTTAGAAACAATCATTTAAATATTCCAGCTCTAACCACACTGCTTATAAAAGGAGTTCTGAATAAAGAATTTCCCTCCTCCCAGGAGCTGCTTTTAACTTTCAGATGAAGCATGTCTAAATTGTAGCAAAGCAGATCTGATGTTTCCAATGAGCTCAGAGAGTTGAAAATAGTTGCAATGTTATCAGACAGTGGATGATGTGAATGGGATCCACATTCTGACATTGTCTGCATTCTGTTAACAGACTCATAAAAGACATAGAAATGACTTAATAAAGTAATTGTGCATTCTGATTCTGTTTTTATTATTATTATTATTATATTTTCCAAAGAACTGTTCCTTATAACCAAGCATCTATGTTTTATTGTTTGGTGATATTTTTGGCAGTCATTTTGTAGATCATTAATAGTAATCTGCCTTAAAACAGGAAACCTTCATAACATTTTCACCCAGGGCTTGATCCAGCTTTCTCAGGGGAAAAAAAAAAAGAACAAAAGAAAAAACCTTTTCCAGGTTTGTGTCCTTTTCTCAGTTGGCTCTAACTTGAGTGTAAGCAACAATATTAACTTAGACCATTGACTTACAGAGCTGAATCTTTGCATTAAGGGCAAACATTGCTAATGGAGACAATCAGAACAAGCTAGAGTCTTATACTTTCCCTAACATTGGAAAATGTTATGCTACTGATGAGTTATTCTCTCTTCAAATTAAGTTTCATAACATAAATGACCACAATGTGTGCTGTGATGTAAGAACCTTTTGTTCACATGCTGTATTATTATTACTGTATTATCATTGGCTCTAGTCTATGGCTTTTTTGTAATTATTATAATTTCCTCCTATTCTCTGTTTATTTTTACAGCTAGTTAAAAACAGGCTCATCCAGGACATACAGCATGGATTGAATGAACAAAGCCTTTTTCAAGTCAATAAACTAGTTGTTTAGCAGCTGGAGGTTGGTCAAGGAAATAGATCTTACAAGCTGAGTGCAAAATGAAGAGGCAGCATTAACATTTTTTTGGTAGATATATTTTTATTGAATTCTAGTATAAACACGAAATACAAAATATGGAACATAACTTTTGAATAAAACATATATATTTTCCTGGGTTTCCTTTCCTGGAGAAAACATTACAGTGTTTTCATTTGCATATGTGATTGCTTGCTGAAGCAGTTCTGGTTTCCGTTGTAAGAAATCAGGTGGTGATGTTTTTATTTTTCGGAACTATACTAAATGTAATAGGATTGAATGGTGAAAGAGAAAACTTAAAAAACATAATTTGGTAAAAATTTCATCTGACTCAAGCATTCAAATCAGTACCTACTGCGAGCACGTTTTTAAATAAACAGAATTCTGTAAAATATTCTCCCAAGATGAACTGCTTCAGAAGTATGACCCAATACAGAATAAAATACAGCTTTTCAGTAATACTTAAGTTGCTTGCAGTTGACATCAGAAGTCAGTCTCAGTTCCTGGAGGAAAATATATCTTGAGTAAAGAAATCATATTTAAATCAGTGGTATGGGCCTTTGGGGAGGCTAAGTAGCAATGTGTTTTTAGAGACCTAATTGACATTATTTTGTCAGGAAAGTTATCACAAATTATTTTAGAAAAAGACAGTGCCTTCTCAAGGACAGAATATGATATGGAAATAACCACATCATGGAATACATTTTACTAGTGCCTTTTTTTTTCAGCGTTGGTTTAAAAAAAAAAACCAATTTTGTTTACTTTTTTTTTCTTCTGCTATATGGAAAAAAACAAATAAGTGCCTGTGTTTTCTTCTAAGAAAATGTCTGTGTTTTCTAAATATGAAAATAATTTTAGCAAATGATTGAAAAAGACCCAGTAAAGATCATACATACCCACTGTACTTGGTAACAGAAGCTGCCCCCAATTTTTCCACCAGTGAGGTTTTTTTTTCTTGTGATAAATAGCTTCTCCTATTTCCTAGCTAATTCTGCAGAAAAGATGAGGAATACCAGTCTCTTTGAGATACAGACTTGCCTGAAATATGTCAGACCTCTTCTATCTACATCTATTGTACTACAGTTTTGTGCAAACATCATTCTTGCTGTAGCTGAAAGGACAGAAATGGAAGAAGCGTGGACAATATAGAGAACAACTCTCCCCTGTGCCAGGGCATGGAGCTTACCTCACTTGAAAGGTGGGTTTGTCAGATGAAATGATAAGAAAGATGACAAGTCTGAAAAGGGAACTAGAAAGCAACTGGGGAGTCATCATTCTCCATTTGTGAAGTGCATGCCACTATGCTCAGTATGTATCTCCATGTATGAGGCTTTTTCTGCTCAAGATGAAATACTTATTAAACTACTAATTCAGTGATTAACAGCAAGAAGTCCTGAACCACTGCTGTATTTGTTGGAGCCTCAGGTATGGTTGCATGCTAACTCTGAAAATGGAGATGATCACATTGAATCGCTTCCATGCATAGTTGGATCACAGATGTGACAGGCAGCATGCCTGACCACAAATTATTAAAGAAAAACATTAGCTAGTAGAACTCTTGTTTATGAAAAAGTGCCAATGAAAAAAGTCACAGGATCGTGGTCTCCTGCTACTACACAGATGCCAAGGAAAAGCATATCAATAAGAGATGAAGTATGCTGTGCTTTTTTGAAGAAAGAGGTTTCTGAGTGCATTAATTTATATTATTGTTATTTAAATACTAAATGACACGCAGACTTTCAGCAAGCTGAATGACTGCTGGAGTTTTCATTTGGAAATTTACAAAGCTATTCCATAAGATTAATTATTTAATGATTGGCTGTCTACAAACACAGTTTCACACCATTGGCACAACTAAACCAAGTTTCAAATAGGTAAACAACGTAAGTTTTTTCTCAATTTTGGCTCCAGGTTGCAGATGTGAACAGTTATGTGTTAGCCTCTTGGTTGCTGACCTATGCTGGGCTGTGCAGATTCATATCTCCATGGGGCATCCTTCAGGGATTGAGTATCTTGGAGAAGAGAGGTACAGCTCCAACAGATGGCTGAGGCACAGCAGCACACGTGCTGCTGAGGAGGACAGTAATGCACCTCCTCAGGAGTCCTCTGCTTCCAAGACTGAACCTTGACAGGGGTGGAATAGCCAGGAGGTTCCTAACATTCCCTACTCAATTCTGCTTGAGGCTGGGAATTTGTAGGGAGATAAGAAAAGGTCATTCCATCATTCTCCTGCCATACTTACTCCCTGTAAATTCTTCTTTTACAAAAACAGCCATTCCCTTATTTTTAAATGCCAAAAAATAGAGCTAAAACTTTGAGTAGTACATGTCCATATTTGTATGTTCCCTTATGCTGCTCTCAAAGATGCACAGAAATTTAAGATATGACCAAAGTAGCAACAACTTTTTTGTCATTTGGGTCCCAAGATACAAATTTGCTCTCCATTCTTTCTTCATACACAAATACCAAAATGTCCCAAGAGTAGTTGTAGAAAATAGACATCTTAGATTCAATAAGAGCCTATGCTTTGTTCCTAAACTGTCTTATACCATGATACACCTCAACTTATATTCCCAAGCATGGATAAAAGAACGACTGCAGACCAAACAGACACTTATCCATGCTCCATCATGAACCAAAGTCCTAAGCTTTATGTGTTCTTTAAGCAGAGCACAGCACAGCAACATAGGAAGCCAAAAACCTTTTTCATTTGAGCATATCAGAGTTCTCCAAGGTGTTCCATAAGAACACATTTATCCAGAAAGTGGGAGTTCCATTTTACAGCCTTTTTCTGCCTCTGTCTCTCATTTCTCACCCTTGCCATTAGCCTATGAAATGTATAGAGACACTTACTGTAAATGGGTGACTAATCTAACAATGCTTGGGGGGGGAGCTTAATTTTCTTTCTCCAACAACAATAAATTCTTAAAAATACCCCAGTTATTATTTATTTTTTGGGGAAAAAATCCAACCTCCCCTTCACTGCTATAAATACTTGCCCCAAAGAGTGCAAGTAAACCAGAGCACCTTGTGTTTGTGATGCTCATAGCCAGCCACACTTAAATTGCACAACACTTCGTTTCACTCTTCTGATTTAAGGCACAATTATTTATTTAATCAGTGTTTTTTTTTGTTTGGTTGGTTTTGTTTTTGTTTTCTGTTTGTTTGTTTCAGGTTTAAAACTCCTCAGTTATAATGAGGTCTTATCTGGTCAGGGTGCTGCTGTTATAGGATGATGTGAAAGATGCTTGTTGTGAATGCAGAGCAATGACATGAGGGAATATTTGTGTATGGGCATGCTCTGCTAATGCCAAAGGCCTACACATAGCAGATGGAGCCAAAGGGCCTCAAACAGAAAATTATGGTCTGAACTGCTGAACTGTACCTTAACATCAGAAAGCACTAATTGATCTGCAACAGAATAGCATCTGAAAGGAACAGTCAAGCAGTGAGATGATGAGGGAAAGACAATAGCATGAATCACATCCCAGCTATTAAACAGTGAAATTACATCCCCTTACCAGTGGAGAAAACCTTGTATACAGTCCTGAATGCTGAATGAGATACACTGCCGAACAAAGAGAAGTACCTGAACTCCTGTTTTTTTTCTTCAGCTTATCCTATTTGCTAGCTTTCTGAGCCTCCCTGCTGAGCCTGCTTCTGCAATGCTCTATGTTAGGCACTTAAGAACTACTGCGGCTTATACTAAATAGTGATAGAAAAGATTCAGAACAGAGGCAAAATTTTGTGTGCAAATCAGTATGCATAAAGGAGTACTATTTGGGTAAGTATACTGGCACAACTTTTACTTTTAACCATCTAGATCCCAGCTTTTTAGACTTTAGGTTTCACACCCAAAAATGTGTGTTTACATCTATCATTTATCTCAAATGCAAACAGCTGTAAATAAAAACTGGCAGTGAGAGCTTCCTCTTGTCTCCCTCACCACTATCTGTATTAAGTGATGGTGGAGTGTGATGGAGAAGCAGTCATGTTGCAAGAGGGGAGCAGGAAAGGATATTCACAACAAAAAAATCCAGTCTTCACATCTTTTTGCACCCCAGAATTTAAGAGAGAAATTGAAGAGAGAAAAAAGCAGTGAACCAGCTAATTCTGTCAACATACTGCCCTACTTGAGAGACTCAAATAGCACTTCTATTTCCATAGCAGAATAAATTCCTTTTATTGAGCCACAAGATTTCCCAACAAAGTATAGAGTACTTAGTGCCATCCACATCTTCCAGAACCTTCCCTTTACAGATGCTCTCAGTACATTTGTGCCTTGTAGTAGCTAGCCAAGGAAATGACCTGTCAGATTACTGAGTCCATTTCCTTGCAATGGTAAGACATAGTCCCATGAGAGGTAATGTATCAGATATTAAAGTGATTTCACACTTGATCTTTGCCAAGAGGTCAGACCTAATATTTATTGTACATGGCAGTTCTATGAGTTTGGCTGCTTGGCCATTTTGCAGTAAACAGACAAATCCTGCGCGAAGAACACACGCTTGCTGTCTTGTTTGTGGTACTGAATCCTGCAAACTGAC
The DNA here is from genome assembly GCA_036925125.1 of Oreortyx pictus. NCBI lineage: Eukaryota > Metazoa > Chordata > Aves > Galliformes > Odontophoridae > Oreortyx > Oreortyx pictus. Next base: position 59,411,669 of record JAUPFR010000003.1, read on the forward strand.
CCTAGTAATAACAGCTTTGATTTTCAGATTTGATCCTGCGAATCAAAATAAGGAATCATTCAGAGCATGGCCTGAAAAAAAACTCCCAAAAGCATCGACAGGGAGCCCCAGACTTAAAACATTGTGTGTACATTGGAAAAATCACCCCTAGCTTAGAGCAGTTCTGACATTACCCATATGCACAAGAACAGCCAAGGGGCATCCTCTAATAGAATCCTGACATCATGTATTCACTAAAAAGCCTATCTATAAAGAAATTAAAAACAAAACATAGTGAATTAAAAGCCACAATGTAGAAAAATAATTTAGAGAATGGAATAACGAAAACAATTTTCAGCCATGAAATGTTTTTGTCTTCTGATAACTTGCAAACGGTAAAGCCATGAATTTATGCATAAGATACAACACACAACAAAGAGATAATTCATATTCAAATCTCATGGTCCTCCATCACACATCCCTCTGTTTATATGTAGATAGTCTTATGAAAAAATGACACCAGGCACAACCAAAATTATGAGACAGCAAGTCAAGCCTGAAGATAATTACTTAGTTCACAGAGGCACAGTGAAATTCTTCAGCTCACTGTCTTGGTGGCCCACAGTAGCAAATATATTTTGTGAAAGTAGTAAATTAGAAGGACAGTCTTTCCTTCCCTGATCTTTTTTCCCCCTGTAACGCTTAATGAACTAATAACTACTTGACAAATGCATGGTCAGTATTCGAGATGAAAGGGGGATCAGGGGACTAGCTGAGAACACCAACAGCCAAAGTACATTCTCCTTTAGATAAGGATAAACTTTGAACAAGTCCATTGACTTCAGCTGAGATACTTTGATTAACAACTAATGTAAAGCTGGGGGTAAAAAATTCAGAAAAGGATCAAATTTTACTGTGGGAAGGCATTTGCTTTTAGATGAAATGTACACTGTATAAACCGCAAGGAGTACTCAGTGTCCTAGTTAAAGGTAATGTGATAAAATAAAGCAATGAAAAATTAATCTAATCTCATAAAATAAAAGCTTAGAAAAACTTATTTACAACATCTTCCCCTTGATAAAAGGGACTATTTATCATTTTGTCAAGATGCTTAGCTATTCAAGGTCTTTGTTAGACTAGCCTATTGAGATATATTTAGCAGTTTACACAAGAAATGCCTTAGAATTCTCTTCTTCCAGAGAAAAGTTTGACTATTTACGGTTTCATCAAGACTCAGATTTTCCTTTTTTCGGCTCAAAACAGTCAACAGAGCAATTAATTATGACATTTCTCTCAAGATGACTACAGGTTGGAAAGTGTGCAAAGTGTCTGTTTAATATAACGATACATTTAAACTTCCTAATTGCTAGAATCATGATATACAATAGTCTCTTCTTATGGAAATTGTGATTAAATAGTCATAGGGTGTCTAAGAATAAAGTACTTCTGGCACTTCTGTAAAATAAATTTAACATCAAGAAGATTTTGTTCTAATGAGTCCTAAAGCAGCAACACGTTGCTTTTAAAAATGCCAGTGCATAATTCTGCCTTGGGATTTTTTGATGTAAATATTTCTATTCTTTCTCCATGTATTTTTTCTTCTTATCCTCCAGTCTCCTCAGTCACATGTAAAATGCTCAATCATGTGTTCTCCTTCCTGCTAAAGATGTAGAAGTATTTGTAACAATCTTCTAACTGTTCTGGTCAAGTTAATCGTAAATTATTAGTTAAAGATAAATCATGTTGTGATATTGTGACTCCAAATGCGCATTCACAATTTTGCTTGATGTAAACCAAACACCACATATACACCAGTTGAGAGATTCATCTTTGTGAAGGGGTGTAAAAGTATGGCTGGTAGGATGGACTGCTTGCACCTAGATTCAAGGATTTGCTCATGAACCTGAGAGAACCAAATGTAGCAGATGAATACAAGCAAGTAAATTCTAAGATATTCTGCTGAGATGAGTTACAATGGCACAAAGTAAATCTTACAAGATACTCAGGTGTACCAGCTATTGACAACAGTAATAGGTAAACACAAAGACACAGACACTTAAATATCTAGACATAAAAAATTAATCAACATGAAATTAAAAGACAATTATATAAATTCAGCAATCTTTTAATGAACTTGCCTGAACATATGCTGAAATTACAGACTTCATTTGAAGAGGCTGGCTGCACTGAAAAAAAAATTCGAACATAATATTTTCTTTAAGATTTTGTGAATCTGATTTTAGAAATTTGTGGAAACTGGATTCAATGCTGGTGAGAAAATTACTGTAAAATAATAGTAAAAAAAACAATACCAAGAATAGTTATGTACAGTTTTGCATTTTCATCTACACAAGTAAATGATGGGACTGTTTCTGTAGTAGAAAATGTTTTGCAGAGTCTCAGTTCAGTTCTCAATGATAACTTCAGAAGATTGATGAAAGTTCAGAGTGATACTATATACTTAAAATCTTTGTCTGCATGTTGCATCTAATTCTGTCAGAGGTGTTAATTTACTAACACTCTGCCAATTACAAGTTTTTAAATGTTTTCATTTTATTTCATGGAAAATAGCTGTAATCTGCTGTATGACTAATATATTTTACAGTCGTAAATTTATAGAATAACAAGAGTAGCAAGCTTACCATTTAATACTAGTAAGTCATAACAAAGATGACCATTCCCAGACAGCTGAAGAAATTCAGTTCAATTCTCTAGTTTGTATCATACTATATCTTTAATAAAGGTGAGTAGGTAATTCAAAACTAATATTTGATTTATTCCATCTGTATTTTTTTTCTATTCATAAATTGTCTTAGAACATACTTTCTTCATTTATTGAAGTATTTGAATTACAGATTTGTTCTTCAAAAATCTACTGATAATTTATTAGATAGCTGCCACTTTGCTGCAATTTATTTTGAATATTTAATTTAAAAATGACATTATTTATATTAGCTGCATGGTTCATCTTTGCTCTTAAACTGAATAAGCTTACTATCAAACCTCAGGTGTCTGATGCAAATTATTTTTATTATAATTCAGCAAGCTTTCTTCAAAGATCATTACCCGCTATAATATTTTACAGAACATGAACATATGCACACATATCTCAATATATAAAAACAATTTATCTAAAATTTGCATATGATTCCAGAATTTCCAAGTCTTTTGTTAATACTTGCTTAGGTAGGGACATAGTCCCTTCAGTGTCAAAATTAACTCCACAGATCTTTCTGATGTGCACTACCAATACACCCAGACACACAGATAAAAATGTGTGTATTTCGGCAGCATAGCTACTGCAATGAACTGTAAGTACTGGATAAAAGGCTGTGCAAGTAGACAACACAGTCTGAAGTCAGTACCCACATGACATTAATGCATTACATTGTCTAACTGAGAAGGAAAGCAGAAAAAAAGGATGTAAGCATCATTTCTTCTTTCCTCTTTCATTCTTTCTCTCAATTAATGCAGTAAAGTTTAATAGGTTTTCTGTTTTGTTTTGTTTTGTTTTGTTTTGTTTTGTTTTGTTTTGTTTTGTTTTGTTTTCCCTAGAAACACTCTTCCTTTTTTGAAGGAAATACATTCAGACTGCATTTTCTTATCCAGTGAGAGGATCTCCTCTGCACTCCTACTCTCTCTGGAATCCCAATGATGTCAAAGGCAGATCTGCATGCAGAGCAAGTACAGAGGAAGCACTTGGGATCCATCCCGTGGTTAATTAGAAGAAATCCTACTTTCTTACAGGATAACAGACTCAAAAGACTTATGGATTTCAGTGATTTAACTGTTCACAGCCACTGCAGTGGAGGACAATTCATTAACAAAGATTAATGTAGAAAAATATCAAAGCTAACTTCAGCAACTCTATTTCTTCAATGCTTACAGTACAGGCTAGCCTTAGAATAATCACTGTGAAAAGCTAACAAATAACTCCCATTCCACACCCTGTGGGCTTTCTATAAAATACCAGCAGCATTGGAAGTGTCCAAAGAAAGCAATTTGTAAACATTCTTTGAGAGTCTGTTATAAAAAAACACCCAATCCCCCAAGATGCATATTATTTCATTTACTTTTGATGTTGCTTTTGTTTTCTTAGCGCTTTCTGTATGACCAAGACTTTCAAAATTGAAGTTAAACATCTTTTCAAGTTATGTTATTAAGGAGTTTGTGAAATAATATGGCAAAGATAATGGCTGCTTATCATGGCTCTGTAATGATGAATCATCACAGATTTTTAAGCTCTATGTCATTTTCTTTAAATGTTTTCCACTTAAAAGCATGATTCCATTATTTTCAATTTCATTTGAATTAGAATTAACATGCAACATAAATTAATGTAGCTAAACATTTGAAACGTGAGCACTGCTCACTTAAAGAGTGCTAACTTGAAGGGTTTCTGAAATACCAGAGTGAGGTATTATGTGCATTGTATTCTAGCAGTTTCTACGTCAAGTGTGATGACTAAAGCATGTCAGCTATCACACAGTCCTCTAGTCTGATATCCATCAGAGTAACTATACATGAATCTCAGTGGCTTGGATTCTTGTTTAATTATGGGTTTAAATCTTTTGTCTCTTTAACACATTGCATCCGTGTGTTTTACAAGGGTTGCTCTGAAAGTAATGCTTCCTATTTTATTATTTTGGTCCACAAAATTAGAGGTGGATGTTGGTGATATGGCAGTAGAGGTTGAACCTTCCCACCAATTCCATTACATGTTGTTGCTGCGTGACAGATGGCAGCAGAGGGTCAGCCTGACACAATGATGTCTGACATGAATGTGTGCATGAAGCAGAAGTGTGTCACTGAATTCCTCCATGTGTTTCCCACTGGCATTCGTTGATGCTTGCTGATCGCTGATGGAGGCCAAACAGTGGATAGTGGATGTGAGCACAGTGAGGTAGTGGGTGTTGCGTTTCAGCAGTGGCAATTATAAGAGTGGGTCACCTCTGCTGTGTCAAGCACAGTAATGCTGGTGAAAATGCTGCTCCTGGTAGTAATAAAGTTGAAAAACTGTTTTGTAGCTGAGAATTTGCTCTATCAAATAGCGCTGTTATACTTTTTTGTATTTGTTGTAGGTTCCATGGAAATAAATAGAAGATACTACTTTTGAAGCTACCTACATAATTATACAGTGATAATCTTCCCTTTTCAGTGATGAGCTACTCTTCACTCACTTGTTTCTATACTTTTCTGTAGTCTAGAGTCAAAGAAACAGATAATTTATGTATCCGCTCTTTAGCTGTTCTGGACTATGGGACAGTCAGTCACCCAGGATTTTGGGTAAGTACATAGAAAGACATGGATGAGTTTGAATTAAACATGCCTCTACTTTGGTTTAAAAAAAAAATAAATAAATAAATAAATAAATAAATAAATAAACGAATAAATAAATAAAATGGGGAAATCAATAGTCTGCCTACATTTCTCTGCGTTATCTTCTTTTCTTTTCTGTACTTCAGTATTTGGGTCATCGTTTTCCAAGGAGCCCTACTGTGCATAGCTTCTCTTTCAGAGCACAGAACCCCATTGGTCTATACCTCCAGTGTTTGAAATAGCAAGCAAGAAATCTGTTTTTTACTAGCCTATGCTGCACATGTGTTAAACTTCAAAACATTCCTAACAAAAAACTTCAGCCTTTTACTCAAAATGTAGTTAGTGACAGTGACAATGACAGTGATATTGACAGTTTTTATAGTTAGTTACACAGTCAAAGCAGAAAAAGAAAAAGCGTTTTACACATCTATTCTTGTCAATCTATTTGTTCTATGGAAATAGAAGTACCACGGAGCAGAGAGGTATCAAAGATGCACTCTCACAGTGGTACTTGCAGAGTAGAATACCTTTCTTAAATAAGCATGCCATTAGATGATATGGGACAGAAGTAAATTAAAATAAAATAGTTGAACTCAACTGGTCTATTTCAGTTTCCTGCAAGTACTGATGATAATGCTACCATTAACAATTACAAAACTCTAAGTCATATCAGGGCTGCATTGTATTAAATCATACATATATATATATATATATATGTACATATATATATAAATATATACATATTTAAACAATTGTTGATTCTTCCCTCAAATTTACTATGAAATGAAGAAGCAAGAGAAAAAAAAAACTAGAATTTGCACAAGATCATACATTAGATGCACTACTGAGAATCTGAAATCACAGTCCACTACCTGGTCCTACACACAGTAAGAAATACTGACTTTCAAATTCTCCATCATTTTTTAAATTTTAAAGTTTTGCACAATCCTCAGCAGATATGATTTTTCACAATCCACCTCACTTTTATGATTTTAAGGTTTGATTAATGTTAATGTGACATTCATAGGTGTTGCATGAATGCAGAAAACAGTGCATATATGGAGATCTTCTATGTATTTCACAGACAAAAATTTCTCTTCTTTTTACTGAAAAAAAAGTAGTTTTCCTTTTGTTACAATTTTTTTGTATTTTTTAGCTAGCACTTTAAATGTCCAGAGCATTTCAAAATCCTCTGAAAAATAAAATCCTATCCCTGTGGACTTTATAACATCATATATGAACTCCAGTACATAAGATATGCAGATACCATCACTGTCAGCATCAGCATAAGAAAACTTTGACATAAACATTTGAAGGGAAAAGGAATGTCAGAAGTCTGGGGAATTGGGAAGAAGACAATGGGCATATGAATCTGAGAAGGTAGAAAAACAGCATCTAAAGGATAACTTTCCAGTGTGTGTGTAAAATAAATCATGGGAAAAAGTAGGCAAAATTGTTTAGTAGTAAAATCTGACTTTCAGAGTAACAGCTTAGATACAAGTGTACAGAAGAACAAGACAATTGCTGTAGTAATAGTAGCTGAAGATGGTGATCTTAGATACAGCATTTTGGGTACACAGAAAACTGAAGAAGTTAATTAGTGGAAACTAGAAAGAGAGTTACAAGTACTGGCTTAGAGTAAATCAAGGTAAACACTATAGTGCCAAAAACATTAATGGCAAACAACACAGCAGAGTTTGAATTATAATTTCTTAGTGCAAAAACAGAAACTCCTAAATACAAGGAAATATTTTAAAAGCTGCTGAGAACCCAGTGGCTTTGTTTCAATGACAGCTGCTACATATTAATCACTTTGGAGAATCAGGACGCTTTCAGATTGCATCAATGACACTCAGACCTTAAACACTGACTTTTCTTCTAGAAAATTCATCCAGAAATTTGGACACAAATTTCAACTCCAAGTCTAAGTAAGGGAAGATAAAGAGAACATAAAAAGTTGCAGGCAGAAAGTAGATCAGTCATGAAGCACTATTCAGTACAGCTTTTACATGTTGGTCCTGTTTGTTTTTTTGTTGTCGTTGTTTTTACTGTGTGGTTTTGTTACTAGTCTCTCACCATATTTACTCTGGGGATGAACAACTGTCACTATTTGCATGAGTTACAGCTCACTTAATTTTTCTTCAGTTTACTTGGCACAAAAGAAATATATTTTTAATGCTCACATAATACATTTTTGCAAAGTTTGGATCTTGGATCTAGTAGCTTAGAAAATATTTGGTCACTTTATCTAATTAGCAGCACAATCACAGCCCCATACAGCAACAAAGTTCAGTTTGTATCATACTGGTCTGTTGTAACTGTCTCTATGATTGTCATGGTTTTAGGATTTTTGTTGTATTGTTGATATTCCACATCATAACATCATGTGGTGTATTGGGAGTTAAGAGAGTTAATGCTACAGCTCTGTGGATCATCGATAGTTATGGATATGCCTGTCTCAGAAGAGAGGGAGAACTACATTCCCCAGAGGACTCTGCGATACTTTGCATTTTTATGTATTTTCTGCTCAGAGGGAAAAGATAAAAAACTGTCTGCGGTCACGGGACACTCGTTCCTTTGGGATTGACTCAGCAGTGGGTGCTCGCTGCCGTATCGTCTTCAGCGTTAGCGTAAGGCCTTCGGTTTAACAGACACTCTCTTGTTCATTTGATTTGATTCATTAGTCTCAATTCCAATTGTATTGTATTATATTGTGTTATTTTACTTTCTGATATCTTATTTAGTAAATTAGCTTTCCTCCTCAGATCGTTGCCACTGTTTTCTTTCAGGGCCTATCTGCCTTTTCCCTTTTCCCTTTCCCCATTCCCCTTGTCCGGGGTGTGGGCCCATGGGTCTCTTTCCTCAGTTGTCACGGAACCGAGCCGAACCAGCCCACAAACCATTGACAATGATGAACTTAGAAAAGAAGGGAACATAAATGTAATTGATACTGTTTGCAGCATTCCATCTTTTCCTGGTGTATTGGTAGTTCTGCTCGACCCTTCACTCTGGCAGGAATTCATGTGTATTTTTCATAACTCCCAGCTTTGTAAGCTGTCACAGAGTATTCCAATGTTTAATGACAGCTTTCAAAATGTGAGACTTGCAGATCTCAGATAGAATGCGTACCTTGGCCATTGAAATATTTCCACACTTCCACTGTACCTATTTGAATATTTCAGTATTTTAAGTTATTCATATCCACTCAAGGCTAAAAAGACCCTGAAATCTTGGAATGAATGCTACTCACAAATCCTTTGGAATCACAAAAGGGATCAAGCCAGGAATGGAAAGGCTGAGTGAATTTTTTTTCCTGAATACCAGTCTGAGGAGCCAATGCTGCCAAAACCAAAAGTTTCCCACTTTTCAAAATCCTTCACACAAAAACATTCCTGCATGCTGTAAAATTAAAAAAAAGTCAATAAAGGATTTCCTTGAGTGAACAAGATTATAAGAAAAGTTATAGTTATTTACTGGCTTCCAAAATTTAGGTCAAGCCCCTTAGAGATGATGAGCTCTGAAAGACGAATTTCACCTGCAGATAAAGTTCTGTCACATCAAAATTCAATGATTCAGTGAAAAACAAGGAGTAAGTGTAAAATTTAGGACTGAAGGTGGACTGAAGTTCTCTACGTATTTTGACTATTTTTAAGAAAATGAAAGAGTGGTTCTGTAAACCCTGCAGTAGCTGCGGAAATTAAGACAGCTTCCATAAAAGCTGAATAGAAAGAACAACATTTCAGTAACAGATTTGTATTTTGAGATATTTCTCAACGCCACCTTATTTCTGTCCTCTAGGCAAAAGGGAGCACCAGAAGTCCCTATCTGAGTTCAGGCCAGGAATCAACATGAAGTAAAGTGGTTTGGACTGCAGCTGCCTTTCTGCTGCAGAGACATGATGGCCTGTATTAGAGATGAACCCTGCACACCTCTGAGAGGTGAGGGAGGATTACTATGCACTTTAAGTGCAGCAAGAGACCTGACTATGTAAACTCAAATCACATTTTAGACATACAGGAAATCTGAAGAATTATTCTGTTTCTGCAGATAAATTCATGAAGATGGAAGAGGCGCTAATCTTATCAAGGATTCATAATAGAACTCAAATGTGAACTAATTAAGAAATCTGCTGTAGAATAGCAAGTTAAATATTTTTTTTATTTATAAGGTACCTGCAATTGTCTTTAATTCAGAACCATCTTTTTTGAGAATTGACTACTGACCAAAAACTCTACTGAACACAAATCTCAGTTGTCAAAAGTAAAAGAACTTTGGGTCCAGAAAACTCTGCATCACTAGACTGCATTTGTTATGATTCAAATGCATTGCACATAACCTAAAACAAATTGAGAAATGAAGCCTTAGTCACTTGCAATGTGCCTTCAGCATTAGAATTAATATCATAATTGCAGTTGCCACAGAGATTATATATCTTTTAAACTAAAATATCTAGGCACACAATTTGGGGTTAAGAACATAAGTAACCACCATAAATACCTGGCTTTATTGCTTATCATCCTTAAGTGACATTGCAGTAAAATGACTAAATCAGTAATATTAGGGTTGTTTAAATGCTGTTTTACTAGCAAATAACATAAATGGTATTCCACAAAAGAAATATGTAAGTATTTGATATTTAAATGTTTCTTAATATGTTTATTGAATACTTCAGTGTGCAATACAATACAGAGTAAGCAGAATTTCAGAAATATTAACAACTATAGCTCTTAGATACCTTTATATCAAAAGGAAGGAAGAAGATCAGATAGATAAAAAACAATAATAATAATTTTAAAAAAAGATTATTTAATGTATTGTCTGTATACTAGTATCTCAATCATAGGTTAGAATATTGTCTACCTTAATCTAATGTGGAAGGATTCAAATTACTCTTTTTTTTTTTTTTTTTAATAAAGACATCATTTTTCTGTAACAATATCACAGCCAGAGACTCACTTATATGAAGGTCTGGAGAGAGACAGACAGAAAGAATGCTGCAGATGTCAGTGTCAGTGTACACACAGACTGTACAAATCGCAAAAAAGGAACCAGATACAGAGTAACTAAATTCTTGAGTAAATCAATGGGAGCTGTTCTGAGATTGTCTGATCTCTTTTTATAATTCTAACATACTCTGTTTGACAGATAATTGGAAATAATGTCTTAAACATATTCCTGAGGAACAAAAAGAAAAGAAAAGCATCTCTGGGAAGAAAAAAAAAATTGATATAGTACTGGAGTACTGGAAAACAGAGAGAGACGATCTCACAGAAATTTGTAGCCATTACAAAAGAAATTGATATTTTGTCTGGAGTAAGCAAATAGGAAAGAAAGTCAGAACACTGTTTAGGGAAAGAATATAAAGACATTCCATGTTTGACAAAATCAAATATACATGACATTAATTTGGTTCCAGCACTACAACACAGTCATGGACAGAGAAGGAGATTTATTTATTAGTATCTGTAGCCTTCATGTGAAGACTAACATCTGATTACCATTGCTTAAGAAAATAACAGGACTACTTAGAAATCTATTGCATTTAAGTTATAAAAAGGAGAAGGACCGCTAGATCCTAAATATATTTGGAAATAGCCTAGGAGAAAAAAAGTATGAGAAATTACTATTAAGGACAAGAAGCTATCAGGAAATTCTCAATCCCAGGTGCAGCAGAGTGCTATGACAAATATTGCCTTTTCTCCCTGGCTCAGAGCAGTACGGAAGCAGGGAGCATCACTCCACCCATGCAGCCTCTGTATTCTGCAGCCTCTTGTGAAAGTACATGAGCTTACAGAGCTGGGAACAACTCCAGACTCTGTTCATTATCACTTTTCTTCTCTCTCTCTCAAAAATGTCTAGAGAAATTGCTTAAGAGAAAACTCTAGCACGTACTACTGTCATGCTGGTGACTTACTTCCACGTGGGCATCTGCAAAATCCTGAATACAGCTGCTCTCACAGGCTCCAATAAGCCCCTGCGGAGTAAAGCTTCAAGGAAATAGCCCAATAGCATCTCCTTACTTTCACATTCACGCGCAAGTTTCACCAGGCTCCACTCATCTTAATGAATTAGTGGATATTGCACATAAAATAATTAAAGAGATCAGTGTTGTCATCTCCACTTTACAGATGGGAAAATTGAGATATGCAAATGCAGTGAAACTCCACAGGGTCCCATAAGAGACAAGACCATAGATTGAAGAAAAGAACCCTGCTTGGCACTTTTACTACCCAAAACTGTAGTTCAGACATGAAGAGACAAGATACAATACTTAAACTTTGGAATGATCATTAGTTTTTAATCTTTCACTAATTAAAATTAGGTGTTATGTGAAAAAATAAATAAATAAAACTCCTAAGCCTGTGAACTTCAATTTCATATATATTTATTCACTGTTTTTTGTAGGAATTAATAATAAATAAATGATTTTTTTCCCTTTTATATGTTTTTCAGTGCAGCTTCATTTTGTTTTCTTCTGAAATAATATTTGTGAAAGACAAAAGCTTCTATTTAATTAGTTAATAGAAATGGAGCATGATGAAAATCACTATAGTTAAATGGAAGCACATGGAAAACTGGTTTCTTTAACTACTGATCTCCTGACTGTATATTTCCTGTGCACTGATCACAACAGTACGTGTTCCTAAATTATGTCAAAGATACCCCTCCTCCTCATTTAAAGTTACACTTAAGTTGTGCTAAATAGTGCACAATGCATGACAACTGTTAATTGTATACAGCTGACTTTCCTCAGAGAAAAACAACCTTTGTGTCCTTTTTCTTAAATCAGTTGTATCTCAGCTAACATTGTAACAGAAATAGATCTACATTTGAGTTCCAGTTACCAAGCAGAAAAAGCCAGTGGGAACAAATCTCCTTTTCATAATGAAAGATAAACATGTAAACTGGTGGACTTTCTGAGGCCAACAAACTTAAAAATACCTGTTTAGCAGTAAGTACAGTAGTTGCTGCCTTTCAAGACTTGGGAAGATCAAGGTGAGATCCATGAGCAATGAGCACTGAATCAGTGACAAATCAAAATGATTAGCAAATTCTGCTTGAAAGCAGAGCTCTAAAACAGTATTAAAAGGGAAGACTGCCTGCATGATGTTCAGAGATGATGAAAATTAATCTTCAGTCAACTGGAAAGCCAAACCACCTATTTAACTCAACAGAATTAGCCACTGCAGCCAGTCTGTAGAAGGAAGTAGAATATAAATAAGAAAATTTTAAGAGAGACAGGAGATATAATTCAGGTAAGCTCGTGTTTTATTATTGACTATCTGCTTCTAATCTCAGAGGAGTACTGTCCTTCATGCCATACCCGTTTTCTCCTTTGGTCTCCATCAATTCATTTTTATGGCTGTGTTTGTTTTTTCATTTTCTAAATTTTAATTACATTTCCTTTGAATTTGTGATAAGACCTTCTCTAGAGAATATGCTGCAAATTGTTGGTTGGGTGGAAAATTACTGTTGAAGAAGTAGGCCTTCTTTTGCTATTAAGAAGTGCATAGGCAGTTACTCTCATAAACAACTTTTTTCTGTATTTCTTGCACTTGGCTGTTGTTCAGTCATGTCTTTCTTCACTAATGTTCAATCTTTTCCTAAACCAGGCCACATTCCCTAACTAAATGGGTGTAAAAGGCTTTACATAAAGTGGATTTTATTCAGCATATCTTTGTTTCTTGTTTCTGACGTCCCTAAAGACCTGATAACTACAAAGCAACCCTGAATAACAGGAATGAAGGAACAGATGTTATTTGTTCATTTTCACATAATAAAGACTTCTAAGTATCCCTGATGCCCAATTATCTAAACACTTATTCTTAACTTTCCATCCAACTCATGATGAATTTAGTCTATTTTAGCTGAATTCAAAAAGAGAGCAGTTAGTGTGGAAGTGATGTCAATCAAAACAGACACATAAATGAACTGAGTAACACTATCTCACAAAGCATACATAACATAATCAAATAGGTAATTTAAATAAGACCAGTGTATCCTGTAATAATTGCATAAATGCCATGTGTAAAGAGGATAATTATTACCTTGTTATTTTTGAATTATTTTGGATACCAGAGCATTGTCATACATAGTATATTACTACAATAAAAGTCACACAATCTTTTTAAACTAGAGTCTTGGAAAAAAATGAAAAAAAAAAAAACTTATTCTGAGATGAGTCAATTCTATCTGTGGATTTTTTTATTTTCTGTGATGGTTAGCTATTACAATTCTATCAATAGCTTTTGCCATGCTCATAAGTGATCCCTGCCATTTTCATTAGTTGTTTGTTTGTTTGTTTTAATCAGGACTATTAGGAGACAAACTGTGTTGGAGGAGTTGGTATCATTCAAATATTAAAATTCATCCTCTGTCTCAGCTTCTTAATATGCTGCTGTCACTAAGTTACAGTTCTAAGAAGAACTTATACACACAAAATCCTAATGCTGTAGGGATTTTCCTTTGTAATATACATGAACCCAATACAAAGCAATATGGATTATTTTCTATACATTTGTATCTGCCAGGCATGTGAAGTCCAAATAAGGACAGAGAGAAAAGGGATAAAATCAAATATGAATAAATGTTCTTTCATGAATGAAAAACAAAGAGGTTTTCAAACACTAAGCATGTACATTCAAATCACCTTGAAACAGGTCTAATATATGCAACAAACACTGCTGAGGACAGGAGAAACACTAAAAAAGGTAAGAGTTTTATTTGAAGTAACTTTGAAGAATCTAGTCAAGAGTACCTTACTGTTCACTTTTTCTTGCATAAAAAGAAACCATTTCCAGGCAATTTGAGTCTTCCTTTGCACAAGTATGCCATTTTGTATATTAACAGACTATAGCAGTTTTATATTTTGAGATTTAGATTTTTTAGGATGCTTGCCTCCAAAATATGTCATAAACAATACTTCAGTTATGCAGGTCAGTAGTGCAACTGAATTTAATTTTCTTTGTTAGTAACATCTTTCACCTTTCACTTCTGAGTGGGCAGCACTACAAAAAACCAAAGCATTAAATCCTGATTTTAAAGTACAAGTACAGAAAATATGTATTAGGGCACCTTTGATAACAATGCTAAGTAAAGTAACAAACTGTTCAGTATGTTTTACTGAAAAATATTTATTGCAAACCTCTACAGAAAGTGAGCCAGTTCACCAGACTGGACTGCTAAAAGCAAGCTCCAGATTGCTTTAACCTAGCCCAGGGCAAGAATTCCAAATCCACATGGGAAAAAGCAATAATGAAAAGCAAGGGCTATCTTAGGAGTAAGAGGTATGTTATATGAGAAGCTAACAAGCCTATTCAGTTGAGAATTTTGTATCAAAATCCTTTTGGCCACATGCAAAGCACAATTCTCTACCCTATCATCAATTTTAATTCATCCTTACTACCTACAAAGGGTCTAGACACATTAATGGAAGCACCTCTATACAGATCCTACATAAAAAATTGGCATAATTTTCCATCATAAAAAGATGAGGTTTTTATCTAATTGAAAAAAATGCTTACTATTCAGACAGGCAATAAAGGAAGAGGGGAAAGTGTGCAATAGTGAATGCTGCTATCTTAACATATAGGTTATGATGTATATGCAATTGAACCTTCAGAGCATTCATTCCTTGACAGTCAGCAGATAAGTACTTTCTCAACTTGTTGTCTGTCAGTTATGTAATGTGTTTCGTTACTCATGCTTTGATTAATCTGGAGGCTTCTGTTTCTTATCCAGGTGCTTTTTTTTTTTTTTTTTTTTTTTTTTACAAACATGCAACCAACTAGGTAATGACACTGATGGTAGAGGGTGAGAATAGATGAAAAACAGCTGAATGCTGTCAGGAAATTCTGCATCCAAGCCAATAAAATCTCAGTTTTATGGTTTTGCACTGATACTGATCAATTATATTGAACAGGATTGTATCTAAGGTAAAACTTTTTTCATAAGATGTGGGATTTAGAGGTACTTTCAGTATGAGAAGATCCTGCCCATCATAGCCTTCCAACAGCTGTAATGAAGGCAAACAAAGCCAATTTAAAGTGATTTTTATAACTCTCACCATGTCAAGAAGATTGGCTTGTATCTGAATTTATTGGATTTTACACAAAGAAACTGAGGAATTTATTTAAATTCTTTGTTGATTATTGAAACATTTATCAGCTACTGCAATCACCAAATCAAGACGAGCCTAGAATGCTTTGGTCAGATAATGCTATTATTTTCTCAAGAACTTTGCCCAGGAAAGGAGAAACAGAATCGTAATGTTATAACTAGAGTTCAGTAATTTATATTAAAGCATTTGTTAGGTTATTGCACCTTCCACAGTACTTGGGCATTAATGTCACTGAGATCATCCTTCACAATAATGGAGGACCCCCAATGCTGCTTGTTACTTTCCTTATTAAAACACGTAATGCAAGAGGACAAATGTCAAGAAAATCCCAAAGCAGATAAAGTGTGATCTGTCTCAAGTAAGACTTTTATACTTCCACCTTAGTGAAGATGAGCATAAATCAGTGGAGTAAGTTTCTGAATTTCAGTTATTTTAGAATTGGTTTCTCACTTCATATGTAAATTCTACCTTTTAAAAAGTTCCATACTCTGAAAATTATGAATAACATTTCACCTGAAACATGATGAATTGAAGTAGAAAAACAAGTTATAACAATAATAAGCACTGATGTGATCTGATAGTTTTATTTTCACTAAACAGCACGTTGCAAGATATGATTCTTAATGCAAGCTCTGCCTCTTACTTTTTCAGGAACAACCAAACACTGTTATAGAACATCTGTAATGGATGATAATTTTTTTCATTTTTCCTTTCTCTTTTCTTTGTAAAAGAAACAGATAGCAGCAGGCCGATAGAATGAAAGAAAAAAAAAGAAGAAAAAAGAAAAAATACTCCTTTAATCCTTCTCTGATTGGCAGACTGGAATGCTCTAAATTATTTAACAAAAGACATAACTTCTAACAGCATAGAAGTGACACATGGAGAGGAAACCTTCAAACAGGTGAGAAAGCACACAATGAAAAGTGAAAACCACATTCAGCCGTATCCCCTTCGTCCCAAGCAGCACTTCATTTCCTCAATATTGAGTTCTTTCTGTCACAAAGCTTCTGTACATTGTGGCGATGGTTACAAATGATAAAGCACGTTTTTCTCTTCCATAATTTTAAGTGTTAAGAGTGAAAGTATTTGAAGAAGGCTGACTAATATCAAATGTGAAAGCAACTAATACTCAACCATTCTTTGAGACTAAAATTCAGGCAACCAAATACAACTGAGGCATGACAGGCAATATATTTCTAGCAAGAAATGAACAAATTTCTGTCTAAGAAAGAAACAACAACAACAACAAATCTGTTGTAGATCTTTGAAAAATTTCTGTCACCTCTCTTTTCAACGGGTAATTGGATTTTTTTTTACTGAAGTATCCCTCCAACCAAATATGAACATCTGCTTTTTTTAATATTTTTCAACTTTCCATTGAAGAATTATTAAATAAAGCATTTCAGAAACAGTCTTTTCCATTACACAAGACTACAATATTCTTAGGAAAAAGTACTGATAAAAATATCTTTCCTTCTCCCTGTTGCCAAAGTTTTCATTAGCAAAAACAGAGAACAGACATAAAATTTGAGCAACTGCACCAATAAAGCCAGTAATCACCTATTCCCCCTGCAGAACTGAAGGTCAGCAGGATGATTTGAGAAGTTCCATGGTTGAGGGGTTCACAATCTTAGAACTACCTAATCCTATAAAATTAATCTTGAGCATTTGAACTCTCAGCAATTGAGAGCTCACAAATATCCAGCCATACTATCAGAACATTTTAAGTAGACAACTATGTTGAAATTTTCATTTTTCACAAAATTTTGCTTTGTTTTTATATAAGAAAGTCCTAAACAATAATCGTAGGAGTTCCCTACTCATCTTTTTGGGAGTTTCTTCTCAGTTGCTTAGAAACCTGAGGGAAATCTAACTACATCCCTTTCAATGCCACATGCTCCACTTTGTAATCCCACTAGATAAAGTGTAATTAGAGTTGCCTCTGATACTATGTGAGATAGGCTCATACTTCACACATCCTTAAAAACTATATTTGTACCCTCAAGATGAATGGACAGCCAAGGAGAAAAAAAGCATATATGCAGAGCTGTGATATTCTGTCCTCAGTTACCTACTTCTAGTCTTTATATGCGTGGGACACAAATCAGCTAGTTTGGCTAATAATCTGCAGTTATAGCAGCCCATATGGCAAGGAGCCAGTGTTCTATATGACTGAATGGCTGAATGACGGACAGAGAGCTCTGGAAGCCCAGGGGAATAAAAAGAAACCTCAGTAGCAAACATCCAGATCAAATTTAAGCATGCTGTAATCCACAGGTTAACTCAATTTATTGTTGGATTTCCAGGAGTTATAATAAGTCATTACCACAACACTTGAAATCAAATTTGGATTCTTTTTGCCTTCACAACCTTTCCCAAGACCTATCCCTTTTGTTGAGAATATACTTGAGGTATGTGCAACAATGATACATTTTTCCATACTTTCTGTTTGATTACATGCTTACATATAACTTTAACGACCACCTGCACTGCTGAACTCAAAGAGACTTTTGATCTGATGACTAACCAGCACTGTAGACTGTGTTGTGCTTGCTCCAAGACAGGCTGACTGGACTAGACAGTCACTTCTGAGACTACTCTATGAGCCATCCTATATGAATGCAAACTGCAGGATCTCATTTGAAGTAGCAAGAGCTAAGTCTGAAAGACACGACATACACATAGCTGCCTTTGAAGCAAAGGAAAACCCTGATGAAATATGATGTGGATCAAATGAACATTTAGCTAAATTTTACAACCAACATACATGCAGCTAATCTGAAATTCATACCACATATTGTTTTTCTCCATTTTTCCCTTTGTCATCTTTTAAAATGTAGGAATATCTCATCCAAATTATACTTTATATATTATATATAATTAATAGCTCGAGTACAGTTTGGGAATATTGTTTGACTAATTCAAGTTAATAGGTGACCTTGGTCATTACAGATATTTAATAACCATTAAGTACTGCTATTAACTTTAAGTTTGATTGTATATTTTAAAAAAATATATTAACCAATTATCTGGGCATGTTAAAGTGGAGACACAGTTCTACTGCACATACACACTGGGAGGTGATTACTTTTTTTTAATTTAACAATGTTTTTCCAAAGGAATACAGCATCTCTTTTTCCAGTTTAGACTTAACTAAAAAGTACCACCAACAGAGACAGTGGTCAAAGAACTTTATGAATTTTCAAGAATGGAAATATTTATGAAAGCATACTGTACGGTTAATGATAGTATGCATGGATAAAGAATCCTGTAATATATAACAACAATAAAGTTGGGTTAGTGTATCTAAGGTTGTTTGGACAAGATTCAGTTCCATTTTCAAGAGACTTCAATTTCCTTTCACATAAACACTGTGAAATACTTTATGTGACATGTTTATGACTGGCTGTTTTTATGAATGTTATAATTGCAGGCTTTTATGAAGGCTGGGAACAGTGTTGCCCCTTCAACAAGCTAAAAAGCAAACAGATGAACAAGGGAATTATTAGTTACAGTAGAAGAGACAAAAAGCCCAGACCTCAATTACACTGCACAAGATCATAGCATTATGTAACATATCCTATAAAACTTTAACTTTTTTGTACTTCCTAATAACTTAAACAAAAGGTATACTTAAAATCAAGACAGGGCAGTAGATATGAAATTTAGAATTTGTCTCAGTAGGTTTGTTTTATCAGCACATTCCATGGAAACACTTCAGAAACCAACCATTAGATTTACAGTTCACATGTTGTTAATTTCTGTTTAAATTTTTGCTTAGGAAGAGCTCATAATATGTTTCAGATAACTACTGCTTTTCTTCCCCTGTGATGTGCCTGTTTTACTCTGACACTTAGATAATTTAAGATACTTAAGCACTACAGGATATAATCTCATCCTGAACATGCACTTTTATTGACTAGTTATTACCAAAGGAAAAAAAATTCTAACACTACACAGACATTTTAAGGTAGAAGAAAAACCTGCATCACCAGTACAAGCAACACAAGAAAGCTAGATTATCTATTTTCTTATCTTATATACAAGTAAATACCTGACTGCTTGAAACTCATAAATTGAATTAAATCATATTTATTACTTTAACAGATACACAACAGACAATGACTTAGACAACAAAGAAATATGATGAAATCAAACTGTAAGGCTCTTCAAGCTTTTATAGACTTCTATAGCTCTACATCCCTTGGGAATAACACAAGTTACATGCTTGTCCCTTTCAGGCAAGTTCTCATTCACAAAACCAGAGAAAAAGTTTTTTGGATGTAATTGCAGAGGTCATCTAGTTCAATCTTCTGGATGAACTTGAAAATAAGGATGAACTTCAGAATTAAATAAGGTTGCTTGGGATCATATTGCAACTTGTGACTGTTGCATCCTGACTTTTTACTGTGCATGACTGCAACTCGACTGAAAAGCACTACTGACTCTTTCTATCTGCTGCCTGCCTGTATGTGCTTCATGTATGCTCATGTATGTACCACAGGTTCATCAACATAAACATTTAATGGACATTTTCTCCTCTGGACTGTGATGGTTTGTATTGTAACCAATACTGTTTGCATTGTGTTATAAATTCATACAAAATAATACTTAAGTATGATCCTAAATAGTATTCTCCTTCTACCTTCACTTGAAATTATTCAAAGTGCTTCCCACACACACTAAGACATTTTGAACTCTAATAGTTATTGATGTCCTTCAAAAACCCATTTGAATGGTTATATCCTGCACCCAGCCCTCCAATAACAAGCAGTGAAATTAGTTTCTCCCTTCTTAAGATTATTGCTTCTATAATCAAGATACTTTCAAGAACTTTAAAAGGAGAGCAGAAATAGTTGAAAAAAAAAATGCTGAAACAGAGTATAATTTCACTTCACATTACATGTAGCACTCATTCATGCAAGAAGTGTAACTTCCCATCACTTTTAATTTCTTTTATGTACTTCTAACTTCTAATAATAGCTAGAATTTGCTTTCCTCTCTCCTCCACTCACTCCTAGACCCAGGAAGAAAGAGATCCCTTAACCAAGATATAAAGACATGTATGTTTATAGTCCAAGTATAACCAATATATTTTTACACATATGCATATTACGTGGCCTCTGCATCACACAGTCTAGAAAAACAAGTTAGCATAACATTAAGATGACACAGTCAGCTGCTGAAGTTTTGAGACTTCGGTATCAAAGCTGCCAACAAAATTGTAATTCAGAGATCTTATATATGTGATTTTTTGCAATCTTCTTTAGTTAATGCATACTACTCTCTGCAGAGGACCACCAATTCAATCAGCATTAAGAAGGGTTGGCATTGTTCTTCTTAGGAAATGTTTAGTACTTTGTTTTATTCAGTTTGTGCCTCTCAGCTTTTATTTTAGCTAACTCTTCAAATCCCGCTCAGACCAGTCTCTTTCATTTTCTCCATGGGTGTATTCCAGTGTCACCATAATATAAGAAATGGCAGCGTGAAGTAGACAGAGATAGCTGTCTACAATACGCTGAAGCACGCTGACATTAAGGTTAGAAGTTTACATTATTTGGAATATACAGTCTGGGATGCCTTACAGAAATGGTTTGCAGAAATATGAAACAGAGTTGCTTTCATTTAAGCTCAGCATCCACTGGTTTCACCCCTCAGTGCAGCTGTTCGCAGTGCAGTGCAGTAAGGTTAAATCAGGCACATAGCGAATGAAGCTCGTACAATTAGTGATCCCTTGTGAAAATTTTGGCATGAGAAGTTTGCTAAACATCTTGACAGAACAGTTAAGAACTTGGTCCTCCAGAGTAGAGCAAAGCAATAGCAAAACTGTACTACCTCTCTTTATTGGCTCTAATTACATGCTGCATTCACTAACACTTTCCCATTTTCGTACTTATGTGAGGATGAAGAAGACAGGAACCTCATTAATGACAGTGTTGATTAAACTTTGCTCCATATCACAAGCAAAGTTGTTCATTACAAAATATTATCAACAGTTACATAATGAAAAAATGAACCTAAATCAGACACAGTACTTCAGCACTCAGTTCAGAATTTGGAGTTTAGGTTCCTCTTCTCCAGGAAGAGAATGTTAGCTGCCGACTAATTCTGGAGGTACTTAAGTTATCAACATCACCTTTGTTTTCATCATTTTCAACTTTAGAGCTCAACAAGCATCTAAACTGAAAAATGCCAAGTCTTTACAGCCCAGGCAACACAGCAGCCAGGCTGTGCATTTAAGCTCTTGTCAGTATTTGGAAGATATGCCTTTGTCTGATGATACACTAAGGGCTATTTCCTCAGTCAGTGCCATCAAAACACAGGTAGAATGCTCCAGGATTATCATCTTCAAGCAAAAAAAATGTCATTCTCCAGTCAGGTGGCACTCCATCTCTTCATTTTTAGCACTTAAAACCAAAAATATTTTATTTTCCTCAAAAATAAAACATAGCTTGACTTTCAGGGTGGCTGATTTCTCAGTCCCATACCCATTTTTTGCTTCATCTTCCAACGTCACCTTTCTTTTGTCCTACCTCCCTGCCAAAATAAATATTAAATAAATTAGATAAATTTGGAGACTCAGAGTGTAAAAATGCCATACCAGTGGTTAAATCTGTAAAGTAATATGCACTGGAAACCAAAGTCTTACATGGTCTTTCTTAAAATTTTAAGCAACTTTAATACTGATAAGAAAACCTGTTAAAGGACAGTAAGGTCTGCTGTAATTTTACTTCATTTTTAAAAGAGCTAAAAACTTACTTTATTATATTTGCTATATTTCTACCTCAGTCTGCAACAAGTAACTGAAGCTCAGGTAAAGCTGTATACCGGTGATGTCTAAAACAAAAATGTAGCTTTATTTCCATACAGTAACACAAAACTGAATATACAGAGACATGGTAAATTTCAGTGATCATAGTTTCTTTTTCTATTTGAATTAATTTTTCCTCAGATAAATAATCATATGTACATATTTAAATATATTTATATGCAAATTGGTTTTAAAATCAGATTACTTAGTATCAGATTATTAACACAGAGGGATAGTCAAACTCCATAAGTTCCTTTGCAGTTCAATACTTCTAGTTGTCTTTCCCAGAACTGAAACCACTTTCACAGTAGATAACATATGCAGTTATGTGTGAATTTTCTTCAGAAAATATATTATTTTGAGGCCTTGATATAACTGGTATCTAAATCACTACTTTTGCCCAAGATTTTCCTTTCTGCACCATGGAGAAGCATTCCACGGATGAGGTCAAACACTTATTTGATTGCCCTTTCATCTTGACAGATGCAATGCAGAGGCACATAAGGCACCTACTGAGAACAGTAACTGACTTATTTCCAGCATTTTAAGTCTTGACTGAGCATTTAGAATCTGGATTCAGATGAAGACCATGAAAAATGTGCAAATCCAGACATCTTACTCAGAAAGGTAATAATGATAAAGAAATCTCTTGCCAAGCATCTTTTAAAGAGTTTACCTGCGTTTCTTGCTTCAAAGAAGTAAGCACTTCATTTTAATAATTATAACTGACTGGGAAAAGGAGAGCTCCTTTTATTGCAGTCTATACATGTCAGGCTAGCATCTTGAAACTGGTTTTGGTCAGAGTGTAATCATGAAATACAATGAAATTGGTCAGTGTATAATTACAAAGCCAATTACTTCAGGTTGTTCTCTTTTGTATATCCATCGCATAAAACAGATGTATATAATTTTGCAGTGCAGATCTCTGCCTGTATAGGTGGCCATCATGGAAAAAAAAATGTTCAAGTGATTGACTTCAACATATCTGTGACTTCATATGGAACTTTCCTATGAAAAGCACTCTATCCAGTTCTCGAGAAATCCTGCCTGGATGGGGCAGGACTTGATAAAGCTGAATGTTGACAAGGTAAGGGAGCCCCAAACTCACAGATGTTTCCTCCCTGTTTGCTCTCATATCCACCCCAGGCTTGAGAGGCTTTGTTTTGGTTCAAGATGGTAATCACTATGAGAATGAGGTTCACAGGAAAAGCTGGTACTGACAGAGAAATAGGTGACATGAGAAGAGATATAAAGATGATTTCTACAATCAAATTTGGTGGGTAGTTTGTTTCAAGGTGGCACTGTAGACAATCTTGGAGGCCCTTGTACTGAAGCTTTGATGCAATCCTTTGGTAACTGACTCAGAATGAGTGATAGTAATGCAAGAAAATGAGAGCAGAGGACATTTTCATTTCTGAGCTAGCCCTCCAGGGAACCTACTTCTGATGCATGAATCAAGGAATCAGAGAATCACTGTGGTACTAAGTTAGTAATGTAATTAGTGACAATGCCAAGGACAGGAGGTCAGGGGAGATTTCTGAGGAAGTCAAAGCCCTTGAAGTCTAGCAGTAACCCTGCCCACCCAAGACAGAAAAGTAGAATGATGTTCCTGGAATACACTGGATCTTGTCTTAGGAGTATCATCTATACATCTCCTCAGTGTTCTGGTAGAAATCGAGCAGAAATAAAAATTTCAGGGTCACTTCATTATGTTATTATCAAATTTTAACATAAAAGGGACCCATCACTCCCACTTACAAGAAAGGAAAGACGGAAGACCTGAGGAACTGCAGGCCAGTGAGCCTCACTTCCGTGCCTCAAGAGACCATGTAACAGATCCTCCTGGAAGATAAACTATGGAACACAAGGGATGAGCAGGTGACCTGAGATAGCCAGCGTGGCTTCACCAAGGGAAGGTCATGCCTGACCAATCTGGTGGCCTTCTATGATGGAGTGACAGCATTGGTGAACAAAGAGAAGGCAACTGATGTCATCAATCTGTACTTCTGCAAGACCTTTGACATGGACCCTCACCACACACTTACTCTAAATTGGAGAGAAATGGATTTGAAGGGTGGACTATTCAGTGGATAAGGAACTAGTTGGAAGGCCACAGCCAGAGGGTTGTAATCAATGGCTCTATGTCCAGGTGGAGGTCAGCAACAACTGGTGTCTCCCAGGAGACAGTGGCATGGCTGATAGGATTTAGTGCACCATCAGCAAGTTTGCTCATGACACCAAACTGAGTGGTGCAGATGATACAGCAGAAGGAAGAGATGTCATCCAGAGAGACCTTGATAAACTCAAAAAGCTAGGCCCTTGTAAACCTAATGAGATTCAATACAACAAAGTGCAAGGTTTTGTACTTGGTCGAGGTAATATAAAATATGTATACAAAGTGGGAGAATCAATCCTTGAGAGTAGCCTTGCTGAGAATGACTTGGAGGTCCTGGTTGATGAAAAATTTAATGCGAGCTAACAGTGTGCACTTGCAACCCAGAAAGCCGATGGTATCCTGGATTCCATCAGAAGAGGGATGACCAGCAGGGCAAGGGATGTGACTGTCCCCTTCTGTCCTGTCCTTGTGAGGCCCCCACTGGAGTACTGCATCCAAGACCAGGGCACCTAATACAGAAAGATGTGAAGCTTTTGGAGAGAGTTCTAGGGAGCACCACAAAGATGAACCAAGGGCTGAAACACTTTTCCTATGAGGATAGGATGAAGGAACTAGACTTGTTGAGCCTGAAAGAAGTAAGGCTGCAGGGAGACTTCATTCCAGCCTTCTAATATTTAAAGGGAGTTTATAAACATGAGGAAAACCAACTTTTTTCTCATGTAGATAGTTATAGGACAAGGGGGATTCGTTTTAAACTAAACGAGGAGATACTTAGATTAAATGTCAGGGGAACGTTTTTCAATGAGAGAGTGGTGAGGTGCTGGAACAGGCTGTCCAGAGAGCTTGTGGAAGCTCTGTCCCTGGAGGTGTTTAAAGCCAGGTTGGCTGGAGCCCTGGGCAATTTGATCTAGTAATTGATCTAGCAGCTGGCAACTCTGCCTGTGACAGGGAGATAGGAACTAGGTGATCCTTGAGGTCCTTACCAACCCAAACCATTCTATGATAATAGAGGCTGTGATATTTTTCCTATATTTTTTTGACTGAGGAAAATATTTTAAGCATGTGTAGAGACCGCTAGAAAGTATATAAGAATTAATGTGTAAGGAAAGCCATTGTTATGCAATACTATCTAATGACATTTTCTCTTGTGAGACAGTGGTAGCATCTTGGTATGCTTAACATCCCTGGAAATTACAGCTACCAGTATTTCCTTTAGAAATACTTCCTGTGTCATTCTGCCTCAACTCAAGTATTTAAAGAAGCCTGAGTTTTATGTGAGCAGACAAAATTCATCCAGTTGAACTTTTGAAAGATGATTGAAACTGCACAGAATTTCAGATGATATATTTGAGTAACCTTATGTTTCTCTATTTGTAACTTCATAGAATCATAGGAGTTGGAAGGGACCTCAAGAGATCATCGAGTCCAACCCCCAAATTTAAACTTAAATAAAACTTAAAAATAACAAAAAAAACCCTTAAATAATTTTATTAAAAATAATAAGTCAAATAATTAAATAAAAACTTAAGTAATTTTAAAACTTTAATACTTAAATAAAAAACTTAAATAAACTTAAATAATTTTATTTTAACAAACTTAACAAACGAATTTTAACAAATTAACAAATTCAACAATTTTTAAAAAATTTATACAAATTTTAACAAATTTTATTTTAACAAACTTAGATAATTTTATTTAAAATAATAATTATAATAATGGGTGCTCATAGCAATCATGATTCGTGAAGAACCAAATTATTCATAGTAAATAAACTATGATAAATTGTTCTAATTTTTTTAGTAATTTTTTGTGAACAGTATATAATTTTCTTATTAAATTAATCAATTAATTATTCGTGTGATTAATTCATAACTGTACCTTATTCTGAAAGAATTGGAAATTGGTGGTAATAGTGAACTATAGGGCAATGACTGTCCATATCTTTCACAGAGTTTATTTCAGTTCTCTGGTCAGCTGAATAAAATTTCAGCTCCAGTTTCCAGATATTCATGTCTGTGATTTTTATAATTATATTTGTTTGTACATTTAATATATCATTGAACATTCCCATTAGTAAATCTTGCTATAAAACTATTTGTAAAAATCAAATAAGACAAGTGAAGTAAAAAGGGTGAGTCAGCATTTAAGGAATATTTTCTAGAAAAATTATGCTGAAATTGACATTTTATGAGAAAAATAAATTGAATAAGCATTTGCTTTTGTTATACTGGGATTCCCAACAGAATGACAAATATTATGGAGCCAAGTGGTCAAGAGAATGAAGCTTCACTGGTGATAATTTCAGTTTTGAGTACTGTAAGTCCTTGACTGATACTTAACATTGAAAGATTAGTTAAAGTCAAGGAAATATACAAGAAAGAGCAACTTTAATGGTTACAAGCATTAAGCAGTTGTCTTGAAGGGAAGAAAAATTAAAATGTGACTTCATTTAGGAGATGAGAAGTTTGAAGGCAAATGCAATTGAAAAAAATGCAATTGAATATTATCATTATGATAACAGAGTGAGATCAGTGAGGTTTGTCTAGTAAATTCCTTACATCTAGAATTTCAGAGCTGTCACTGAATCTAGTGGGAGATAATCTAAAACAAATGGAAAAAATATGTTTACGGAATAGGCAGTGAATCTTTGAAAATTGCTGTCATAGGAAATTACAGAAACAGATACTATCAGCTGTTTCAAAAGGACAATAACTCCATAAGCAGATATTAGAGACAATATGCAGGGATGTATTCTCAGTCTCATATCATTCATATGCATCAGGTATGGAAAAAGGCAGGTGGACAAAATCACATATTCTAGCTAAATGAGCCACTCTTAGGGAAAAGATGTGGGGTAGGCCACTGGATGTGACAACATCCCTCAGTAGAATGTTTATCATGTTCTCTTTGTACAAGAATTTCCAAAGACTATTTCCAGTTTGTACATTTCTAGTTCCTTATGTATCATCAATGAGTTTCTTATGATCAGGTAGCATGAGGCAGGTATTACTAAAATTTCAAGATCTCAACAGAGTAAATTGTTATATCTGCATATATTTGCCTTACAGGTTTACTGGGACAAATTCATTTCACAATTCCGCTCCTCATATGACTTCTGTACAGTTTGTCAGCCCCAAAAGACTGGATCCCTTGCTGTTAAGCCTGCTGTTTGTGAAAGATCAAGTACAAATCAAGTATGAATTATGTTTCTTGAGCAATGTCTCCAAGGATTGTCTCAATCTCAGCTTTCATTGTTGGACATGGAAATCATACATGAACAAGTCCTAAACAGAATTATTGCAATGATGTAGCTTCTTTTGTAGTAGTAATGAGAGCAGACGAGAAATTCTGAACAAAACATGTTCCAACTAAGCATGCAACTGTCATTATTGATATGCATCTTAAAAGCATAGCTAGGTCACCTGCAAGCTCCTTGCAAAAAAAGAAAAAAGAAATTGCACAGATATTTTTTTAAGATCACAAGGATCAGATCAAGCTCAATTACATAAGCACTTGTAAAACAAAAAGTATTTCCATGCTCCGAAGCTCATACCCTGTGATTCCTTCTCATAGCTGACAGAGAGAACTAAATGTCCTTTAATGACCTACTATTCCTTCCTCGTGGCTTAATCACGAAAAACAGAATTCCAGACAATTTTCTGCCACCCATTTCTCTCGTGGTAGCAGAGGAAGACTAAGAGTGACTCTAAGTCACATTCTTCCACAGATTTCTAATATAAAAATGGAAATCTCAAATACTTCTGAACAAAATGCTAAAAACAAGTGCCTTACCCAGCAGTGAGGAGCTGATTAAATCAGTCTGGTTTTGGCCTGTAAAAGGTATTAATAACATTGCTACTGATGCTACAAGAAAAACAAAGTTCTTTTCCTTCCTCAGCCAGGTGTAATGTTATCTTGTCTGTGGTGGTGAATGCAACACTCAAACAGTTACACTTGAACACAATTCATGCAGTTACATACATTTTCTTTCTTGTCCGAGAGATGTTTTAAGTTTAAGGCATACATTTAGGCTATGTAGCAACAGAGATGATCTCTCTGTGTTTATATTTCTTCAGAGAGATATTATAGCAAACTTTCAGTACAGAGGTCAAGCATCAAAGGCACTTACAGGTTGTTGGCATTCATTTGTCTACTGGGTACAAAAGAGCTCTTTCTCACTTTGAACATGGAAGAGCTGAAGCAGTTTAAATCAGCCTATGTTAGAGGTTAGTTCAAACAGCATGATAGAAATGATAGCACAGTAAAACTGGTCTACAAATTGAGAGAAGTACATAAAGACAGCAAATAGTAATGCAGAGTTTGGGGAAACGCTGCCACAAGTGAGAGAAGAAAAATTTCAAAATAATGAAAACTTTTACTCAAAATGTAAATAACATATGAAGTACAAATCAAATTACTACCTCATAAAATATCACCTGAATTAGCAGAGAGTCTTACTGCAGTCATGCTAGCATGAGAGTGAAAAAAAAAAAAAAAAAGGAGCAGTACATTTACTGTGTGTGTTAATTAGAAGTTGAAATAAATAGGTCATTCGAAAGTAATGTCTTCCATTTTTTTCCATGGAAACTCTAACAGATACAAAGAGCACAATAGCACTACTGACAGAAAAAAATCTCAGCTACAAAATGCTTTTTCAACATGGTCACAACAAGTAGCAATGCATTTTCACCAGCAGTGAACAAGACAACTCTCATTGTCACCACTGTGGAAATGCACCACCCACTGCCTCACTGTGCTTACATCCACTGTTTGGTTTCCACCAACGTTCAGCAATCATTAACAAATGTCAATGGGTGCCATTGTCATTCTTCATCACATGGAAGAATTCAGTGACACACCATTACTTCCATGTCAGATGCCATTGTGTCAGTCAACCCCTCTGCTGCCATCAGTCACACAGCAGCAAAAAGTAGTGAAACATTGGTGGGAAGGCTCAACCTCTACCACCATACCACCAGCATTCACTTCTGACACTGTGGGCCAAGAAAAATAGGAAGCATCGCTTTTGGAGCAGCTCTCATATAGAAATATGCTGCTAAAGGAGATGTTAAAGATTCAGTTAATCTCTGTGTACAGAAGACAACATAAATCCCTGCACTGCCTCTTTTTGTCCAAGCACTGTGCTTACTCATCATTGTTGAGACAGCTCTGGGGCAGAGCAATAGAAATAGGACCATAACTACCTGAAAAGGTAACTACCCAGAAAGTAGCACTGACTTCTGAATGCCTTCTAGAATTTGGTTTTGTGGGGCTTTTTTTTTTTTTTTAAGGCTTAGTGTAAACTGGAAAGGTTTTTCTGCTGGACTTCATTTTAGAGTTATGCAGATAAGTACTGATTTAACAATATTCTAATCAGATGCCTAAACTCCATTTTAGATCTGAGACAAAAAAAAAAAAAATGCTTCTCCTATTATTCCAATATTCTGCTCCCCATAACCTGTTATTTCTAGAACTAAAAGTTGTGTACTTTTGTTCCTGAACATTCATTTCAGTGAAGAAGATCAATATCTTGTTCAGACCTTAAAGTCCAGGAGTACCTGCATATCTATGGCTATACAGTTGTGACAGTTGTTCTGCTCACAAAGAAGCAAAATCACTTCTGACTGGTTCTTGGCAATATCAGGCAAAGTGTTCACAGGTAGGCCAACAGTCATACACAGAAAGAAGAGCTGAACTTTCTCATCGGGCAAAGAAGCTCTAAGGCAATACAGCACCCCCACTCAAGCAGCCCTAGTCCAAAAAAGCCCCTCCTTCCTGCGGCTGGCCTTTATATTGAGCCCAGAGTGGCCCCACCCCTTCTGAACACATGGGAAGCACAGATGCAATTTTCTTGTGCTCCCTGGGCCAATCACACCCCTTCACTGGCTGCTCAGTCACCAGTTCAAGCTGTGACCTAACAGTTCCCCTGCAACTGGATTAAGATATCCATCTTATAGAGTCTGCGGTTCAGTTGTTTCAGAAGAATTGCAATTTTCAAGTGTTCATCATATTAACATCTAAGATTTTGTAAGAAAATCCCAATTTTGAACAATTTTTCGTGATGATAGATTTTGCCCAATTTTGAGAACCAAAGTGTTACATTTAAGTGATACATCATCTTCAAGTGCACTCTTTTCTCTCTTTTGATTTCACTTTGAATACAAACTTTCTTTTATTATACCATAAATGACTGTTCCTGTATGAATAAGTCCCACGTTCACTTACTTCTCCAACAATACAACACAATGATTTATATCCAAAACACAGTTTTGCAAGTGCATTCACATTTATACATTTATTGCCAACTGAGCAACACATACCATGTTTTTGTGTCCTCACAAAGGATTTTCATATAATATCTTTTCCAATGCAGCAGGTATTTTTTGTTCAGAAAAAAATATTATTTGTCCTCCTGTAGACTATATGACAGAAGAGTTTTAATTTAACCAGTTCAGATATCATAGATGAAGTGTTTGTTACTTGAGACTGGCATTTTGTGGAATAAATAACCTGTAAAGTGCCCCTCTCCTCTGCTGCCCATTTATAGCTGCTCATGCCAGATTCAAAGTTCACCACACCATTCCACCAGCCTGTTTATCTTGCTAACCTGACAAGAAAAAAAAAAAATGCATAAAGAAGAAAAAACAGCTGGATAGCATCTTCTGGGCTACAGAATGCAACTCTCTCATCAGCCAAAAAATGCTGCAGCCAGTTTAATAAAAGAAGACTGTGACCATGTGGCTAGAATCAGGAGTGGTATAAAGGAAGAGCGAAAAGTTGGAGAACAAGAAGCAGGAGAAAAATGAATATCAGCCACATTGCCAGCCCCCAGGTTTGGCTATTTATGAGACCACAGCTTTGGTACATGAATTGTCCAGCACCATGATGAAGTCTGCTGCAGTTTTCACATCTGTTGGCCAAGAAAAACAATGTAAGTTGCAGTTACAGCATCCATGTTGAATGTAGGAACTGTCCCAGATGGAACCTGTAAGGTTATAAGTCTGTACTCAGTGAGACAGCAGAGTGCCTTGAATTGTTCACCACGACACTTCTGAGACTTCACAAGTAACA
Source organism: Oreortyx pictus (assembly GCA_036925125.1). Classification (NCBI taxonomy): domain Eukaryota; kingdom Metazoa; phylum Chordata; class Aves; order Galliformes; family Odontophoridae; genus Oreortyx; species Oreortyx pictus. Next base: position 59,443,085 of record JAUPFR010000003.1, read on the forward strand.
GACAGATTTTTTTTTAATGACATATTTTATTCCTGTTTGTTGAGCTCAGAAAAAGTTTATGTGAAGAATTATCTAACATTTTGTGAATTTAGTAATGTTTGTTGTTGTTGCAATGTCTGCCGCAAATATCACGGTGATATGCTTGATTAACCACCAAAAACCTGCAGGGAACAAGAAATCCCAGTTAGTAGAAAATCCTGAAAATAATGTATTTCACTTAAAATCAAGTCAATAAGTCTGGGAAATAGAATCACAATTAACAGAATGGTAGAGGTTAGAAGGAGTATCTGGAGGTCTTCTCCAGATGAGGTCATCTCCTACTCTCTTCTTCAAGCAATGACATGTTGAGGCGGATTGCCCAGGACCATGTCCAGGAAGCTTCTGAAGATCTTCCAGGAGGCTCCACAGCCTCTTTCGGAAACCAGCTCTATGGTTCCATTACCTCACACTATAGAAGTCCTTTCTGATGTTCACATGGAACATCTTGTGTTCCAATATGTTTCGGTAACATTTCAGGAAGATAAGTGAATAGAGTAAGCAGTTCATAACATAGTTTGGGCCAACATTGAAATGCATCCACCAGCAAATATGGGAAGGGTCTTGCACACTCATTAGAATGATGAACTGCATAGAAATGTCCAATCTCTTTGAACCAACAGTCAGAAAACTACAGTGCAATGATAATAAGATGCTGGTCAGAACTCTTAATGATGTGTTAGATGAGCTGGAAGGATAATGATATAGCCTAATGGAGAGGTACTATGATAGTAAATGATAATCAAATTATCACATATGTAAGGAGAGTTCAGACACATCAAAAATAAGTTTTCACTGTCTTAACAGCAGAGTATTGGATCAAAAAAGGAAACCCACAGGCCTCTGGGCTAGCTCAGGACACCCATAATCATAATACTGAATTATTATTTTTTTTAACAGCCTGGTTTTGCATATTTGAAACATTCCAGAAACATAATATACCTTGTAAACTTTTTTTTTTTTTTTTTTTGCATTTGATTAGGAATTGAAGATGTAAATTGCTGAAACTTTAAGAGGTTTTAGCAAGAATTTGGAGTTGACTACTATGTCATGCTGAGACTCCTGGTATATGACATTAACAGTTTAGAAAAGATAGATCCCCATTAGCCTCCTCAGATAAGAATGATTTCTGAACAAAGCTTTCCCATATGGAATGATGATTTAAAAATAGAAATATAAATTTACTGTATACAATTTTCAGTGAGTGAAGTGGTGATATAAAACACAGTAGCTGTTGGCCTACTTAAAACAAATTTCTTAACATAGACTCTCTACTCAGTGTGACAGAACACTGTTAACTGCTAAGCAGTAAAATTAAAAAAAAAATCCATGTATACAGAAAAAAAGGAAATTTGAACCATTCTGAAAATTAAACTCACAATTATTCCAAGCAAATGACTGCTTTTAGCAATTACTTACTATATTTTATAGCACAATGTTAACCTAAGCTATAAAACATAATGACTTGGATGGCAAAAGTGGCAGCACGGTTTAATTTTCATTCCAAAAATACTAATACATACCGTGTTTAACTTTTTTTAGTGTTTTTCATTTGATGTCCAGGAATTTGTTATAAATTGCTATAAAAAATCAAATTAATTTCTAAAACAAAATAAAAACAAATTATTTCCTTCTGACCCTCAAACCATCTCCTGGACTCATAAAATTGTTTCTTTTATTAAAGTATTCATGAGAAAATATGTAGTCTTTTTACAGAGCAAAGTTCTCCACAGTGATGTGCCAAGTGATCATAATGAGAGAGCTGGGTAACCATCAAGTTTGTTTTCCATTTACTTTATAATTACAACACTTATAGTTCATGTTTTTAGCCTGCAGCTACCAAGAAACCTTTTTCAAAGTGTCTGACAGCCAAATCAGTTTTTCTATCCCTGGCCTCCACAGCAGCAGTGGTTGGTTGTAGCCTTTCTGATGGGTATCTAAGTGGTCTCAGGCATGACACCTTGTGCATAATTGAAGTTAAAGTACTGTACAAGGTGAAAATCAATGTGTGGAGGGGAGAGAGAGCTATAGAAGCTGTCAAATACCATTTCTGACAAGCACTTTGGGCAGTAAAGGAAACACGGGCCTCTCATAAGATGGAAAATTGTGGCACCTAGACTTTGTTTATTAGATGGTCTCATTCTCAACCTTCAGGGAAATTAATTAATTAAAGGGATTTGTTTATTTATTTTTAACAATGAGCAGTGTCATCTGATGATTTGATAGAGACGGTGGCCTTTACTCAGACATCTGTTGAGAAAATAATCTAGTAATTACTAAATGTCTCACAGCTTCTTGGAATATGTTGACGATATTTTGTATACAAACAGTAGAGAGAACAACAGGTAGGGAGAGAAGACTTTCTAGATTATCTTCTAATCAACAGGGAAGAATTAGATGAAAATCTGAAGAAAGACAACTCTGATGAGACTGGCAACAACACAACAAAATTCATTTTTTAGGAAGAAAGGGAGAAGGAACAGAAAATTAAAACAATAAAAGCTATGAAAGCAGATTGATAAACTCAAAGCTTTGTAAACTTGCTTTTCTGGAAAATAAAATGGAGAACTATTCTGAAAAGTTAATCATTGCTTTAAAAATTGTATCAAGGAACAAGTGTGAATTACACTGTGGCAAGTAATGAGTAATACAGAAGTACAAGTTAGATAACTTACAAATGAGCATACAAAAATATTTGCAGAATGAGGAAAAAATAGAGAAGTCAATGCTTTTGATGGCAATAGGCATAATATGTAAGAACACTGAAAAAAGAGCCCAATGGAGCAGAAAGATGCTAACTTCATGCCATCATGAAGCTGAAAGTAAATTTAATGTCTTCTGCTGACCCAGTCTTCACTAAAAATGTAAACTTCAGTCAGAGCCAACGCAATTCACATTCACCACAGAAGAATGAGGAATCAGACTGAGGGTTAAGAACAACTTTGTAACTGCTACAATTATTTACATTATTTTAAGTCAAATGGGAATACCAATTTCCACTCCAAGATACACAAATAAATAATTTCACTACTGTCACAAGCATTAGGTGATTGACTGGACAACTTGTGTCAGTCAGTGACATTCCATAAGAGAAATATAGGACAAATAGTGTCCACCTTTAGAAATGCAGGGAAAACACAAACTGCATCCAGGGAGCTTAGGATTAGACAGATGAGTTAAAAAAGACATAGGAAGACAAAAAATAACACAGCAACAAATAAAAGCCAAGATGATTGTCAAACTGGTCATGTTTTCTTCTAGAATGAAAAATTTCTGTGTGGAGATGTAGTGGTGTCTTAATGTTGTATATTGACACATAAACCACACACAATCGTAATACAGAAAACCAGAGACTGGAGTGTGCTGAAATATCTTACTGCATATTCACTAGTAAGCCAGAAGATAGATATTAAATTGTCACTTTCCAAAATGTGAACAGCACATGAGGAGAACTAAGTAGAAGTTTTTGGCTTTTTTTTTCCTAGAACATACAAGTTCTCAGCTGGAGTGGTCTTTTCTCTCATGAGGCTTTGTTCAATCAAAGCTCATACAGTCAATGAAGAAAATTAACAGGTCTGAGAGATGGTTCTTACAAAGAATATTTGTTGTTGGGATTGTTTAGTTTGAAGAAAACATTAGGAATTATAAGTACAGTGTTCAAATCTGACCAAGGAGTAAGTTGTTCTCCAAAGTCAGTGTGAGCTGGGAAGAAATAAAGACTTTAAAACTAGTCCAGTTAAGCTCAGCAGGGAATAAAACCTCCTAGTGAGAAGAAGAGATAAGAGCAGGAAGGGGATTCCCAGACAGACAGTGGAATTCTTAGTTTCAAGACAAGATTGGGCAAATATTTTTCACATAGTAACTTAATTTAACGCAATTTAAGATGAACTTAATGAGCTGGATGACATCCTCAGTTTTCCTCTGAATCTATCTATCTGATTTGAAGGGAATGCAGGAGAGGAAGACACAACCAGTTTAAGGTGGAATATCATACTGAATTACAAGATTGTTTAAAATTAATCACTGTGCTTACTGCAATGATCAATCCAGAAAATTAACTGTTTGAGAACCGTTTTAAGCAGTTAGCTTTTGAGTGCTGTGAGGTTTGGGGTATTATTTTAACAGTTCTCTCTATGTAAGTGTTTGAATTTTGGAAAATTCCTTTCAATTTGCAATCACTGCTATTTCAGAAGACAGCTAAGTATAAAAGCTGTAACAATAGAAATTGTTTTCCATCATTTTGTGAGTTACATAACCTGTATCTTCTTTTTCCAATCTGTATCTGATTTTGAAAGCCAATATGGTTTTAATCTGATCCAAATGTCATCCATGTCTATTGTCAAACATTCCGTATCTTTAATTTGAGCTAAAGAAAACAACTGTTCACATAAAAAACATACTGCATGAAATAACTGTATAGGTTTTGATTCTCTCAAACTTAATTATTTTATCTTGACATTTTTCAAAAATATCTTCATACATTTAAATTATTGCATTTCTCTTGCTAAATTGTTAGCATTTTTAGTATATTCTTTCAACATAGAGAGCATGGAGAAAATGGACGTCACATTATGGCATTAGAGAAATGCAACTTATGAGGAATTGCATCTGCACTGTGAATTAAACATGTAAAAGTTGTGTGTTCTCTACTTCTGAATCCATCACACAACATGATGCATGTGATTTTTGCCTAGTAACACATGAGAAAATATAACACTAAAAAATTAATTATCATTAATATGGGGTTTTTGTTATAAATACCATTGTATTAATTCCAAGTGCTTTACTCTTACTGTGTATATTGCCAGTTTGAGTAACTATGATGTTATTTTCCATTTCCAGTTTCTTCAAGTAGGTAATGATTTTTATGAGATCTAAAAGTCCCTGTTGATCTAAGCTCCAAATTATATAGTTTGTTTTAAAATAATTCTCATCATTTTCCCTATACAGACATTACATAGTTTATATTATTTGAAGATCATAGGTTTTCATGTCACACTGACAAAATTTAATCTTTCTGCAGTGTATTGTAACTGTGTTTATGGTATTTACTCGTGTCTGAAATTTATGTTGTTTTTCTCTTATTCTTCATTCCTTTTGTAACCATCAGTCTGAAATTTTGCAGAGTTATAAATGGCTACTTTCTGTTTGTCAAGTTCTTCTTCTGATATGTCTTTTCTCAGTCTTAATGTTTTCCCTGCTATCTTCTAACTGCAGAGATTAGATGTTTATTTTATTTAATCTAGGTCCAGTTATTTATGTTTGCATTAATGCCTATTCATATTCTCCTCAATTTTGGTGGCACTGTTGATGAAGATGATTCAGCATACTGCTGAATTAAGCTGGTTTTAACCGGCTTCGTTACACAGAGATACACTGATGCATTTACACAAACTTGTGCGTCTTTACAATACACCAACGCAGGATATGTGAGCAGTGTTAACTATAATTGTTTACAAAAGTAAAATCTTTTTCACTTCATTTTTACCACATTTCTATTGTATCCATCTCTGCAACAAAATCTACTAAAAAAAAAGCCACGTTGAGAAATATCTGGGTTCACAGAGATCTTGAATTAAACTCAGTAATACATCAGTAAATATGACCATTCTCTAGTGCTTCTCCTTGGCTTGCTTATTAGTAAAACCATGAATGTACAAATATGAAATATTATAACCAACAACAAATAATTCACATTTTTTCATTGAATTTTATTGTAAGCTTAACTTTATGATGTATGTTAATGGGTTGCCATTCAGTTACTTACCTGAAAATTTGACCAAGTCTTATTTTTATAACCGGTCTTATGAAATAAGTTTTCCTCATATTATATAATAATTTATACACATGTATACATTACTATATGTTACGTAATATGATTTTATAATATACAATAGTTTTAGATTTAAATGTGTATGTTATTAGTTTGCAAGATACGTTACAAGAAATGATACTATTACTATTTACTCAGTTTAAGTATTCTTAAAAGATACTATCATGGGGTAATATGGCATAAAATTTGTATATTACAGCAATTAGAAAAGATATACTGTTGTTGCTTTCCTTATGCAAATGACAATTGAGATAGCCTTGAGATGATTTAGATACACCCATAAATCAGACAATCTAAACAAAGTAAGATTTGCTTTGCACAGATATGACAGCCAGATGTGACTCTGCTTTTTATTTCATAGCTGTAATCCGTACTAGATTTAAGTTATTTCCTGAAAGACTAGTCATGCACTTAAAGCTGAAACATCACTAGTAGCTTCAGATCAGTGCTTGTTTTCAGCAGGGATAATTTCTTTGTTTGGACTCCTTTTCTCTGAGAAAGAAGAATATAAATTATTGTTTCGAAGTTTTTTCTTCAGAGATTTTAAGAAAAACCAGTAGGTACCAAAGCATTCAGATAGCAAGATTATTCTGTTGATTTATGTTTGTTTAAAAGGTTCATTGGACAAAATGTTTTAATTGCAGTTGGTTTGTTTCTATATCGTGTTAATTTATTGCTCTTTTAAGGCATAATTGATATATATATACCAGGATGATTTCATTTTACTGTAGAATAAGTATACTATTAGTAGGGTCCTTTGATTAAACAGGAAGCTTTTATGGGTTTTAGTTTTCAATTTTTTCACTCTGCATGGCTGGTAATGACTTTTTACCATGCTTATCCTTGGTATGCATACTCTTCCAATTAAAGGTAATGGGTGAAATATCCTTATTTATGTGAGTATGATCTCTAACAACTTCCTAGTAATTTTTATACAAACTATGATCACAAAATCTAAAATCACAGCTGTGATCTCTTGTCTGAGATCACTGTACAGTCCTTATTCCTGTTCCCTTGTAAATGAATGTTCCATATGCATATAATCCCTTATTAACAGAACCTCAAAATCCAATATCTGCATACTCTGAGTAAGCCAAAAACACCATGGTGTTTGACAGGGGGAAACCATGACATTGCTGCCTTTATAGTCAAGATAGTAGGTAAACACCTGCTACTTGCAGGTGAATGAGGCAGAAAGATGGGATTAACACAAACAGTGCTTTATATTTAACTAAGCTTTCATATTCATCTGCTTTCTATTGGTTTTCCTGGATTGCATAGCAGCTACTAGGCAGACCACACTTTTGAACCTGCTTGCTCTGCCTTGCTGTCAAGCTGTGATCTGAGATGATGATGAGTGAAAGGTGTATTAAATTGGATTCAGCTCAGCAGGCATTAGGCACCCTAGAAAACCTCTGCTGATAGCACACAAACAACTTTGTGAAGTCATTACAGTCATTGTCATATTTGGCATGTTCAAAACAAATGGTTTGCTGGTACTATGTTTTGAGGTTATTACCTTATTTTCTCTAAAAAGAGACAGATTCTAATTCACTTAGGCTGTCAGGAGGTTATTAAGAAAACAGTGCTGGTATGGGACAGTGCTCAAGCATAATGACTCAGTGTTAGTTTAAAACCAGATTAGAGTAGCTGGGCCTGAAAGTCTGTAGTACTTTTAATGTGCTCTTCTAAAAATCTTCTCACTCCGGAACCCGGTAAAAAGCCAGTCTATGATTGTACCCTTATTAAGACAGTACCCTGGTAAACAAAGTCCATTAGTTCATCATGACACAGTCTATGTGACATTTTTGATTTGATTATTAAATTTATAATCTTAGGTTCATTTTGAAAAGTCTTTTTAGGAGTCACAGAAATTAGCAACTTCCCTTTGCTATAGCTCTACTAAATGCTACTGCGTTTTGCTTCAGTCTATCACCCTCGCATTCATTTCCATTATGCTGACCAATCCTCTCCGTCCATCATCTCATTATTCAAAACCTCAATTTTTTTAAAGTATATTTTGACACTAGAAATTCTGTTTTGTTTTACAGATCCTGGGTAGGATCCCAGGACCCCCAGTCCTGGGTGCCAGTGAATATTTTGATCTGGGTTTTATGCACAAAATGCAGAGTTTCAGAATATAAATTTCAGAGAAAGATCTGTCTGGATAGAAAAAAGGTGTGCTTTAAATACAGAATGTGGTTGTTTTAAGTCACAGTATTTTTGAGAAAGACTACATGAGCCCTCTGTAGATGTCTTTATAATGAGCTTCCACATTAATTTTAAGAAATCAGTATGATGTGCTGCTTGCAGATTATAATGTAATTCTGTAATACAAATTAGATCAGCTTTGAATGTCTTTGAAATGTAGTGTGTTAAAAATGGTATGTACAGGTTAAAAGATACAGATTCAGAACACCGGGATTTACATGAAATTATCACACATGCTTTGATAGAGTCCTAGACTGATTCAAAAGAGCAAGTTTCATATGAAGCTGTCTCATTTTCTTTGATAGCCACCTTGATCTTTATGCAGTCATCTATTAATTATATTACAGATAAGGTAAATAAAAGTGTTGAAATATTGAGATCACAGTCTCCTTTTTTCTTGTGAAGACTAAAGGTATGCTTCTATGAAGTCAGTGAGCAATGGGAGATGATAAAGGTATTCTTTAGCTGTCAGACAGTATTTATTTTGACACGTGACTGAAAGATCTAGAGTTCAATAGCTAAGAGCATAACTGAAAGGATAAAACTTATGTGTGATCTAGACCAAAGGCACTATAAGGCAGAGTCTGGATTTTCCAGGACCAATGCTATGGATAGCATTGTGAGGGTTCTCCTGGTAGAAATATATTTAACTTTACTATGAAAAGGTTTTGTTGTGAACCCAGTCAGTCAATGTACTAATCACATCATACAACTACCATTAATATTACTACAAATTCAAGCTTGTTTCCTCTTAGGATAGTCTCCTCACAAGAAGATTGTAATCTTTAACCCTGATATTTCTAGAGGAGCTTGTTGTGGTTATTATGGACTAAACGTACGACATTTGCTTATTTTGCCTGCATTCAGGATTTAGTAGTTTGTTTTCAATGAAGTAATTTTTTTCAATGTTTTTTTTAAAGCAGCAACATTTAGCTAACAAGCTGCAGAGTCACAGTCAATAGAATTTTCAGTTGAACTGAATGCATTTACTCACTTTAATATTTAATTTCAGTGTTCTGTCCTCTGCAGAGACAGACAACAAAACCTGCCACCAAAAAGAAATCAATTCATGGGTATATCTGCTAGAACAATCACACACACAAATCTCTGCACAACACCAACACTCGGTGCAATAATTTTAATTCATCATCTGCATCAACATTAGTCTTGTGAAAAGATTCCAGATGTCCTTGCCTTGCCTTGCCTTGCTTTGCCTTCCCTTTCCATCTGCTAACAACAGACTTCAGAATCTAGAAACAGTGACCTTGATCATTTTATCAGTGTTAGTTTTCAATACTTAAGAGCATTCATTAATGCCGTATTTCTCCTTTAAAGGATTCTTTTTCTGGTTCCGTATGTTTCAGTCACAGTCTTTAAAGGCTTTATTTTCCAAACATGCATATCATTCCTACCACCATTGATGATATTTATGCTGTGAATGTATGAAGAGGAAAAACAGTCCTTATGCTTTTAAAAGTAGTTTATATAAATACTGTAATAATAAAACTATTCAGAACCCTGTCCAGGATATTTTGTACTAAAATTCTTTTGTAAACTCACTTTGTAGTCAAGACAGATGAGTTTTTTATAAGTTTATTTTTCTCAAACTGAGGAATGCAATTAGGTGACTTTTATCCAAATCTTAAATCTGCTGATCTGTTGTTAAAGATTTGGAAAATGAGGAAGCAGGCAATGGTTGCAGCAACAGTCCCCTACAATGAAATCATATAGGTAGTTATTCCTAATTTTGGCTTTTGCTAGGCAGATTCATTATATGAGAAAATTACATGAAGTGCACAACGTTTATATGCAAGCTGAAGAGAACATAGAGAATGAGAAGGAAGAACGTAGTAACCCAGTTCTTTGTAGAAATGTATAAAAAAATCTTCAATCTTCTTATATGATGACAAGGATGAATAGCCTCTGCTACAGATATTCTCACTGGGGGCAATGTGATGATTTGGATGTTATGATCATCTTTGGTGCAAAAAACCAAGAGTTGTAACATCTGTGCTAGGGGGAAAAAAAGTATCGTAATGATCATGATGTAGCAATGCATGAATATAAGAAAAAAAGATGATTTAATAAGTATGCATTTCTTTTCTAAAATGAGACTGGAGGATTGCCAGCTTAGGATGGGCTGACTGTCCAGTAAGAATGTAACTTCAACAGGTTTCCTTTCATAAGATCAGAGAGCTCTAAAGCATGTATTCTAGTGGGCTTGGATGTCCATTGATGTTTTGGCTTTTGGGTGATTTTTGTAAAACTGTCAAAACTGCTAAGTGATGTGGGCTTATAAAACACGTGCATGATTGGTATTTTTGAAAACTATCCCTGAAACTGCATATTAGACTACACTATATATGATGGTATAGAAAAATTCTCCTGGAGCTTGCTATGCAGCTTTACCTCTTTAGATTTTTTGTTTTATTTTGTTTTAGTTTTACTTTTCTCTGAAAACTAAAGTCATAATCTATTTTCATGTTCAATCACTTAGGTGTAAGAAAGTAACAAAATCTGTATTTTTATTATTTCTATTGTATAAATTCATTTAAATATTAATATGTTTTGCCTTTCTCCCCTGTATTAATCTATGCATACTGTATTTTCCAGAGGATTTAAAGACCATCCAGTTCCAAACCCTTGCCATTGGCTAGGCTGCCACACAACAAAACAGGCTGCTTCGGTCCCCATCCTGCCTGGCCTTGAACACTTTCAGGGATGGGACATTCTGGGCAGCCTGTACCTCACTATCCTCACAGTGAAAAATTTCCCAAGAGACATCTAACCTAAATCTCCCTTCTTTTAGTTTAAACCATTCCTCCTTATCCTATGATTATCTACCTGCATAAGAAGTTGATTACTCACCTGATTATAAAAGCTCCCATTAATTATTGGAAGACCGCAGTGAATTTCCCCATAGTCTTCTCTTCTCTAGGCTGGACAAACCCAGTTCCCTCAGCCCATTATCATAGTGGAGGTGCTCCAGTTCTCTGATTATCTTGGTGGCTCTCCTCTGGACCCAAAACTACTTACCTATTTGTTTTCTGATTTTAATTATTTATCTATTTCTTTTGGATGTATGGTTTGGCTTTATTTCTAGTCATTAATTAGTATAAATAAATTAATAAACTCTAATGACAGGTTTTATGAAGAGTGTGAAATTCAGGTGCAAAGACTTTCCAGATTATCTCCAAATGATTCTGCACTGTAGTCTAACATAACGCAACATCTCACACTATAAAGGCCGTGATAGAAAACTAAGAAAAACACGATTCACAAACTAGGTAAGGACACTAGAATTGTAGCTACAGGTATCTTCTGATGTTCTAAATTGATCCTTGCTCTCTCTGCAACTGTGAGAAGTGAGACTGGCATACACCTTTTTGATGTGAACAGATACTAATCTTGTGATAACTCTATGAGAATCAGCAGAGAGGGGATGACATCAACTGACCACTTCTAGGTGGGAAAAATAAAAAATTCAAGAACATGTGCCTTCAGGGACAAATAGCAGATTTGCAAGAGGGGAATTTTTTTTTTCCAGTTCATAGTACCTATTTCAGAACCTCTTTCCCATCTTTTCCATCTCTCCAGTTCTTCCATCTCTTTCAGCCTATATTGAAAAATAAAAAAAAATCCACTGATATGTGTATATTTTTAATTGACTGTGGCTGAGCCCTGAGTAGTAAAATACTGTTGCATTTGTTAACTTAAATATAGAGGTTTTTCTCTATTAGAGTTTTCATTCAATATGCCTCATTGTTTCTATGTTAAATGTAGGTCTATCATACACAAATATATTACTAAACATATTTTTAAAGATAAGCTAAGGATTACTGCTTTCCACTGAGTTAGAAAACTGTGCCTTTGTTTGAAAATGAAAATAAGCATTTTCTTGTGGAAAAAAAAAAACTATATTCACAGGATAAAAAGACAGAGCAAGATACAATATCTGAGATCAGCTGGGGAATTCTGAGACAATACAGTATTGATAGGTTATTAGAAGACCTTGACTTATCATATTTTTTGAAAGGTCACTACCTTATGACAACAAAGGCTGAAACTTCAGATGGCAGCCTCCTCTTCCAGCTACAAAGCATCTGACAAAACCCAGCAGTATAGCACACTAGAGACTACTCAACAGATGACTGTAACTGGTGTCCTCAGATCAAACTTCATCAATTTTTGACATACTCTACTCCAAAGCACTTGTGTTTGTATTTACATATAATGTGTTCAACAGTAGCATTTCTGTACATGCTTTTCAATACAAAAGGGAACTTCAAAAGGAATTTAAGTTTGTCTCGCAGTGCATATATACCTGCAGCATACAAAGAAGGTGAGAAATTGCCCATCATCCTACTTTATGCCAAAATCTGCACAATGCCATCTAACACAAAAAGAACTTTTGTGTGAGTTATAGACAAATCTAGAAGGCAAAAATGATGTCCATAACAATCCATAACAATTAAGCCTTTTTTACTCCTTTTCATCCTTGTCCTCATTTTCCTGTAGGCTAGTCATGGGATGCCTTTGCAACTCCCATTGTTGTGTTAACACAAGGCATTCTGACAGCATCTTTCTCTAAAAATACTCTTGAACTAGCTGAACTTCCTGATCTACTTCTCTCCCCAAAATAAACAATGAGTAAGAACTGTTTATGTTTGAGAAGAAGCTGCTGTGAAAGCCATTTAAGTGATTTTTGTAGACCCACATTTAACTGCATGTAATATTAGAAGTTTTTTATGGTACACTATTCCAAACATGAAAACTCCAAAGGATTTTAATTGAAACATAAAAGGAGAAATGTTCTTAATCTGATATGTTAAGATTTAGTAATTGTATTTGACATTTTAAAATGTATGAAAACCATGAATTACAATAGATTATTTTGGAAAAGGTCCCATTTTATTTGTTCCCTAATAGTCCCAGAGACACTACATTTTTTTCCAAAGGAAATATAAATCTTATTTAAAAAACTTGAGAAAGTTGATGTGTATATGTCTAGAGATAGGTTACTTTCCTTTTCATCTTTTTTCATCCAAATTGTGATTTCTTTGCCTTTGTCAGTTTAAATTAGCTTTTTTGTGTTATTTTAACATTTTATATTTAATATGTACTGAAAAAGGTCTGGGCCTAATGTTAGCACAGCTGTGAAATTTGATTTTTATCCTCTTTGCTAAAAGACTTGTGGGAGTATAAAGATTTTTATAGCAGTGCTTCCTAAGGAGGCAAAAATAATCAATATAATACCACTTTAAAAAAGTAGATAATTTGCACAGTACTCCTAACCATAGTAGTGATTAAATAAACACCAGGTAGGGTCACCCACTGCTTGTAAGTTGGTAAGTATAACTTAAGCATTACCATCCACTCTTGCTTTTTACGTATCAAATTCTGGCACTGTGACAACTCTGCTAATACATTTCATAGAGTCCTAAAATAATTTAGGGGAAAGAACCTCTGGAGGTGATCTAGACAGACAAGGCCAACTAGGATCAGATTTCTCAAGGACTTTCCCAGCTGAGCTTTGAATATCTCCACAGGCAAAGAATTCCAAAAATCCCTGCTATTTCCCCTGATTTGAAAACACTTCTAAAAAAAAAAATTTCTTCGTAATACCTACAAGACACACCTTCCATCCATCACTTCTCATTCTGTCACTATGCCTGGGCAAGGTTTTGCACATCCTCCAGGTTAGGTGATGACCACAAGTTCTCCCTTTCACTTTCTTTTCTTGCTGCTGAACAAAGTTCTCAGCCTCCCCACAGATGCCTCGTGCTCTAGCCCTTGCTCATCCTTGTGATCTTCTGATGGACTCAGTCTATCATCTCATTGCCTTGCTTATACTGACTGGGAAAACCAAATGGACACAATCTTTCCCAGTGCTGTGCAGAAGAGTACTAATGCTTCATTTCACCTGTAACTGCCCTAGTTTGCTTACAACTTTCCCTTGTCTAGAAGTTCTCTTCAACTTTCTTTAGTAGCATTTTGATTGCAGAAGAATTGGCCACTGCTGGAATTATGCTGCCTGCTCCAGCACGGGACAAAAATGATGATGTGGATTCATGTTGAGGTTGTGCTAGTTTGCAATTAGATTTATTTCTGCCCATCCTATGCTCCTAGTTGGAACTTGGCCTTGCTTGGCTTAACTAAACCAGGCAGTTGGAGCTATCAGTTTCTCTAGGATGATGTCTACCTTTTGTTAGCTCCCTTCAGAAACAGAAGCCTTAAGCTGGAAGCCATGAGCTTTAAACAGCAAGATAGAATTTGTGATCACAGAAAAACAATGCTCAGTTTGACAACCATAACTCCAATGTTTTCTGCCTTCAAGGTACCTCTGTGTCCTCCATCAAAGCTGCTCAGCTGTCTAAGCCACCTTGAACTACTTCAAGGGACTAGGCCCCAGCAAAGTGAGACTGAACAGATGCTTCCAATGCCTTTAGGAGATTGGAAGCAATGAACTTTGCCCTTCTGCAATACTTTTTCTGCCTATTTCTGTAGATAAACTCCAACAGGGTCATATACATATGCAGCAGATGCCCCTCTTGGAGTCCCCTCAGCGTCTCCTGTAGTTATATCATCCTCCCATAGGCCTAGATCCCCCAGTGACATTGTAGGGCAAAGCTGTTTTGCCCCACATGTTCTTCCCATGTACTCTTCATATCCTTTCTTCTCCAGACTTTTTCCTCTCCATATACCCAGGCTTGATTGGCAGTTAAATGAGTCAGAAAACTTTTCTGGGAAGTGTTAGATGACTACTGCTGAATTCCAGGGCCTTCCTCTCATTTCTGGTGTCAACATTATGGCCACAAGTCAAGCAATTTTTGGAAAGATTTGGTTAATGGCATAGATGTATGCCAATATTTTCTGAGCTGGGCTGATATCTCAGGAAATTTTCTCTCTTCAAAATGTTGATACAAAGTTCTTCATACTCCAAACAAAAATCTAGTAACAGCTACCTTCTTCTTCTCTTCCAATCCTGCCTGCTCTAAGATCCCTCAGTGATCACAGGGATGACGCACTCAGCCATCTGGGGGGGTCAGTCGTGGACACAGTTTTCCTTTAGATGCTGCAGGAAAATGGATTACCCAGCATAGGTTGTCAGGAGACTGGTGACAGCAAGAGCAGAGACGGGAGCATCTCTATTTCCTGCCTCAAGGATTTGAGTTGTCTATTGAAGACATTCACTGAGTAGGTTTACTAGGTTTCAACTAATCTGATTTTAATTTATATTGCCTTTATTTTACAATTTATTCTTTTTAGAAAGGTTTATTCTCATTAAGAAAATAGAGACCACTCATTATTGAGACTTCTATAATTTTATGTCTCATTTTGTACTGATTTTTTACAAATCCTCAACATAAGACAGACCAAAATTATAAGTGGATTTTCATTTTTGTTTTTGCTTTTGTTTTTATATTAGAGAGTACTGTATTTAACTAGTGATGTTACTTAAATTGGTTATCTCCAAAACATAATATCTGGCATCTAAAATATTTCACATCAATGGCAGAAACTTCTCAAAAGTAGAGCTGGACAGTAATAGTCTGTTTCCTGTAAAATTAAAGGTAATAATAAAAGCACATTCTAATGAATTGCAATATATTATTTTCTGAATTAGTATGCCACTCTGCTTGATTAACTGCATAAAAGAAGTTATACAAGACCTCAACTTCTAATATGATAACCTCAGAAAACTGTGTTTTAAACAAGGTAGAATAGTTGATGAATATATAGATTCATAGAATATATGTTTCTATCATTACTAAGAAACAGAAGATAAAAAAAAATCACTTTTATGCAAACATACAAAAAAATGTAGGTAATATATTTGTTGTAATAACAATGGGAAAATATATTTTAATCACTATAGCTGTACATTTACTTTTGGCCCTGGAGTTTGAAAAAACTGGATTCAAAAAGAATATAAATAAGAGGGTAACACTACAACTTTTGGCAAATTGAGCTGTCATTCTATTATCTGATCATTTAGTTAGTGTAATTGGATAGTTGTCAGTAGCACCCCAGATTGATTTTTAATAGAATTAAGGTACATTTTTACTAAAATCACCTTAACTAAACTTTTATCAAGAACTATATCTTCCACAGTAGTATAAAGTCAGCATATTACCTATCTGCATCAGTTGGTGATATGTCAGATATTACACAAGTAACACTGTTTAATATTTTGCAACTAGCAACAGCAGTTTGAATATGGTAATATGATTTTACAAGAAAAATGGTGTCTCTGTGTAAGCTATTCACTGGTATATAAAGCAGATGTAAAAATAAGTACTTAGACTCTGCACATTATATATTTTGTGTACTTTGAAAAAAAAGATTGAAAAAAAATCATTCTGAATATATTTTGATCTGTTGTCTTTAAGTAGTTTTAGCTAAGGAACAAAAAATCTGCACTTTTGTGAGCTCATCTTCCATGATCCACTGATCTTTATGACTTTCTGTGTGGAAAATTAAGGGTTGATCAGAAAGAATAAGTTTCCAGAAGGAACATGGTAAAAGACATAACAAGATGACCAAATTTAATTTGAAAGGCAGCAAGAACTCAATTGAAGTGTTACAGTACATCTTTGACAATCTAAGAACTTCCACAGCTCTTCACAATCATTCTATCTGGTATTACTGTGACTGTGAAGGTAAACATACCAAATGAAGAATTAACAACTAACTAAAATATGCATAGCTTTTCTTCATTGCAATCATCAATTAATTAAATAAACCTTAACCAGTATGACAGACTTCTTCCTTCTTTGCTTTGACAAACCATAGAGAGCTCTTAGATTTTACCAAAGGAATCTCCTCATGCAAGCAAAAAAGAGATATATAATTAATATAACTGGAAGAATTTCTAGACCAAATAAAGACATGCAGTGTTCCCCAATAGTCCACTTTATTTTCAGCACTGAGTTTCTTCAGCTTTGAAATGCAAATTTATTTTCCCACCTAAAGAGAAGTTATGTTGGAAAGTAAAGGAAAAATATTGGCATACATCTTTGTTTCTTGTGCTCAGAAATTTCTGAATAGACTGCAATTTTAAAAACAGGGAACCATCTTTCTTCTTGTTTAGGAAACCATTCTTATTAAGCTGTATTTCTTAGAGTACAGCAGAGATTTTGTACATTAAGGGATGTTGAAATGTATCTTTAGAAATATTTTTTCTCCATTTAAACATCTTGAAGGCAAGGAGGAGAGATCTGGAGTTTACTCCTTAACAAAAGCAATACATTTTTAACATTAGGGACATACCTGAAAATAAATGGATACCAATTAGCAAACATTTTTATGTGATATTGCCATCAATATATACTTAGTGAGATACATATTATAAATTTAAATCTTCAGAAAAGTTAAGAAGTATGGCTCTCATAGACTTATGAATCAATGTTTGAAACCCTCAAGCTTAAAAATGTATATAGTGTGAGTATACTACTCCACTTTTACACAGAATAAATTTCATTAATTTCTGGCATGAAAAGAAAGTACTGTAATGGTAAATCAGATTCCTGCATTTCCTGCGGGTCTCACATGTTGTTTTCTAAGGCAAATTTGGGAAACAAATAAGCAGAGAAAAGAACACAAAATAAAAAATTCTTCACAATGAAAAAAATAAAATGGATTTTATCCATATTCCATACTGATTTTAAAATGCATCTCTTGAACACATCATGAAAGTGGAAAAGAAATAAAAGTTCTACTTATTTTGTAGTGACCTGAATTTAGCATCAGATGTTAAAATCAAGACATGAAATTTTGGTAGAGAGATAAAAGTCAAAACAGAGACCTGACCACATGCCGGATGATATTAGTGGCAGATGTGATCGTCAGAAGTGTGATGGCATTTCCTCTGAATAGGCGAATGTACTCTTCAAACTTTGATGTTAACATGATTAGCAATGAAAGTATGCTTTGTTCCTTTGCCTTCACATGGTCTCAATATTGGCAGTTATCGTTTACTTGTATTTTTAAATCAAATATTATCCTGCCCTGTATTCATGTGCAGATGCTTTGCACAATGCTGCTTTTTCAGTTGCACCTAAAAGAAAACTGTGAACCAGTGTACTGAACAAGGGCTACAGTGCTGCTTTTTCAGTTGTACCTAAAAGAAAACTGTGAACCAGTGTACTGAATGGGGGCTAAAAAGATATATACACTGTTATTATTTTTACTTGAACCAAGCATTCATATTTAAGTTTTGTACTGGAAGTCCCAGTACCATGCTTTCCATTTTTCACCAATATCTCTAAAATTTTATCCATTGTCCCCAGACAGCCATTAACTGACTGCAAGCACAACTTTATTGCAAAATTATTGCTGCTTTATTAAGCAACAGGATTTGCAGGCAATTGTATAATCAATATAACATTAATATATCACTTAATTAAGATTACAAGCACTGCCTGTGGCCTGAATATATACATCATTTTGTCCAGCAACAGCAGTTGCCAGAGAAAGATACAGATCATGATTTCTGACATGGGAAATTACATATCCTCTCTGAAATGATGGTAAGATATCCTGTTTATTCCACATACATCACCATCAGCCACCTAAAAATTCTCCATTATCTGTCTTAGAATATAAGAGTTGTGGAAAAATGATAAAATAGTGATATTTAAAATCGCAATATATGCTCTTGAGCACATACTGGGATTTGCTCTTCCATTCAAACTTTTGTGAATGCTCCTGAAAGTCAGTGAGACTCGCTGTATCTGACGCGTTACCTGTATGAGTAAAGAGGGCATGCCTGAACTCAGAGAGACTGTGAGTGAATAATTAGTGACTTATGAAAAAGAACGTCAAATGTTTCACTCGACTGCAATAACAAAATAGATAAACTGCTGTTAAGTCTTGCACTTTAGGACACCACTGAATGTCTTTCAGCTGCAGTAATAAATCTGTGTGTACTTACTAAGTTCTGTGAACCTAAAATAGCATTTACTATTTCCATGAACTTTATCTGTACTTTAATGGATGACACTTGAAATGGCAGAATCTATTCAAATAGTATGGATGCTGAAGTGCCCTTGGATACATAACTTCTCAAAACACTTGCACAAATAGTCTCTGATGCTCATCTGTGCCTTCTTTTCTTAGCAAAAATATTTTTTTATTCTTACTGTAGCAGAGACTTGGAAAGAGACCTGGAAAGCTATGTCTTTCCAGAGACCTGGAAAGCTATGTCTGCACTATCCTGTTGTAATTCCGTTCTCTAGGACAAATTCTGTGATCAAATTCCCTCACTGCTTCCATCATGATGCATCCATAGTTTGAAATGTCCTCTGATGCATGACAGATATGCTGCAGCTGGAAAAGGAAATGGCTGGAAGAAAACCATGGAAGTGTCCATTGCCTTTCTATAGGCAATATACCCCCCTTCATCTTCAATACCTGTGCACTGTACTGACCCTTCTGAAAAGCCTTCCCACACCTCCCCCAGAAGGCTCTGCAGCACAATATCATGAGACCTACATTCCATACTCATCTTATTTTTTTCTTTCTCCATACAAAATTGTCTTCAAAAAGTCATGACATACGTAGGCCTTTTATCTGTAGATATGGAATGCAAGAAATGAAACTGTACTACCTCTGGAAAATCAGTAAATCAGAATAAAATCTGGACAGACTTAGGTTAGGAGTGTGGCCCAGAAAATTTGATTGCAACAACTGTAATTCTGTATAAAGCACTGACCATCTGGACCAACTCAACCTCATGTAAAGTGGAAACTAGTGATGCAGTAAGGAAGAAAAGCTGACGGAGTGGCATTCAGTACGCCTGGAACCATTTGCCCCAGGGGTGGAGGCACAGCCCAACCATTTGCCATGGGTTGATCCAGAACCAGATAAAAGACAGTAACTGTTTCGAAAGGAGCTACATATCAGGAGGTCCATCATTACAGACTACTCTGTAGATCATTCTGTTTTTGGGATGGAAGAGGCAGACAGATCACCAAGCTAGTAACTCAAATCATGAAGGGGGAAAGTAGGACAGAAGATGATATCTCTGAATGAAGGGTACTTCTAGACACACAGTATAACACTGTTGAGCACACAAGCCTATCACAGAATCACAGAATTGTAAGGGTTGGAAGGGACTTCTAGAGATCACAGAGTACAGCCCCCTATGAGTGACTTCTTGCCACAGCTTCCAACTAGTAGTTTTATAGCCACTTTCAAACAAGCAAGGCACCTCCTACAGCAGTCACAAAGATACTCACTTGTTCAGCAACATGCTTCTAGTGTGGCAACCCCTTCCCTCATGCTCGTATAAGATATCTTTCCCCCACTTTATCAGAGGACATAATTCAGAAGCTGGACATGAGGTATTCTCTGAGACCGTACCACTACACCTAAAGTCATCTGAAAAACTCATATTGGGATATTCTGCCTATCCTCCTTCACCAGATGATGTGGAATACATATATATATATATATATATATATATATATTTTTTTTTTTTTTTTCTGATCATCCACCCCATAAATTTAATGTCAGAACATTACATGCAAACTTTTTCAACATCTCTAGGGAAGTAAGATGATCAAATCTCTAAGACAGTAGAGTCTTAGTGTAGAAAATCACAAGATAGTGCCCATTATACATAAAAAAGGCAGAGGGAAGGATCAAGATTACTTTCAGATCAGACTTCACAAAATTTCCTTGTCCTTCAGAGATACTTTAGGTGATGGCAGATCTTGCCTGATCAATCTGGTGGCCTTCTATGATGAAGTGATGGCATCGGTGGACAAGGGATGGGCAATGGGTTTCATCTACCTGAACATCTACAAAGCCTTTGACATGCTCCTTCACCACATCCTTACCTCTAAATTGGAGAGGTATGGATTTGAAAGATGGACTGTCCAATGGATTAAGAACTGGTTGGCTGGTTGCAGCCAAAGGGTTGCGAATATTCTATGTCTGCTTGGGGGCCTGTCATGAGTGGTGTCCCCCAGGGGTCAGTCTTGGGACTGGTGCTCTCCAATATCTTTATAAACGACACAGATAATGGAATCAAGTTCACCCTCAGCAAGTTTGCAGATGACACCAAGCTGAGTGGTGTCAGTACATTAGAGAGAAGGGAAGACATCCAGAGGGACCTGGACAGGCTGGAGATGTGGGCCTGTGTGAACCTAATGAGGTTCAACAAAGCCAAGTGCAAGGTGTTGCACTTGGGCTGGGGCAATCCAAGGTATTTATACAGACTGGGTGAAGAACTCCTTGAAATCAGCTCTGCAGAGAAGAACTTGGGGTCCTGGAGATGAGAAGCTGAACATGACCCAGCAGTGTGCACTTGCAGCCCAGAAGGCCAACTGTATCCTGGGCTGCGTTAAAAAAGGGGTGGCCAACTGGGAGAAAGAGGTGATTTTCCCCCTCTACTCAGCTCTTGTGACACCTCATCTGGAGTACTGTGTCCAGGCCTGGGGCTCCCAGCACAGGAAAGACACAGAGCTCTAGGAACGGGTCCAGAGGAGGGCCACTAAGTCTATCAGAGAGCTGGAGCACCTCTCATATGAAGAGAGGTTGAGGGAACTGGGCTCATTTAGCTTGGAGAAGAGAAGGCTGCAGGAAGACCTCATTGTGGCCTTCCAATAATTGAAGGGATCATATAAACAGGACAGTAAACAGCTGTTTACATGGATTGATAGTGGTAGGACAAGGGGAAATGGTTTCAAACTAAGACAGAAGGGATTTATGTTAGATATTAGGAGGAAGTAATTTGCTCAGAGGGTGGTTTTGCACTGGAACAGGTTGCCAAGAGAGGTTCTGGATGCCCCATCCCTGAAGGCATTCAAGGCAAGGCTGGATGTGGCTCTGGGCGGCCTAGGCTAGTGGTTGGCAACCCTGCCCACGGTAGCAAGGGTGAAACAAGATGATCTTTGAGGTCCTTTTAAACCCTGGCCATTCTTTCATTCTATGATTCTATGTACACATACCATAGTTCCACAACAAGTCCTGTTTCTGCAGCCTGAACACGAGGATGAACATGGACGTAAGCCCAGAATTCTCTCTGGCAAAGAACTGTGGATTATCAAACTCAACAAGAAATAACCAGACCAAGAGCTGTGTCCCAAGAGAATCTCACAATCTTATCCATTCTGGACACTTTCTTATGAATAACTGGGCAAACAGCCCAAAGCCTGATCTGGTTAGAATTGCACATCAGGTTTATACATTTGACAACAATAAAATATTTTTGTGCTTTCCAACATATGTTTGTTCTCTGGCCTTGAGGTCCTTTGGGACTACCCTTAACTCTGTTGCGGTTTTCCCTGTCTTCCCTAAGATCAGGATGCGCATGCTATGATCCTGGGAGTTGAGAACTTCTGCACATTCATGTTTGTGAACAATCTCTTAGAGAAAACCTGGGGGCCTCAAGTCCAATTCCAAGGACAGTTTAGAAAGAGGTGGCAGTTAAGTGCAACACAAGTTCCCCCTGGGATCAGGGATATGAGAAACTGTTTCCTTCAACTGGGAAGAGCACAGACAGCATCTTTCTGCCAGGCTTTAAAACTGATGTAATGAGAAAATTTTGTCAGGCAAAGCAGCAGTATTCTTTTATTTTTCTGCATGGACCAAGACTAGCAGCATATTGGCCAAGTTGACAGGCTGTTATGCCTGCAGTGATGGTTTGGGAGCAGCCTCCTATTAGTCATCCTCTCCCAAAAATTTCATCGAATGACATCCATACATCCTCAATAGTGAGTCAAGGATTATATTTCCTGATGTAGAGAGATGATGGAGGCCAGCACTTAGCGAAGAAATTATTTATTTTTTTCTTGTAGGTTCAAATAAATTTTTAAAATGTGATTTTTTCAAGAGAGGAAGTTAAGACTGCTTTTAGTTTGGAGCAGGGAAAGGAGAGTAGGGGCATGCTGACAAGAAGGCCTGGTGGAATAATGTTGTTCTTACAGTAACAATGGAAATA
Organism: Oreortyx pictus; assembly: GCA_036925125.1. Lineage (NCBI taxonomy): Eukaryota > Metazoa > Chordata > Aves > Galliformes > Odontophoridae > Oreortyx > Oreortyx pictus. The sequence continues at coordinate 59,466,115 of JAUPFR010000003.1, forward strand.
TTAATATCTGCTGCAAGGATGCAAAGGAGGGATAGGCAGAAAATATTATCTGAAAGGGAAGACAAAGGAAGAGAAAACAGGAAGGAAAAAAAAAAAAAAGGCTGAAAATATTATCTGAAAGGGAAGACAAAGGAAGAGAAAACAGGAAGGAAAAAAAAAAAAAAGGAAGAGATAGAAGTCTTGAAGCTAGGAATAGGCCCTAAAGAAAGGTAGTGAAGGTGAACATTGAACACTTAACACAAGCAGTCTTTAGTCACAGTTCTTCCATTTCAGGATCACTACTGGAGCCACATCCAAAGTCAATGAACCCAAAAATATGAATGTTTACTTTCGGGAGAAATCTAAGCAGATTGAAACCTTGAAGGTAAGAGTCAATCCAGAGATGTGACCAAATTTAATTGTTTTCTCAAAGCTGGAAGGCTTATCAAACCAATGTAGTCTGATTCAATACTATAAGCCAAAATATTAATTTAAAAAGCAGGAAAAAGCAGCAAAACCAGTATCCCATGATGAGGATGAGAGTAAACATACACCACTTACAAGGTGAAAGTAATCAGCAGAGTCAGGTTTGTTACTAAGAACAGCACGTTAGGGAATTCTGAGGAGCTCGACAATCCTGCTTTCACACTGCATCTGAGACAATCTTCATATCCAGATAGCAACCACACAAAATATAAAGCATGATCAGGCTTTGTGAGTTTCCTGGTGGATTTACCATGGATTACCAGAAATATACAAATTTCCTGTGTTCACAGTAAATCATCTCCTCTTACCTCTTGTTCACATGTATTCATTTAGACTCACAGATAAGATCTTTTCAAGCAAGGCCTGAGGGAATAACTTCTCTCCTCTCAAACATACATATATACACATATACAAAAGTAGAAGATCGTATAATTAAAAAAAAAAACATTGATGTCATGAATCAGTTTTTGTTTCCTCTTCTGTCCTACTGATTTCATTTCTTCTAAGGATGGTATACAGAGAAAATGTAACTTGAGAAGGAACATATATGTGCCCTCCAGTTAGTACTCTCAAAACCAGATGCTGAACTAAAGCATCACTATGCCCTTCAGGTTCTAAAATGTAAGCCACAGAAGACATACAGGTTGAACATGTCCATAACCTATTCCTTTCAGAGGATGTTAATCTCTTCCCTTAGCATTCAACTATTTTAATTCCAACTTGAGGCATCAACTCTGCTAATTTTTTCATTGTGTCACACACTCTTTTTCAAAATGACACCATTTTGTTTTCTTTTGTTCTTAAATTTTATTTCTGGCAAAAAAAAAAAAAAATGTGGTTTGTGTTCTGTTAAATTTATCAGTATTATTTAACTCATTTTCTCAAGCAGGTTCCAAACTGCTGATGGTCTGAAAAATAGTGAAATATTTTTTATATCCTCCTAAACCTCCCATGTCACACAAACCTAAAACATGCCTGGCTCAGATGAAGAAAGTATCCTTTTTTCCTTTTCTTCTGTATGCAGAGGAACACCACATGTGTGGACATAATTATCATACCTCACTTGGCAACAGGATCTTTTTCATTGTTTAAAATCTATTCCAAAACAAGCTTTTCATTTTCTAAAATGATCTTATTTTACATACAGCTCTTCATGTGAAATGGCAAATCATTTATATTTTTATTCAAAGCTGGAAGGACTTGTTTGACATTAATGGAAAATTGTTCATTAAAAAGTATGCTTATATTTAAAAAAAAAAAAAGCCCATTTGCGTCATTTTTTAGATTGTAGTTTCACTCAATGTGCAACAGAATTTTCAAAAATGAGACCAACAGTAGTTTTCTTGGTCTATTCGTAGCTGCTGAAACACATATGGAAATTTCAAAAGCATTTTTGAAGGTCAAAAACAATCCAAAAAAGTAAATAATTTGATCTTAAGTCCTAAGTGTAAAGGAAGTCCCTCACACTGATTTCAGTGACAGTAAACATAATTAGTAAATATCAGATTGCTTTCGCTCACATCAGTTAAAGTGTTTGAAGCTGTTTTGGGAGCTGATGACACTGTGGAGAATATATTACGAGGCTGTGGGCTCAGTTTAAAGATACTGGTCCTGGCCCCACCGGACAGCTGCAGCCCCTGCAAATCTTTGAAACATCCTTTTGTACCTGAGCCTCTGTGAACTGAAAATCCTAGTTCTCAGGCTCAGATTCTCGTTTCTTCTCATTTCACTCTTCATACCTACAAATGAGGTAATCTGAGGAAACCACTTCTTTACCTCTGTGCCCCTGACTTCTGCTGGTATCACAGAGGCAGTATTTCTTTGCTATGTTTTGTTCAAATCTCATCTTATAGAATTTCTTCTCGTCTAGGGCAGCAAATTTCTTCTGTGTTATACATAGCCATTTTTAAGCAGATTCCAGGTACTGTTGTTGCAAGACACAGCAAAATACTAATCATTCCCCCTGGGATTTAGTGTCAGAGTTGTTTGGTCTTTGATAGACTAAAAAAAAAGTAGAATATTTATATTTGGGAAAAGTGCTACTATTATAGCAGAACTAAAAGCTGACTGTCGAGAATGAAAAATAATAGAAAGAAAAAGATAAGGAAGAAAAAGAAAAGAAAAAAGATCCTTAATTTAAAAATAAGGCATTGCGGGGTAGTTTATGTAGTACATCTTGTCTTTTGTTCTGAAACAGCTAGTAAAAGATTCTAGGAAATGCAGTGCAGTAAAAGTGATTCACAGTGATCTAATCATGAAACTTGCATATTCCCACTACTGCTTGCAGTTAACGTATGGCTTTTCTTGAAATCGTGCTTAACAAATACATTTTTAAGGCCTACAGCTACTGTATCTCTATCACACAGACAATAATCTGAATTTGAATAGCAGAAGTGCTTGCTATTTATTTTTTATCATTATTTTCATTTTACTTTGCAGCACCTAGAATTAATACATGCCGGAATCCCCTTTGCAGTCACACACGATGATTGCAAACAGTTCTTTCTAGCCAAGTGCCACATGTGGTTCCTACATTATATTATTCCAAATGGATGTTCGTTCTTGTGACTGCTGTGAGGTGAATTGCTAATATTTGATTATCGGTAGTGATGTCACTAGGCAAATGCAACTGTATCAGAGGGATCAGCCCAAAGTCAAAACTGAAGTTTACAAGGAATGAGATGAAAGAAATCGATCTGAATAAAGAGAGGGCAGTACTATGAGGCTCTGCTGTGGTGGACTCGCTAACCCTAAACCCTTCCACCTGAATTCTAACAAGTAAATCAAAGCACTTGTATCTGGATCAAGGCATTTTCCAGCTTTGCTTTAGTGACAGGGGAATGGGCATTACCCAGAAGCTGCAGGGTGATGTTCAGACGTGGCTAACAAACCACCAGCTCAGCTTTTCTTTTCCACAGGGCAAGCACTCTAAATGCTCCTCCTCCCCTTAACTTGCTGAAACTTGCAGCTGTGATTCACAACCTGACCAACAGTGATAGATAACAAACCACTGACCTTGAGGGCGGCTTTGTGTGTCAGCCTTCTTATTGCATTGAGTCACCACACTCCTCATGTGTGTTATTTTAAGTAGCACATTTATCAGCCAGTACCAAATGAAATACGTAGCCATGTGTATTTTATCAGTAGATTTGGAGTATGGGGGTGGGGGGAGAAATACAGAAAAAAAATCAATTTTCTTTCAAAAAAGGCTTGAAGGTTCTGACACACTTTAAAAAATCTCCTTGTTTTCAGTTACAACATAAGGAATCTATATGGATGCTGATATGTTTGCATTTGTAGCTTTTCCAGACTTCTTTTTTTCTCCCAACACACTGCAGTATAGCAATGTCAGAAATATACCATTCCCCATAACAGGACACATCTGTGGTGAATCTGCACAGAAGCAATTAATTTCCTTGTGGTATTTTTACACTGGAGGCTTAATGCGAGTCCCCATTATACAAACAAAAAGCTCTAGACAGCTCCTGCTGCCTGATAAAAAAAAATAAAAAATAAATAAATCAGATTGAGAAGGGCTGTTTGGCCTAGGAGTGCTACAGGCAATGACTTGTAATGAGGCATCCCAACGCTAATTATGAAGCTTATTAAAGAGAATTGTCTAAGTTGTACTAAAGTGCATGCTATAATCACGTTAAGGAAGACATGCAGACCGAGCTGGGGTCCTCCAGTTTCTTCTCTTAGACAAGAGGACCCACTGCTTAATGAAGCCAGCTTGGGTCCCCGTTTATCACACCAATGTTATTGTGCTTGGCAGACTGGTCAAGATGAATTTGATGGAGAGGCAGGTGAGAATCCCAGCAGCTGGGTGATAATTCACACATCATAGCCTTCCCAACTAACTAACATCTGCGAGGGAGTGGGCCAAGGGACTGTCAAAAACAAATACTTCCATACCAGGATTTTATCATTAAACTTCTCCCAAATCTTCACTAAGGTTGAAAAAGCAATATTTCAGTGTACTGTTTCAGGAAAAAAAAAAAAAAAAAAGATTAATAAAGACGTTAGAAGGCTGAACTGCTGTGAGATTTGTTTAATTATTCCCCACAGTACTGCCCCAGCAATCTGCTGACATTTAGCCCCGACCTTGCAAATCCTCAGTAAATATTAATATATCAACTCAAACAGGGACCGTTGTTTTATTGGTTCATGGAGCTCAGAGAGATTCGCCACAGCAGTGAAAAATAATGTGCAGAACTGAGGAAGAACGGCTCCTTTGATATCACCTTCTGCTGCACACATGTGCTGGGAGCATCAACAAAATGGAAATTCTGTTACTTTGCCACAGCTGTAGAGTGACACTTCAGATGCCTTTGCTTCCCTTTGTACAGCCTGCTGGAATAATCCCAAAACCACAGTGGCAAGAGATTAGAAAACACACGCGCGCGCGCACACACACACATAGGAAGACAGAGAGAAAGGGAAGGAGAGAGAGAGAGAGATCACATTTTATTATCTGACACAGTGGAAATTTTAATAATGGTAAGCTCCCATCTTAAAACCTAATAAGCTTTGCTCAGAACAATGAGTGCACTAATAAGAGCCAACAAGAGCTAGGCACAATCCACTGGCATCTGTTTACTATGGCAACTTTGCTATTTGCCTCCATGAGTGCCACGTAAACTTCTTTTTTCTCCAAACATTTGCCCCTGTTGACTGCCTCCTAATGTATTTTATGTGCCTACCAGTACCTCACAATTCCTGACAAAATACCCCCGATTTATTTTGTCCCTTTTATTTGCTCGCCTCAAATGTAAATGTATGTTATTAAAGTATCTTCTCATAACAACACTGCCATTACCAATTGGCAAGTGTTTGATGTGGGTCAACACTGCATCCAGAATTCTTGGGTTTAGGGGAAAGGGCTGCTGTGCAACATTTGGCATTCAGATGTATTGAGCTGCAGAGTTAATGCGTGATTAATTTTATTCATAAAAATGTTAATCACTTCATTGTGAGATCTTTTTAACATTCTGCGCACTGAGCACCTTTTAACTTCTTTTTCACACAAGCCCACAAATGTATTTAATATTTTCAAACATTCTGTTATTACCAATAACACTGCTAATTAAACATACATTTAAAATGTAATAAAAAGCTGGCAAATAACGGCACGGCGCTAAACACAAATGGAAGCCCGCTGCCCACTGCCTCCCCTGTGCCCCCTCCCCTTTGGCAGCAACTGACCAGATTCTTTAATGTGCACTTGTTTGCAGAGTCCCCGAGGCGTTTGGGGTTTTTTTGTTTGTTTTTTTGTTTTTTTTTCCTCAAGCATGCTTCAGCCTCCACTGACACAGCCGAATATCATAAAAATAATTCAAGCCCATAGCATGCTATAGACAGCTCTAAAAATACCTCTGTTCTAAGGGAGGGTGGAACCAGAGGGTTGGGTGCATTACAACAAGTTCGGCAGCTGTTTTGGGCTGAGATGGGTGTTTTCTGAGACAAGCTCTTGAGCCTCATCTGAGAGCAGTGTCAGGCATTGGTGGGTGTGCCGGCTGCACTCACTGACTTCTTGTTTCCAGCTGGGCAAGGCTATTGTGAACGTATTCAGCCAATGCACTCATGAAACTGGATAAATGGATTAGTGGATCAGAGACACCATCGGCATCTTCAAAAGGAAAACAGCAGCCTGCAAAAAGACTGACATTTGTGCGCTGGGGCAGAGGGTGTGTGAATGCTCTGCCTCTTCCAAAGGGACAAGACAGTGATAAACTTTCCACACTGACCACCTCACTTTGTGCTACAATTGACCAACAAAATAAATGGATTGCTTCATTGTTTTTGAACCGTAGGCAGCACAGTGAAAGCGCTACTTGCACAGCAACAAAGGACAATGTATTGTGTGGGGCCAACAGCTCAAAATAAAACCTTTAATTATCTACGGGTCAGCCATAAATCTGGAATAAAAATAAATGTTACTTTTTAAACTTGCCTTTAATTCTGCAAAGAGTTTACGCTGGCTCTCTCTCTTCTCTCTGAAGAGGCAATACCAGTGTTCAGTGTGCGCCTGAGTGTGCATTTTTGCATTAGCTTGATTCCAAATTAACATGTTGGGAAACAAGTTCTGCTGTCAAACATGAAGGATGTTTGTAATGCTAGTTAAAGTAAGTAAAAACAGATAAAAGATGTGTTTTTTTTTCACGTTTTTTTTTTTTTCCACAAACACTCATGCATGTATTCTCTTCACATACACAAAAGAGAAGCCAAAACTAATATTAATAATGGTGACGGGACTCGAGTAAATTAATTCCTCACAGAAGTACATTGTTTAGTTTTAAGAGCTCATATTTTCTGAGTCTTAAATTTTGAATACCTATTTCTGTGGGGTTCTCGGTCTCCTGGTACTTCCAGCAATTCCTGCCCACATGGCCGGTTTTATGGACAAGCTGTGAACGAAACTGCATGGTGGCACCAGACAATTGGGAACACCAACCTCGCCGGGAGTCATTTATGTAACTTTTCACTGGCAAACATGTCACACAGACCATGTTTATTACATGTTCCACTGTTTTACTTGATTTGTCAGTCCCAGGTAAAATTTACTGCTGAAATGTAAAACTTTGCAGCTTGAAATCTTGAATTGGGCTTCACATGCCTCCTCCCCAGGCCCCCATGGGACGGGGAATGTGGCCTGGTGTGCCACATCTCCCCGGATCACCTGGACATGCTCAGGCCATTCTGAACCATTATGGCCTATTTCAGGGAGGACAGTAAGACGGCACAGCATTATGGGATCATTAAGGTAGGAAAAGATCTCTAAGGTCATCTAGTCCAGCCATCAGCCTATCCCCACCATGACCACTAACCACATCCCTCAGTGCCACATCTGCACATTTCTTGAACACCTCCAAGGGCAATGCCTCACCCCACTCTCAGAGATTACATTTTTCCTAATATCCAACTTGAGAGGGCATGAATGGGCCTTGCAACTCCTCACCGATCTCAACACTGCAAGTGGGGTGGTGGGAAGGCAGGTGGTTCAAAATGTGAGATTTGAGAGGGAAATGGTATGGTGGCTCCGTTCCCAAAGGCTGGCCAGTGACGAGGGGGACCACCACGCAAGGCACTTGGAGGCTCATGTTCAGACAATCCCTTTGCAAAGCACTCGTTAGTTCTCTCCCCGTGATGTCTGAGTGCCTTGCAGCCTTTCCAGCACGCCCCTGCCAGCTCCTTTACACCTCGCCTTTTAAGGACATACGGGAATTCAAAAATAAAAATACCGATATATAAATATATAGAGAGAACAAAACTAGAACTAGAACCTCTCTTTATCCCCTGAGACACAGCAAGGACCCAGCCTCCAGGTCCCGGTCAGGAGCATTTCGGGGCACCCCTGCCCCTTCCCCGGGTTCGCAGGAGCCCACCAGAGCCGGTCCAATCCGTGCCTCAGGAACGAGAGCCTCTCTTAACACCGGGCAACTGCAGAGAGCCATTTTCTCCTCGCCACCGCCTCCCCGCCCCCTTCGGCTTCGCACTCTTTTGTAATAGTCTCATCCGCAAGGACGATTGAAACTTTATAGTGCATGATTCATAGAGAGGGTCTATGCTCGGAGCCGCGGTGCATATTACATTAATCAGTGTCAGGCCACTAAAACAGAGATATGAATATGAATTCTCCATATTGCAGGGGAGATAAATGTGCTTCTGAATAATTGATCGTCGCCCATGAAAAGGGGGGAGGGGGGGGGATAGGAAAACACAATGAAAGTTATCGGGCGATCTGACGCGGTGAGGACTCGGCTCGGTCCGGCTCGATACTGCGTGGGGCTCCGGCAGAGACCCCACGGGCCCGGGCTGCCGCATCCCGGTGTGCTATTCGAGTTTCGGAGCGAGCACGTCAAAAAACTCGTCGAAAGCAACAAAAGGGATGACAGGAAACCGGGAACGATAACGATCTGAAGGCTTAAGCACACGCACACTGCTAATATTCCTCTTTCCCTTTCTCCAGGTTGTTTTCTTGTTTTTTTTTCCTCCTAGTTAAAAATGCACTTCTTTTCAAAATCAAACCGAAAAAAGAATAAGAAATGAGGCACGCCTATCAACGAGCGCGTTCCTTAACTATGTCTGTGTGACAAAGCTAGGTCCCCGCAAAGCTCCCGTTTGCTTTCAGTGTGTTCTGGCAACTGCTAATCTCTGAGTTTGCCGAACTCGGGATTCTATCAACTTTTCGGCGTTGTTTCCTCACAGATGCCTGTCATTCTTCTAATGCGAAATAAGGAATAACAGCAAGAAAGACAGCGCGTTTCCGCCGGGGGACGATGAAGGATTGTGCAAACGTATTTAAAAAAAAAAAAAAAAAAAAAAGCCTTCCGCCGCCCTCTTAAATAGCGAGAAAATGTATCCTGGCTCTTGGTGCTTGTTCTAAAAGAAGTATTACCCATCCGGTTCATATGGACTTTGTGATCAGATTCGGTCCCGTCATGGCGGGGAAAGGAAAAAAAAAAAAAAAGTAGAAGCGAGGACTTTCCAATTTACTCTTATCAGCTCAACGCATTCCCAATTAAGGCAAACCGTTTAGCTTAAGCTCTCCCTTTATTATTCTCCCTACCCCGTGGTATTCGCTGATGCGAAGCTGCCAGGGCGGATCTCGATGAAAATGGAAAATATGACCGAAAAACTACACGTTCCTTTCCTGCCAAGGTGACGTCAACGATCATTCCTCGCATCGCACCCATGACGCGCGGATCCCCACCACCACCACCACCACCACCACCCCCCTCCGGATCCCCCCCCTCTCGTTTCTAACCGGGCCGCCCTGGCGCACACCTGCGGAGGGGCAGAGCAGGGTGCTGCGCTGGGCCGGGGGCACCGCGGCCGCCCCGCGCCGGGCGAAGAGACGCAGCCACCCGCGGCCCATAGAGGGCGCTGCGAACCCACCCAAAATCCGGAGCCCGGTGCTCGGCCCTGCGCCGTAACCTCCGACGCGCACCCGCACCCCCTTGCTCTCCACGAAGTCCCTTCTTACGTTAATGTGCCGCGAAGGAATCGCCTCTCCTCTGCCCTCGGGAGAATTTGGCACGGCCGTGTTTGCTCGGCCTCGCGGAGAGCCACGGTGTGCTCTTTCGTTTCGCCCTCCGGACGGAAGGTGAACGCTGAGAGCTCCAGGGGGACCCGATCCCATCCGCGGCTCTGGGCCGGGGTTGGGGAAGGGCCCCAGAGAGGCGCGGGGCTGCTCTGTAAATAATAGGAAAGAGAGAGCGCTTCGGTCACGTTCACACCAGTACCGATCCGACGCGTGGTTCGGAGTTACAGCCGTGAGATTTTTTTTTTTTTTTTTTTTTTACTTTTTCTCTTTTTAAGGACATCTTCTCTCCTCCTTTTCCCACTGAAAGCCGCGTTATTACGGTTTGCTTAAAGCGGCACTCTATTCTTTTGTTGGCACCGTTGCCACCGCTCAGCCGCCTGTGATTTAGGAAAAAAGAAAGCAAGTCTCATACAGAAAGCAAACCGGCTAATGCTATGCTGTCAAACGGGACCTCCGCAGAACGACAGCTCTGAGCATCTCAGCCCTCTCCATACAAATCCTTCTGCCCCGATCCTTGTGGAAAACGCGACAGCAGAAATGCACAGCTTTGCCAACAGATCCCGTGGTGATAGCTCACCTACACCCGTCCGTACTTGCAAGGGCTGGGAAGCTAAATCGAGATCAATATTCTGATCTCCGAGCCGAATTTTATTAATGCTTTATTCGACAGTCTCATCTTGTTTCCGACAAGCCCTGGTTTGAGGTTGGTTCGGTTTGGTTAGGGCGTCACCACATTATTTCTTAATGACTTTCCCAGCTGCTTCTTTCCATTTTCCACCATCAACAACCATCTGGTATCTTATTAGCACCTCAATGCTCATTTGGTGTTCTCATTTAGGAGAAAAAAAAAAAAAAAAAAAAAAAAAAGAAGGAAACACTCAAAATATCACACATTTTAACGGACCGTCCTTGGAAGATTAATGCCTTTATAAACCGATAGATTGTCTCAGCCTCTCTTTAACCAACAGATCGGAATCTGAGAACTTTCTTCTGGGAAGTGCCAGAGCTGCCACTTCTCTATGCTGCGATCGTGCTTCATCTTGCGGGGAAAGATCTTTCACCGTCACATTTCCTCTGTATTTATGTAATGAGTAAATCGTTACAAATTATGTCCTAATCTATTATTTTTCGGCTTCGATCAGAATGTGTGCTGCAGTACTAAAGCTCTTCATCCAGCATAGAAAAGGGTCTGAACAGCAAAGTTTTGTACATAGAGAACGGTGAGAAGCTTTCCCTTTCATTTTCAAGAGTGTATTTTACAGTATAAGTGAAAGTAGGGTCCGTTTATATCCGAAAAACGGATAGGGCAGAACACGCCTGATTCTTCATAGCTGACAAAATAACTGAATTCACTACTCAAGGACCAGCTTCACTCGGCTTAGATTTTACGTGGGAAAGGGAACTCGCAGTTTGCTGTCGATAGGATAGCTGGGGGGGCTACCAACAGATGGGACTTGGCACACTGAGTTTCAGCCACCCGAAGGCAAAAAGCCTCGAGTTTCAAGAAAGCAAATTATAGATGTTTGACTAGATTTGTAATATGTTTTCAAGAATACATACCTGAAAGAGCTCATAATTTCATTTAGTTTATTAGACAAAAATATATGATTTAGACAAGTTTTGCTGACGCGCTATTTACAATCTGAAATCACTCTATATACAGAAAAAACACAAACACATGGGAAACATTTACCAAACAAATAATCCAAGAATGGTTAGAATAACACGATCTGAAATGGTACAATGAGGAAGGGGATCCATCTACAGAATTGTTTAATTGCTTTTATGGATTTGCACCACCTTATTGCAAAAAAGAGATGGATGAGAGTCGTTTATATCGTTTCCTTTTTGTTGTTGTTGTTTTGTTTTGTTTTTCTGTCCTTAAGATCAGTCTCTGTAATATTTTTGTTTCTCAGCAAACCATTTAATCAAGCGGAAGGGAGAGCTGTTAAAATTCTCGGTGTTCCCTCTTGCTGAGGCAAAGAGCTGCAGGGAAGGAGGGGGGGGGCAGGTGGGAGGAAGGAGGAAGGAAAAAAAAAAAAGACGTAATAATCTTTTAGTAGGAAAAAAAAAAAAAGAGAGAGAGAGAGAATCCTTTCCTATAACCACCTGTCTATTGCTATAGCATCCTACTGTTAGTTAACTGCACAGAACTCTTTGTCGTCAGTGCCATTAGCACAAGCTCTTTGAGGTCTGCTCAGTTTCAGAAAAGTTACAGGCTGGCTAATGTACAATTGTAATTTAGCCTAACTTTGAAAAGATTACAGCAATTTCTCTGCTGCTCTTGTTCTCTGTATGTATTATTCTGGCACTGATTAGGTGCTATAATTAGTCTTTATTATTCAAACGCTCTGTTTCACATAAGTAACATTCCTGCAGTGAAAACAAACAAACAAACTCACTTGTCACGGACAGGCTGGAAGGGCGATTTGAGTGGCTGAGGTGGGGAATCGGTTCTTGGGACATTTTCTGGAAGAAGAAAGAAAACAAAACACACACACACACACACAGAGTAAGAACAGGAGAACCAGTTGAGAATCAAGCTAATAAACATCAGTACAGTGTGGAGAAAATCAGTACAACTCCCTACACCCCCTTGTTCAGACATGCATAGGTGCGTGCATACAGCACAGGTACCCAGGTGTGCACTTTCAATATTTATGGAGTATGCAAGGTGTTTTGCCACATTTTGGACTATCATTGATAAGTCATTGATACGACCTGGAGATGAGGGTCAAGAAGGACCCTCACCGTGGGCACTGCTGATCTTTAATGTCCCTTCCAACCTAAGCCTTTCTGCAATTCTAAGATTGTATGAAGGAGGGAAGGAAAGCAAAGCTTAAAGAATAAGTTTGGCAAGTGCGGCTCTGGCATTCTTAAGTTGTCTGATGACATACAGGGCGAGCATGTGATAGCCCACATGAAATGGACTTAAGGCATACAATAAACATGCTGCAGGAAAAATTGAACGCTAGGCTAAACCCTCTGCAACGCTGTTAAAAGCAATCAGTTACACCAGGGCTGACTCTGACACTGTCCTTCATGGAGGAGTTTGTGTGCATGTGGTGGGACAGAGGGGAGTTGGCTGCCAGGGGCATTACCTATGTGTTTGGGACTGGTCCTCTCTGAAGGCTTTTCACTGCTTAGGGCTCCCAGGGTGGCTGTTAAAACAGAAGGCTGCTGCTGGGCCTGGAGGTGGTGGTTGTGGTGAGTAGCATGGTGGTGATTTACTCCCAAAAACGACCTCACGTTTAGCAGGGAACTCTGCGTGAGGAAAGCCCCGTTTGTCCAGTTGTGAAACTTGCCAATCTGGCACGTGTAGAGTCCATGGCTGGGGAGAAAGGCGGGATGCTGGATCTGAGGTGAGGTGTGAGTGACCTGGGCAGGGGGAGGCGGCGGGGGGGAGGATTTCAGGGCACCATCGGGGCTGGTCGCTGTCTCTGCCAAAGACCAGATCTTGGGTTTGCTGTGAGATGGCATCTGTAAATTGCTCTGTCCCCCGGGGCTGATGATTCGTGTGCTGTTGTCAGAGGCCTCCTTCACCATGGCCAGAGCATCTTTGGGTTTCAGCCCTTCGGATCCTGACAGTGACAAATCCTTGTCTTTTTCCAAGTGCTCCTCTTCACTGCTTTGTCTCATGAGCTCGGGCTTCTCCTCCTCTTCCTCGTTGCTCTGTTCCCCATCGTTCTCATCAATTTTATCTATGTCTATGCTCTCCAGGTCGATTTCCTCATCGTCTTCTGTCTTCTCCGGGTCCCCCTCGTTATCGCTGCCAAAAAGATTGGCATCTTCTTGGTCCTTACTCCTGGAGCCCCAGGTCACCTTGTTCTCCTTCTTGAGGCGGCGGCGGGCATTGGCAAACCAGGTGGAGACCTGGGTGAGGGTCATCTTGGTGATGATGGCCAGCATGATCTTCTCGCCTTTGGTGGGGTAGGGGTTCTTGCGGTGTTCATTGAGCCAGGCCTTGAGGGTGCTGGTGCTCTCCCGGGTGGCATTTTTGGGTCGCCCCGGGTCCCCATACTGGAACTGTCCGTAGGGATAATAGCCGGGGGCGGTGTGGGCTGCGAAGGTAGCAGGGTGGACACCCGGGTTATCTTTCAGCTCGTACTGGGAGCCCTGCAACACATTCAGGCAAGCGGAGAGGAAAAAGCACATCAATTATCTCGTTAGCGTCTCTCCCAGACCTGAATAGGCTGCTCCTGGAGCCGGAACGCGCTTCGGAGCGGGGCACGGGGGCTTCACACTCCAATACGGCCCTCCCCGCTCCGGGTTCCCCACGTTTGGAGCAGTCAGAAAGGTTCCCGAGTGACCCCTGCTTCTTGCAGAGAAAGGTGAAGAGTGACCGAGCCGGGCTCTGTCAGACAGAACTCGAATTTCCTCCGCAAACCAAAGCAAACCGGACGATGGGAAGGCACTAAGTTCATATTCCACTACGACAATTTGCTGTGCGCTACAAACGACCTTAGGAAAGGAAAGCAGGTAGCACAGCACAGCCACCAACTGATGCTCGCTCTCAGCGTTGGGTTTATCCGCCAAATATCCGGGGGGATATCACGCACGCACAGCACTCTCCTTTGGCCCCGGCTCTGCCTTTGAAGAGAGTTGTGAGAGGCGGCCGGCGTGGCAACGCGCAACTTCAGCGCGGAGCCACTTCGGTGCGAGGGCTCTGCACGCACAAACCTCCCCCCCAACACAGCCCGACGGTGCCCCGAGAATCTGGCGTGAAATATTAACTCCCGAGTGTTGGGAGAGCCCTAACTCCGCAATGAAAGGTGATCTTTGCGGTGCAGAAAATGCATATGCGGGGACTTTATCTCTTAAGTTTTACTTTGATGCGAGCAGAGCAAACACCAACTGTTTACAGGCGCTTAGAGACGGTGATTTATTTGCAATCAATATTCTTTTTGTCATCGGTAGTAAAACACAGCGAGTCACATTATCCCATCAGGTGTTTTGGTAAATAACGTTTTATCTTTCTAGCGAGCTCATTAGGCCTCATTATGACCGCAAATTGCCCAGATATGAACTTCATATTTTAGCTCTGGATTTCCTAAACGCTCGGAATTTTAGAATCGATTTCCAAATATCGCCATCACGGTGAATTACTGTAGTAAAACACTGGGATGCCTTTGCAAGTAGGAAAGGAAACTGTTGCTGAATATCTGACACTTAACAGCCGTTTTCTTTCTCTCTCTCTCTCTCTCTCTTATTTATTTATACGTTTGTTTGTTTCCACCAGAATGTCGCTTTCTTCTGGTCCAGAAATACATTCGCAGGAGGAATCTTATGAAATGGTGTCAGCCTTAGAAATGACCCCGTCAACAATGGCCGCAGAGAAGTGACTGAGCTAACTTTGTCAAACATCCTGAAATGAACGTGCATTTGAATTTCAGAGGCAAGGCGTACGCACGAAGCAAAGCCCGATGTAATTTTTATAATGTGTTACAGCGCGGGCTTTCTGCACTCCCTTTATCCCGTTGTCTTTTGTTATTGTTGCTGAAATGATATTTTTTTTTTTCCCCGCAATCTCTGCTGGGAATTCTTTCGAAGGGGCCACTTGTAAATCACTCGCTGCCTCTGTGTCAACTTTTCGTGCATTTCCAAAATCAAGGTTAAAAAGAAAAGAGGGAGACGCGTGCTGCTAACGCTGCCCTCGTAGGAAGTGTTCGCAGCACAAACTGATTTGTGTTCCGCTGCTGACCCCGTTCAACAGCGCATCTCACTGCCGACCTGCACGCTCATATGCACACACGTACCGAAGCCCCTCACCAGCCGTGCACCTCGCTATAAACCTCCACACTTTTCTTTTTCAGAAGAGATCACAGAGAGGCATTGAGAGATAAAGTGCAACCTCTGCGCACCGCCGCTGAGCAATCCGCAGACACGGAGCAACGAAAAGGCTTCAGCGACGCCGGAGAGGAGAAGCTGTGAGTGTAACACGTTTCACTTTTTTTTTTTTTTTCTTTCTCCTATTATATTTTAAAAGAGAAATATATATATATATATATATATATATATATATATATATATATATATATATATCCGAGGACGATCGGGGGTCGTTTGCTTTAGAGTTAATGCCAATGTGCCTTTCTGCTCCGAGGCGGATAATGGGATGTGGATGCCCTCCTTCGCCGGATGCAAATTCGCCGTAATCGGCGGATGAAAAGTTGAGGGAACTGAGCGGACAGGGTTTGGGGCTTCGAGAAAACGCCTTAAAATAAACGGACGCCGCGGCTCCCTACTGCGGCTCCCTAGCGGGACACTTCGGCCTTTCGGGCGGAACCTGTTCACGGCTCCGCGGGCGGAGAACGAGCAGTGGGGGAAGCGGAGCGCGCCGAGCCGCCAACCCCAGAGCCACCCACCCCATGTCCGCAGCCGAGAAGCCGAGTCAGTCTCCGGGCCGATCGCACGGGCGCGGCGCGGGCGAACTCGGCGCCCCGTTCCCCGCACTCACCCTTTACCCCCAACCCCGCTCCCAGCCCGGGGCCCGGCGGAGCGCACTCACCATCTGCGAGAAGAGGCCGAGGTCGGCGGTGTAGGGCAGGAAGGCGCTGTAGTTGGGGGCGCTGTAGGGCCCCGCGTACATGCCCAGCACCGAGGTGACAGCGGCCGAGCCGCTGCCCAGCTCGGCACCCCCGGGCCGGCCCGAGGCGGCGGCTGCGGCGGCGGCGGCGGCGGCGGCGGCGGCCAGCACCCCGGGCCGCTCGCTGCCGTACACCGCCTGGCTGGCGCTGAGGTACTGCGGGTAGCCCAGCTGGGGGAAGGACATCTCCGGGGCGGCGGCACTGGCGGCACTGGAGGCGGCGGCAGGAGCGGCAGAAATATAGAAAAAAAAAAAAAAAAAAAAAAAAAAAGGTGGGGGGGAAGGGGGAGGAGGGGGGAGGAATTATACCAAAAAAAAAAAAAAAATAGAGAGAGAGAAGAAGGGGGAGGAGGGAGCCTGGAACAGCCGGGGAGGGGAGCGGAACAAACCCGGGCTCCTTTGGATCTCTTTCTCTCTGTCTCTGTCTCTCTCTCTTTTTTTTTTTTTTTTTTCTCCCCCCCCCCCTTCTCTTTAATGGAGTCGAGAGGGCAGGAATCGAGCCGGTAATTTTCTTTTTTCGTTCTGATTTCTTTCTGTCAGAGAGATACTGCGCCCTAGGTGTGGAGGACTGTGTCGGGATGCAGTGGGGTGTCTGTCCTCAAATCTCGGCTCTTCTGTGCTCCTAAATCCCTTAGATGTGATCTGATCAACAATTGAGCTCCAACTGATGTGTCTGCCCTTAGGTCCTAGGCTGATCTTTCAGATACAATTTGAAGTTGATGTTTTGATTGGCATCCACTTGAGCCGCAAGCGCCGCCCCGCGCCCCCCCCCCCCCCCCGCACCCCCCTCGGCGCAGCACGTGGTGCGCAGCTCAGCCCGGGCCACTTTCCTCCGTGTGTGTGTGTGTGAGTGCGTGTGTGTGTGTGTGTGTGTGTGCGTGCGTGCGCGTGTGTCCGCGCAGCTGCCGTGCCGTGTGTGTATTTAATGTTTAGCAATGGGCTCCTTTCAGAAAAGCCCCCACTGCTGTATGACAACCTGTCTACACGATTTTACAGCTGTCCAACATTGGGGTTTTGCTGTTTCGCAGCCTCAGTGTGTCCCCTTTTAACAAAAACAACTGTGTTTCTGTTTTCTTTCTTTCTTTCTTCCCTTCTTTTTTTTTTTTTTTTTCCCACCACCTTTAACATTGAGTCCCCCTTGTTGTCGTCGTTGGACTCGGGAACAAATGAGAACGACCGTGAGAGGAAAAAGGGCTTTGCAGACGGGCGACGTAGAACAATTTGCCACCACCAAACAAAAAAAAAAAAAAAAAAAAAAAGGAAAGAAAAAAAGAAAGCAGCACACTAGATAAATAAATAGATAAAGGGCGGCTGCCTCTAGCAACCCACCAACGCCACACACACTCCCCACAACTTTGCTGAAAGTCGAAAGGCTTCGAGGTGTTCTTCACATACATCTTTAGTTAAAAAGAAAAAAAGACCCACAGCGATGCCCCTCTAACCCTAACTCCACCTCCCCCCCCCCCCGGCCGCTCCTCTCATGTCCCGCCGACCGATCCACGGTCGGGGACAGCTATCGGAGGCATTGCGACAGTCCCCGCTGTCTCGCTGAGAAATAATCCCGCAAACCAACGGCGGCGACGTGGGCGCGGAAGGCTCAGAGCACCCCCAGCCCTCACCCCCTGGCGGGGGGGCCTGGAGGGCTCGGGGCTGTCGGAACTTCCAGAGCAAAGGAAGTGTTGGGCCGCGGGGGGAGGACCCAGCGGGCTGCTGCCTCCGTCGTCATTAGCGGCAGCGATCTGCGGCGGGGATGTTTTCCTTCTCTTCCCCCTGTCCCCGCAGAGACGGGTGGAAGGTGCAGCGGCAGACAAAGGACCCCTCGAGGAGGGACCGAGGGGCTCGGCCGCCCAGAAGGAAACGAGTTGTCATTGTGACCTGTCCCGCTGTTTCTCCGGCTACCTCGACGTGGCCGGGCTAGCCCCCTACCCCGTCGGGGCCGCCGGCTCCGGCAGTTTTCCAGCCCTGACTGGGAAGTGCGGTCGTCCCGACCCTTTGAGCCCTACAGGCGCTGCCCGAGGGGAGCTCGGCGGAGCGGAACGTAGGGGCGCGGGGCGGCTGTTCCCAGCCAGGGGGCTTAACACCGAGGAGGGCCGCACATCTCTTCCTCGAGGCATGGGGGAGTGTGTATGCGTGTGTGTGTATGTGGGGGTGGGGGGGGGTGGGGGAGGAGGGGGGTGTTAGCTGTAACACTGGCTGCTGGAATCCTCTCCATCCCTGTGAGTTAGCTCAACTTCCTTCCCCCATGAGGTCGACGGAGCGAGCTTTCACCTCCGTATGTCCAACGGGGAGAGGGGAACCCCCCACGCACAATGCACCCCCCTGGTTCCAAAATGTCACCCTCCGAGCAGGAGAGCGACCCTCAGACAAAGCTGAGTGGGGCTTGGGAACTGCAGCGAGGTTTGGCAGCTGGCAGAGTCGCGTTACAAGGGCTGCAGGTAAAGGAAGGTGGGAGAAGGTACTGCCGCTGCAGAAATCTTAGCGCTTTAGATCTGGGTGGAATCCAGAAAAGGTTTCCACTCAGAGGCTTAAAAAATGAGAGCCATCCCCTCCCCCATCAGCCCCCATCCTTCTCAAAAGAAAAAAAGAAATATCACTTGCTTTTCGATCAGCTCAGAATCTTTTGGGGCGAACTCTGCTATTCTTCACCTGGAAACAGAGCAAGCAAAGAAAGCGCGGAATACCTGTAGTGGTGGTTTGGGAAAAAATGAAAGAAAAAATAAAAAGAAGAAAGAAAGAAAGAAAAAAGAGGACGAAATAGGAAGGGTGAAATTAAGAAAGAAAGAGAAAGGGACCCCACCGAGGAGGGGAAAAGTTGGAGGGCTGGGAGGGGACCTTTGTTTCTCTTCTGCGAAGTTCCCGGCGCGGGGACGAGCGGGGTCCTGCGAGTGCCATTCATTACGCAACGCTGTGTTCAGTAAAGGCGAATCCCTCAGCGCGCAGCTCCCGCTCCTGTATTGCACAGTACCCATTTTCCTGACGGGTTTTTAAGTCACTTTATCAGAAAATCTTTCGAAGCCTTTTTAATTTTAATTTTATTTTATTTTCACCTCTTGTGCAAGTGAGCGGGGACTAGAGCCGCTACACTGAGCTACTTAGGTTGAAAATCAGTTTAGCGAAGGTCTGGAAACCCTGGGTTTATAACCCCCCCTCCCCCCCACCCCCCCCCGCCCTCCACTCCATACAGGACCTATAGCCGGAACTTAATCAGAAAAGTGCGCAAAGAACTGTGCGGAAAACTGCAAACAGCATCATCTGCTGCCGGAAGCATGGGAAAAACCTTTCCCTAAAGCTGAACAGTCCAAAAGGTTGGTGCGATCACTCCCCCCTCCCCATAGATTTGCTTGAAATTTCCAAGAGATGCTTTTTGAAACGGTCATTTTAAAGATAATTCGGGTTGCGGATATATATGCAGTTTCTTCCTTCTAATTTTTATTTCTCTTTTTTTCCTGAGCCCCGTGTTTTAGTCGTTCCAATGTCTCCTTAACTTTCGGCAGAACCTAAGGAAAAGGAGCACGGTGCCAACTCATTAACGAGCCGAGGAGTCACGTAGAGAAGGAGGAATTGGGATCAGAATGGGACACAGTCACCTTTCCGCTGGGGAGCGGACGCCCGTCTGAAAACAAGAGGGAGAGAAATAGATAGCGACGCTGGGTGTAATGTGATTACACCTAAGGTAATCGCTTAAAATAAATTGTATACTGTTTAAAGTAAATCGACCTAAATGGCCACACTCGTATAATTCAGAGATCACTGGGCAGATAAAGTTCTCCTTAAAGAGCCTTTCCCGAGAAGCAGTTTGCTAAGACAGTGGGCTCCTTGCAGTTTCTTAAGGCAATGCATCTGCTGCCAAGAGATTTTCTTTTTATTACGAACAAATCAGTTGAGATAGGGGTCCGATAAGAAATGCAAATCCAGACATAGGGGTCGCTGCTTGGCCGAATTTTAACCAAAGGCTGGTTCTGCAGGAACTGACTGAAGGCGATGTCTGCAAAGGGGCTGTGGAGCTCGAACACTGACTCTACTAAAAAATGAAGTCAGTGATTTTGATCTGCTCCAGATGTCCTAAGAGTGGATATTGCAGTGCTGGGAATCCGCACCAAATATCTCAGGGCACTGATGGTAATCAGCACAACACATCAGCCAGAGGGGACTGGCAATTGTGATAACCTGCTGCAAATGTGCAGGGCTGGAGATGGCAGTGATAAACCGCTGAAAATATCTTCAAATGGAGATGACAGAGACGTTGAAAGGAGACACCTAACTATGGGGAGGATAAGATACTGAGCAGAGCACAATTTGAGAATGGAGTTCAGATATTCATTAGGCTACGCTTCAGCCGTGTAATTTCCACGCATTTTGTGCTGTGTCTGCATAGGGATACACGTGCGCACGGAGCTGCGAGCAAAACGCGGAGCTCTCGTGAAAGATCGACCCAAAAGAAAGGGAAGCTTAAGCGCTACTGCGGCCGGTCTGGGGCTGGAGAAGAAAAGTTTTCCTCTAATTCTTCTTCGAAACATCCTGGCAACGCGTTCTCCTGCAAATCCACTCTTGATTTTGAGCTCTCACCGGTAGCACACGAAGAAATTTCAGATGATCTTTTCAGTTACCGGACAGTTTCAGGTTTCTTTCTCGTGGAAAGAACTCGCAAGGGGGAATCTGCCAAAAAATAAAAAAGTAAAAAAAAAAAATAGATTATCCGTACGATGCTCATTTTCTCACTGTTCTCACCACGGAGTTTCTCTGCCCTTCTCCTTGCTCTCTTTTTAATGTTTAAGTTTAAAACAACTGTACCGTGTTAGGTATCAATCCTTTACATTTTAATGATACGCCTGTGCAGGAGTGAATCCATTAATTTAATACATCTCGCCTAGATTATAATTACATCCCGACTGTCGACTATTTGGATCACTTGACTGAGTTTTCATTAAGAAGAGGCTCTAATCTGATCCAGCGCTGGAAACCGGCCGCCTTTGACGGCTTTTGGGGTGCGGGCAGAGCCGCTCCCCCCGCACCGCCCTCTGGGGCCGCCCGCCGCCAGGCCCCGCTCTTCCGAGCGCCCGTCCCGAGCGCGTCTCATCAGCGCTGATTTATGAGCCTTGTTAAACACTCATTATGACTTTGCACCTTTTTCCAGCAGGGTCTGGGAAACAACCCCACTTTGTGACAACAGGGCATGTGTCAAACAATTATAGGCGGAGAGGCGATGTGTCCCCGGAGCGCCGCGTTCCCCCTCCCTCCTCTTCACGCCCAATCCGAGGGACATTTCTGTGAGAAGAGGGGGGAAAAAAAAAAAAAAAAAAAAGGAAAAAAAAAAACCTCGCTCCCTTTTGGTAAATTTAACCCACAACAACAGCAGCTTCCAGCCCTCTGACCGTGCAAACGAATGGTTTGGTTTGTTCAGACAAGCACGAAGTTGCATACCTGGTGGATTCCATAAATGCGAGCACGTAGTGCAGGGAAGGACCGAAGTCCGAAACGTTTGACTTCACTCGGGGTAACAGCTGATCAGGCGTTTACATAGACGGTGTTACTCAGACAAAGAGGGCATTATAAATAGTTCGGTAATTTACGTCTCTATGTTTTAGCAAACTAAGAAAAACTGTTCTCTCTCTTTTTTTTTCTTTCTTTCTTTTCTTTTCTTTTTTTTTTTTTTTTCAATATCCCTACAGCGCGTTCCGATTAATCCTTTATCAATTGCAACTCGTATTTATTTCTGGTAGCAAAGCGAACGCGGAGCTCTTAGCGCTTTTGCATATGAATTGTTGAGCTCTGCACACGGGCCTGTATAAACAAGCCGACAAATCTACAGGATGAATCATCCTCCTCTCGGTGTCTGTCTGTCTGTGTGTCCGTCTGTCTGCCCACCTATCTATGAATATCCGAACTTAATTAACAACACGATTTCCATTTCGTCTCCGAACTGATCAACTGCAATTACGGGAGATTTTTAAGGTTTATAATTTGATGTCACCAGACTGTTGCTCGGGGGCAGAGGCACAATTGCCGTGCCAGCTGCAGTTGTATTTATTTGTTTTTCTGTCTTGTTCCTGTAGGGCCGCATTATGCAGGTTTTAATTAGTTTGTGTTTGTATTTCGCCCGTCCCAAATCAATGCCATCCTGGAGCAATGCGATGTAAATTCCTGCGGTACAGGTGTAGCTGCTAGCTCTGGAACACTAGGAAACTCGTGTCTTACAAATGAAAGCGGTGAATGCCATTCAGCCAAACTGTCAGCTTTAAACAGCCAAGAGGAAGGAGATCAAAGCAGAGAGCAGGAACTTCTACACTCCAGATTAGTCTTTATGGTCTGAACGCCTAATGCTATTAAAGGGAACCAGGACATATAGCACATCGTTGGCTACAAAGTTACTTCTAATTTCGCTAAAGTCCTGCCTTATTTTGGCCAGTGTAAGCCTTCAGAGCATTTCAAGATGCACTGTTTCCTTTGAGGCCTAGTAGCTACTCATCTGAAATTATGCAGAACTAATACCTTCAGAGACACATTTCTGTTTGTGCACATATTTATATAACTTATCGCCTTTTGAAAGATAATTTTGATTTCCTCCTAGGTTCCACAAAGTCTTTTAATAGAACTCACAGCAATAAAACCTGAAATTCTAGTATCTCCAGACATGAAAAGTCCCTTTATGTTGTGTTTGGTGTCTCTCCTTTCTTGAAATGACCTCTGTATGGTGGTGTATAAATCTATTATTCCAGTCACTGGGGAATTCTTTTAAAGCTTTCTTTATTATTATTATTATTTTTTGTCAGGAATAAGAAGAGATCGTTCATCTTTAACTAGGCCACATAGAAATTATGATTCAACAGCAGTGTATATTTAATTAGAGTAATCTCACTTGAATTTAATTACCTAATGAATTATTTGTTTAAAAGGTAAAAAGCCTTGTTTGCCAAGTACAGTGCAACCCACTGATAAGAACTTCCGTTATAAGAACATTAATATTTAAAAAAAACATTTTGCTCTTTTATATTTTAACTCTTTGGTTCAACCAGTCGCCAGTGAGCCGCAGCGGGCTGGGCTCCCATCCTCTCCCCTCGGTTCCCTGCAGCCGGCCCCGCGCAACTAACGCGCACAGCCCCGGCGCGGCGAGAGGGGGCGGGCGGGGGATCGCCGGTGCGACGGGAGCTGAGCAGGGTGAGATTCAAAGAGAAGCTCCGATGCGGCTCGGAGAGCGGTTCCAGGGGGCAGGAGGCTGGAGGAAGGTTCCAGAGAGCACCAGGGTGCAAAACACCCTTCTGCTTGTTTTTTTTTTTTTTAAATCACTTATTTATTTTTTTCTTTTTTTACCTCCTTTTCCTTATTCTTGTGGACAGCACATCTACTGACCAGCCTCTCCACCTTTCTCCTTGGCTCTCAAGTTTTCCAGCTACCGCACTGTTTGTTTCCGAGACACAACACGCGCAGAGGTGAGCTGCAGCACTTGTCAGGGTTGTCCGAAAGCACCCCGCTGCTCGGGGATTATAGTGTCATAGAATCATTAAAACATTAAGATTGGAAAAGACCACTAAGGTCATTCAGACCAACCATTATCTGCCCCAACAAACAAACAAACAGGTAAATATATAAATAAACAGTAAAATTTATAAGTAAGTAGATAAAGAAATAGGAAAACGTTTTTTCTTTGTAATTCAAAGCAGGGAATGCATCTTATTGCGTTATACTGAACTTCTGCAGCAAAACTTAGTCCTTAAAAGTATGTATTTTTTTCTATTTATTTTTTCTATTTCTTTTTCTTTCCCTTCTATAGGATTTGGCAGTGTGACCTGTCTGTCAAAGGGAGCTCTGTGAGGCTGGCTACCTGTTGCTCAGAATAGGCACTTCTGTTCCTTCCTCCCCTCAGCACCACTAGGTTCACTCTGGAGGTCAGGGAGCATCAAGGGCTCAGACTCATCACTCCCCACACTGCAGTGATGCTCCGGCACCACACATGAAGATTGATCACTTTCAGCATAGGGAACTGGCATTAAAAGGTATCTCTGAAGGTAGACAAGGGGGCATCTCTCCCTCTTAGCTATCAAGTGTTTCGAGAGGGAAAGCACAGCGTTGGTACACTTAAGCCATAGGAAAAGAGAATGGAAGAGGAAGCAAGCTTAAAACAGCTTCAGTAGTGTGGAGATACTAGTTTGAACAAGGACACACATTGTGTTTGGGGGTCCCCAAGAGGTGGTTCTGAAGCTCTTCTTGGGCAGTTCTGTGTGACCGGCTGGCCCATGGGTGCATGTACCACCTGAAAGGAAATGCACATATAGGGGTGAAGCTGGACATTCATCCACTGAAGACTGACCCACACACTGGGCAGAACAGCTTCCTTCCCAAGTACCAGGAAGCAGCCAAATGCCAGAGCCTCGCTGCTTCCAATGGATGGTGCAGGACCTGAGTACACCATCATGTAATGCTGTGTCTGTGGTCTTCCATTCATTTCCACTCCAGCGTTTTAAGCAAAGATGGGCTTACTGCTGCATCCACACCAGTTGGCCAGCTCGCTGCAGGCATATCTGCTAAAGTCCTCTGTCCACTGCAGAGCAGCTTGTGCAGCACTGAATTACTGCACTGCGCAGCTATGCTCAGCCTCAGCCAGGGCGGTAGTGAGGCAGCCCCCAGAAACCCTCAGTTACAGATTGTGCTTGGTGATCTGGGAGTGCAGTGGACTCCAGGCCTTCCTCATTCTCTGTCTTCTCTGCTTCTGAGGGTATCCTAATTTCTGTCCTGTTTTTTGGAGATCTACTGAAGAGAACAGGATACATGAACCAATGACACTAGGGCAGCAGTTAAACTTACCTGCTCACCAGCATCTCAACTCAGATTACTTGGTGCCAGAAGTACTCAGGTCTAATCTTCATTTCATATTTTCAATAGCTGTGCCACGTTCTGAACCTAAGAGTCATCTTAGGTCTGTTACATATGATGTATAGACCTCAGAAAACCTCAAATCTCACAATTATAATAAAAATATGTAAGTTATCAAAATCTGAGACTGCAGCCATTTCCAAGTCCTACAGAAAATCTGTAACATTTCTCACAGCTAAAATGCACTTGAATGCATTGCTCTCCTCTATGGTGTGTGCATGCAGTGTTGTTAGAATCTGCTGGCAATTCCACCTAAATTTTTTGTAATGACTCAAAGATACTACGAGCATTATAGAGCTGTAGGCCTGGCATTTTAATTCTCAAGGGCCTGTACTTTCCTTAAAGTTATGAGTGCAGTAGTCACAGCACATCCACATAATGTAGCTTCCTCGGTTTATTTTGATAATCAAACATGTATATTAACAGATCATATTTGGCTGTGTGTATTTATTCTTGCCCACTTTGGAAGGTGTATGCATTTCCACTGTATTATTACTGATAAAATACAGCACTACCATTTAAATCATGCAGTTACTGCAGGACAAACTATTAAATAAACCTTAAACTAGAATTTGTTGAATTAAAATTCTTCACACAAGCTCACTGGACTCTTTTTAAAATTCTGTAAACAACATAATTTATAATGTCGATCCAATTCTTCTATAGCTTTCTTCTTACATTTCAGCATTAGTAGCAGTTGGTGTATTTTCTTTTTTTGCTTTGCTTTCTTTTTCCTTAGATGTATAGTCAGTCTTTTTACTAATATAATTGACTTATGCATCCACTGATGTACGCTGCATTTTAATGATGACTTTTTGTTTTATCTAATAATACTTTTTAATAAGATTGCTTGGATTGTATTCTAAATGCAGGTGTGAGGTGTTGCTTTGTTTTTTAATGATCAGTGTAAACCTGGGCAAGATTTTTTCCCCTGAAAAAACTACACTCAGATCAGACTATGTATTTTTAGGCATTAATACACTTGCACGCATTTCTTTGTATAGGCCTGCTAAACTGTAATTAGTTTTCCTATTCTGTTTCTCTCCTCTACATTAAAATGTAAAAATCCATGAAACCCATACCTTTTGGATTTGTTTTACTCTAATAACACGAAGATATATTTGAATGCCAACACAGTTTAAGCTTGGCCTATATAAAACATCACTAGACCATTGAAATCTTTGCATCAGAATAACAGTGAGATCAGAAATAAAGGAGTTTAAAAAATAACAGTAATTTAGTGAAAATACTTTTACTGAACTACAGCACTGTGAAAAAATTCTGACATATTTGGTGCTTAGAACAAATATTGACTGGTGGATTAAGAATACAGTTTTTCTTATCAAGAAAGTCTTTTACTGAATGATTGGTCTAGCTGCACTGAGAAACAGGAAAACAGACTTTTCAATTTTTTTTTTCCTATTTAGAACAGGTTTTCTATGGTACTGAAATCGCTGTGGCAATGATTAGAACTTAATGTGCAGCCACACTCTGCAGCACTGTACTCTACAAAGTAGCACCGAGTTTATTTTATTGATTCATTGCATTTTTTCTTTCCTGAAACTGCTGCTCCCCATCTCATATGTTACACTTTATTTAAGCATGGTACTACTCCACCAGAGATGGCTTTTTTTTTTTTTTTTTTGGATTTTGCCTGGGGTTGAGAACACTTGAACAATAAGAGCATCACATCTCGTGTTAATTTTTCATGCATAACTAGGCTGCTTCAATTTACAAGACAGTATGGATAAATATATAGTAGTTGTTATGATTATTTTTTTCCACATGCATTCTACTGTTTCCTCATATGTTTTGCATTGCTTCCAGACAAGATAAATTTTAGAAGTCTAAGTCATGATGTTCAGAGACTTACAGACATTATTAAGAACAGTCAAAAATTATGAGCATTTATAAACACAACAGGCCCAAATTAAGGCCCTCAGTTTAGCAGCTGGAAGCTTTCTGAGGTTAATTACTACATGAAAAGAGAAAATATGTAAGGAACTATGTACTCAGTGTATGCTGCACCCTCAAGTTAAAAAAGCTACCAATGGAATAAAATATTGGTCAGTGTGAGTATAGACAGTAGTATCTGGAGTGAAGTTTTTACTGTGTTCACCTCCATCCTTAAGTTCAAATAATTAACACCTGGACTCCTTTGGAAGACCCTGAGATACTTGAATAAAGTCAGGTAAAAAAAACCTCTAAGCACAGCAAATATTTTGAAGGCAAGGAAAGTAAAAGGCCGTATCCTGCAGAACTGGACTGATAACAGGTAGGGAAATATTTACTTTTGTTTCACCTCATATATTTCCTCAGCTTTTCCATGGGTGTCACAGAGTTAGCAGTTTTTCACAGGTGTCTTCTTTTTTTTCTCTCTCTCCTTGCCTAGACCAACTAGTGCAAGTATTTACTATAGTTCATACTGTGCTGGCATCATTGCTGCAACTGCACTAACCTGAAACACTGTTACCGTAAACATTTCTATAGTAATCTTAATAATTCCAATACTTCATGGAAGCAGTTGCACTGATGTAGTAGATACTGCCAGCATAATTCACAATAATCTCACAATCCTTACAAAGCCTGCTCCGTGCAATTTCCTTCTTCTTCACATTATTTACTTGTTCTGAACCACTTGCTGTTTCATATAGTGATGAATACCAGCTCATTTAGTTCAAATAAAATAATCTCTCCAGATATTGATTGGCACTCTGACTAAAACCCCTTCATGAATCTGTTTTAGGACCTGTTGGGAAGCTTATCCATAATGCAGTGCTTCTGAGTTTTGATGAACAAACTTCTGAGTAAATATAACAAATTATTTCCACCTGCACAGAGGTTTGCTGAGACTTTTTCATACTCTCACAAGTTTATTCATCCTTTTAAACCATGATAAGCTCTGTGGATGTGAAGAAGACTTCTCTAGAAGAAACTGAACTATTCAATGGAAAAGTGTGGTCAAGACTCCATGCCATCTCAATTTCACTCCTGTTTTGTTTGCTTGTTTCCTTTTGTTGTGAATTGTTATGACTAGGGCCTTGAAGTCCTGGAAGTGGAAGACCCAGATTATTTTCCTTCAGTATGGCACAGAAGCAGAAAAACAGTTCTTTCTTGGGAGAAGAAACAGCACAGTGTTGAGAACAATGTTAGGCTCCTTGTTACCACTGACCAATAGAGCTGCTAATAATGTCACCCGCAGAGGCAGATAAAACTTGAACATTATTAGTTAGTTTCTTCTGGGATATGGCATTTCTCTACTAATTGTACCTTATTTTTCATCATTCTTTTTTAGGTCTATTTCTTTTCTAATCCTTTGCCCATGCATTGCCAGTTTTTTCTTCTTTCTTTCCATCTTCTGTTTCCTTTTATCTGTTTCCTTCAGCTCACTTTTTCTCACCTCTGTATTTGACTCCACATTAAAACCACTCATGCTCTTTTGGTTGTTTTTACTGAAAGCAGTATCCCTATATTCTTCATGCTTATCTGTGGAGAGATAGATGGAGGCACTGCAAAGATCACTCTCCAGTTCAGATCCTAAACCCAAGAAGGTTCAAGGTGAGTGGACCACTGGATGGCATATGAAGCTCCAAGGGTTGTGACTGTGGAACAAAGTTCTCCTGGGGGAAAGTTATAAGTGGAGACCCCCAGAAGTTCATGTGAGAACCAATATTGTTTCTTAACAACCTAGGAGCTCAAATAGAGCTCATCTGTAGCAAAGTTTGCAGATCATACCACCTTGGATGGGAGTGGCTCTTTAACTTGAGGACAGGTTGTTATTCAGAAGGACATCAGTAGGCTGCAGAAAGACACCAACAGTGATTTCAGGAGATTCACTGCAGGTGAACGCAAAGTCCTCGCCCTGGTCTGGAAAGACATCTTATTGCCATCAAGGCTTGGCATCAACTGGCTGAAAAACATCTTTGTGAAAAATGACCAGTGGACCTCAGTGGACGGCAGGAGAAACATAGCCAGCAGTGAGCAACAGCTGTAGTGAAGAAGGTCAAATGTGAAATGGGCATTAACTGTGTGAATGTAGCCAGCAGGTGGATGGAAGTGACTTGTCTCTATTTTACACGTGAGATCCCATACAATTTTTTTTTTCCAATTCTTAATTTTCCCAGTGAAAAAAATAGGTGTTGGTACACTGCAGTCATAGCAGTCAAGGGATCACCAAGATGATCAGAAGACTAGTTCTTGTGCTGAGGAGAGGTTGGGAAAATTGTGGATATTGTACCAAGAACAGGTTAATGAGAGATCTTATTGCTCTTCTTGGGTACATAGTGGTAAGGTGTGAAAAAGATCGAAACTCTTTTTAGAGGTGGCAGGATGAAGAAGAGAAGACACAGATTGTTGTATGGGAAATTTTGATTAGATTTAAAAGAAAGTACTGATAAGGCTCAGAAGAATCCATAGTTGGACTCACTTTGAAAGGAGGGTGCTAATAAACAAACTCAATACAAATTATTTTATGATTTTGTAGCAGATGAACTCATAGTACCAAAAGAGTGGAGTTAACATCCTTGCTTACATTACTGTATAGGATGTAGCAGTAACTCATCAATTGTACTGATTTTTAATACATTTATTTCCTAATT
Organism: Oreortyx pictus; assembly: GCA_036925125.1. NCBI lineage: Eukaryota > Metazoa > Chordata > Aves > Galliformes > Odontophoridae > Oreortyx > Oreortyx pictus. Next base: position 59,495,678 of record JAUPFR010000003.1, read on the forward strand.
TTGGAGTGTCATCAGAATACACTATGTAATAGCACTGTTACTTTTCTCTATCATAGGTGTATAGCAGAATTCATAGGCATGATATCTAAGAAGATATTGTCAAGACGTATTAGTAAGTTAGTGAGATCTGGCAAGCACTGTGCCATCTTTATGAGAAAGTTATTTCCATGTCCAAGAAAGAAGAGATGACTAAGACCTGAGGTATTGTCATCATTAAGTTGATTAACTGGATTTCCTACACAGCTGGTGCTTTAATGGCCTGCTTCAGGGGATATACAAGAAGCAGACTTGCTTGTAGATGTGTAAGAGAGCACTGAGAACATGAACTAGTTATTATCACGTGCTATACTTCATAGTATTATTTTTCTGAACACACTAGTAAGAAAGAGTAGGATATAAGAAAATAGAAGAGTTTTTGTCTATGGTAAGACTAACACAGTTTATCTCTCTTGACTAGCAGTGTACCAGGAGAGGCTCATGGCCCATTCAAAAATTAAGATCCTTAGTCACACGTTACAAAAAGCACAGAGCAAAGTCAACAAATATAAAATGCGTGAAAGGGCAGTGGGAGAAATAATGGCTTTAAATATTTAGTAGTGTTGAAATGGGAGTGTTCTTTGACCTTTCTTAATCCTAATTATTGTTTATGAAAGAGCAAAAGCTGCTAAAAAATACAGACTTACTTGTGGAATTAACCAGAATTACATGGCATTCTGAAATATTTCATAATTTTGTAATTGCTTAAAGTAATTATGTTTAGTGAACATAGTTCACAGTAATTTCTTTATTCTTTCTTTGTCTAATCAATAATCTTCTTTGTAATATGTAATAGAATCATGAACTAAACAAAACTGTACACGTAAGTGTTCAAAACATTTCCATTTGTCTTTTGTTTCAGTAGGAATCCAAAACAAAGTTAATCTGATCAACGGGGATCAATAGAAAAGTGACAGAAGATTCTTATTTCTTTGAAGCCAGTGAAGGCAATGAAATAATCCTCCTAAACAATGAAGGCCTTTAATTCAGAGTCTTGAACACTGAAAGGCATTGTGAAGTGGGATTTGCAATGTTTCTGGTTTTAATTTAAACTGTACAAGCAGGTGCAGTAATGGGAGGTGAATTGCTCTTATTACAGTGTTGCAAAACTATAAGACAAAAAATACAGAAATATCCCAGACCTGTTTTATTAATGACTGGAATAGTAAAAAACATCTGAAAAGAGCTTCTGAAAATACTTTTTTCTGTTCACTCTTTTCCCTTGTCCATTCCTTTCCAGGTTCAATGTTCTTTCCTTTCTTTGTGATTCCCTCAGATTTACAAGCTGAACGACAATCACATTCTTTTGATTACTTATCTGTGTGCACTGGCCACCTGTGGGAGCCAAGCCAGACAGTCCTTCAGTGTTCTACAACAGGATGCCTTCATCTGAAACACTGATAGCAGACCATACTGCTGTGGGTGGTTCTGTGAATTTTCCAGATTGAAGAGTGCACTAGAAAGTGTGAAGTATGTTCACCACCATGAGCCACAAGAAGTACATCAGGTTGGGAGTGACCAAGGATGGATGAAGAGTCAGTGGGGTGGGGATAAATTTCCCAAGCAAAGAAGACTGGACAGGCCTGAGCCTGAGAATCAAAGGAGAATCCAGGTCATCATGCACATCTAAGGTGAGTCTCAATTTGAGACAGGAATGTAAGTTAGCAAAGTAAGATCAAATCTGGCGGAGGTAACCAGGGTTGCAGTCAGTCTGGTGACCACTTGACAGTCCATAGCAATAAGACAACTCTGAAGTCAGGCTGTGAAGTCAATCCATGCAACAGGGTCCATATTAGCAGAGTATGTGACCAGGTGTGACTGTGACAGAGCTGGAGATAGGCATTCTACAGCATAGCTCAGGGAAGGGCTGATGGCCCCAAGTTAAGCCCCTTGAGTAGGAGAGTGAAGGAGACCTACTTGAGGCCCAGGATACCAGTGCCTTCAGGGCCTTGGAAAACATATGGGACAGTTTCACAGCTGATCAGTAATCTGACAACAAGAGTAATGGGTGGATATTTTGCCAGACTTGACAGGAGACAAGATGCAAAGAGGGGCCCTCAGACTCATGCTCAGGCAGCAGATCAAGTTGGCCAAAGGAAAGCATAGAATCATAGAATGGTCTGAGTTGAAAAGGATCTCAAAGATCATCTAGTTTCAACCCCCCTGCAGGGGGGAGCCATGATACCACAGCCCTGTACATATCTTCAAATAGCATCTCCCCAAATAAGATCCTCTTTTTTTGGGAAACATGGGTGCATTTGATATGCTCTATTCATTTACTTGTGCAATTGCACATTCAGAGATAACATGTTTTACACTAATTGGCTCAACGAGATTTGGAATTTAACAAATCCTAACGTTCAGAAACATCTTTTTCTTTAACAAAGACAACACAGGTAGTGTTTGCCTAGTCTGACAGCACTGTGAGCTGGAGTCAATTCAGAAGTGCAAGAATGAGATTCTAACAACTTAAGAAAATAAAACATGCTATTTATCACTGCTGTAGTGTCACCAACTTGTAATTTCTATTGTTCTTCAGAATAATGGGATTTATTGAAGCAGTTTATCCTCAAGTCACATGATAGATATTATGTGTGAAGAATGAAGAGAATTCTAAATAGTGAAATAGAAAAAAAAAAGAGTAAAAATACCTTAAATTTAGTAGAAAAAACACAATCAGGAGATCTGCACTTTAAAAACTATCTTATGTTTGCAAAAAACAGAAATCAAGTACACATAGAAAACAAAAAGTTAAGTTATAAAACTCATACAAATCCAGATAGTTACATATTTATTGCCATGCTCAAAAGGAAATAAATATAGTTGTACATGTGAAATGTTTTCAAAAACTGTCCATGGAATCAAAGGATTAGATAAACATGTTGGCCACTGTATCTGGGATATAAACTAACACTCAATATTCACAAATCGTTAAATGACTGTTGGACACCTGAAATTCTATTGATTTCTAAAGCTCAATAATGTATGAAAGACAGATTCGAAAGAGCAAGCAAATAAACAAGCAATTATGTAGTACTGAGTCTCTTAACATACACAAAAGTCACTACAATAGAAGCAAACATTCTGACCAGATAAATAACCTCAGTTCATTATGGCAGCAGCCATAACAGAAAATCTTTCAACTGATGATTGTTTAAAATTAAGGATGATATAATGAAAAGGAGTATTGTAAATCAAGCAATAGGGAATTTCAAGGATCACAAATCCTTGTCTGATATAAATTGCAACAATAAATTCTAACATATATTGTTTCATTGATAATGATTGTTACTAAGAAAATATGAATTGTAAACTAAAATTCCAAAAAGTTTAAATCATAGTGACTAGAAGTTTAATTCTTATTTAGTTTCCTCCTTACTGGAAAGTGAACATAAGCAGTAAAAGTAAAGCTACATGATTTTCAAAATAAATGTCTGTTTGCTTAGATTCTATGTGAAGTCAGCAAATAACACTCTTAAAGTAAGTACCATGGCAATTAGACATAAAGAATTTACCTTATTATTTATATCACAGATTTTTAGCATGAATGACATGAATGACACACATTCATGTCTCAAGAATTCAACTGAAAACTATGGAAAGATACCAGTACAAAACTGATGTATAAGTCTCAGCACTTGGAAGAAGTTATCGTTCTCTGGATCTTCTCATGATTACCAAACACTTCAATAACAACTGCCTGAAATATGAGAAAAGTAATTTTGAAAAAGTGCACCTTAAGATAAAATCCAGGAGTGCTGTGCCTTGTTTTTCATCTCACTGGAATTATTGGTTATCTCTTGAATGGCTTAACGGGGGTCGCCATTGTACTGTAACATTGGGTTCCAATTGCGGTGATGTCCATATGACCTAATTAGAGAAAAGATATACCAGATAAAACTGTAATACAAATATGAACTGCTCTGTCTAGCATTAACCTATTTTGATACAAACTGATACGGTATCATGGGAAACCAAGGAACATTTTCTTCTAGTGTTTTACAAACAAAAGATGAGCATTGCAAGACTACAGGAAAACACAAATCCAACAATGCTTTAATTGGCCTTGCAATGACTCTAGAGTACCTGCAGGGAATCTCATGCAATGCAAAGAACCATTAGTGCATTCCAGTTCCCTCTAGGAGGTAGCTCACAATAGATGTGTTGGCTAGTAACTTTGTCCTATGACTTAGTCAAATGCCAAAGCAATGTTTTGCATAAGTTGCCACACATTTCTGCTGCCTAAGGAAAAATTCTCTTGTTGCACACAGCTTGTTCCCCTCACTTGAGAAAAGTCTGAAAAAATGCCAGATGAAAAGTACAAAAATTTTATCTCTGTTTCAGGGATTAAAGTTTTATATCTTCAGTGGGTTCTGTTAAAGTCAGAACTTCAACTCTATATCCTCCTATGAGAGGCACTGAGTAGTAAACAGTTTTGGCAGTTGATACAGAGAATATTGGTGTGGAAACAGTCTGTAACTACCCAGATCAAAGAGGAACTGCAATGTTGGGTATGTAATTGGCAGTACCATCTGATGCCACTGACTGTGTGGTATTAGTGATTGTCTATGAAGATAGATTATTCTTAAATGATGATCTTAAATTGTTTTGCAGTTCTTCAAAAGACTGTAAGTGAAGTTTTGTGTCCATTCTTTATAGGTCTTGAATACTTCTGCAGAATATTCTAATTTATATCCTATTCAATATACTTTGAGGTCTCAGGGAAAGCAGAGCTATTCTTGGAAAAAGACAGCCTGAATAGTAGATCCAATGTCTTTGCAGTAAGGCAAGAAGGAAGAATAATTTCTATGAACCATGTGAATGCTTGGTTTAATAGTGGTTGTCTTCTGTGTGACAGATATATATCCTCTGTTTAGATGGTAGCAATGTTGTCTGATACTAAGGGCACATAAAAATCTAATCTCTTGCTTTTCTTTTATATGACTGGAGGTAATAAATGTGTTAAAAGGGGAGCAATTTCAGAGTTTGTTGATCAGTTCCATTCTAACAATAAGAAATTAATTATTAAAATATATTAAGAGATAAGTAAGTTATTTTTTCCCTCTGCTTTTCCAGTGCTATACATTCCTTATGTGTGTTATTCAGGCAGCGAAGACTCCATCCATTACACTGAAAATGTTTACTTGAGTCATCACTGCTCAAGAAATAGTAAAGTATGAGCACAGAGATTAAATAAATATGAAAGTTTAAATATTGCATTTAGGATGGTAGAAATGTACCACATGCTTTACAACAAACCAGTTATTTATCTTCCCTTAACCAATTATGATTCCATGAACACACTTTCCCCAAGTCTTGTATTTTTTCTGTCATACACTTTACGTCAGGGCCTTGATAGAAGAGAATTAAGGATTGCACTGCTGCCTAGATTCTTCTTTTCAAAAATCAAGAGATTGTATTTTTAGCCAGTCCTCATGAGAACTTGTGATGCTGGATTCTTCTGGTTATTCTCAACTCCTGTATTTTTACCAAGAAACTGTGGTGAAACATGAAAGAATGTCCTCCTGAAATCCTGTTTCTGTGACTGAACTGACTGAAAACTAGCTATTTTTCCTAGTTCTTACTTGCAGAACCTGACAAAATTCATTATTTCTCCTGTGATTTTTTTTTGTTTTGTTTATTTTTTGGAGGGGGAACTAAGTTGATCAGCTCTCTAACTATAAATAGCTGCATATGGTAAAAATAACACTGGTTAGCAACCAGGTGAATACCAAACCTTCCTTCAAATGCCACAGCCTTTACTGATGTGAAGGTTTGCATGCAGCACCATCTGTCAGGGGTGTTTGTTTATCATTAACCAACTGGGGAGACAACATGAGCCCAAATACCAACAGGAGAGAGACTGTATCTCTGATTTAAGTGCTGTATATTTGTTTCAAGGAAAAATTATAAGAAAAATGTAGGGCTAAATGTATTAAATAAATAATTTGTTCTGAGTCAGATTCTGCTACGTTTACTTATAGAGAGAAGTGATTAATTTGGCAACAGACGAGGCATTCCAAGTGGTGTGAAATATTACCTGAACCAAATGTAAAGATCAGAATCTTGCACAGTTTTGTGGGAAATATCATGAACTGTTTAAACATGGGAGACAATAGCTAGAAAGACTCCCAATAACAGTGGAGAGGTCATTTCATTCTAGTGCAGCCTGTGTAGGACTGTCTGGAGAGCTTACTATTCCATTTTTAAGAAGCTCAGTTGCTGATATTCAGTAACGATTTTCAAAGCCTTAAATCCAGCCAAGCTTAAATTAAATTTTTAAGGGACAGTAGACCACACTACTGGCCCCTGCTGCATTTGTGCCTCCTACCTCAAAACATATTGAGGATCCTTAAGAGTTGGCACCAAGCAACCAGTAAGAAATAATATATAAAAACCATGCAGGTGAAAGTTAATACAGGTAAAAGAGGACCTCAAGTGATCCCCAGTCTATCTTCCTGCTAAATGAGGGATCAGTTGTGAGATCAAATCAGGCTGTTAGAGGTTTTATCTAGTAAGTTCCTGAAACCCCCCCAAGACAGAGCCTTTCCGGGTGATCTATTCACAGTCTTGACTGTATTCAAAGTGATGATAGTGTCTTCCTGATGTCCAAAATGACACCTTTTGTTTCTCTTTTTGTCTCTTGTTCTTTCAAATGGCTGAACAATTTCAACTGAAACTGTTGAAAGAGGTTCCCCTGGTTCTATTTTGTTTACAATTTGATTCAGAGGGCATTTTACCAAAACTTTTAAATCTGGGCCTGCCAAATGAAGTATGTGGATATATGTTTAGGCATATGGGACCTTTTGATACATCTGTGTCAGGATGGAGGCAGTAGAGGTTTTGAGGATCTTGATTCTGGAGTAAGTACTCAAAATTTGCAGTAGATACTAAAGGACTTCTGCACCACTATTTTCCTGTCCTTAGGCAAGTAGGACTTATTCTGAGTAACAGTATTCACAAATTTCGTGAGACTGGCACTCTTAAGAATATGTTTGTGATTTGAACAAAGAGAGATTTGGAAGAGTTGTATCTTGTGTATTTTCAGTTTTGTGATGGGATTCACATTAATGAGAACATCTGACTCAGAATGTTAATGCTTATTGTAACATGAGATAAAACAAATAGATAAACTGATAACAGCATCATATTGTGCAGCTGATCTTTTTCACACAATGTACTATTTCCATGGAAAATAGCAACAACAATAAAAAACTTCCTTTGGGCAGTTAAATTAACAAATTTATATCAATTAACTTTAAACCATTACTAAGTGAAAAAAAAACAAAAACAAAAACAAAAAACCCCAAAAAACACAGAAGTTTAAATCAACTATGAATTCAATTGTATATTCCATGCTGAGCATCTCCATCATGACAAACTATATCTGAGGATTGCTAATGACATGTTATACAGAGGGTTAGAGAAAGTTATGTAGCACTTTATCTCACTGTTTCTTCTGAATTTGGCACGAAGAACTGAGATTTCATGATGAGCTGAATAAAAAATTTTTAGAATCTAATACAGCAGCCACCATTCTCCCTTCTTACTACTTTTTATTGTCTATCCTCTTTGAAACCAATTTTGAACACATTCTTCCAGGAAAACTGCACTCAAACCTTTTTTTTTTTTTTTTTTTTTTTTAGTTTAAAAATGTGACATGCCAAGTCATCAGTCTGTTTGGTGACCAGAAAAACATAACCTTCTGAAACACTTCCCTTGCACTGCATGCAGTTTTCCTTTCTATTTTCACAAGTTTGTCATTACATTTGAATAATCTAACATCTAACATCTGGTTTTGAACATATAAACATAATTAAATGTGAATGCATTCATACATGAACTGTAAACTGCCATAATACTTTATTTCATTTAGCTGCTTTATGTCTGGTTTTGCTTAGAGTAATGGATGCCAAGAAGCAGAAATTCCTCAGCTTTTATTTACAGTTGCTCCTCAGATCTCTAGCTATCATTTTTGCAACACATACATCTTTAAGTCATGATACTTCTTCAGAATTTCAATGCAAGAAATTAAAAATATAGATGATCTATTAGATCAGATTTCAGTCTAACCCTGGAACATGTAGAATTTGGAAGTCCAAATGGTTTAATCTGACCCAGTGGTTGAGAGGCAGCAACTACTTGCCTGTTCAATACATTAATTGCTGCAGATTCATTTGGGTTGGCAGTGCAAGCAGGAGTAAGCACAGAAGTGTTATAATCTTAGATAAACCCAGGTTGAAAGGGACTTACACGAATCATTGAGTCCAACACTTCCCTGCGCACAGGACAACCTGAAAATCTAGCCAAGCATGGAGAGAATTGTCCAAACACTCCCCAAACTTCAGCAGCTTGGGGCTGTGACCACTGCTGTGGGGAGGCTGTTGTAGTGCCTGAACACCCTCTGATGAAGAACCTGTCCCTAATCCCCAGCCGCCCCTCCCCTGACACAGCTCCATGCCGTTCCCTCGGGCCCTGTTGCTGTCACACAGAGCAGAGCTCAGCTCTGCCCTTCCTCTCCCTGCGAGAGCTGCAGCCGCCATCAGGCCTCCCCTCAGCTCCTCTGCTCTGCGCTGAGACCAGGGAGCTCAGTCACTCCTCATATTCCTTGCCCTCCAGACCCTCTCCCATCTCTGTAGCCATCCTTTGGACAGTCACTGTCCTGTCATTGTGGTGCCCAAAGCTGAACACTGCTTGAGGTGAGGTCACACCAGCCCAGAGCAACCCTTCCCTTGCCCAGCTGGAAGTGCTGAGCCTGATGCACCCCAGACTATTGTTGGCCCTTTTTGCTAGTGGTGCACACTAACCTTGGGGCCTGTTTACTGCTACAGGGGGCACAGATTTTCCTAATTTAGTATCACCTGCAAACTTAGTATGCATTTGAGTCCTTCATCCAGATCATTTATAGAAACATCAGTGACAACTGACCCTTACTGTCCTATTTTGTGGCAGAGATATTTCGAGAGGAAATAGCTCATTCAAGGAGCTATTATTATATGGAGGTATTGTACTGGAAGTTGATCACATCTAAGGCGGTGCGCTTATGGATTGAAGATGTGGAGAAGAGTTGGGGATGAATACTAGTGGATGAAAATACCTTTACTGACAGAGCTGGCCTTTGTCAGCACAGGATGTTGATATGCTCCAGCATAAAGATTGTACTGGATGGTATACTAATAAGAAATACTACTCTTGCTATAGCCCTAACCACCTTTTTATTTTTATTTTTATTTTCATTTTTATTTTTATTTTTATTTTTATTTTTATTTTTATTTTTATTTTTATTTTTATTTTTATTTTTATTTTTATCTTTTTATTTTTATTTTTATTTTTATTTTTATTTGTTTTTGTTTTTATTTTTCCTCATTTCCTGTCTTACTGTGCTTCTCTAGTGTTCTAACTGCATTTTTTTAACTTTTCCACCGATTCACTTACCAGCAACTCTTAGAGGGTCTAATAAAAAAGATGTTCCAATTGAAGTGGTAGCGTTGACTGTGGTTCATGCTATTTCTTTAGAAAGATTTGGTCTTAGGAATATGTAAATACGACTTTTCTCTTTTTCAGTCAAGAAACAGGTAGCACTTAGATGTAGTCTAATTTAAGCCCAGTCCTGAATTCCCTTATGTTATGATCATGGAAGAATTGTAAATTTACCCTCTAGAAGTTTGGGAGGGCATATTCTAAAATGTTTATTTGTGATATAATTTTTACAAAATAACCTCAAATTTAGAATATTTCTCCCTTACTGAATTAAATATATATATATACTTATTTTTCCTATGGGAATGAAAAAGCTGTCAGAAAATCATAGGAGATTAACATATTGTTAAAATCTCAGTTTTGAAAGTGGAAATAAACCATGGAAGCTCACCCCAGAGCATTAAACACACCTGTAAATACCCACACATTTCATTCTTGATACTTTTATTGGTTTTCGAATGGGAAGAATATCTCACTCACTCCAGTCATCATAAATTTTAAGACCCAGCTTCAGCCCTTATGTGTGTTCTCTCTCCAGTATTCTTTTCCTCTCACTTGCCGAAGTTAAAATGTGTTTTGAGACAGAAAGGCAGTAACAGACAACTGTCTTTCTGTAAAATATAGTGAGGTTATTCTGTACAAATGGAATGAACCTCATTTTTTTCATTTCAGATCAAAGTAGAAATCTTTTGAAGTTTAGCTATTTGATAAAAAAGGGCTTTATAACAAGCAGATATAGAAGTTAATAGGACATAGAGATATTTTATTAAACTGCAAACCATTATTAATATTGCAGTTTTAACTTGAAAGAAATATGTGAAATGACACCGGAAATTAATTAGATTATTTCATCATTCTTTTACATTATAAACTTTGATACACTTGCATAGATATATAGGTACATTGATAAAAAGACACAAAGACAAACAGAATTTTAATGAGTGGGGAGCTTTTATCTACTATCACTTTGTGACTTAATTTTTTCTGTTTATACTGCCTATTGATTCCAGTTGAAACCTGCTGTTTTAATGTTGTTATTGATATTCTCTCTGGGTTTTCTTCTAATTCTGGCATTGATATTACCTTGATCGGATTTAGTTTATTTGAATTGCCTGTAGGTTTCAGTCTCCGGAGTTTTTCACTGCTTATAGACATGCAAAGATAAAACCTCTCTTTTTATCTAAAAATCCTTGAGAGACTCTGAAAGATACAGCCATTTTCTGAGAACATTAAAAAGAAAGAGACAACAATCAAAAGGAATATACTTCTCACCCAGACTATTCAAGACATCGCTTCTATACACATTGCATATTCCCTGACATAGACAGACTTCTAATCCAGTCAGTTCCATTTTACATTTGGAAACTGTGTGTGGAGAAATGGTTTTGTCATAAAGTCACAAGTGGCTCCAAGTTCCATGTCACACTGCACCTCACCTGAAAATCTCTGATGCTGACCAATTTGGAACTGGATCCGCTATATGTATTGCTCCATATTATTTATTTTTGCACCCTGGTGAAAATCAGGCTTCAGTGCATTCTTTGAATACAGAAAAACTCCTCCCTCCACCCCTCCCTCCATCAACCACTCAGTTCCTTTCCAATGAGAGAAGTCAAAAGGTGACTAAAGGTAATTTCTGTAGATTATTACTGTAAATTTCTACTTCTGGATTTTCCTTCCTCCTAAAAGGAATTATAGTAATATTTCAATTAAAAATAAATCTGAACAATCTCATCTTTCATTTAGAGACTTACACTTCCCAAGTGATCAGTTTCTTTCTTTGTAGAAGTCAAAAATCAAAGGAAAAAACCTGTCTTTCTGTCTTTATTTTTTAATCTTTCCATCTCTAACTTGTTTTCTTTCTCTTTGTAAGTTTTATTTGTTTGTTTGTTTGTTTTCCTTTAATTTATTTTATTTTGGCTTCAGTTCAGTGTTCTTTTCTTTTCTGGTTTTGTTTTCTGCTTTTCTCTTCCTGTAGGTCTATAGTTTATTTTCTTTTCTTTGTTCTGACTCTTTTGTCATCTTACAGTATGCTTTTGAGGAAATAATTATTTTGTGGGAAATAATGAACACTTTTCAATTCTGTAATTAAAGTCGGGTAAAGACTATGAATATATATATATGTGTAAACGTGTCTGTTTGCACATGATTTATTTCCTCTGTCCAACTGTCATAGAGCAGTTATATTAAGAGTTTGACATCCTACAGATTTCTTTAAGAACTAACAGTCATCTTGCTCAGTGTAACGTAGTGAACAGGAAGATGCTGAAACTCTCTGAAACACTGTAACACCGAATCACCATGGTTTCATCATAAATTTGATTTTTAATTACATCAACAGCACATAGTAATAGAAAAGTGAATTGGAGATTGTGGCAAAAAATACTATTCCTTTAAAGGAGAGAATGATGGATTATGATGAGCTATGGGAAAACTGCAGAGGGAGGGGAAGCTGTGTTTACCTTTTCATACAATTTTCCCTATTGGTCATAGCACAAGATCATCAGCACCACTGTGTGAACCATAGAGTTATGGTGCTTTCTGGCAGCAGAAATGAAAGTGGGTGGTGGGGGTATCTAACAGGTTTGTGTGTATAAATGATAAACAAGGAGAGAATTTTCTCATTTGAGAAACCACCTGACCCACAGTTCTTCCAATCTTACAGACCCCACCCTTCCTGCTCACATCTCCATACCTTTTTCTTTAAGACCACCCAGTGCCTTTCAGCCTGGAGTCCTGACTTAACCATTGCATCTCTCCTTTCCATCACCAAATTATTTTCCTGCTGTCACTGGTTTGGAATAATCTTGTTTTCATCCTGGGGCTCTGGTTTTCTTTAGACTTCGTCCTGCAAATCCTTTTCCAGTTTCTGTATCAATGACCAGATCCTCCTGTCACTTTTTACGCTTGAGTTCCCCCATCCTTCGGCCCAACAGTTCCTTCTTTCCTTCCCTCCAGTATTCCTAGAGACATTGCCAAACTCACAAAAGTTACAAGCTCATCCAACACAGTAGCCACTGTGGGAGCCTTTTACTTTTTTACAAGTATCTGACACTCAGCTGTTTCTGGGAACCTGCAGTTTTGTGACTTGCATGCATTTTTATGCCGGCTTTCACTTCTGCAAATACCACTACCTTCTTGGCCCCTTTTTTTTTTTTTTTTTTTCTCCAAAATAGCTCACTACTGGGTCACATTCTCATCAGAAGATAAGTGACAAAGTAGAACAAGCATCTCAGCTTCCCTAGGAATTAAAGCCTGATGTATTTCCTGGAAACAAATGTTTCATGCTTCTTGTAAAAATGCAATGTATAAGGACTAGCAGAAAGTTAATGTGGCTCTTGGGATCTCTGCAGCTCTATTGTTGCTGTATGCTCTTCATTCTGTGTCAGTTTTCTGTAGAAGTAGCCCTTTTCCAGCATATGTTCAAGAAGATTTATGCATGTCTTAGTATCCTGGAAATTAGGACTTTATGTGGTTGTCTTTTGTTTGTTTGTTTGCAAGGCAGTGATCTTCCACCAGCTCCAATAAAGTATGCAATCCACAGGCAAGAATGACAAAAGCAGAAAGGTTCCAAGTATTTGTTCCTCAAGAAAATCACAGAAAGCTCACACATACTTTCCAGAACTGCTGGAGTGACTTTGAGGCGATTACAACACGGTATGAGCAAAAAAATGAAGGTAATGGTGAAACTGCTGTTGCTGTATTCTTGTGATATGGGTTTGCTTTTCTGGAGGAGCATGGGTAGTAAAATACAAAATTAAGAAAAGACAAGTTTTAGTCCCAAAACATTAATGTAGGCCAAAAATCATTCAGAAAACCATGCAGTTATTGAGAAAGAATAAAGTATGAGAGAAGAAATGTGTATTTCAGGCAGAGAATCAAAAATTAGGAAGAAAAGGCTATTTTCTTCCTTAGAAGGTTTATCTTTATCAGGATGTGACAAGGAAAGCACTGAGAACTAAAAAATTGTCCTTTTTCAGGAATCATGGAATTGAAATTGGGTGGTACCTTGTGTGGGAGTGTCACACTGTCACACACATAAAATATGGCTGTATCTTCTCAGCAAAGATTTTCACTTCATTTTGAGAACATCTTACAAAGTTCCTGTAAGTAGTGAGAAGAGGATACTAACAGGAGATTCTGAGAATTGGACAGATGTGTTATACAAGGTACTGTTTCCAACAGCCCAATGTACAAAGTTACATTACACTTTCTGAGTTTATTTTCTTTGACTTACTGTGGCAGTGAGTTCTACAGCTGAACTGTGACTTTTGTAAATGACAATTCTTTCTGCTACCAGTCAGTTTCATTAAATACCCCTTGCTCTTCTGCAGTGATAAATAGTGAATAATCCTATTTGTTCCCCTTTTCCATCCTCTTTATGGTGGTGTAGACAAAGTTAAATTTTTTTCAAGATGAAAATTCTGCTGTGATCTCTTCCCATATTGGAATAATATTGTGTCTCTAATCATCTTTGCTATTTTCCAGTTTTTTTAGTTTGCACTTTTAAACACTACATAACATTTCACATTTTTTAGTATGAGTTTACAAAGTGTCATAGTGGTATTTTCTGTGCTATTTTCAGTTCCATTCTCTAGACTACTGATAGTCTCTAGGCACAGTATACATATAAATATGCACAGTGATTTCAGAATTTCTATATCGAGATCTTGATTTTTGATGGCCTTAGTTATTACTTAAGAACTAATGTAAACTCTCTCCTTGTGTACAGAGACATGTTTTTCTTATGTGCATGCTCATTTTTATTAAGACCAAATTTTACCTGACATTCGATCATCTAATTAATATAATGAATTTTCTAGTGCAGGTTTCACTATCCTGTATTTCTGTCTTCAATGAACTTCATTTTTCCTTCCCTCTTTCATCTTGATCATCTCCTCATTCAGGTCACTAATTCCAAACTCTTTTCATTTCCCCATTCACACTGTTACAGTTTTTTTCCTTCTATTTGTTTTGTTCTAGAAAATTCTAAACTGATAGTCCAATTTGGGACTTCCTGTTAGTTTTACACCAGTTCAAATTCACTGACTTTCAGGAGATACTCATGTTTTGATGGACTGTCAAGTTTTATCATGTGAAAACACTTGACTCTAAACATTCTCTCCATGTTTGCATTATTTACTTGCTCATCTACATTTCATTGTCATTTCAAAAGTGAATTGCCAGCTTTCTAATAGATAAACGGTTAATCTCAGGTTGGCAGGCATCGAATCTACTCATCTCAGACTCTACAGCACTGAAATAGTTTGTTGCAGACTGGATGGCACTATTTATTTGCTGATTGACTTGTAAATATTTAATTGTTGAATTCACTAACAATTAGCTGTATGAAACAAAAATGTTGAATGCTTTTTAATTTTAATATCAATTTAATTTTCAATTTTTCTGCATTCTGCTTCTTAAGAAAAATTGGAAAACCCAGATATATAGAATCCAAGATGATTATTTAATTCTAGGACCTTTACAAAAAGTCATAAATACACAGTATGCTGATTATTTGAAAATGCTTAAAATACCTTTCTGGTTCCTTTCAAGCTTTTGTGGAAAAATATCCCACTCTGAGATGATGTTACAGTACACAAATCAAAAGGCACCAGAAATGACAGTGACATCGCCCGTCATTTCAGTTGCTTAGACCTTTGCTAAGCTCTATTATTGAGAAGTATCACAGAATCACAGAATACTATTGTTTGGAAAGGATATCTTCAGGTCACCTATTCTGATCTCTTGATCAAGCAGGGTCAACTAGAGCAGGTTGCTCAGGACTGTTTCTAGCCAGGTTTTGAACATCTTCATGAGCAGTTTGGCTGGGCTTGGTTTTGAATATTCACTGACTTCTCTATCCAGAATTTGTAATGGAAACCAGAGGTGCTAACCTGTACACTTATTGTGGTCAGCAAACAGGCTTGAGATTTGCTAGTTAAAATGTACCTCTAATCAGTTTTGTAATGGCTGAACAATACATACATACTATCTCCAGCACTTCTGATGTTAGCTCAGTTGGAGAGATATGTGCTGTGATACCAGGAGTCCAAATACATATGTATTAATGCTACCTTTAAGTCCAAAGAACAGAAGTTTAATTTTTACAGTCCTTACAAATCTGTGTGAAGAGTATTGAGATTATTCAGTTAAAAATCCAGATACTTGAAAATTCTGTCTTGAGTTGTGCACTTGTTCCTACTTTTGTCCCTTTTTTCCTAAGTATTTTCAGCAGCCTTTAATGATAATGTCAAACACTAGTACTAGAAAGAGAGTTCATGTCAACACAATGATCAGATGATTCATCCTGTTCCAAGGAGACACTTAGAACAAAACACCCTCTGTAGGTGCTGGATTGTCTGATATTGATGACTGAGAGAGCAAAGATGGCCAGTGCAGACCAGATATCTAAGTGTAAAAGACGGTGGTGAGAGTGAAGGTAAACAATTTCTGTGAACGAATATCCATGCTTCGAGAACTGGTCAAACCACTTTCAGCTAAAATTTTTAAAATAATTTATGTTTGATAGAATTGTAAGTAATTTAAAGAAAAAGTCTTGTACTGTGTTTGGTAACGTAACTGAAGAAATTGTTCTCTAGTACAGCTACATACTACAAGAAAAAAAATAGAATTTCAATCATTTAGAATTCTAAGGGAGGTCAACATATTTCAGCTATTTTTAATTTTTATGATGTGGTATGTACCTTAGACCTACAGCCAACAGACACATTCCTTCTTATAACTGTACATTAGAAATGATCAGTTTATGTGTTGATGTTAAAACAAAAAATCAGTGTATCGACTACTGTGTACAGCACACAAAAAGTCTGTGACAGGCATAGCCTGTGACTAGCAGTGTATATTGCATATAGGCTGAATATCATGTCTGATGATGGAGAAAGTCTGTTTGCGTCTAATACTGTTCCCTAGAGAAATTGTTCAAGAGCTGCTCATCCTTGTGGAAAGATTACTCTGATATCAGCGAGACTTATCTGCTGTGTAAGTGCCAGTTGAGTTGTAAAGCTTCTCTAGGGCATTTTATCAGGTTTTCTTACTCAGCAACAGTAGTGCCTGTGAGAAGGGAAAGAGACAAGAAAAAAGGCTTGGTTCTTCCAATTAAATCCATAAATCTGGTATTTTTATTTATTTATTTTAAAATATTTTTAGCATGACACTAAGTATAGCCAACTCTCCTCTTCATTATCACATAGGTATGGAAACATATAACGCTTCCATTTTATTTGGTTTATTTAGTTTGTTCTTTCTATTAATGCTGAACGTTACTTCAGGAAAAAATAAAAGTGCTAAAGAGGATGTCCACCTAAATGATCGATTTTCTTGTGTTTATGCCAACAGTTTCTTCTTGAAAATTCTTCAAATTCTGTCATGAGACAGATTTATATGTGGGCTATTCACATGTGTTTTAGTGAGAGTTTTGCACTTTTATCTTACGAAAGAATTTGACCTCTAGGTTTTGTCTCTCTTAGGAATAGTTTAGGAACATTAGCTGTACTATGCCCTGAAAATATTTCATGCCCCTTGCTGCCTGACTGGTAGTAATTCAGAAACCACTTTGTAGGAGACTGAAAGTGGATTTTGTAATCCTTTTGAAATCTTTCCTTTTTTGATGTCTGTTTGCTAATCAAATTGAAAACAAAATGTAGAGAATGTCAAGGATGTTACAGTAAAACTTAGGGCTATTAGCTAGCAATTGAGAGTGGAAATGGAAATCAAAGGATAAAAGTTATGATCTAGCCAGATTTTGTCTATAGCTTGGCAAATATCCATTAGGACCTGAACTGTTCCTGCTGTTGTAATTGGAAGGGAGTAATATGCATTTTTTTTTACAGCTGTTTCTTCAACAGCAAAATGAGATGCTAATTTTCTCTGTCTACTAGTTTGTGAGGGTTTTCAGATCTCTTTGATTTACTTTAAGAGTAGGTGGATTTCTGTTCCCCCTTTTTATTACATTTTATGTATTTTTGTACTTTTGTTCTATATATGTTTTCTGTGTGTAATGGAATTGTTTCTGAGTTGTTGCTTGTGAAGGAAGGAATCATAATCAAGCTTTATGAAGGAGATATTGCAGTAGCATTTTTTTGTCCCTTTTGCTTCTTGTCTAAGAAGTTCTATGGACAAAGGAGATAATGATGTTTCTCTAATACCTGTGGGAAGAAAGATGTGCTGTTGGGCTGAAAATAAAGCTGAGGAAAGAAAAAGCAAAGTAAAATAAAAAATTAAAAAAAAAGGAAGCTTAAATCACTAAATCACTTTTTTTTTCTTTCCCAGAATTGCACAGCTAGCATTCAGCTAGCAAAATAAACAATTAAAGACGTTTCTGTTTGATATATTATTCAAGTTAATGAGCAAAAAGAATGTTTGTTATCTTCATAATGGAGCTGGGAGAAGAAAATCTGTTTCAAACTTGTCACTGTTTGATGCAAGACTTAGGATTACTATTCTTATTTCAGATCAAGACTATCCCATTTCACTATAAATTGCTATTTTGTGAACTTACGTAGAATGCAGAGTGCTCACAAACAAGGTTACATAAAAATAATGACAGGAATGGAAAAAAAAGCAATTTAGTCATTTCTTATTGAGATTGTATACTAAGAAAAATCCCACCTCAGATTGTCCTATAAAAGTCTGTAACAAGCTTACATGAAACTAAGAAAATGTACGATAGAATTTACTCTTTTAAATCTCCTACTGTTCCCAAACTGTTCATATCTGGCTTGAGTATAAAAGTCACCTTCATTATTTTAATCTGTACCGAATTGTAAAAAGTAATAAAAAATGCATTTCTTTTCAGAAAATATGTAGTATGCATCTGCAAAGGGTGGAATTCAGTTTTTGAAACTCTAAGTTTTTCTGAACTATCCTGTTTTCCAATGCTCTTTTTGTCATCTTACTTCTTCTATTGGAACTCTTTCCATGGTATGGCAATACTGTCTCTTGGCAACTAGGTTTAGGATTGGTCAGCAGCACTGAAAAACAAGTAATATTAATAACCTTAATTACCATGCTCGTAGGCTAAATGGAATGGAAATATTACTAATTCTTCTGAATTTATAATAATTTATCTGCCAGCTGACCTGAAGTATCTAGCCAGATCACTGTTATAAATGACTGCCTGTTACAAGTGTTTGCTTTGTGTGGGATAGAGATATTATTTATCATTAGTGCTTATTGATAATGGTGATTAGGCTGCAAAGTCCTGCTTCTGTGAAGAAGCTTACTGGCGGGAATTTTACAGGAAATGCAACTGTGAGCTCCAGAAGATATGTAAAAGCACCTGAAATATTCCTGTCCTGTGATGTGGCTTGCCAGAACTACTCTTGTTCCAGCTTTTCTTGAGCTTGGAGAAGCACCCAGTATGGATGGAAACTTCTCAGAATCAGAGAATCATAAGGGTTGGAAGAGATCTCTGGAGAACACTGAATCCAACCACTTGGTAAAGCAGGTTTGCTTCAGCAGGTTACATAGGAAAGCATCTAGGTGGATTTTGAATATCACCAGAGAAGACTCCATGATCTCTCTGGGCAGCCTGTTGCAGTGCTCTTTCACACACAAATAATTTTGTTTTTCTCATGTTAGTATGGAACTTCACATGTTCCAGTTTGTGCCTGTTGCCCCTTGCTTTGTTGCTGGGCACTGCTGAAAAGAGCCCAGGTCTATCCACTTGACTCCCATCCATTAGATACTCATGAGCACTGCTAAGATCCCCCCTCAGACTTACCAGACTGAACAAACCCAGGTCTCTGTCTTTCCTTGTACAGGAGATGCTCCAGGCCCATCACCATCTTTGTGGCCTTCCATTGGACTCTCTTTAGGAGAACCCTGTCTTTGTTGAACTGGGAAGACCAGAGTTGCACACCATACTCCATACCTCACCACAGCAGAATAAAGGAGGAAAACAGCCTCCCTCAACCTGATGACCATACTGTTTTTAATGAAGATCAGGAAACCTGGAGAATTGTAGGCTGATAAAACTGTAGAAATCATCTACTGTGCCTAACTGTGCATCGTTTCCCCTCTCATTTTCTTAATATGTAGTAAAATACTGTGTAAATAAAATTTGTATTTCATGTCTTTGCCTGAATGGCTTTTTTGTTGTTGTTGTTGCTTTGTAAGAGGTACCTAAAGTTTACTGTGCAAAGTAATTTAAATATATTTGCACTGTCTGCAGCCCCCTAACTTTTATGCAAGTGTAACAACATAATGTTGGTCTCATTGACCTCTTAATTAGGTGTAACTGTTAAATGTTACTGAGAGTGGGGAACCATCAAGCAAAATGCTCCTTGTTATAATCCCACAAATGCGTACTTGTGAGCAAGGTAAAAGGGTATAAACCAAAAGGTGTAACAGTATTTCAGCATAAGAAGCCCAGGGAAAGTAATCACTGTCATGTAAAAGCAGAGCTGGGCATAATCTACAGTATTAATGCTTTTTATATGTAGGTTACTGTATGTGAAATGCTACAGTAATTGCCTCCTTAAAGTATTATCTTGATTTTTCATGTAAAAACCAAGCTGTACACAGTAGAATGAATAGACTCAAATGGTATTTTTTTTTCTTTTTTTTTTTCCCCTGCACGTCTGTAGGAATCATGCCAATTATCTTTTGCTCTTAAGCTGAATTTAGTTGTTATTCAGCATGTTTCTATAGCATGCCTGGTAGTGTCACAGAGGATTTCCATCCAGAGACAGTCTACTTCTTTTTCTAGGGCTTATGTCAAAACTTAAGTTATTGAGAGAGAATCCTTCCACTGCATGGTGCTAGAGAATTCCTACTCTATTTGATTAACAGACAGGTAAGCTTCTGAGGATTTATTGAGGAATTGCAATGCTCTGCTTGCTTTGGAGTGCTGCATTCCTTGCATCGTATGTTGCCTGCAGATGGACAACCCTGGAGTTCAGGTTTTAGGAACAACTCTCACATGCAAGAAAGAGACTGGTAATCAGCAGTGTAAATGAGAATAAAGAAAACACATTTCAAGGGAGCTTACTTATTTCTATTGAGCAATACAGATTACATTTAGAAAAGGCAATATCAATCCCACAGTAGGGATTTCCCTCTCTTGAGGGTTAATATCCCACTGCAAATATCCAGGCCTGTGAGAGTGCTTGTGTTCATAAACCTGAGTAGGATCCCAGGCATTCAGATTGTGAGGTTCTTACACTTGCTCGTGCAGATGAAACTAACTTGTGAAGAATTAAGGGCTACCAAAATTTGCTTCACCTGTTATTTTTCTCAAATTAAAGGTATGTGTTCTGGATGGGACTTAGGGTTTGAAAAAGGAAAGGTGACCTGGCAGTCATTTCCTTCTTCCTTCAGGTAGTGTTAGTTATCATACTGACAAGAAGCACTGTTAGGGTTAAAATTAGAAAGACTGCTTTTTAAAATGATTCTATCATCTCAATTTATCATTGAACTTAGTGTCTACCTTCTATTCATTCTCAAAGTTCAAATGGTGCAGCCAAATGATAATTCAGCAGACTTTGTAAGGCTTTTCATCCTGTGTCTGAGACCAAGCATGGGAAAGTCTGGTTGGGCATGCATTCCAGCAGCCCATGTTTGTGTGAACACAGCGCAGCTGGAATGATGAGGCCTCTGCAGCAAATGTCTCACATCCAGCTGCCCAAGGGCAGGCAGAGATCATCTTCACAGCCTCTCCACAGCTGCCATGATTTCAGCCACTGTATCTGTGTCATCCTGTGTCTAATTATTGAACCAGAGGGCTGCAACATTCCCTATGCAAGGAATCTTTGAGTCCTAACCCTGCAACTCAGGAGGGAATTGCTTCCCACAGCTTGTCTCTGCCTCAGAGGCTTGGTGCACTCTGAAGAGATCATTCTAGTTTTTTAAACATTTGAAAAACTTTTTTTTTCTTTTTTTACTTTTTTTATTTTTAATTTTAATTTTAATTTTTAATTTTTAATTATTTTTTTATTTATTTCTTTTTTAATTTTTGGAAATGCAATAACATTTCAGAATTTAAATAAGGACACTATTAACAGAATAGAAATATATTTTCACTTCCAGCCACGCTGTTTAGTTGGGAAAGAAACGTATACATCTTGCTCTACTAATTGCTCTGCAGGGGCAAATAATTTATATATCATAAGTCACGAATCACTTTGTAATCAAATGCTATTACTGCATTCCTTTCTTATAGTGCAACACAACTCTGGCTTGATAGCATAGTGGAAACAGACAGAAAAGACAAATACAGTGAGACTACACAGCTAACATTACTGTTACTTTTGTTTAAAATATTAGGGGCATTTTGCATCTTACTGTTTCCTATCTAGGCACTAAATCACAGTTGTGATTGCTTTCCCTAGGGAAGCACTACGCATGCCTTTAAAATGTAATGAATTTTAATTAAAATAGCTAAATATGTACAACTTCAAGCATTACTGTTTCTAAATGGGCAAACATAATTATTCTTCTCTCTGCTGCCTCTTGATGAGCTATATGGTTGCGAGTTTGATGTAATAGTTGTCTGCTGGCAGGTGACAACTTGGAAGATAGCCTGTGATACTCCATCAGTGTGTACTGAATGCATCCAGGCAGGATCCTGGCCCACGTTTTTCTGAAGTCAGTTGGAAAGTCTGCTGTTGACTGCAAAGTCACAAAACTCTTTCTCCCCACGAAAAAAAACCAAACCAAAACAAAAACCACAACAAACCTCCTACTCTTCTAGTCAGCATGATAGTTTCAGAATAGATAATATTATGGACAAACTGAAAAATTGAGTGAATAATTTTTATCCCATACACAGTAAACTCTATTTTCTGTGAGTTTTTTCCTACTAATGCAGTATGCATTTTAAAGGCCCATAAATACACATACTCAGCCTCTTCTAAATTTTAAAGCATCCTACTGCTCAAGGTGGCACAAAGCTCCCACTCAAGACTCTCCAGGAGACAGAGAAGTTCAGGGAATGTAGAATTATATATTCTTATCGCTTCACCTGAGGTCATATCTGTTAGTGGTAAAGGTTGTTAGGCCATTATCAGCCACTGACTCTTCTCCAGCTGTGAGAATAATTTGGATTCAGGGAAGAAACATAAAATGATCTCCTTTCACTTATACACCAAGTTTAATAGGATTTGTCTTCTCTTTTCTGTGGGCTGGTCCACTGATACACTAGTGTTACTGTAACAAGTGTATTACTTTTAAATTTCCTTTCCTGTTAACTTATCAACCCTGTTGTGACTTATGGTTGTTATTTTAAGCTGTTTTAAGACAGCTAGGAAAACCACACTGACTTCTTTGGCTTTCCATTAGTCTTTTAGGCACAGACTCACATCATTTAAAGGTTGACTTTGGAGCAGATTCCAAAAAGGGTTTATTTACATAGGCAAGATGCTTCCTAAGCTTTCATAATAAATAGCCGTTATCAGTTGCACTTAAAAACACATATCATAAACATTTATTTCTAAACAGTTATCTTCCGCTGGCTGTGAGCACATGCCCTATTACTTCTCTTTCCCTCTCCATACATATGTGTGTGTGTGTACGCTTATGAGCCTGGTACACAACTCCACAATATATCTCATGTTTTATTTATACTTGGTTAACCTCACATAGAAGAGAGTGAACAGCATTATCAATGCGTAAAATCTCATTGTGATCTTCAGGCTTTTAACTCTCTTATTTTACCAACACATAGTAATTATTATAGTAACTGCACCAATTATTGACAATAAAAGGATATAAGGAACTGATAAATATATATAGCAACCATTACAGGTTGCTTTGATAATTTTAGCTAGGGTTAGGCTACCTTGAAGTTGGAAGATTATGAGATCCTGTGTATGAAGGGGAGCTGAGATATCAAGGAACGTTGTGCTTTCTGCAAGACTGTTGCCAGGCACTATTTTTAACCTCATTTAACCTTTTAAAATCTTATTTAACCTTATTTAATTATAAAATGTTGCAATCATATTCCATTGCCTAACAAACAAAAACATCAAAAGAATCATTTTCTTCTCTTCTTGTTTTTCTTCATTAAAAATGCTTCTCAGAAGTGTTTTTTTTCAGATCATGAACCTGAATTCAATCAGTTGTTATTACAAGGTGAACAAAATTCAACTTAAACAGTTTCTGTTTTCACAGTTCTCTCATTTCCCTAAAGCATTTTTTAAATACCCCTTTAGTTCTGATTTTGGGTATTAGTTCTCTTCTCTAGCATTTTTTTTTAATGTATTATTCAATTACTCACTAACCACCACTCTTCGCCTCACTGTGTAACTTGTGTTCTCCATGTCTTTTCTGCACTGCATTGCTATTTATTTACACAATGAATGCTTAACTTTTTCATTCCTATGGAATTCTGTAATTTAATAAAACTTATATTGAGAATCTATGCATTTCTACCACAAAATAAGTGCATAGAAGTAATTAAAGAACAAAACTCCATTATTCTTTTGATTTTATAAGTTATTTTAACATAGGTATCAAAATTAAGATAAATCGAATTAACTTTAGCTATGTTTTGCAGATGCTTCCATTTTTGGATCCCCATGTGAACAAATGAATGTACTACAAACTGAAAACAGCTCTTAACAATGGTTAGCAGGAACATTTCTGAGAACTTTGCCCTGTGAAATTTTACTAAGCCATAGAAAAGATTTCTATGAGAATCAAGAATATCATTAGATATTTTTTCATAGAGTAAACCACATACCTTGATCATAAAGCATCCTTTGTACGAAGATAGTCAGTGTACAGTGTTTTTGAATCATCTCCTTGTAAAACTGGACAAACAGTTGAATGAAGTCTGTCCCCCCAAACACTTTATCTTGTATATGGAAAGCTCTTCGTTAAAAAAAAATGTATATTTTTACAGATTATTATTATTTGGATTGTGACATATTAATGCAAAATATGTACATAACCAATGAAATTACATGCCACTTCTGTAAACTCATGAGAATAACACTGCTGACCCTGAGGTCCCTGTTCATAGACAGTATGGCATTTGTGGAGGGTTTATTATATATGGTCACGGAATTAAAACTTTCCCGATCATGTTCAGTGAGCCAAGTGAGATGAAGCTGCCTTTACATTTAAGTTTTGACTTTGTAAAACAAAAACATTTAATATATTTTTTGCACATAATATATTTGGTTCGCGGTATACTGTTGTCATGGTTTTATGATTTTTGGTATTGGTATTCCACATCATAACAACATGTAGTGCATTAAGAGTTAAAGAGTTAATACTCCAACTCCACAGATCATTGATATTTTCCGGGTATACCTGTCTCAGAAGAGAAGAACTATATTCCCCAGAAGACTTTGCGATGCTTTGCATTTTTACGTATTTTCCGCTCAGAGGGAAAAGATAAAAACCCTCTGCAGTCACGGGACACTCTCTTTCCTTCGGGATCGACTCAGCAGTGGGTGCTCGCTGCCGTATCGCCTTCAGCGTTAGCGTAAGGCCTTCGGTTTATCGGACACTCTCTCTTGCTCATTTTATTTGATTTATTAGCTTCAATTCCAATTATATTGTATTATATTGTGTTATTTTGCTTTCTGATATCTTATTTAGTAAATTAGCTTTCCTCCTCAGATCGTTGCCGCTGTTTTGTTTCTAGGGCCCATCTCCCTTTTCCCTTTCCCCCTTTCCCTTTCCTGGGGTGTGGGTCTGCGGGTCCCCCACACCAATCGTCACGGAACCGGGCCGATCCAGCCCGGTAAACCGTTGACATTAAATACAGTATTTAATGCGTTGTGCACATTGTTATTAGAGCTGTTGCTTGTATACTAAAAGATAGAAATGAGACAAGTACAAAAAATCTTGAGAAACACCCTGAGAGAAATACATATGAACAATCAAGCAGGACAAATAGAGATGCTTCTCTGTATCATCTCTGAAAAGTTTGCATAAAATTCCTCTTTGCTCATGTTGCAATCTTTACACACTGCCATTTAATGAAAATTCATGCAAGTTAAGTTTTGTTATTTCTAGTGTTCATGGAAAATGAATTCCAGGCTCACAGCCAAGATACATTTAATCATGAAACAAAATTAGTTTAATCTTGGAAATAAATTTGTTTGGGGAAGAATTTAAATTATGCAACTTAATGCAATCAGGGAGCAAAAAAAAATGTGCACTAGGTGGCCTCAGATAATGGCCTATCATATGAGTGGCTATAGGCACAGTAGACAACTTGTGAAAACGAACAAGCAGATTTCGTAGATGGACAGTTTCAAACATTTTGGAACTTCTGCAGATACTTTTTCTTTCTATAAACTTGGGTGCAAGAGATACTGTACTGGGGAGCTTGTATTTTTTTTTTCTAATAATCTTTGATCTCGTCACAATTCTGGATAAGGTTTATCAAAACTTTATTTGTTGGTTGGCTCAAAATTATGTGACATTTCAGGTAAATTTGTGAGGGTTTGTTCTTTACAAGAGCACTGTGCATACAACATAGTATTCACACTCTGTTGGAGATGTGTATGTCTGACTGCATTTTCAAACTCAGGACAAATCAAACTGAGTAAGCCTTCCTAGAAACATGTTCTGAATGAATGCTTAGTACATTTGAAATCCAGAACTGTTTTACTCCTACCTCATAAGAGCTCTTATTACTATTTTTCAGTTTTTTAGCCTCATTATCAAGGGTTAATAATTCCATATTGAAAATCAGAAATGCTAAGGTGAGGAAATATGTAAGAGCTAAATTTTTGTAATATAATTAAATATATTTATTATTAAAGCCTTTTCTGAATGTAGGTATCAGTGACAAGAAAAATACAACTTCTGTTTTGTGACAGATCTAATAAAAATGGTGAAAAGTTTTTACAATAGGAACAAAACATTTCTTACCACTTCTGATACTATTTATTTTTAATTGAACCTTTTCAAAAAATCATTATTATATAGAGACCAGACATTGCAAATTCTAATCCTTAAAATGAGAAACAAACCAAAACAAAATCAACATAGAAATAAGTAGATGGAAATATAAAGTAATGGTATAAAATGAAAATTGTTACTGTTTTAATCAGTCAAAATACAAACAATAGATCCATCCTTGCAACAAAAAAGTTGAAATACCACACAAATGTCATGGTTTTATGATTTCTGGTATTGGTATTCCACATCATAACAACATGTAGTGCATTAAGAGTTAAAGAGTTAATACTCCAACTCCATAGATCATTGATATTTCCGGGTATACCTGTCTCAGAAGAGAAGAACTACATTCCCCAGAGGACTTTGCGATGCTTTGCATTTTTACGTATTTTCCGCTCAGAGGGAAAAGATAAAAACCCTCTGCGGTCACGGGACACGCTCTTTCCTTCGGGATCGACCCAGCAGTGGGTGCTCGCTGCCGTATCGCCTTCAGCGTTAGCGTAAGGCCTTTGGTTTATCGGACACTCTCTCTCTTGCTCATTTTATTTGATTTATTAGCTTCAATTCCAATTATATTGTATTATATTGTGTTATTTTGCTTTCTGCTATCTTATTTAGTAAATTAGCTTTCCTCCTCAGATCGTTGCCGCTGTTTTGTTTCTAGGCCCATCTCCCTTTTCCCTTTTCCCTTTCCCCCTTCCCCTTTCCTGGGGCGTGGGTCTGTGGGTCCCCCACACCAATCGTCACGGAACCGGGCCGATCCAGCCCGGTAAACCGTTGACAAAATATAAAGTAATGGTATAAAATGAAAATTGTTACTGTTTTAATCAGTCAAAATACAAACAATAGATCCATCCTTGCAACAAAAAAGTTGAAATACCACACAAATGGCCATGATGAGCTAAGATTGGCAGGCATCAATTCTTCTAACTGGAGCTGGAAGCTGGATGAATAGTGGCAAAAATGAAGGACTTTGTAGAGGTGAGAAAGCATGGAAGGATCATGTTTATCAGATTTATTAGACATCAGGACTACAAAGTTAGATTTAAAACTATTAGAAGAGGATAGGGAAATAATTAAATAACATGTCTGCCTCCTATTTTCTATCTAAGCTAGAAGGTTATGCAGGAGAAAACCTTAACGTGATGAAAGAAGTGGCTGACTGGTCTGTGCAGTCTTCAGTTTCTATCAGAGTAAAATCAGAAGCCAACTTTATAAATTGAAAAAATAGGGA
The DNA here is from genome assembly GCA_036925125.1 of Oreortyx pictus. Lineage (NCBI taxonomy): Eukaryota > Metazoa > Chordata > Aves > Galliformes > Odontophoridae > Oreortyx > Oreortyx pictus. The sequence continues at coordinate 59,523,312 of JAUPFR010000003.1, forward strand.
GGGTAGAACTAATTTTGGCAAACTTTAAACTCATGTGGGGCTTTATATGTTAATTAGGTGAAGAAGAATCTGAGGAAGAACTAAAGAGTTGACATTTATGTAGTTAAAGAACAAAAATTTTGAATAGCAGCATACTGAATATTTTAGAGTTGGAGAATGTTTGCTGTCATTAGTATCAGAAAGGAGAGGACTGAAAAAGGCAAGATGTGAAATGGTGAAAGATTTCCTTGTGAACAGTAGGATAAAGATCAACAGTTTGAATCTGTGCAGGAGGTAAAATTTGGATCCAGTTTGAATATGCTGCTGAAAAGGAAACACTGAATAAAAAGTGATTCCCAAGGTAATGACTTGTCTGACCTTGGGCAATGAACCAATTCTTTGTGTTGGAGACGATATTCAGACAAAGGAGAAGAAAAAAGATTAAAAAAAAACCAAAACAGCAAGGAGAGGAAATAAATAGTAAGCATTTAGAGGGAAGACAATCAAGTAAATCAAGAAAAGTGATGGTGGTATACAACACAAATTGACTAATGTTGGTACAATGAGTTGTGACTAGCATGGAGAACAGCAGATGGGAAACTTTCTTTGCAGACAGTCCCTGGATGGAGTGTTCTAAGCTATATTTCTGAATTGCTTCCCTTCTCCTCTTCCCTTACCTTCTTAGAGCACACATACAGGACAAACAGGAAAGTCTGTCAGCCTAATGAGAGATTTTTAGTCATCGTAATGCTTTAGCTGCAGCATTTTGAACAAACTGATGGCTGATTTTTGGTGGGATGGCACAAGATTTCTTCGTGGAGGTCAAGAAGCTAAAATTTTGACAGGAATGGTGATGAAATAATTTAGTGCCTCAGCTGTGTGGGTGCAGATGGTCATCCACATGGGGGATATTTTTCCAGCAGGTTATTGAGTCAGTGAAGCTGGCTGCCTGCAGTTTGGCAGTTGTCCATTAATATGTAAAACAAAATTTTGGACTGTGCAAAATTGGGTGTTGAAGTCCATCTTATGTTTTGCCAGGTTTGCTTCAGTACCTTGTGGTCTTGGATGATAGAAGGATTAAGAAAAGGAATTCTACTGTTGGCACAATAGTTGATAGTCTATTGGCAACTACATTTTTGGGGGAGACTTCATTGTTCCCACTTAGATGGAATGGGATTTTTATTGTTTATTTCTATGGAAAGCATGCAAAATGAACTTTGAACAACTTGCATAATCACTCCTTATATATATACATATATTTGCTAGTAGGCCTCATGTAGAAATCTGTGGAACTGCAGTTAATTCTATTTCTGTTCCTGAGCTGCGGTTTTTCACAATGTGTTCATGTTTAAAAAAATGTAATAGCACAAAAGACCTACCACTTCTGGTAAATTCAGTTCAGTCAGGTTCTAGTGCTAACATATCAGGGAAGCAGTAAGAAGTGTAATCCAAGCAACAGGAAAGAAAGTAGTTGAGGTAAGAAAGAAGAGTTTAGTGGTTGAACAGAGAAATGAACTTGCCAAGATAATGGGGGATTTGGATCAGGCCAAATCATATCCAGTCAGAGTCATGCTGACTTAAAAACAATTCTGTGAGGAAGAAAGCCTAATTAGTGATTGCTTTTATCTAGGTGATCATGTAACCCAAGCTGCTACCATACAGGAGTTCACATAATACAGAATTAATATGAAGGATAGAAATGTGTCGTCTCTCAATATCTTATCTAGTAGGTTAGTCATCTCCTGTCTTCTGTTCAGCAACCAGACCTAGAAGACTCTTCCATTATGCATCACTTCTCCACAAAAGCTAACTCTTTTCCTCCATCTCAGCTCACTCCCCTTTTCCCCATGCTTTACATAGAAAACAAACACTGAATTCTGGTTTTCTGAATGCCACACGGAGATCTGTGGACCACAAAACTGGTCACTAAACTACCCATGTTATGTGCCTGCAGTTCTTCTATTGGATATATCTCTTTGGCTGCTGACCTCAAAGATGAAGCTGCTTTCTTCCCTGGGGTAAGAATCAAGAAAGATTAAAATGGGATCAGCAGAGGATCCACCCAAGAATGTCTAATAGCTAGCATCTATGAGGACTTCTAGGGTTTGGAAGAAAAGAAAAAAGAATTGGTGGTAGAAAAGAGAAGCAACATAGCAAAGAGATGGTATTACTTTACAGTACATATTAACAGATTCTGGCTGAAATTAGTGAGTTTTACATTTTGGACTATTCATTCAATTTGGGTGCTACAAATTTCTAACGATGGTAAAAATCCAGACATGAATTTTTCTGGAAAGTCTTAAGCTAACTTTATCTGATAATTCATCAGGAAATATCTTTTATCCCTTTCAAACTTTAAAAACTTTTGAGCATAGATACAACTCAAAAAGCACCGAGTCTTGTGTCAGCTAAAATGAGCAGCACTTCCAAGTTTTCTTCAGAGCTCAGCATCTGAAGAAAGAGCAACTGGCAGAACAAACACCTGGAAAAGATTAAAGTGATCTTGATGGGAATAGGGAATGGCCTGATAAAATCTTCACTGAGAAAATTACACACAGAACTTTTGTATTTCTCTTTAAGTTGACAAGACACAGGAAAAAAAATGAAATGAGATTTGGGAATTAATACTACCAAGAAGGAATGGGATGGGGAAAAAACATGGAAAAAATGAATCTATAAAATTAATCCAACAAAAAGAGAACTGGATAGAATGAGGAGGATTGGGAAGGTACCCTATGAAAGTGCCGTGAATCCATTGTGAGGAAAAGATGACATGATGTGCTGTACTTTTTTTTAGTACTTGCTGCTTTGGTGAAGAAAAAAAACTGTGAGACACGAAAATATATTCTCATCTCTGGTTTCCAGCTGGCTAAAAACACACATTGCATAGTAGAGCGAAAACTAAATTCAGCTGAATTTGAAACCTAGCAGCAACTCCACAAAGTCCTGGAAAGTCATCAGGAAGTTTTTGCAGTAGATCTAGGACCTGAACTTTCTAGTCAAGGCTAAGAAAAATTCCAGTTTATTATTTGCAGCACACTAATTATGTGGATTTAATTTCAGATAAAGTTCTCAACCTATTTATGCCATTGTATTTCCAGTGCTTTCAATAAGACAGTAACTAGAGATTGATTCTAAAATTTAGTAACAGTGTTTCTACCTCTTCAAACAGAAACATTGCTGTGCAAACTACTTTCTTTTAGTCTGTCTGATTTTTGCACTTCTTGGAAGTATGTGAGTCGGGTAAAATGAAAAAGAAGAAAATTAAGCACAAAAGAGCATGTAAATGTAGCATTACTATGGTGCTTATAACTTGGTTCTGTACCCCATTGTGTACCCGAGCCTTTTATTTCCTCTCATGGAGCTTGGAATTCTGTGTTTATTAGTGCTCCTTTCCCATCCCCCTCAACCCTTTCCCACTGTCCGTAGCCTCCAATAACTTTACTATCTTAAGGTCATTATACTGCTTGCTTATAGAACTCCCATTTCTGTGTCACTGGTAAATTTGATCACACTTGAAAGTATAGCAAATAAACACCTGACAAAAGAAGAAACTCATTAGCAGTCTTCATTTCCTATGCAGTTACCCAAGCAAGCAGAGACATACATGAGAGTTTTGGCAGGAATACAAAGGGACTGTGCTTGAAGACTGACAATTAAAACTTTCTTAGGAAGCAGGATTGCCTCCTTGTTACAGCTGTGCACTGGGAGAGTGAAAACAATTCCCTGGACTACCTGGGGTTACTCCACACAGTCTGGGAAGCACAGTATAAAAACACCTGCCAAACATTGGTCTCTGAGCAGGGTTCTTAACATACTTGGCAGGCTTTTTGCTCATTGCAGCCCCCAGCTGAACTTGACTGAAATTGTTTACCATGGCCCTTTGGAGTGGATGTAAGGCAGGGACAGAAGATGAAAATGCTTTTTTGCTATGAGGTGGCATTGGTGCATCAGGTCTAGCATTAAGGCCCCACAGACTTTCCACCCTTTTGTTAGACTACAAAAAGAAGTTTTTAATCTTGTTCCAGTGGAAGAGAGAGAAATAACTGGTTTTGCCTGATCCAAATGATGGATCTATACTTTTGGAGGCCAACAAATGCCAGCTGTCTTCAGAAACAGTGGTTCTACTGTTCTAGCTAGTAGCTGTCCTCAGCTGGTATGATATGATGCTTCTATTTGTGCAGGCCATAGGACAGGTAGGAGGCATGTTTCCTTGAGAGCAGTTCAGCAGAGATGCCTATGGCGGCAGACAGCAGGTTAGTACAATTCCAGATCACCGAACCATTCCTTACTCATAGCTATAATGAGTTGCTCTTTTGTCTTCATGGTACGTCATACTTTCAAGATAGAAGGATTTGTTCCATAGAGAGAAATTAAAAGACAAGGTTTGGCACTTCTATCCCCTTTCCTTTTCCCTTCCATAAAGTCAGATGCTCTTCTACCTGCTGTCATTGGGATTATTCGTTATTCATAATCATGACTTTTGCAAAGAGCAGGATAGCCCCTGGTGCAGTGTCACAACTGTGGCAAGACAGAAGAAATAAATGTTAGAGTGATGCCTGGAAGCTCTGGAGATTCAGGGTTAACACTACTAATGTTGGTCCACATTCCTTCTGCTGAGGTTTGTTTTTATTTTTCCCTTTATTCTTATATTTTTTCTTAGTGTGATGACTGTCAAATTCTCTAAAACTAGAAAATCCACTGTTATGATTATCTAATGTTAATCTCCTCGGTAGATGTATTATGATACTGTCAAGTAAACATCTACTTCTACCTACTAAAAAAAAAGATACACACTTCTCTCACTGCACAACTTGGATGCTGACTTCCAAGTGAATTAGAGTTATGCAGTGAATAAGGTTGCTTGGATTATTCATACTTTATTTCTCTTACAAGCTTCACAGTGAATGTAGAACCAATGTGGGGCTGACAGAAGAAGGATAGTTGAATGTCGGACTCCAGAGCTCAGCTCTACTACTTCCCATTCTAATGTTTGTCTGAGCTTTTTCATGTGATGTTGGGCAATAACTTAGTCTGATCATCTTAGAAGTTGGCTGCTGTTGTGTGTTTCTCACAATCAATTTACAGTCAGAGTGGGAAGAGATAAAAGCACTACTAACACTTTCAGGAGAGAGTCATAAAACCATGACACAGTGAAATCTAGGTGATGATTCAAAAACAAAGAAACAAACCAGGAATATTTAGGAATATTTTAAGATTAAGAAATACTTTTTGAAAAAATATTTTTTGCCCTTCTCACTTATCCCGTGTCTGTAGCTTGTTGGTTAAAGCATGCATGATTATTACTGATAACTGACTAACCTTTGGGTTTTTTTTAAGGAGAAAAAAAAAACAAAACAAAACAAAAAATGCCCAAAGAAACAAAATAAGAGAAAAAAAAAAAACACTTGTGAGAATCCTTTTTTTTTTTAAGACTATTTATGTTAAAAATTTCTTTTGTATTAATATTTATTAATTTCTCTGTGTACTTAGTGGATGAGTAAATAAATGTAATTGAGTAGGAGTGTTAGCTGTCCAACTTCCATTAAGAAAATGGTTATCTGTAGAAGTGTTTACAAAGAAATATGTATTAGCTGTTTAGTCCTTGGGACCAGAATAAAGCTAAGACAAAATGACTTCATAAAATGTAATTTGAGCGAAGACCTCATTTGTCAGGATCAGCTACTTCACTCTCTAGTCAGCTTAGATTCATAGATTCATAGATTCATAGATTCATAGATTCATAAGGTTGGAAAGGACCTACAAGATCATCTAGTCCAGCTACTCTTGCGCAGCTCGGCTTGTTGCTGTAGACATGGCCACTGCAGGAATATCTGCTGCTGAAGTTTTCGAAGGTCTTGTTTCCAACCACTACACTGTGTTGAGTAGTTTTGTCTTTTGCTGACAGAACCAGTCAACTTTTTTGACAGAAAGTGACTTTTAAAGCAATAAGATGTCATTACAGTCATTTTAAAGTGGTCTTAAGAACTCCCTTGCACCCTAATTATGGTCTGAATTCAGATATTATGGAATAAAACTTCATTTGGGATTAAGGGAGTAGATTAGGACTCTGAAGTGGAGATTAAGAACGTACTTTCATGCCATTTAGAACTAATCCAAGAATATGGGATTCTACACCTACCTCCTGGTTCTGCGGCAGTAGCTGAGGCAACTTTGAAGAACCCAGTTTCAGCAGAGGGAAGTTTTAGAAGTTACTAGTCTGCAACTTTTTTTTACTTTCTCTTTATGTGACTATGCTGTCATTACTTGTCACATCAGGGCACTGATGGTAAGCTTACTTGCTTGAAATTGCCTTGAAAAAGGCTCAGGCAGAGCCTTTACCCCAACAGCCTGGAAACAGATTAAGAAGTAGTTGCTTATTGTCTTCCAAACTGAGTAGATGGGTTTAACATATGTCAGAATGTGGATAGAAAATATTATGCTAGCAGGCATGACTGAATTTGGGACTGCAAATGTAACTGTTTAAGCAGGTGGGTATTCCTCATTTTGGCCATATTTATGACTGATTGTATCTAGGTTTCGGATGAGACTTCACATTATCAGTGTCTGCTCAGTGAGGAAAAGTCTGCCATGTTTTCAGTCTGGAGACAGAATGGTTTGAGTGAGCTCCTCCATATCAGCCAGTCTTCCCTGAGAGGGAAACAGTTATATCTTTTCCAAGGACCAGCTATATTTTATATATATATATATTCTATATTTCAATATAGAAGAACAGATATACATGTAAAGAGTTCCAGAGACTCTCATGAACCTTGTGTCAGGACTTTGTTATCTAATTCTAGCTGTTCAAATGTTAAGCATCTATTTTAAACTAGTCAGGTAGCCTTCTGCAACTAATGGAAAGAAATAAGCATTGCCATCAGGAACCAGTATTACTGTGCCTATCCCACTGTTGTTGGGTAAAGAGGAGCTACAGGCTTCTAATTTGAGCTAGCTGCCAAACTTTGGGCAGTTAAAAGTAGTGTAAGTCTGAGCAGAAATCTGGAATTCATGATTGTTGCCTAAATTTGGATAACTGGCTGACTTCTCCGGGATTCTTTCTTTCCTTCAAGTTGAAATCTTCCTTTAACTATGAAATTATAGTTAAATAAAATGTAAAGTACATTGTTATTTCTCCTGCAACTTTCTGGAAGATATTCATTTTCTGTGATTATCTGCTATTAATAATATGTCACTGTGACATTTTGAACTACATTAGCCCTTTTCCATTACCACATGTATAGCCTGTCTCACAACAACTGGAGACCTGATTTGTCTGTAGCTTTTGAATAATGTTGCATCTTGATTTCTGGTTTGAAAGTGAACAGGAGTTCTATGTAGGTCTTTGAAAAATATCTGGGTGGGAGGGACCAGCACTGGGTATGAGTTTATATATTTCTGTGCTGTAAAGCTGTTGCTAACATGATTCTGTGCTCCACTTTACAGTACATTTTCACTAGGGCTATCCTGTGATGTAATAGCATGTTCCTAAGACAAAAGAAAATACATAACAGCTACATATCAATCTTAGGGTTTTTTTTTACTTTTTCTTGTACTAACTGCTGGAGTTTGAGTCTTGTAATAGCATGTTCCTAAGACAAAAGAAAATACATAACAGCTACATATCAATCTTAGGTTTTTTTTTTACTTTTTCTTGTACTAACTGCTGGAGTTTGAGTCTTCAACTGCAGCCACCTTCTTGTAAGGGCCTGGCTCATGAAGGCCCGAAGAATAAACTGCACACATTCAGGGGTGTAAAAAAAGAAAAGCATGCTTTACCCAGGACTACAGTTTCCAAATATGTTTTTCTGTCATATATTTGTGTATAACT